>CM060943.1:11455423-12705423 GCA_030765085.1 Allium cepa
TACTTTAGATAAATTTTCCAAAAGTGAAAAATCATTGAATATGCTATTAGGAAAGCAAACTGTTAATACAGTTAGACAAGGACTTGGATATAATTGTTCGAAAATTGTTGAAAACAAGATTAATCAAGAAAATTCATTGTGCACGATTTGTAGAAAATATGGACACAATCACAATAATTGTTGGTATAGGCCCAAACATGTGAAAACTATACCGATTTGGGTTCCAAAAGGCACAAATATAAAATCTCTCAAAGTTAAACAAATTTGGGTGCCGAAGGGAACAATTATAAACAGTTATGGGTCTTTACAAAATTGTTTTTCAAAATTTTCTGCCACTAACAACCATGGACCTATAAAAACAAATAGGTCACATAAATCTTTTCCCGTGTAGGTGTGGTGGCAGGCTAAGGAACAACAACTGTGTTCTCTGGATTTTGGCTGTTCCAGAAACACAACGGGCGACAAAGCAAAGTTCCTTAGCCTAGTATAAAGGTGACAGAATCACAATGGACAACAATGAAAAATTATCGTAAAGGTAAAACAGGTAAATTTGTTTTGAACGATATATTAAATGTGATATCTGCACCATATTCTGAATTAAAATCAGCCAATATTGAGATGAATAAAAGATGATGATTTTGATTCTGATTTTTTCAAAATTGTTGGCCAATTATACTTTTATGCCAAAAACACTACAATCCTTGAAATACTTTATGTCGATTAATTTGAATTGCTGATGGTGCTTTTATTGATTGACGATAATATTTTTGGCTAAATCTATATTCACGGTTTCTTCTATTTACATGGCTTCAACTTAAAATCCTAATGAATTCTATTTAAAAAATTGTAAAAAGGATTTTAAGAAATTTTTGACTTGTTTTTATTTATGACATTGATTTGTGCCTAAATGATGACCAATCAGATTTTCAACATTGAACTAATCCATATAAATTTGTTCGGTCAAATGATGGTATTTGATTACTCATGCTACACGTAGATATATTGGTTTTGACATTTTGGTCACTGCTTATAAATTTGCACGATTTCAAATTTCATGTGAAAGATGTTAAAAAGTTTTTTTTGAGAAATTGTTGAAACTTCAAGAATTTGTTTAAAGAATAATGATGTTGATTGACTGTTGATTACTCATAAATATAACTGTTTATCCTAAGGTTTCTGAAATTAACACTATAATATTTGTTTGAGTGATAACATGGCTTCATTTCAAATTTCGTTTAAAAATTGTTGAAAACAATTATGAGATAATTTATTGAAATTTCACAATCTGGTCTTTGACATTCAACGAGTGAATATTGAGTGAAATTTAAATTCAGATGCAGATTACACTGGTAATATAGTTGATAGAAAAATTATTAGTGTAACGTGATTAATTTTTGAAACATTCATTTGCTGCATCATTTTTCAAAGAAAATATCTGCATATTTTTCACTTGAAATAATTTTCAAATAGCAGAAAATTTTCTTATAAAACCCCCTCGAGAAAATCATGTTTGACCATATTTACAGATTAGTCATTTTTGAAAAATTAATTTTATAATTTTTGGATTTGATTTTAAATGACTATTTTGACTAATCTAACACCCTAATGATTATCGAAAAGATCAATAGTGATTGAAAAAGTGACGAGTGTCGATATTTGTCATACATTACTCAAGACAATATATTTAGAAAAATTTCTTTAGAATTTCATAACAAAGTTATAAAAACTTTTTGTTGGGTAAAAATTCCATGATCATTTCTATTTCTATCATCTTTCTATCGACCATCACTCATCAAAATCATATATAGTATGTAAATTTGTGGCAGTTTACAAAGGAAATTATTCGTTCTTCAATTTGTTTTATCTTCAGATTCATAAAGGAAATTATCTGTGCTTCAATTTATTATATTCTTCAATAAAAATAAATATCCAAAGTATTCACTCTCATTTAAAAGTCTTCACGGTTATGCATGGGTGAATTACTTGGATTTTTGATTATGTGCTTCCATGCTCATTTAAAAGTCCTCACGGTTATGCATGTATGGAACGCATATCAAAATTAATTGGTAAATAGACAAGCTGATTCTAATCCCATTTAAAAGTCCTCACGGTCATGCGTGGCTAGAAGATACTTGATTTCATTTTTTAAAATTAAATTGGAATACTACTAATCTCATTTAAAAGTCCTAACGGTTATGCATGGTTAGTAGATATTAAAATTTCCCGAAATAAATATACCACAATTAGACAGAACTGTATGATTTTTATGAATTTATCCCCATCATTTCTGAAAGTGGAATATGCGTCTGACATGGGTAATTATGATTTTTGTTTGAAGTTTATTGAAATTTGATATTTATATTCAATTGAGTTTTAATGTTGAATTAATATCGATCACCCTATCCCTATTTTCTCTAACACTATTATTCTTTTGCTGATAACAAAAGGGGGAGAGAAAAGTTATGATTTTGTCAAATAAAATCAAGCAAATGTCAAATAATTTTCCATTTTGCATCTAGACTCATTTGCATATTTTATTTGTATGCATATTTGTAGGGGGAGCTTTGTGTAGAAAGGGAGCATTTAAATAGGGGGAGCAATTAGGATATATCTATAATCAAATACATTTAACATATTCAAAATCTTAAATATATTTTTGTTATCATCAAAAGGGGGAGATTGTTGAATATGCGCTTATATGATTTTTGTTTGATGATAATAAACATATATACATTCGTTTAAATGTATTTGATAATATACTATTTATTTTCACAGATTAAATAAATATTTGCTGAATAAAATAAATAACACATAATTTAAATTCAAACGAATATTTTATTCAAATAAATATTTATTACAATTTTGAATAGTACAATCTCAAGCTCTCACTATAACTATACAACTTTGATTACATCACATTTTTCACATTTACATCAGCACCTCACTACATATCACTCACACTCGTATTTTTATCTTCAACTGCATTCCAGTTTGAATCCAGCATCTGAGCAATCTGCAAAAATATACACTAACGCAGTAAAATTGAAAAAGAAATATTTTTGCAATTCAAAAATAAAAGATAATTTTGAAAATATGATTTGCCTCAGTTATTTGGGTTGTTCGTCATAATTTCGATTTGAATTCATCATACACGAACAACTTGTGACATACACAGTGTATTACTGTATATGCCACAAGGCCGTGCACGTCGATATGTACACTTGATTGATTTACAGGGACAGATGAGCACAGGTCAAACCCAAATAAAAAGCCGGGTTCAACTCATGTGCAAAAACATAAAAGTCACGATACGAGCACAAGGTCAAACCCGAGTTTTGAAACTGGATTCAACACAAGGCGACATGACATGAATGCAACGAAGACCAACATCAAAATGAACTGCAACAAACACACATGAATGCTATGATCAAAGTATGCATGTATATATATCGACCAGGCAGCAACATGCTTGAAGACCACAGCAAAACCAACAGTGGCAGTTAAAGCAACATCAAGTTGAAACAGATTGTCAACCCAACATCAAAGACACGGCAGTAACAAGATCAAGTCCAGCTCCACACAAGGAATGAACACAAACAACTACAAAATCATCAAGCTACAACTTCAAATGAACAAGTGACTCAAGACTGCAACAAACATCAGCAGGTGAACAAAAGACAGTGGAAATTACTCAACTATGGATGCAAGTACAAAATGACCAAGCAAGTGCACCAATGAACCATCAAAGTATGCAACAGTTACAAGCTAGAATACACACTGCACTAATCCAGACCAAAGCAACCTTATCTATGCTCAATTGAAGCCAAAGCAATCAGGACATGTTGAACAATGAAAATGTCGAAGTTGTGAAAGCATAACAGTGTCAATATTAAATTCATAATATCAAGTGATACAACTGCAAGTATCAAGACCAGAAACTCAAGCTTCAAAAAGCTACAGCAACAATGCATCAGTGAGCAACACAGCAACATGAATACAGATTCACGCCAATCCTAACAGCATGAATCGAGCAACAGAATACATCAAAAGCAAGAACAAACAACAATCAAACAATGTCACAGCTACACGATACCAAAATATCAAGTTCAGGTGACATCAACCAAACAGTGACAATGCAGACACAACTGAAATGAGACAGGTCAAAAAATGGAGTATCAAAATGATGCAAATAACAAGTACAGGCCGCAACAGTATGCACCAGTACAAAACAAGTCAATGCAACATAAACCAACTCCAAATGTATCGGAGATGAACAAATTGTAACAGTGAAAAGATGACAATGCCACCAGAATTTCATATCAAGCAAGTGCAGTCAGTTCATGTTAAACCGATCAGAAGATGGCCAGAGACTATAGTTCTCAGTGAAGTCAAAATCAGTGTCAAGGCCGAAGTCATAGTAAAATCGCCATGTCAATGTTGAACAAGTCAACAAAGTATAAATTCCAGAAATCAAAATACCGTGGTCATCACGAAATTGAATCAAACCGTGTTAATCAAGTAAACACGAAATATTCGAAATTGACAAAGTCAGTGAAATCACGAGCATTCAAGTATGATCGAGTGGCCAAAGCAATATCAGTAGACAAATTCAAATTAACTTATACGAATGCAAAAATAGGAATTCAAACCCTATATAAACCACGAATCATCATCGGCAATGTATGGAGTTCAATCAAGCATAACAGTAGCATAAACGAAAATTACATACCGAATCGAAGTCGAACTCCATCAACATCGAAGCAGCCGCATAAGCAACGAAGAACACTGGATCCATCGAATTAAAGCCGGCAATTTTACAAGCCCTAATTTCCAGAGCAGAGAGAACGAAAGCCCCAATTTTACAAGCCCTAATCTCACAAAGAAGAACGCACGAAGAAACAACGGCCGGCATTATTCTCAAGCAAAAAAAAAAAAAAAAGGGAACCAGGCCGATAAAATAAAAAGGAGAAAGGGGACGCAAACTTTTAATTAGTGGGCCGATACTAATAATATTATTTTGGGCTTACTTGTTTTAAATTAGGGTTATTTTGTTTTTAATTGTTTTTAATCTGTATTTTCTTTTTAACCGTTTAATTTTCTAGTCGTGTGACTAGGGTACAAACTACGGTGTGTAGTTTGAGAATTCGCAACTCGGTAGTTGAGTTGTGGCAGGGTTTTGAGCGTAGAGTTAGATTAGTCAATAGCGGTGTATAGCGAGTTTACGTGTGTAAGCGAGGGACTATCTAATTTCTAGTAGAAACCTTGGGGGCAGTACGTAGGCAGGGTTTTGCCGAAGCTGGGTAAATTCTGTGTTGTTCTTGTTTTTCTGTTATTTATATTTTGCGATATCTGTGCTGCTATTCTGTGATCTGAATTGAAATTAATTTATAAGCTTCCGCGATTAATTTTTATAATTTACACTATCACCCTATTCACCCCCGCTCTAGGGTGAAATCGATCCTACAAACAGTGCCGTACGACTTTGAGAAATGGGTGCATGGATTTGAAACGGAGCACTACCATGGTGCACCACTCTCCAGCGATGGTAAATCATATAACAGCCACGGGGGTCCTTTTTTACAGAAAAAATCCACGCGACGGAAAAACGAAGGATAAAAATTTACAAGACCCGATTGAGGTTCAGATAGGATTTTTTGGGTATGACACTAACCAGTGACGGCTGTAAGCTATCATAGCTGTAGAACTCACCGAGAGCTTCGTTTTGACTGGTTATCGCTCCCGTAACTCTAAACGAGCCAAGATTTATGGCCCTCCGAAGAATCGATATCCACAGGGTGCAACATCTACGGTGCAAGGTGCAACATCCGTCCAAAATGACGAAACAGTGTCGTACGACCTTTAGAAATGGATGCATGGATTTGAAACGGAGCACTACCATGGTGCACCACTCTCCAGGTATGGTAAATCATAGAACAGCCACGGGGATCCTGTTTTACAGAAAAAATCCACGTGACGGAAAAACGAAGGATAAAAAACTTCCAAGATCCGATTGAGGTCGGATAGGATTTTTTGGGTATGAAACTAGCCAGTGACGGCTGAAAGCTGTCATAGCTGTAGAACTCACCGAGAGCTTCGTTTTGAAAGGTTATCGCTCCCGTAACTCTAAACGAGCCAAGAGTTATGGCCCTCCGAAGAATCGATTTCCACTGGGTGCAACATCTACAGTGCAAGGTGCAACATCCGTCCAAAATGACGAAACAATGCCGTGCGACTTTGAGAAATGGGTGCATGGATTTGAAACGGAGCACTACCATGGTGCACCACTCTCCAGGTGTGGTAAATCATAGAACAGCCACGGGGATCCTGTTTTACAGAAAAAATCCACGTGACGGAAAAACGAAGGATAAAAAACTTTCAAGACCCGATTGAGGTTCGGATAGGATTTTTTGGGTATGAAACTAACCAGTGACGGCTGAAAGCGGTAATAGCTGTAGAACTCGCCGAGAGCTTCGTTTTGACTGGTTATCGCTCCCGTAACTCTAAACGAGCCAAGAGTTATGGCCCTCCGAAGAATCGATATCCACAGGGTGCAACATCTACGGTGCAAGGTGCAACATCCGTCCAAAATGATGAAACAGTGCCGTACGACTTTGTGAAATGGGTGCGTGGATTTGAAACGGAGCACTACCATGGTGCACCACTCTCCAGCGATGGTAAATCATAGAACAACCACGGGGATCCTGTTTTACAGAAAAAATCCACGTAACGGAAAAACGAAGGATAAAAAACTTCCAAGACTCGATTGAGGTTCGGTTAGGATTTTTTGGGTATGAAACTAACCAGTGACGGCTGAAAGCTATCATAGCTGTAGAACTCACCGAGAGCATCATTTTGACTGGTTATCGCTCCCGTAACTCTAAACGAGCCAAGAGTTCCGGCCCTCCGAAGAATCGATATCCATTGGGTGCAACATCTACGGTGCAAGGTGCAACATACGTCCAAAATGACGAAACTGTGTCGTACGACTTTGAGAAATGGGGGCGTGGATTTGAAACGGAGAAATACCACGGTGCACCGCTCTCCAGCGATGGTAAATCATAGAACAGCCACGGGGATCCTGTTTTACAGAAAAATTCCACGTGACGGAAAAACGAAGGATAAAAAACTTCCAAGACCCGATTGAGGTTCGGATAGGATTTTTTGGGTATGAAACTAACCAGTGACGGCTGAAAGCTGTCATAGATGTAGAACTCACCGAGAGCTTCGTTTTGACTGGTTATCGCTCCCGTAACTCTAAACGAGCCATGAGTTATGGCCCTCCAAAGAATCGATTTCCACAGGGTGCAACATCTACGGTGCAAGGTGCAACATCCGTCCAAAATGACGAAACAGTGCCGTACGACCTTTAGAAATGGGTGCATGGATTTGAAACGGAGCACTACCATGGTGCACCACTCTCCAGGTATGGTAAATCATAGAACAGCCACGGGGATCCTGTTTTACAAAAAAAATCCACGTGACGGAAAAACGAAGGATAAAAAACTTCCAAGACCAGATTGAGGTTCGGATAGGATTTTTTGGGTTTGAAACTAACCAGTGAAGGCTGAAAGCTGTCATAGCTGTAGAACTCACCGAGAGCTTCGTTTTGACTGGTTATCGCTCCCGTAACTCTAAACGAGCCAAGAGTTATGGCCCTCCGAAGAATCGATATCCACAGGGTGCAACATCTACGGTGCAAGGTGCAACATCCGTCCAAAATGACGAAACAGTGCCGTACGACCTTTAGAAATGGGTGCATGGATTTGAAACGGAGCACTACCATGGTGCACCACTCTCCAGGTATGGTAAATCATAGAACAGCCACGGGGATCCTGTTTTACAGAAAAAATCCACGTGACGGAAAAACGAAGGATAAAAAACTTCCAAGACCCGATTGAGGTTCGGATAGGATTTTTTGGGTATGAAACTAACCAGTACGGCTGAAAGCCGTCATAGCTGTAGAACTCACTGAGAGCTTCGTTTTGACTGGTTATCGCTCCCGTAACTCTAAACGAGCCAAGAGTTATGGCCCTCCGAAGAATCGATTTCCACAGGGTGCAACATCTACGGTGCAAGGTGCAACATCCGTCCAAAATGACGAAACAGTGCCGTACGACTTTGAGAAATGTGTGCATGGATTTGAAACGGAGCACTACCATGGTGCACCACTGTCCAGGTATGGTAAATCATAGAACAGCCACGGGGATCCTGTTTTACAGAAAAAATCCACGTGACGGAAAAACGAAGGATAAAAAACTTCCAAGACCCGGTTGAGGTTCGGTTAGGATTTTTTGGGTATGAAACTAACCAATGACGGCTGAAAGCTATCATAGCTGTAGAACACACCGAGAGCTTCGTTTTGACTGGTTATCGCACTCGTAACTCTAAACGAGCCAAGAGTTCTGGCCCTCCGAAGAATCGATATCCATTGGGTGCAACATCTACGGTGCAAGGTGCAACATCCGTCCAAAATGACGAAACAGTGTCGTACGACATTGAGAAATGGGTGCATGGATTTGAAATGGAGCACTACCATGGTGCACCACTCTCCAGCGATGGTAAATAATATAACAGCCACGGGGATCCTTTTTTACAGAAAAAATCCACGCGACGGAAAAACGAAGGATAAAAAACTTACAAGACCCGATTGAGGTTCAGATAGGAATTTTTGGGTATGACACTAACCAGTGACGGCTGTAAGCTATCATAGCTGTAGAACTCACCGAGAGCTTCGTTTTGACTGGTTATCGCTCCCGTAACTCTAAACAAGCCAAGATTTATGGCCCTCCGAAGAATCGATATCCACAGGGTGCAACATCTACGGTGCAAGGTGCAACATCCGTCCAAAATGACGAAACAGTGCCGTACGACTTTGAGAAATGAGTGCATGGATTTGAAACGGAGCACTACCATGGTGCACCACTGTCCAGGTATGGTAAATCATAGAACAGCCACGGGGATCCTGTTTTACAGAAAAAATCCACGTGACGGAAAAATGAAGGATAAAAAACTTCCAAGACCCGGTTGAGGTTCGGTTAGGATTTTTTGGGTATGAAACTAACCAATGACGGCTTAAAGCTAACATAGCTGTAGAACCCACCGAGAGCTTCGTTTTGACTGGTTATCGCACCCGTAACTCTAAACGAGCCAAGAGTTCTGGCCCTCCGAAGAATCGATATCCATTGGGTGCAACATCTACGGTGCAAGGTGCAACATCCGTCCAAAATGACGAAACAGTGCCGTACGACTTTGAGAAATGGGTGCATGGATTTGAAACGGAGCACTACCATGGTGCACCACTCTCCAGCGATGGTAAATCATATAGCAGCCACGGGGGACCTTTTTTACAGAAAAAATCCACGCGACGGAAAAACGAAGGATAAAAATTTACAAGACCCGATTGAGGTTCAGATAGGATTTTTTGGGTATGACACTAACCAGTGACGGCTGTAAGCTATCATAGCTGTAGAACTCACCGAGAGCTTCGTTTTGACTGGTTATCGCTCCCGTAACTCTAAACGAGCCAAGATTTATGGCCCTCCGAAGAATCGATATCCACAGGGTGCAACATCTACGGTGCAAGGTGCAACATCCGTCCAAAATGACGAAACAGTGTCGTACGACATTTAGAAATGGATGCATGGATTTGAAACGGAGCACTACCATGGTGCACCACTCTCCAGGTATGGTAAATCATAGAACAGCCACGGGGATCCTGTTTTACAGAAAAAATCCACGTGACGGAAAAACGAAGGATAAAAAACTTCCAAGATCCGATTGAGGTCGGATAGGATTTTTTGGGTATGAAACTAACCAGTGACGGCTGAAAGCTATCATAGCTGTAGAACTCACCGAGAGCTTCGTTTTGAAAGGTTATCGCTCCCGTAACTCTAAACGAGCCAAGAGTTATGGCCCTCCGAAGAATCGATTTCCACTGGGTGCAACATCTACAGTGCAAGGTGCAACATCCGTCCAAAATGACGAAACAATGTCGTGCGACTTTGAGAAATGGGTGCATGGATTTGAAACGGAGCACTACCATGGTGCACCACTCTCCAGGTGTGGTAAATCATAGAACAGCCACGGGGATCCTGTTTTACAGAAAAAATCCACGTGACGGAAAAACGAAGGATAAAAAACTTCCAAGACCCGATTGAGGTTCGGATAGGATTTTTTGGGTATGAAACTAACCAGTGACGGCTGAAAGCGGTAATACTGTAGAACTCACCGAGAGCTTCGTTTTGACTGGTTATCGCTCCCGTAACTCTAAACGAGCCTAGAGTTATGGCCCTCCGAAGAATCGATATCCACAGGGTGCAACATCTACGGTGCAAGGTGCAACATCCGTCCAAAATGATGAAACAGTGCCGTACGACTTTGTGAAATGGGTACATGGATTTGAAACGGAGCACTACCATGGTGCACCACTCTCCAGCAATGGTAAATCATAGAACAACCACGGGGATCCTGTTTTACAGAAAAAAATCCACGTAACGGAAAAACGAAGGATAAAAAACTTCCAAGACTCGATTGAGGTTCGGTTAGGATTTTTTGGGTATGAAACTAACCAGTGACGGCTGAAAGCTATCATAGCTGTAGAACTCACCGAGAGCTTCGTTTTGACTGGTTATCGCTCCCGTAACTCTAAACGAGCCAAGAGTTCCGGCCCTCCGAAGAATCGATATCCATTGGGTGCAACATCTACGGTGCAAGGTGCAACATCCGTCCAAAATGACGAAACTGTGTCGTACGACTTTGAGAAATGGGCGCGTGGATTTGAAACGGAGAAATACCACGGTACACCGCTCTCCAGCGATGGTAAATCATAGAACAGCCACGGGGATCCTGTTTTACAGAAAAAATCCACGTGACGGAAAAACGAAGGATAAAAAACTTCCAAGACCCGATTGAGGTTCGGATAGGATTTTTTGGGTATGAAACTAACCAGTGACGGCTGAAAGCTGTCATAGCTGTAGAACTCACCAAGAGCTTCATTTTGACTGGTTATCGCTCCCGTGACGCTAAACGAGCCAAGAGTTATGGCCCTCCTAAGAATCGATATCCACAGGGTGCAACATCTACGGTGCAAGGTGCAACATCCGTCCAAAATGACGAAACAGTGCCGTACGACCTTTAGAAATGGGTGCATGGATTTGAAACGGAGCACTACCATGGTGCACCACTCTCCAGGTATGGTAAATCATAGAACAGCCACGGGGATCCTGTTTTATAGAAAAAATCCACGTGACGGAAAAATGAAGGATAAAAAACATCCAAGACCCGATTGAGGTTCGGATACGATTTTTTGGGTATGAAACTTACCAGTGACGGCTGAAAGCGGTCATAGCTGTAGAACTCCCCGAGAGCTTTGTTTTGACTAGTTATCGCTCCCGTAACTCTAAACGAGCCAAGAGTTCTGGCCCTCCGAAGAATCGATGATCATTGGGTGCAACATCTACGGTGCAAGGTGCAACATCCGTCCAAAATGACGAAACAATGCCGTACGACTTTGAGAAATGGGTGCATGGATTTGAAACGGAGCACTACCATGGTGCACCACTCTCCAGCGATGGTAAATCATATAGCAGCCACGGGGGACCTTTTTTACAGAAAAAATCCACGCGACGGAAAAACGAAGGATCAAAAACTTCCACGACCCGATTGAGGTTCGGTTAGGATTTTGTGGGTATGAAACTAACCAGTGACGGCTGAAAGCCATCATAGCTGTAGAACTCACCGAGAGCTTTGTTTTGACTAGTTATCGCTCCCGTAACTCTAAACGAGCCAAGAGTTATTGCCCTCCGAAGAATCGATATCCACAGGGTGCAACATCAACGGTGCAAGGTGCAACATCCGTCCAAAATGACGAAACAGTGCCGTACGACCTTTGAGAAATGGGTGCATGGATTTGAAACGGAGCACTACCATGGTGCACCACTCTCCAGCAATGGTAAATCATAGAACAGCCACGGGGATCCTCTTTTACAGAAAAAATCCACGTGACGGAAAAACGAAGGATAAAAAACTTCCAAGACCCGATTGAGTTTCGGATAGGATTTTTTAGGTATGAAACTAACCAGTGACGGCTGAAAGCTCATAGCTGTAGAACTCACCGAGAGCTTCGTTTTGACAGGTTATCGCTCCCGTAACTCTAAACGAGCTAAGAGTTATGGCCCTCCGAAGAATCGATATTCACAGGGTGCAACATCTACGGTGCAAGGTGCAACATCCGTCCAAAATGACGAAACAGTACCGTACGACCTTGAGAAATGGGTGCATGGATTTGAAACGGAGCACTACCATGGTGCACCACTCTCCAGCGATGGTAAATCATAGAACAGCCACGGGGATCCTGTTTTACAGAAAAAATCCACGTGACGGAAAAACGAAGGATAAAAAACTTCCAAGACCCGATTGAGGTTCGGAAAGGATTTTTTGGGTATGAAACTAACCAGTGACGGCTGAAAGCGATCATAGCTGTAGAACTCACCGAGAGCTTCGTTTTGACTGGTTATCGCTCCCGTAACTCTAAACGAGCCAAGAGCTATGGCCCTCCGAAGAATCGATATCCATAGGGTGCAACATCTACGGCGCAAGGTGCAACATCCGTCCAAAATGACGAAACAGTGCCGTACGACTTTGAGAAATGGGTGCATGGATTTGAAACGGAGCACTACCATGGTGCACCACTCTCCAGCGATGGTAAATCATAGAACAGCCACGGGGATCCTGTTTTACAGAAAAAATCCACGTGACGGAAAGACGAAGGATAAAAAACTTCCAAGACCCGATTGAGGTTCGGTTATGATTTTTTGGGTATGAAACTAACCAGTGAAGGCTGAAAGTGGTCATAGCTGTAGAGCTCATTGAGAGCTTCGTTTTGACTGATTATCGCTCCCGTAACTCTAAACGAGCCAAGAGTTATGGCCCTCCGAAGAATCGATTTCCACAGGGTGCAACATCTACGGTGCAAGGTGCAACATCCGTCCAAAATGACGAAACAGTGCCGTACGACTTTGGGAAACGGGTGCATGGATTTGAAACGGAGCACTACCATGGTGCACCACTCTCCAGGTATGCTAAATCATAGAACAGCCACGGGGATCCTGTTTTACAGAAAAAATCCACGTGACGGAAAAACGAAGGATAAAAACTTCCATGACCCGATTGAGGTTCGGATAGGATTTTTTGGGTATGAAACTAACCAGTGACGGCTGAAAGCGGTCATAGATGTAGAACTCACCGAGAGTTTCGTTTTGACTTGTTATCGCTCCAGAAACCCTAAACGAGCCAAGAGTTATGGCCCTCCGAAGAATCGATATCCGCAGGGTGCAACATCTACGGTGCAAGGTGCAACATCCGTCCTAAATGACGAAACAATGCCGTACGACTTTGTGGAATGGGTTCATGAATTTGAAACGGAGCACTACCATGGTGCAACACTCTGCAACGACGGTAAATCATAGAACAACAAGGGGATCCTGTTTTACAGAAAAAATCCACGTGACGGAAAAACGTAGGATAAAAAACTTCCAAGACCCGATTGAGGTTCAGATAGGACTTTTTGTGTATGAAACTAACCAGTGACGTCTGAAAGCGGTCATAGCTGTAGAACTCACCGAGAGCTTCGTTTTGACTGGTTATCGCTCCCGTAACTCTAAACGAGCGAAGAGTTATGGCCCTCCGAAGAATCGATATCCACAGGGTGCAACATCTACGGTGCACGGTGCAACATCCGTCCAAAATGACGAAACAGTGCCGTACGACCTTTAGAAATGGGTGCATGGATTTGAAACGGAACACTACCATGGTGCACCACTCTCCAGCGATGGTAAATCATAGAACAGCCACGGGGATCCTGTTTTATAGAAAAAATCCACGTGACGGAAAAACGAAGGATAAAAAACTTCCAAGACCCAATTGAGGTTCGGAAAGGATTTTTTGCGTATGAAACTAACCAGTGACGGCTGAAAGCGGTCATAGCTATAGAACTCACTGAGAGTTTCGTTTTGACTGGTTATCGCTCCCGTAACTCTAAACGAGCCAAGAGTTATGCCCCTCTGAAGAATCGATATCCACAGGGTGCAACATCTACGGTGCAAGGTGTAACATCCGTCCAAAATGACGAAACAGTGCCGTACGACTTTGAGAAATGGGTGCATGGATTTGAAACGGAGCACTACCATGGTGCACCACTCTCCAGCGATGGTAAATCATAGAACAGCCACGGGGATCCTGTTTTACAAAAAAAATCCACGTGACGGAAAGACGAAGGATAAAAAACTTCCAAGACCCGATTGAGGTTCGGTTAGGATTTTTTGGGTATGAAACTAACCAGTGACGGCTGAAAGCGGTCATAGATGTAGAACTCACTAAGAGCTTCGTTTTGACTGGTTATCACTCCCATAACTCAAAACGAGCCAAGAGTTATGGCCCTCCGAAGAATCGATTTCCACAGAGTGCAACATCTACGGTGCAAGGTGCAACATCCGTCCAAAATGACGAAACAGTGCCGTACGACTTTGGAAAACGGGTGCATGGATTTGAAACAGAGCACTACCATGGTGCACCACTCTCCAGGTATGGTAAATCATAGAACAGCCACGGGGATCCTGTTTTACAGAAAAAATCCACGTGACGGAAAAACGAAGGATAAAAAACTTCCATGACCCGATTGAGGTTCGGATAGGATTTTTTGGGTATGAAACTAACCAGTGACGGCTGAAAGCGGTCATAGCTGTAGAACTCACTGAGAGCTTCGTTTTGACTGGTTATCGCTCCCGTAACTCTAAACGAGCCAAGAGTTATGGCCCTACGAAGAATCGATATCCACAGGGTGCAACATCTACGGTGCAAGGTGCAACATCCGTCCAAAATGACGAAACAGTGCCGTACGACTTTGTGAAATGGGTGCATGGATATGAAACGGAGCACTACCATGGTGCACCACTCTCCAGCGATGGTAAATCATAGAACAACCACGGGGATCCTGTTTTACAGAAAAAATCCACGTGACGGAAAAACGAAGGATAAAAAACTTCCAAGACCCGGTTGAGGTTCGGTTAGGAGTTTTTAGGTATGAAACTAACCAGTGACGGCTGAAAGCTGTCATAGCTGTAGAACTCACCGAGAGCTTCGTTTTGACTGGTTATCGCTCCCGTAACTCCAAACGAGCCAAGAATTCTGGCCCTCCAAAGAATCGAATACCATTGGGTGCAACATCTACGGTGCAAGGTGCAACATTCGTCCAAAATGACGAAACAGTGCCGTACGACTTTGAGAAATGGGTGCATGGATTTGAAACGGAGCACTACCATGGTGCACCACTCTCCAGCGATGGTAAATCATAGAACAGCCACGGGGATCCTGTTTTACAGAAAAAATCCAAGTGACGGAAAAAAAAGGATAAAAAACTTCCAAGACCCGATTGAGGTTCGGATAGGATTTTTTGGGTATGAAACTAACCAGTGACGGCTGAAAGCTATCATAGCTGTAGAACTCACCGAGAGCTTCATTTTGACTGGTTATCGCTCCCGTAACTCTAAACGAGCCAAGAGTTATGGCCCTCCGAAGAATCGATATCCATTGGGTGCAACATCTACGGTGCAAGGTGCAACATCCGTCCAAAATGACGAAACTGTGCCGTATGACTTTGAGAAATGGGTGCATGGATTTGAAACGGAGCACTACCATGGTGCACCATTCTCCAGCGATGGTAAATCATAGAACAGCCACGGGGATCCTATTTTATAGAAAAAATCCACGTGACGGAAAAACGAAGGATAAAAAACTTCCAAGACCCGATTGAGGTTCGGATAGGATTTTTTGGGTATGAAACTAACCAGTGACGGCTGAAAGCGGTCATAGCTGTAGAACTCACCGAGAGCTTCATTTTGACTGGTTATCGCTCCCGTAACTCTAAACGAGCCAAGAGTTATGGCCCTCCGAAGAATCGATATCCACAGGGAGCAACATCTACGGTGCAAGGTACAACATCCGTCCAAAATGACGAAACAATGCCGTACGACCTTTAGAAATGGGTGCATGGATTTGAAACGGAGCACTACCATGGTGCACCACTCTCCAGGTATGGTAAATGATAGAACAGCCACGGGGATCCTGTTTTACAGAAAAAATCCACGTGACGGAAAGACGAAGGATAAAAAACTTCAAAGACCCGATTGAGGTTCGGTTAGGATTTTTTGGGTATAAAACTAACCAGTGACGGCTGAAAGCGGTCGTAGCTGTATAACTCACCGAGAGCTTCGTTTTGACTGGTTATCGCTCCCGTAACACTAAACGAGCCAAGAGTTCTGGCCCTCCGAAGAATCGATATCCATTGGGTGCAACATCTACGGTGCAAGGTGCAACATCCGTCCAAAATGACGAAACAGTGCCGTACGACTTTGAGAAATGGGTGCATGGATTTGAAACGGAGCACTACCATGGTGCACCACTCTCCAGCGATGGTAAATCATAGAACAGCCATGGGGATCCTGTTTTACAGAAAAAATCCACGTGACGGAAAAACGAAGGATAAAAACCTTCCAAGACCCGGTTGAGGTTCGGTTAGGATTTTTTGGGTATGAAACTAACAAGTGACGGCTGAAAGCTGTCATAGCTGTAGAACTCACCGAGAGCTTCGTTTTGACTGGTTATCGCTCCCTTAACTCTAAACGAGCCAAGAGTTCTGGCCCTCCGAAGAATCGATATCCATTGGGTGCAACATCTACGGTGCAAGGTGCAACATCCGTCCAAAATGATGAAACAGTGCCGTACGACTTTGAGAAATGGGTGCATGTTGAAATGGAGCACTACCATGGTGCACCACTCTCTAGCGATGGTAAATCGTAGAACAACCACGGGGATCCTATTTTACAGAAAAAATCCACGTGACGGAAAAACGAAGGATAAAAAACTTCCAAGACCCGATTGAGGTTCGAATAGGATTTTTTGGGTATGAAACTAACCAGTGACGGCTGAAAGCGGTCATAGCTGTAGAACTCACCGAGAGCTTCGTTTTGACTGGTTATCGCTCCCGTAACTCCAAACGAGCCAAGAGTTATGGCCCTCCGAAGAATTGATATCCCCAGGGTGCAACATCTACGGTGCAAGGTGCAACATCCGTCCAAAGTGACGAAGCAGTGCCGTACGACCTTTAGAAATGGGTACGTGGATTTGAAACAGAGCACTACAATGGTGCACCACTCTCCAAGTATGGTAAATCATAGAACAACCACGGGGATACTGTTTTACAGAAAAAATCCACGTGACGGAAAAACGAAGGATAAAATATTTCCAAGACCCGATTGAGGTTCGGGTAGGATTTTTTGGGTATGAAACTAACCAGTGACGGCTGAAAGCTGTCATTGCTGTAGAACTCACCAAGAGCTTCTTTTTGACTAGTTATCGCTCCCGTAACTCTAAACGAGCCAAGAGTTATGGCCCTCCGAAGAATCGATATCCACAGGGTGCAACATCTACGGTGCAAGGTGCAACATCCGTCCAAAATAACGAAACAGTGCCGTACGACTTTGAGAAACGGGTGCATGGATTTGAAACGGAGCACTACCATGGTGCACCACTCTCCAGCGATGGTAAATCATAGAACAGCCACGGGGATCCTGTTTTACAGAAAAAATCCACGTGACGGAAAAACGAAGGATAAAAAACTTCCAAGACCCGATTGAGGTTCGGTTAGGATTTTTTGGGTATGAAACTAACCAGTGACGGCTGAAAGCCGTCATAGCTGTAGAACTCACCGAGAGCTTCGTTTTGACTGGTTATCGCTCCCGTAACTCTTAACGAGCCAAGAATTATGGCCCTCCGAAGAGTCGATATCCATAGCGTGCAACATCTACGGTGCAAGGTGCAACATCCGTCCAAAATGACGAAACAGTGCCGTACGACCTTTGAGAAATGGGTGCATGGATTTGAAACGGAGCACTACCATGGTGCACCACTCTCCAGCGATGGTAAATCATAGAACAGCCACGGGGATCCTGTTTTACAGAAAAAATCCACGTGACGGAAAAACGAAGGATAAAAAACTTCCAAGACCCGATTGAGGTTCGGATAGGATTTTTTGGGTATGAAACTAACCAGTGAAGGCTGAAAGCTGTCATAGCTGTAGAACTCACCGAGAGCTTCGTTTTGACTGGTTATCGCTCCCGTATCTCTAAACGAGCCAAGAGTTATGGCCCTCCGAAGAATCGATATCCACAGGGTGCAACATCTACGGTGCAAGGTGCAACATCCGTCCAAAATGACGAAACAGTGCCGTACGACCTTTAGAAATGGGTGCATGGATTTAAAACGGAGCACTACCATGCTTCACCACTCTCCAGGTATGGTAAATCATAGAATGGCCACGGGGGTCCTGTTTTACAGAAAAAATCCACGTGACGGAAAGACGAAAGATAAAAAACTTCCAAGACCCGATTGAGGTTCGGTTAGGATTTTTTGGGTATGAAACTAACCAGTGACGGCTGAAAGCGGTCATAGCTGTAGAACTCACCGAGAGCTTCGTTTTGACTGGTTATCGCTCCCGTAACTCTAAACGAGCCAAGAGTTATGGCCCTCCGAAGAATCGATTTCCATAGGGTGCAACATCTACGGTGCAAGGTGCAACATCCGTCCAAAATGACGAAACAGTGCCGAACGACTTTGAGAAATGGGTGCATGGATTTGAAACGGAGCACTACCATGGTGCACCACTCTCCAGCGATGGTAAATCATAGAACAGCCACAGGGATCCTGTTTTACAGAAAAAATCCACGTGACGGAAAAACGAAGGATAAAAAACTTCCAAGACCCGATTGAGGTTCGGATAGGATTTTTTGGGTATGAAACTAACCAGTGACGGCTGAAAGCGGTCATAGCTGTAGAACTCACCGAGAGATTCATTTTGACTGGTTATCGCACCCGTAACTCTAAACGAGCCAAGAGTTATGGCCCTCCGAAGAATCGATATCCACAGGGTGCAACATCTACGGTGCAAGGTGCAACATCCGTCCAAAATGACGAAACAGTGCCGTACGACTTTGTGAAATGGGTGCATGGATTTGAAACGGAGCACTACCATGGTGCACCACTCACCAGCGATGGTAAATCATAGAACAACCACGGGGATCCTGTTTTACAGAAAAAATCCACGTGACGGAAAAACGAAGGATAAAAAACTTCCAAGACCCGGTTGAGGTTCGGTTAGGATTTTTTGGGTATGAAACTAACCAGTGACGGATGAAAGCCATCACAGCTGTAGAACTCACCAAGAGCTTCGTTTTGACTGGTTATCGCTCCCGTAACTCTAAACGAGCCAAGAGTTATGGCCCTCCGAAGAATCGATATCCACAGGGTGCAACATCTACGGTGCAAGGTGCAACATCCGTCCAAAATGACGAAACAGTGCCGTACGACTTTGTTAAATGGGTGCATGGATTTGAAACGGAGCACTACCATGGTGCACCACTCTCCAGCGATGGTAAATCATAGAACAACCATGGGGATCCTGTTTTACAGAAAAAATCCACGTGACGGAAAAACGAAGGATAAAAAACTTCCAAGACCCGATTGAGGTTCAGATAGGATTTTTTGGGTATGAAACTAACCAGTGACGGCTGAAAGCTATCATAGCTATAGAACTCACCGAGAGCTTCGTTTTGACTGGTTATCGCTCTCGTAACTCTAAACGAGCCAAGAGTTATGGCCCTCCGAAGAATCGATATCCACAGGGTGCAACATCTACGGTGCAAGGTGCAACATCCGTCCAAAATGGCGAAACAGTGCCGTACGACCTTTAGAAATGGGTGCATGGATTTGAAACGGAGCATTATCATGGTGCACCACTCTCCAGGTATGGTAAATCATAGAACAACCACGGGGATCCTGTTTTACAGAAAAAATCCACGTGACGGAAAAACGAAGGATAAAAAACTTCCAAGACCCGATTGAGGTTCGGATAGGATATTTTGGGTATGAAACTAACCATTGACAGCTGAAAGCGGTCATAGCTGTAGAACTCACTGAGAGCTTCGTTTTGACTGGTTATCGCTCCCGTAACTCTAAACGAGCCAAGAGTTATGGCCCTCCGAAGAATCGATATCCACAGGGTGCAACATCTACGGTGCAAGGTGCAACATCCGTCCAAAATGACGAAACAGTGCCGTACGATTTTGTGAAATGGGTGCATGGATTTGAAACGGAGCACTACCATGGTGCACCACTCTCCAGCGATGGTAAATCATAGAACAACCACGGGGATCCTGTTTTACAGAAAAAATCCACGTGACGGAAAAACGAAGGATAAAAAACTTCCAAGACCCGGTTGAGGTTCGATTAGGATTTTTTGGGTATGAAACTAACCAGTGACGGCTGAAAGCGGTCATAGCTGTAGAACTCACCGAGAGCTTCGTTTTGACTGGTTATCGCTCCCATAACTCTAAACGAGCCAAGAGTTCTGTCCCTCCGAAGAATCGATATCCATTGGGTGCAACATCTACGGTGCAAGGTGCAACATCCATCCAAAATGACGAAACAGTGCCGTACGACTTTGAGAAATGGGTGCATGGATTTGAAACGGAGCACTACCATGGTGCACCACTCTCCAGCGATGGTAAATCATAGAACAGCCACGGGGATCCTATTTTACAGAAAAAATCCTCGTGACGGAAAAACGAAGGATAAAAAACTTCCAAGACCCGATTGAGGTTCGGATAGGATTTTTTGGGTATGAAACTAACCAGTGATGGCTAAAAGCCGTCACAGCTGTAGAACTCACCGAGAGCTTCGTTTTGACTGGTTATCGCTCCCGTAACTCTAAACGAGCCAAGAGTTATGGCCCCCCCGAAGAATCGATATCCACAGGGTGCAACATCTACGGTGCAAGGTGCAACATCCGTCCAAAATGACGAAACAGTGTCGTACGACCTTTAGAAATGGGTACATGGATTTGAAACAGAGTACTACCATGGCGCACCACTCTCCAGGTATGGTAAATCAAAGAACAGCCACGGGGATCCTGTTTTACAGAAAAAATCCACATGACGGAAAGACGAAGGATAAAAAACTTCCATGACCCGATTGAGGTTCGGTTAGGATTTTTGGGTATGAAACTAACCAGTGACGGCTGAAAGCGGTCATAGCTGTAGAACTCACCGAGAGCTTCGTTTTGACTGGTTATCGCTCCCGTAACTCTAAACGAGGGAAGAGTTATGGCCCTCCGAAGAATCGATTTCCACAGGGTGCAACATCTACGATGCATGGTGCAACATCCGTCCAAATAACGAAACAGTGCCGTACGACTTTGAGAAATGGGTGCATGATTTGAAACGGAGCACTACCATGGTGCACCACTCTCCAGGTATGGTAAATCATAGAACAGCCATGCGGATCCCGTTTTACAGAAAAAATCCACTTGACGGAAAAACGAAGGATAAAAAACTTCCCAGACCCGATTGAGTTTCGGATAGGATTTTTTGGGTATGAAACTAACCAGTGACGGCTGAAAGCGGTCATAGCTGTAGAACTCACCGAGAGCTTCGTTTTGACTGGTTATCACTCCCGTAACTCTAAACGAGCCAAGAGTTATGGCCCTCCGAAGAATCGATATCCATAGGGTGCAACATCTACAGTGCAAGGTGCAACATCCGTCCAAAATGACGAAACAGTGCCGTACGACCTTTAGAAATGGGTACACGGATTAGAAACGGAGCACTACCATGGTGCACCACTCTTCAGGTATGGTAAATCATAGAACAACCACGGGGATCCTGTTTTACAGAAAAAATCCACGTGACGGAAAGACGAAGGATAAAAAACTTCCAAGACCCGATTAAGGTTCGGTTAGGATTTTTTGGGTATGAAACTATCCAGTGACGGCTGAAAGCGGTCATAGCTGTAGAACTCACCGAGAGCTCCGTTTTGACTGGTTATCGCTCCCGTAACTCTAAACGAGCCAAGAGTTATGGCCCTCCGAAGAATCGATTTCCACAGGGTGCAACATCTACGGTGCAAGGTGCAACATCCGTCCAAAATGACGAAACAGTGCCGTACGACTTTGAGAAATGGGTGCATGGATTTGAAACGGAGCACTACCATGGTGCACCACTCTCCAGGTATGGTAAATCATAGAACAGCCACGCAGATCCTGTTTTACAGAAAAAATCCACGTGACGGAAAAACGAAGGATGAAAAACTTCCAAGACCCGATTGAGGTTCGGATAGGATTTTTTGGGTATGAAACTAACCAGTGACGGCTGAAAGCGGTCATAGCTGTAGAACTCACCGAGAGCTTCGTTTTGACTGGTTATCGCTCCCGTAACACTAAACGAGCCAAGAGTTATGGCCCTCCGAAGAATCGATATCCACAGGGTGCAACATCTACGGTGCAAGGTGCAACATCCGTCCAAAATGACGAAACAGTGCCGTACGACTTTGTGAAATGGGTGCATGGATTTGAAACGGAGCACTACCATGGTGCACCACTCTCCAGCGATGGTAAATCATAGAACAACCACGGGGATCCAGTTTTACAGAAAAAATCCACGTGACGGAAAAACGAAGGATAAAAAACTTAAAAGACCCGGTTGAGGTTCGGTTAGGATTTTTTTGGTATGAAACTAACCAGTGACGGCTGAAAGCTGTCATAGTTGTAGAACTCACCGAGAGCTTCGTATTGACAGGTTATTGCTCCCTTAACTCTAAACGAGCCAAGAGTTCTGACCCACCGAAGAATCGATATCCATTGGGTGCAACATCTACGGTGCAAGGTGCAACATCCGTCCAAAATGACGAAACAGTGCCGCACGACTTTGAGAAATGGGTGTATGGATTTGAAACGGAGCACTACCATGGTGCACCACTCTCCAGGTATGGTAAATCATAGAACAGCCACGCGGATCCTGTTTTACAGAAAAAATCCACGTGACGGAAAAACGAAGGATAAAAAACTTCCCAGACCCGATTGAGTTTCGGATAGGATTTTTTGGGTATGAAACTAACCAGTGACGGCTGAAAGCGGTCATAGCTGTAGAACTCACCGAGAGCTTCGCTTTGACTGGTTATAGCTCCCGTAACTCTAAACGAGGCAAGAGTTATGGCCCTCCGAAGAATCGATATCCACAGGGTGCCACATCTACGGTGCAAGGTGCAACATCCGTCCAAAATGACGAAACAGTGCCGTACGACTTTGTTAAATGGGTGCATGGATTTGAAACGGAGCACTACCATGGTGCACCACTCTCCAGCGATGGTAAATCATAGAACAACCACGGGGATCCTGTTTTACAGAAAAAATCCACGTGACTGAAAAACAAAGGATAAAAAACTTCCAAGACCCGGTTGAGGTTCGGTTAGGATTTTTTGGGTATGAAACTAACCAGTGATGGCTGAAAGCGGTCATAGCTGTAGAACTCACCGAGAGCTTCGTTTTGACTGGTTATCGCTCCCGTAACTCTAAACGAGCCAAGAGTTCTGGCCCTCCGAAGAATCGATATCCATTGGTTGCAACATCTACGGTGCAAGGTGCAACATCCGTCCAAAATGACGAAACAGTGCCGTACGACTTTGAGAAATGGGTGCATGGATTTGAAACGGAGCACTACCATGGTGCACCACTCTCCAGCGATGGTAAATCATAGAACAGCCATGGGGATCCTGTTTTACAGAAAAAATCCACGTGACGGAAAAACGAAGGATAAAAAACTTAAAAGACCCGGTTGAGCTTCGGATAGGATTTTTTGGGTATGAAACTAACCAGTGACAGCTGAAAGCGGTCATAGCTGTAGAACTCACCGAGAGCTTCGTTTTGACTGGTTACCGCTCCCATAACTCTAAACGAGCCAAGAGTTATGGCCCTCCGAAGAATCGATATCCACAGGGTGCAACATCTACGGTGCAAGGTGCAACATCCGTCCAAAATGACGAAACAGTGCCGTACGACTTTGTGAAATGGGTACATGGATTTGAAACGGAGCACTACCATGGTGCACCACTCTCCAGCGATGGTAAATCATAGAACAACCACGGGGATCCAGTTTTACAGAAAAAATCCACGTGACGGAAAAACGAAGGATAAAAAACTTAAAAGACCCGGTTGAGGTTCGGTTAGGATTTTTTGGGTATGAATCTAACCAGTGACGGCTGAAATCTGTCATAGCTGTAGAACTCACCGAGAGCTTCGTTTTGACTGGTTATTGCTCCCTTAACTCTAAACGAGCCAAGAGTTCTGACCCACCGAAGAATCGATATCCATTGGGTGCAACATCTACGGTGCAAGGTGCAACATCCGTCCAAAATGACGAAACAGTGCCGCACGACTTTGAGAAATGGGTGCATGGATTTGAATCGGAGCACTACCATGGTGCACCACTCTCCAGGTATGGTAAATCATAGAACAGCCACGCGGATCCTGTTTTACAGAAAAAAGCCACGTGACGGAAAAACGAAGGATAAAAAACTTCCCAGACCCGATTGAGTTTCGGATAGGATTTTTTGGGTATGAAACTAACCAGTGACGGCTGAAAGCGGTCATAGCTGTAGAACTCACCGAGAGCTTCGTTTTGACTGGTTATAGCTCCCGTAACTCTAAACGAGGCAAGAGTTATGGCCCTCCGAAGAATCGATATCCACAGGGTGCAACATCTACGGTGCAAGGTGCAACATCCGTCCAAAATGACGAAACAGTGCCGTACGACTTTGTTAAATGGGTGCATGGATTTGAAATGGAGCACTACCATGGTGCACCACTCTCCAGCGATGGTAAATCATAGAACAACCACGGGGATCCTGTTTTACAGAAAAAATCCACGTGATGGAAAAACGAAGGATAAAAAACTTCCAAGACCTGGTTGAGGTTCGGTTAGGATTTTTTGGGTATGAAACTAACCAGTGACGGCTGAAAGCGGTCATAGCTGTAGAACACACCGAGAGCTTCGTTTTGACTGGTTATCGCTCCCGTAACTCTAAACGAGCCAAGAGTTATGGCCCTCCGAAGAATCGATATCCACAGGGTGCAACATCAACGGTGCAAGGTGCAACATCCGTCCAAAATGAAGAAACAGTGCCGTACGACTTTGAGAAATGGGTGCATGGATTTGAAACGGAGCACTACCATGGTGCACCACTCTCCAGCGATGGTAAATCATAGAACAGCCATGGGGATCCTGTTTTACAGAAAAAATCCACGTGACGGAAAAACGAAGGATAAAAAACTTCCAAGACCCGATTGAGGTTCGGATAGGATTTTTTGGGTATGAAACTAACCAGTGATGGCTGAAAGCTATCATAGCTGTAGAACTCACCGAGAGCTTCGTTTTGACTGGTTATCGCTCTCGTAACTCTAAACGAGCCAAGAGTTATGGCCCTCCGAAGAATCGATATCCACAGGGTGCAACATCTACGGTGCAAGGTGCAACATCTGTCCAAAATGACGAAACAGTACCGTACGACCTTTAGAAATGGGTGCATGGATTTGAAACGGAGCACTACCATGGTGCACCACTCTCCAGGTATGGTAAATCATAGAACAGCCACGGGGATCCTGTTTTACAGAAAAAATCCACGTGACGGAAAAACGAAGGATAAAAAACTTCCAAGACCCGATTGAGGTTCGGATAGGATATTTTGGGTATGAAACTAACCATTGATAGCTGAAAGCGGTCATGGCTGTAGAACTCACTAAGAGCTTCGTTTTGACTGGTTATCGCTCCCGTAACTCTAAACGAGCCAAGAGTTATGTCCCTCCGAAGAATCGATATCCACAGGGTGCAACATCTACGGTGCAAGGTGCAACATCCGTCCAAAATGACGAAACAGTGCCGTACGACTTTGTGAAATGGGTGCATGGATTTGAAACGGAGCACTACCATGGTGCACCACTCTCCAGCGATGGTAAATCATAGAACAGCCACGGGGATCCTGTTTTACAGAAAAAATCCACGTGACGGAAAAACGAAGGATAAAAAACTTCCAAGACCCGATTGAGGTTCGTGTAGGATATTTTGGGTATGTAACTAACCAGTGACGGCTGAAAGCGGTCATAGCTGTAGAACTCACTGAGAGCTTCGTTTTGACTGGTTATCACTCCCGTAACTGTAAATGAGCCAAGAGTTATGGCCCTCCGAAGAATCGATATCCACAGGGTGCAACATCTACGGTGCAAGGTGCAACATCCGTCCAAAATGACGAAACAGTGCCGTACGACCTTTAGAAATGGGTACATGGATTTGAAACGGAGGACTACCATGGTGCACCACTCTCCAGGTATGGTAAATCGTAGAACAGCCACGGGGATCCTGTTTTACAGAAAAAATCCACGTGACGGAAAGACGAAGGATTAAAAACTTCCAAGACCCGTTTGAGGTTCGGTTAGGATTTTTTGGGTATGAAACTAACCAGTGAAGGCTGAAAGTGGTCAAAGCTGTAGAACTCACCGAGAGCTTCGTTTTGACTGGTTATCGCTCCCGTAACTCTAAACGAGCCAAGAGTTATGGCCCTCCGAAGAATCGATTTCCACAGGGTGCAACATCTACGGTGCAAGGTGCAACATCCGTCCAAAATTACGAAACAGTGCCGTACGACTTTGAGAAATGGGTGCATGGATTTGAAACGGAGCACTACCATGGTGCACCACTCTCCAGCGATGGTAAATCATAGAACAGCCACGCGGATACTGTTTTACAGAAAAAATCCACGTGACGGAAAAACGAAGGATAAAAAACTTCCAAGACCCGATTGAGGTTCGGATAGGATTTTTTGGGTATGAAACTAACCAGTGACGGCTGAAAGCGGTCATAGCTGTAGAACTCACCGAGAGCTTCGTTTTGACTGGTTATCGCTCCCGTAACTCTAAACGAGCCAAGAGTTATGGCCCTCCGAAGAATCGGTATCCACAGGGTGCAACATCTGCGGTGCAAGGTGCAACATCCGTCCAAAATGACGAAACAGTGCCGTACGACTTTGTGAAATGGGTGCATGGATTTGAAATGGAGCACTACCATGGTGCACCACTCTCCAGCGATGGTAAATCATAGAACAACCATGGGGATCCTGTTTTACAGAAAAAATCCACGTGGCGGAAAAACGAAGGATAAAAAACTTCCAAGACCCGGTTGAGGTTCGGTTAGGATTTTTTGGGTACGAAACTAACCAGTGACGGCTGAAAGATGTCATAGCTGTAGAACTCACCGAGAGCTTCGTTTTGACTAGTTATTGCTCCCGTAACTCTAAACGAGCCAAGAGTTCTGGCCCTCCGAAGAATCGATATCCATTGGGTGCAACATCTACGGTGCAGGGTGCAACATCCGTCCAAAATGACGAAACAGTGCCGCACGACTTTGAGAAATGGATGCATGAATTTGAAACGGAGCACTACCATGGTGCACCACTCTCCAGGTATGGTAAATCATAGAACAGCCACGGGGATCCTGTTTTACAGAAAAAAACCACGTGACGGAAAAACGAAGGATAAAAAACTTCCAAGACCCGATTGAGGTTCGGATAGGATATTTTGGGTATGAAACTAACCATTGACAGCTGAAAGCGGTCATAGTTGTAGAACTCACTGAGAGCTTCGTTTTGACTGGTTATCGCTCCCGTAACTCTAAACGAGCCAAGAGTTATGGCCCTCCGAAGAATCGATATCCACAGGGTGCAAAATCTACGGTGCAAGGTGCAACATCCGTCCAAAATGACGAAACAGTGCCGTACGACTTTGTGAAATGGGTGCATGGACTTGAAACGGAGCACTACCATGGTGCACCACTCTCCAGCGATGGTAAATCATAAAAAAACCACGGGGATCCTGTTTTACAGAAAAAATCCACGTGACGGAAAAACGAAGGATAAAAAACTTCCAAGACCCGATTGAGATTTAGATAGGATTTTTTGGGTATGAAACTAACCAGTGACGGCTGAAAGCAGTCATAGCTGTAGAACTCACCGAGAGCTTCGTTTTGACTGGTTATCGCTCCCGTAACTCTAAACGAGCCAAGAGTTCTGGCCCTCCGAAGAATCGATATCCATTGGGTGCAACATCTACGGTGCAAGGTGCAACATCCGTCCAAAATGACGAAACAGTGCCGTACGACTTTGAGAAATGGGTGCATGGATTTGAAACGGAGCACTACCATGGTGCACCACTCTCCAGCGATGGTAAATCATAGAACAGCCACGGGGATCCTATTTTACAGAAAAAATCCACGCGACGGAAAAACGAAGGATAAAAAACTTAAAAGACCCGGTTGAGGTTCGGATAGGATTTTTGGGGTATGAAACTAACCAGTGACGGCTGAAAGCCATCACAGCTGTAGAACTCACCGAGAGCTTCGTTTTGACTGGTTATCGCTCCCGTAACTCTAAACGAGCCAAGAGTTATGGCCCTCCGAAGAATCGATATCTACAGGGTGCAACATCTACGGTGCAAGGTGCAACATCCGTCCAAAATGACGAAACAGTGCCGTACGACCTTTAGAAATGGGTACATGGATTTGAAACGGAGCATTACCATGGTGCACCACTCCCCAGGTATGGTAAATCATAGAACAGCCACGGGGATCCTGTTTTACAGAAAAAATCCACGTGACGGAAAGACGAAGGATAAAAAACTTCCAAGACACGATTGAGGTTCGGTTAGGATTTTTTGGGTATGAAACTAACTAGTGACGGCTGAAAGCATAGCTGTAGAACTCACCGAGAGCTTCGTTTTGACTGGTTATCGCTCCCGTAACTCTAAACGAGCCAAGAGTTATGGCCCTCCGAAGAATCGATTTCCACAGGGTGCAACATCTACGGTGCAAGGTGCAACATCCGTCCAAAATAACGAAACAGTGCCGTACGACTTTGAGAAATGGGTGCATGGATTTGAAACGGAGCACTACCATGGTGCACCACTCTCCAGGTATGGTAAATCATAGAACAGCCACGCGGATCCTGTTTTACAGAAAAAATCCACGTGACGGAAAAACGAAGGATAAAAAACTTCCCAGACCCGATTGAGTTTCGGATAGGATTTTTTGGGTATGAAACTAACCAGTGACGGCTAAAAGCGGTCATAGCTGTAGAACTCACCGAGAGCTTCGTTTTGACTGGTTATCACTCCCGTAATTCTAAACGAGCCGAGAGTTATGGCCCTCCGAAGAATCGATATCCACAGGGTGCAACATCTACGGTGCAAGGTGCAACATCCGTCCAAAATGACGAAACAGTGCCGTACGACTTTGTGAAATGGGTGCATGGATTTGAAACGGAACACTACCATGGTGCACCACTCTCCAGGTATGGTAAATCATAGAACAGCCACGGGGATCCTATTTTACAGAAAAAATCCACG
The DNA here is from genome assembly GCA_030765085.1 of Allium cepa. Taxonomy (NCBI): domain Eukaryota; kingdom Viridiplantae; phylum Streptophyta; class Magnoliopsida; order Asparagales; family Amaryllidaceae; genus Allium; species Allium cepa. The sequence goes on from CM060943.1 coordinate 11,484,753, forward strand.
CGACGGAAAAACGAAGGATAAAAAACTTCCAAGACCCGATTGAGGTTCGGATAGGATTTTTTGGGTATGAATCTAACCAGTGACGGCTGAAAGCCATCACAGCTGTAGAACTCACCGAGAGCTTCGTTTTGACTGGTTATCGCTCCCGTAACTCTAAACGAGCCAAGAGTTATGGCCCTCCGAAGAATCGATATCTACAGGGTGCAACATCTACGGTGCAAGGTGCAACATCCGTCCAAAATGACGAAACAGTGCCGTACGACTTTGTGAAATGGGTGCATGGATTTGAAACGGAGCACTACCATGGTGCACCACTCTCCAGCGATGGTAAATCATAGAAAAACAACGGGGATCCTGTTTTACAGAAAAAATCCACGTGACGGAAAAACGAAGGATAAAAAACTTCCAAGACCCGATTGAGATTTAGATATGATTTTTTTGGGTATGAAACTAACCAGTGACGGCTGAAAGCCATCACAGCTGTAGAACTCACCGAGAGCTTCGTTTTGACTGGTTATCGCTCCCGTAACTCTAAACGAGCCAAGAGTTCTGGCCCTCCGAAGAATCGATATCCATTGGGTGCAACATCTACGGTGCAAGGTGCAACATCCGTCCAAAATGACGAAATAGTGCAGTACGACTTTGAGAAATGGGTGCATGGATTTGAAACGGAGCACTACCATGGTGCACCACTCTCTAGCGATGGTAAATCATAGAACAGCAACGGGGATCCTGTTTTACAGAAAAAATCCACGTGACGGAAAAACGAAGGATAAAAAACTTCCAAGACCCGATTGAGATTTAGATAGGATTTTTTGGGTATGAAACTAACCAGTGACGGCTGAAAGCAGTCATAGCTGTAGAACTCACCGAGAGCTTCGTTTTGACTGGTTATCGCTCCCGTAACTCTAAACGAGCCAAGAGTTCTGGCCCTCCGAAGAATCGATATCCATTGGGTGCAACATCTACGGTGCAAGGTGCAACATCCGTCCAAAATGACGAAACAGTGCCGTATGACTTTGAGAAATGGGTGCATGGATTTGAAATGGAGCACTACCATAGCGCACCACTCTCCAGGTATGGTAAATCATAGAACAATCACGGGGATCCTGTTTTACAGAAAAAATCCACGTGACGGAAAAACGAAGGATAAAAAACTTCCAAGACCCGATTGAGGTTCGGATAGGATTTTTTGGGTATGAAACTAACCAGTGACGGCTGAAAGCCGTCACAGCTGTAGAACTCACCGAGAGCTTCGTTTTGACTGGTTATCGCTCCCGTAACTCTAAACGAGCCAAGAGTTATGGCCCTCCGAAGAATCGATATCTACAGGGTGCAACATCTACGGTGCAAGGTGCAACATCCGTCCAAAATGACGAAACAGTGCCGTACGACCTTTAGAAATGGGTACATGGATTTGAAACGGAGCACTACCATGGTGCACCACTCTCCAGGTATGGTAAATCATAGAACAGCCACGGCGATCCTGTTTTACAGAAAAAATCCACGTGACGGAAAGACGAAGGATAAAAAACTTCCAAGACCCGATTGAGGTTCGGTTAGGATTTTTTGGGTATGAAACTAACCAGTGACGGCTGAAAGCGTAGCTGTAGAACTCACCGAGAGCTTCGTTTTGACTGGTTATCGCTCCCGTAACTCTAAACGAGCCAAGAGTTATGGCCCTCCGAAGAATCGATTTCCACAGGGTGCAACATCTACGGTGCAAGGTGCAACATCCGTCCAAAATAACAAAACAGTGTCGTACGACTTTGAGAAATGGGTGCATGGATTTGAAACGGAGCACTACCATGGTGCACCACTCTCCAGGTATGGTAAATCATAGAACAGCCACGCGGATCCTGTTTTACAGAAAAAATCCACGTGACGGAAAAACGAAGGATAAAAAACTTCCCAGACCCGATTGAGTTTCGGATAGGATTTTTTGGGTATGAAACTAACCAGTGACGGCTGAAAGCGGTCATAGCTGTAGAACTCACCGAGAGCTTCGTTTTGACTGGTTATCACTCCCCTAATTCTAAACGAGCCGAGAGTTATGGCCCTCCGAAGAATCGATATCCACAGGGTGCAACATCTACGGTGCAAGGTTCAACATCCGTCCAAAATGACGAAACAGTGCCGTACGACTTTGAGAAATGGGTGCATGGATTTGAAACGGAGCACTACCACGGCGCACCACTCTCCAGCGATTGTAAATTATAGAACAACCACGGAGATCCTATTTTACAGAAAAAATCCACGTGACGGAAAAACGAAGGATAAAAAACTTCCAAGACCCGATTGAGGTTCGGATAGGATTTTTGGGGTATTAAACTAACCAAGGACGGCTAAAAGCTGTCATAGCTATAGAACCCACCGAGGGCTTCGTTTTGTCTGGTTATCGCTCCCGTAACTCTAAACAAGCCAAGAGTTATGGCCCTCCGAAGAATCAATATCCAAAGGGTGCAACATCTACGGTGCAAGGTGCAACATCCGTCCAAAATGACGAAACAGTGCCGTACGACTTTGAGATATGGGTGCATGGATTTGAAACGGAGCACTACCACGGTGCACCACTCTCCAGCGATGGTAAATCATAGAACAGCCACGGGGATCCTGTTTTACAGAAAAAATCCACGTGACGGAAAAACGAAGGATAAAAAACTTCCAAGACCCGATTGATGTTCGGTTAGGATTTTTTGGGTACGAAACTAACCAGTGACGGCTGAAAGCTGTCATAGCTGTAGAACTCACGAGAGCTTCGTTTTGACTGGTTATTTCTCCCGTAACTCTAAACGAGCCAAGAGTTATGGCCCTCCGAAGAATCGATATCCGAAGGGTGCAACATCTACGGTGCAAGGTGCAACATCCGTCCAAAATGACGAAACAGTGCCGCACGACGTTGAGAAATGGGTGCATGGATTTGAAATGGAGCACTACCATGGTGCACCACTCTCCAGCGATGGTAAATCCTAGAACATCCACGGGGACCCTGTTTTACAGAAAAAATCCACGTGACGGAAAAACGAAGGATAAAAAACTTCCAAGACTCGATTGAGGTTCGGTTAGGATTTTTTGGGTATGAAACTAACCAGTGACGGCTGAAAGTTGTCATAGCTGTAGAACTCACCGAGAGCTTCGTTTTGACTGGTTATTGCTCCCGTAACTCTAAACGAGCCAAGAGTTAATGGCCCTCCGAAGAATCGATATCCACAGGGTGCAACATCTACGGTGCAAGGTGCAACATCCGTCCAAAATGACGAAACAGTGCCGTACGACTTTGAGAAATGGGTGCATGGATATGAAACGGAGCACTAGCACGGTGCACCACTCTCCAGCGATTGTAAATTATAGAACAGCCACGGAGATCCTGTTTTACAGAAAAAATCCAAGTGACGGAAAAACGAAGGATAAAAAACTTCCAAGACCCGATTGAGGTTCGGATAGGATTTTTTGGGTATGAAACTAACCAAGGACGGCTAAAAGCTGTCATAGCTATAGAACCCACCGTGGGCTTCGTTTTGTCTGGTTATCGCTCCCGTAACTCTAAACGAGCTTAGAGTTATGGCCCTCCGAAGAATCAATATCCAAAGGGTGAAACATCTACGGTGCAAGGTGCAACATCCATCCAAAATGACGAAACAGTGCCGTACGACTTTGAGAAATGGGTGCATGGATTTGAAACGGAGCACTACCATGGTGCACCACTCTCCAGCGATGGTAAATCATAGAACAGCCACGGGGATCCTGTTTTGCAGAAAAAATCCACGTGACGGAAAAACGAAGGATAAAAAACTTCCAAGACCCGATTGAGGTTTGGATAGGATTTTTTGGGTATGAAACTAACCAGTGATGGCTGAAAGCTGTCATAGCTGTAGAACTCACCGAGAGCTTCGTTTTGACTGGTTATCGCTCCCATAAATCTAAACGAGCCAAGAGTTATGGCCCTCCGAAGAATCGATATCCGAAGATAGCAACATCTACGGTGCAAGGTGCAACATCCGTCCAAAATGACGAAACAGTGCCGTACGACTTTGAGAAATGGGTGCATGGATTTGAATCGGAGCACTACCATGGTGCACCACTTTCCAGCGACGGTAAATCATAGAACAGCCACTGGGATACTGTTTTACAGAAAAAATCCACGTGACGGAAAAACGAAGGATAAAAAACTTCCAAGACCCGATTGAGGTTCGGATAGGATTTTTTGGGTATGAAACTAACCAGTGACGGCTGAAATCTGTCATAGCTGTAGAACCTACCGAGAGCTTCGTTTTGACTGGTTATCGCTCCCGTAAATCTAAACGAGCCAAGAGTTATGGCCCTCCGAAGAATCGATATCCGAAGGGTGCAACATCTACGGTGCAAGGTGCAACATCCGTCCAAAATGACGAAACAGTGCCGCACGACTTTGAGAAATGGGTGCATGGATTTGAAACGGAGCACTACCATGGTGCACCACTCTCCAGCGATGGTAAATCATAGAACAGCCACGGGGATCCTGTTTTACAGAAAAAATCCACGTGACGGAAAAACGAAGGATAAAAAACTTCCAAGACCCGATTGAGGTTCGGTTAGGATTTTTTGGGTATGAAACAAACCAGTGACGGCTGAAAGCTGTCATAGCAGCAGAACTCACCGAGAGCTTCGTTTTGACTGGTTATCGCTCCCGTAACTCTAAACGAGCCAAGAGTTATGGCCCTCCGAAGAATCGATATCCGAAGATAGCAACATCTACGGTGCAAGGTGCAACATCCGTCCAAAATGACGAAACAGTGCCGTACGACTTTGAGAAATGGGTGCATGGATTTGAAACGGAGCACTACCATGGTGCACCACTCTCCAGCGATGGTAAATCATAGAACAGCCACGGGGATCCTGTTTTACAGAAAAAATCCACGTGACGGAAAAACGAAGGATAAAAAACTTCCAAGACCCGATTGAGGTTCGGATAGGATTTTTAGGGTATGAAACTAACCAGTGATGGCTGAAAGCTATCATAGCTGTAGAACTCACCGAGAGCTTCGTTTTGACTGGTTATCGCTCCCGTAACTCTAAACGAGCCAAGAGTTATAGCCCTTCGAAGAATCGATATCCAAAGGGTGCAACATCTACGGTGCAAGGTGCAACATCCGTCCAAAATGACGAAACAGTGCCGTACGACTTTGAGAAATGGGTGCATGGATTTGAAACGGAGCACTACCATGGTGCACCACTCTCCAGTGAGGGTAAATCATAGAACAGCCACGGGGATCCTGTTTTACAGAAAAAATCCACGTGACGGAAAAACGAAGGATAAAAAACTTCCAAGACCCGATTGAGGTTCGGTTAGGATTTTTTGGGTATGAAACTAACCAGTGACGGCTGAAATCTGTCATAGCTGTAGAACTGACCGAGGGCTTCGTTTTGACTGGTTATCGCTCCCGTAAATCTAAACGAGCCAAGAGTTATGGCCCTCCGAAGAATCGATATCCGACGGGTGCAACATCTACGGTGCAAGGTGCAACATCCGTCCAAAATGATGAAACGGTGCCGCACGACTTTGAGAAATGGGTGCATGGATTTGAAACGGAGCACTACCATGGTGCACCACTCTCCAGCGATGGTAAATCATAGAACAGCCACGGGGATCCTGTTTTACAGAAAAAATCCACGTGACGGAAAAACGAAGGATAAAAAACTTCCAAGACCCGATTGAGGATCGGTTAGGATTTTTTGGGTATGAAACTAACCAGTGACGGCTGAAAGCTGTCATAGCAGCAGAACTCACCGAGAGCTTCGTTTTGACTGGTTATCGCTCCCGTAACTCTAAACGAGCCAAGAGTTATGGCCCTCCGAAGAATCGATATCCATTGGGTGCAACATCTACGGTGCAAGGTGCAACATCCGTCCAAAATGACGAAACAGTGCCGTACGACTTTGAGAAATGGGTGCATGGATTTGAAACGGAGCACTACCACGGTGCACCACTCTCCAGCGATTGTAAATTATAGAACAGCCACGGAGATCCTGTTTTACAGAAAAAATCCACGTGACGGAAAAACGAAGGAAAAAAACTTCCATGACCCGATTGAGGTTCGGATAGGATTTTTTGGGTATGAAACTCACCAAGGACGGCTAAAAGCTATCATAGCTGTAGAACCCACCGAGGGCTTCGTTTTGTCTAGTTATCGCTCCCGTAACTCTAAACGATCCAAGAGTTATCGCCCTCCGAAGAATCAATATCCAAAGGGTGCAACATCTACGGTGCAAGGTGCAACATCCGTCCAAAATGATAAAACAGTGTCGTATGACTTTTAGAAACGGGTGCATGGATTTGAAACGGAACACTACCATGGCGCACCACTCTCCAGGTATGGTAAATCATAGAGCAGCCACGGGGATCCTGTTTTACAGAAAATATCCACGTGACGGAAAAACGAAGGATAAAAAACTTCCAAGACCCGATTGAGGTTCGGATAGGATTTTTTGGGTATGAAACTAACCAGTGACGGCTGAAAGCTGTCTTAGCTGTTGAACCTACCGAGAGATTCGTTTTGGCTGGTTATCGCTCCCGTAACTCTAAACGAGCCAAGAGTTATGGCCCTCCGAAGAATCGATATCCAAAGGGTGCAACATCTACGGTGCAAGGTGCAACATCCGTCCAAAATGACGAAACAGTGCCGCACGACTTTGAGAAATGGGTGCATGGATTTGAAACGGAGCACAACCATGGTGCACCACTCTCCAGCGATGGTAAATCATAGAACAGCCACGGGGATCCTGTTTTACAGAAAAAATCCACGTGACGGAAAAACGAAGGATAAAAAACTTCCAACACCCGATTGAGGTTTGGTTAGGATTTTTTGGGTATGAAACTAACCACTGACGGTTGAAAGCTGTCATAGCTGTAGAACTCACCGAGAGCTTCGTTTTGACGGGTTATCGCTCCCGTAACTCTAAACGAGCCAAGATTTATGGCCCTCCGAAGAATCGATATCCGAAGGGTGCAACATCTACGGTGCAAGGTGCAACATCTGTCCAAAATGACGAAACAGTGTCGCACGACTTTGAGAAATGGGTGCATGGATTTGAAACGGAGCACTACCATGGTGCACCACTCTCCAGCGATGATAAATCATAGAACTGCCATGGGTTCCTGTTTTACAGAAAAAATCCACGTGACGGAAAAACGAAGGATAAAAAACTTCCAAGACCCGATTGAGGTTCGGTTAGGATTTTTTGGATATGAAACTAACCAGTGACGGCTGAAAGCGGTCATAGCTGTAGAACTCACCGAGAGCTTCGTTTTGACTGGTTATCGCTCCCGTAACTCTAAACGAGCCAAGAGTTATGGCCCTCCGAAGAATCAATATCCATTAGCTGCAACATCTGCGGTGCAAGGTGCAACATCCGTCCAAAATGACGAAACAGTGCCGTACGACTTTGAGAAATGGGTGCATGGATTTGAAACGGAGCATTACCATGGTGCACCACTCTCCAGCGATGGTAAATCATAGAACAGCCACGGGGATCATGTTTTATAGAAAAAATCCACGTGACGGAAAAACGAAGGATAAAAAACTTCCAAGACCCGATTGAGGTTCAGTTAGGATTTTTTGGGTATGAAACTAACCGGTGACGGCTGAAAGCTGTCATTGCTATAGAACTCACCGAGAGCTTCGTTTTGACTGGTTATCGCTCTCGTAACTCTAAACGAGCCAAGAGTTATGTCCCTCCGAAGAATCAATATCCATTGGGTGCAACATCTACGGTGCAAGGTGCAACATCCGTCCAAAATGACGAAACAGTGCCGCACGACTTTGAGAAATGGGTGCATGGATTTGAAACGGAGCACTACCATGGTGCACCACTCTCCAGCGATGGTAAATCATAGAAAAGCCACGGGGATCCTGTTTTACAGAAAAAATCCACGTGACGGAAAAACGAAGGATAAAAAACTTCCAAGACCCGATTGAGGTTCGGTTAGGATTTTTGTGGTACGAAACTAACCAGTGACGGCTGAAACTGTCAGAGCTGTAGAACTCACCGAGAGCTTCGTTTTGACTAGTTATCGCTCCCGTAACTCAAAACGAGCCAAGAGTTATGGCCCTACGAAGAATCAATATCCGAAGGGTGCAACATCTACGGTGCAAGGTGCAACATACGTCCAAAATGACGAAACAGTGCCGCACGACTTTGAGAAATGGGTGCATGGATTTGAAACGGAGCACTACCATGGTGCACCACTCTCCAACGATGGTAAATCATAGAACAGCCACGGGGATCCTGTTTTACAGAAAAAATCCACGTGACGGAAAAACGAAGGATAAAAAACTTCCAAGACCCGATTGAGTTTCGGTTAGGATTTTTTGGGTATGAAACTAACCAGTGATGGCTGAAAGCTGTCATAGCTGTACAACTCACCGAGAGCTTCGTTTTGAATGGTTATCGCTCCCGTAACTCTAAACGAGCCAAGAGTTATGGCCCTCCGAAGAATCGATATCCAAAGGGTGCAACATCTACGGTGCAAGGTGCAACATCCGTCCAAAATGAGGAAACAGTGCCGTACGACTTTGAGAAATGGGTGCATGCATTTGAAACAGAGCACTACCATGGTGCACCACTCTCCAGCGATGGTAAATCATAGAACAGCCATGGAGATCCTGTTTTACAGAAAAAATCCACGTGACAGAAAAACGAAGGATAAAAAACTTCCAAGACCCGATTGAGGTTCGGATAGGATTTTTTGGGTATGAAACTAACCAGTGACGGCTGAAAGCTGTCTTAACTGTTGAACCTACCGAGAGATTCGTTTTGACTGGTTATCGCTCCCGTAACTCTAAACGAGCCAAGAGTTATGGCCCTCCGAAGAATCGATATCCAAAGGGTGCAACATCTACGGTGCAAGGTGCAACATCCGTCCAAAATGACGAAACAGTGTCGTACGACTTTGAGAAATGGGTGCATGGATTTGAAACGGAGCACTACCAAAATGCACCACTCTCCAGCGATGGTAAATCATAGAACAGCCACGGGGATCCTGTTTTACAGAAAAAATCCACGTGACGGAAAAATGAAGGATAAAAAACTTCCAAGACCCGATTGAGGTTCGGTTAGGATTTTTTGGGTATGAAACTAACCAGTGACTGCTGAAAGCTGTCATAGCTGTAGAACTCACCGAGAGCTTCGTTTTGACTGGTTATCGCTCCCGTAACTCTAAACGAGCCAAGAGTTAATGGCCCTCCGAAGAATCGATATCCACAGGATGCAACATCTACGGTGCAAGGTGCAACATCCGTCCATAATGACGGTACAGTGCCGTACGACTTTGAGAAATGGGTGCATGGATTTTAAACGGAGCACTACCACGGTGCACCACTCTCCAGTGATTGTAAATTATAGAACAGCCACGGAGATCCTGTTTTACAAAAAAAATCCACGTGACAGAAAAACGAAGGATAAAAAACTTCCAAGACCCGATTGAGGTTCGGATAGGATTTTTGGGTATGAAACTAACCAAGGACGGCCAAAAGCTGTCATAGCTATAGAACCCACCAAGGGCTTCGTTTTGTCTGGTTATCGCTCGCGTAACTCTAAACGAGCCTAGAGTTATGGCCCTCCGAAGAATCAATATCCAAAGGGTGAAACATCTACGGTGCAAGGTGCAACATCCATCCAAAATGACGAAACAGTGCCGTATGACTTTGAGAAATGGGTGCATGGATTTGAAACGGAGCACTACCATGGTGCACCACTCTCCAGCGATGGTAAATCATAGAACAGCCACGGGGATCCTGTTTTGCAGAAAAAATCCACGTGACCGAAAAACGAAGGATAAAAAACTTCCAAGACCCGATTGAGGTTCGGATAGGATTTTTTGGGTATGAAACTAGCCAGTGATGGCTGAAAGCTATCATAGTTGTAGAACTCACCGAGAGCTTCATTTTGATTGGTTATCGCTCCCGTAACTCTAAACGAGCCAAGAGTTATGGCCCTTCGAAGAATCGATATCCAAAGGGTGCAACATCTACGGTGCAAGGTGCAACATCCGTCCAAAATGACGAAACAGTGCCGTATGACTTTGAGAAATGGGTGCATGGATTTGAAACGGAGCACTACCATGGTTCACCACTCTCCAGCGATGGTAAATCATAGAACTGCCATGGGGATCCTATTTTACAGAAAAAATCCACGTGACGGAAAAACGAAGGATAAAAAACTTCCAAGACCCGATTGAGGTTCGGTTAGGATTTTTTGGGTATGAAACTAACCAGTGACGGCTGAAATCTGTCATAGCTGTAGAACTCACCGATAGCTTCCTTTTGACTAGTTATCGCTACCGTAAATCTAAACGAGCCAAGAGTTATGGCCCTCCGAAGAATCGATATCCGAAGGGTGCAACATCTACGGTGCAAGGTGCAACATCCGTCCAAAATGACGAAACAGTGCCGCACGACTTTGAGAAATGGGTGCATGGATTTGAAATGAAGCACTACCATGGTGCACCACTCTCCAGTGATGGTAAATCATAGGACAGCCATGGGGATCCTGTTTTACAGAAAAAATCCACGTGACGGAAAAACGAAGGATAAAAAACTTCCAAGACCCGATTGAGGTTCGGTTAGGATTTTTTGGGTATGAAACTAACCAGTGACGGCTGAAAGCTGTCATAGCAGCAGAACTCACCGAGAGCTTCGTTTTGACTGGTTATCGCTCCCGTAACTCTAAACGAGCCAAGAGTTATGGCCTTCCGAAGAATTGATATCCATTGGGTGCAACATCTACGGTGCAAGGTGCAACATCCGTCCAAAATGACGAAACAGTGCCGTACGACTTTGAGAAATGGGTGCATTGATTTGAAACGGAGCACTACCATGGTGCATCACTCTCCAGCGATGGTAAATCATAGAACAGCCACGGGGATCCTGTTTTACAGAAAAAATCCACGTGACGGAAAAACGAAGGATAAAAAACTTCCAAGACCCGATTGAGGTTCGGTTGGGATTTTTGGGCATGAAACTAACCAGTGATGGCTGAAAGCTGTCATAGCTGTAGAACTCACCGAGAGCTTCGTTTTGACAAGTTATCGCTCCCGTAACTCTAAACGAGCCAAAAGTTATGGCCCTCCGAAGAATCGATATCCAAAGGGTGCAACATCTACGGTGCAAGGTGCAACATCCGTCCAAAATGAGGAAACAGTGTCGTACGACTTTGAGAAATGGGTGCATGGATTTGAAACAGAGCACTACCATGGTGCACCACTCTCCAGCGATGGTAAATCATAGAACAGCCATGGATATCCTGTTTTACAGAAAAAATCCACGTGACGGAAAAACGAAGGATAAAAAACTTCCAAGACCCGATTGTGGTTCGGATAGGATTTTTTGGGTATGAAACTAACCAAGGACGGCTAAAAGCTATCATAGCTGTAGAACCCACCGAGGGCTTCGTTTTGTCTGGTTATCGCTCCCGTAACTCTAAACGATCCAAGAGTTATGGCCCTCCGAAGAATCAATATCCAAAGGGTGCAACATCTACGGTGCAAGGTGCAACATCCATCCAAAATGATAAAACAGTGCCGTATGACTTTTAGAAATGGGTGCATGGATTTGAAACGGAACACTACCATGGCGCACCACTCTCCAGGTATGGTAAATCATAGAACAGCCACGGGGATCCTGTTTTACAGAAAAAAATCCACGTGACGGAAAAACGAAGGATAAAAAACTTCCAAGACCCGATTGAGGTTCGGATAGGATTTTTTGGGTATGAAACTAACCAGAGACGGCTGAAAGCTGTCTTAGATGTTGAACCTACCGAGAGATTCGTTTTGACGTGTTATCGCTCCCGTAACTCTAAACGAGCCAAGAGTTATGGCCCTCCGAAGAATCGATATCCAAAGGGTGCAACATCTACGGTGCAAGGTGCAACATCCGTCCAAAATGACGAAACAGTACCGTACGACTTTGAGAAATGGGTGCATGAATTTGAAACGGAGCACTACCATGGTGCACCACTCTCCAGCGATGGTAAATCATAGAACAGCCACGGGGATCCTGTTTTACAGAAAAAATCCACGTGACGGAAAAACGAAGGATAAAAAACTTCCAAGACCCGATTGAGGTTTGGTTAGGATTTTTTGGGTATGAAACTAACCAGTGACGGCTGAAAGCTGTCATAGCTGTAGAACTCACCGAGAGCTTCGTTTTGACTGGTTATCGCTCCCGTAACTCTAAACGAGCCAAGATTTATGGCCCTCCGAAGAATCGATATTCGAAGGGTGCAACATCTACGGTGCAAGGTGCAACATCTGTGACGACCGCCCATGACTCCCGCACCAAAACAAGGGAATAGTGCGCTGAAAGGTGTGCAAGGCAACCATGGACGATAGTCAGGATAAAATAAAATCGCAGAATCTCTATCGTATAACTCACAGCGCATGGATAAAATACAATAGAGAAATATAATATAGTGAAGCTCCATAGAACATAACATCATCATATAAGCAACATAGCAGTTTTATACAATCATCCACACAAATCCATACATGAAAGCCTCACTACAAATCACTCAACCAAATACAGCAGCGGATACCCAGTACATATAGTAAGAAAACTAATATGCATAGCCTCCTGCTCGTCTTCGTCATCATCAGCGGAGAACTCTAAGCACAGCACCTGCCACCTGCTACCTAGTCTGCCCATCCCAACATGGATGAACAGCCCAAGGTAATAAGAGGAGACATAAAACCTTGAGTCAGACAAAGTCTTAGTGAGCAGTAAATTAACTATCAAACATACCAAAAGAGCATAAGGGATAAAAGGAATAGGAACCAAACCTTCCCACTCCACCTCTTTCTACAGTGATAGCCCCCAGACACACACTAAGGAGGAGCAAACATAACATAACAGATAATTAAAGTAAAGCAATAATCACTCGAGTCAAGGGTGATGTTTTCCAAATACAAACCCCCAAGGCCTAAACCAAGATCAGATAAGCACCCAGAAAACACCACTCTTGAGGCCGAATGATAATACAACCAAACATCCAAACATCCATGACTCTGGCTATCACTGTTATCATTGCCTTGATTTCATCGTTAGTTGAATGAACGGCACATTATTTCATCCGTCAGTCAAGGGCTAATGGTAACCCCGGTTCTAGACATAACTCCGCACGTCATCGTGACCCGTGCCTAGGATATCAATGCTGCCCAGAGTACTAGCACGCACGTACTTGGGATATCAATGCCGCCCAATGTACTTACACGCCCGTGCTTGGGATATCAATGCCGCCCAACGTACTCTTGCTTTGAGCATGCTAGAACCTTCAACAACGATGAAGTCTCAGCCTCCTAGTCATCCTCCTCGACGACTATTCTCACACTAGCTCAAGCGCCTCTCGAGCCATCCATTATCCATTCAAAACTCGAACCATATCACCGAGTTATAACTTCGCACGTCATCATGACCCGTGCTTGGAACGTCATCGTGACCCGTCCCATCACAACATAAGCCTTGCCCCATCACATCATAGCAAAGTCCCATCTCAATCTCATGCTTTGCTTCCTCACATCATGGCAAATACCATCATCATCGAATCCATCCATATGAGCTTTCATATCCGCTTCATATGCTACAGGCAGCTTCCATCATTCAAGAGCTTTTCCACTTAGCTTTTGAATCATCTTCGACCATCTTGTTGAGATCTAACTCTCAATCAACTAACATACATAGCAATCAATCAAACAAATCATACATTCAAACATTCAAGCATTTTAACAAGATCTAATAAGCAATATCAACTATAATGGCAATTTCGTAAATAAACGGGTAAAAGTCCAACATGCATGATTCATAGGTTTTTAGCATAGATCTACCAAATATAAAACATGGGTTTTGTCTCTAACACTTAGTAAATAAACTTGCATAGGTAAACATCTTCACAAATGATGGATCTACATGCAGACTTTAGGAAAATGCGAGAAAACACTATTTAGAACACATAAACAAACCACCAATCCACTATACTCCTTTGGATCCGCGTGAGAGATAACTACCACTCACCAAATCACCCAAACACTCCAAAAACAACACGCTTCAGATCTGGACAGCGAAGATCAAGGTTTGATCCGGCAATATCTCGCTCAAATCGACGAATTCTAGCTCGAACGGATGAAGATCTTCAACTCTGGCACTTGGATCTTCGATCTCGATCTTCGATCTTGGATGGATGTTAGAATTAGATTGGAATGGAGAAAAGAAGATGAAGAAATGTTGTAGACAAGTCTTCAAAATGGCAGCACTTCGTCGCTTCAAAAACCGGTGCCAAAAAGTGAGCCAAAGCCCTCTATTTATAGGCAGAATTCACCCTGAGTCGTCCCTCCTGAGTCGCCGCCGACCTAAGCCATGAGTCGCTCACGACTCATCAGACCCCCCCGACTCAAGCCAATCATGCAACCTACCGACACAAGCTAAAGCACAGCTCACGGCCCATACGACTCAACACCCCAACGACCTAAGACCTAAAGCATGCGACACGACTTACGACTCATGCCACTTGCCGACTCAACACAACCCACATCAACACGGCACACGACCTAAGACACAAGCCTTCTAACGACTCACGACTCATTCCATGAGTCGTCCCTAACGACTCAACATCTACCCCGAGTCAAACGACTCATCAACATAGCCAACCTAACTCTCAAACGACTCAAACACGAGCCGACCTAACCAATGCAGCAACCCTCACCCTAAGTCGCTCACGCGACATAACTCAAGGCCGACCCCCTAACTCGCTAACGGCTTAACAACTCACCACTTACCACAGGAGACGACTCATGACTCACGGCTAAGTCCTAAGTCGTTAGCTACTATGAGTCGTTCCTACCCCTAAGCCGCCAACTACCTATGAGTCGCTCAAGTCTATGAGTCGCTCTATCCCTTAACCCGTCTACTACTCACACATAGACCAAGTCCTTACGACTCACCTTAACTCGGCTATGCCCATGAGTCGCTCACCACCTTGACTCGCCTACGGCTTAACCCCTTAAGTCGCTCCACACACTAACTCGTCCCAGTCTTGAGTCGTAACTCCTATGAGTCGATCAAACGACTTAAACACCTAACCTATGAGTCGGCCCTCTATGAGTCGGTTGCGACTCATCACTTAACACATGAGTTATCTCCCAAAACGACTCAGGCTAGGAACACCACAAACAACACTAACGACCTGCAAATTCTACGATTTATCGACACGTAAAATACGGGTCGTTACATTCTCTCCCCCTTAGGAATTTCGCCCCCGAAATTCCAAACAAACAACAGCAATCACAATTATTCCGCATGCCTACCATCCATAGCAATCAACAAACCATGCATCCAATTCTAGCCTAGCATGCAGAATTCTAAGACTTAGAACAAGCTACAAATTCATGAGATGTCACGACACTTTAGGGCCATACCTCGAAGAGTCCGGGATGAGCTGCCTTCATCCTCTCTTCCTCCTCCCATGTACAGTCGTTAACATCATCACTCCATTGTACCTTGAGCAACGTAATCGTCTTCCTCCTAAGCTATTTCGTATCGGTTTCAACAATACAAAGCGGCTTACGAGGTCTCGTAACCACTGGATCAATCTCTAAGTCTTAACAGCTATCAGCAGAAACCACTGCAGTTGGGTCGTGCACATACTTCCGTAGATACGACACATGAAAAACATTGTGCACACCCGCCATCTTTTCCGGTAACTCCAATCTATAAGCGAGCTTTCCAATACGCTCGATAATTGGGAATGGTCCAACGAACCTCGGAATTAACTTTCCTTTCTTTCCGAATCTAATAACATTCTTCAATGGAGAAATCTTCACAAAAACCATCTCACCTACGTCGAATTCCAAATCCTTTCGACGATTGTCGGCATAACTTTTCTGACGATCTTGGGCTGCTTTCATTCTTTGCCGAATGATCTCTATACAATCCGAAGTCTGTCGAATCATCTCTGGCCCAAGTATCAACTTTTCTCCAGTTTCTATCCAACATGTCGGAGAGTTACACGGTCTTCCATATAATGCCTCATATGGTGCCATACCAATACTCGACTGATAACTGTTATTATAAGCAAATTCCACCAAATGAAGGTAATCTTCCCATGATCCTCCGAAGTCCAAAACACATGCTCTAAGAAGATCTTCCAAAACTCGGTTGACTCTCTCAGTCTGACCATCTGTTTGAGGATGATAAGCTGTACTCAAACACAACTCGGTTCCCAAAACTTCCTGGAAGCTCTTCCAAAATCCACTAGTGAACAACGGATCTCGGTCGCTCACTATACTTTTCGGAACACCATGGAATCGAACAATCCACTTCACATACAATTCAGCCAACTTCGATGCAGTCCTAGTCGATCGAACTGGAATGAACCTTGCACTCTTGGTCAAACGATCTACTATGACCCAAATCCCTTCATTCCCTGCTCTTGTCCTAGGTAGACCATCGATAAAATCCATCGACACTTGCTCCCACTTCCATGTAGGAACCTCTAATGGTTGAAGTAATCCACTGGGCTTCTTCTGCTCAGCTTTCACCAACTGGCAATTCATACACTTGGAAATAAAATTTCCAATATCCTTCTTCATACCTTCCCAGTAGTAAGCCCTCTTCATATCCCGATACATCTTATTTCCACCTGGATGAATTGTCAACTTCGAGTGATGACTTTCCCTCAGAACTTCATCCCTCAATCCATCTATATCGGGAACAACCAATCGTCCTTGCTTCCGAAGCCAACCCTCTCGATCGACCTCGAATCCCTTATCCTTCTCTGGGTCCAATCCTAATCCCAAATCACGGGTAATCTTGACAAGCTTATCATCTCTCTTTTGGCTCTCGCCAATCCTTTCCACAAGAGTAGGTCTTATTGATAAGTTTGCCAACATCTCAGGTTCCAATTCGCATCTGGGCCTGAAATCAAAACCAGCTATATACTCGAGATTCTTCCATTCCGAAAACATGGCTCCCAATCCCGCATGTCTTCTACTTAACGCATCTGCCACTGCGTTACCTTTTCCCGGAGTATAAGCTATACCAAAATCATAAGATGCTAGGAACTCTAGCCACCGTTGCTGTCGAAGATTCAAATCCTTTTGGGAGAATAGATACTTCAACGACTTATGATCTGTGAACAACTCAAATCTAACTCCCAATAGGTAATGTCTCCACATCTTTAAAGCAAACACAATCGCCGCTAACTCCAAATCATGAGTCGGATAATTCTTTTCATGCGGCTTCAGTTGTCGACTAGCATACGCAACAACTTTATCCTTCTGCATTAGCACTGCTCCAAGTCTAGTGCCACATGCATCGGTATAAACCACCATCTCATCATTCCCACTTGGAATAGTCAAAACAGGAGCACTCGTCAGTCGCTCTTTCAGGATTACGAAAGCTTGCTCACACTTGTCATCCCATCTGAACACTTGGTTCTTCTTCGTCAATCCTGTCAATGGTGCAGCTATCTTGGAAAAGTCTTTGATAAACCGACGATAATATCCTGCTAATCCAAGAAAACTTCTCACATCAGATGCATTCTTAGGTCTATCCCAATCCTGGATCGCTGCCACCTTAGCGGGATCAACCGCTATTCCATTTCCAGAGATAACATGGCCTAAGAACCTCACTTCACTCTTCCAGAAGTGACACTTCGAAAACTTAGCCTTCAGCAGATGTTTCCGCAAGATTTCCAAAACAATCCTCAAGTGCGTCTTGTGCTCTTCCTCAGTTCTGGAATAAACCAAAATATCATCCACGAACACAAGCACGAACTTATTCAACTGATCTCTGAATACCCTATTCATAAGATCCACAAAATATGCTGGTGCGTTAGTCAACCCAAACGGCATTACCAGCCACTCATAAAACCCGGATGGTGTCCTGAAAGCAGTCTTCGGCACACTATCCTTTGCCACTCTCAACTGGTGAAATCCCGTTGCTAAATCCATCTGAGAAAAACCTTAGCCTCGTGAATCTGATCAAACAAGTCATCTATTCTCGGCAATGGATACTTGTTCTTCTTAGTCACCTTATTCAGCTCACGATAATCAACACACAACCTCAACGATCCATCTGCTTTGGTTGCGAACACAACTGGCGCACCCCATTCGGACACACTTCTCCGAATGAATCCTTTCCGCAAAAGGTCATCAACTTGCACCTTCAGCTCTTGCTGCTCCCTCGGTGCCATCCGCCTAAGAGGCATCACAACAGGTCTGGCTCCCTCAACTAGATCGATACGAAACTCGATCTCCCTATGCGGCGGCAACCCTTTGACTTCGTCAAAGACATCTTCAAATCCATTCACAATAGGCACTGATGACAGTCCATCCCGTGGAACAACCAGCGAATACATGAAGCTCATGAAGACGCCTTCCTCATGCTTACATCGTATCACAACCTTTCGCCCATCCACATTCCCGACTGTCACCTCCAGCCTCTCACAATCAATCCTAGCCGCATACTTCCTAAGCCAGTCCATACCCAAAATAATTCCGAACCCCGCAAAGTTCAGAACAAAGCAATCACAAACAAACGAGCAATCATGACTCGACACAACTAGATCACGGCATATCATACACAAACATAACGAACCCCCCACTGGATTAGTCACAACCAATGGCCTATCAACAATATCTGGTTTCAAACCTAACCGGCCTATCAAATCATCACAAACAAAAGAATGCGACGCTCCAGTATCAAACAACACTCTAACTGGAACACCACAAATGGAAAGAGTACCTTGAACCACCACACTCTTCCCCTTCTCTTCAGCAGTAGGAGCTCTTGAAGACGACGGAACAACTTCCAAAGCATAGGCTTTTACAATCTGCTTTTCCCTCAGCGGTTCCGGACAATTCTTCTTAATATGCCCCAGCTTGTCACAGTTGTGGCACTTCACTGCCACCTTCGGATTCTTGCAATCCCTGGAGAAGTGGCCTTTCTGTTGGCAGTTGAAACAAGTCACTTCACCTTTTAGCTTCTTCTGGCCATTCTTTCCCTTCTGCTGTTGCTGCTTCCTTTTCTTATTTCCACCCTACCGTGGTTTGAGCTCTTCCTTGGCCACAGCAACAACAGACACTTCCTTAGGAAACAAACTCTCATGCCTAAGAGCTTTCTCCACAAGCTTCTCAAATGGGTCGTCCAAGTGATCCACCAACCGCCTTCCAAAATAAGCATCCAGACCAGTCACAAACTTTTCATTCTTCTGGTAGGGAGAATCAATATACGATCTGGCATACTTAGACAAAGCTTCGAACTCAGAGATATACTCAAGAACAGGCCTCCCTCCTTGCTTGAGTTCTACAAACCTCTTGAACAGAGCAGACTTCTGAACAGTGGAGATGAACTTGGCCTCAAATCTAACTTGGAATTGCTCCCAAGTAATCTCTTCTTCTGGTGTATCGATAGTGATAGAATTCCACCAATCAGCAGCACTTCCCTGAAGCTGTCTCGATGCAAGCTTCCTCTTAGTTGCATCATCAATCCCTAGATCACCAAAAATCCTTCGACATGCATCAATCCATCTCTGCACCTCAATAGTCGACTCCGTTCCCAAGAAAGCTTTTCCTCCGAGAGAAGTATAATCCTTACAAAGCTTGGCAAAATCCACTGGCCTTGGAGCCTGGACTTGAACTCCCACATCCACAGAAGATCCTGAAGCTGGTACCCTCCTCATGATGGAAGTCATCATAGCTTCAAACATAGCTCCATAATCAACAGCTTCCCTAGCAGCTCGACTATCCCTCGCAGCTTGTCTCTCACTTCGACTCATTCTTAATATCTGTAAAAAGAATGATTAGAACACCTTAAGAAACAACTGCATAAGGAGTTCAAATCCATCTAAACTACTATACTATATATAGTAATCTTCCACCAAAATACAATTACGTCTCTCATACGTAATTACGTCAGCGAGCGTTGGCTAAAATCGATTAACCTGGCTTTGATACCAAATGTGACGACCGCCCATGACTCCCGCACCAAAACAAGGGAATAGTGCGCTGAAAGGTGTGCAAGGCAACCATGGACGATAGTCAGGATAAAATAAAATCGCAGAATCTCTATCGTATAACTCACAGCGCATGGATAAAATACAATAGAGAAATATAATATAGTGAAGCTCCATAGAACATAACATCATCATATAAGCAACATAGCAGTTTTATACAATCATCCACACAAATCCATACATGAAAGCCTCACTACAAATCACTCAACCAAATACAGCAGGGATACCCAGTACATATAGTAAGAAAACTAATATGCATAGCCTCCTGCTCGTCTTCGTCATCATCAGCGGAGAACTCTAAGCACAGCACCTGCCACCTGCTACCTAGTCTGCCCATCCCAACATGGATGAACAGCCCAAGGTAATAAGAGGAGACATAAAACCTTGAGTCAGACAAAGTCTTAGTGAGCAGTAAATTAACTATCAAACATACCAAAAGAGCATAAGGGATAAAAGGAATAGGAACCAAACCTTCCCACTCCACCTCTTTCTACAGTGATAGCCCCCAGACACACACTAAGGAGGAGCAAACATAACATAACAGATAATTAAAGTAAAGCAATAATCACTCGAGTCAAGGGTGATGTTTTCCAAATACAAACCCCCAAGGCCTAAACCAAGATCAGATAAGCACCCAGAAAACACCACTCTTGAGGCCGAATGATAATACAACCAAACATCCAAACATCCATGACTCTGGCTATCACTGTTATCATTGCCTTGATTTCATCGTTAGTTGAATGAACGGCACATTATTTCATCCGTCAGTCAAGGGCTAATGGTAACCCCGGTTCTAGACATAACTCCGCACGTCATCGTGACCCGTGCCTAGGATATCAATGCTGCCCAGAGTACTAGCACGCACGTACTTGGGATATCAATGCCGCCCAATGTACTTACACGCCCGTGCTTGGGATATCAATGCCGCCCAACGTACTCTTGCTTTGAGCATGCTAGAACCTTCAACAACGATGAAGTCTCAGCCTCCTAGTCATCCTCCTCGACGACTATTCTCACACTAGCTCAAGCGCCTCTCGAGCCATCCATTATCCATTCAAAACTCGAACCATATCACCGAGTTATAACTTCGCACGTCATCATGACCCGTGCTTGGAACGTCATCGTGACCCGTCCCATCACAACATAAGCCTTGCCCCATCACATCATAGCAAAGTCCCATCTCAATCTCATGCTTTGCTTCCTCACATCATGGCAAAGACCATCATCATCGAATCCATCCATATGAGCTTTCATATCCGCTTCATATGCTACAGGCAGCTTCCATCATTCAAGAGCTTTTCCACTTAGCTTTTGAATCATCTTCGACCATCTTGTTGAGATCTAACTCTCAATCAACTAACATACATGGCAATCAATCAAACAAATCATACATTCAAACATTCAAGCATTTTAACAAGATCTAATAAGCAATATCAACTATAATGGCAATTTCGTAAATAAACGGGTAAAAGTCCAACATGCATGATTCATAGGTTTTTAGCATAGATCTACCAAATATAAAACATGGGTTTTGTCTCTAACACTTAGTAAATAAACTTGCATAGGTAAACATCTTCACAAATGATGGATCTACATGCAGACTTTAGGAAAATGCGAGAAAACACTATTTAGAACACATAAACAAACCACCAATCCACTATACTCCTTTGGATCCGCGTGAGAGATAACTACCACTCACCAAATCACCCAAACACTCCAAAAACAACACGCTTCATATCTGGACAGCGAAGATCAAGGTTTGATCCGGCAATATCTCGCTCAAATCGACGAATTCTAGCTCGAACGGATGAAGATCTTCAACTCTGGCACTTGGATCTTCGATCTCGATCTTCGATCTTGGATGGATGTTAGAATTAGATTGGAATGGAGAAAAGAAGATGAAGAAATGTTGTAGACAAGTCTTCAAAATGGCAGCACTTCGTCGCTTCAAAAACCGGTGCCAAAAAGTGAGCCAAAGCCCTCTATTTATAGGCAGAATTCACCCTGAGTCGTCCCTCCTGAGTCGCCGCCGACCTAAGCCATGAGTCGCTCACGACTCATCAGACCCCCCCGACTCAAGCCAATCATGCAACCTACCGACACAAGCTAAAGCACAGCTCACGGCCCATACGACTCAACACCCCAACGACCTAAGACCTAAAGCATGCGACACGACTTACGACTCATGCCACTTGCCGACTCAACACAACCCACATCAACACGGCACACGACCTAAGACACAAGCCTTCTAACGACTCACGACTCATTCCATGAGTCGTCCCTAACGACTCAACATCTACCCCGAGTCAAACGACTCATCAACATAGCCAACCTAACTCTCAAACGACTCAAACACGAGCCGACCTAACCAATGCAGCAACCCTCACCCTAAGTCGCTCACGCGACATAACTCAAGGCCGACCCCCTAACTCGCTAACGGCTTAACAACTCACCACTTACCACAGGAGACGACTCACGACTCACGGCTAAGTCCTAAGTCGTTAGCTACTATGAGTCGTTCCTACCCCTAAGCCGCCAACTACCTATGAGTCGCTCAAGTCTATGAGTCGCTCTATCCCTTAACCCGTCTACTACTCACACATAGACCAAGTCCTTACGACTCACCTTAACTCGGCTATGCCCATGAGTCGCTCACCACCTTGACTCGCCTACGGCTTAACCCCTTAAGTCGCTCCACACACTAACTCGTCCCAGTCTTGAGTCGTAACTCCTATGAGTCGGTCAAACGACTTAAACACCTAACCTATGAGTCGGCCCTCTATGTGTCGGTTGCGACTCATCACTTAACACATGAGTTATCTCCCAAAACGACTCAGGCTAGGAACACCACAAACAACACTAATGACCTGCAAATTCTACGATTTATCGACACGTAAAATACGGGTCGTTACAACATCCGTCCAAAATGACGAAACAGTGCCGCACGACTTTGAGAAATGGATGCATGGATTTGAAACGGAGCACTACCATGGTGCACCACTCTCCAGTGATGGTAAATCATAGAACTGCCATGGGGATCCTGTTTTACAGAAAAAATCCACGTGACGGAAAAACGAAGGATAAAAAACTTCCAAGACGCAATTGAGGTTCGGTTAGGATTTTTTGGGTATGAAACTAACCAGTGACGGCTGAAAGCTGTCATAGCTGTAGAACTCGTCGAGAGCTTCGTTTTGACTGGTTATCGCTCCCGTAACTCTAAACGAGCGAAGATTTATGGCCCTCCGAAGAATCGATATCCGAAGGGTGCAACATCTACGGTGCAAGGTGCAACATCCATCCAAAATGACGAAACAGTGCCGCACGACTTTGAGAAATGGGTGCATGGATTTGAAACGGAGCACTACCATGGTGCACCACTCTCCAGCGATGGTAAATCATAGAACTGCGATGGGGATCCTGTTTTACAGAAAAAATCCACGTGACGGAAAAACGAAGGATAAAAAACATCCAAGACCCGATTGAGGTTCGGTTAGGATTTTTTGGGTATGAAACTAACCAATGACGGCTGAAAGTGGTCATTGCTGTAGAACTCACCGAGAGCTTCGTTTTGACTAGTTATCGCTCCCGTAACTCTAAACGAGCCAAGAGTTATGGCCCTCCGAAGAATCGATATCCATTGGGTGCAACATCTACGGTGCAAGGTGCAACATCCGTCCAAAATGACGAAACAGTGCCGTACGACTTTGAGAAATGGGTGCATGGATTTGAAACGGAGCACTACCATGGTGCACCACTCTCCAGCGATGGTAAATCATAAAACAACCACGGGGATCCTGTTTTACAGAAAAAATCCACGTGACGGAAAAACGAAGGGTAAAAAACTTCCAAGACCCGATTGAGGTTCGGTTAGGATTTTTTGGGTATGAAACTAACCAGTGATGGCTGAAAGCTGTCATAGTTGTAGAACTCACCGAGAGCTTCGTTTTGACTGGTTATCGCTCCCGTAACTCTAAACGAGCCAAGAGTTATGGCCCTCCGAAGAATCGATATCCAAAGGGTGCAACATCTACGGTGCAAGGTGCAACATCCGTCCAAAATGAGGAAACAGTGTCGTACGACTTTGAGAAATGGGTGCATGGATTTGAAACGAAGCACTACCATGGTGCACCACTCTCCAGCGATGGTAAATCATAGAACAGCCATGGAGATCCTGTTTTTGCAGAAAAAATCCACGTGACGGAAAAACGAAGGATAAAAAACTTCCAAGACCCGATTGAGGTTCGGATAGGATTTTTTGGGTATGAAACTAACCAAGGACGGCTTAAAGCTACCACTGCTGTAGAACCCACCGAGGGCTTCGTTTTGTCTGGTTATCGCTCCCGTAACTCTAAACGAGCCAAGAGTTATGGCCCTCCGAAGAATCAATATCCAAAGGGTGCAACATCTACGGTGCAAGGTGCAACATCCGTCCAAAATGATAAAACAGTGCCGTATGACTTTTAGAAATGGGTCCATTGATTTGAAACGGAACACTACCATGGCGCACCACTCTCCAGGTATGGTAAATCATAGAACAGCCACGGGGATCCTATTTTACAGAAAAAATCCACGTGACGGAAAAACGAAGGATAAAAAACTTCCAAGACCCGATTGAGGTTCGGTTAGGATTTTTTGGGTATGAAACTAACCAGTGACGGCTGAAAGCTGTCATAGCTGTAGAACGCACCGAGAGCTTCGTTTTGACTGGTTATCGCTCCCGTAACTCTAAACGAGCCAAGAGTTATGGCCCTCCGAAGAATCGATATCCGAAGGGTGCAACATCTACGGTGCAAGGTGCAACATCCGTCCAAAATGACGAAACAGTGCCGCAAGACTTTGAGAAATGGGTGCATGGATTTGAAACGGAGCACTACCATGGTGCACCACTCTCCAGCGATGGTAAATCATAGAACAGCCACGGGGATCCTGTTTTACAGAAAAAATCCACGTGACGGAAAAACGAAGGATAAAAAACTTCCAAGACCCGATTGAGGTTCAGTTAGGATTTTTTGGGTATGAAACTAACCAGTGACGGCTGAAAGCTGTAGAACTCACCGAGAGCTTCGTTTTGACTGGTTATCGCTCCCGTAACTCTAAACGAGCCAAGAGTTAATGGCCCTCCGAAGAATCGATATCCACAGGGTGCAACATCTACGGTGCAAGGTGCAACATCCGTCCAAAATGACAAAACAGTGCTGTACGACTTTGAGAAATGGGTGCATGGATTTGAAACGGAGCACTACCATGGTGCACCACTCTCCAGCGATGGTAAATCATAGAACAGCCACGGGGATCCTGTTTTACAGAAAAAATCCACGTGACGGAAAAACGAAGGATAAAAAACTTCCAAGACCCGATTGAGGTTCGGATAGGATTTTTTGGGTATGAAACTATCCAAGGACGGCTAAAAGCTGTCATAGCTATAGAACCCACCGAGGGCTTCGTTTTGTCTGGTTATCGCTCCCGTAACTCTAAACGAGCCTAGAGTTATGGCCCTCCGAAGAATCAATATCCAAAGGGTGAAACATCTACGGTGCAAGGTGCAACATCCATCCAAAATGACGAAACAGTGCCGTACGACTTTGAGAAATGGGTGCATGGATTTGAAACGGAGCACTACCATGGTGCACCACTCTCCAGCGATGGTAAATCATAGAAAAGCCACGGGGATCCTGTTTTACAGAAAAAATCCACGTGACGGAAAAACGAAGGATAAAAAACTTCCAAGACCCGATTGAGGTTCGGTTAGGATTTTTTGGGTACGAAACTAACCAGTGACGGCTGAAAGCTGTCAGAGCTTTAGAACTCACCGAGAGCTTCGTTTTGACTGGTTATCGCTCCTGTAACTCTAAACGAGCCAAGAGTTATGGCCCTCCGAAGAATCGATATCCACAGGGTGCAACATCTACGGTGCAAGGTGCAACATCCGTCTAAAATGACGAAACAGTGTCGTACGACTTTGAGAAATGGGTGCATGGATTTGAAACGAAGCACTACCATGGTGCACCACTCTCCAGCGATGGTAAATCATAGAACAGCCACGGGGATCCTGTTTTACAGAAAAAATCCACGTGACGGAAAAACGAAGGATAAAAAACTTCCAAGACCCGATTGAGGTTCGGTTAGGATTTTTTGGGTATGAAACTAACCAGTGACGGCTGAAAGCTGTCATAGCTGTAGAAATCACCGAGAGCTTCGTTTTGCCTGGTTATCGCTCCCGTAACTCTAAACGAGCCAAGAGTTAATGGCCCTCCGAAGAATCAATATCCACAGGGTGCAACATCTACGGTGCAAGGTGCAACATCCGTCCAAAATGACGGCACAGTGCCGTACGACTTTGAGAAATGGGTGCATGGATTTGAAACGGAGCACTACCATGGTGCACCACTCTCCAGCGAGTGTAAATAATAGAACAGCCATGGAGATCCTGTTTTACAGAAAAAATCCACGTGACAGAAAAACGAAGGATAAAAAACTTCCAAGACCCGATTGAGGTTCGGATAGGATTTTTTGGGTATGAAACTAACCAAGGAAGGCTAAAAGCTGTCATAGCTATAGAACCCACCGAGGGCTTCGTATTGTCTGGTTATCGCTCGCGTAATTCTAAACGAGCCTAGAGTTATGGCCCTCCGAAGAATCAATATCCAAAGGGTGAAACATCTACGGTGCAAGGTACAACATCCATCCAAAATGACGAAACAGTGCCGTACGACTTTGAGAAATGGGTGCATGGATTTGAAACGGAGCACTACCATGGTGCACCACTCTCCAGCGATGGTAAATCATAGAGCAGCCACGGGGATCCTGTTTTGCAGAAAAAATCCACGTGACCGAAAAACGAAGGACAAAAAACTTCCAAGCCCCATTGAGGTTCGGATAGGATTTTTTGGGTATGAAACTAACCAGTGATGGCTGAAAGCTATCATAGCTGTAGAACTCACCGAGAGCTTCATTTTGACTGGTTATCGCTCCCGTAACTCTAAACGAGCCAAGAGTTATGGCCCTTCGAAGAATCGATATCCAAAGGGTGCAACATCTACGGTGCAAGGTGCAACATCCGTCCAAAATGACGAAACAGTGCCGTACGACTTTGAGAAATGGGTGCATGGATTTGAAACGGAGCACTACCATGGTGCACCACTCTCCAGCGATGGTAATTCAAAGAACAGCCACGGGGATCCTGTTTTACAGAAAAAATCCACGTGATGGAAAAACGAAGGATAAAAAACTTCCAAGACCCGATTGAGGTTCGGTTAGGATTTTTTGGGTATGAAACTAACCAGTGACGGCTGAAAGCTGTCATAGCTGTAGAACTCACCGAGAGCTTCGTTTTGACTGGTTATCGCTCCCGTAACTCTAAACGAGCCAAGAGTTAATGGCCCTTCGAAGAATCGATATCCACAGGGTGCAACATCTACGGTGCAAGGTGCAACATCCGTCCAAAATGATGAAACAGTGCTGTACGACTTTGAGAAATGGGTGCATGGATTTGAAACGGAGCACTACCATGGTGCACCACTCTCCAGCGATGGTAAATCATAGAACAGCCACGGGGATCCTGTTTTACAGAAAAAATCCACGTGACGGAAAAACGAAGGATGAAAAGCTTCCAAGACCCGATTGAGGTTCGGATAGGATTTTTTGGGTATGAAACTAACCAAGGACGGCTAAAAGCTGTCATAGCTATAGAACCCACCGAGGGCTTCGTTTTGTCTGGTTGTCGCTCGCTTAACTCTAAACGAGCCTAGAGTTTTGGCCCTCCGAAGAATCAATATCCAAAGGGTGAAACATCTACGGTGCAAGGTGCAACATCCATCCCAAATGACGAAACAGTGCCGTACGACTTTGAGAAATGGGTGCATGGATTTGAAACGGAGCACTACCATGGTGCACCACTCTCCAGCGATGGTAAATCATAGAACAGCCACGGGGATCCTGTTTTGCAGAAAAAATCCACGTGACCGAAAAACGAAGGATAAAAAACTTCCAAGACCCGATTGAGGTTCGGATAGGATTTTTTGGGTATGAAAGTAACCAGTGATGGCTGAAAGCTGTCATAGCTGCGGAACTCACCGAGAGCTTGGTTTTGAATGGTTATCGCTCCTGTAACTCTAAACGAGCCAAGAGTTATGGCCCTCCGAAGAATCGATATCCAAAGGGTGCAACATCTACGGTGCAAGGTGCAACAT
Source organism: Allium cepa (assembly GCA_030765085.1). Classification (NCBI taxonomy): domain Eukaryota; kingdom Viridiplantae; phylum Streptophyta; class Magnoliopsida; order Asparagales; family Amaryllidaceae; genus Allium; species Allium cepa. The sequence continues at coordinate 11,512,985 of CM060943.1, forward strand.
CCGTCCAAAATGACGATACAGTGCCGTACGACTTTGAGAAATGGGTGCATGGATTTGAAACGGAGCACTACCATGGTGCACCACTCTCCAGCGATGGTAAATCATAGAACAGCCACGGGGATCCTGTTTTACAGAAAAAATCCACATGACAGAAAAACGAAGGATAAAAAACTTCCAAGACCCGATTGAGGTTCGGTTAGGATTTTTTGGGTATGAAACTAACCAGTGACGGCTGAAAGCTGTCATAGCTGTAGAACTCACCGAGAGCTTCGTTTTGACTGGTTATCGCTCCCGTAACTCTAAACGAGCCAAGAGTTAATGGCCCTCCGAAGAATCGATATCCACAGGGTGCAACATCTACGGTGCAAGGTGCAACATCCGTCCAAAATGACGAAACAGTGCTGTACGACTTTGAGAAATGGGTGCATGGATTTGAAACGGAGCACTACCATGGTGCACCACTCTCCAGCGATGGTAAATCATAGAACAGCCACGGGGATCCTGTTTTACAGAAAAATCCACGTGACGGAAAAACGAAGGATAAAAAACTTACAAGACCCGATTGAGGTTCGGATAGGATTTTTTGGGTATGAAACTAACCAAGGACGGCTAAAAGCTGTCATAGCTATGGAACCCACCGAGGGCTTCGTTTTGTCTGGTTATCGCTCCCGTAACTCTAAACGAGCCTAGAGTTATGGCCCTCCGAAGAAGCAATATCCAAAGGGTGAAACATCTACGGTGCAAGGTGCAACATCGATCCAAAATGACGAAACAGTGTCGTACGACTTTGAGAAATGGGTGCATGGATTTGAAACGGAGCACTACCATGGTGCACCACTCTCCAGCGATGGTAAATCATAGAACAGCCACGGGGATCCTGTTTTACAGAAAAAATCCACGTGACGGAAAAACGAAGGATAAAAAAGTTCCAAGACCCGATTGAGGTTCGGATAGGATTTTTTGGGTATGAAACTAACCAGTGATGGCTGAAAGCTGTCATAGCTGCAGAACTCACCGAGAGCTTCGTTTTGACTAGTTATCGCTCCTGTAACTCTAAACGAGCCAAGAGTTATGGCCCTCCGAAGAATCGATATCCAAAGGGTGCAACATCTACGGTGCAAGGTGCAACATCCGTCCAAAATGACGAAACAGTGTCGTACGACTTTGAGAAATGGGTGCATGGATTTGAAACGGAGCACTACCCTGGTGCACCACTCTCCAGCGATGGTAAATCATAGAACAGCCACGGGGATCCTGTTTTACAGAAAAAATCCACGTGACCGAAAAACGAAGGATAAAAAACTTTCAAGACCCGATTGAGATTCGATTAGGATTTTTTGGGTATGAAACTAACCAGTGACGGCTGAAATCTATCATAGCTGTAGAACTCAGCGAGAGCTTCGTTTTGACTGGTTAGCGCTCCCGTAAATCTAAACGAGCCAAGAGTTATGGCCCTCCGAAGAATCGATATACGAAGGGTGCAACATCTACGGTGCAAGGTTCAACATCCGTCCAAAATGACGAAACAGTGCCGCACGACTTTGAGAAATGGGTGCACGGATTTGAAACGGAGCACAACCATGGTGCACCACTCTCCAGCGATGGTAAATCATAGAACAGCCACGGGGATCCTGTTTTACAGAAAAAATCCACGTGACGGAAAAACGAAGGATAAAAAACTTCCAAGACCCGATTGAGGTTCGGTTAGGATTTTTTGGGTATGAAACTAACCAGTGACGGCTGAAAGCTGTCATAGCAGCAGAATTAACCGAGAGCTTCGTTTTGACTGGTTATCGCTCCCGTAACTCTAAACGAGCCAAGAGTTATGGCCCTCCGAAGAATCGATATCCATTGGGTGCAACATCTACGGTGCAAGGAGCAACATCCGTCCAAAATGACGAAACAGTGCCGTACGACTTGGAGAAATGGGTGCATGGATTTGAAACGGAGCACTACCATGGTGCACCACTCTCCAGCGATGGTAAATCATAGAACAGCCACGGGGATCCTGTTTTACAGAAAAAATCCACGTGACGGAAAAACGAAGGATAAAAAACTTCCAAGACCCGATTGAGGTTCGGTTAGGATTTTATGGGTATGAAACTAACCAGTGATGGCTGAATGCTATCATAGCTGTAGAACTCACCGAGAGCTTCGTTTTGACTGGTTATCGCTCCCGTAACTCTAAACGAGCCAAGAGTTATGGCCCTCCGAAGAATCAATGTCCAAAGGGTGCAACATCTACGGTGCAAGGTGCAACATCCGTCCAAAATGAGGAAACAGTGCCGTACGACTTTGAGAAATGGGTGCATGGATTTGAAACGGAGCACTACCATGGTGCACCACTCTCCAGCGATGGTAAATCATACAACAGCCATGGATATCTTGTTTTACAGAAAAAATCCACGTGATGGAAAAACGAAGGATAAAAAACTTCCAAGACCCGATTGAGGTTCGGATAGGATTTTTTGGGTATGAAACTAACCAAGGACGGCTAAAAGCTATCATAGCTGTAGAACCCACTGAGGGCTTCGTTTTGTCTGGTTATCGCTCCTTAACTCTAAACGAGCCAAGAGTTATGGCCCTCCGAAGAATCAATATCCAAAGGGTGCAACATCCACGGTGCGAGGTGCAACATCCGTCCAAAATGATGAAACAGTGCCGTATGACTTTTAGAAATGGGTGCATGGATTTGAAACGGAACACTACCATGGCGCACCACTCTCCAGGTATGGTAAATCACAGAACAGCCATGGGGATCTTGTTTTACAGAAAAAATCCACGTGACGGAAAAACGAAGGATAAAAAACTTCCAAGACCCGATTGAGGTTCGGATAGGATTTTTTGGGTATGAAACTAACCAGTGACGGCTGAAAGCTGTCTTAGCTGTTGAACCTACCGAGAGATTCGTTTTGACTTGTTATCGCTCCCGTAACTCTAAACGAGCCAAGAGTTATGGCCCTCCGAAGAATGGATATCCAAAGGGTGCAACATCTACGGTTCAAGGTGCAACATCCGTCCAAAATGAGGAAACAGTGTCGTACGACTTTGAGAAATGGGTGCATGGATTTGAAACGGAGCACTACCATGGTGCACCACTCTCCAGCGATGGTAAATCATAGAACAGCCATGGAGATCCTATTTTACAGAAAAAATCCACGTGACGGAAAAACGAAGGATAAAAAACTTCCAAGACCCAATTGAGATTCGTATAGGATTTTTTGGCTATGAAACTAACCAGTGACGACTGAAAACTGTCATAGCTGTAGAACTCACCAAGAGCTTCGTTTTGACTGGTTATCGCTCCCGTAACTCTAAACGAGCCAAGAGTTATGGCCCTCCGAAGAATCGATATCCAAAGGGTGCAACATCTACGGTGCATGGTGCAACATCCGTCCAAAATGACGAAACAGTGCCGCACGACTTTGAGAAATGGGTGCATGGATTTGAAACGGAGCACTACGATGGTGCACCACTCTCCAGCGATGGTAAATCATAGAACTGCCACGGGGATCCTGTTTTACAGAAAAAATCCACGTGACGGAAAAACGAAGGATAAAAAACTTCCAAGACCCGATTGAGGTTTGGTTAGGATTTTTTGGGTATGAAACTAAGCAGTGATGGCTGAAAGCTGTCATAGCTGTAGAACTCACCGAGAGCTTCGTTTTGACTGGTTATCGCTCCCGTAACTCTAAACGAGCCAAGAGTTAATGTCCCTCCGAAGAATCGATATCCACAGGGTGCAACATCTACGGTGCAAGGTGCAACATCCGTCCAAAATGACGAAACAGTGCCGTACGACTTTGAGAAATGGGTGCATGGATTTGAAACGGAGCACTACCACGGTGCACCACTCTCCAGCGATTGTAAATTATAGAACAGCCACGAAGATCCTGTTTTACAGAAAAAATCCACGTGACGGAAAAACGAAGGATAAAAAACTTCCAAGACCCGATTGAGGTTCGGATAGGATTTTTTGGGTATGAAACTAACCAAGGACGGCTAAAAGCTGTCGTAGCTATAGAACCCACCGAGGGCTTCGTTTTATCTGGTTATCGCTCCCGTAACTCTAAACGAGCCTAGAGTTATGGCCCTCCGAAGAATCAATATCCAAAGGGTGAAACATCTACGGTGCAAGGTGCAACATCCATCCAAAATGACGAAACAGTGCCGTACGACTTTGAGAAATGGGTGCATGGATTTGAAACGGAGCACTACCATGGTGCACCACTCTCCAGCGATGGTAAATCATAGAACAGCCACGGGGATCCTGTTTTACAGAAAAAATCCACGTGACGGAGAAACGAAGGATAAAAAACATCCAAGACCCGATTGAGGTTCGGTTAGGATTTTTTGGGTATGAAACTAACCAGTGACGGCTGAAATCTGTCATAGCTGTAGAACTCATCGAGAGCTTCGTTTTGACTGGTTATCGCTCCCGTAAATCTAAACGAGCCAAGAGTTATGGCCCTCCGAAGAATCGATATCCGAAGGGTGCAACATCTACGGTGCAAGGTGCAACATCCGTCCAAAATGACGAAACAGTGCCGCACGACTTTGAGAAATGGGTGCACGGATTTGAAAAGGAGCACTACCATGGTGCACCACTCTCCAGCGACGGTAAATCATAGAACAGCCACGGGGATCCTGTTTTACAGAAAAAATCCACGTGACGGAAAAACGAAGGATAAAAAACTTCCAAGACCCGATTGAGGTTCGGATATGATTTTTTGGGTATGAAACTAACCAAGGATGGCTAAAAGCTATCATAGCTGTAGAACCCACCGAGGGCTTCGTTTTGTCTGGTTATCTCTCCCGTAACTCTAAACGAGCCAAGAGTTATGGCCCTCCGAAGAATCGATATCCAAAGGGTGCAACATCTACGGTGCAAGGTGCAACATCCGTCCAAAATGACGAAACAGTGTCGTTCGACTTTGAGAAATGGGTGCATGGATTTGAAACGGAGCACTACCATGGTGCACCACTCTCCAGCGATGGTAAATCATAGAACAGCCACGGGGATCCTGTTTTACAGAAAAAATCCACGTGACGGAAAAACGAAGGATAAAAAACTTCCAAGACCCGATTGAGGTTCGGTTAGGATTTTTTGGGTATGAAACTAACCAGTGATGGCTGAAAGCTGTCATACCTGTAGAACTCACCGAGAGCTTCGTTTTGACTATTTATCGCTCCCGTAACTCTAAACGAGCCAAGAGTTATGGCCCTCCGAAGAATCGATATCCAAAGGGTGCAACATCTACGGTGCAAGGTGCAACATCCGTCCAAAATGAGGAAACAGTGCCGTAAGACTTTGAGAAATGGGTGCATGGATTTGAAAAGGAGCACTACCATGGTGCACCACTCTCCAGCGATGGTAAATCATAGAACAGCCATGGATATCCTGTTTTACAGAAAAAATCCACGTGACGGAAAAACGAAGGATAAAAAACTTCCAAGACCCGATTGAGGTTCGGATAGGATTTTTTGGGTATGAAACTAACCAGTGACGGCTGAAAGCTGTCTTAGCTGTTGAACCTACCGAGAGATTCGTTTTGACTTGTTATCGCTCCCGTAACTCTAAACGAGCCAAGAGTTATGGCCCTCCGAAGAATGGATATCCAAAGGGTGCAACATCTACGGTTCAAGGTGCAACATCCGTCCAAAATGAGGAAACAGTGTCGTACGACTTTGAGAAATGGGTGCATGGATTTGAAACGGAGCACTACCATGGTGCACCACTCTCCAGCGATGGTAAATCATAGAACAGCCATGGAGATCCTATTTTACAGAAAAAATCCACGTGACGGAAAAACGAAGGATAAAAAACTTCCAAGACCCAATTGAGATTCGTATAGGATTTTTTGGCTATGAAACTAACCAGTGACGACTGAAAACTGTCATAGCTGTAGAACTCACCAAGAGCTTCGTTTTGACTGGTTATCGCTCCCGTAACTCTAAACGAGCCAAGAGTTATGGCCCTCCGAAGAATCGATATCCAAAGGGTGCAACATCTACGGTGCATGGTGCAACATCCGTCCAAAATGACGAAACAGTGCCGCACGACTTTGAGAAATGGGTGCATGGATTTGAAACGGAGCACTACGATGGTGCACCACTCTCCAGCGATGGTAAATCATAGAACTGCCACGGGGATCCTGTTTTACAGAAAAAATCCACGTGACGGAAAAACGAAGGATAAAAAACTTCCAAGACCCGATTGAGGTTTGGTTAGGATTTTTTGGGTATGAAACTAAGCAGTGACGGCTGAAAGCTGTCATAGCTGTAGAACTCACCGAGAGCTTCGTTTTGACTGGTTATCGCTCCCGTAACTCTAAACGAGCCAAGAGTTAATGTCCCTCCGAAGAATCGATATCCACAGGGTGCAACATCTACAGTGCAAGGTGCAACATCCGTCCAAAATGACGAAACAGTGCCGTACGACTTTGAGAAATGGGTGCATGGATTTGAAACGGAGCACTACCACGGTGCACCACTCTCCAGCGATTGTAAATTATAGAACAGCCACGAAGATCCTGTTTTACAGAAAAAATCCACGTGACGGAAAAACGAAGGATAAAAAACTTCCAAGACCCGATTGAGGTTCGGATAGGATTTTTTGGGTATGAAACTAACCAAGGACGGCTAAAAGCTGTCGTAGCTATAGAACCCACCGAGGGCTTCGTTTTATCTGGTTATCGCTCCCGTAACTCTAAACGAGCCTAGAGTTATGGCCCTCCGAAGAATCAATATCCAAAGGGTGAAACATCTACGGTGCAAGGTGCAACATCCATCCAAAATGACGAAACAGTGCCGTACGACTTTGAGAAATGGGTGCATGGATTTGAAACGGAGCACTACCATGGTGCACCACTCTCCAGCGATGGTAAATCATAGAACAGCCACGGGGATCCTGTTTTACACAAAAAATCCACGTGACGGAGAAACGAAGGATAAAAAACTTCCAAGACCCGATTGAGGTTCGGTTAGGATTTTTTGGGTATGAAACTAACCAGTGACGGCTGAAATCTGTCATAGCTGTAGAACTCATCGAGAGCTTCGTTTTGACTGGTTATCGCTCCCGTAAATCTAAACGAGCCAAGAGTTATGGCCCTCCGAAGAATCGATATCCGAAGGGTGCAACATCTACGGTGCAAGGTGCAACATCCGTCCAAAATGACGAAACAGTGCCGCACGACTTTGAGAAATGGGTGCACGGATTTGAAAAGGAGCACTACCATGGTGCACCACTCTCCAGCGACGGTAAATCATAGAACAGCCACGGGGATCCTGTTTTACAGAAAAAATCCACGTGACGGAAAAACGAAGGATAAAAAACTTCCAAGACCCGATTGAGGTTCGGATATGATTTTTTGGGTATGAAACTAACCAAGGATGGCTAAAAGCTATCATAGCTGTAGAACCCACCGAGGGCTTCGTTTTGTCTGGTTATCTCTCCCGTAACTCTAAACGAGCCAAGAGTTATGGCCCTCCGAAGAATCGATATCCAAAGGGTGCAACATCTACGGTGCAAGGTGCAACATCCGTCCAAAATGACGAAACAGTGTCGTTCGACTTTGAGAAATGGGTGCATTGATTTGAAACGGAGCACTACCATGGTGCACCACTCTCCAGCGATGGTAAATCATAGAACAGCCACGGGGATCCTGTTTTACAGAAAAAATCCACGTGACGGAAAAACGAAGGATAAAAAACTTCCAAGACCCGATTGAGGTTCGGTTAGGATTTTTTGGGTATGAAACTAACCAGTGATGGCTGAAAGCTGTCATACCTGTAGAACTCACCGAGAGCTTCGTTTTGACTATTTATCGCTCCCGTAACTCTAAACGAGCCAAGAGTTATGGCCCTCCGAAGAATCGATATCCAAAGGGTGCAACATCTACGGTGCAAGGTGCAACATCCGTCCAAAATGAGGAAACAGTGCCGTAAGACTTTGAGAAATGGGTGCATGGATTTGAAAAGGAGCACTACCATGGTGCACCACTCTCCAGCGATGGTAAATCATAGAACAGCCATGGATATCCTGTTTTACAGAAAAAATCCACGTGACGGAAAAACGAAGGATAAAAAACTTCCAAGACCCGATTGAGGTTCGGATAGGATTTTTTGGGTATGAAACTAACCAGTGACGGCTGAAAGCTGTCTTAGCTGTTGAACCTACCGAGAGATTCGTTTTGACTTGTTATCGCTCCCGTAACTCTAAACGAGCCAAGAGTTATGGCCCTCCGAAGAATGGATATCCAAAGGGTGCAACATCTACGGTTCAAGGTGCAACATCCGTCCAAAATGAGGAAACAGTGTCGTACGACTTTGAGAAATGGGTGCATGGATTTGAAACGGAGCACTACCATGGTGCACCACTCTCCAGCGATGGTAAATCATAGAACAGCCATGGAGATCCTATTTTACAGAAAAACGAAGGATAAAAAACTTCCAAGACCCAATTGAGGTTCGGATAGGATTTTTTGGGTATGAAACTAACCAGTGACGGCTGAAAGCTGTCTTAGCTGTTGAACCTACCGAGAGATTCGTTTTGACTTGTTATCGCTCCCGTAACTCTAAACGAGCCAAGAGTTATGGCCCTCCGAAGAATCGATATCCAAAGGGTGCAATATCTACGGTGCGAGGTGCAACATCCGTCCAAAATGATAAAACAGTGCCGTATGACTTTTAGAAATGGGTGCATGGATTTGAAAGGGAACACTATCATGGCGCACCACTCTCCAGGTATGGTAAATCATAGAACAGCCACGGGGATCCTGTTTTACAGAAAAACGAAGGATAAAAAACTTCCAAGACCCGATTGAGGTTCGGATAGGATTTTTTGGGTATGAAACTAACCAGTGACGGCTGAAAGCTGTCTTAGCTGTTGAACCTACCGAGAGATTCGTTTTGACTTGTTATCGCTCCCGTAACTCTAAACGAGCCAAGAGTTATGGCCCTCCGAAGAATCGATATCCAAAGTGTGCAACATCTACGGTGCAAGGTGCAACATCCGTCCAAAATGAGGAAACAGTGCCTTACGACTTTGAGAAATGGGTGCATGGATTTGAAACGGAGCATAACCATGGTGCACCACTCTCCAGCGATGGTAAATCATAGAAAAACCATGGAGATCCTGTTTTACAGAAAAAATCCACGTGACGGAAAAACGAAGGATAAAAAACTTCCAAGACCCAATTGAGGTTCGGATAGGATTTTTTGGCTATGAAACTAACCAGTGATGGCTGAAAGCTGTCATAGCTGTAGAACACTCCAAGAGCTTCATTTTGACTGGTTATCACTCCCGTAACTCTAAACGAGCCAAGAGTTATGGCCCTCCGAAGAATCGATATCCAAAGAGTGCAACATCTACGGTGCATGGTGCAACATCCGTCCAAAATGACGAAACAGTGCCGTACGACTTTGAGAAATGGGTGCATGGATTTGAAACGGAGCACTACCTTGGTGCATCACTCTCCAGCAATGGTAAATCATAGAACAGCCACGGGGATCCTGTTTTACAGAAAAAATTCACGTGACGGAAAAACGAAGGATTAAAAACTTCCAAGGCCCGATTGAGGTTCGGTTAGGATTTTTTGGGTATGAAACTAACCAGTGACGGCTGAAAGCTGTCATAGCTGTAGAACTCACCGAGAGCTTCGTTTTGACTGGATATCGCTCCCGTAACTCTAAACGAGCCAAGAGTTATGGCCCTCCGAAGAATCGATATCCATTGGGTGCAACATCTACGGTGCAAGGTGCAACATCCGTCCAAAATTATGAAACAGTGCCATATGACTTTGAGAAATGGGTGCATGGATTTGAAACGGAGCACTACAATGGTGCACCACTCTCCAACGATGGTAAATCATAGAACAGCCACGGTGATCCTGTTTTACAGAAAAAATCCACGTGACGGAAAAACGAAGGATAAAAAACTTCCAAGACCCGATTGAGGTTCGGTTCGGATTTTTTGGGTATGAAACTAACCAGTGATGGCTGAAAGCTGTCATAGCTATAGAACTCACCGAGAGCTTCGTTTTGACTGGTTATCGCTCCCGTAAATCTAAACGATCCAAGAGTTATGGCCCTTCGAAGAATCGATATCCGAAGGGTGCAACATCTACGGTGCAAGGTGCAACATCCGTCCAAAATGACGAAACAGTGCCGCATGACTTTGAGAAATGGGTGCATGGATTTGAAACGGAGCACTACCATGATGCACCACTCTCCAGCGATGGTAAATCATAGAACTGCCAAGGGGATCCTGTTTTGCAGAAAAAATCCACGTGACGGAAAAACGAAGGATAAAAAACTTCCAAGACCCGATTGAGGTTCGGTTAGGATTTTTTGGGTATGAAACTAACCAGTGACGGCTGAAATTATCATAGCTGTAGAACTCACCGAGAGCTTCGTTTTAACTGGTTATCGCTCCCGTAACTCTAAACGAGCCAAGAGTTAATGGCCCTTTGAAGAATCGATATCCACAGTGTGCAACATCTACGGTGCAAGGTGCAACATCCGTCCAAAATGACGAAACAGTGCCGTACGACTTTGAGAAATGGTGCATGGATTTGAAACGGAGCACTACCACGGTGCACCACTCTACAGCGATTGTAAATTATAGAACAGCCACGGAGATCCTGTTTTACAGAAAAAATCCATGTGACGGAAAAATGAAGAATAAAAAACTTCCAAGATCCGATTGAGGTTCGGATAGGATTTTTTGGGTATGAAACTAACCAAGGACGGCTAAAAGCTGTCATAGCTATAAAACCCAACGAGGGCTTCGTTTTGTCTGGTTATCGCTCCCGTAACTCTAAACGAGCCTAGAGTTATGGCCCTCCGAAGAATCAATATCCAAAGGGTGAAACATCTACGGTGCAAGGTGCAACATCCATCCAAAATGACGAAACAGTGTCGTACGACTTTGAGAAATGGGTGCATGGATTTGAAACGGAGCACTACCATGGTGCACCACTCTCCAGCGATGGTAAATCATAGAACAGCCACGGGGATCCTGTTTTACAGAAAAAATCCACGTGACGGAAAAACGAAGGATAAAAAACTTCCAAGACCCGATTGAGGTTCGGATAGGATTTTTTGGATATGAAACTAACCAGTGATGGCTGAAAGCTGTCATAGCTGTAGAACTCACCAAGAGCTTCGTTTTGACTGGCTATCGCTCCTGTAACTCTAAACGAGCCAAGAGTTATGGCCCTTCGAAGAATCGATATCCAAAGGGTGCAACATCTACGGTGCAAGGTGCAATATCCGTCCAAAATGACGAAACAGTGCCATACGACTTTGAGAAATGGGTACATGGATTTGAAACGGAGCACTACCATGGTGCACCACTCTCCAGCGATGGTAAATCATAGAACAGCCACGGGGATCCCGTTTTACAGAAAAAATCCACGTGACGGAAAAACGAAGGATAAAAAACTTCCAAGACCCGATTGAGGTTCGGTTAGGATTTTTTGGGTATGAAACTAATCAGTGATGGCTGAAAGCTGTCATAGCTGTAGAACTCACCGAGAGCTTCGTTTTGACTGGTTATTGCTCCCGTAAATCTAAACGATCCAAGAGTTATGGCCCTTCAAAGAATCGATATCAGAAGGGTGCAACATCTACGGTGCAAGGTGCAACATCCGTCCAAAATGACGAAACAGTGCCGCATGACTTTGAGAAATGGGTGCATGGATTTGAAACGGAGCACTACCATGGTGCACCACTCTCCAGCGATGGTAAATCATAGAACAGCCACGGGGATCCTGTTTTAAAGAAAAAATACACGTGACGGAAAAACGAAGGATAAAAAACTTTCAAGACCCGATTGATGTTCGGTTAGGATTTTTTGGGTATGAAACTAACCAGTGATGGCTGAAAGCTGTCATAGCTGTAGAACTCACCGAGAGCTTCGTTTTGACTGGTTATCGCTCCCGTAACTCTAAACGAGCCAGGAGTTATGGCCCTCCGAAGAATCGATTTCCATTGGGTGCAACATCTACGGTGAAGGTGCAACATCCGTCCAAAATGACGAAACAGTGCCATACGACTTTGAGAAATGGGTGCATGGATTTGAAACGGAGCACTATCATGGTGCACCACTCTCCAACGATGGTAAATCATAGAACAGCCACGGTGATCCTGTTTTACAGAAAAAATCCACGTGACGGAAAAACGAAGGATAAAAAACTTCCAAGACCCGATTGAGGTTCGGTTTGGATTTTTTGGGTATGAAACTAACCAGTGATGGCTGAAAGCTGTCATAGCTGTAGAACTCACCGAGAGCTTCGTTTTGACTGGTTATCGCTCCCGTAACTCTAAACGAGCCAAGAGTTATGGCCCTCCGAAGAATCGATATCCAAAGGGTGCAACGTCTACGGTGCACGGTGCAACATCCGTCCAAAATGAGGAAACAGTGCCGTACGACTTTGAGAAATGGGTGCATGGATTTGAAACGGAGCACTACCATGGTGCACCACTCTCCAGCGATGGTAAATCATAGAACAGCCATAGAGATCCTGTTTTACAGAAAATATCCACGTGACGGAAAAACGAGGGATAAAAAACTTCCAAGACCCGATTGAGGTTCGGATAGGATGTTTTGGGTATGAAACTAACCAAGGACGGCTAAAAGCTATCATAGCTGTAGAACCCACCGAGGGCTTCGTTTTGTCTGGTTATCGCTCCCATAACTCTAAACGATCCAAGAGTTATGGCCCTCCGAAGAATCAATATCCTAAGGGTGCAACATCTACGGTGCAAGGTGCAACATCCGTCCAAAATGATAAAACAGTGCCGTATGACTTTTAGAAATGAGTGCATGGATTTGAAATGGAGCACTACCATGGTGCACCACTCTCTAGCGATGGTAAATCATAGAACAGCCACGGGCATCCTGTTTTACAGAAAAAATCCACGTGACGGAAAAACGAAGGATAAAAAACTTCCAAGACCCGATTGAGGTTCGGTTAGGATTTTTTGGGTATGAAACTAACCAGTGACGGCTGAAAGCTGTCATAGCTGTAGAACTCACCGATAGCTTCGTTTTGACTGGTTATCGCTCCCGTTACTCTAAACGAGCCAAGAGTTATGGCCCTCCAAAGAATCGATATCCAAAGGGTGCAACGTCTACGGTGCACGGTGCAACATCCGTCCAAAATGAGGAAACAGTGTCGTACGACTTTGAGAAATGGGTGCATGGATTTGAAACGGAGCACTACCATGGTGCACCACTCTCCAGCGATGGTAAATCATAGAACAGCCATGGAGATCCTGTTTTACAGAAAATATCCACGTGACGGAAAAACGAAGGATAAAAAACTTCCAAGACCCGATTGAGGTTCGGATAGGATTTTTGGGTATGAAACTAACCAAGGACGGCTAAAAGCTGTCATAGCTATAGAACCCACCGAGGGCTTCGTTTTGTTTGGTTATCGCTCCTGTAACTCTAAACGAGCCTAGAGTTATGGCCCTCCGAAGAATCAATATCCAAAGGGTGAAACATCTACGGTGCAAGGTGCAACATCCATCCAAAATGACGAAACAGTGTCGTACGACTTTGAGAAATGGGTGCATGGATTTGAAATGGAGCACTACCATGGTGCACCACTCTCCAGTGATGGTAAATCATAGAACAGCCACGGGGATCCTGTTTTACAGAAAAAAATCCACGTGACGGAAAAACGAAGGATAAAAAACTTCCAAGACCCGATTGAGGTTCGGATAGGATTTTTTGGATATGAAACTAACCAGTGACGGCTGAAAGCTGTCATAGCTTTAGAACTCACCGAGAGCTTCGTTTTGACTGGTTATTGCTCCCGTAAATCTAAACGATCCAAGAGTTATGGCCCTTCGAAGAATCGATATCAGAAGGGTGCAACATCTACGGTGCAAGGTGCAACATCCGTCCAAAATGACGAAACAGCGCCGCATGACTTTGAGAAATGGGTGCATGGATTTGAAACGGAGCACTACCATGGTGCACCACTCTCCAGCGATGGTAAATCATAGAACAGCCACGGGGATCCTGTTTTAAAGAAAAAATACACGTGACGGAAAAACGAAGGATAAAAAACTTCCAAGACCCGATTGAGGTTCGGTTAGGATTTTTTGGGTATGAAACTAACCAGTGACAGCTGTTTGCACCAAAATTGGTCACAAACACCCAAAGTCGTGAAAGCACCCGTTTACGTATTTAACTCGATAATAAACAACACAGAACTCAGCAACAATCAATATAGAATTCAGTTCTAAGTAGCAATCACAGTAATTCACGAGCAACAATCACAAACACAGGATTTATAGTGGTTCGGCGTTCGCGCCTACGTCCACTTTGAAGGTTTTCTCTTTATTGCTTTGCTTGATTAAATCGTTTACAACGGATTACAGCTGACAATTGCTTTGAAATCTGAATACAACAGCGATTCTGATAGTTAAACTTGAATCCGGCAGAGTCTTGGCGTTCAATGGCGGAAAGATCCCCTTTTCTGAAGGCTTCAGGGTGCTATTTATAGGCGTTGGAGGTCCAGATCTTGCTGAAACTTCGTGAGATTCCTTCTGGCACGTGAGTGGGCCCACGCGACCGACCCCACCAAGTTTCGTCTCGATCTGACATCGGTTCGAAGTGATTTCGAACCCATCAAGAAATGGTCCAATCGAGCTGAAACTTGGCAGGAACAATCTTTACCTTGTATGGAAGCTACTGTGAAAATTTGGTTGCATTTGGATTTGTGGTTAAGGAGATATGATCGGTTCGAAATCAGCATTTTCGGTTTGGCTGTGTCATTCGAACCCACGAGTTCGAACCCATGGTTTCGAATCCATCAGTGCACGTGGGCTTGCAGTGACGTGGCGCGCATTTCTCGAATCGATCCTAACTTATCTCCGAATGGACCGCTTCGACTCCGTGGACTACGGCGAACACGCCATCCAAACCAATTGACTCGGTGGATTCGAAATAGGAAGTATTTCTGGTTTCGAAAGTGTGTGATTCGAATCCAGGAATCCTTATGGGTTCGAACGTGGCTTGGGTTCGAAGTGGGTCGCTCGATGGGTTCGAAGCAAGGGTGCGAAGCTGAGTGGCGCCATGGATTCGAAGGTAGGCCGTTGTGTTGGGTTCGAAGGCGATGGAATCGAAGGCGATGGAGTCGAGGCATGCACTAGCTGATGGGTTCGAAGGTCGCCTGGGTTCGAAGGAAGGCTTTAGGACGGTTTCGAACCAGATGGGTTCGAAGCGGATGGTTTCGAGGCTGGGTACTAGCTGATGGGTTCGAACATCATGGGTTCGAAGGCAAGGGCACGGATGGTTTCGAACAGCATGGGTTCGAAGAAGAGATCGTGAGTGGGTTCGAACAGCATGGGTTCGAACAGGATGGGTTCGAACTTGATAGTTCGAACTAGACAATAACTATTTCTCTTCACACTGAATCCATCATATCTTGAGCATACAAACTCGGATTGACTTGAAATTTGAAATGCCGGCTTCTATGATCTTTCTTGTCATGTACTATCAATTGTGGCCTGATCCGGACTCGGGCAAAATTCATCGATATCCATAGCTAAGTGATGTATAACCAATCTCTAAGACGGACTGTTTCCCGTTTTCGACCAATCTTTTGATATCACGGCTTTGCCAAAAAGCGGGATAACACTTTGCCCCCCAAAACATGCCTTGCTGTAGGAAGGTGTGTTTTGTAATGCCTTGAATTGGATGTTCGTATCCGATTATCAACCTGCAAAGAACTCAATAGTTTCATATGGCCTCAAATGACGATCGTTCGAGATCGAGCTATTTGGGATGAAGCGCGGCCGTTCGTGGTCAAGCGCTCAACTTCAAATGACGATCGTTCGCGATCGAGTCATTCGAGGTGAAGTGCGACCGTGCGCGGTCGAGCGTATAAATCCATGCTTCGATCATCCGGGATTGTATGCTGCTTGAGGTGAATTGGGACCGTTCGCGGTCCGTGCCGTTCGTGGCATAAGATCGAATAGGACCGTTCGCGGTCGATGCCGTTCGCGGCAAATGATGAGATGGGACCGTTCGCGGTCGACTGCCGTTCGTGGCAAATGATGATCGTTCGCGACCAAGTGCCGTTCAAGGCGAATGGTGACCGTTCGGGGTCGGATTTCATAATCAGTGAGCCATGACCGTTCGCGATCGATGGCGTTCGAGGCAGGAAGTGAGTTGTGACTGTTCGAAGTCGGGTGCCGTTCGAGGCGATTTGTGTGCCCGGGAGGGCTTGGTGTTATTGATGCCAGGGTCACGTTCGGGTGAGTTCCTGGATCGTTTGTATGAGCGGCTCATCGCCATCTCAGAGCATACCTAGGGATCGTTCGCGACCCCATGCATGTGTACGTAGCTTAGTCATTCCAGAGTTATCAGAATCAAATAACTATTAAACAGATGAGTTCCAAAAACAATGTCCAAATAAACAAAGTCCAAACGTTCAAATCAAAATGAAACGAAAGTAAATCATGGATGTCAAAGTGTAAGTTCCCACTACAAAACGGTCGATGATCACTCAGAGCATGCCTGGAGATCGTTCGCGATCTCGCACATGTGTAAATGATTTAATTGCGGTAGTGGAAGCTTACAACTTGTTCATCGTTATTTCATTCAGTTGATAACCAAACGGTGCCTTGATTCAGGATCGCCTCTAGCTGATGTGGATGGTGGTCGCTCTGGTTCCGCCACAGGAGCTCGCCTCCTTACATACTGAAGGAGCATACCGTTCCTGATATGCCCTTCCACCTCATCCTTCAGGTGCCTACAATCGTTAGTGTTATGACCATTTAATTCATGGAATACACAGAACTTATCTGATTTCCTTTCGTCAGAAGTAGGATCCCTTCGCATTGGCCTACGGTACGGAATCTGTTCTTTGGTATCCTGATAAATCCGTTCCAGGCTCTCGTTCAACTCAGTGTAGGTGGTGAATCGCGGCTCCCTCCGTTGCCGCTTCGATCTGTCTCCGTCATTCTCAATCTTTCTTTTACCTCTATCCTTGTCCGAATCCTTTTTAAGAGGCTTTTCGTCTCTAAATGCAAAAATTTCTATCCCATCTCTTTCTTCTCTCTCGGCATTCGCATCTTCTAATCGTAAAAACTTTTCTGCTTCATGATAGAACTCCTCTAGATCAACGGGTGGATCTTTAGTCAATGAATTCTTGAATTCTGTGTCGTCAGCTATTCCGGACACAGCTGCCATTACCACCATGGACGGATCCGCTCTATCCACTGAAGCTGCTGCTGCATTGAATCGTGCTAGATAACTTCTCAAGGTCTCTCCGGCCTTTTGCTTTAGGGTTGCTAAAGTCATCACGTTCTTGGGTCTTGTTATATGAACCCTGAATTGCCTCATAAATCTCTCCACTAAACCATTCCATGCTCCGATGGATCCGTTCTCCAACTGTCTAAAGCATAGTGCAGCGATATCTGTCAAATATAATGGAAAACACCGGGCCATAACCTCCTCCGATGCCCCCAGTACTTCCATATGCCTCATATATTTTGTCAAATGGACCGTGGGGTCCGTTCTCCCGTCATACATATCCAACGATGGTAGTTTGAAATCAGGTGGGCTCCTAGCTTGCCTGATTGCTGAAGTAAAAGGACTTCTATTAACATCTTCCAAATCTTTGTTCACCATACCGCCTCTCAAAGCTCTCCTAACTATCTCTGCTAATCGGTCATTGTCTCCGAGATGTAATCCTCGTTCACTGCTTTCAACCTGCCCCCCGAGTTCACGAGGTAACTCCGGGATCTGCCCCCTTGACTGAGCGTTCATCCTAGGTTGCGCAGATCCTTCTCTCTCTCTTTCCAAGATTAGGTCAACATTCTCCATATGTGTGCCCCCTAGCTCTAGTGCTACGCCGGACGGTCCTGCTCCGTTCTGGACTCCATTGGCTTCCCTATTCTGTGCTCCAAGCTGTCCTATCTGTTGGAATAAACTCTGGATCATTTCCTCTTGCCTCTTCATCATAGTTTCCATCTCGTCCCTAGTGATGTATATCGATGGTTGATTCGCTCCTGAGGAAGCCTCTTGACTTCCTTGTGGTTCGCTTCTCTCAGGCCTTGGCTTCCTACTCGACTGTCTTGTCATAGCTCTTAGATCTGAACTCTTAGATTTTCAAATTCAATTTCGCCTGAATTCCTTTCTCAGTGAAAGCACCAAAATGTTTGCGCCAAAATTGGTCACAAACACCCAAAGTCGTGAAAGCACCCGTTTACGTATTTAACTCGATAATAAACAACACAGAACTCAGCAACAATCAATATAGAATTCAGTTCTAAGTAGCAATCACAGTAATTCACGAGCAACAATCACAAACACAGGATTTATAGTGGTTCGGCGTTCGCGCCTACGTCCACTTTGAAGGTTTTATCTTTATTGCTTTGCTTGATTAAATCGTTTACAACGGATTACAGCTGACAATTGCTTTGAAATCTGAATACAACAGCGATTCTGATAGTTAAACTTGAATCTGGCAGAGTCTTGGCGTTCAATGGCGGAAAGATCCACTTTTCTGAAGGCTTCAGGGTGCTATTTATAGGCGTTGGAGGTCCAGATCTTGCTGAAACTTCGTGAGATTCCTTCTGGCACGTGAGTGAGCCCACGCGACCGACCCCACCAAGTTTCGTCTCGATCTGACATCGGTTCGAAGTGATTTCGAACCCATCAAGAAATGGTCCAATCGAGCTGAAACTTGGCAGGAACAATCTTTACCTTGTATGGAAGCTACTGTGAAAATTTGGTTGCATTTGGATTTGTGGTTAAGGAGATATGATCGGTTCGATATCAGCATTTTCGGTTTGGCTGTGTCATTCGAACCCACGAGTTCGAACCCATGGTTTCGAATCCATCAGTGCACGTGGGCTTGCAGTGACGTGGCGCGCATTTCTCGAATCGATCCTAACTTATCTCCGAATGGACCGCTTCGACTCCGTGGACTACGGCGAACACGCCATCCAAACCAATTGACTCGGTGGATTCGAAATAGGAAGTATTTCTGGTTTCGAAAGTGTGTGATTCGAATCCAGGAATCCTTATGGGTTCGAACGTGGCTTGGGTTCGAAGTGGGTCGCTCGATGTGTTCGAAGCAAGGGTGCGAAGCTGAGTGGCGCCATGGATTCGAAGGTAGGCCGTTGTGTTGGGTTCGAAGGCGATGGAATCGAAGGCGATGGAGTTGAGGCATGCACTAGCTGATGGGTTCGAAGGTCGCCTGGGTTCGAAGGAAGGCTTTAGGACGGTTTCGAACCAGATGGGTTCGAAGCGGATGGTTTCGAGGCTGGGTACTAGCTGATGGGTTCGAACATCATGGGTTCGAAGGCAAGGGCACGGATGGTTTCGAACAGCATGGGTTCGAAGAAGAGATCGTGAGTGGGTTCGAACAGCATGGGTTCGAACAGGATGGGTTCGAACTTGATAGTTCGAACTAGACAATAACTATTTCTCTTCACACTGAATCCATCATATCTTGAGCATACAAACTCGGATTGACTTGAAATTTGAAATGCCGGCTTCTATGATCTTTCTTGTCATGTACTATCAATTGTGGCCTGATCCGGACTCGGGCAAAATTCATCGATATCCATAGCTAAGTGATGTATAACCAATCTCTAAGACGGACTGTTTCCCGTTTTCGACCAATCTTTTGATATCACGGCTTTGCCAAAAAGCGGGATAACAACAGCTGAAAGCTGTCATAGCTGTAGAACTCACCGAGAGCTTCGTTTTGACTGGTTATCGCTCCCGTAACTCTAAACGAGCCAGGAGTTATGGCCCTCCGAAGAATCGATATCCATTGGGTGCAACATCTACGGTGCAAGGTGCAACATTCGTCCAAAATGACGAAACAGTGCCATACGACTTTGAGAAATGGGTGCATGGATTTGAAACGGAGCACTATCATGGTGCACCACTCTCCAACGATGGTAAATCATAGAACAGCCACGGTGATCCTGTTTTACAGAAAAAATCCACGTGACGGAAAAACGAAGGATAAAAAACTTCCAAGACCCGATTGAGGTTCGGTTCGGATTTTTTGGGTATGAAACTAACCAGTGATGGCTGAAAGCTGTCATAGCTGTAGAACTCACCGAGAGCTTCGTTTTGACTGGTTATCGCTCCCGTAACTCTAAACGAGCCAAGAGTTATGGCCCTCCGAAGAATCGATATCCAAAGGGTGCAACGTCTACGGTGCACGGTGCAACATCCGTCCAAAATGAGGAAACAGTGCCGTACGACTTTGAGAAATGGGTGCATGGATTTGAAACGGAGCACTACCATGGTGCATCACTCTCCAGCGATGGTAAATCATAGAACAACCATAGAGATCCTGTTTTACAGAAAATATCCACGTGATGGAAAAACGAAGGATAAAAAACTTCCAAGACCCGATTGAGGTTCGGATAGGATTTTTTGGGTATGAAACTAACCAAGGACGGCTAAAAGCTATCATAGCTGTAGAACCCACCGAGGACTTCGTTTTGTCTGGTTATCGCTCCCATAACTCTAAACGATCCAAGAGTTATGGCCCTCCGAAGAATCAATATCCTAAGGGTGCAACATCTACGGTGCAAGGTGCAACATCCGTCCAAAATGATAAAACAGTGCCGTATGACTTTTAGAAATGGGTGCATGGATTTGAAACGGAGCACTACCATGGTGCACCACTCTCCAGCGATGGTAAATCATAGAACAGCCACGGGCATCCTGTTTTACAGAAAAAATCCACGTGACGGAAAAACGAAGGATAAAAAACTTCCAAGACCCGATTGAGGTTCGGTTAGGATTTTTTTGGGTATGAAACTAACCAGTGACGGCTGAAAGCTGTCATAGCTGTAGAACTCACCGATAGCTTCGTTTTGACTGGTTATCGCTCCCGTAACTCTAAACGAGCCAAGAGTTATGGCCCTCCGAAGAATCGATATCCAAAGGGTGCAACGTCTACGGTGCACGGTGCAACATCCGTCCAAAATGAGGAAACAGTGCCGTACGACTTTGAGAAATGGGTGCAAGGATTTGAAACGGAGCACTACCATGGTGCACCACTCTCCAGCGATGGTAAATCATAGAACAGCCATGGAGATCGTGTTTTACAGAAAATATCCACGTGAAGGAAAAACGAAGGATAAAAAACTTCCAAGACCCGATTGAGGTTCGGATAGGATTTTTGGGTACGAAACTAACCAAGGACGGCTAAAAGCTGTCATAGCTATAGAACCCACCGAGGGCTTCGTTTTGTCTGGTTATCGCTCCCGTAACTCTAAACGAGCCTAGATTTATGGCCCTCCAAAGAATCAATATCCAAAGGGTGAAACATCTACGGTGCAAGGTGCAACATCCATCCAAAATGACGAAACAGTGTCGTACGACTTTGAGAAATGGGTGCATGGATTTGAAATGGAGCACTACCATGGTGCACCACTCTCCAGCGATGGTAAATCATAGAACTGCCACGGGGATCCTGTTTTACAGAAAAAATCCACGTGACGGAAAAACGAAGGATAAAAAACTTCCAAAACCCGATTGAGGTTCGGGTAGGATTTTTGGGTATGAAACTAACCAAGGACGGCTAAAAGCTGTCATAGCTATAGAACCCACCGAGGGCTTCGTTTTGTCTGGTTATCGCTCCCGTAACTCTAAACGAGCCTAGAGTTATGGCCCTCCGAAGAATCAATATCCAAAGGGTGAAACATCTACGGTGCAAGGTGCAACATCCATCCAAAATGACGAAACAGTGCCGTACGACTTTGAGAAATGGGTACATGGATTTGAAACGGAGCACTACCATGGTGCACCACTCTCCAGCGATGGTAAATCATAGAACAGCCACGGGGATCCTGTTTTACAGAAAAAATCCACGTGACGGAAAAACGAAGGATAAAAAACTTCCAAGACCCGATTGAGGTTCGGTTAGGATTTTTTGGGTATGAAATTAACCAGTGACGGCTGAAAGCTGTCATAGCTGTAGAACTCACCGAGAGCTTCGTTTTGACTGGTTATCGCTCCCGTAACTCTAAACGAGCCAAGAGTTATGGCCCTCCGAAGAATCGATATCCATTGGGTGCAACATCTACGGTGCAAGGTGCAACATCCGTCCAAAATGACGAAACAGTGCCATACGACTTTGAGAAATGGGTGCATGGATTTGAAACGGAGCACTACCATGGTGCACCACTCTCCAACGATGGTAAATCATAGAACAGCCATGGAGATCCTGTTTTACAGAAAATATCCACGTGACGGAAAAACGAAGGATAAAAAACTTCCAAGACCCGATTGAGGTTCGGATAGGATTTTTTGGGTATGAAACTAACCAAGGACGGCTAAAAGCTATCATAGCTGTAGAATGCACCGAGGGCTTCGTTTTGTCTAGTTATCGCTCCCATAACTCTAAACGATCCAAGAGTTATGGCCCTCCGAAGAATCAATATCCTAAGGGTGCAACATCTACGGTGCAAGGTGCAACATCCGTCCAAAATGATAAAACAGTGCCGTATGACTTTTAGAAATGGGTGCATGGATTTGAAACGGAGCATTACCATGGTGCACCACTCTCCAGCGATGGTAAATCATAGAACAGCCACGGGCATCCTGTTTTACAGAAAAAACCCACGTGACGGAAAAACGAAGGATAAAAAACTTCCAAGACCCGATTGAGGTTCGGTTAGGATTTTTTTGGTATGAAACTAACCAGTGACGGCTGAAAGCTGTCTTAGCTGTTGAACCTACCGAGAGATTCGTTTTGACTGGTTATCGCTCCCGTAACTCTAAACGAGCCAAGAGTTATGGCCCTCCGAAGAATCAATATCCAAAGGGTGCAACATCTACGGTGCAAGGTGCAACCTCCGTCCAAAATGACGAAACAGTGCCGTACGACTTTGAGAAATGGGTGCATGGATTTGAAACGGAGCACTACCATGGTGCACCACTCTCCAGCGATGGTAAATCATAGAACAACCACGGGGATCCTGTTTTACAGAAAAAATCCACGTGACGGAAAAACGAAGGATAAAAAACTTCCAAGACCCGATTGAGGTTCGGTTAGGATTTTTTGGGTATGAAACTAACCAGTGACGGCTGAAAGCTATCATAGCTGTAGAACTCAACGAGAGCTTCGTTTTGACTGGTTATTGCTCCCGTAACTCCAAATGAGCCAAGAGTTATGGCCCTCCGAAGAATCGATATCCGAAGGGTGCAACATCTACGGTGCAAGGTGCAACATCCGTCCAAAATGACGAAACAGTGCTGCACGACTTTGAGAAATGGGTGCATGGATTTGAAACGGAGCACTACCATGGTGCACCACTCTCCAGCGATGGTAAATCATAGAACAGCCACGGGGATCCTGTTTTACAGAAAAAATCCACGTGACGGAAAAACGAAGGATAAAAAACTTTCAAGACCCGATTGAGGTTCGGTTAGGATTTTTTGGGTATGAAACTAACCAGTGACAGCTGAAAGCTGTCAAAGCTGTAGAACTCACCGAGAGCTTCGTTTTGATTGGTTATCGCTCCCGTAACTCTAAACGAGCCAAGAGTTATGGCCCTCCGAAGAATCGATATCCATTGGGTGCAACATCTACGGTGCAAGGTGCAACATCCGTCCAAAATGACGAAACAGTGCCATACGACTTTGAGAAATGGGTGCATGGATTTGAAACGGAGCACTACCATGGTGCACCACTCTCCAGCGATGGTAAATCATAGAACAACCACGGGGATCTTGTTTTAAAGAAAAAATCCACGTGACGGAAAAACGAAGGATAAAAAACTTCCAAGACCCGATTGAAGTTCGGTTCGGATTTTTTGGGTATGAAACTAACCAGTGATGGCTGAAAGCTGTCATAGCTGTAGAACTCACCGAGAGCTTCGTTTTGACTGGTTATCGCTCCCGTAACTCTAAACGAGCCAAGAGTTATGGCCCTCCGAAGAATCGATATCCAAAGGGTGCAACATCTACGGTGCAAGGTGCAACATCCGTCCAAAATGAGGAAACAGTGCCGTACGACTTTGAGAAATGGGTGCATGGATTTGAAACGGAGCACTACCATGGTGCACCACTCTCCAGCGATGGTAAATCATAGAACAGCCACGGGGATCCTGTTTTAAAGAAAAAATCCACGTGACGGAAAAACGAAGGATAAAAAACTTCCAAGACCCGGTTGAAGTTCGGTTCGGATTTTTTGGGTATGAAACTAACCAGTGATGGCTGAAAGCTGTCATAGCTGTAGAACTCACCGAGAGCTTCGTTTTGACTGGTTATCGCTCCCGTAAATCTAAACGATCCAAGAGTTATGGCCCTTCGAAGAATCGATATCCGAAGGGTGCAACATCTACGGTGCAAGGTGCAACATCCGTCCAAAATGACGAAACAGTGCCGCATGACTTTGAGAAATGGGTGCATGGATTTGAAACGGAGCACTACCATGGTGCACCACTCTCCAGCGATGGTAAATCATAGAACAGCCACGGGGATCCTATTTTAAAGAAAAAATACACGTGACGGAAAAACGAAGGATAAAAAACTTCCAAGACCCGATTGAGGTTCGGTTAGGATTTTTTGGGTATGAAACTAACCAGTGATAGCTGAAAGCTGTCAGAGCTGTAGAACTCACCGAGAGCTTCGTTTTGACTGGTTATCGCTCCCGTAACTCTAAACGAGCCAAGAGTTATGGCCCTCCGAAGAATCGATATCCATTGGGTGCAACATCTACGGTGCAAGGTGCAACATCCGTCCAAAATGACGAAACAGTGCCATACGACTTTGAGAAATGAGTGCATGGATTTGAAACGGAGCACTACCATGGTGCACCACTCTCCAACGATGGTAAATCATAGAACAACCACGGGGATCCTGTTTTACAGAAAAAATCCACGTGACGGAAAAACGAAGGATAAAAAACTTCCAAGACCCGATTGAGGTTCGGTTAGGATTTTTTGGGTATGAAACTAACCAGTGACGGCTGAAAGCTATCATAGCTGTAGAACTCAACGAGAGCTTCGTTTTGACTGGTTATTGCTCCCGTAACTCTAAATGAGCCAAGAGTTATGGCCCTCCGAAGAATCGATATCCGAAGGGTGCAACATCTACGGTGCAAGGTGCAACATCCGTCCAAAATGACGAAACAGTGCTGCACGACTTTGAGAAATGGGTGCATGGATTTGAAACGGAGCACTACCATGGTGCACCACTCTCCAGCGATGGTAAATCATAGAACTGCCACGGGGATCCTGTTTTACAGAAAAAATCCACGTGACGGAAAAACGAAGGATAAAAAACTTCCAAGACCCGATTGAGGTTCGGTTAGGATTTTTTGGGTATGAAACTAACCAGTGACGGCTGAAAGCTGTCATAGCTGTAGAACTCAAGGACAGCTTCGTTTTGACTGGTTATCGCTCCCGTAACTCTAAACGAGCCAAGAGTTATGGCCCTCCGAAGAATCAATATCCATTGGGTGCAACATCTACCGTGCAAGGTACAACATCCGTCCAAAATGACGAAACAGTGTCGTACGACTTTGAGAAATGGGTGCATGGATTTGAAACGGAGCACTACCATGGTGCACCACTCTCCAGCGATGGTAAATCATTGAACAGCCACGGGGATCCTGTTTTACAGAAAAAATCCACGTGACGGAAAAACGAAGGATAAAAAACTTCCAAGACCCGATTGAGGTTCGGTTAGGATTTTTTAGGTATGAAACTAACCAGTGATGGCTGAAAGCTGTCATAGCTGTAGAACTCACCGAGAACTTCGTTTTGACTGGTTATCGCTCCCGTAACTCTAAACGAGCCAAGAGTTATGGCCCTCCGAAGAATCGATATCCAAAGGGTGCAACATCTACGGTGCAAGGTGCAACATCCGTCCAAAATGAGGAAACAGTGCCGTACGACTTTGAGAAATGGGTGCATGGATTTGAAACGGAGCACTACCATGGTGCACCACTCTCCAGCGATGGTAAATCATAGAACAGCCATGGAGATCCTGTTTTACAGAAAAAATCCACGTGACGGACAAACGAAGGATAAAAAACTTCCAAGACCCGATTGAGGTTCGGATAGGATTTTTTGGGTATGAAACTAACCAAGGACGGCTAAAATCTATCATAGCTGTAGAACCCACCGAGGGCTTCGTTTTGTCTGGTTATCGCTCCCGTAACTCTAACGAGCCAAGAGTTATGGCCCTCCGAAGAATAAATATCCAAAGGGTGCAAAATCTACGGTGCAAGGTGCAACATCCGTCCAAAATGATAAAACAGTGCCGTATGACTTTTAGAAATGGGTGCATGGATTTGAAACGGAACACTACCATGGCACAGCACTCTCCAGGTATGGTAAATCATAGAACAGCCACGGGGATCCTATTTTACAGAAAAAATCCACGTGATGGAAAAACGAAGGATAAAAAACTTCCAAGACCCGATTGAGGTTCGGATAGGATTTTTTGGGTATGAAACTAACCAGTGACGGCTGAAAGCTTTCTTAGCTGTTGAACCTACCGAGAGATTTGTTTTGACTAGTTATCGCTCCCGTAACTCTAAACGAGCCAAGAGTTATGGCCCTCCGAAGAATCGATATCCAAAGTGTGCAAGATCTACGGTGCAAGGTGCAACATCCGTCCAAAATGACGAAACAGTGGCGTTCGACTTTGAGAAATGGGTGCATGGATTTGAAACGGAGCACTACCATGGCGCACCACTCTCCAGCGATGGTAAATCATAGAACAGCCACGGGGATCCTGTTTTACAGAAAAAATCCACGTGACGGAAAAACGAAGGATAAAAAACTTTCAAGATCCGATTGAGGTTCGGTTAGGATTTTTTGGGTATGAAACTAACCAGTGACGGCTGAAAGCTGTCATAGCTGTAGAACTCACCGAGAGCTTCGTTTTGACTGGTTATCGCTCCCGTAACTCTAAACGAGCCAAGAGTTAATGGACCTCCGAAGAATCGATATCCACAGGGTGCAACATCTACGGTGCAAGGTGCAAGATCCGTCCAAAATGACGAAACAGTGCCGTACGACTTTGAGAAATGGGTGCATGGATTTGAAACGGAGCACTACCACGGTGCACCACTCTCCAGCGATGGTAAATTATAGAACAGCCACGGAGATCCTGTTTTACAGAAAAAATCCACGTGACGGAAAAACGAAGGATAAAAAACTTCCAAGACCCGATTGAGGTTCAGATAGGATTTTTTGGATATGAAACTAACCAAGGACGGCTAAAAGCTGTCATAGCTGTAGAACCCACCAAGGGCTTCGTTTTGTCAGGTTATCGCTCCTGTAACTCTAAACGAGCCAAGAGTTATGGCCCTCCGAAGAATCAATTTCGAAAGGGTGCAACATCTACGGTGCAAGGTGCAACATCCGTCCAAAATGATGAAACAGTGCCGTACGACTTTTAGAAATGAGTGCATGGATTTGAAACGGAACACTACCATGGCGCACCACTCTCCAGGTATGGTAAATCATAGAACAACCACTAGGATCCTGTTTTACAGAAAAAATCCACGTGACGGAAAAACGAAGCATGAAAAACTTCCAAGACCCGATTGATGTTTGGATAGGATTTTTTGGGTATGAAACTAACCAGTGACGGTTGAAAGCTGTCATAGCTGTAGAACTCACCGAGAGTTTCGTTTTGACTGGTTATCGCTCCCGTAACTCTAAACGAGCCAAGAGTTATGGCCCTCCGAAGAATCGATATCCAAAGGGTGCAACATCTACGGTGCAAGGTGCAACATCCGTCCAAAATGAGGAAACAGTGTCGTACGACTTTTAGAAATGGGTGCATGGATTTGAAATGGAACACTACCATGGCGCACCACTCTCCAGGTATGGTAAATCATAGAACAGCCACGGGGATCCTGTTTTACAGAAAAAATCCACGTAACGGAAAAACGAAGGATAAAAAAACTTCCAACACCCGATTGAGGTTCGGTTAGGATTTTTTGCGTATGAAACCAACCAGTGACGGCTGAAAGCGGTCATAGCTGTAGAACTCACCGAGAGCTTCGTTTTGACTGGTTATCGCTCCCGTAACTCTAAACGAGCCAAGAGTTATGGCCCTCCGAAGAATCGATATCCACAGGGTGAAACATCTACGGTGCAAGGTGCAACATCCGTCCAAAATGACGAAACAGTGCCGTATGGCTTTGAGAAATGGGTGCATGAATTTGAAACGGAGCACTACCATGGTGCACCACTCTCCAGTGATGGTAAATCATAGAACAGCCACGGGGATCCTGTTTTGCAGAAAAAATCCACGCGACGGAAAAACGAAGGATAAAAAACTTCCAAGACCCGATTGAGGTTCGGTTAGGATTTTTTGGGTATGAAACTAACCAGTGACGGCTGAAAGCCGTCATAGCTGTAGAACTCACCGAGATCTTCGTTTTGACTGGTTATCGCTTCCGTAACTCTAAACGAGCCAAGAGTTATGGCCCTCCGAAGAATCGATTTCCACAGGGTGCAACATCTACGGTGCAAGGTGCAACATCCGTCCAAAATGAGGAAACAGTGCCGTACGACTTTGAGAAATGGGTGCATGGATTTGAAACGGAGCACTACCATGTCGCACCACTCTCCAGGTATGGTAAATCATAGAACAGCCACGGGGATCCTGTTTTACAGAAAAAATCCACGTGACGGAAAAACGAAGGATAAAAAACTTCCAAGACCCGATTGATGTTCGGATAGGATTTTTTGGGTATGAAACTAACCAGTGACGGCTGAAAGCTGTCATAGATTTTGAATCTACCGAGAGATTCGTTTTGACTGGTTATCGCTCCCGTAACTCTAAACGAGCCAAGAGTTATGGCCCTGCGAAGAATCGATATCCAAAGGGTGCAACATCTATGGTGCAAGGTGTAACATCCGTCCAAAATGACGAAACACTGCCGTACGACTTTGAGAAATGGGTGCATGGATTTGAAACGGAGCACTACCATGGTGCATCACTCTCCAGCAATGGTAAATCATAGAACAGCTACGAGGATCCTGTTTTACAGAAAAAATCCACGTGACGGAAAAACGAAGGATAAAAAACTTCCAAGACCCGATTGAGGTTCGGATAGGATTTTTTGGGTATGAAACTAACCAGTGATGGCTGAAAGCTGTGATAGCTATAGAACTCACCTAGAGCTTCTTTTTGGCTGGTTATCGCTCTCGTAACTCTAAACGAGCCAAGA
This sequence comes from Allium cepa, assembly GCA_030765085.1. Classification (NCBI taxonomy): domain Eukaryota; kingdom Viridiplantae; phylum Streptophyta; class Magnoliopsida; order Asparagales; family Amaryllidaceae; genus Allium; species Allium cepa. The sequence continues at coordinate 11,542,192 of CM060943.1, forward strand.
GTTATGGCCTTCCGAAGAATCGATATCCAAAGGGTGCAACATCTACGGTGCAAGGTGCAACATCCGTCCAAAATGACGAAACAGTGCCGTAAGACTTTGAGAAATGGGTGCATGGATTTGAAATGGAGCACTACCATGGTGCACCACTCTCCAGCGATGGTAAATCATAGAACAGCCACTGGGATCCTGTTTTACAGAAAAAAATTAACGTGACGGAAAAACGAAGGATAAAAAACTTCCAAGACCTGATTGAGGTTCGGTTACGATTTTTTGGGTATGAAACTAACCAGTGATGGCTGAAAGCTGTCATAGCTGTAGAACTCACCGAGTGCTTCGTTTTGACAGGTTATTGCTCCCGTAACACTAAACGAGCCAAGAGTTATGGCCCTCCGAAGAATCGATATCCGAAGGGTGCAACATCTACGGTGCAAGGTGCAACATCCGTCCAAAATGACGAAACAGTGTCGCACGACTTTGAGAAATGGGTGCATGGATTTGAAACGGAGCACTACCATGGTGCACCACTCTCCAGCGATGGTAAATCATAGAACAGCCACGGGGATCCTGATTTACAGAAAAAATCCACGTGACGGAAAAACGAAGGATAAAAAACTTCCAAGACCCGATTGAGGTTCGGTTAGGATTTTTTGGGTATGAAACTAACCGGTGACGGCTGAAAGATGTCATAGCTGTAGAACTCACCGAAAGCTTCGTTTTGACTGGTTATCGCTCCCGTAACTCTAAACGAGCCAAGAGTTATGGCACTCCGAAAAATCGATATCCATTGGGTGCAACATCTACGGTGCAAGGTGCAACATCCGTCCAAAATGACGAAACAGTGCCGTACGACTTTGAGAAATGGGTGCATGGATTTGAAACGGAGCACTACCATGGTGCACCACTCTCCAGCGATGGTAAATCATAGAACAGCCACGGGGATCCTGTTTTACTGAAAAAATCCACATGACGGAAAAACGAAGGATAAAAAACTTCCAAGACCCGATTGAGGTTCGGTTAGGATTTTTTGGGTATGAAACTAACCAGTGATGGCTGATAGCTGTCATAGCTGTAGAACTCACCGAGAGCTTCGTTTTGACTAGTTATTGCTCCCGTAACTCTAAACGAGCCAAGAGTTATGGCCCTCCGAAGAATCAATATCCAAAGGGTGCAACATCTACGGTGCAAGGTGCAACATCCGTCCAAAATGACGAAACAGTGTCGTACGACTTTTAGAAATGGATGCATGGATTTGAAACAGAGCACTACCACGGTGCACCACTCTCCAGGTATGATAAATCATAGAACAGCCACGGGGATCCTGTTTTACAGAAAAAATCCACGTGACGGAAAAACGAAGGATAAAAAACTTCCAAGACCCGATTGAGGTTCGGATATGATTTTTTGGGTATGAAACTAACTAGTGACGGCTGAAAGCTGTCATAGCTGTAGAACTCACGGAGAGCTTCGTTTTGACTGGTTATCGCTCCCATAACTCTAAACGAGCCAAGAGTTATGGCCCTCCGAATAATCAATATCCAAAGGGTGCAACATCTACGGTGCAAGGTGCAACATCCGTCCAAAATGACGAAACAGTGTCGTACGACTTTTAGAAATTGGTGCATGGATTTGAAACAGAACACTACCATGGCGCACCACTCTCCAGGTATGGTAAATCATAGAATAGCCACGGGGATCCTGTTTTACAGAAAAAATCCACGTGACGGAAAAACGAAGGATAAAAAACTTCCAAGACCCGATTGAGGTTCGGATAGGATTTTTTGGGTATGAAACTAACCAGTGACGGCTGAAAGCTGTCATAGCTGTTGAACCTACCGAGAGATTCGTTTTGACTGGTTATCGCTCCCGTAAATCTAAACGAGCCAAGAGTTATGGCCCTTCGAAGAATCGATATCCAAAGGGTGCAACATCTACGGTGCAAGGTGCAACATCCGTCCAAAATGAGGAAACAGCGCCGTACGACTTTTAGAAATGAGTGCATGGATTTGAAATGGAACACTACCATGGTGCACCACTCTCCAGCGATGGTAAACCATAGAACAGCAACGGGGATCCTGTTTTACAGAAAAAATCCACGTGACGGAAAAACGAAGGATAAAAAACTTCCAAGACCCGATTGAGGTTCGGATAGGATTTTTTGGGTATGAAACTAACCAGTGATGGCTGAAAGCTGTCACAGCTGTAGAACTCACCGAGAGCTTCGTTTTGACAGGTTATTGCTCCCGTAACTCTAAACGAGCCAAGAGTTATGGCCCTCTGAAGAATCGATATCCAAAGGGTGCAACGTCTTTGGTGCAAGGTGCAACATCCGTCCAAAATGACGAAACAGTGCCGCACGACTTTGAGAAATGGGTGCATGGATTTGAAACGGAGCACTACCATGGTGCACCACTCTCCAGCGATAGTAAATCATAGAACAGCCACGGGGATCCTGTTTTACAGAAAAAATCCACGTGACGGAAAAACGAAGGATAAAAAACTTCCAAGACCCGATGGTGGTTCGGTTTGGATTTTTTGGGTATGAAACTAACCAGTGACGGCTGAAAGCGGTCATAGCTGTAGAACTCACCGAGAGCTTCGTTTTGACTGGTTATTGCTCCCGTAACTCTAAACGAGCCAAGAGTTATGGCCCCCCGAAAAATCGATATCCGAAGGGTGCAACATCTACGGTGCAAGGTGCAACATCCGTCCAAAATGACGAAACAGTGTCGCACGACTTTGAGAAATGGGTGCATGGATTTGAAACGGAGCACTACCATGGTGCACCACTCTCTAGCGATGGTAAATCATAGAACATCCACGGGGATCCTGATTTACAGAAAAAATCCACGTGACGGAAAAACGAAGGATAAAAAACTTCCAAGACCCGATTAAGGTTCGGTTAGGATTTTTTGGGTATGAAACTAATCAGTGATGGCTGAAAGCTGTCATAGCTGTAGAACTCACCGAGAGATTCGTTTTAACTGGTTATTGCTCCCGTAACTCTAAACGAGCCAAGAGTTATGGCCCTCCGAAGAATCGATATCCGAAGGGTGCAACATCTACGGTGCAAGGTGCAACATCCGTCCAAAATGACGAAACAGTGTCGCACGACTTTGAGAAATGGGTGCATGGATTTGAAAAGGAGCACTACCATGGTGCACCACTCTCCAGCGATGGTAAATCATAGAACAGCCATGGGGATCCTGTTTTACAGAAAAAATCCACGTGACGGAAAAACGAAGGATAAAAAACTTCCAAGACCCGATTGAGGTTCGGTTAGGATTTTTTGGGTATGTAACTAACCAGTGACGGCTGAAAGCTATCATAGCTGTAGAACTCACCGAGAGCTTCGTTTTGACTGGTTATTGCTCCCGTAACTCTAAACGAGCCAAGAGTTATGGCTCTCCGAAGAATCGATATCCGAAGGGTGCAACATCTATGGTGCAAGGTGCAACATCCGTCCAAAATGACGAAACAGTGTCGCACGACTTTGACAAATGGGTGCATGGATTTGAAACGGAGCATTATCATGGTGCACCACTCTCCAGCGATGGTAAATCATAGAACAGCCACGGGGATCCTGATTTACAGAAAAAATCCACGTGACGGAAAAACGAAGGATAAAAAACATCCAAGACCCGATTGAGGTTCGGTTAGGATTTTTTGGGTATGAAACTAACCAGTGACGGCTGAAAGCGGTCATAGCTGTAGAACTCACCGAGAGCTTCGTTTTGACTGGTTATTGCTCCCGAAACTCTAAACGAGCCAAGAGTTATGGCCCTCCGAAGAATCGATATCCGAAGGGTGCAACATCTACGGTGCAAGGTGCATCATCCGTCCAAAATGACGAAACAGTGTCGCACGACTTTGAGAAATGGGTGCATGGATTTGAAACGGAGCACTGCCATGGTGCACCACTCTCCAGCGATGGTAAATCGTAGAACAGCCACGGGGATCCTGTTTTACAGAAAAAATCCACGTGACGGAAAAACGAAGGATAAAAAACTTCCAAGACCCGATTGAGGTTCGGTTAGGATTTTTTGGGTATGAAACTAACCAGTGATGGCTGAAAGCTGTCATAGCTGTAGAACTCACCGAGAGCTTCGTTTTGACTGGTTATTGCTCCCGTAACTCTAAACGAGCCAAGAGTTATGGCCCTCCGAAGAATCGATATCCGAAGGGTGCAACATCTACGGTGCAAGGTGCAACATCCGTCCAAAATGACGAAACAGTGTCGCACGACTTTGAGAAATGGGTGCATGGATTTGAAATGGAGCACTACCATAGTGCACCACTCTCCAGCGATGGTAAATCATAGAACAGCCACGGGGATCCTGATTTACAGAAAAAAATCCACGTGACGGAAAAACGAAGGATAAAAAACTTCCAAGACCCGATTGAGGTTCGGTTAGGATTTTTTTGGTATGAAACTAACCAGTGATGGCTGAAAGCTTTCATAGCTGTAGAACTCACCGAGGGCTTCGATTTGACTGGTTATGGCTTCCGTAACTCTAAACGAGCCAAGAGTTATGGCCCTCCGAAGAAACGATATCCGAAGGGTGCAACATCTACGGTGCAAGGTGCAACATCCGTCCAAAATGACGAAACAGTGTCGCACGACTTTGAGAAATGGGTGCATGGATTTGAAACGGAGCACTGCCATGGTGCACCACTCTCCAGCAATGGTAAATCATAGAACAGCCATGGGGATCCTGTTTTACAGAAAAATCCACATGACGGAAAAACGAAGGATAAAAAACTTCCAAGACCCGATTGAGGTTCGGTTAGGATTTTTTGGGTATGAAACTAACCAGTGATGGCTAAAAGCTGTCATAGCTGTAGAACTCACCGAGAGCTTCGTTTTGACTGGTTATCGCTCCCGTAACTCTAAACGAGCCAAGAGTTATGGCCCTCCGAAGAATCAATATCCAAAGGGTGCAACATCTACGGTGCAAGGTGCAACATCCGTCCAAAATGACGAAAAAGTGTCGTACGACTTTTAGAAATGGGTGCATGAATTTGAAACAGAGCACTACCACGGTGCACCACTCTCCAGGTATGGTAAATCATAGAACAGCCACGGGGATCCTGTTTTACAGAAAAATTCCACGTGACGGAAAAACGAAGGATAAAAAACTTCCAACACCCGATTGAGGTTCGGTTAGGATTTTTTGGGTATGAAACTAACCAGTGATGGCTGAAAGTGGTCATAGCTGTAGAACTCACCGAGAGCTTCGTTTTGACTGGTTATTGCTCCCGTAACTCTAAACGAGCCAAGAGTTATGGCCCTCCGAAGAATCGATATCCGAAGGCTGCAACATCTATGGTGCAAGGTGCAACATCCGTCCAAAATGACGAAACAGTGTCGCACGACTTTGACAAATGGGTGCATGGATTTGAAACGGAGCACTATCATGGTGCACCACTCTCCAGCGATGGTAAATCATAGAAAAGACACGGGGATCCCGTTTTATAGAAAAAATCCACGTGACGGAAAAACAAATGATAAAAAACTTCCAAGTTTTGGTTGAGGTTCAGATAGGATTTTTTGGGTATGAAACTAACCAGTGACGGCTGAAAGCTGTCATAGCTGTAGAACTCACCGAGAGCTTCGTTTTGAATGGTTATTGCTCCCGTAACTCTAAACGAGCCAAGAGTTATGGCCCTCCGAAGAATCGATATCCGAAGGGTGCAACATCTACGGTGCAAGGTGCAACATCCGTCCAAAATGACGAAACAGTGTCGCACGACTTTGAGAAATGGGTGCATGGATTTGAAATGGAGCACTACCATGGTGCACCACTCTCCAGCGATGGTAAATCATAGAACAGCCACGGGGATCCTGATTTACAGAAAAAAATCCACGTGACGGAAAAACGAAGGATAAAAAACTTCCAAGACCCGATTGAGGTTCGGTTAGGATTTTTTTGGTATGAAACTAACCAGTGATGGCTGAAAGCTTTCATAGCTGTAGAACTCACCGAGGGCTTCGTTTTGACTGGTTATGGCTCCCGTAACTCTAAACGAGCCAAGAGTTATGGCCCTCCGAAGAAACGATATCCGAAGGGTGCAACATCTACGGTGCAAGGTGCAACATCCGTCCAAAATGACGAAACAGTGTCGCACGACTTTGAGAAATGGGTGCATGGATTTGAAACGGAGCACTGCCATGGTGCACCACTCTCCAGCAATGGTAAATCATAGAACAGCCATGGGGATCCTGTTTTACAGAAAAATCCACATGACGGAAAAACGAAGGATAAAAAACTTCCAAGACCCGATTGAGGTTCGGTTAGGATTTTTTGGGTATGAAACTAACCAGTGATGGCTGAAAGCTGTCATAGCTGTAGAACTCACCGATAGCTTCGTTTTGACTGGTTATCGCTCCCGTAACTCTAAACGAGCCAAGAGTTATGGCCCTCCGAAGAATCAATATCCAAAGGGTGCAACATCTACGGTGCAAGGTGCAACATCCGTCCAAAATGACGAAAAAGTGTCGTACGACTTTTAGAAATGGGTGCATGAATTTGAAACAGAGCACTACCACGGTGCACCACTCTCCAGGTATGGTAAATCATAGAACAGCCACGGGGATCCTGTTTTACAGAAAAAATCCACGTGACGGAAAAACGAAGGATAAAAAACTTCCAACACCCGATTGAGGTTCGGTTAGGATTTTTTGGGTATGAAACTAACCAGTGATGGCTGAAAGCGGTCATAGCTGTAGAACTCACCGAGAGCTTCGTTTTGACTGGTTATTGCTCCCGTAACTCTAAACGAGCCAAGAGTTATGGCCCTCCGAAGAATCGATATCCGAAGGCTGCAACATCTATGGTGCAAGGTGCAACATCCGTCCAAAATGACGAAACAGTGTCGCACGACTTTGACAAATGGGTGCATGGATTTGAAACGGAGCACTATCATGGTGCACCACTCTCCAGCGATGGTAAATCATAAAACAGCCATGGGGATCCTGATTTACAGAAAAAATCCACGTGACGGAAAAACGAAGGATAAAAAACTTCCAAGACCCGATTGAGGTTCGGTTAGGATTTTTTGGGTATGAAACTAACCAGTGATGGCTGAAAGCTGTCATAGCTGTAGAACTCACCGAGAGCTTCGGTTTGACTGGTTATGGCTCCCGTAACTCTAAACGAGCCAAGAGTTATGGCCCTCCGAAGAAACGATATCCGAAGGGTGCAACATCTACGGTGCAAGGTGCAACATCCGTCCAAAATGACGAAACAGTGTCGCACGACTTTGAGAAATGGGTGCATGGATTTGAAACGGAGCACTGCCATGGTGCACCACTCTCCAGCGATGGTAAATCATAGAACAGCCCCGGGGATCCTGTTTTACAGAAAAAATCCACATGACGGAAAAACGAAGGATAAAAAACTTCCAAGACCCGATTGAGGTTCGGTTAGGATTTTTTGGGTATGAAACTAACCAGTGATGGCTGAAAGCTGTCATAGCTGTAGAACTCACGGAGAGCTTCGTTTTGACTGGTTATTGCTCCCGTAACTCTAAACGAGCCAAGAGTTATGGCCCTCCGAAGAATCGATATCCGAAGGGTGCAACATCTACGGTGCAAGGTGCAACATCCGTCCAAAATGACGAAACAGTGTCGCACGACTTTGAGAAATGGGTGCATGGATTTGAAATGGAGCACTACCATGGTGCACCACTCTCCAGCGATGGTAAATCATAGAACAGCCACGGGGATCCTGATTTACAGAAAAAAATCCACGTGACGGAAAAACGAAGGATAAAAAACTTCCAAGACCCGATTGAGGTTCGGTTAGGATTTTTTGGGTATGAAACTAACCAGTGATGGCTGAAAGCTGTCATAGCTGTAGAACTCACCGAGAGCTTCGTTTTGACTGGTTATGGCTCCCGTAACTCTAAACGAGCCAAGAGTTATGGCCCTCCGAAGAAACGATATCCGAAGGGTGCAACATCTACGGTGCAAGGTGCAACATCCGTCCAAAATGACGAAACAGTGTCGCACGACTTTGAGAAATGGGTGCATGGATTTGAAACGGAGCGCTGCCATGGTGCACCACTCTCCAGCGATGGTAAATCATAGAACAGCCACGGGGATCCTGTTTTACAGAAAAAATCCACATGACGGAAAAACGAAGGATAAAAAACTTCCAAGACCCGATTGAGGTTCGGTTAGGATTTTTTGGGTATGAAACTAACCAGTGATGGCTGAAAGCTGTCATAGCTGTAGAACTCACCGAGAGCTTCATTTTGACTGGTCATCGCTCCCGTAACTCTAAACGAGCCAAGAGTTATGGCCCTCCGAAGAATCAATATCCAAAGGGTGCAACATCTACGGTGCAAGGTGCAACATCCGTCCAAAATGACGAAAAAGTGTCGTACGACTTTTAGAAATGGGTGCATGGATTTGAAACAGAGCACTACCACGGTGCTCCACTCTCCAGGTATGGTAAATCATAGAACAGCCACGGGGATCCTGTTTTACAGAAAAAATCCACGTGACAGAAAAACGAAGGATAAAAAACTTCCAAGACCCGATTGAGGTTCGGATAGGATTTTTTGGGTATGAAACTTACCAGTGACGGTTGAAAGCTGTCATAGCTGTAGAACTCACGGAGAGCTTCGTTTTGACTGGTTATCGCTCCCGTAACTCTAAACGAGCCAAGAGTTATGGCCCTCCGAAGAATCAATATCCAAAGGGTGCAACATCTACGGTGCAAGGTGCAACATCCGTCCAAAATGACGAAACAGTGTCGTACGACTTTTAGAAATGGGTGCATGGATTTGAAACAGAACACTACCATGGCGCACCACTCTCCAGGTATGGTAAATCATAGAACAGCCACGGGGATCCTGTTTTACAGAAAAAATCCACGTGACGGAAAAACGAAGGATAAAAAACTTCCAAGACCCGATTGAGGTTCGGATAGGATTTTTTGGGTATGAAACTAACCAGTGACGGCTGAAAGCTGTCATAGCTGTTGAACCTACCGAGAGATTCGTTTTGACTGGTTATCGCTCCCGTAACTCTAAACGAGCCAAGAGTTATGGCCCTTCGAAGAATCGATATCCAAAGGGTGCAACATCTACGGTGCAAGGTGCAACATCCGTCCAAAATGAGGAAACAGCGCCGTACGACTTTTAGAAATGGGTGCATGGATTTGAAATGGAACACTACATTGCTGCACCACTCTCCAGCGATGGTAAATCATAGAACAGCTACGGGGATCCTGTTTTACAGAAAAAATCCACGTGACGGAAAAACGAAGGATAAAAAACTTCCAAGACCCGATTGAGGTTCGGATAGAATTTTTTGGGTATGAAACTAACCAGTGATGGCTGAAAGCTGTCATAGCTGTAGAACTCACCGAGAGCTTCGTTTTGACTGGTTATCGCTCCCGTAACTCTAAACGAGCCAAGAGTTATGGCCCTCCGAAGAATCGATATCCAAAGGGTGCAACATCTACGGTGCAAGGTGCAACATCCGTCCAAAATGATGAAACAGTGTCGCACGACTTTGAGAAATGGGTGCATGGATTTGAAACGGAGCACTACCATGGTGCACCACTCTCCAGCGATGGTAAATCATAGAACAGCCACGGGGATCCTGTTTTACAGAAAAAATACACGTGACGGAAAAACGAAGGATAAAAAACTTCCAAGACCCGATTGAGGTTCGGTTAGGATTTTTTGGGTATGAAACTAACCAGTGACGGCTGAAAGCTATCATAGCTGTAGAACTCACCAAGAGCTTCGTTTTGACTGGTAGCTCCCGTAACTCTAAACGAGCCAAGAGTTATGGCCCTCCGAAGAATCGATATCCGAAGGGTGCAACATCTACGGTGCAAGGTGCAACATCCGTCCAAAATGACGAAACAGTGTCGCACGACTTTGAGAAATGGGTGCATGGATTTGAAACGGAGCACTACCTTGGTGCACCACTCTCCAGCAATGGTAAATCATAGAACAGCCACGGGGATCCTGATTTACAGAAAAAATCCACGTGACGGAAAAACGAAGGATAAAAAACTTCCAAGACCCGATTGAGGTTCGGTTAGGATTTTTTGGGTATGAAACTAACCAGTGATGGCTGAAAGCTGTCATAGCTGTAGAACTCACCGAGAGCTTCGTTTTGACTGGTTATTGCTCCCGTAACTCTAAACGAGCCAAGAGTTATGGCCCTCCGAAGAATCGATATCCGAAGGGTGCAACATCTACGGTGCAAGGTGCAACATCCGTCCAAAATGACGAAACAGTGTCGCACGACTTTGAGAAATGGGTGCATGGATTTGAAACGGAGCACTACCATGGTGCACCACTCTCCAGCTATGGTAAATCATAGAACAGCCATGGGGATCCTGTTTTACAGAAAAAATCCACGTGACGGAAAAACGAAGGATAAAAAACTTCCAAGACCCGATTGAGGTTCGGTTAGGATTTTTTGGGTATGTAACTAACCAGTGACCGCTGAAAGCTGTCATAGCTGTAGAACTCACCGAGAGCTTCGTTTTGATTGGTTATTGCTCCCGTAACTCTAAACGAGCCAAGAGTTATGGCCCTCCGAAGAATCGATATCCGAAGGGTGCAACATCTATGGTGCAAGGTGCAACATCCGTCCAAAATGACGAAACAGTGTCGCACGACTTTGACAAATGGGTGCATGGATTTGAAACGGAGCACTATCATGGTGCACCACTCTCCAGCGATGGTAAATCATAGAACAGCCACGGGGATCCTGATTTACAGAAAAAATCCACGTGACGGAAAAACGAAGGATAAAAAACTTCCAAGACCCGATTGAGGTTCGGTTAGGATTTTTTGGGTATGAAACTAACCAGTGACGGCTGAAAGCGGTCATAGCTGTAGAACTCACCGAGAGCTTCGTTTTGACTGGTTATTGCTCCCGTAACTCTAAACGAGCCAAGAGTTATGGCCCTCCGAAGAATCGATATCCGAAGGGTGCAACATCTACGGTGCAAGGTGCATCATCCGTCCAAAATGACGAAAAAGTGTCGCACGACTTTGAGAAATGGGTGCATGGATTTGAAACGGAGCACTGCAGTGGTGCACCACTCTCCAGCGATGGTAAATCGTAGAACAGCCACGGGGATCCTGTTTTACAGAAAAAATCCACGTGACGGAAAAACGAAGGATAAAAAACTTCCAAGACCCGATTGAGGTTCGGTTAGGATTTTTTGGGTATGAAACTAACCAGTGATGGCTGAAAGCTGTCATAGCTGTAGAACTCACCGAGAGCTTCGTTTTGACTGGTTATTGCTCCCATAACTCTAAACGAGCCAAGAGTTATGGCCCTCCGAAGAATCGATATCCAAAGGGTGCAACATCTACGGTGCAAGGTGCAACATCCGTCCAAAATGACGAAACAGTGCCGTACGACTTTGAGAAATGGGTGCATGGATTTGAAATGGAGCACTACCATGGTGCACCACTCTCCAGCGATGGTAAATCATAGAACAGCCACGGGGATCCTGATTTACAAAAAAAATCCACGTGACGGAAAAACGAAGGATAAAAAACTTCCAAGACCCGATTGAGGTTCGGTTAGGATTTTTTGGGTATGAAACTAAGCAGTGATGGCTGAAAGCTGTCATAGCTGTAGAACTCACCGAGAGCTTCGTTTTGACTGGTTATTGTTCCCGTTACTCTAAACGAGCCAAGAGTTATGGCCCTCCGAAGAATCGATATCCGAAGGGTGCAACATCTACGGTGCAAGGTGCAACATCCGTCCAAAATGACGAAACAGTGTCGCACGACTTTGAGAAATGGGTGCATGGATTTGAAACGGAGCACTGCCATGGTGCACCACTCTCCAGCGATGGTAAATCATAGAACAGCCACGGGGATCCTGTTTTACAGAAAAAATCCACGTGACGGAAAAACGAAGGATAAAAAACTTCCAAGACCCGATTGAGGTTCGGTTACGATTTTTTTGGTATGAAACTAACCAGTGACGGCTGAAAGCTGTCATAGCTGTAGAACTCACCGAGAGCTTCATTTTGACTGGTTATCGCTCCCGTAACTCTAAACGAGCCAAGAGTTAATGGCCCTCCGAAGAATCGATATCCATAGGGTGCAACATCTACGGTGCAAGGTGCAACATCCGTCCAAAATGACGAAACAGTGCCGTAGGACTTTGAGAAATGGGTGCATGGATTTGAAACGGAGCACTACCACTATGCAACACTACCACTATGCAACACTCTCCAGCGATGGTAAATTATAGAACAGCCACGGAGATCCTGTTTTACAGAAAAAATCCACGTGACGGAAAAACGAAGGATAAAAAACTTCCAAGACCCGATTGAGGTTCGGATAGGATTTTTTGGGTATGAAACTAACCAAGGACGGCTAAAAGCTGTCATAGCTGTAGAACCACCGAGGGCTTCGTTTTGTCCAGTTATCGCTCCCGTAACTCTAAACGAGCCAAGAGTTATGTCCCTCCGAAGAATCAATATCCAAAGGGTGCAACATCTACGGTGCAAGGTGCAACATCCGTCCAAAATGACGAAACAGTGTCGTACGACTTTTAGAAATGGGTGCATGGATTTGAAACGGAACACTACCATGGTGCACCACTCTCCAGGTATGGTAAATCATAGAACAACCACGGGGATCCTGTTTTACAGAAAAAATCCACGTGACGGAAAAACAAAGGATAAAAAACTTCCAAGACCCGATCGAGGTTCGGATAGGATTTTTGGGTATGAAACTAACCAGTGACGGCTGAAAGCTGTCATAGCTGTTGAACCTACCGAGAGATTCGTTTTGACTGGTTATTGCTCCCGTAACTCTAAACGAGCCAAGAGTTATGGCCCTTCGAAGAATCGATATCCAAAGGGTGCAACATCTATGGTGCAAGGTGCAACATCCGTCCAAAATGAGGAAACAGTGCCGTACGACTTTTAGAAATGGGTGCATGGATTTGAAATGGAACACTACCATGGTGCACCACTCTCCAGCGATGGTAAATCATAGAACAGCTACGGGGATCCTGTTTTACAGAAAAAATCCATGTGACGGAAAAACGAAGGATAAAAAACTTCCAAGACCCAATTGAGGTTCGGATAGGATTTTTTGGGTATGAAACTAACCAGTGATGGCTGAAAGCTGTCAAAGCTGTAGAACTCACCGAGAGCTTCGTTTTGACTGGTTAACGCTCCCGTAACTCAAAACGAGCCAAGAGTTATGGCCCTCCGAAGAATCGATATCCAGAGGGTGCAACATCTACGGTGCAAGGTGCAACATCCGTCCAAAATGACGAAACAGTGCCGCACGACATTGAGAAATGGGTGCATGGATTTGAAATGGAGCACTACCATGGTGCACCACTCTCCAGCGATGGTAAATCATAGAACAGCCACGGGGATCCTGTTTTACAGAAAAAATCCACGTGACGGAAAAACGAAGGATAAAAAACTTCCAAGACCCGATTGGGGTTCGGATAGGATTTTTTGGGTATGAAACTAACCAGTGATGGCTGAAAGCTGTCATAGCTGTAGAACTCACCGAGAGCATCGTTTTGACTGGTTATCGCTCCAGTAACTCTAAACGAGCCAAGAGTTATGGCCCTTCGAAGAATCGATATCCAAAGGGTGCAACATCTACGGTGCAAGGTGCAACATCCGTCCAAAATGAGGAATCAGTGTCGTACGACTTTTAGAAATGGGTGCATCGATTTGAAACGGAACACTACCATGGCGCACCACTCTTCAGGTATGGTAAATCATAGAACAGCCACGGGGATCCTGTTTTACAGAAAAAAATCCACGTGACGGAAAAACGAAGGATAAAAAACTTCCAAGACCCGCTTGAGTTTCGGATAGGATTTTTTGGGTATGAAACTAACCAGTGACGGCTGAAAGCTGTCATAGCTGTTGAACCTACCGAGAGATTCGTTTTGACTGGTTATCGCTCCCGTAACTCTAAACGAACCAAGAGTTATGGCCCTCCGAAGAATCGATATCCAAAGGGTGCAACATCTATGGTGCAAGGTGCAACATCCGTCCAAAATGACGAAACAATGCCGTACGACTTTGAGAAATGGGTGCATGGATTTGTATCGGAGCACTACCATGGTGCACCACTCTCCAGTGATGGTAAATCATAGAACAGCTACGGGGATCCTGTTTTACAGTTGGGTGTCCCGACCACCTACCTGTAGTCGTTTCGGACGCCCCATGTACTCTTGCTTTGAGTTTACTAGAACCTTCAACAACGATGAGATCCAAGCCTCCTAGTTATCCTCCTCGACGACTATTCTCATACTGGCCCAAGCTACCTCTCGAGCAATCCATTATCAACCAACTCGAACCATCCCTCGAGTTATCAACATGCTTGGAATGATCCCTGCCTGGATTACGCCAAGACTACATCACATCATACTTCGCTCCATCGCATCATAGCAAAGTCCCATCTCAACATCATGGTTTGCCCCATCGCATCATGGCAAAGTCCATCATCATCAAATCTATCCATATGAGCTTCAACATCCGCTTCATATGCTACAAGCAGCTTTTCTTATTCAAGAGCCTTTCCACTTAGCTTTTGAATCACCATCGACCATACTTGTCCAAATCAAGTTATCAATCAACTAATCAATCAAATCAAACATTAATCCAAGTAATCAAACATTCAAATAAGATCTAAATAGACAATTAACAATAATGGCAATTTCGTAAATAAAGGGTCCAAATCTAACATGTAATCTAACAAGCATGAATCATGAACAATATCTCTACAACTTGATGAATGAACTTGCATAGATGAATATATGGTAAACTTGGTGTCAAATCATCATGAACTATAGATCTACATGCAGACTTAAGGAAAATGCACGAAATCACTATCTTTAACACTCAAACAAGCCACCGATCCAATATACTCCTTTGGGTCCGTGTGAGAGATAACTACCACTCACCGAATCACCCAAACACCTCAAAAGAAACCCACTTCAGATCTGGACAGCGAAGAACTAAACTTGATCTGGCAAAATCTCGCTTCAATCGATGAAATCTCTCTTCGTTGGATGAAGATCTTCAACTTTGGCTCTTGAATCTTCGATCTTGATCTTCGATCTTGGATGGATGTTAGCACTAGATTGGAGTGGAGAAAAGAAGATGAAGAAGTGTTGTAGTCGAGTTCTCAAAATGGCAGCACTTCGTCGCTTCAAAATCCGGTGCCAAAAAGTGAGCCAAACCCCTCTATTTATAGGCTGAAATCCCCATGAGTCGTCCCCCCATAAGTCGTCGCCGACCTATCATGAGTCGTCCACGACTCAACAGATACCCGACCTAAACTCAAGCCTTGGTACGACTCACGACTCAACGCAGCTCAAGGCAAACACGACACAACACACACACGTCTCATCCTTAAGGCCGCACGACTTAACTATGAGACGACCTAAAAACACACATACGACTCAAGCCTCTAACGACCCAAGCCCCTACCGACTCAACAGCACACGACCTAAGACACTGCCGCACAGTTCCTAAGTCCTAAGTCGTATGACGACTTAACTAGCATGCCAACCTACGACCTACGACTCAACACATAGGAGACGACTCAACTACCCTACCGACCTAACGACTCAGCCTTATGGCCGAACTAGCCCCTAGCCGACTTACGACCTAACTATATGCTGAACCAAACTTAGGTCGCATACGACTTAACCTTAAGTCGCCGATTCAATTGAGTAGGTTACTACCCTAAGTCGGCCTCTACCTATAGGTCGTATACTTCCTTGAGTCGGCTATCTCCTTAACCCAACTTGGTTTCCCTAGGTCAGTCACTCCATGAGTCGGCCATCTATAAACCGTTAACCCTTAAGTCGGTCCTCTATGAGTCGGCTAACACTTAGGTCATTCAACACTCTAACCCGGTGACCCTTAGGCCGTTGATCCTTAACTCGGCCAATTCCTTAAGTCGTCTAAGCCTATGAGTCGGTCACCTACCATAAGTCATAGCTCTTAGGTCGTTAACTCCTGGACCTCTATGCCGCAAACTTCCTTAACTCGGTCGTCACTAACCCGCTAACTCCACCAACATGCTAGCTCGTCCAAACCTATATGTCGCTCCATACCTTAAGCCGTTGCCTCCTTAGGTCGGTCACCCTATGAGTCGCTCACACGAGTCAACTTCCATCCGACTCACCTTCCTCACGACCTAGCTTCTATACGACTTAACTCCTAAGTCGCTCAACATACTTAAGCCGTTGACCTATCTCTTAACTCGTTAATGACCTAAGCACCGCACGAGTTAACTTTCACACGACTTAAGCACTAAGTCGACTTATCAACACTAACGACTTAAAGACAACAGTTTTACGATCTTTCGATCCGTAAAAATACGGGTCGTTACATTCTCTCCCCCTTAGGAATTTCGCCCCCGGAAATCCAAACAAACAAGAGCAACCAAAACTATTCTGCATGCCTACCATCCATAGCAACCAACAAACCATGCATCCAATTACTAGCCTAGCATGCAGAATTCTAAGACTAGAACAAGTTACAAATTCGTGAGATGTCACGAAACCTTAGGGCCATACCTTGAAGAGTTCAGGATGAGCTGCCTTCATCCTCTCTTCCTCCTCGCATGTACAGTCGTTAACATCATCACTCCATTGTACCTTGAGCAAAGTAACTGTCTTCCTCCTAAGCTGTTTCGTGTCGGTTCCAACAACACGAAGTGGCTTACGAGGTCTTCTAACAACTTGATCAACCTCTAAATCTTCACAGCTATTAGCAGAAACCACTGTATTTGGGTTGTGCACATACATCCGTAGATACGATACATGAAAAACATTGTGCACACCCGCCATCTTTTCCGGTAACTCCAATCTATAGGCGAGCTTTCCAATTCACTCAATAATCGGGAATGGTCCAACAAATCTCGGAGTCAATTGCCCTTTCTTCCCAAATCGAATAACATTCTTCAGTGGAGAAATCTTCACAAAAACCATATCACCCATGTTGAATTCCAAATCCTTACGACGCTTATCGGCATAACTTTTCTGGCGATCTTGGGCTGCCTTCATTCGTTGCTGAATGATCTCTATACAATCCGAAGTCTGTCGAATCATTTCTGGCCCAAGTATCAGCTTTTCTCCAGTTTCCAACCAACATGTCGGAGAGTTACACGGTCTTCCATATAATGCCTCATATGGTGCCATACCAATACTCGACTGATAACTGTTATTATACACAAATTCCACCAAATGAAGATGATCTTCCCATGATCCTCCGAAGTCCAAAACACATGCTCTGAGGAGATCTTCCAAAACTCGGTTGACTCTCTCGGTCTGACCATCTGTTTGAGGGTGATAAGCTGTACTCAAACACAACTCGGTTCCCAAAACTTCCTGGAAGCTCTTCCAAAATCCACTAGTGAACAATGGGTCTCGATCGCTCACTATACTCTTCGGAATACCATGGAATCGAACTATCCACTTAACATACAACTCAGCCAACTTCGATGCAGTCCTAATTGATCGAACAGGAATGAATCTTGCACTCTTGGTCAACCGATCTATGATGACCCAAATCCCTTCATTCCCTGCCCTGGTTCTAGGTAGACCATCGATAAAATCCATCGATATCTGATCCCACTTCCATGTAGGAACCTCTAATGGCTGAAGTAATCCACTGGGCTTCTTCTGCTTGGCTTCTACCAACTGGCAGTTCATACACTTGGAAATAAAATTTCCAACATCCTTTTTCATACCTTCCCAGTAATAGGTTCTCTTCATATCCCAATACATCTTATTTCCACCAGGATGGATTGTCAACTTCGAGTGATGACTTTCCTTAAGAACTTCATCTCTTAATCCATCTATATCGGGAACAACTAGTCATCCTTGTTTCCGAAGCCAACCCTCTCGATCGACTTCATATCCTTTATCCTTTTTTGGATTCAATCCAGATTCCAAATCTTGGATAATCTTGACAAGCTTATCATCTCTCTTTTGGCTCTCACCAATTCTCTCCATAAGAGTAGGTCTTATTGATAAGTTTGCCAACATCTCAGGTTCCAATTCACATCTAGGCCTGAAGTCAAATCCAGCCAAATACTCGAGACTCTTCCATTCTGAAAATATGGCTCCCAATCCTGCATGTCTTCGACTTAACGCATCTGCCACTGCGTTACCTTTTCCCGGAGTATAGGATATATTAAAATCATATGATGCTAAAAACTCTAGCCATCGTTGCTGTTGGAGATTCAAATCCTTTTGGGAGAAAAGATACTTCAACGACTTATGATCCGTAAACAACTCGAATCGAACTCCCAATAGGTAATGTCGCCACATCTTCAAAGAAAATACAATTGTCGCTAACTCCAAATCATGAGTCGGGTAATTCCTTTCATGCGGCTTCCGTTGTCTACTTGCATATGCAACAACTTTATCCTTCTGCATTAGCACTGCTCCAAGTCCAGTACCACATGCATCGGTGTAAACCACCATCTCATCATTCCCACTTGGAATAGTTAAAACAGGAGCACTCGTCAGTCGCTCTTTCAGGATTACGAAAGCTTGCTCACACTTATCATCCCATCTGAACACTTGGTTCTTTTTCGTCAATCCTGTTAATGGTGCAGCTATCTTGGAAAAGTCCTTGATAAACCGACGATAATATCCTGCTAATCCAAGAAAACTTCTCACATCTGATGCATTCTTAGCTCTAACCCAATCCTAGATTGTTGCCACCTTCGCGGGATCAACCGCTATTCCATTTCCAGAGATAACATGGCCTAAGAACCTCACTTCACTCTTCCAGAAGTGACACTTCGAAAACTTAGCCTTCAGCTGATGTTTCCGCAAGATTTCCAAAACAATCCTCAAGTGCGTCTTGTGCTCTTCTTCAGTTCTGGAATAAACCAAAATGTCATCCACGAACACAAGTACAAACTTGTTCAACTGATCTCTGAACACTCTATTCATAAGATCCACAAAATATGCTGGTGCGTTAGTCAATCCAAATGGCATTACCAGCCACTCATAAAAACCGGATGGTGTCCTAAAAGCAGTCTTCGACACACTATCCTTAGCCACTCTCAATTGGTGAAATCCCGTTGCCAAATCCATCTGAGAAAACACCTTAGCTTCGTGAAGCTGTTCAAACAAGTCATCTATTCTCGGCAATGGATACTTGTTCTTCTTAGTCACCTTATTCAGCTCACGATAATCCACACACAACCTCAACGATCCATCCGCTTTGGTTGCGAATACAACTGGTGCACCCCACTCGGACACACTACGCCGAATGAATCCTTTCTGTAAATGGTCATCAACTTGCACCTTCAACTCTAACTGCTCTCTAGGCGCCATCTGCCTAAGAGGCATCACAATAGGTCTGGCTCCCTCAACTAGATCGATACGAAACTCGATCTCCCTATGCGGCGGTAACCCTTTGACCTCGTCAAAGACATCCTCAAATCCATTCACAATAGGCACCGATGACAGTCCATCCCGTGGAACAACCAGCGAATACATGAAGCTCATGAAGACGCCTTCTTCATGCTTACATCGTATCACAACCTTTCGCCCCTCCACATTCTCGACTGTCACCTCAAGCCTCTCACAATCAACCTTTGCCGCATATTTCCTAAGCCAGTCCATACCCAAAATAATTCCGAACCCCACAAAGTTCAGAACAAAGCAATCACAAACAAAAGAGCAATCATGACTCAATACAACTAGACCACGGCATACCATACACAAACATGACGAACCCCCTACTGGATTAATCACAACCAATGGTCTATCAACAATTTCCGGTTCCAAACCCAACCGGTCTACTACATCATCACAAACAAACGAATGTGATGCCCCAGTATCAAACAACACTCTAACTGGAACACCACATATGGAAAGAGTACCTTGGACCACCACACTCTTTCCTTTCTCTTCTGCAGTAGAAGTTTTCGAAGACGATGGTACCGCCCCCAAAGCATAAGCTTGCACAATCTGCCTATCTTTCCTCAGTTCTGGACAGTCCTTCTTGATATGTCCCAGCTTATCACAGTTGTAACACTTTCCTGGCACCTTGGGATTCCTGCAATCTTTGGAGAGATGGCCCTTCTGCTGACAGTTGTAGCAAGTCACTTCGCCCTTTGGCTTTTTCTGGCCGTCCTTACCCTTCTGTTGCTGTTGTTTCCTCTTCTTGTTTCCACCCTGCTGTGGCCTAGACCCTTCCTTGGTTACAGCAACAACCGATCCTTCCTTAGGCAACAAACTCTCATGCCTGAGAGCTTTCTCCACAAGCTTCTCAAACGGATCGTCCAAATGATCCACCAACTGTCTTCCAAGATAACTGTCCAAGCCGGTCACAAACTTCTCGTTCTTCTGGTAGGGAGATTCAATATACGACCGAGCATACTTGGAGAAAGCTTCAAACTCAGAAATATACTCAAGAACTGGTCTCGCACCTTGCTTGAGCTCCACAAACTTCTTAAACAGAACAGATTTCTGAGCCGTAGAGATGAACTTAGCCTCAAATCTAACTTGGAATTTCTCCCAAGTAATCTCTTCCTCTGGAGTATCAATGGTGATAGAACCGCACCAATCAGCAGCTCTTCCCTGAAGCTGTCTCGATGCAAGCTTCCTCTTAGTTGCATCCTCAATTCCCAAATCACCAAAGATCCTTCTACAAGCATCAATCCATTTCTGAACTTCTATAGTTCATTCCGTTCCCAAGAAAACCTTTCCTCCAAGAGCAGTATAGTCTTTACACAACTTGGCAAAATCCACTGGTCTTGGAGCTTGAACTTGAACTCCCACATCCACTGATGATCCTGAAGCTGGTACCCTCCTCATGATCGAAGTCATCATGGCCTCAAACGTAGGAGCATAATCAAAAGCTTCCTTAGTAGCACGGCTTTCCCTAGCAGCTTGTCTCTTGCTTCGACTCATCCTTAATATCTACAAAAAGGAATGATTAGAACACCTTGAGATACAACTACATAAGGAGTTCAAATCCTTCTAAGCTACTATATTATATATAGTAATCATCCATCAAAATACAATTACGTCTCTCATACGTAGTTACGTCAGCGAGCGTTGGCTAAAATCAATTAACCAAAGCTCTGATACCAAATGTGACGACCGCCCATGACTCCCGCACCAAAACAAGGAAATAGTGCGCTGAAAGGCGTGCCGGGCCGCCATGGACAATCATCAGGGTAAGATAAAACAGAAACTCTATCGTACAACACACATCGCATGGACAAAATACAATAGAGAAATATATGCATATAGTGAAGCTCATAACAGGATATCATCACATAGACTTCATAAAGGTTTGATACAAACATCTGAACAATCAATACATCAAGCCTCACTACATAACACTCAAAACATATACAAGCAGCGGAATATCTAGTACATATAGTAGGAAAACTAATATGCAAGACTCCAGCTCGTCTTCGTCATCAACTTCGTAGATCCTAAAGAACAGCACCTGTCACCAGCTACCTAGTCTGCCCATCCCAACATGGATGAACAGCCCAAGGTAATAAGAGTTGAACATAAAACCTTGAGTCAGACAACAGTCTTAGTGAGCAGTAAATCAACTATCAAACACACCAAAAGAGCATAAAGGAAAAAGGAATAGGAACCAAACCATCCCACTCCACTTCTTTCTACAGTGATAGCCCCCCAGACACACACTAAGGAGAAGCAAGCATAGTAAAGCAGACAATTAAAGTAAAGCAATAATCACTCGGGTCAAGGTTGATGTTTTCCAAATACAAACCCCCAAGGCCTAAACCAAGATCAGATAAGCACCCAAAACACACCGCTCTTGAGACCGAATGATGATACAACCAAACGTCCAAACATCAATGACTCTGGCTATCACTGTTATCATTGCCTTGATTTCACCGTTAGTTGAATGACCACCTGTCAAGGGCTAATGGTAACCCTGGTTCTAGACAAACTCTGCACGCTACCTGTGCCTAGGACTTACCTACTCTGTCCAGAGTACTCGACTACCTGCCTGTAGTCTTTTGGGTGTCCCGACCACCTACCTGTGGTCGTTTCGGACGCCCCATGTACTCTTGCTTTGAGTTTACTAGAACCTTCAACAACGATGAGATCCAAGCCTCCTAGTCATCCTCCTCGACGACTATTCTCATACTAGCCCAAGCTACCTCTCGAGCAATCCATTATCAACCAACTCGAACCATCCCTCTAGTTATCAACATGCTTGGAATGATCCCTGCCTGGATTACGCCAAGACTACATCACATCATACTTCGCACCATCACATCATAGAAAAGTCCCATATCAACATCATGGTTTGCCCCATCGCATCATGGCAAAGTCCATCATCATCAAATCTATCCATATGAGCTTCAACATCCGCTTCATATGCCACAAGCAGCTTTTCTTATTCAAGAGCCTTTCCACTTAGCTTTTGAATCACCATCGACCATACTTGTCTAAATCAAGTTATCAATCAACTAATCAATCAAATCAAACATTAATCCAAGTAATCAAACATTCAAATAAGATCTAAATAGACAATTAACAATAATGGCAATTTCGTAAATAAAGGGTCCAAATCTAACATGCAATCTAACAAGCATGA
The DNA here is from genome assembly GCA_030765085.1 of Allium cepa. Lineage (NCBI taxonomy): Eukaryota > Viridiplantae > Streptophyta > Magnoliopsida > Asparagales > Amaryllidaceae > Allium > Allium cepa. Next base: position 11,564,802 of record CM060943.1, read on the forward strand.
ATCATGAACAATATCTCTACAACTTGATGAATGAACTTGCATAGATGAATATATGGTAAACTTGGTGTCAAATCATCATGAACTATAGATCTACATGCAGACTTAAGGAAAATGCATGAAATCACTATCTTTAACACTCAAACAAGCCACCGATCCAATATACTCCTTTGGGTCCGTGTGAGAGATAACTACCACTCACCGAATCACCCAAACACCTCAAAAGAAACCCACTTCAGATCTGGACAGCGAAGAACTAAACTTGATCCGGCAAAATCTCGCTTCAATCGATGAAATCTCTCTTCGTTGGATGAAGATCTTCAACTTTGGCTCTTGAATCTTCGATCTTGATCTTAGATCTTGGATGGATGTTAGCACTAGATTGGAGTGGAGAAAAGAAGATGAAGAAGTGTTGTAGTCGAGTTCTCAAAATGGCAGCACTTCATCGCTTCAAAATCCGGTGCCAAAAAGTGAGCCAAACCCCTCTATTTATAGGCTGAAATCACTGTGACGACCGCCCATGACTCCCGCACCAAAACAAGAGAAAGGTGCGCTGAAAAGTGTGCAAGGCAACCATGGACGATAGTCAGGGTAAAATAAAATTCGCAGAATCTATCGTATAACTCACAGCGCATGGATAAAATACAATAGAGAAATATAATATAGTGAAGTCTCATAACAGAAAATCATCATATAAGCATCACAGAAGTTTTATACAATCATCTCAACAAATCCATACATCAAGACCTCACTACAAACACTCATCAAATACAGCAGCGGATACCCAGTACATATAAGAAAATAATATGCATAGCCTCCTGCTCGTCTTCGTCATCATCAGCCGAAAACTCTAAGCACAGCACCTGCCACCTGCTACCTAGTCTGCCCATCCCAAACATGGATGAACAGCCCAAGGTAATAAGAGGAGACATAAAACCTTGAGTCAGACAAAGTCTTAGTGAGCAGTAAATTAACAATCAAACATACCAAAAGAGCATAAGGAATAAAAGGAATAGGAACCAAACCATCCCACTCCACCTCTTTCTACAGTGATAGCCCCCAAACACACACTAAGGAGAAGTAAGCATAACATAGCAGATAAGTAAGGTAAAGCAATAATCACTCGAGTCAAGGACGATGTTTTCCAAATACAAACCCCCAAGGCCTAAACCCAGATCAGATAAGCACCCAGAAAACACCGCTCTTGAAGCCGAATGATGATACAACCAAACATCCAAACATCCATGACTCTGGCTATCACTGTTATCATTGCCTTGATTTCACCGTTGGTTGAATGACCATCCGTCAAGGGCTAATGGTAACCCCGGTTCTAGCCATAACTCCGCACGTCGTCGCAGCCCGTGCCTAGGAATTTTCGCAACTACCCAGAGTACTAGCACGTCGTCGCAGCCCGTGCCTGGAACGTCGTCGCAGCCCGTTCCAACGTACCCTTGCTTTGAGCATGCTAGAACCTTCAACAACGATGAGATCTAAGCCTCCAAGTCATCCTCCTCGACGACCATCCATACTAGCTCAAGCGCCTCTCAAGCTAACCATTATCACCAACCCGGATCGCATCACCGAGTATCAACATAACTTTGCACGTCGTCGCAGCCCGTGCTTGGAACGTCATCATGACCCGTTCCATCTCACTTTACACTTTGCTTCATCGCATCATAGCAAAGTCTCATCTTAATATCATGGCTTGCCTCCTCGCATCATGGCAAAGTCCCATCTCGATCTCATACTTCGCCTCTTCGCATCATGGCAAAGTCCATCATCATCGAATCCATCCATATGAGCTTCCACATCCGCTTCATATGCCATCGGCAGCTTTCAACATTCAAGAGCCTTTCCACTTAGCTTTTGAATCATCTTCAACCATCTTGTTCCAAATCAACTACAAGCTAACTTGGATCAATCAATTCTATCATATATTCAAACATTCAAGCATTCAAACAAGATCTATCAAGCAATATCATTCATAATGGCAGTTTCGTAATTAAATGAGCAAAAGTCTAACATATATGAAATCATGGTTTTTAGCATAGATCTATCAAATCTAAAACATGGGTTTTGTCTCTAATACTTGAAAACAAACTTCTATAGTTAAACATCTTCAAACATGATGGATCTACATGCAGACTTAAGGAAAATGCGAGAAAACGCTAACTTTAACACATAAACATATCACCAATCCCATATACTCCCTTGGATCCGCGTGAGAGATAACTACCACTCACCAAATCACCCAAACACCTCAAAATCTAAACACTTCAGATCTGGACAGCGAAGATCACGGCTTGATCCGGCGAAATCTCACTCAAAACGATGAAATCTAGCTTGAACGGATGAAGATCTTCAACTTGGACACTTGGATCTTCGATCTCGATCTTCGATCTTGGATGGATGCTAACACTTGATTGGAATGGAGAAAAGAAGATGAAGAAATGTTGTAGACAAGTCTTCAAAATGGCAGCACTTCGTCGCTTCAAAAACCGGTGCCAAAAAGTGAGCCGAACACCTCTATTTATAGGCTGGACACCCCATGAGTCGTCACTCTTAAGTCGGTCACGAGTCATCTCATGAGTCGTTCGCGACTCAATTCTTGCCGACTCACCATGAGTCGTCGCCGACTCATCAACTCCAGAAGCCTAACCGAGACAACAATCCTAGCTACACAACGGCTCAACGACTCAACGCCCTACCGACTCAAGCGCTCGCGACTTAACACACATAGCCTATTGCCTGAAGTCAGCGACTTAACAACCATGCCGACTTACGACTTAACATACCTACGACTCATCAGTGCCGACCTAACCCCTATCCAAACTAACCCTAAGTCGCTAACGACTCAACTTGTCTCACCGACTCAACTCAAGGCCGACCCAACGACTCAACTAAGACGCGACTCAAGACCCTGCCGACTCAACCTAAGTCCTAGCCGACTCAACATAAGTCGGTCACTATCTAGGCCGTAACGTTCTATAACCCGGTCACCCCTTGAGTCGGCTATTCCTATGACTCGTCTAAACTTACAAGCTTATGAGTCGGTCACGACTTAGACCATCAACCCTATGAGTCGGCCACGACTCATCTTGCCAACCCTTAACCTGCTGACTCGGCCTAGACCATGAGTCGTTCCCCTCTTGACTCGGCAACCCCCTATCTTCTATGAGTCGGCAACTACTATGAGTCGGCTACTCAATGACTCAAATCCTTGCTAACTCGAACACAACCTAACCTATGAGTCGGTTACGACTCAAGCCTTAACTCGGCTACACCTATGAGTCGGTCACGACTCATCACTTCACTCAGGTTAACTTACAAACGACTCAAGCTAGAGGCAACACAAACAACACTATCGACCTGCAAATTCTACGATTTATCGACACGTAAAATTCGGGTCGTTACATTCTCTCCCCCTTAGGTATTTCGCCCCCGAAATTCCAAGCAAACAACAACAATCACAATTATTCCGCATGCCTACCATCCATAGAAATCAACAAACCATGCATCCAACTCTAGCCTAGCATGCAGAATTCTAAGACTTAGAACAAGCTACAAATTCATGAGATGTCACGACACTTTAGGGCCATACCTTGAAGAGTCCGGGATGAGCTGCCTTCATCCTCTCTTCCTCCTCCCACGTACAGTCGTTAACATCATCACTCCATTGTACCTTGAGCAACGTAATCGTCTTCCTCCTAAGCTGTTTCGTATCGGTTTCAACAATACGAAGCGGCTTACGAGGTCTCGTAACCACGGGATCAACCTCTAAGTCTTCACAGCTATCAGCAGAAACCACCGTAGTAGGGTCATGCACATACTTCCGTAGATAAGACACATGAAAAACATTGTGCACACCCGCCATCTTTTCCGGTAACTCCAATCTATAAGCGAGCTTTCCAATTCGCTCGATAATCGGGAATGGTCCAACAAATCTCGGAGTTAACTTTCCTTTCTTCCCGAATCTAATAACATTCTTCAATGGAGAAATCTTCACAAAAACCATATTACCCACGTCGAATTCCAAATCCTTTCGACGATTATCCGCATAACTTTTCTGACGATCTTGGGCTGCCTTCATTCGTTGCCGAATGATCTCTATACAATCCGAGGTCTGTCGAATCATCTCTGGCCCAAGTATCAACTTTTCTCCAGTTTCTAACCAACATGTCGGAGAGTTACACGGTCTTCCATATAATGCCTCATATGGTGCCATACCAATACTCGACTGATAACTGTTATTATAAGCAAACTCCACCAAGTGAAGGTGATCTTCCCATGATCCTCCGAAGTCCAAAACACAAGCTCTAAGAAGATCTTCCAAAACTCGGTTGACTCTCTCAGTCTGACCATCTGTTTGAGGGTGATAAGCTGTACTCAAACACAACTCGGTTCCCAAAACTTCCTGGAAGCTCTTCCAAAATCCACTAGTGAACAATGGATCTCGATCGCTCACTATACTCTTCGGAACACCATGGAATCGAACAATCCACTTCACATACAACTCAGCCAATTTCGATGCAGTCCTAGTCGATCGAACAGGAATAAACCTTGCACTCTTGGTCAACCGATCTACTATGACCCAAATCCCTTCATTCCCTGCTCTTGTTCTAGGTAGACCATCGATAAAATCCATCGACACTTGCTTCCACTTCCACGTAGGAACCTCTAATGGCTGAAGTAATCCACTGGGCTTCTTCTGCTCAGCTTTCACCAACTGGCAGTTCATACACTTGGAAATAAAATTTCCAACATCCTTCTTCATACCTTCCCAGTAGTAAGCTCTCTTCATATCCCGATACATCTTATTTCCTCCTGGATGAATTGTCAACTTCGAGTGATGACTTTCCCTCAGAACCTCATCTCTCAATCCATCAATATCAGGAACAACCAATCGTCCTTGCTTTTGAAGCCAACCCTCTCGATCAACCTCGAATCCTTTATCCTTTTCTGGATCCAATCCGGATTCCAAATCACGGATAATCTTGACAAGCTTATCATCTTTCTTTTGGCTCTCGCCAATTCTTTCCACAAGAGTAGGCCTTATTGATAAGTTTGCCAACATCTCAGGTTCCAACTCGCATCTAGGCCTGAAATCAAACTCAGCCAAATACTCGAGACTCTTCCACTCCGAAAACATGGCTCCCAAACCTGCATGTCTTCGACTTAACGCATCAGCCACTGCGTTTCCTTTTCCCGGAGTATAGGCTATACCGAAATCATAAGATGCTAGAAACTCTAACCACCGTTGCTGTCGAAGATTCAAATCCTTTTGGGAGAACAGATATTTCAACGACTTATGATCTGTAAACAACTCAAATCTAACTCCCAATAGATAATGTCTCCACATCTTCAAAGCAAACACAATCGCCGCTAACTCCAAATCATGGGTCGGATAATTCCTTTCATGCGGCTTCAGTTGTCGACTAGCATACGCAACAACTTTATCCTTCTGCATTAGTACTGCTCCAAGTCCAGTACCACATGCATCGGTGTAAACCACCATCTCCTCATTCCCACCCGGAATAGTCAAAACAGGAGCACTCGTCAGTCGCTCTTTCAGGATTACGAAAGCTTGCTCACACTTATCATCCCATCTGAACACTTGGTTCTTCTTCGTCAATCCTGTCAATGGTGCAGCTATCTTGGAAAAGTCTTTGATAAACCGACGGTAATATCCTGCTAATCCAAGAAAACTTCTCACATCAGATGCATTCTTAGGTCTAACCCAATCCTGGATTGCTGCCACCTTAGCGGGATCAACCGCTATTCCATTTCCAGAGATAACATGGCCTAAGAACCTCACTTCACTCTTCCAGAAGTGACACTTCGAAAACTTAGCCTTCAGCTGATGTTTTCGTAGTATCTCCAAAACAATCCTCAAGTGCGTCTTGTGCTCTTCCTCAGTTCTGGAATAAACCAAAATGTCATCCACGAACACCAGCACGAACTTATTCAACTGATCTCTGAATACTCTATTCATAAGATCCACAAAATATGCTGGCGCGTTAGTCAACCCAAACGGCATTACCAGCCACTCATAAAACCCGGATGGTGTTCTGAAAGCAGTCTTCGGCACACTATCCCTCGCCACTCTCAACTGGTGAAATCCCGTTGCCAAATCCATCTGAGAAAACACCTTAGCCCCGTGAAGCTGATCAAACAAGTCATCTATTCTCGGCAATGGATACTAGTTCTTCTTAGTCACCTTATTCAGCTCACGATAATCAACACACAACCTCAACGATCCATCCGCTTTGGTTGCAAACACAACTGGCGCACCCCATTCGGACACACTCCTCCGAATGAATCCTTTCCGCAAAAGGTCATCAACTTGCACCTTCAGCTCTTGCTGCTCCCTCGGTGCCATCCGCCTAAGAGGCATCACAACAGGTCTGGCTCCCTCAACTAGATCGATACGAAACTCGATCTCCCTATGCGGCGGCAACCCTTTGACTTCGTCAAAGACATCCTCAAATCCATTCACAATAGGCACTGATGACAGTCCATCCCGTGGAACAACCAGCGAATACATGAAGCTCATGAAGACGCCTTCTTCATGCTTACATCGTATCACAACTTTTCGCCCATCCACATTCCCGACTGTCACCTCCAGCCTCTCACAATCAATCCTAGCCGCATACTTCCTAAGCCAGTCCATACCCAAAATAATTCCGAACCCCGCAAAGTTCAGAACAAAGCAATCACAAACAAACGAACAATCATGACTCGAAACAACTAGACCACGGCATATCATACACAAACATGACGAACCCCAAACTGGATTAGTCACAACCAATGGCCTATCAACAATGTCCGGTTTCAAACCCAACCGGGCTACCAAATCATCACAAACAAAAGAATGCGACGCTCCAGTATCAAACAACACTCTAACTGGAACACCACAAATAGAAAGAGTACCTTGGACCACCACACTCTTCCCCTTCTCCTCAGCAGTAGGAGCTCTTGAAGACGACGGAACAGCTTCCAAAGCATAAGCTTGCACAATCTGCCTATCTTTCCTCGGCTCTGGACAGTCCTTCTTGATATGTCCCAGCTTATCACAGTTGTGGCACTTCAACTGCACCTTCGGATTCTTGCAATCCCGGGAGAGATGACCCTTCTGACGGCAGTTATAACAAGTCACTTCGCCCTTTGGCTTCTTCTGGCCATCCTTACTTTTCTGCTGCTGCTGCTTCCTCTTCCTATTCCCACCCTGCTGTGGTTTAGATCCTTCCCTGGTTACAGCAACAACAGAATTTTCCTTAGGGAACAAACTCTCATGCCTAAGGGCTTTCTCCACCAACTTCTCAAATGGATCGTCCAGATGATCCACTAACTGCCTTCCCAGATAAGCATCCAGACCAGTCACAAACTTCTCGTTCTTCTGGTAGGGAGAATCAATATATGATCTGGCATACTTAGACAAAGCTTCGAACTCAGAGATATACTCAAGAACAGGCCTCCCTCCTTGCTTGAGCTCTACAAACCTCTTGAACAAAGCAGACTTCTGAACAGTGGAGATGAACTTGGCCTCAAATCTAACTTGGAATTGCTCCCAAGTAATCTCTTCTTCTGGTGTATCTATAGTCATAGAATTCCACCAATCAGCAGCCCTTCCCTGAAGCTGTCTCGATGCAAGCTTCCTCTTGGTTGCATCCTCAATCCCTAGATCACCAAAAATCCTTCGACATGCATCAATCCATCTCTGCACCTCAATAGTCGACTCCGTCCCCAAGAAAGCTTTCCCTCCAAGAGCAGTATAATCCTTACAGAGCTTGGCAAAATCCACTGGTCTTGGAGCTTGGACTTGAACCCCCACATCCATAGAAGATCCTGAAGCTGGTACCCTCCTCATGATAGAAGTCATCATTGCTTCAAACATCGCAGCATAGTCAACAGCTTCCCTAGCCGCACGGCTTTCCCTCGCAGCTTGTCTCTTGCTTCTACTCATTCTTAATATCTGTAAAGAGGAATGATTAGAACACCTTAAGAAACAACTGCATAAGGAGTTCAAATCCATCTAAACTACTATATCATATATAGTAATCATCCATCAAAATACAATTACGTCTCTCATACGTAGTTACGTCAGCGAGCGTTGGCTAAAATCGATTAACCAAAGCTCTGATACCAAATGTGACGACCGCCCATGACTCCCGCACCAAAACAAGAGAAAGGTGCGCTGAAAAGTGTGCAAGGCAACCATGGACGATAGTCAGGGTAAAATAAAATTCGCAGAATCTATCGTATAACTCACAGCGCATGGATAAAATACAATAGAGAAATATAATATAGTGAAGTCTCATAACAGAAAATCATCATATAAGCATCACAGAAGTTTTATACAATCATCTCAACAAATCCATACATCAAGACCTCACTACAAACACTCATCAAATACAGCAGCGGATACCCAGTACATATAAGAAAATAATATGCATAGCCTCCTGCTCGTCTTCGTCATCATCAGCGGAAAACTCTAAGCACAACACCTGCCACCTGCTACCTAGTCTGCCCATCCCAAACATGGATGAACAGCCCAAGGTAATAAGAGGAGACATAAAACCTTGAGTCAGACAAAGTCTTAGTGAGCAGTAAATTAACAATCAAACATACCAAAAGAGCATAAGGAATAAAAGGAATAGGAACCAAACCATCCCACTCCACCTCTTTCTACAGTGATAGCCCCCAAACACACACTAAGGAGAAGTAAGCATAACATAGCAGATAAGTAAGGTAAAGCAATAATCACTCGAGTCAAGGACGATGTTTTCCAAATACAAACCCCCAAGGCCTAAACCAAGATCAGATAAGCACCCAGAAAACACCGCTCTTGAAGCCGAATGATGATACAACCAAACATCCAAACATCCATGACTCTGGCTATCACTGTTATCATTGCCTTGATTTCACCGTTGGTTGAATGACCATCCGTCAAGGGCTAATGGTAACCCCGGTTCTAGCCATAACTCCGCACGTCGTCGCAGCCCGTGCCTAGGAATTTTCGCAACTACCCAGAGTACTAGCACGTCGTCGCAGCCCGTGCCTGGAACGTCGTCGCAGCCCGTTCCAACGTACCCTTGCTTTGAGCATGCTAGAACCTTCAACAACGATGAGATCTAAGCCTCCAAGTCATCCTCCTCGACGACCATCCATACTAGCTCAAGCGCCTCTCAAGCTAACCATTATCACCAACCCGCATCGCATCACCGAGTATCAACATAACTTTGCACGTCGTCGCAGCCCGTGCTTGGAACGTCATCATGACCCGTTCCATCTCACTTTACACTTTGCTTCATCGCATCATAGCAAAGTCTCATCTTAATATCATGGCTTGCCTCCTCGCATCATGGCAAAGTCCCATCTCGATCTCATACTTCGCCTCTTCGCATCATGGCAAAGTCCATCATCATCGAATCCATCCATATGAGCTTCCACATCCGCTTCATATGCCATCGGCAGCTTTCAACATTCAAGAGCCTTTCCACTTAGCTTTTGAATCATCTTCAACCATCTTGTTCCAAATCAACTACAAGCTAACTTGGATCAATCAATTCTATCATATATTCAAACATTCAAGCATTCAAACAAGATCTATCAAGCAATATCATTCATAATGGCAGTTTCGTAATTAAATGAGCAAAAGTCTAACATATATGAAATCATGGTTTTTAGCATAGATCTATCAAATCTAAAACATGGGTTTTGTCTCTAATACTTGAAAACAAACTTCTATAGTTAAACATCTTCAAACATGATGGATCTACATGCAGACTTAAGGAAAATGCGAGAAAACGCTAACTTTAACACATAAACATATCACCAATCCCATATACTCCCTTGGATCCGCGTGAGAGATAACTACCACTCACCAAATCACCCAAACACCTCAAAATCTAAACACTTCAGATCTGGACAGCGAAGATCACGGCTTGATCCGGCGAAATCTCACTCAAAACGATGAAATCTAGCTTGAACGGATGAAGATCTTCAACTTGGACACTTGGATCTTCGATCTCGATCTTCGATCTTGGATGGATGCTAACACTTGATTGGAATGGAGAAAAGAAGATGAAGAAATGTTGTAGACAAGTCTTCAAAATGGCAGCACTTCGTCGCTTCAAAAACCGGTGCCAAAAAGTGAGTCGAACACCTCTATTTATAGGCTGGACACCCCATGAGTCGTCACTCTTAAGTCGGTCACGAGTCATCTCATGAGTCGTTCGCGACTCAATTCTTGCCGACTCACCATGAGTCGTCGCCGACTCATCAACTCCAGAAGCCTAACCGAGACAACAATCCTAGCTACACAACGGCTCAACGACTCAACGCCCTACCGACTCAAGCGCTCGCGACTTAACACACATAGCCTATTGCCTGAAGTCAGCGACTTAACAACCATGCCGACTTACGACTTAACATACCTACGACTCATCAGTGCCGACCTAACCCCTATCCAAACTAACCCTAAGTCGCTAACGACTCAACTTGTCTCACCGACTCAACTCAAGGCCGACCCAACGACTCAACTAAGACGCGACTCAAGACCCTGCCGACTCAACCTAAGTCCTAGCCGACTCAACATAAGTCGGTCACTATCTAGGCCGTAACGTTCTATAACCCGGTCACCCCTTGAGTCGGCTATTCCTATGACTCGTCTAAACTTACAAGCTTATGAGTCGGTCACGACTTAGACCATCAACCCTATGAGTCGGCCACGACTCATCTTGCCAACCCTTAACCTGCTGACTCGGCCTAGACCATGAGTCGTTCCCCTCTTGACTCGGCAACCCCCTATCTTCTATGAGTCGGCAACTACTATGAGTCGGCTACTCAATGACTCAAATCCTTGCTAACTCGAACACAACCTAACCTATGAGTCGGTTACGACTCAAGCCTTAACTCGGCTACACCTATGAGTCGGTCACGACTCATCACTTCACTCAGGTTAACTTACAAACGACTCAAGCTAGAGGCAACACAAACAACACTATCGACCTGCAAATTCTACGATTTATCGACACGTAAAATTCGGGTCGTTACAAATCACCATGAGTCGTCCCCCCTTAAGTCGTCGCCGACCTATCATGAGTCGTCCACGACTCAACAGATACCCGACCTAAACTCAAGCCTTGGTACGACTCACGACTCAACGCAGCTCAAGGCAAACACGACACGACACACACACGTCTCATCCTCAAGGCCGTACGACTTAACTATGAGACGACCTAAAAACACACATACGACTCAAGCCTCTAACGACCCAAGCCCCTACCGACTCAACAGCACACGACCTAAGACACTGCTGCACAGTTCCTAAGTCCTAAGTCGTATGACGACTTAACTAGCATGCCAACCTACGACCTACGACTCAACACATAGGAGACGACTCAACTACCCTACTGACCTAACAACTCAGCCTTATGGCCGAACTAGCCCCTAGCCGACTTACGACCTAACTATATGCTGAACCAAACTTAGGTCGCATACGACTTAACCTTAAGTCGCCTATTCAATTGAGTAGGTTACTACCCTAAGTCGGCCTCTACCTATAGGTCGTGTACTTCCTTGAGTCGGCTATCTCCTTAACCCCACTTGGTTTCCATAGGTCAGTTACTCCATGAGTCGGCCATCTATAAACCGTTAACCCTTAAGTCGGTCCTCTATGAGTCGGCTAACACTTAGGTTGTTCAACACTCTAACCCGGTGACCCTTAGGCCGTTGATCCTTAACTCGGCCAATTCCTTAAGTCGTCTAAGCCTATGAGTCGGTCACCTACCATAAGTCGTAGCTCTTAGGTCGTTAACTCCTGGACCTCTATGCCGCAAACTTTCTTAACTCGGTCGTCACTAACCCACTAACTCCACCAACATGCTAGCTCGTCCAAACCTATATGTCACTCCATACCTTAAGCCGTAGCCTCCTTAGGTCGGTCACCCTATGAGTCGCTCACACGAGTCAACTTCCATCCGACTCACCTTCCTCACGACCTAACTTCTATACGACTTAACTCCTAAGTCGCTCAACATACTTAAGCTGTTGACCTATCTCTTAACTTGTTAACGACCTAAGCACTGCATGAGTTAACTTTCACACGACTTAAGCACTAGGTCGACTTATCAACACTAACGACTTAAAGACAACAGTTTTACGATCTTTCGATCCGTAAAAATACGGGTCGTTACAGGTTATCGCTCCCGTAACTCTAAACGAGCCAAGAGTTATGGCCCTCTGAAGAATCGATATCCATTGGGGGCAACATCTACGGTGCAAGGTGCAACATCTGTCCAAAATGACGAAACAGTGCCGTACGACTTTGAGAAATGGGTGCATGGATTTGAAACGGAGCACTACCATGGTGCACTACTCTCCAGCGATGGTAAATCATAGAACAGCCACGGGGATCCTGTTTTACAGAAAAAATCCACGTGACGGAAAAACGAAGGATAAAAAACCTCCAAGACCCGATTGAGTTTCGGTTAGGATTTTTTGGGTATGAAACTAACCAGTGACGGCTGAAAGCTGTCATAGCTGTAGAACTCACCGAGAGCTTCGTTTTGACTGGTTATCTCTCCCGTAGCTCTAAACGAGCCAAGCGTTAAGGCCCTGCGAAGAATCAATATCCAAAGGGTGCAACATCTAGGGTGCAAGGTGCAACATCCGTCCAAAATGACGAAACAGTGCCGTACGACTTTTAGAAATGGGTGCATGGATTTGAAACGGAGCACTACCATGGCGCACCACTCTCCAGGTATGGTAAATCATAGAACAGCCACGGGGATCCTGTTTTACAGAAAAAATCCACGTGACGGAAAAACGAAGGATAAAAAACTTCCAAGACCCGATTGAGGTTCGGATAGGATTTTTTAGGTATGAAACTAACCAGTGACGGCTGAAAGCTGTCATAGATGTAGAACTCACCGAGGGCTTCATTTTGACTGGTTATACCTCCCGTAACTCTAAACGAGCCAAGAGTTATGGCCCTCCGAAGAATCGATATCCATTGGGTGCAACATCTACGGTGCAAGGTGCAACATCCGTCCAAAATGACGAAACAGTGCCGTATGACTTTGAGAAATGGGTGCATGGATTTGAAATGGAGCACTACCATAGCGCACCACTCTCCAGGTATGGTAAATCATAGAACAATCACGGGGATCCTGTTTTACAGAAAAAATCCACGTGACGGAAAAACGAAGGATAAAAAACTTCCAAGACCCGATTGAGGTTCGGATAGGATTTTTTGGGTATGAAACTAACCAGTGACGGCTGAAAGCCGTCATAGCTGTAGAACTCACTGAGAGCTTCGTTTTGACTAGTTATCGCTCCCGTAACTCTAAACGAGCCAAGAGTTATGGTCCTCCGAAGAATCGATATCCAAAGGGTGCAACATCTACGGTGCAAGGTGCAACATCCGTCCAAAATGAGGAAACAGTGCCGTACGACTTTGAGAAATGGGTGCATGGATTTGAAACGGAGCACTACCATGGTGCACTACTCTCCAGCGATGGTAAATCATAGAACAGCCACGGGGATCCTGTTTTACAGAAAAAATCCACGTGACGGAAAAACGAAGGATAAAAAACCTCCAAGACCCGATTGAGTTTCGGTTAGGATTTTTTGGGTATGAAACTAACTAGTGACGGCTGAAAGCTGTCATAGCTGTAGAACTCACCGAGAGCTTCGTTTTTACTGGTTATCTCTCCCGTAGCTCTAAACGAGCCAAGCGTTAAGGCCCTGCGAAGAATCAATATCCAAAGGGTGCAACATCTAGGGTGCAAGGTGCAACATCCGTCCAAAATGACGAAACAGTGCCGTACGACTTTTAGAAATGGGTGCATGGATTTGAAACGGAGCACTACCATGGCGCACCACTCTCCAGGTATGGTAAATCATAGAACAGCCACGGGGATCCTGTTTTACAGAAAAAATCCACGAGACGGAAAAACGAAGGATAAAAAACTTCCAAGACCCGATTGAGGTTTGGATAGGATTTTTTAGGTATGAAACTAACCAGTGACGGCTGAAAGCTGTCATAGATATAGAACTCACCGAGGGCTTCATTTTGACTGGTTATACCTCCCGTAACTCTAAACAAGCCAAGAGTTATGGCCCTCCGAAGAATCGATATCCATTGGGTGCAACATCTACGGTGCAAGGTGCAACATCCGTCCAAAATGACGAAACAGTGCCGTATGACTTTGAGAAATGGGTGCATGGATTCGAAACGGAGCACTACCATGGCGCACCACTCTCCAGGTATGGTAAATCATAGAACAACCACGGGGATCCTGTTTTACAGAAAAAATCCACGTGACGGAAAAACGAAGGATAAAAAACTTCCAAGACCCGATTGAGGTTCGGATAGGATTTTTTGGGTATGAAACTAACCAGTGACGGCTGAAAGCCGTCATAGCTGTAGAACTCACCGAAAGCTTCGTTTTGACTGGTTATCACTCCCGTAACTCTAAACGAGCCAAGAGTTATGGTCCTCCGAAGAATCGATATCCAAAGGGTGCAACATCTACGGTGCAAGGTGCAACATCCGTCCAAAATGAGGAAACAGTGCCGTACAACTTTGAGAAATGGGTGCATGGATTTGAAACGGAGCACTACCATGGTGCACCACTCTCCAGCGATAGTAAATCATAGAACAGCCACGGGGATCCTGTTTTACAGAAAAAATCCACGTGACGGAAAAACGAAGGATAAAAAACTTCCAAGACCCGATTGAGGTTCGGATAGGATTTTTTGGGTATGAAACTAACCAGTGACGGCTGAAAGCCATCATAGCTGTAGAACTCACCGAGAGCTTCGTTTTGACTGGTTATCGCTCCCGTAACTCTAAATGAGCCAAGAGTTATGGCCCTCCGAAGAATCGATATCCAAAGGGTGCAACATCTACGGTGCAAGGTGCAACATCCGTCCAAAATGAGGAAACAGTGCCGTATGACTTTGAGAAATGGGTGCATGGATTTGAAACGGAGCATTACCATGGTGCACCACTCTCCAGCGATGGTAAATCATAGAACAGCCACGGGGATCCTGTTTTACAGAAAAAATCCACGTGACGGAAAAACGAAGGATAAAAAACTTCCAAGACCCGATTGAGGTTCGGTTAGGATTTTTTGGGTATGAAACAAACTAGTGACGGCTGAGAGCTGTCATAGCTGTAGAACTCACCGAGAGCTTCATTTTGACTAGTTATCGCTCCCGTAACTCTAAACGAGCCAAGAGTTATGGCCCTCCGAAGAATCGATATCCACAGGGTGAAACATCTACGGTGCAAGGTGCAACATCCGTCCAAAATGACGAAACGATGCCGTATGACTTTGAGAAATGAGTGCATGGATTTGAAACGGAGCACTACCATGGTGCACCACTCTACAGCGATGGTAAATCATAGAACAGCCACGGGGATCCTGTTTTACAGAAAAAATCCACGTGACGGAAAAACGAAGGATAAAAAACTTCCAAGACACGATTGAGGTTCGGTTAGGATTTTTTGGTTATGAAACTAACCAGTGAAGGATGAAAGCTGTCATAGCTGTAGAACTCACCGAGAGCTTCGTTTTGACTGGTTATCGCTCCCGTAACTCTAAACGAGCCAAGAGTTATGGCCCTCCGAAGAATCAATATCCAAAGGGTGCAACATCTACGGTGCAAGGTGCAACATCCGTCCAAAATGACGAAACAGTGCCGTACGACTTTTATAAATGGGTGCATGGATTTGAAACGGAGCACTACCATGGCGCACCACTCTCTAGGTATGGTAAATCATAGAACAGCCACAGGGATCCTGTTTTACAGAAAAAATCCACGTGACGGAAAAACGAAGGATAAAAAACTTCCAAGACCAGATTGAGGTTCGGATAGGATTTTTTAGGTATGAAACTAACCTGTGACGGCTGAAAGCTGTCATAGCTGTAGAACTCACCGAGGGCTTCATTTTGACTGGTTATCGCTCCCGTAACTCTAAACGAGCCAAGAGTTATGGACCTCCGAAGAATCGATATCCATTGGGTGCAACATCTACGGTGCAAGGTGCAACATCCGTCCAAAATGACGAAACAGTGCCGTATGACTTTGAGAAATGGGTGCATGGATTTGAAACGGAGCATTACCATGGCGCACCACTCTCCAGGTATGGTAAATCATAGAACAGCCACGGTGATCCTGTTCTACAGAAAAAATCCACGTGACGGAAAAACGAAGGATAAAAAACTTCCAAGACCCGATTGAGGTTCGGATAGGATTTTTTGGGTATGAAACTAACCAGTGACGGCTAAAAGCCGTCATAGCTGTAGAACTCACCGAGAGCTTCGTTTTGACTAGTTATCGCTCCCGTAACTCTAAACGAGCCAAGAGTTATGGTCCTCCGAAGAATCGATATCCAAAGGGTGCAACATCTACGGTGCAAGGTGCAACATCCGTCCAAAATGAGGAAACAGTGCCGTACGACTTTGAGAAATGGGTGCATGGATTTGAAACGGAGCACTACCATGGTGCACCACTCTCCAGCGATGGTAAATCATAGAACAGCCACGGGGATCCTGTTTTACAGAAAAAATCCACGTGACGGAAAAACGAAGGATAAAAAACTTCCAAGACCCGATTGAGGTTCGGTTAGGATTTTTTGGGTATGAAACTAACCAGTGACGGCTGAAAGCTGTCACAGCTGTAGAACTCACCGAGATCTTCGTTTTGACTGGTTATCGCTCCCGTAACTCTAAACGAGCCAATAGTTATGGCCCTTCGAAGAATCGATATCCACAGGGTCAAACATCTACGGTGCAAGGTGCAACATCCGTCCAAAATGACGAAACAGTGCCGTATGACTTTGAGAAATGGGTGCATGGATTTGAAATGGAGCACTACCATGGTGCACCACTCTAGCGATGGTAAATCATAGAACAGCTACGGGGATCCTTTTTTACAGAAAAAATCCACGTGACGGAAAAACGAAGGATAAAAAACTTCCAAGACCCGATTGAGGTTCGGTTAGGCTTTTTTGGGTATGAAACTAACCAGTGACGGCTGAAAGCTGTCATAGCTGTAGAACTCACCGAGAGCTTCGTTTTGACTGGTTATCGCTCCCGTAACTCTAAACGAGCCAAGAGTTATGGCCCTCCGAAGAATCGATTTCCACAGGGTGCAACATCTACGGTGCAAGGTGCAACATCCGTCCAAAATGACGAAACAGTGCCGTACGACTTTGTGAAATGGGTGCATGGAATTGAAACGGAGCACTACAATGTCGCACCACTCTCCAGCGATGGTAAATCATAGAACAGCCACGGGGATCCTATTTTACAGAAAAAATCCACGTGACGGAAAAACGAAGGATAAAAAACTTCCAAGACCCGATCGAGGTTCGGTTAGGATTTTTTGGGTATGAAACTAACCAGTGATGGCTGAAAGCTGTCATAGCTGTTGAACTCACCGAGAGCTTCGTTTTGACTGGTTACGCTCCCGTAACTCTAAACGAGCCAAGAGTTATGGCCCTCCGAAGAATCGATTTCCACAGGGTGCAACATCTACGGTGCAAGGTGCAACATCCGTCCAAAATGACGAAACAGTGCCGTACGACTTTGAGAAATGGGTGCATGGATTTGAAACGGAGCACTACCATGTCGCACCACTCTCCAGCGATGGTAAATCATAGAGCCACGGGGATCATGTTTTACAGAAAAAATCCACGTGACGGAAAAACGAAGGATAAAAAATTTCCAAGACCCGATTGAGGTTCGGTTAGGATTTTTTGGGTATGAAACTAACCAGTGACGGCTGAAAGCGGTCATAGCTGTAGAACTCACCGAGCGCTTCGTTTTGACTGGTTATCGCTCCCATAACTCTAAACGAGCCAAGAGTTATGGCCCTCCGAAGAATCGATATCCACAGGGTGAAACATCTACGGTGCAAGGTGCAACATCCGTCCAAAATGACGAAACAGTGCCGTATGACTTTGAGAAATGGGTGCATGGATTTGAAACGGAGCACTACCATGGTGCACCACTCTCCAGCGATGGTAAATCATAGAACAGCCACGGGGATCCTGTTTTACAGAAAAAATCCACGTGACGGAAAAACGAAGGATAAAAAACTTCCAAGACCCGATTGAGGTTCGGTTAGGATTTTTTGGGTATGAAACTAACCAGTGACGGCTGAAAGCTGTCATAGCTGTAGAACTCACCGAGAGCTTCGTTTTGACTGGTTATCGCTCCCGTAACTCTAAACGAGCCAAGAGTTATGGCCCTCCGAAAAATCGATATCCAAAGGGTGCAACATCTACGGTGCAAGGTGCAACATCCGTCCAAAATGACGAAACAGTGTCGTACGACATTTAGAAATGGGTGCATGGATTTGAAACGGAGCACTACCATGGCGCACCACTCTCCAGGTATGGTAAATCATAGAACAGCCACGGGGATCCTGTTTTACAGAAAAAATCCACGTGACGGAAAAACGAAGGATAAAAAACTTCCAAGACCCGATTGAGGTTTGGATAGGATTTTTTGGGTACGAAACTAACCAGTGGTGGCTGAAAGTTGTCATAGCTGTAGAACTCACCAAGGGCTTCGTTTTGATTGGTTATCGCTCCCGTAACTCTAAACGAGCCAAGAGTTATGGCACTCCGAAGAATCGATATCCATTGGGTGCAACATCTACGGTGCAAGGTGCAACATCCGTCCAAAATGACGAAACAGTGCCGTACGACCTTTAGGAATGGGTGCAAGGATTTTAAACGGGGCACTACCATGGCGCACCACTCTCCAGGTATGGTAAATCATAGAACAGCCACGGGGATCCTATTTTACAGAAAAAAATCGACGTGACGGAAAAACGAAGGATAGAAAACTTCCAAGACCCGATTGAGGTTCGGATAGGATTTTTTGGGTATTAAACTAACCAGTGACGGCTGAAAGCGGTCATAGCTGTAGAACCCACTGAGAGCTTCGTTTTGACTGGTTATCGCTCCCGTAACTCTAAACGAGCCAAGAGTTATGGCCCTCCGAAGAATCGATATCCACAGGGTGCAACATCTATGGTGCAAGGTGCAACATCCGTCCAAAATGAAGAAACAGTGCCGTACGACTTTGTGAAATGGGTGCATGGATTTGAAACGGAGCACTACCATGGTGCATCACTCTCCAGCGATGGTAAATCATATAACAGCCGCGGGGATCCTGTTTTACAGAAAAAATCCACATGACGGAAAAACGAAGGATAAAAAACTTCTAAGACCCGATTGAGGTTCGGTTAGGATTTTTTGGGTATGAAACTAACCAGTGACGGCTGAAAGCAGTCATAGCTATAGAACTCACCGAAAGCTTCGTTTTGACTGGTTAACGCTCCCGTAATTCTAAACGAGCCAAGAGTTATGGCCCTCCGAAGAATCGATTTCCACAGGGTGCAACATCTACGGTGCAAGGTGCAACATCCGTCCAAAATGACGAAAAAGTGCCGTACGACTTTGAGAAATGGGTGCATGGATTTGAAACGGAGCACTACCATGTCGCACCACTCTCCAGCGATGGTAAATCATAGAACAGCCACGGGGATCCTGTTTTACAGAAAAAATCCACGTGACGGAAAAACGAAGGATATAAAACTTCCAAGACCGGATTGAGGTTCGGTTAGGATTTTTTGGGTATGAAACTAACCAGTGACGGCTGAAAGCTGTCATAGCTGTAGAACTCACCGAGAGCTTCGTTTTGACTGGTTATCGCTCCCGTAACTCTAAACGAGCCAAGAGTTATGGCCCTCCGAAGAATCGATTTCCACAGGGTGCAACATCTACGGTGCAAGGTGCAACATCCGTCCAAAATGACGAAACAGTGCCGTACGACTTTGTGAAATGGGTGCATGGATTCGAAACGGAGCACTACCATGGTGCACCACTCTCCAGCGATGGTAAATCATAGAACAGCCACGGGGATCCTGTTTTACAGAAAAAATCCACGTGACGGAAAAACGAAGGATAAAAAACTTCTAAGACCCGATCGAGGTTCGGTTAGGATTTTTTGGGGATGAAACTAACCAGTGACGGCTGAAAGCTGTCATAGCTGTAGAACTCACCAAGAGCTTCGTTTTGACTGGTTATCGCTCCCGTAACTCTAAACGAGCCAAGAGTTATGGCCCTCCGAAGAATCGATTTCCACAGGGTGCAACATCTACGGTGCAAGGTGCAACATCCGTCCAAAATGACGAAACAGTGCCGTACGACTTTGTGAAATGGGTGCATGGATTCGAAACGGAGCACTACCATGGTGCACCACTCTCCAGCGATGGTAAATCATAGAACAGCCACGGGGATCCTGTTTTACAGAAAAAATCCACGTGACGGAAAAACGAAGGATAAAAAACTTCTAAGACCCGATCGAGGTTCGGTTAGGATTTTTTGGGGATGAAACTAACCAGTGACGGCTGGAAGCTGTCATAGCTGTAGAACTCACCGAGAGCTTCGTTTTGACTGGTTATCGCTCCCGTAACTCTAAACGAGCCAAGAGTTATGGCCCTCCGAAGAATCGATTTCCACAGGGTGCAACATCTACGGTGCAAGGTGCAACATCCATCCAAAATGACGAAACAGTGCCGTACGACTTTCTGAAATGGGTACATGGATTTGGAACGGAGCACTACCATGGTGCACCACTCTCCAGCGATGGTAAATCATAGAACAGCCACGGGGATCCTGTTTTACAGAAAAAATCCACGTGACGGAAAAACAAAGGATAAAAAACTTCTAAGACCCGATTGAGGTTCGGTTAGGATTTTTTGGGTATGAAACTAACCAGTGACGGCTGAAAGCTGTCTTAGCTGTAGAACTCACCGAGAGCTTCGTTTTGACTGGTTATCGCTCCCGTAACTCTAAACGAGCCAAGACTTATGGCCCTCCGAAGAATCAATTTCCACAGGGTGCAACATCTACGGTGCAAGGTGCAACATCCGTCCAAAATGACGAAACAGTGCCGTACGTCTTTGAGAAATGGGTGCGTGGATTTGAAACGGAGCACTACCATGTCACACCACTCTCCAGCGATGGTAAATCATAGAACAGCCACGGGGATCCTGTTTTACAGAAAAAATCCACGTGACGGAAAAACGAAGGATATAAAACTTCCAAGACCGGATTGAGGTTCGGTTAGGATTTTTTGGGTATGAAACTAACCAGTGACGGCCGAAAGCTGTCATAGCTGTTGAACTCACCGAGAGCTTCCTTTTGACTGGTTATCGCTCCCGTAACTCTAAACGAGCCAAGAGTTATGGCCCTCCGAAGAATCGATTTCCACAGGGTGCAACATCTACGGTGCAAGGTGCAACATCCGTCCAAAATGACGAAACAGTGCCGTACGACTTTGTGAAATGGGTGCATGGATTCGAAACGGAGCACTACCATGGTGCACCACTCTCCAGCGATGGTAAATCATAGAACAGCCACGGGGATCCTGTTTTACAGAAAAAATCCACGTGACGGAAAAACGAAGGATAAAAAACTTCTAAGACCCGATCGAGGTTCGGTTAGGATTTTTTGGGGATGAAACTAACCAGTGACGGCTGAAAGCTGTCATAGCTGTAGAACTCACCGAGAGCTTCGTTTTGACTGGTTATCGCTCCCGTAACTCTAAACGAGCCAAGAGTTATGGCCCTCCGAAGAATCGATTTCCACAGGGTGCAACATCTACGGTGCAAGGTGCAACATCCGTCCAAAATGACGAAACAGTGCCGTACGACTTTGTGAAATGGGTGCATGGATTCGAAACGGAGCACTACCATGGTGCACCACTCTCCAGCGATGGTAAATCATAGAACAGCCACGGGGATCCTGTTTTACAGAAAAAATCCACGTGACGGAAAAACGAAGGATAAAAAACTTCTAAGACCCGATCGAGGTTCGGTTAGGATTTTTTGGGGATGAAACTAACCAGTGACGGCTGAAACTGTCATAGCTGTAGAACTCACCGAGAGCTTCGTTTTGACTAGTTATCGCTCCCTTAACTCTAAACGAGCCAAGAGTTATGGCCCTCCGAAGAATCGATTTCCACAGGGTGCAACATCTACGGTGCAAGGTGCAACATCCATCCAAAATGACGAAACAGTGCCGCACGACTTTGTGAAATGGGTGCATGGATTTGGAACGGAGCACTACCATGGTGCACCACTCTCCAGCGATGGTAAATCATAGAACAGCCACGGGGATCCTGTTTTACAGAAAAAATCCACGTGACGGAAAAACAAAGGATAAAAAACTTCTAAGACCCGATTGAGGTTCGGTTAGGATTTTTTGGGTATGAAACTAACCAGTGACGGCTGAAAGCAGTCATAGCTGTAGAACTCACCGAGAGCTTCGTTTTGACTGGTTATCGCTCCCGTAACTCTAAACGAGCCAAGAGTTATGGCCCTCCGAAGAATCGATTTCCACAGGGTGCAACATCTACGGTGCAAGGTGCAACATCCGTCCAAAATGACGAAACAGTGCCGTACGTCTTTGAGAAATGGGTGCGTGGATTTGAAACGGAGCACTACCATGTCACACCACTCTCCAGCGATGGTAAATCATAGAACAGCCACGGAGATCCTGTTTTACAGAAAAATCCACGTGACGGAAAAACGAAGGATATAAAACTTCCAAGACCGGATTGAGGTTCGGTTAGGATTTTTTGGGTATGAAACTAACCAGTGACGGCGAAAGCTGTCATAGCTGTTGAACTCACCGAGAGCTTCCTTTTGACTGGTTATCGCTCCCGTAACTCTAAACGAGCCAAGAGTTATGGCCCTCCGAAGAATCGTTTTCCACAGGGTGCAACATCTACGGTGCAAGGTGCAACATCCGTCCAAAATGAGGAAACAGTGCCGTACGACTTTGAGAAATGGGTGCATGGATTTGAAACGGAGCACTACCATGTCGCACCAGTCTCCAGCGATGGTAAATCATAGAACAGCCACGGGGATCCTGTTTTACAGAAAAAATCCACGTGACGGAAAAACGAAGGATAAAAAACTTCCAAGACCCGATTGAGGTTCGGTTAGGATTTTTTGGGTATGAAACTAAACAGTGACGGCTGAAAGCGGTCAAAGCTGTAGAACTCACCGAGAGCTTCGTTTTGACTGGTTATCGCTCCCGTAACTCTAAACGAGCCAAGAGTTATGGCCCTCCGAAGAATCGATTTCCACAGGGTGCAACATCTACGGTGCAAGGGGCAACATCCGTCCAAAATGACGAAACAGTGCCGTACGACCTTTAGAAATGGGTGCATGGATTTGAAACGGAGCATTACCATGGTGCACCACTCTCCAGGTATGGTAAATCATAGAACAGCCACGGGGATCCTGTTTTACAGAAAAAATCCACGTGACGGAAAAACGAAGGATAAAAAACTTCCAAAACCCGATTGAGGTTCGGTTAGGATTTTTTGGGTATGAAATTAACCAGTGACGGCTGAAAGCTGTCATAGCTATAGAACTCACCGAGAGTTTCGTTTTGACTGGTTATCGCTCCCGTAACTCTAAACGAGCTAAGAGTTATGGCCCTCCGAAGAATCGATTTCCACAGGGTGCAACATCTACGGTGCAAGGTGCAACATCCGTCCAAAATGATGAAACAGTGTCGTACGACTTTGAGAAATGGGTGCATGGATTTGAAACGGAGCACTACCATGTCGCACCACTCTCCAGCGATGGTAAATCATAGAACAGCCACGGGGATCCTGTTTTACAGAAAAAATCCACGTGACGGAAAAACGAAGGATAAAAAACTTCCAAGACCCGGTTGAGGTTCGGTTAGGATTTTTTGGGTATGAAACTAACAAGTGACGGCTGAAAGCCGTCATAGCTGTAGAACTCACCGAGAGCTTCGTTTTGACTGGTTATCTCTCCCGTAACTCTAAACGAGCCAAGAGTTCTGGCCCTCCGAAGAATCAATATCCATTGGGTGCAACATCTACGGTGCAAGGTGCAACATCCGTCCAAAATGACGAAACAGTGCCGTACGACTTTGAGAAATGGGTGCATGGATTTGAAATGGAGCATTACCATGGTGCACCACTCTCCAGCGATGTTAAATCATAGAACAGCCACGGGTATCCTTTTTTACAGAAAAAATCCACGTGACGGAAAAACGAGGGATAAAAAACTTACAAGACCCGATTGAGGTTCGGATAGGATTTTTTGGGTATGAAACTAACCAGTGACGGCTGAAAGCCGTCATAGCTGTAGATCTCACAGAGAGCTTCGTTTTGACTGGTTATCGCTCCCGTAAATCTAAACGAGCCAAGAGTTATGGCCCTCCGAAGAATCGATATCCACAGGGTGCAACATCTACGGTGCAAGGTGCAACATCCGTCCAAAATGACGAAACAGTGCCGTACGACCTTTAGAAATGGGTGCATGGATTTGAAACGGAGCACTACCATGAGGCACCACTCTCCAGCGATGGTAAATCATAGAACAGCCACGGGGATCCTGTTTTACAGAAAAAATCCACGTGACGGAAAAACGAAGGATAAAAAACTTCCAAGACCCGATTGAGGTTCGGATAGGATTTTTTAGGTATGAAACTAACCAGTGATTGCTGAAAGCTGCATAGCTGTAGAACTCACCGAGAGCTTCGTTTTGACTGGTTATCGCTCCCGTAACTCTAAACGAGCCAAGAGGTATGGCCCTCCGAAGAATCGATATCCAAAGGGTGCAACATCTACGGTGCAAGGTGCAACATCCGTCCAAAATGACGAAACAGTGCCGCACGACTTTGAGAAATGGGTGCATGGATTTGAAACGGAGCACTACCATGGTGCACCACTCTCCAGCGATGGTAAATCATAGAACAGCCACGGGGATCCTGTTTTACAGAAAAAATCCACGTGATGGAAAAACGAAGGATAAAAAACTTCCAAGACCCGATTGAGGTTCGGTTAGGATTTTTTGGGTATGAAACTAACCAGTGACGGCTGAAAGCGGTCATAGCTGTAGAACCCACTGAGAGCTTCGTTTTGACTAGTTATCGCTCCCGTAACTCTAAACGAGCCAAGAGTTATGGCCCTTCGAAGAATCGATATCCACAGGGTGCAACATCTACGGTGCAAGGTGCAACATCCGTCTAAAATGACGAAACAGTGTCGTACGACTTTGTGAAATGGGCGCATGGATTTGAAACGGAGCACTACCATGGTGCACCACTCTCTAGCGATGGTAAATCATAGAACAGCCACGGGGATCCTGTTTTACAGAAAAAATCCACTTGACGGAAAAAGGAAGGATAAAAAACTTCTAAGACCCGATTGAGGTTCGGTTAGGATTTTTTGGGTATGAAACTAACTAGTGACGGCTGAAAGCTGTCATAGCTGTAGAACTCACCGAGTGCTTCGTTTTGACTGGTTATCGCTCCCGTAACTCTAAACGAGCCAAGAGTTATGGCCCTCCGAAGAATCGATTTCCACAGGGTGCAACATCTACGGTGCAAGGTGCAACATCCGTCCAAAATGACGAAACAGTGCCGTACGACTTTGAGAAATGGGTGCATGGATTTGAAACGGAGCACTACCATGTCGCACCACTCTCCAGCGATGGTAAATCATAGAACAGCCACGGGGATCCTGTTTTACAGAAAAAATCCACGTGACGGAAAAACGAAGGATAAAAAACTTCCAAGACCCGATTGAGGGTCGGTTAGGATTTTTTGGGTATGAAACTAACCAGTGATGGCTGAAAGCTGTCATAGCTGTAGAACTCCCCGAGAGCTTCGTTTTGATTGGTTATTGCTCCCGTAACTCTAAACGAGCCAAGAGTTCCGGCCCTCTGAAGAATCAATATCCATTGGGTGCAACATCTACGGTGCAAGGTGCAACATCCGTCCAATATGACGAAACAGTGCCGTACGACTTTGAGAAATGGGTGCATGGATTTGAAACGGAGCACTACCATGGTGCACCACTCTCCAGTGATGGTAAATCATAGAATAGCCACGGGGATCCTGTTTTACAGAAAAAATCCAGGTGACGGAAAAACGAAGGATAAAAAACTTCCAAGACCCGATTGAGGTTCGGTTAGGATTTTTGGGGTATGAAACTAACCAGTGACGGCTGAAAGCGGTCATAGCTGTAGAACTCACCGAGCGCTTCGTTTTGACTGGTTATCGCTCCCGTAACTCTAAACGAGCCAAGAGTTATGGCCCTCCGAAGAATCGATATCCACAGGGTGAAACATCTACGGTGCATGGTGCAACATCCGTCCAAAACGACGAAACAGTGCCGTATGACTTTGAGAAATGGGTGCATGGATTTGAAACGGAGCACTACCATGGTGCACCACTCTCCAGCGATGGTAAATCATAGAACAGCCACGGGGATCCTGTTTTACAGAAAAAATCCACGTGACGGAAAAACGAAGGATAAAAAACTTCCATGACCCGATTGAGGTTCGGTTAGGATTTTATGGGTATGAAACTAACCAGTGACGGCTGAAACCTGTCATAGCTGTAGAACTCACCGAGAGCTTAGTTTTGACTGGTTATCGCTCCCGTAACTCTAAACGAGCCAAGAGTTATGGCCCTCCGAAGAATCGATATCCAAAGAGTGCAACATCTACGGTGCAAGGTGCAACATCCGTCCAAAATGACGAAACAGTGTCGTACGACATTTAGAAATGGGTGCATGGATCTGAAACGGAGCACTACCATGGCGCACCACTCTCCAGGTATGGTAAATCATAGAACAGCCACGGGGATCCTGTTTTGCAGAAAAAATCCACGTGACGGAAAAACGAAGGATAAAATACTTCCAAGACCTGATTGAGGTTCGGATAGGATTTTTTGGGTACGAAACTAACCAGTGGTGGCTGAAAGCCGTCATAGCTGTAGAACTCACCGAGAGCTTCGTTTTAACTGGTTATCGCTCCCGTAACTCTAAACGAGCCAAGAGTTATGGCCCTCCGAAGAATCGATATCCATTGGGTGCAACATCTACGGTGCAAGGTGCAACATCCGTCCAAAATGACGAAACAGTGCCGTACGACCTTTAGAAATGGGTGCATGGATTTGAAACGGAGCACTACCATGGTGCACCACTCTCCAGGTATGGTAAATCATAGAACAGCCACGGGGATCCTGTTTTACAGAAAAAATCGACGTGACGGAAAAACGAAGGATAAAAAACTTCCAAGACCCGATTGAGGTTCGGATAGGATTTTTTGGGTATGAAACTAACCAGTGACGGCTGGAAGCGGTCACAGCTGTAGAACCCACTGAGAGCTTCGTTTTGACTGGTTATCGCTCCCGTAACTCTAAACGAGCCAAGAGTTATGGCCCTCCGAAGAATCGATATCCACTGGGTGCAAGATCTACGGTGCAAGGTGCAACATCCGTCCAAAATGACGAAACAGTGCCGTACGACTTTGTGAAATGGGTGCATGGATTTGAAACGGAGCACTACCATGATGCACCACTCTCCAGCGATGGTAAATCATAGAACAGCCACGGGGATCCTGTTTTACAGAAAAAATCCACGTGACGGAAAAACGAAGGATAAAAAACTTCCAAGACCCGATTGAAGTTCGGTTAGGATTTTTTGGGTATGAAACTAACCAGTGATGGCTGAAAGCTGTCATAGCTGTAGAACTCCCCGAGAGCTTCGTTTTGACTGGTTATCGCTCCCGTAACTCTAAACGAGCCAAGAGTTCTGGCCCTCCGTAGAATCGATATCCATTGGGTGCAACATCTACGGTGCAAGGTGCAACATCCGTCCAATATGACGAAACAGTGCCGTACGACTTTGAGAAATGGGTGCATGGATTTGAAACGGAGCACTACCATGGTGCACCACTCTCCAGCGATGGTAAATCATAGAACAGCCACGGGGATCCTGTTTTACAGAAAAAATCCACGTGACGGAAAAGCGAAGGATAAAAAACTTCCAAGACCCGATTGATGTTCGGATAGGATTTTTTGGGTATGAAACTAACCAGTGACGGCGGAAAGCCGTCATAGCTGTAGAACTCACCGAGAGCTTCGTTTTGACAGGTTATCGCTCCCGTAAATCTAAACGAGCCAAGAGTTATGGCCCTCCGAAGAATCGATATCCACAGGGTGCAACATCTACGGTGCAAGGTGCAACATCCGTCCAAAATGATGAAACAGTGCCGTACGACCTTTAGAAATGGGTGCATGGATTTGAAACGGAGCACTACCATGGTGCACCGCTCTCCAGGTTTGGTAAATCATAGAACAGCCATGGGGATCCTGTTTTACAGAAAAAATCCACGTGACGGAAAAACGAAGGATAAAAAACTTCAAAGACCCGTTTGAGGTTCGGATAGGATTTTTTGGGTATGAAACTAGCCAGTGACGGCATAAAGCGGTCATAGCTGTAGAACTCACCGAGAGCTTCGTTTTGACTGGTTATCGCTCCCGTAACTCTAAACGAGCCAAGAGTTATGGCCCTCCGAAGAATCGATATCCACAGGGTGCAACATCTACAGTGCAAGGTGCAACATCCGTCCAAAATGACAAAACAGTGCCGTACGACCTTTAGAAATGGGTGCATGGATTTGAAACAGAGCACTACCATGGCGCACCACTCTCCAGGTGTGGTAAATCATAGAACAGCCACGGGGATCCTGTTTTACAGAAAAAATCCACGTGACGGAAAAACGAAGGATAAAAAACTTCCAAGACCCGATTGAGGTTCGGATAGGATTTTTTGGGTATGAAACTAACCAGTGGCGGCTGAAAGCTATCATAGCTGTAGAACTCACCGAGGGCTTCGTTTTGAATGGTTATCGCTCCCGTAACTCTAAATGAGCCAAGAGTTATGGCCCTCCGAAGAATCGATTTCCACAGGGTGCAACATCTACGGTGCAAGGGGCAACATCCGTCCAAAATGACGAAACAGTGCCGTACGATCTTTAGAAATGGGTGCATGGATTTGAAACGGAGCACTACCATGGTGCACCACTCTCCAGGTATGGTAAATCATAGAACAGCCACGGGGATCCTGTTTTACAGAAAAATCCACGTGACGGAAAAACGAAGGATAAAAAACTTCCAAGACCCGATTGAGGTTCGGATAGGATTTTTTGGGTATGAAACTAACCAGTGACGGCTGAAAGCTGTCATAGCTGTAGAACTCACCAAGAGCTTCGTTTTGACTGGTTATCGCTCCCGTAACTCTAAACGAGCCATGAGTTATGGCCCTCCGAAGAATCGATTTCCACAGGGTGCAACATCTACGGTGCAAGGGGCAACATCCGTCCAAAATGACGAAACAGTGTCGTACGACCTTTAGAAATGGGTGCATGGATTTGAAACGGAGCACTACCATGGTGCACCACTCTCCAGGTATGGTTAATCATAGAACAGCCACGGGGATCCTGTTTTACAGAAAAAATCCACGTGACGGAAAAACGAAAGATAAAAAACTTCCAAGACCCGATTGAGGTTCGGATAGGATTTTTTGGGTATGAAACTAACCAGTGACGGTTGAAAGCGGTCATAGCTATAGAACTCACCAAGAGCTTCGTTTTGACTGGTTATCACTCCCGTAACTCTAAACGAGCCAAGAGTTATGGCCCTCCGAAGAATCTATTTCCACAGGGTGCAACATCTACGGTGCAAGGTGCAACATCCGTCCAAAATGACGAAACAGTGCCGTACGACTTTGAGAAATGGGTGCATGGATTTGAAATGGAGCACTACCATGGTGCACCACTATCCATGTATGGTAAATCATAGAACAGCCACGGGGATCCTGTTTTACAGAAAAAATCCACGTGACGGGAAAACAAAGGATAAAAAACTTCCAAGACCCGGTTGAGGTTCGGTTAGGATTTTTTGGGTATGAAACTAACCAGTGACGGCTGAAAGCCGTCATAGCTATAGAACTCACCGAGAGCTTCGTTTTGACTGGTTATCGCTCTCGTAACTCTAAACGAGCCAAGAGTTATGGCCCTCCGAAGAATCAATATCCATTGGGTGCGACATCTACGGTGCAAGGTGCAACATCCGTCCAAAATGACGAAACAGTGCCGTACGACTTTGAGAAATGGGTGCATGGATTTGAAACGGAGCACTACCATGGTGCACCACTCTCCAGCGATGTTAAATCATAGAACAGCCACGGGGATCCTTTTTTACAGAAAAAATCCACGTGACGGAAAAACGAAGGATAAAAAACTTACAAGACCCGATTGAGGTTCGGATAGGATTTTTTGGGTATGAAACTAACCAGTGACGGCTGAAAGCTATCATGGCTGTAGAACTCACCGAGAGCTTCGTTTTGACTGGTTATCGCTCCCGTAACTATAAACGAGCCAAGAGTTATGGCCCTCCGAAGAATCGATATCCAAAGGGTGCAACATTTACGGTGCAAGGTGCAACATCCGTCCAAAATGACGAAACAATGACGTACGACTTTGAGAAATGGGTGCATGGATTTGAAATGGAGCACTACCATGGTGCACCACACTCCAGCGATGGTAAATCATAGAACAGCCACGGGGATCCTGTTTTACATAAAAAATCCACGTGACGGAAAAACGAAGTATAAAAAACTTCCAAGACCCGGTTGAGGTTCGGATAGGATTTTTTGGGTATGAAACTAACCAGTGACGGCTGAAAGCCGTCATAGCTGTAGAACTCACCAAGAGCTTCGTTTTGACTGGTTATCGCTCCGGTAACTCTAAACGAGCCAAGAGTTATGGCCCTCTGAAGAATCGATATCCACAGGGTGCAACATCTACGGTGCAAGGGGCAACATCCGTCCAAAATGACGAAACAGTGCCGTACGAGCTTTAGAAATGGGTGCATGGATTTGAAACGGAGCACTACCATGGTGCACCACTCTCCGGGTATGGTAAATCATAGAACAACCACGGGGATCCTGTTTTACAGAAAAAATCCACGTGACGGAAAAACGAAGGATAAAAAACTTCCAAGACCCGGTTGAGGTTCGGATAGGATTTTTTGGGTATGAAACTAACCAGTGACGGCTGAAAGCGGTCAAAGCTGTAGAACTCACCGAGAGCTTCGTTTTGACTAGTTATCGCTCTCGTGACTCTAAACGAGCTAAGAGTTATGGCCCTTCGAAGAATCGATTTACACAGGGTGCAACATCTACGGTGCAAGGTGCAACATCCGTCCAAAATGACGAAACAGTGCCGTACGACTTTGAGAAATGGGTGCATGGATTTGAAACGGAGCACTACCATGGGGCACCACTCTCCAGGTATGGTAAATCATAGAACAGCCAAGGGGATCCTGTTTTACAGAAAAAATCCACGTGACGGAAAAACGAAGGATAAAAAACTTCCAAGACCCGGTTGAGGTTCGGATAGGATTTTTTGGGTATGAAACTAACCAGTGACGGCTGAAAGCGGTCATAGCTGTAGAACTCACCGAGAGCTTCGTTTTGACTGGTTATCGCTCGCATAGCTCTAAACGAGCCAAGAGTTATGGCCCTCCGAAGAATCGATATCCAAAGGGTGCAACATCTACGGTGCAAGGTGCAACATCCGTCCAAAATGACGAAGCAGTGTCGTACGACATTTAGAAATGGGTGCGTGGATTTGAAACGGAGCACTACCATGGCGCACCACTCTCCAGGTATGTTAAATCATAGAACAGCCACGGGGATCCTGTTTTACAGAAAAAATCCACGTGACGGAAAAAGGAAGGATAAAAAACTTCCAAGACCCGATTGAGGTTCGGATAGGATTTTTGGGTAGTAAACTAACCAGTGGCGGCTGAAAGCTATCATAGCTGTAGAACTCACCGAGGGCTTCGTTTTGACTGGTTATCGCTCCCGTAACTCTAAACGAGCCAAGAGTTAAGGCCCTCCGAAGAATCAATATCCACAGGGTGCAACATCTACGGTGCAAGGTGCAACATCCGTCCAAAATGACGAAACAGTGTCGTACGACCTTTAGAAATGGGTGCATGGATTTGAAACGGAGCACTACCATGGTGCACCACTCTCCAGCGATGGTAAATCATAGAACAGCCACGGGGATCCTGTTTTACAGAAAAAATCCACGTGGCGGAAAAACGAAGGATAAAAAACTTCCAAGACGCGATTGAGGTTCAGATTGGATTTTTTGGCTATGAAACTAACCAGTGACGGCTGAAAGCTGTCATTGATGTAGAACTCACCGAGAGCTTCTTTTTGACTGGTTATCGCTCCCGTAACTCTAAACGAGCCAAGAGTTATGGCCCTCCGAAGAATCGATATCCAAATGGTGCAACATCTACGGTGCAAGGTGCAACATCCGTCCAAAATGACGAAACAGTGTCTTACGACTTTGAGAAATGGGTGCATGGATTTGAAACGGAGCACTACCATGGCGCACCACTCTCCAGCGATGGTAAATCATAGAACAGCCACGGGGATCCTGTTTTACAAAAAAAAATCCACGTGACGGAAAAACGAAGGATAAAAAACTTACAAGACCCGATTGAGGTTCGGATAGGATTTTTGGGTATGAATCTAACCATGGACGGCTGAAAGCTGTCATAGCTGTAGAACTCACCGAGAGCTTCGTTTTGACTAGTTACCGCTCCCGTAACTCTAAACGAGCCAAGAGTTATGGCCCTCCGAAGAATCGATATCCAAAGGGTGCAACATCTACGGTGCAAGGTGCAACATCCGTCCAAAATGACGAAAAAGTGCCATACGACTTTGAGAAATGGGTGCATGGATTTGAAACGGAGCACTACCATGGTGCACCACTCTCCAGCGATGGTAAATCATAGAACAGCCACGGGGATCCTGTTTTACAAAAAAAATCCACGTGACGGAAAAACGAAGGATAAAAAATTTCCAAGACCCGATTGAGGTTCGGATAGGATTTTTTGGGTATGAAACTAACCAGTGACGGCTAAAAGCAGTCATAGCTGTAGAACTCACCGAGAGCTTCGTTTTGACTAGTTATCGCTCCCGTAACTCTAATCGAGCCAAGAGTAATGGCCCTCCGAAGAATCGATATCCACAGGGTGCAACATCTACGGTGCAAGGTGCAACATCCGTCCAAAATGACGAAACAGTGCCGTACAACTTTGAGAAATGGGTGCATGGATTTTAAACGGAGCACTACCATGGTGCACCACTCTCCAGCGATGGTAAATCATAGAATAGCCACGGGTATCCTGTTTTACATAAAAAATCCACGCGACGGAAAAACGAAGGATAAAAAACTTCCAAGACCCGATTGAGGTTCGGATACATTTTTTTGGTATGAAACTAACCAGTGACGGCTGAAAGCTATCATAGCTGTAGAACTCACCGAGAGCTTCGTTTTGACTGGTTATCGCTCCCGTAACTCTAAACGAGCCAAGAGTTATGGCCCTCCGAAGAATCGATATCCAAAGGGTGCAACATCTACGGTGCAAGGTGCAACATCCGTCCAAAATGACGAAACAGTGCCGTACGACTTTGAGAAATGGGTGCATGGATTTGAAATGGAGCACTACCATGGTGCACCACTCTCCAGCGATGGTAAATCATAGAACAGCCACGGGGATCTTGTTTTACATAAAAAATCCACGTGACGGAAAAACGAAGTATAAAAAACTTCCAAGACCCGATTGAGGTTCGGATAGGATTTTTATGGTATGAAACTAACCAGTGACGGCTGAAAGCTGTCACTGCTGTAGAACTCACCGAGAGCTTTGTTTTGATTGGTTATCGCTCCCGTAACTCTAAACGAGCCAAGAGTTATGGCCCTCCGAAGAATCGATACCCAAATGGTGCATGGATTTGAAACGGAGAAATGGGTGCATGGATTTGAAACGGAGCACTACCATGGTGCATCACTCTCCAGCGATGGTAAATCATACAACAGCCACGGGGATCCTGTTTTACAGAAAAAATCCACGTGACGGAAAAACGAAGGATAAAAAACTTCCAAGAGACGGTTGAGGTTCGGATAGGATTTTTTGGGTATGAAACTAACCAGGGACGGCTGAAAGCGGTCATAGCTGTAGAACTCACCGAGAGCTTCGTTTTGACAGGTTATCGCTCCCATAACTCTAAACGAGCCAAGAGTTATGTCCCTCCGAAGAATAGATATCCACAGGGTGAAACATCTACGGTGCAAGGTGCAACATCCGTCCAAAATGACGAAACAGTGCCGTATGACTTTGACAAATGGGTGCATGGATTTGAAATGGAGCACTACCATGGTGCACCACTCTCCAGCGATGGTAAATCATAGAACAGCCACGGGGATCCTGTTTTACATAAAAAATCCACGTGACGGAAAAACGAAGTATAAAAAACTTCCAAGGCCCGATTGAGGTTCGGATAGGATTTTTTTGGTATGAAACTAACCAGTGACGGCTGAAAGCTGTCATTGCTGTAGAACTCACCGAGTTCTTCATTTTGACTGGTTATCGCTCCCGTAACTCTAAACGAGCCAAGAGTTATGGCCCTCCGAAGAATCGATATCCAAATGGTGCAACATCTACGGTGCAAGGTGCAACATCCGTCCAAAATGACGAAACAGTGCCGTACGACTTTGAGAAATGGGTGCATGGATTTGAACCGGAGCACTACCATGGTGCACCACTCTCCAGCGATGGTAAATCATAGAACAGCCTCGGGGATCCTGTTTTACATAAAAAATCCACGTGACGGAAAAACGAAGGATAAAAAACTTCCAAGACCCGATTGTGGTTCGGATAGGATTTTTTGGGTATGAAACTAACCAGTGACGGCTGAAAGCTATCACTGCTGTAGAACTCACCGAGAGCTTCGTTTTGACAGGTTAGCGCTCCCGTAACTCTAAACGAGCCAAGAGTTATGGCCCTCCGAAGAATCGATACCCAAATGGTGCAACATCTACGGTGCAAGGTGCAACATCCGTCCAAAATGACGAAACAGTGCCTTACGACTTTGAGAAATGGGTGCATGGATTTGAAACGGAGCACTACCATGGCGCACCACTCTCCAGCGAGGGTAAATCATAGAACAGCCACGGGGATCCTGTTTTACAGAAAAAATCCACGTGACGGAAAAACGAAGGATAAAAAACTTACAAGACCCGATTGAGGTTCGGATAGGATTTTTTGGTTATGAATCTAACCAGTGACGGATGAAAGCTGTCATAGCTGTAGAACTCACCGAGAGCTTCGTTTTGACTGGTTATTGCTCCCGTAACTCTAAACGAGCCAAGAGTTATGGCCCTCCGAAGAATCGATATCCAAAGGGTGCAACATCTACGGTGCAAGGTGCAACATTCGTCCAAAATGACGAAACAGTGCCGTACGACTTTGAGAAATGGGTGCATGGATTTGAACCGGAGCACTACCCTGGTGCACCACTCTCCAGCGATGGTAAATCATAGAACAGCCACGGGGATCCTGTTTTACAGAAAAAATCCACGTGACGGAAAAACGAAGGATAAAAAACTTCCAAGACCCGATTGAGGTTCGGTTAGGATTTTTTGGGTATGAAGCTAACCAGTGACGGCTGAAAGCGGTCATAGCTGTAGAACTCACCGAGGGCTTCGTTTTGACTGGTTATCGCTCCCGTAACTTTAAACGAGCCAAGAGTTATGGCCCTCCGAAGAATCGATATCCATTGGGTGCAACATCTTCGGTGCAAGGTGCAACATCCGTCCAAAATGACGAAACAGTGCCGTACGACCTTTAGAAATAGGTGCATGGATTTGAAACGGAGCACTACCATGGTGCACCACTCTCCGGGTATGGTAAATCATAGAACAGCCACGGGGATCCTGTTTTACAGAAAAAATCCACGTGACGGAAAAACGAAGGATAAAAAACTTCCAAGACCCGGTTTAGGTTCGGATAGGATTTTTTGGGTATGAAACTAACCAGTGACGGTTGAAAGTAGTCATAGCTGTAGAACTCTCCGAGAGCTTCGTTTTGACTAGTTATCGCTCACGTGACTCTAAACGAGCCAAGAGTTATGGCCCTCCGAAGAATCGATTTCCACAGGGTGCAACATCTACGGTGCAAGGTGCAACATCCGTCCAAAATGACGAAACAGTGTCGTACGACATTTAGAAATGGGTGCATGGATTTGAAACGGAGCACTACCTTGGCGCACCACTCTCCAGGTATGGTAAATCATAGAACAGCCACGGGGATCCTGTTTTACAGAAAAAATCCATGTGACGGAAAAACGAAGGATAAAAACTTCCAAGACCCGATTGAGGTTCGGATAGGATTTTTTGGGTATGAAACTAACCAGTGGCAGCTGAAAGCTATCATAACTGTAGAACTAACCGAGGGCTTCGTTTTGACTGGTTATCGCTCCCGTAACTCTAAACGAGCCAAAAGTTATGGCCCTCCGAAGAATCGATATCCATTGTGTGCAACATCTACGGTCCAAGGTGCAACATCCGTCCAAAATGACGAAACAGTGCCGTACGACCTTTAGAAATGGGTGCATGGATTTGAAACGGAGCACTACCATGGTGCACCACTCTCCAGCGATGGTAAATCATAGAACAACCACGGGGATCCTGTTTTACAGAAAAAATCCACGTGACGGAAAAACGAAGGATAAAAAACTTCCAAGACCCGATTGAGGTTCGGTTAGGATTTTTTGGGTATGAAACTAACCAGTGACGGCTGAAAGCTGTCATAGCTGTAGAACTCACCGAGGGCTTCGTTTTGACTGGTTAACGCTCCCGTAACTCTAAACGAGCCAAGAGTTATGGCCCTCCGAAGAATCGATATCCATTGGGTGCAACATCTACGGTGCAAGGTGCAACATCCGTCCAAAATGACGAAACAGTGTCGTACGACCTTTAGAAATGGGTGCATGGATTTGAAACGGAGCACTACCATGGTGCACCACTCTCCGGGTATGGTAAATCATAGAACAGCCACAGGAATCCTGTTTTACAGAAAAAATCCACGTGACGGAAAAAAGAAGGATAAAAAACTTTCAAGACCCGGTTGAGGTTCGGATAGGATTTTTTGGGTATGAAACTAACCAGTGACGGCTGAAAGCGGTCATAGCTGTAGAACTCTCCGAGAGCTTCGTTTTGACTGGTTATCGCTCACGTGACTCTAAACAAGCCAAGAGTTATGGACCTCCGAAGAATCGATATCCACAGGGTGCAACATCTACGGTGCAAGGTGCAACATCCGTCCAAAATGACGAAACAGTGCCGTACAACTTTGAGAAATGGGTGCATGGATTTTAAATGGAGCACTACCATGGTGCACCACTCTCCAGCGATGGTAAATCATAGAATAGCCACGGGTATCCTGTTTTACATAAAAAATCCACGCGACGGAAAAACGAAGGATAAAAAACTTCCAAGACCCGATTGAGGTTCGGATACATTTTTTGGGTATGAAACTAACCAGTGACGGCTGAAAGCTATCATAGCTGTAGAACTCACCGAGAGCTTCGTTTTGACTAGTTATCGCTCCCGTAACTCTAAACGAGCCAAGAGTTATGGCCCTCCGAAGAATCGATATCCAAAGGGTGCAACATCTACGGTGCAAGGTGCAACATCCGTCCAAAATGACGAAACAGTGCCGTACGACTTTGAGAAATGGGTGCATGGATTTGAAATGGAGCACTACCATGGTGCACTACTCTCCAGCGATGGTAAATCATAGAACAGCCACGGGGATCCTGTTTTACATAAAAAATCCACGTGACGGAAAAACGAAGTATAAAAAACTTCCAAGACCCGATTGAGGTTCGGATAGGATTTTTATGGTATGAAACTAACCAGTGACGGCTGAAAGCTGTCACTGTTGTAGAACTCACCGAGAGCTTTGTTTTGACTGGTTATCGCTCCCGTAACTCTAAACAAGCAAAGAGTTATGGCCCTCCGAAGAATCGATACCCAAATGGTGCAACATCTACGGTGCAAGGTGCAACATCCTTCCAAAATGACGAAACAGTGCCGTATGACTTTGAGAAATGGGTGCATGGATTTGAAACGGAGCACTACCATGTTGCACCACTCTCCAGCAATGGTAAATCATACAACAGCCACGGGGATCCTGTTTTACAGAAAAAATCCACGTGACGGAAAAACGAAGGATAAAAAACTTCCAAGACACGGTTGAGGTTCGGATAGGATTTTTTGGGTATGAAACTAACCAGGGACGGCTGAAAGCGGTCATAGCTGTAGAACTCACCGAGAGCTTCGTTTTGACAGGTTATTGCTCCCGTAACTCTAAACGAGCCAAGAGTTATGGCCCTCCGAAGAATAGATATCCACAGGGTGAAACATCTACGGTGCAAGGTGCAACATCCGTCCAAAATGACGAAACAGTGCCGTATGACGTTGAGAAATGGGTGCATGGATTTGAAACGGAGCACTACCATGGTGCACCACTCTCCAGCGATGGTAAATCATAGAACAGCCACGGGGATCCTGTTTTACATAAAAAATCCACGTGACGGAAAAACGAAGTATAAAAAACTTCCAAGACCCGATTGAGGTTCGGATAGGATTTTTTTGGTATGAAACTAACCAGTGACGGCTAAAAGCTGTCATTGCTGTAGAACTCACCGAGTGCTTCATTTTGACTGGTTATCGCTCCCGTAACTCTAAACGAGCCAAGAGTTATGGCCCTCCGAAGAATCGATATCCAAATGGTGCAACATCTACGGTGCAAGGTGCAACATCCGTCCAAAATGACGAAACAGTGCCGTACGACTTTGAGAAATGGGTGCATGGATTTGAACCGGAGCACTACCATGGTGCACCACTCTCCAGCGATGGTGAATCATAGAACAGCCTCGGGGATCCTGTTTTACATAAAAAATCCACGTGACGGAAAAAAGAAGGATAAAAAACTTCCAAGACCCGATTGAGGTTCGGATAGGATTTTTTGGGTATGAAACTAACCAGTGACGGCTGAAAGCTATCACTGCTGTAGAACTCACCGAGAGCTTCGTTTTCACAGGTTAGCGCTCCCGTAACTCTAAACGAGCCAAGAGTTATGGCCCTCCGAAGAATCGATACCCAAATGGTGCAACATCTACGGTGCAAGGTGCAACATCCGTCCTAAATGACGAAACAGTGCCGTACGACTTTGAGGAATGGGTGCATGGATTTGAAACGGAGCACTACCATGGTGCACCACTCTCCAGCGAGGGTAAATCATAGAACAGCCACGGGGATCCTGTTTTACAGAAAAAACCCACGTGACGGAAAAACGAAGGATAAAAAACTTGCAAGACCCGATTGAGGTTCGGATAGGATTTTTTGGGTATGAATCTAACCAGTGACGGCTGAAAGCTGTCATAGCTGTAGAACTCACCGATAGCTTCGTTTTGACTGGTTATTGCTCCCGTAACTCTAAACGAGCCAAGAGTTATGGCCCTCCGAAGAATCGATATCCAAAGGGTGCAACATCTACGGTGCAAGGTGCAACATTCGTCCAAAATGACGAAACAGTGTCGTACGACTTTGAGAAATGGGTGCATGGATTTGAACCGGAGCACTACCCTGGTGCACCACTCTCCAGCGATGGTAAATCATAGAACAGCCACGGGGATCCTGTTTTACATAAAAAATCCACGTGACGGAAAAACGAAGGATAAAAAACTTCCAAGACCCGATTGAGGTTCGGTTAGGATTTTTTGGGTATGAAGCTAACCAGTGACGGCTGAAAGCTGACATAGCTGTAGAACTCACCGAGGGCTTCGTTTTGACTGGTTATCGCTCCCGTAACTTTAAACGAGCCAAGAGTTATGGCCCTCCGAAGAATCGATATCCATTGGGTGCAACATCTTCGGTGCAAGGTGCAACATCCGTCCAAAATGACGAAACAGTGCCGTACGACCTTTAGAAATAGGTGCATGGACTTGAAACGGAGCACTACCATGGTGCACCACTCTCCGGGTATGGTAAATCATAGAACAGCCACGGGGATCCTGTTTTACAGAAAAAATCCACGTGACGGAAAAACGAAGGATAAAAAACTTCCAAGACCCGGTTTAGGTTCGGATAGGATTTTTTGGGTATGAAACTAACCAGTGACGGCTGAAAGCAGTCATAGCTGTAGAACTCTCCGAGAGCTTCGTTTTGACTGGTTATCGCTCACGTGACTCTAAACGAGCCAAGAGTT
The DNA here is from genome assembly GCA_030765085.1 of Allium cepa. NCBI lineage: Eukaryota > Viridiplantae > Streptophyta > Magnoliopsida > Asparagales > Amaryllidaceae > Allium > Allium cepa. The sequence continues at coordinate 11,604,871 of CM060943.1, forward strand.
ATGGCCCTCCCAAGAATCGATTTCCACAGGGTGCAACATCTACGGTGCAAGGTGCAACATCCGTCCAAAATGACGAAACAGTGTCGTACGACATTTAGAAATGGGTGCATGGATTTGAAACGGAGCACTACCATGGCGCACCACTCTCCAGGTATGGTAAATCATAGAACAGCCACGGGGATCCTGTTTTACAGAAAAAATCCACGTGACGGAAAAAAGAAGGATAAAAACTTCCAAGACCCGATTGAGGTTCGGATAGGATTTTTTGGGTATGAAACTAACCAGTGGTAGCTGAAAGCTATCACAGCTGAAGAACTCACCGAGGGCTTCGTTTTGACTGGTTATCGCTCCCGTAACTCTAAACGAGCCAAAAGTTATGGCCCTCCGAAGAATCGATATCCATTGTGTGCAACATCTACGGTCCAAGGTGCAACATCCGTCCAAAATGACGAAACATTGCCGTACGACCTTTAGAAATGGGTGCATGGATTTGAAACGGAGCACTACCATGGTGCACCACTCTCCAGCGATGGTAAATCATAGAACAACCACGGGGATCCTGTTTTACAGAAAAAATCCACCTGACGGAAAAACGAAGGATAAAAAACTTCCAAGACCCGATTGAGGTTCGGTTAGGATTTTTTGGGTATGAAACTAACCAGTGACGGCTGAAAGCTGTCATAGCTGTAGAACTCACCGAGGGCTTCGTTTTGACTGGTTAACGCTCCCGTATCTCTAAACGAGCCAAGAGTTATTGCCCTCCGAAGAATCGATATCCATTGGGTGCAACATCTACGGTGCAAGGTGCAACATCCATCCAAAATGACGAAACAGTGCCGTACGACCTTTAGAAATGGGTGCATGGATTTGAAACGGAGCACTACCATGGTGCACCACTCTCCGGGTATGGTAAATCATAGAACAGCCACGGGGATCCTGTTTTACAGAAAAAATCCACGTGACGGAAAAACGAAGGATAAAAAACTTTCAAGACCCGGTTGAGGTTCGGATAGGATTTTTTGGGTATGAAACTAACCAGTGACGGCTGAAAGCGGTCATAGCTGTAGAACTCTCCGAGAGCTTCGTTTTGACTGGTTATCGCTCACATGACTCTAAACGAGCCAAGAGTTATGGCCCTCCGAAGAATCGATTTCCACAGGGTGCAACATCTACGGTGCAAGGTGCAACATCCGTCCAAAATGACGAAACAGTGTCGTACGATATTTAGAAATGGGTGCATGGATTTGAAATGGAGCACTACCATGGCGCACCACTCTCCAGGTATGGTAAATCATAGAACAGCCACGGGGATCCTGTTTTACAGAAAAAATCCACGTGACGGAAAAACGAAGGATAAAAAACTTCCAAGACCCGATTGAGGTTCGGATAGGATTTTTTGGGTAGAAACTAACCAGTGGCGGCTGAAAGCTGTCATAGCTGTAGAACTCAGCGAGGGCTTCGTTTTGACTGGTTATCGCTCCCTGTAACTCTAAACGAGCCAAAGGTTACGGCCCTCCGAAGAATCGATATCCATTGGGTGCAACATCTACGGTCCAAGGTGCAACATCCGTCCAAAATGACGAAACAGTGTCGTACGACCTTTAGAAATGGGTGCATGGATTTGAAACGGAGCACTACCATGGTGCACCACTCTCCGGGTATGGTAAATCATAGAACAGCCACGGGGATCCTGTTTTACAGAAAAAATCCACGTGACGGAAAAATGAAGGATAAAAAACTTCCAAGACACGGTTGAAGTTCGGATAGGATTTTTTGGGTATGAAACTAACCAGGGACGGCTGAAAGCGGTCAAAGCTGTAGAACTCACCGAGAGCTTCGTTTTGACTGGTTATCGATCCCGTAACTCTAAACGAGCCAAGAGTTATGGCCCTCCGAAGAATCGATATCCACAGGGTGAAACATCTACGGTGCAAGGGGCAACATCCGTCCAAAATGACGAAACAGTGCCGTATGACTTTGAGAAATGGGTGCATGGATTTGAAACGGAGCACTACCATGGTGCACCACTCTCCAGCGATGGTAAATCATAGAACAGCCACGGGGATCCTGTTTTACAGAAAAAATCCACGTGACGGAAAAACGAAGGATAAAAAACTTCCAAGACGCGATTGAGGTTCAGTTAGGATTTTTTGGGTATGAAACTAACCAGTGACGGCTGAAAGCTGTCATAGCTGTAGAACTCACCGAGAGCTTCGTTTTGACTGGTTGTCGCTCCCGTAACTCTAAACGAGCCAAGAGTTATGGCCCTCCGAAGAATCGATATCCAAAGGGTGCAACATCTACGGTGCAAGGTGCAACATCCGTCCAAAATGACGAAACAGTGCCGTACGACATTTAGAAATGGGTGCATGGATTTGAAACGGAGCACTACCATGGCGCACCACTCTCCAGGTATGGTAAATCATAGAACGGCCACGGGGATCCTGTTTTACAGAAAAATCCACGTGACGGAAAAACGAAGGATAAAAAACTTCCAAGACACGGTTGAGGTTCAGATAGGATTTTTTGGGTATGAAACTAACCAGTGGCGGCTGAAAGCTGTCGTAGCTGTAGAACTCACCGAGGGCTTCGTTTTGACTGGTTATCGCTCCCGTAACTCTAAACGAGCCAAAAGTTATGGCCCTCCGAAGAATCGATATCCACAGGGTGAAACATCTACGGTGCAAGGTGCAACATCCGTCCAAAATGACGAAACAGTGCCGTATGACTTTGAGAAATGGGTGCATGGATTTGAAACGGAGCACTACCATGGTGCACCACTCTCCAGCGATGGTAAATCATAGAACAGCCACGGGGATCCTGTTTTACAGAAAAAATCCACGTGACGGAAAAACGAAGGATAAAAAACATCCAAGACCCGATTGAGGTTCGGTTAGGATTTTTTGGGTATGAAACTAACCAGTGACGGCTGAAAGCTGTCATAGATGTAGAACTCACCGAGGGCTTCGTTTTGACTGGTTATCGCTCCCGTAACTCTAAACGAGCCAAGAGTTATGGCCCTCCGAAGAATCGATATCCATTGGGTGCAACATCTACGGTGCAAGGTGCAACATCCGTCCAAAATGACGAAACAGTGCCGTACGACCTTTAGAAATGGGTGCATGGATTTGAAACGGAGCACCACCATGGTGCACCACTCTCCAGGTATGGTAAATCATAGAACAGCCACGGCGATCCTGTTTTACAGAAAAAATCCAGGTGACGGAAAAACGAAGGATAAAAAACATCCAAGACCCGGTTTAGGTTCGGATTGGATTTTTTGGGTATGAAACTAACCAGTGACGGCTGAAAGCGGTCATAGCTGTAGAACTCTCCAAGAGCTTCGTTTTGACTGGTTATCGCTCACGTGACTCTAAACGAGCCAAGAGTTATGGCCCTCCGAAGAATCGATTTCCACAGGGTGCAACATCTACGGTGTAAGGTGCAACATCCGTCCAAAATGACGAAACAGTGCCGTACGACATTTAGAAATGGGTGCATGGATTTGAAACAGAGCACTACCATGGCGCACCACTCTCCAGGTATGGTAAATCATAGAACAGCCACGGGGATCCTGTTTTACAGAAAAATCCACGTGACGGAAAAACGAAGGATAAAAAACTTCCAAGACCCGATTGAGGTTCGGATAGGATTTTTTGGGTATGAAACTAACCAGTGGCTGCTGAAAGCTATCATAGCTGTAGAACTCACCGAGGGCTTCGTTTTGACTGGTTATTGCTCCCGTAACTCTAAACGAGCCAAAAGTTATGGCCCTCCGAAGAATCGATATCCACAGGGTGAAACATCTACGGTGCAAGGTGCAACATCCGTCCAAAATGACGAAACAGTGCCGTATGACTTTGAGAAATGGGTGCATGGATTTGAAACGGAGCACTACCATGGTGCACCACTCTCCAGCGATGGTAAATCATAGAACAGCCACGGGGATCCTGTTTTACAGAAAAAATCCACGTGACGGAAAAACGAAGGATAAAAAACATCCAAGACCCGATTGAGGTTCGGTTAGGATTTTTTGGGTATGAAACTAACCAGTGACGGCTGAAAGCTGTCATAGATGTAGAACTCACCGAGGGCTTCGTTTTGACTGGTTATCGCTCCCGTAACTCTAAACGAGCCAAGAGTTATGGCCCTTCGAAGAATCGATATCCATTGGGTGCAACATCTACGGTGCAAGGTGCAACATCCATCCAAAATGACGAAACAGTGCCGTACGACCTTTAGAAATGGGTGCATGGATTTGAAACGGAGCACCACCATGGTGCACCACTCTCCAGGTATGGTAAATCATAGAACAGCCACGGCGATCCTGTTTTACAGAAAAAATCCAGGTGACGGAAAAACGAAGGATAAAAAACATCCAAGACCCGGTTTAGGTTCGGATTGGATTTTTTGGGTATGAAACTAACCAGTGACGGCTGAAAGCGGTCATAGCTGTAGAACTCTCCAAGAGCTTCGTTTTGACTGGTTATCGCTCACGTGACTCTAAACGAGCCAAGAGTTATGGCCCTCCGAAGAATCGATTTCCACAGGGTGCAACATCTACGGTGTAAGGTGCAACATCCGTCCAAAATGACGAAACAGTGCCGTACGACATTTAGAAATGGGTGCATGGATTTGAAACAGAGCACTACCATGGCGCACCACTCTCCAGGTATGGTAAATCATAGAACAGCCACGGGGATCCTGTTTTACAGAAAAATCCACGTGACGGAAAAACGAAGGATAAAAAACTTCCAAGACCCGATTGAGGTTCGGATAGGATTTTTTGGGTATGAAACTAAACAGTGGCTGCTGAAAGCTATCATAGCTGTAGAACTCACCGAGGGCTTCGTTTTGACTGGTTATTGCTCCCGTAACTCTAAACGAGCCAAAAGTTATGGCCCTCCGAAGAATCGATATCCATTGGGTGCAACATCTACGGTCCAAGGTGCAACATCCGTCCAAAATGACGAAACAGTGCCGTACGACCTTTAGAAATGGGTGCATGGATTTGAAACGGAGCACTACCATGGTGCACCACTCTCCAGCGATGGTAAATCATAGAACAGCCACGGGGATCCTGTTTTACAGAAAAAATCCACGTGACGGAAAAACGAAGGATAAAAAACTTCCAAGACCCGATTGAGGTTCGGTTAGGATTTTTTGGGTATGAAACTAACCAGTGACGGCTGAAAGCTGTCATAGCTGTAGAACTCACCGAGGGCTTCGTTTTGATTGGTTATCGCTCCCGTAACTCTAAACGAGCCAAGAGTTATGGCCCTCCAAAGAATCGATATCCATTGGGTGCAACATCTACGGTGCAAGGTGCAAGATCCGTCCAAAATGACGAAACAGTGCCGTACGACCTTTAGAAATGGGTGCATGGATTTGAAACGGAGCACTACCATGGTGCACCACTCTCCGGGTATGGTAAATCATAGAACAGCCACGGGGATCCTGTTTTACAGAAAAAATCCACGTGACGGAAAAACGAAGGATAAAAAACATCCAAGCCCCGGTTTAGGTTCGGATGGGATTTTTTGGGTATGAAACTAACCAGTGACGGATGAAAGAGGTCATAGCTGTAGAACTCTCCGAGAGCTTCGTTTTGACTGGTTATCGCTCACGTGACTCTAAACAAGCCAAGAGTTATGGCCCTCCGAAGAATCGATTTCCACAGGGTGCAACATCTACGGTGCACGGTGCAACATCCGTCCAAAATGACGAAACAGTGCCGTACGACATTTAGAAATGGGTGCATGGATTTGAAACGGAGCACTACCATGGCGCACCACTCTCCAGGTATGGTAAATCATAGAACAGCCATGGGGATCTTGTTTTACAGAAAAAATCCACGTGACGGAAAAACGAAGGATAAAAAACTTCCAAGACACGGTTGAGGTTCGGATAGGATTTTTTGGGTATGAAACTAACCAGGGACGGCTGAAAGCGGTCATAGCTGTAGAACTCACCGAGAGCTTCGTTTTGACTGGTTATCGCTCTCGTAACTCTAAACGAGCCAAGAGTTATGGCCCTCCGAAGAATCGATATCCACAGGGTGAAACATCTACGGTGCAAGGTGCAACATCCGTCCAAAATGACGAAACAGTGCCGTATGACTTTGAGAAATGGGTGCATGGATTTGAAACGGAGCACTACCATGGTGCACCACTCTCCAGCGATGGTAAATCATAGAACAGCCACGGGGATCCTGTTTTACAGAAAAAATCCACGTGACGGAAAAACGAAGGATAAAAAACTTCCAAGACCCGATTGAGGTTCGGTTAGGATTTTTTGGGTATGAAACTAACCAGTGACGGCTGAAAGCGGTCATAGATGTAGAACTCACCGAGGGCTTCGTTTTGACTGTTTATCGCTCCCGTAACTCTAAACGAGCCAAGAGTTATGGCCCTCCGAAGAATCGATATCCATTGGGTGCAACATCTACGGTGCAAGGTGCAACATCCGTCCAAAATGACGAAACAGTGCCGTACGACCTTTAGAAATGGGTGCATGGATTTGAAACGGAGCACTACCATGGTGCACCACTCTCCAGGTATGGTAAATCATAGAACAGCCACGGGGATCCTGTTTTACAGAAAAAATCCACGTGACGGAAAAACGAAGGATAAAAAACTTTCAAGACCCGGTTGAGGTTCGGATAGGATTTTTTGGGTATGAAACTAACCAGTGACGGCTGAAAGCGGTCATAGCTGTAGAACTCTCCGAGAGCTTCGTTTTGACTGGTTATCGCTCACGTGACTCTAAACGAGCCAAGAGTTATGGCCCTCCGAAGAATCGATTTCCACAGGGTGCAACATCTACGGTGCAAGGTGCAACATCCGTCCAAAATGACGAAACAGTGTCGTACGACATTTAGAAATGGGTGCATGGATTTGAAATGGAGCACTACCATGGCGCACCACTCTCCAGGTATGGTAAATCATAGAACAGCCACGGGGATCCTGTTTTACAGAAAAAATCCACGTGACGGAAAAACGAAGGATAAAAAACTTCCAAGACCCGATTGAGGTTCGGATAGGATTTTTTGGGTAGAAACTAACCAGTGGCGGATGAAAGCTGTCATAGCTGTAGAACTCACAGAGGGCTTCGTTTTGACTGGTTATGGCTCCCTGTAACTCTAAACGAGCAAAAAGTTATGGCCCTCCGAAGAATCGATATCCATTAGGTGAAACATCTACGGTCCAAGGTGCAACATCCGTCCAAAATGACGAAACAGTGCCGTACGACCTTTAGAAATGGGTGCATGGATTTGAAACGGAGCACTACCATGGTGCACCACTCTCCGGGTATGGTAAATCATAGAATAGTCACGGGGATCCTGTTTTACAGAAAAAATCCACGTGACCGAAAAATGAAGGATAAAAAACTTCCAAGACACGGTTGAGGTTCGGATAGGATTTTTTTGGTATGAAACTAACCAGGGACGGCGGCTGAAAGCGGTCATAGCTGTAGAACTCACCAAGAGCTTCGTTTTGACTGGTTATCGCTCCCGTAAGTCTAAACGAGCCTAGAGTTATGGCCCTCCGAAGAATCGATATCCACAGGGTGAAACATCTACGGTGCAAGGTGCAACATCCGTCCAAAATGACGAAACAGTGCCGTATGACTTTGAGAAATGGGTGCATGGATTTGAAACGGAGCACTACCATGGTGCACCACTCTCCAGCGATGGTAAATCATAGAACAACCACGGGGATCCTGTTTTATAGAAAAAATCCACGTGACGGAAAAACGAAGGATAAAAAACTTCCAAGACCCGATTGAGGTTCGGTTAGGATTTTTTGGGTATGAAACTAACCATTGACGGCTGAAAGCTGTCATAGCTGTAGAACTCACCGAGAGCTTCGTTTTGACGTGTTATCGCTCCCGTTACTCTAAACGAGCCAAGAGTTATGGCCCTCCGAAGAATCGATATCCAAAGGGTGCAACATCTACGGTGCAAGGTGCAACATCCGTCCAAAATGACGAAACAGTGCCGTACGACCTTTAGAAATGGGTGCATGGATTTGAAACGGAGCACTACCATGGTGCACCACTCTCCAGGTATGGTAAATCATAGAACAGCCACGGGGATCCTGTTTTACAGAAAAAATCCACGTGACGGAAAAACGAAGGATAAAAAACTTTCAAGACCCGGTTGATGTTCGGATAGGATTTTTTGGGTATGAAACTAACCAGTGACGAAGCAGTGCCGTACGACATTTAGAAATGGGTGCATGGATTTGAAACGGAGCACTACCAAGGCGCACCACTCTCCAGGTATGGTAAATCATAGAACAGCCACGGGAATCCTGTTTTACAGAAAAAAATCCACGTGACGGAAAAACGAAGGATAAAAAACTTCCAAGACCCGATTGAGGTTCGGATGGGATTTTTTGGGTAGAAACTAACCAGTGGCGGCAGAAAGCTGTCATAGCTGTAGAACTCACCGAGGGCTTCGTTTTGACTGGTTATCGCTCCCTGTAACTCGAAACGAGCCAAAAGTTACGGCCCTCCGAAGAATCGATATCCATTGGGTGCAACATCTACGGTCCAAGGTGCAACATCCGTCCAAAATGACGAAACAGTGCCGTACGACCTTTAGAAATGGGTGCATGGATTTGAAGCGTAGCACTACCATGGTGCACCACTCTTCGGGTATGGTAAATCATAGAACAACCACGGGAATCCAGTTTTACAGAAAAAATCCACGTGACGGAAAAATGAAGGATAAAAAACTTCCAAGACACGGTTGTGGTTCAGATAGGATTTTTTGGGTATGAAACTAACCAGGGACGGCTGAAAGCGGTCATAGCTGTAGAACTCACCGAGAGCTTCGTTTTGACAGGTTATCGCTCCCGTAACTCTAAACGAGCCAAGAGTTATGGCCCTCCGAAGAATCGATATCCATTGGGTGCAACATCTTCGGTGCAAGGTGCAACATCCGTCCAAAATGAAGAAACAGTGCCGTACGACCTTTAGAAATGGGTGCATGGATTTGAAACGGAGCACTACCATGGCGCACCACTCTCTGGGTATGGTAAATCATAGGACAGCCACGGGGATCCTGTTTTACAGAAAAAATCCACGTGACGGAAAAACGAAGGATAAAAAACTTCCAAGACCCGGTTTAGGTTCGGAATGGATTTTTGGGTATGAAACTAACCAGTGACGGCTGAAAGCGGTCATAGCTGTAGAACTCTCCGAGAGCTTCGTTTTGACTGGTTATCGCTCACGTGACTCTAAACGAGCCAAGAGTTATGGCCCTCCGTAGAATCGATTTCCACAGGGTGCAACATCTACGGTGCAAGGTGCAACATCCGTCCAAAATGACGAAACAGTGCCGTACGACATTTAGAAATGGGTGCATGATTTGAAACGGAGCACTACCATGGCGCACCACTCTCCAGGTATTGTAAATCATAAAACAGCCACGGGGATCCTGTTTTACAGAAAAAATCCACGTGACGGAAAAACGAAGGATAAAAAACTTCCAAGACCCGATTGAGGTTCGGATAGGATTTTTTGGGTATGAAACTAACCAGTGACGGCTGAAAGCGGTCATAGCTGTAGAACCCTCCGAGAACTTCGTTTTGACTGGTTATCGCTCACGTGACTCTAAACGAGCCAAGAGTTATGGCCCTCCGTAGAATCGATTTCCACAGGGTGCAACATCTACGGTGCAAGGTGCAACATCCGTCCAAAATGACGAAACAGTGCCGTACGACATTAAGAAATGGGTGCATGGATTTGAAACGGAGCACTACCATGGCGCACCACTCTCCAGGTATGGTAAATCATTGAACAGCCACGGGGATCCTGTTTTACAGAAAAAATCCACGTGACGGAAAAACGAAGGATAAAAAACTTCCAAGACCCGATTGAGGTTCGAATAGGATTTTTTGGGTATGAAACTAACCAGTGGCGGCTGAAAGCTGTCATAGCTGTAGAACTCACCGAGGGCTTCGTTTTAATTGGTTATCGCTCCCGTAACTCTAAACGAGCCAAAAGTTATGGCCCTCCGAAGAATCGATATCCATTGGGTGCAACATCTACGGTCCAAGGTGCAACATCCGTCCAAAATGACGAAAAATTGCCGTACGACCTTTAGAAATGGGTGCATGGATTTGAAACGGAGCACTACCATGGTGCACCACTCTCCGGGTATGGTAAATCATAGAACAGCCACGGGGATCCTGTTTTACAGAAAAAATCCACGTGACGGAAAAACGAAGGATAAAAAACTTTCAAGACACGGTTGAGGTTCGGATAGGATTTTTTGGGTATGAAACTAACCAGGGACGGTTGAAAGCGGTCATAGCTGTAGAACTCACCGAGCGCTTCGTTTTGACTGGTTATCGCTCCCGTAGCTCTAAACGAGCCAAGAGTTATGGCCCTCCGAAGAATCGATATCCACAGGGTGAAACATCTACGGTGCAAGGTGCAACATCCGTCCAAAATGACGAAACAGTGCCGTATGACTTTGAGAAATGGGTGCATGGATTTGAAACGGAGCACTACCATGGTGCATCACTCTCCAGCGATGGTAAATCATAGAACAGCCACGGGGATCCTGTTTTACAGAAAAAATCAACGTGACGGAAAAACGAAGGATAAAAAACTTCCAAGACCCGATTGAGGTTCGGTTAGTATTTTTTGGGTTTGAAACAAACCAGTGACGGCTGAAAGCTGTCATAGCTGTAGAACTCACCGAGGGCTTCGTTTTGACTGGTTATCGCTCCCGTAACTCTAAACGAGCCAAGAGTTATGGCCCTCCGAAGAATCGATATCCATTGGGTGCAACATCTTCGGTGCAAGGTGCAACATCCGTCCAAAATGACGAAACAGTGCCGTACGACCTTTAGAAATGGGTGCATGGATTTGAAACGGAGCACTACCATGGTGCACCACTCTCCGGGTATGGTAAATCATAGAACAACCACGGGGATCCTGTTTTACAGAAAAAATCCACGTGACGGAAAAACGAAGGATAAAAAACTTCCAAGACCCGGTTTAGGTTCGGATAGGATTTTTGGGTATGAAACTAACCAGTGACGGCTGAAAGCGGTCATAGCTGTAGAACTCTCCGAGAGCTTCGTTTTGACTGGTTATCGCTTATGTGACTCTAAACGAGCCAAGAGTTATGGCTCTCCGAAGAATCGATTTCCACAGGGTGCAACATATACGGTGCAAGGTGCAACATCCGTCCAAAATGACGAAACAGTGCCGTACGACATTTAGAAATGGGTGCATGGATTTGAAACGGAGCACTACCATGGCGCACCACTCTCCAGGTATGGTAAATCATAGAACAACCACGGGGATCCTGTTTTACAGAAAAAATCCACGTGACGGAAAAACGAAGGATAAAAAACTTCCAAGACCCGATTGAGGTTCGGATAGGATTTTTTGGGTATGAAACTAACTAGTGGCGGCTGAAAGCTGTCATAGCTGTAGAACTCACCGAGGGCTTCGTTTTGACTGGTTATCGCTCCCGTAACTCTAAATGAGCCAAATGTTATGGCCCTCCGAAGAATCGATATCCATTGGGTGCAACATCTACGGTCCAAGGTGCAACATCCGTCCAAAATTAAGAAACAGTGTCGTACGAACTTTAGAAATGGGTGCATGGATTTGAAACGGAGCACTACCATGGTGCACCACTCTCCGGGTATGGTAAATCATAGAACAGCCACGGGGATCCTGTTTTACATAAAAAATCCACATGACGGAAAAACGAAGGATAAAAAACTTCCAAGACACGGTTGAGGATCGGATAGGATTTTTTGGGTATGAAACTAACCAGGGACGGCTGAAAGCGGTCATAGCTGTAGAACTCACCGAGAGCTTCGTTTTGACTGGTTATCGCTCCCGTAACTCTAAACGAGCCAAGAGTTATGGCCATCCGAAGAATCGAAATCCACAGGGTGAAACATCTACGGTGCAAGGTGCAACATCCGTCCAAAATGACGAAACAATGCCGTATGACTTTGAGAAATGGGTGCATGGATTTGAAACGGAGCACTACCATGGTGCACCACTCTCCAGCGATGGTAAATCATAGAACAGCCACGGGGATCCTGTTTTAAAGAAAAAATCCACGTGACGGAAAAACGAAGGATAAAAAACTTCCAAGACCCGATTGAGGTTCGGTTAGGATTTTTTGGGTCTGAAACTAACCAGTGACGGCTGAAAGCTGTCATAGCTGTAGAACTCACCGAGGGCTTCGTTTTGACTGGTTATCGCTCCCGTAACTCTAAACGAGCCAAGAGTTATGGCCCTTCGAAGAATCGATATCCATTGGGTGCAACATCTTCGGTGCAAGGTGCAACATCCGTCCAAAATGACGAAACAGTGTCGTACGACCTTTAGAAATGGGTGCATGGATTTGAAACGGAGCACTACCATGGTGCACCACTCTCCGAGTATGGTAAATCATAGAACAACCACGGGGATCCTGTTTTACAGAAAAAATCCACGTGACGGAAAAACGAAGGATAAAAAACTTCCAAGACCTGGTTTAGGTTCGGATAGGATTTTTTGGGTATGAAACTAACCACTGACGGCTGAAAGCGGTCATAGCTGTAGAACTCTTCGAGAGCTTCGTTTTGACTGGTTATCGCTCACGTGACTCTAAACGAGCCGAGAGTTATGGCCCTCCGTAGAATCGATTTCCACAGGGTGCAACATCTACGCTGCAAGGTGCAACATCCGTCCAAAATGACGAAACAGTGCCGTACGACATTTAGAAATGGGTGCATTTATTTGAAACAGAGCACTACCATGGCGCACCACTCTCCAGGTATGGTAAATCATTGAACAGCCACGGGGATCCTGTTTTACAGAAAAAATCCACGTGACGGAAAAACGAAGGATAAAAAACTTCCAAGATCCGATCGATGTTCGGATAGGATTTTTTGGGTATGAAACTAACCAGTGGCGGCTGAAAGCTGTAATAGCTGTAGAACTCACCGAGGGCTTCGTTTTGACTGGTTATCGCTCCCGTAACTCTAAACGAGCAAAAAGTTATGGCCCTCCGAAGAATCGATATCCATTGGGTGCAACATCTACGGTCCAAGGTGCAACATCCGTCCAAAATGACGAAACAGTGCCGTACGACCTTTAGAAATGGGTGCATGGATTTGAAACGGAGCACTACCATGGTGTACCACTCTCCGGGTATGGTAAATCATAGAACAGCCACGGGGATCCTGTTCTACAGAAAAATTCCACGTGACGGAAAAACGAAGGATAAAAAACTTCCAAGACCCGGTTTAGGTTCGGATAGGATTTTTTGGGTATGAAACTAACCAGGGACAGTTGAAAGCGGTCATAGTTGTAGAACTCACCGAGAGCTTCGTTTTGACAGGTTATCGCTCCCGTAACTCTAAACGAGCCAAGAGTTATGGCCCTCCGAAGAATCGATATCCACAGGGTGAAACATATACGGTGCAAGGTGCAACATCCGTCCAAAATGACGAAACAGTGCCGTATGACTTTGAGAAATGGGTGCATGGATTTGAAACGGAGCACTACCATGGCGCACCACTCTCCAGCGATGGTAAATCATAGAACAGCCCCGGGGATCCTATTTTACAGAAAAAATCCACGTGACGGAAAAACGAAGGATAAAAAACTTCCAAGACCCGATTGAGGTTCGGTTAGGATTTTTTGGGTTTGAAACTAACCAGTGACGGCTGAAAGCTGTCATAGCTGTAGAACTCACCGAGGGCTTCGTTTTGACTGGTTTTCGCTCCCGTAACTCTAGACGAGCCAAGAGTAATGGCCCTCCGAAGAATCGATATCCATTGGGTGCAACATCTTCGGTGCAAGGTGCAACATCCGTCCAAAATGACGATACAGTGCCGTACGACCTTTAGAAATGGGTGCATGGATTTGAAACGGAGCACTACCATGGCGCACCACTCTCCGGGTATGGTAAATCATAGAACAGCCACGGGGATCCTGTTCTACAGAAAAATCCACGTGACGGAAAAACGAGGATAAAAAACTTCCAAGACCCGGTTTAGGTTCGGATAGGATTTTTTGGGTATGAAACTAACCAGTGACGGCTGAAAGCGGTCATAGCTGTAGAACTCTCCGAGAGCTTCGTTTTGACTGGTTATCGCTTATGTGACTCTAAACGAGCCAAGAGTTATGGCCCTCCGAAGAATCGATTTCCACAGGGTGCAACATCTACGGTGCAAGGTGCAACATCCGTCCAAAATGACGAAACAGTGCCGTACGACATTTAGAAATGGGTGCATGGATTTGAAACGGAGCACTACTATGGCGCACCACTCTCCTGGTATGGTAAATCATAGAACAGCCACGGGGATCCTGTTTTAAAGAAAAAATCCACGTGACGGAAAAACGAAGGATAAAAAACTTCCAAGACCCGATTGAGGTTCGGATAGGATTTTTTGGGTATGAAACTAACCAGTGGCGGCTGAAAGCTGTCATAACTGTAGAACTCACCGAGGGCTTCGTTTTGACTGGTTATCGCTCCCGTAACTCTAAACGAGCCAAAAGTTATGGCCCTCCGAAGAATCGATATCCATTGGGTGCAACACCTACGGTCCAAGGTGCAACATCCGTCCAAAATTACGAAACAGTGCCGTACGACCTTTAGAAATGGGTGCATGGATTTGAAACGAAGCACTACCATGGTGCACCACTCTCCGGGTATGGTAAATCATAGAACAGCCACGGGGATCCTGTTTTACAGAAAAAATCCACGTGACGGAAAAACGAAGGATAAAAAACTTCCAAGACAAGGTTGAGGTTCGGATAGGATTTTTTGGGTATGAAACTAACCGGGGACGACTGAAAGCGGTCATAGCTGTAGAACTCACCGAGAGCTTCGTTTTGACTGGTTATCGCTCCCGTAACTCTAAACGAGCCAAGAGTTACGGCCCTCCGAAGAATCGATATCCACAGGGTGAAACATCTACGGTGCAAGGTGCAACATCCGTCCAAAATGACGAAACAGTGCCGTATGACTTTGAGAAATGGGTGCATGGATTTGAAACGGAGCACTACCATGGCGCACCACTCTCCAGCGATGGTAAATCATAGAACAGCCACGGGGATCCTGTTTTACAGAAAAAATCCACGTGACGGAAAAACGAAGGATAAAAAACTTCCAAGACCCGATTGAGGTTCGGATAGGATTTTTTGGGTATGAAACTAACCAGTGACGGCTGAAAGCTGTCATTGCTATAGAACTCACCGAGGGCTTCGTTTTGACTCGTTATCGCTCCCGTAACTCTAAACGAGCCAAGAGTTATGCCCCTCCGAAGAATCGATATCCATTGGGTGCAACATCTATGGTGCAAGGTGCAACATCCGTCCAAAATGACGAAACAGTGCCGTACGACCTTTAGAAATGGGTGCATGGATTTGAAACGGAGCACTACCATGGTGCACCACTCTCCGGGTATGGTAAATCATAGAACAGCCATGGGGATCCTGTTTTACAGAAAAAATCCACGTGATGGAAAAACGAAGGATAAAAAACTTCCAAGACCCGGTTGAGGTTCGGATAGGATTTTTTGGGTATGAAACTAACCAGTGACGGCTGAAAGCGGTCATAGCTGTAGAACTCACCGAGAGCTTCATTTTGACTGGTTATTGCTCCCGTAAATCTAAACGAGCCAAGAGTTATGGCCCTCCGAAGAATCGATTTCCACAGGGTGCAACATCTATGGTGCAAGGTGCAACATCCATCCAAAATGACGAAACAGTGCCGTACGACTTTGAGAAATGGGCGCATGGATTTGAAACGGAGCACTACCATGGTGCACCACTCTCCAGGTATGGTAAATCATAGAACAGCCACGGGGATCCTGTTTTACAGAAAAAATCCACGTGACGGAAAAACGAAGGATAAAAAACTTCCAAGACCCGGTTGAGGTTCGGATAGGATTTTTTGGGTATGAAACTAACCAGTGACGGCTGAAAGTGGTCATAGCTGTAGAACTCATCGAGAGCTTCATTTTGACTGGTTATCGCTCCCGTAACTCTAAACGAGCCAAGAGTTATGGCCCTCCGAAGAATCGATTTCCACAGGGTGCAACATCTACGGTGCAAGGTGCAACATCCGTCCAAAATGACGAAACAGTGCCGTACGACTTTGAGAAATGGGTGCATGGATTTGAAACGGAGCACTACCATGGTGCACCACTCTCCAGGTATGGTAAATCATAGAACAGCCACGGGGATCCTGTTTTACAGAAAAAATCGACGTGACGGAAAAACGAAGGATAAAAAACTTCCAAGACCCGATTGAGGTTCGGATAGGATTTTTGGGGTATGAAACTAACTAGTGACGGCTGAAAGCGGTCATAGCTGTAGAACCCACTGAGAGCTTCGTTTTGACTGGTTATCGCTCCCGTAACTCTAACGAGTCAAGAGTTATGGCCCTCCGAAGAATCGATTTCCACAGGGTGCAACATCTACGGTGCAAGGTGCAACATCCGTCCAAAATGATGAAACATTGCCGTACGACTTTGTGAAATGGGTGCATTGATTTGAAACGGAGCACTACCATGGTGCACCACTCTCCAGCGATGGTAAATCATAGAATAGCCACGGGGATCCTGTTTACAGAAAAAATCCACGTGACGGAAAAACGAAGGATAAAAAACTTCCAAGACCCGATTGAGGTTCGGTTAGGATTTTTTGGGTATGAAACTAAACGGTGATGGCTGAAAGCTGTCATAGCTGTAGAACTCCCCGAGAGCTTCGTTTTGAATGGTTATCGCTCCCGTAACTCTAAACGAGCCAAGAGTTCTGGCCCTCCGAAGAATCGATATCCATTGGGTGCAACATCTACGGTGCAAGGTGCAACATCCGTCCAAAATGACGAAACAGTGCCGTACGACTTTGAGAATTGGATGCATGGATTTGAAACGGAGCACTACCATGGTGCACCACTCTCCAGCGATGGTAAATCATAGAACAGCCACGGGGATCCTATTTTACAGAAAAAATCCACGTGACGGAAAAACGAAGGATAAAAAACTTCCAAGACCCGCTTGAGGTTCGGATAGGTTTTTTTGGGTATGAAACTAACCAGTGACGGCTGAAACCGTCATAGCTGTAGAACTCACAGAGAGCTTCGTTTTTACTGGTTATCGCTCCCGTAACTCTAAACGAGCCAAGAGTTATGGCCCTCCGAAGAATCGATATCCACAGGGTGCAACATCTACGGTGCAAGGTGCAACATCCGTCCAAAATGACGAAACAGTGCCGTACGACCTTTAGAAATGGGTGTATGGATTTGAAACGGAGCAATACCATGGTGCACCGCTCTCCAGGTATGGTAAATCATAGAACAGCCACGGGGATCCTGTTTTACAGAAAAAATCCACGTGACGGAAAAACGAAGGATAAAAAACTTCCAAGACCCGTTTGAGGTTCGGATAGGATTTTTTGGGTATGAAACTAACCAGTGACGGCTGAAAGCGGTCATAGCTGTAGAACTCACCTAGAGCTTCGTTTTGACTGGTTATCGCTCCCGTAACTCTAAATGAGCCAAGAGTTATGGCCCTCCGAAGAATCGATATCCACAGGGTGCAACATCTACGGTGCAAGGTGCAACATCCGTCCAAAATGACGAAACAGTGCCGTATGACCTTTAGAAATGGGTGCATGGATTTGAAACGGAGCACTACCATGGTGCACCACTGTCCAGGTATGGTAAATCATAGAACAGCCACGGGGATCCTGTTTTACAGAAAAAATCCACGTGACGGAAAAACGAAGGATAAAAAACTTCCAAGACCCGATTGAGGTTCAGATAGGATTTTTTGGGTATGAAACTAACCAGTGACGGCTAAAAGCCGTCATCGCTGTAGAACTCATAGAGAGCTTCGTTTTTACTGGTTATCGCTCCCGTAACTCTAAACGCCAAGAGTTATGGCCCTCCAAAGAATCGATATCCACAGGGTGCAACATCTACGTTGCAAGGTGCAACATCCGTCCCAAATGACGAAACAATGCCGAAATGGGTGCATGGATTTGAAACAGAGCACTACCATGGTGCAACACTCTCCAGGTATGGTAAATCATAGAACAGCCACGGGGATCCTGTTTTACAGAAAAATTCCACGTGACGGAAAAACGAAGGATAAAAAACATCCAAGACCCGGTTTAGGTTCGGATTGGATTTTTTGGGTATGAAACTAACCAGTGACGGCTGAAAGCGGTCATAGCTGTAGAACTCTCCAAGAGCTTCGTTTTGACTGGTTATCGCTCACGTGACTCTAAACGAGCCAAGAGTTATGGCCCTCCGAAGAATCGATTTCCACAGGGTGCAACATCTACGGTGCAAGGTGCAACATCCGTCCAAAATGACGAAACAGTGCCGTATGACCTTTAGAATTGGGTGCATGGATTTGAAACGGAGCACTACCATGGTGCACCACTCTCCAGGTATGGTAAATCATAGAACAGCCACGGGGATCCTGTTTTACAGAAAAAATCCACGTGACGGAAAAACGAAGGATAAAAAACTTCCAAGACCCGATTGAGGTTCAGATAGGATTTTTTGGGTATGAAACTAACCAGTGACGGCTAAAAGCCGTCATCGCTGTAGAACTCATAGAGAGCTTCGTTTTTACTGGTTATCGCTCCCGTAACTCTAAACGCCAAGAGTTATGGCCCTCCAAAGAATCGATATCCACAGGGTGCAACATCTACGTTGCAAGGTGCAACATCCGTCCCAAATGACGAAACAATGCCGTACGACCTTTAGAAATGGGTGCATGGATTTGAAACAGAGCACTACCATGGTGCAACACTCTCAAGGTATGGTAAATCATAGAACAGCCACGGGGATCCTGTTTTACAGAAAAATTCCACGTGACGGAAAAACGAAGGATAAAAAACTTCCAAGACCCGATTGAGGTTCGGATAGGATTTTTTGGGTACGAAACTAACCAGTGACGGCTGAAAGCGGTCACAGCTGTAGAACTCACCGAGAGCTTCGTTTTGACTGGTTATCGCTCCCGTAACACTAAACGAGCCAAGAGTTATGGCCCTCCAAAGAATCGATATCCACTGTGTGCAACATCTACGGTGCAAGGTGCAACATCCGTCCAAAATGACGAAACAGTGCCGTACGACCTTTAGAAATGGGTGCATGGATTTGAAATGGAGCACTACCATGGTGCACCACTCTCCAGGTATGGTAAATCATAGAACAGCCACGGGGATCCTGTTTTACAGAAAAAATCCACGTGACGGAAAAACGACGGATAAAAAACTACCAAGACCCGATTGAGGTACGGATATAATTTTTTGGGTATGAAACTAACCAGTGACGGCTGAATGCGGTCATAGTTGTAGAACTCACCGAGGGCTTCGTTTTGACTGGTTATCGCTACCGTAACTCTAAACGAGCCAAAAGTTATGGCCCTCCGAAGAATCGATTTCCACAGGGTGCAACATCTACGGTGCAAGGTGCAACATCCGTCCAAAATGACGAAACAGTGCCGTATGACTTTGAGAAATGGGTGCATGGATTTGGAACGGAGCACTACCATGGTGCACCACGCACCAGCGATGGTAAATCATAGAACAGCCACGGGGATCCTGTTTTACAGAAAAAATCCACGTGACGGAAAAACGAAGGATAAAAAACTTGCAAGACCCGATTGAGGTTCGGTTAGGATTTTTTGGGTATGAAACTAACCAGTGACGGCTGAAAGCTGTCATAGCTGTAGAACTCACCGAGGGCTTCGTTTTGACTGGTTATCGCTCCCGTGACTCTAAACGAGCCAAGAGTTATGGCCCTCCGAAGAATCGACTTCCACAGGGTGCAACATCTACGGTGCAAGGTGCAACATCCGTCCAAAATGACGAAACAGTGCCGTACGACCTTTAGAAATGGGTGCATGGATTTGAAACGGAGCACTACCATGGTGCACCACTCTTCGGGTATGGTAAATCATAGAACAGCCACGAGGATCCTGTTTTACAGAAAAAATCCACGTGATGGAAAAACGAAGGATAAAAAACTTCCAAGATCCGGTTGAGGTTCGGATAGGATTTTTTGGGTATGAAACTAACTAGTGACGGATGAAAGCGGTCATAGCTGTAGAACTCACCGAGAGCTTCGTTTTGACTGGTTATCGCTCCCGTAGCTCTAAACGAGCCAAGAGTTATGGCCCTCCGAAGAATCGATTTACACAGGGTGCAACATCTACGGTGCAAGGTGCAACATCCGTCCAAAATGACGAAACAGTGCCGTACGACTTTGAGAAATGGGCGCATGGATTTGAAATGGAGCACTACCATGGTGCATGTAACGACCCGTATTTTACGTGTCGATATATCGTAGAATTTACAGGTCGTTAGAGTTGGTTATGCTGTCTCTAGCCTAAGTCGAATAGGAAGTTAACTCGTGTGTTGGTTGAGTTGTAAGGAAGATAACTCGTATAGGCGACTTAAGCCTAGGTCGTGTGATGAGTTTAAGTCGTTGGCCAACTTAAGGCTTAGGCGGCTTAGGGGTTGAACGGCTCAAGAGTTAGTGGCTTATAGAGTTGTCTCCGAGTCAAAGTATGGCCGACTTAAGATGAAGACGGCTTAGAGTGACCGAGTCATGGGTTGGACCGACCTATATGTTGTGGCCGAGTTAAGGGTTAGCGGTTTGTTAGAACTAGCTGACTTAAGGATGGTTGCCGGGTTAAGGGACTAACGACTTAAGGGTGTGGCCGACCTAGTGTCTAGCGGCTTAAGGAGTTAAGGCCTAGGACGTGTGTTGATGTTAAGTCGGCAGCTAGTTAAGTCGTGACCGGTCTAGGTTGAGTTGGCATGTGTTCTGTGTTAAGTTGCACGCATGCATGAGTCGTAAGTCGTGACTCGGGGTTGAGTTAGGCCGTGTTAAGACGTTGGATCGACCTTGGGTTAAGTCGCGTGAGTGACTTAGAGTTAGGGATTACTGTGTTGGTTAGGTCGGCCCGTGTTTGAGTCGGGTGGTAATTGAGTCGTCCTGACGACTTATGGAAGGTTGTTAGGTCGGCAAGTACCTGTATGGCTTAGTGTGGTTGGGTCGGCAAGGAGCTTGAGTCGTGTCCAGGATAGGTCGTGTGTGTTATAAGCCGTATAAGGCTGGGCCGTGTTAGAGTTGAGTCGTTAGGTCGGCCATGGGGTTGAGTCGGCAGGAGTTAGGTCGGCCATGTGGTTTAAGTGTTGGGTCGGCAGAGGTTAGGTCGGCGGCGACTCAGGGACGGCCGAGCTAAGGTGGATCCAGCCTATAAATAGAGGGGTTCGGCTCACTTTTTGGCACCGGATTTCGAAGCGACGAAGTGCTGCCATTTTGGAAACTCGGCTACAGTATTTTCTTCACTTCTTTCTCTACTTCTAATCTAGATCTAACATCCATCCAAGATCGAAGATCGAGATCGAAGATCCAAGTGTCCAAGTTGAAGATCTTCATCCGTTCAAGCTAGATTTCATCGTTTTGAGTGAGATTTCGCCGGATCAAGCCGTGATCTTCGCTGTCCAGATCTGAAGTGTTTAGATTTTGAGGTGTTTGGGTGATTTGGTGAGTGGTAGTTATCTCTCACACGGATCCAAGGGAGTATATGGGATTGGTGGCTAGTTTATGTGTTTAAGTTAGCGTTTTCTCGCATTTTCCTTAAGTCTGCATGTAGATCCATCATGCTTGAAGATGTTTATCTATAGAAGTTATTTATCAAGTATTAGAAACAAAACCCATGTTTTAGATTTGATAGATCTATGCTAAAAATCATGATTTCATATGTGTTAGACTTTTGCTCATTTAATTACGAAATTTCCATTATGAATGATATTGCTTATTAGATCTTATTTGAATGCTTTAATGTTTGAATGTATGATTGGTTGCTATGTATGTTAGTTGATTAAGGGTTAGATCTAGACAAGATGGTCGAAGATGATTCAAAAGCTAAGTGGAAAAGCTCTTGAATGGTGAAAGCTGCTTGTGGCATATGAAGCGGATGTTGAAGCTCATATGTATGGATGGAATGATGTTGAGATGGACTTTGCCATGATGCGATGAGGCAAAGTTTGATGTTGAGATGGGACGGGTCACGATGACGTTCCAAGCACGGGCTGCGACGACGTGCAAAGTTATGTTGATAACTCGGTGATGCGATCCGGGTTGGTGATAATGGTTAGCTTGAGAGGCGCTTGAGCTAGTATGGAAGTAGTCGTCGAGGAGGATGACTAGGAGGCTGAGATCTCATCGTTGTTGAAGGTTCTAGCATGCTCAAAGCAAGAGTACGTTGGAACGGGCTGCGACGGCGTTCCAGGCACGGGCTACGACGGCGTGCTAGTACTCTGGGTAGTTGCGAAAATTCCTAGGCACGGGCTACGACGGCGTGCAGAGTTATGTCTAGAACCGGGGTTACCATTAACCCTTGGCGGATGGATGAAATAACGAGCCAGCCATTCAACTAACGGTGAAATCAAGGCAATGATAACAGTGATAGCCAGAGTCATGGATGTTTGGATGTTTGGTTGTATCATCATTCGGCTTCAAGAGTGGTGTTTTCTGGGTGCTTATCTGATCTTGGTTTAGGCCTTGGGGGTTTGTATTTGGAAAACATCGTCCTTGACTCGAGTGATTATTGCTTTACCTTACTTGTAACGACCCGTATTTTACGTGTCGATAGATCGTAGGATTTACAGGTCGTTAGTGTTGTTTGTGTTGTCCCTAACCTGAGTTGTTTAGGAAGTTAACTCGTGAGTTAAGTGATGAGTCGTGTTCGAGATAAGCGATGAGTCGTGCACGAGTTAACGAGTTAAGGAAGTGAACGACTCATGTATGAGTCGTGAACGACTTAAGGTTTAGCGACCTAGTGGTTTGGGATGAGTAACGACCTAAGGGGGTTCGAGTCTTAAGTTGTAGACGACCTAGGAGTTATACGGGTTAATGGTTGTAGTAGGTCGTAACCCAGTATTGGTTAAGTTGATAGGTCGTGTATGCTATGAGTCGAATACGAGTTATATCTTAGGTCGTAAGGTTGTTAAGTCGTTGGAACGACTTATGGGTTAGCAAGTTAGCGTTGCTAAGGAGCTAACGAGTTAAGAGTTAACAGGTTAGTATATCTAACGAGTTAAGGGTTAGCAACCTGGTATAGGTCGTCAACGAGTTATGAAGTTGCCGAGTTATGACCCATAGTTTTACCCGACCTAAGAGGCTAACGACCTAAGAAGTTAGGTGGAGAACGAGTTACGACTTAGTGTTAGAAGGGCATGAGTAGTTAGGTCGTGACTCGGTTTTGTGTTAGGTCGGTATGGTTGAGTGTTAGGGGTTTAGGTCGTAAGGCGATGACTCGTAGAAGTGTTAGGTCGTGTGAGTCGTATGAGTCGTGACCGAGTTAACTGGTAACGAGATAGGGTTTAACTCGTGACCGAGTCATAGATGTTGCCGACTTAGGTAGTAGCCGACTTAGGGATTAGCGGCTTGTTGGGTTGGTCCGACCTAGTGGTTACCGGCTTAAGGAATTGACCGAGTTGAGGTGGATATCCGACCTAAAAGTTGACGACTCATAGAATTAGAACGACCTAGAGTCAGCTTGTGTGGAGTTAGGTCGGTGGACCGACTTAGTGTTGAGTCGGCTAGTGTCCTGTGTTAGACCGTGAGTGCTTGAGTCGGTAGGTCGGCTATATGATTAAGGCACTTGTAGTTAAGTCGGTTTGGTGTTAGGACTTAGTGTTGAAGTCTTAAGTCGTAAGCGACTTGGCAGGTTGCAGTGTTTTGTTAAGTCGTAGACGAGATAAAGTTTATCTCGTATGGCGCTGTGTTGGTTAGGTCGCTTATGGGTTTAGGTCGGCATAGTACCCAGTATTGCCTAGAGTTGTTGAGTCGTAGGTCGTAGCATCTGTTGGGTCGGTGGTTTTATTGAGTCGGCAACGACTCATGGTTAGGTCGGCGGCGACTTAGGGATGGCCGAGATAAGGTTGTTCCAGCCTATAAATAGAGGTGTTCGGCTCACTTTTTGGCACCGGTTTTTGAAGCGACGAAGTGCTGCCATTTTGAAGACTCGACTACAGTATTTTCTTCACTTCTTTCTCTACTTCTATCAAGTGCTAACATCCGTTGAAGATCGAAGATCAAGATCGAAGATCCAAGTGTCCAAGTTGAAGATCTTCATCCGTTTGAGCTAGAATTCATCGTTTCAAGTGAGATTTCTCCGGATCAAGTCCAAGACCTTGCTGTCCAGATCTGAAGTTGATTCTTTTTAGGTTGTTTTGGTGATTTGGTGAGTGGTAGTTATCTCTCACGCGGATCCAAAGGAGTATACGGGATTGGTGATATGTTTAGGTGTTAAAGTTAGCGTTTTCTCGCATTTTCCTTAAGTCTGCATGTAGATCCATCATATTTGAAGATGTTTATCTATAGAAGCTATTTAACAAGTATTAGAGACAAAACCCATGTTTTAGATTTGATAGATCTATGCTAAAAACCATGATTTCACATATGTTGGACTTTTGCTCACTTAATTACGGAATTGCCATTATAGTTGATATTGCTTAATATATCTTGTTTGAATGCTTGAATGTTTGAATGTATGTTAGATTTAATTGCTCCAAGTTAGCATGTAGTTGATTTGGAACAAGATGGTTGAAGATGATTCAAAAGCTAAGTAGAAAGGCTCTTGAATGGTGAAAGCTGCTGATGGCATATGAAGCGGATGTGGAAGCTCATATGGATGGATTCAATGATGGGACTTTGCCGTGATGCGAAGAGGCGAAGTATGAGATCGAGATGGGACTTTGCCATGATGCGATAAGGCAAACCATGTTGTTGAGTTGAGACTTTGCTTTGGTACGATGAAGCGAAGTATGATGTGAGTCTTGGCTTAATCCAGGCAGGGATCATTCCAAGCATGTTGATAACTTGAAGGGTAGTTCAAGTTGGTTGATAATGGATTGCTCAAGAGGAAGCTTGGGCTAAGTTGAAAGAAGTCGTCAAGAAGGATGACAAGGAGGCTTGGATCTCATCGTTATTGAAGGTTCTAGCAAACCTAAAGCAAGAGTACATAGGGACGCCTAAAAGACTACAGGCAGTTAGTCGAGTACTCTGGGCCAAGAAGATAAGTCCTAGGCACAAGGCAGTGTACGGGGTTTTGTCTAGAACCGGGGTTACCATTAGCCCTTGACAGATGGCTCAGGAAGGAGTCGGTCATTCAATTAACGGTGATTTCGAAGCAAGGATAACAGTGATAGCCAGAGTCATGGATGTTTGGATGTTTGGTTGTATCATCATTCGGCTTCAAGAGCGGTGTTTTCTGGGTGCTTATCTGATCTTGGTTTAGGCCTTGGGGGTTTGTATTTGGAAAACATCGTCCTTGACTCGAGTGATTATTGCTTTACCTTACTTATCTGCTATGTTATGCTTGCTTCTCCTTAGTGTGTGTCTGGGGGCTATCACTGTAGAAAGAGGTGGAGTGGGATTGTTTGGTTCCTATTCCTTTTATTTCCTTATGCTCTTTTGGTATGTTTGATAGTTAATTTACTGCTCACTAAGACTTTGTCTGACTCAAGGTTTTATGTCTCCTCTTATTACCTTGGGCTGTTCATCCATGTTTGGGATGGGCAGACCAGGTAGCAGGTGGCAGGTGCTGTGCTTAGAGTTTTCCGTTGATGATGACGAAGACGAGCAGGAGGCTATGCATATTATTTTCTATATGTACTGGGTATCCGCTGCTGTATTTGATTTGAGTGATTTGTAGTGAGGCTTTCATGTATGGATTTGTGTGGATGATTGTATAAAACTGCTATGTTGCTTATATGATGATGTTATGTTCTATGAGGCTTCACTACATTATATTTCTCTATTGTATTTTATCCATGCGCTGTGAGTTATACGATAGATTCTGCGAATTTTATTTTACCCTGACTATCGTCCATGGCTGCCTGGCACACCTTTCAGCGCACTATTCTCTTGTTTTGGTGCGGGAGTCATGGGCGGTCGTCACATTTGGTATCAGAGCTTTGGTTAATCGATTTTAGCCAACGCTCGCTGACGTAATTACGTAAGAGAGACGTAATTGTATTTTGATGGATGATTACTATATATAATATAGTAGCTTAGAAGGATTTGCACTCTTTATGCAGTTGTTTCTTAAGGTGTTCTAATCATTTCTTTCTGTAGATATTAAGGATGAGTCTAGAAAAGGGACAAGCTGCTAAGGAGGGTTGTGAAGCTGAAGGAGTTATTGATCATGATGCTAAGTTCGAGGCTATGGTGACTTCAATCGTGAAGAGACAGTTGGTGGACTTTCTGGATAATTCATTTGAAGAATTTATGGAGAAGACTTCTAGGCACAGGAGCCTGTTTCCTAAAGAAGAGTCTGATGTTGTTGTTACCAAGGATGGGTTTAAATCATCGCAAGGCGGGAATAAGAAGAAGAGACAGCAACAGAAGAAGGGTAAGAGTGGCCAAAAGAAGCAGAAGGGCGAGGTGACCTGCTACAATTGCCAACAGAAGGGCCACTTCTCCAGGGATTGCAAGAATCCAAAGGTGCAGGGAAAGTGCTACAACTGTGATAAGCCCGGGCATATTAAGAAGAATTGTCCAGAGCCGCCAAAGGTTGAGCAGGTTGAGCAGGCCTATGTGTTGAGAGCTGTTCCTCCAACTTCAAAAGCTCCTACTGTTGAAGAAAAAGGGAAGAGTGTGGTGGTTTAAAGTACTCTTTCTATTTGGGATGTTTCCGTTTAAGAGTGTTGTTCGATGTTGAGATGATACATTCTCTTGTTTGTAATAACTTGTATGACAAATTGGGTTAGGAACCAGATATTATTGATAGACCCTTGGTTGTAACTATTTTAGTTGAAAATTTGTCTGGTTTGTGGATGTTATGCCGTGGTCTAGTTGTTTCGAGTCATGATTGCTCGTTTGTTTGTGATTGCTTTGTTCTGAACTTTGCGGGGTTCGGAATTATTTTGGGTATGGACTGGCTTAGGAAGTATGCGGCTAGGATTGATTGTGAGAGGCTGGAGATGACAGTCGGGAATGTGGAAGGGCGAAAGGTTGTGATACGATGTAAGCATGAGGAAGGCGTCTTCATGAGCTTCATGTATTCGCTGGTTGTTCCACGGGAAGGACTGTCATCGGTGCCTATTGTGAATGGATTTGAGGATGTCTTTGACGAAGTCAAAGGGTTGCCGCCGCATAGGGAGATCGAGTTTCGTATCGATCTAGTTGAGGGAGCCAGACCTGTTGTGATGCCTCTTAGGCGGATGGCACCGAGGGAGCAGCAAGAGCTGAAGGTGCAAGTTGATGACCTTTTACGAAAAGGATTCATTCGGAGAAGTGTGTCCGAATGGGGTGCGCCCGTTGTGTTCGCAACCAAAGCGGATGGATCGTTGAGGTTGTGTGTTGATTATCGTGAGCTGAATAAGTTGACTAGGAAGAACAAGTATCCATTGCCGAGAATAGATGACTTGTTTGATCAGCTTCACGAGGCTAAGGTGTTTTCTCAGATGGATTTGGCAACGGGATTTCACCAGTTGAGAGTGGCGAGGGATAGTGTGCCGAAGACTGCTTTCAGGACACCATCCGGGTTTTATGAGTGGCTGGTAATGCCGTTTGGGTTGACTAACGCGCCAGCATATTTTGTGGATCTTATGAATAGGGTATTCAGAGATCAGTTGAATAAGTTCGTGCTTGTGTTCGTGGATGATATTTTGGTTTATTCCAGAACTGAGGAAGAGCACAAGACGCACTTGAAGATTGTTTTGGAAATCTTGCGGAAACATCAGCTGAAGGCTAAGTTTTCGAAGTGTCACTTCTGGAAGAGTGAAGTGAGGTTCTTAGGCCATGTTATCTCTGGAAATGGAATAGCGGTTGATCCCGCTAAGGTGGCAGCAATCCAGGATTGGGTTAGACCTAAGAATGCATCTGATGTGAGAAGTTTTCTTGGATTAGCAGGATATTATCGTCGGTTTATCAAAGACTTTTCCAAGATAGCTGCACCGTTGACAGGATTGACGAAGAAGGACCAAGTGTTCAGATGGGATGACAAGTGTGAGCAAGCTTTCGTAATCCTGAAAGAGCGACTGACGAGTGCTCCTGTATTGACTATTCCAAGTGGAAATGAGGAGATGGTGGTTTACACCGATGCATGTGGCACTGGACTGGGAGCAGTGCTAATGCAGAAGGATAGAGTTGTTGCATATGCTAGTCGACAACTGAAGCCGCATGAAAGGAATTATCCAACTCATGATTTGGAGTTAGCGGCGATAGTGTTTGCTTTGAAGATGTGGAGACATTACCTATTGGGAGTTAGATTCGAGTTGTTTACAGATCATAAGTCGTTGAAGTATCTGTTTTCCCAAAAGGATTTGAATCTTCGACAGCAAAGGTGGTTAGAGTTTCTAGCATCTTATGATTTTGGTATAGCCTATACTCCGGGGAAAGGAAACGCAGTGGCAGATGCGTTAAGTCGAAGACATGCAGGATTGGGAGCCATGTTTTCGGAGTGGAAGAGTCTCGAGTATTTGGCTGAGTTTGATTTCAGGCCTAGATGCGAGTTGGAACCTGAGATGTTGGCAAACTTATCAATAAGGCCTACTCTGGTGGAAAGAATTGGCGAGAGCCAAAAGAAAGATGATAAGCTTGTCAAGATTATCCGTAATTTGGAATCTGGATTGGAACCAGGAAAGGATAAGGGATTCGAGGTCGATCGAGAGGGTTGGCTTCGAAAGCAAGGACGATTGGTTGTTCCCGATGTAGATGGATTGAGAGACGAAGTTCTGAGGGAAAGTCATCACTCGAAATTGACAATTCATCCAGGTGGTAATAAGATGTATCGGGATATGAAGAGAGCTTACTACTGGGAAGGTATGAAGAAAGATGTTGGAAATTTTATTTCCAAATGTATGAACTGCCAGTTGGTGAAAGCTGAGCAGAAGAAGCCCAGTGGATTACTTCAGCCATTAGAAGTTCCTACGTGGAAGTGGGAGCAAGTGTCAATGGATTTTATTGATGGTCTACCTAGGACCAGGGCAGGGAATGAAGGGATTTGGGTCATTGTAGATCGTTTGACCAAGAGTGCAAGGTTCATTCCTGTTCGATCGACAAGAACTGCATCGAAGTTGGCTGAGTTGTATGTGAAGTGGATTGTTCGATTCCATGGTATTCCGAAGAGTATAGTGAGCGATCGAGATCCATTGTTCACTAGTGAATTTTGGAAGAGCTTCCAGGAAGTTTTGGGAACCGAGTTGTGTTTGAGTACAGCTTATCACCCTCAAACAGATGGTCAGACTGAGAGAGTCAACCGAGTTTTGGAAGATCTTCTTAGAGCTTGTGTTTTGGACTTCGGAGGATCATGGGAGGATCACCTTCATTTGGTGGAATTTGCTTATAATAACAGTTATCAGTCGAGTATTGGAATGGCACCGTATGAAGCATTATATGGAAGACCGTGTAACTCTCCGACATGTTGGTTGGAAGCTGGAGAAAAGCTGATACTTGGGCCAGAGATGATTCGACAGACTTCGGATTGTATAGAGATCATACGGCAAAGAATGAAGGCAGCCCAAGATCGTCAGAAGAGTTATGCTGATAATCGTCGAAAGGATTTGGAATTCGACGTGGGCGATATGGTTTTTGTGAAGATTTCTCCATTGAAGAATGTTATTAGATTCGGGAACAAAGGAAAGTTGGCTCCGAGATTCGTTGGACCATTCCCGATTATCGAGCGAATTGGAAAGCTCGCTTATAGATTGGAGTTACCGGAAAAGATGGCGGGTGTGCATAATGTTTTTCATGTATCTTATCTACGGAAGTATGTGCACGACCCTACTACGGTGGTTTCTGCTGATAGCTGTGAAGACTTAGAGGTTGATCCCGTGGTTACGAGACCTCGTAAGCCGCTTCGTATTGTTGAAACCGATACGAAACAGCTTAGGAGGAAGACGATTACGTTGCTCAAGGTACAATGGAGTGACGATGTTAACGACTGTACATGGGAGGAGGAAGAGAGGATGAAGGCAGCTCATCCCGGACTCTTCGAGGTATGGCCCTAAAGTGTCGTGACATCTCATGAATTTGTAGCTTGTTCTAAGTCTTAGAATTCTGCATGCTAGGCTAGAATTGGTTGCATGGTTTGTTGATTGCTATGGATGGTAGGCATGCGGAATATCTTTGGTTGCTGTTGTTTGCTTGGAATTTCGGGGGCGAAATTCCTAAGGGGGAGAGAATGTAACGACCCGTATTTTACGTGTCGATAGATCGTAGGATTTACAGGTCGTTAGTGTTGTTTGTGTTGTCCCTAACCTGAGTTGTTTAGGAAGTTAACTCGTGAGTTAAGTGATGAGTCGTGTTCGAGATAAGCGATGAGTCGTGCACGAGTTAACGAGTTAAGGAAGTGAACGACTCATGTATGAGTCGTGAACGACTTAAGGTTTAGCGACCTAGTGGTTTGGGATGAGTAACGACCTAAGGGGGTTCGAGTCTTAAGTTGTAGACGACCTAGGAGTTATACGGGTTAATGGTTGTAGTAGGTCGTAACCCAGTATTGGTTAAGTTGATAGGTCGTGTATGCTATGAGTCGAATACGAGTTATATCTTAGGTCGTAAGGTTGTTAAGTCGTTGGAACGACTTATGGGTTAGCAAGTTAGCGTTGCTAAGGAGCTAACGAGTTAAGAGTTAACAGGTTAGTATATCTAACGAGTTAAGGGTTAGCAACCTGGTATAGGTCGTCAACGAGTTATGAAGTTGCCGAGTTATGACCCATAGTTTTACCCGACCTAAGAGGCTAACGACCTAAGAAGTTAGGTGGAGAACGAGTTACGACTTAGTGTTAGAAGGGCATGAGTAGTTAGGTCGTGACTCGGTTTTGTGTTAGGTCGGTATGGTTGAGTGTTAGGGGTTTAGGTCGTAAGGCGATGACTCGTAGAAGTGTTAGGTCGTGTGAGTCGTATGAGTCGTGACCGAGTTAACTGGTAACGAGATAGGGTTTAACTCGTGACCGAGTCATAGATGTTGCCGACTTAGGTAGTAGCCGACTTAGGGATTAGCGGCTTGTTGGGTTGGTCCGACCTAGTGGTTACCGGCTTAAGGAATTGACCGAGTTGAGGTGGATATCCGACCTAAAAGTTGACGACTCATAGAATTAGAACGACCTAGAGTCAGCTTGTGTGGAGTTAGGTCGGTGGACCGACTTAGTGTTGAGTCGGCTAGTGTCCTGTGTTAGACCGTGAGTGCTTGAGTCGGTAGGTCGGCTATATGATTAAGGCACTTGTAGTTAAGTCGGTTTGGTGTTAGGACTTAGTGTTGAAGTCTTAAGTCGTAAGCGACTTGGCAGGTTGCAGTGTTTTGTTAAGTCGTAGACGAGATAAAGCTTATCTCGTATGGCGCTGTGTTGGTTAGGTCGCTTATGGGTTTAGGTCGGCATAGTACCCAGTATTGCCTAGAGTTGTTGAGTCGTAGGTCGTAGCATCTGTTGGGTCGGTGGTTTTATTGAGTCGGCAACGACTCATGGTTAGGTCGGCGGCGACTTAGGGATGGCCGAGATAAGGTTGTTCCAGCCTATAAATAGAGGTGTTCGGCTCACTTTTTGGCACCGGTTTTTGAAGCGACGAAGTGCTGCCATTTTGAAGACTCGACTACAGTATTTTCTTCACTTCTTTCTCTACTTCTATCAAGTGCTAACATCCGTTGAAGATCGAAGATCAAGATCGAAGATCCAAGTGTCCAAGTTGAAGATCTTCATCCGTTTGAGCTAGAATTCATCGTTTCAAGTGAGATTTCTCCGGATCAAGTCCAAGACCTTGCTGTCCAGATCTGAAGTTGATTCTTTTTAGGTTGTTTTGGTGATTTGGTGAGTGGTAGTTATCTCTCACGCGGATCCAAAGGAGTATACGGGATTGGTGATATGTTTAGGTGTTAAAGTTAGCGTTTTCTCGCATTTTCCTTAAGTCTGCATGTAGATCCATCATATTTGAAGATGTTTATCTATAGAAGCTATTTAACAAGTATTAGAGACAAAACCCATGTTTTAGATTTGATAGATCTATGCTAAAAACCATGATTTCACATATGTTGGACTTTTGCTCACTTAATTACGGAATTGCCATTATAGTTGATATTGCTTAATATATCTTGTTTGAATGCTTGAATGTTTGAATGTATGTTAGATTTAATTGCTCCAAGTTAGCATGTAGTTGATTTGGAACAAGATGGTTGAAGATGATTCAAAAGCTAAGTAGAAAGGCTCTTGAATGGTGAAAGCTGCTGATGGCATATGAAGCGGATGTGGAAGCTCATATGGATGGATTCAATGATGGGACTTTGCCGTGATGCGAAGAGGCGAAGTATGAGATCGAGATGGGACTTTGCCATGATGCGATAAGGCAAACCATGTTGTTGAGTTGAGACTTTGCTTTGGTACGATGAAGCGAAGTATGATGTGAGTCTTGGCTTAATCCAGGCAGGGATCATTCCAAGCATGTTGATAACTTGAAGGGTAGTTCAAGTTGGTTGATAATGGATTGCTCAAGAGGAAGCTTGGGCTAAGTTGAAAGAAGTCGTCAAGAAGGATGACAAGGAGGCTTGGATCTCATCGTTATTGAAGGTTCTAGCAAACCTAAAGCAAGAATACATAGGGACGCCTAAAAGACTACAGGCAGTTAGTCGAGTACTCTGGGCCAAGAAGATAAGTCCTAGGCACAAGGCAGTGTGCGGGGTTTTGTCTAGAACCGGGGTTACCATTAGCCCTTGACAGATGGCTCAGGAAGGAGTCGGTCATTCAATTAACGGTGATTTCGAAGCAAGGATAACAGTGATAGCCAGAGTCATGGATGTTTGGATGTTTGGTTGTATCATCATTCGGCTTCAAGAGCGGTGTTTTCTGGGTGCTTATCTGATCTTGGTTTAGGCCTTGGGGGTTTGTATTTGGAAAACATCGTCCTTGACTCGAGTGATTATTGCTTTACCTTACTTATCTGCTATGTTATGCTTGCTTCTCCTTAGTGTGTGTCTGGGGGCTATCACTGTAGAAAGAGGTGGAGTGGGATTGTTTGGTTCCTATTCCTTTTATTTCCTTATGCTCTTTTGGTATGTTTGATAGTTAATTTACTGCTCACTAAGACTTTGTCTGACTCAAGGTTTTATGTCTCCTCTTATTACCTTGGGCTGTTCATCCATGTTTGGGATGGGCAGACCAGGTAGCAGGTGGCAGGTGCTGTGCTTAGAGTTTTCCGTTGATGATGACGAAGACGAGCAGGAGGCTATGCATATTATTTTCTATATGTACTGGGTATCCGCTGCTGTATTTGATTTGAGTGATTTGTAGTGAGGCTTTCATGTATGGATTTGTGTGGATGATTGTATAAAACTGCTATGTTGCTTATATGATGATGTTATGTTCTATGAGGCTTCACTACATTATATTTCTCTATTGTATTTTATCCATGCGCTGTGAGTTATACGATAGATTCTGCGAATTTTATTTTACCCTGACTATCGTCCATGGCTGCCTGGCACACCTTTCAGCGCACTATTCTCTTGTTTTGGTGCGGGAGTCATGGGCGGTCGTCACATTACTTATCTGCTATGTTATGCTTACTTCTCCTGAGTGTGTGTCTGGGGGCTATCACTGTAGAAAGAGATGGAGTGGGATGGTTTGGTTCCTATTCCTTTTATTCCTTATGCTCTTTTGGTATGTTTGATAGTTAATTTACTGCTCACTAAGACTTTGTCTGACTCAAGGTTTTATGTCTCCTCTTATTACCTTGGGCTGTTCATCCATGTTGGGATGGGCAGACTAGGTAGCAGGTGGCAGGTGCTGTGCTTGGAGTTCTACGCTGAAGATGACGAAGACGAGCAGGAGGCTTTGCATATTAGTTTTCTTACTATATGTACTGGGTATCCGCTGCTGTATTTGGTTGAGTGATTTGTAGTGAGGCTTTCATGTATGGATTTGTGTGGATGATTGTATAAAAACTGCTATGTTACTTATATGATGATGTTATGTTCTATGGAGCTTCACTATATTATATTTCTCTATTGTATTTTATCCATGCGCTGTGAGTTATACGATAGATTCTGCGATTTTATTTTACCCTGACTATCGTCCATAGCTGCCTGGCACACCTTTCAGCGCACTTTCCTCTTGTTTTGGTGCGGGAGTCATGGGCGGTCGTCACATTTGGTATCAGAGCTTTGGTTAATCGATTTTAGCCAACGCTCGCTGACGTAACTACGTATGAGAGACGTAATTGTATTTTGATGGATGATTACTATATATAATATAGTAGCATAGAAGGATTTGAACTCCTTATGCAGTTGTTTCTTAAGGTGTTCTAATCAATTCTTTTTATAGATATTAAGGATGAGTCTAGAAGAGGGACAAGCTGCTAAGGAAGGTTGTGCAGCTGAAGGAGTTGTTGATCATGCTGCTAGGTTCGAGGCTATGGTGTCTTCAATCGTAAAGAGACAGATGGCGGATTATCTGGACAATTCATTTGAAGAGCTTATGGAGAAAGCTTCCAGGCACAGGAACCTGTTTCCTAAAGAAGAACCTGCTGTTGTTTTAACCAAGGAAGGGTTTAAACTACCACAAGGCGGAAACAAGAAGAAGAGGCAGCAACAGAAAAAGGGTAAGAGTGGCCAAAAGAAGAAGAAGGGCGAGGTGACCTGCTACAATTGTCAGCAGAAGGGCCATATTTCCAAAGACTGTGGAAATCCAAAGGTGCAGGGAAAGTGTTACAACTGTGATAAGCCAGGGCATGTTAAGAAGAATTGTCCAGAGCCGCCAAAGGTTAAGCAGGTTGAGCAAGCCTATGTGTTGAGAGCTGTTCCTTCAACTTCACAAGCTCCTATTGTGGAAGGGAAGGAGAAGGGTGTAGTGGTTTAGGGTGCTCTTTGGGATGTTCCAGTTAGGGTATTGTTTGATACTAGAGTGTTGTATTCTCTTGTTTGTAATAATCTTGTAGACCGATTGGGTTAGGAACTGGATATTACTGATAGACCACTGGTTGTAACAAATTCAGTTGAAGATTTGTCTGGTTTATGTATGATATTCCGTAGTCTAGTTGTATCGAGTCATGATTGCTCGTTTGTTTGTGATTGCTTTGTTCTGAACTTTGCGGGGTTCGGAATTATTTTGGGTATGGACTGGCTTAGGAGGTATGCGGCAAGGATTGATTGTGAGAGGCTTGAGGTGACAGTCGGGAATGTGGATGGGCGAAAGGTTGTGATACGATGTAAGCATGAAGAAGGCGTCTTCATGAGCTTCATGTATTCGCTGGTTGTTCCACGGGATGGACTGTCATCGGTGCCTATTGTGAATGGATTTGAGGATGTCTTTGACGAAGTCAAAGGGTTGCCGCCGCATAGGGAGATCGAGTTTCGTATCGATCTAGTTGAGGGAGCCAGACCTGTTGTGATGCCTCTTAGGCGGATGGCACCGAGGGAGCATGAAGAGCTGAAGGTGCAAGTTGATAATCTTTTACGGAAAGGATTCATTCGGAGAAGTGTGTCCGAATGGGGTGCGCCCGTTGTGTTCGCAACCAAAGCGGATGGATCGTTGAGGTTGTGTGTTGATTATCGTGAGCCGAATAAGGTGACTAAGAAGAACAAGTATCCATTGCCGAGAATAGATGACTTGTTTGATCAGCTTCACGAGGCTAAGGTGTTTTCTCAGATGGATTTGGCAACGGGATTTCACCAGTTAAGAGTGGCGAAGGATAGTGTGCCGAAGACTGCTTTCAGGACACCATCCGGGTTTTATGAGTGGCTGGTAATGCCGTTTGGATTGACTAACGCGCCAGCATATTTTGTGGATCTTATGAATAGAGTATTCAGAGATCAGTTGAATAAGTTCGTGCTTGTGTTCGTGGATGATATTTTGGTTTATTCCAGAACGGAGGAAGAACACAAGACGCACTTGAGGATTGTTTTGGAAATCCTGCGGAAACATCAGCTAAAGGCTAAGTTTTCGGAGTGTCACTTCTGGAAGAGTGAAGTGAGGTTCTTAGGCCATGTTATTTTTGGAAATGGAATAAGCGGTTGATCCCGCTAAGGTGGCAGCAATCCAGGATTGGGTTAGACCTAAGAATGCATCTGATGTAAGAAGTTTTCTTGGATTAGCAGGATATTATCGTCGGTTTATCAAAGACTTTTCCAAGATAGCTGCACCGTTGACAGGATTGACGAAAAAGAACCAAGTGTTCAGATGGGATGATAAGTGTGAGCAAGCTTTCGTAATCCTGAAAGAGCGACTGACAAGTGCTCCTGTTTTGACTATTCCAAGTGGGAATGATGAGATGGTGGTTTACACCGATGCATGTGGCACTGGATTAGGAGCGGTGCTAATGCAGAAGGATAAAGTTGTTGCGTATGCTAGTCGACAACTGAAGCCGCATGAAAGAAATTATCCAACTCATGATTTGGAGTTAGCGGCGATTGTGTTTGCTTTGAAGATATGGAGACATTATCTATTGGGAGTTAGATTTGAGCTGTTTACAGATCATAAGTCGTTGAAGTATCTGTTCTCCCAAAAGGATTTGAATCTTCGACAGCAACGGTGGCTAGAGTTCCTAGCATCATATGATTTTGGTATAGCCTATACTCCGGGAAAAGGTAACGCAGTGGCTGATGCGTTAAGTCGAAGACATGTGGGTTTGGGAGCCATGTTTTCGGAATGGAAGGGTCTTGAGTATTTGGCTGGATTTGACTTCAGGCCTAGATGTGAATTGGAACCTGAGATGTTGGCAAACTTATCGATAAGGCCTACTCTTGTAGAAAGGATTGGCGAGAGCCAAAAGAGAGATGATAAGCTTGTCAAGATTATTCGTGATTTGGAGTCCGGATTGGACCCAGAGAAGGATAAGGGATTCGAGGTCGATCGAGAGGGTTGGCTTCGAAAGCAAGGACGATTGGTTGTCCCCGATATTGCTGGATTGAGAGATGAAGTTCTGAGGGAAAGTCATCACTCAAAGTTGACGATTCATCCAGGTGGTAATAAGATGTATCGGGATATGAAGAGAGCTTACTACTGGGAAGGTATGAAGAAGGATGTTGGAAATTTTATTTCCAAGTGTATAAACTGCCAGTTAGTGAAAGCTGAGCAGAAGAAGCCCAGTGGACTGCTTCAGCCATTAGAGGTTCCTACGTGGAAGTGGGAGCAAGTGTCGATGGATTTTATCGATGGTCTACCTAGGACAAGAGCGGGAAATGAAGGGATTTGGGTCATAGTGGATCGTTTGACCAAGAGTGCAAGGTTCATTCCTGTTCGATCGACTAGGACTGCATCGAAGTTGGCTGAGCTGTATGTGAAGTGGATTGTTCGATTCCATGGTATTCCGAAGAGTATAGTGAGCGATCGAGACCCATTGTTCACTAGTGGATTTTGGAAGAGCTTCCAGGAAGTTTTGGGAACCGAGTTGTGTTTTAGTACAGCTTATCACCCTCAAACAGATGGTCAGACTGAGAGAGTCAACCGAGTTTTGGAAGATCTTCTTAGAACATGTGTTTTAGACTTCGGAGGATCATGGGAAGATCACCTTCATTTGGTGGAGTTTGCTTATAATAACAGTTATCAGTCGAGTATTGGTATGGCACCATATGAGGCATTATATGGAAGACCGTGTAACTCTCCGACATGTTGGTTAGAAACTGGAGAAAAGCTGATACTTGGGCCAGAGATGATTCGACAGACTTCGGATTGTATAGAGATCATTCGGCAACGAATGAAGGCAGCCCAAGATCGTCAGAAAAGTTATGCAGATAATCGTCGAAAGGATTTGGAATTCGACGTGGGTGATATGGTTTTTGTGAAGATTTCTCCATTGAAGAATGTCATTAGATTCGAGAAGAAAGGAAAGTTAACTCCGAGATTTGTTGGACCATTCCCGATTATCGAGCGAATTGGAAAACTCGCTTATAGATTGGAGTTACCGGAAAAGATGGCGGGTGTGCACAATGTTTTTCATGTGTCTTATCTACGGAAGTATGTGCACGATCCAACTACGGTGGTTTCTGCTGATAGCTGTGAAGACTTAGAGGTTGATCCCGTGGTTACGAGACCTCGTAAGCCGCTTCGTATTGTTGAAACCGATACGAAACAGCTTAGGAGGAAGACGATTACGTTGCTCAAGGTACAATGGAGTGATGATGTTAACGACTGTACGTGGGAGGAGGAAGAGAGGATGAAGGCAGCTCATCCCGGACTCTTCGAGGTATGGCCCTAAAGTGTCGTGACATCTCATGAATTTGTAGCTTGTTCTAAGTCTTAGAATTCTGCATGCTAGGCTAGAATTGGATGCATGGTTTGATGATTGCTATGGATGGTAGGCATGCGGAATATCTTTGGTTGTTGTTGTTTGTTTGGAATTTCGGGGGCGAAATTCCTAAGGGGGAGAGAATGTAACGACCCGTATTTTACGTGTCGATATATCGTAGAATTTACAGGTCGTTAGAGTTGGTTATGCTGTCTCTAGCCTAAGTCGAATAGGAAGTTAACTCATGTGTTGGTTGAGTTGTAAGGAAGATAACTCGTATAGGCGACTTAAGCCTAGGTCGTGTGATGAGTTTAAGTCGTTGGCCGACTTAAGGCTTAGGCGGCTTAGGGGTTGAACGGCTCAAGAGTTAGTGGCTTATAGAGTTGTCTCCGAGTCAAAGTATGGCCGACTTAAGATGAAGACGGCTTAGAGTGACCGAGTCATGGGTTGGACCGACCTATATGTTGTGGCCGAGTTAAGGGTTAGCGGTTTGTTAGAACTAGCTGACTTAAGGATGGTTGCCGGGTTAAGGGACTAACGACTTAAGGGTGTGGCCGACCTAGTGTCTAGCGGCTTAAGGAGTTAAGGCCTAGGACGTGTGTTGATGTTAAGTCGGCAGCTAGTTAAGTCGTGACCGGTCTAGGTTGAGTTGGCATGTGTTCTGTGTTAAGTTGCGCGCATGCATGAGTCGTAAGTCGTGACTCGGGGTTGAGTTAGGCCGTGTTAAGACGTTGGATCGGCCTTGGGTTAAGTCGCGTGAGTGACTTAGAGTTAGGGATTACTGTGTTGGTTAGGTCGGCCCGTGTTTGAGTCGGGTGGTAATTGAGTCGTCCTGACGACTTATGGAAGGTTGTTAGGTCGGCAAGTACCTGTATGGCTTAGTGTGGTTGGGTCGGCAAGGGGCTTGAGTCGTGTCCAGGATAGGTCGTGTGTGTTATAAGCCGTATAAGGCTGGGCCGTGTTAGAGTTGAGTCGTTAGGTCGGCCATGGGGTTGAGTCGGCAGGAGTTAGGTCGGCCATGTGGTTTAAGTGTTGGGTCGGCAGAGGTTAGGTCGGCGGCGACTCAGGGACGGCCGAGCTAAGGTGGATCCAGCCTATAAATAGAGGGGTTCGGCTCACTTTTTGGCACCGGATTTCGAAGCGACGAAGTGCTGCCATTTTGGAAACTCGACTACAGTATTTTCTTCACTTCTTTCTCTACTTCTAATCTAGATCTAACATCCATCCAAGATCGAAGATCGAGATCGAAGATCCAAGTGTCCAAGTTGAAGATCTTCATCCGTTCAAGCTAGATTTCATCGTTTTGAGTGAGATTTCGCCGGATCAAGCCGTGATCTTCGCTGTCCAGATCTGAAGTGTTTAGATTTTGAGGTGTTTGGGTGATTTGGTGAGTGGTAGTTATCTCTCACGCGGATCCAAGGGAGTATATGGGATTGGTGGCTAGTTTATGTGTTTAAGTTAGCGTTTTCTCGCATTTTCCTTAAGTCTGCATGTAGATCCATCATGCTTGAAGATGTTTATCTATAGAAGTTATTTATCAAGTATTAGAAACAAAACCCATGTTTTAGATTTGATAGATCTATGCTAAAAATCATGATTTCATATGTGTTAGACTTTTGCTCATTTAATTACGAAATTTCCATTATGAATGATATTGCTTATTAGATCTTATTTGAATGCTTTAATGTTTGAATGTATGATTGGTTGCTATGTATGTTAGTTGATTAAGGGTTAGATCTAGACAAGATGGTCGAAGATGATTCAAAAGCTAAGTGGAAAAGCTCTTGAATGGTGAAAGCTGCTTGTGGCATATGAAGCGGATGTTGAAGCTCATATGTATGGATGGAATGATGTTGAGATGGACTTTGCCATGATGCGATGAGGCAAAGTTTGATGTTGAGATGGGACGGGTCACGATGACGTTCCAAGCACGGGCTGCGACGACGTGCAAAGTTATGTTGATAACTCGGTGATGCGATCCGGGTTGGTGATAATGGTTAGCTTGAGAGGCGCTTGAGCTAGTATGGAAGTAGTCGTCGAGGAGGATGACTAGGAGGCTGAGATCTCATCGTTGTTGAAGGTTCTAGCATGCTCAAAGCAAGAGTACGTTGGAACGGGCTGCGACGGCGTTCCAGGCACGGGCTACGACGACGTGCTAGTACTCTGGGTAGTTGCGAAAATTCCTAGGCACGGGCTACGACGGCGTGCGGAGTTATGTCTAGAACCGGGGTTACCATTAACCCTTGGCGGATGGATGAAATAACGAGCCAGCCATTCAACTAACGGTGAAATCAAGGCAATGATAACAGTGATAGCCAGAGTCATGGATGTTTGGATGTTTGGTTGTATCATCATTCGGCTTCAAGAGCGGTGTTTTCTGGGTGCTTATCTGATCTTGGCTTAGGCCTTGGGGGTTTGTATTTGGAAAACATCGTCCTTGACTCGAGTGATTATTGCTTTACCTTACTTATCTGCTATGTTATGCTTACTTCTCCTGAGTGTGTGTCTGGGGGCTATCACTGTAGAAAGAGATGGAGTGGGATGGTTTGGTTCCTATTCCTTTTATTCCTTATGCTCTTTTGGTATGTTTGATAGTTAATTTACTGCTCACTAAGACTTTGTCTGACTCAAGGTTTTATGTCTCCTCTTATTACCTTGGGCTGTTCATCCATGTTGGGATGGGCAGACTAGGTAGCAGGTGGCAGGTGCTGTGCTTGGAGTTCTACGCTGAAGATGACGAAGACGAGCAGGAGGCTTTGCATATTAGTTTTCTTACTATATGTACTGGGTATCCGCTGCTGTATTTGGTTGAGTGATTTGTAGTGAGGCTTTCATGTATGGATTTGTGTGGATGATTGTATAAAAACTGCTATGTTACTTATATGATGATGTTATGTTCTATGGAGCTTCACTATATTATATTTCTCTATTGTATTTTATCCATGCGCTGTGAGTTATACGATAGATTCTACGATTTTATTTTACCCTGACTATCGTCCATAGCTGCCTGGCACACCTTTCAGCGCACTTTCCTCTTGTTTTGGTGCGGGAGTCATGGGCGGTCGTCACAGTGCACCACTCTCCAGGTATGGTAAATCATAGAACAGCCACGGGGATCCTGTTTTACAGAAAAAATCCACGTGACGGAAAAACGAAGGATAAAAAACTTCCAAGACCCGGTTGAGGTTCGGATAGGATTTTTTGGGTATGAAACTAACCAGTGACGGCTGAAAGTGGTCATAGCTGTAGAACTCACCGAGAGCTTCGTTTTGACTGGTTATCGCTCCCGTAGCTCTAAACGAGCCAAGAGTTATGGCCCTCCGAAGAATCGATTTCCACAGGGTGCAACATCTACGGTGCAAGGTGCAACATCCGTCCAAAATGACGAAACAGTGCCGTACGACTTTGAGAAATGGGTGCATGGATTTGAAATGGAGCACTACCATGGTGCACCACTCTCCAGGTATGGTAAATCATAGAACAGCCACGGGGATCCTGTTTTACAGAAAAAATCCACGTGACGGAAAAACGAAGGTTAAAAACTTCCAAGACCCGGTTGAGGTTCGGATAGGATTTTTTGGGTATGAAACTAACCAGTGACGGCTGAAAGCGGTCATAGCTGTAGAACTCACCGAGAGCTTCGTTTCGACTGGTTATCGCTCCCGTGACTCTAAACGAGCCAAGAGTTATGGCCCTCCGAAGAATCGATTTCCACAGGGTGCAACATCTACGGTGCAAGGTGCAACATCCATCCAAAATGACGAAACAGTGCCGTACGACTTTGAGAAATGGGTGCATGGATTTGAAACGGAGCACTACCATGGTGCACCACTCTCCAGGTATGTAAATCATAGAACAGCCACGGGGATCCTGTTTTACAGAAAAAATCCACGTGACGGAAAAAGGAAGGATAAAAAACTTCCAAGACCCGGTTGAGGTTCGGATAGGATTTTTTGGGTATGAAACTAACCAGTGACGGCTGAAAGCCGTCATAGCTGTAGAACTCACCGAGAGCTTCGTTTTGACTGGTTATCGCTCCCGTAACTCTAAACGAGCCAAGAGTTATGGCCCTCCGAAAAATCGATTTCCACAGGGTGCAACATCTACGGTGCAAGGTGCAACATCCGTCCAAAATGTCGAAACAGTGCCGTACGACCTTTAGAAATGGGTGCATGGATTTGAAACGGAGCACTACCATGGTGCACCACTCTCCAGCGATGGTAAATCATAGAACAGCCACGGGGATCCTGTTTTACAGAAAAAATCCACGTGAGGGAAAAACGAAGGATAAAAAACTTCCAAGACCCGATTGTGGTTCGGTTAGGATTTTTTGGGTATGAAACTAATCAGTGACGGCTGAAAGCTGTCATAGCTGTAGAACTCACTGAGAGCTTCGTTTTGACTTGTTATCGCTCCCGTAACTCTAAACGAGCCAAGAGTTATGGCCCTCCGAAGAATCGATATCCACAGGGTGCAACATCTACGGTGCAAGGTGCAACATCCGTCCAAAATGACGAAACAGTGCCGTACGACCTTTAGAAATGGGTGCATGGATTTGAAACGGAGCACTACCATGGTGCACTA
This sequence comes from Allium cepa, assembly GCA_030765085.1. Taxonomy (NCBI): domain Eukaryota; kingdom Viridiplantae; phylum Streptophyta; class Magnoliopsida; order Asparagales; family Amaryllidaceae; genus Allium; species Allium cepa. Next base: position 11,647,688 of record CM060943.1, read on the forward strand.
CTCTCCAGCGATGGTAAATCATAGAACAACCATGGGGATCCTGTTTTACAGAAAAAATCCACGTGACGGAAAAACGAAGGATAAAAAACTTCCAAGACCCAATTGAGGTTCGGATAGGATTTTTTGGGTATGAAACTAACCAGTGGCGGCTAAAAGCTGTCATAGCTGTAGAACTCACCGAGGGCTTCGTTTTGACTGGTTATCGCTCCCGTAACTCTAAACGAGCCAAGAGTTATGGCCCTCCGAAGAATCGATATCCATTGGGTGCAACATCTACGGTGCAAGGTGCAACATCCGTCCAAAATGACGAAACACTGCCGTACGACCTTTAGAAATGGGTGCATGGATTTGAAACGGAGCACTACCATGGTGCACCACTCTCTGGGTATGGTAAATCATAGAACAGCCACGGGGATCCTGTTTTACAGAAAAAATCCACGTGACGGGAAAACGAAGGATAAAAAACTTCCAAGACCCGGTTGAGGTTCGGATAGGATTTTTTGGGTATGAAACTAACCAGTGACGGCTGAAAACGGTCATAGCTGTAGAACTCACCGAGAGCTTCGTTTTGACTGGTTATCGCTCCCGTGACTCTAAACGAGCCAAGAGTTATGGCCCTCCGAAGAATCGATTTCCACAGGGTGCAACATCTACGGTGCAAGGTGCAACATCCGTCCAAAACGACGAAACAGTGCCGTACGACTTTGAGAAATGGGTGCATAAATTTGAAACAGAGCACTACCATGGTGCACCACTCTCCAGGTATGGTAAATCGTAGAACAGCCACAGGGATCCTGTTTTACAGAAAAAATCCACGTGACGGAAAAACGAAGGATAAAAAACTTCCAAGACCCGGTTGAGGTTCGGATAGGATTTTTTGGGTATGAAACTAACCAGTGACGGCTGAAAGCGGTCATAGCTGTAGAACTCACCGAGAGCTTCGTTTTGACTGGTTATCGCTCCCGTAGCTCTAAACGAGCCAAGAGTTATGCCCCTTCGAAGAATCGATTTCCACAGGATGCAACATCTACGGTGCAAGGTGCAACATCCGTCCAAAATGACGAAACAGTGCCGTACGACTTTGTGAAATGGGTGCATGGATTTGAAACGGAGCACTACCATGGTGCACCACTCTCCAGCGATGGTAAATCATAGAACAGCCACGGGGATCCTGTTTTACAAAAAAAATCCACGTGAGGGAAAAACGAAGGATAAAAAACATCCAAGACCCGATTGTGGTTCGGTTAGGATTTTTTGAGTATGAAACTAAACAGTGATGGCTGAAAGCTATCATAATTGTAGAACTCCCTGAGAGCTTCGTTTTGACTAGCTATCGCTCCCGTAACTCTAAACGAGCCAAGAGTTATGGCCCTCCGAAGAATCGATATCCACAGGGGGCAACATCTACGGTGCAAGGTGCAACATCCGTCCAAAATGACGAAACAGTGCCGTACGACCTTTAGAAATGGGTGCATGGATTTGAAATGGAGCACTACCATGGTGCACCGCTCTCCAGGTATGGTAAATCATAGAACAGCCACGGGGATCCTATTTTACAGAAAAAATCCACGTGACGGAAAAACGAAGGATAAAAAACTTCCAAGACCCGATTGAGGTTCGGATAGGATTTTTTGGGTATGAAACTAACCAGTGACGGCTGAAAGCCGTCATAGCTGTAGAACTCACAGAGAGCTTCGTTTTTACTGGTTATCGCTCCCGTAAATCTAAACGAGCCAAGAGTTATGGCCCTCCGAAGAATCGATATCCACAGGGTGCAACATCTACGGTGCAAGGTGCAACATCCGTCCAAAATGACGAAACAATGCCGTACGACCTTTAGAAATGGGTGCATGGATTTTAAACGGAGCACTACCATGGTGCACCGCTCTCCAGGTATGGTAAATCATAGAACAGCCACGGGGATCCTGTTTTACAGAAAAAATCCACTTGACGGAAAAACGAAGGATAAAAAACTTCCAAGACCCGTTTGAGGTTCGGATAGGATTTTTTGGGTATGAAACTAACCAGTGACGGTTGAAAGCGGTCATAGCTATAGAACTCACCGAGAGCTTCGTTTTGACTGGTTATCGCTCCCGTAACTCTAAACGAGCCAAGAGTTATGGCCCTCCGAAGAATCGATATCCACAGGGTGCAACATCTACGGTGCAAGGTGCAACATCCGTCCAAAATGACGAAACAGTGCCGTACGACCTTTAGAAATGGGTGCATGGATTTGAAACGGAGCACTACCATGGTGCACCACTCTCCAGGTATGGTAAATCATAGAACAGCCACGGGGATCCTGTTTTACAGAAAAAATCCACGTGACGGAAAAACGAAGGATAAAAAACTTCCAAGACCCGATTGAGGTTCGGATAGGATTTTTTGGGTATGAAACTAACCAGTGACGGCTGAAAGCTGTCAAAACTGTAGGACTCACCGAGAGCTTCGTTTTGACAGGTTATCGCTCCTGTAACTCTAAACGATCCAAGAGTTATGGCCCTCCGAAGAATCGATATCCACAGGGTGCAACATCTACGGTGCAAGGTGCAACATCCGTCCAAAATGACGAAACAGTACCGTACGATCTTTAGAAATGGGTGCATGGATTTGAAACGGAGCACTACCATGGTGCACCACTCTCCAGGTATGGTAAATCATAGAACAGCCACGGGGATCCTGTTTTACAGGAAAAATCCTCGTGACGGAAAAACGAAGGATAAAAAACTTCCAAGACCCGATTGAGGTTCGGATAGGATTTTTTGGGTATGAAACTAACTAGTGACGGCTGAAAGCTGTCATAGCTGTAGAACTCACCGAAAGCTTCGTTTTGACTGGTTATCGCTGCCGTAGCTCTAAACGAGCCAAGAGTTATGGCCCTCCGAAGAATCGATTTCCATAGGGTGCAACATCTACGGTGCAAGGTGCAACATCCGTCCAAAATGACGAAACAGTGCCGTACGACTTTGAGAAATGGGTGCATGGATTTGAAACGGAGCACTACCATGGTGCACCACTCTCCAGGTATGGTAAATCATAGAACATCCACGGGGATCCTGTTTTACAGAAAAAATCCACGTGACGGAAAAACGAAGGATAAAAAACTTCCAAGACCCGGTTGAGGTTTGGTTAGGATTTTTTGGGTATGAAACTAACCAGTGACGGCAGAAAGCTGTCATTGCTGTAGAACTCACCGAGAGCTTCGTTTTGTCAGGTTATCGCTCCTGTAACTCTAAACGAGCCAAGAGTTCTGGCCCTCCGAAGAATCGATATCCATTGGGTGCAACATCTACGGTGCAAGGTGCAACATCCGTCCAAAATGACGAAACAGTGTCGTACGACTTTGAGAAATGGGTGCATGGATTTGAAACGGAGCACTACCATGGTGCACCACTCTCCAGCGATGGTAAATCATAGAACAGCCACGGGGATCCTTTTTTACAGAAAAAATCCACGTGACGGAAAAACGAAGGATAAAAAACTTACAAGACCCGATTGAGGTTCGGATAGGATTTTTTGGGTATGAAACTAACCAGTGACGGCTGTAAGCAATCATAGCTGTAGACCTCACCGAGAGCTTCGTTTTGACTGGTTATCGCTCCCGTAACTCTAAACGAGCCAAGAGTTATGGCCCTTCGAATAATCGATATCCACAGGGTGCAACATCTACGGTGCAAGGTGCAACATCCATCCAAAATGACGAAACAGTGCCGTACGACCTTTAGAAATGGATGCATGGATTTGAAACGGAGCACTACCGTGGTGCACCACTCTCCAGGTATGGTAAATCATAGAACAGCCACGGGGATCCTGTTTTACAGAAAAAATCCTCGTGACGGAAAAACGAAGGATAAAAAACTTCCAAGACCCGGTTGAGGTTCGGATAGGATTTTTTGGGTATGAAACTAACCAGTGACGGCTGAAAGCGGTCATAGCTGTAGAACTCACTGAGAGCTTCGTTTTGACTGGTTATCGCTCCCGTAACTCTAAACGAGTCAAGAGTTATGGCCCTCCGAAGAATCGATATCCACAGTGTGCAACATCTACGGTGCAAGGTGCAACATCCGTCCAAAATGACGAAACAGTGCCGTACGACTTTGTGAAATGGGTGCATGGATTTGAAACGGAGCACTACCATGGTGCACCACTCTCCAGCGATGGTAAATCATAGAACAGCCACGGGGATCCTGTTTTACAAAAAAAATCCACGTGAGGGAAAAACGAAGGATAAAAAACATCCAAGACCCGATTGTGGTTCGGTTAGGATTTTTTGAGTATGAAACTAAACAGTGATGGCTGAAAGCTATCATAGCTATAGAACTCCCTGAGAGCTTCGTTTTGACTAGTTATCGCTCCCGTAACTCTAAACGAGCCAAGAGTTATGGCCCTCCGAAGAAGCGATATCCACAGGGGGCAACATCTACGGTTCAAGGTGCAACATCCGTCCAAAATGACGAAACAGTGCCGTACGACCTTTAGAAATGGGTGCATGGATTTGAAATGGAGCACTACCATGGTGCACCGTTCTCCAGGTATGGTAAATCATAGAACAGCCACGGGGATCCTATTTTACAGAAAAAATCCACGTGACGGAAAAACGAAGGATAAAAAACTTCCAAGACCCGATTGAGGTTCGGATAGGATTTTTTGGGTATGAAACTAACCAGTGACGGCTGAAAGCCGTCATAGCTGTAGAACTCACAGAGAGCTTCGTTTTTACTGGTTATCGCTCCCGTAACTCTAAACGAGCGAAGAGTTATGGCCCTCCGAAGAATCGATATCCACAGGGTGCAACATCTACGGTGCAAGGTGCAACATCCGTCCAAAATGACGAAACAGTGCCGTACGACCTTTAGAAATGGGTGCATGGATTTGAAACGGAGCACTACCATGGTGCACCGCTCTCCAGGTATGGTAAATCATAGAACAGCCACGGGGATCCTGTTTTACAGAAAAAATCCACTTGACGGAAAAACGAAGGATAAAAAACTTCCAAGACCCGTTTGAGGTTCGGATAGGATTTTTTAGGTATGAAACTAACCAGTGACGGCTGAAAGCGGTCATAGCTGTAGAACACACCGAGAGCTTCGTTTTGACTGGTTATCGCTCCCGTAACTCTAAACGAGCCAAGAGTTATGGCCCTCCGAAGAATCGATATCCACAGGGTGCAACATCTACGGTGCAAGGTGCAACATCCGTCCAAAATGACGAAACAGTGCCGTACGACCTTTAGAAATGGGTGCATGGATTTGAAACGGAGCACTACTATGGTGCACCACTCTCCAGGTATGGTAAATCATAGAACAGCCAAGGGGATCCTGTTTTACAGAAAAAATCCACGTGACGGAAAAACGAAGGATAAAAAACTTCCAAGACCCGATTGAGGTTCGGATAGGATTTTTTGGGTATGAAACTAACCAGTGATGGCTGAAAGCTGTCAAAGCTGTAGAACTCACCGAGAGCTTCGTTTTGACAGGTTATCGCTCCCGTAACTCTAAATGAGCCAAGAGTTATGGCCCTCCGAAGAATCGATATCCACAGGGTGCAACATCTACGGTGCAAGGTGCAACATCCGTCCAAAATGACGAAACAGTACCGTACGATCTTTAGAAATGGGTGCATGGATTTGAAACGGAGCACTACCATGGTGCACTACTCTCCAGGTATGGTAAATCATAGAACAGCCACGGGGATCCTGTTTTACAGGAAAAATCCTCGTGACGGAAAAACGAAGGATAAAAAACTTCCAAGACCCGATTGAGGTTCGGATAGGATTTTTTGGGTATGAAACTAACTAGTGACGGCTGAAAGCAGTCATAGCTGTAGAACTCACCGAAAGCTTCGTTTTGACTGGTTATCGCTGCTGTAACTCTAAACGAGCCAAGAGTTATGGCCCTCCGAAGAATCGATTTCCATAGGGTGCAACATCTACGGTGCAAGGTGCAACATCCGTCCAAAATGACGAAACAGTGCCGTACGACTTTGAGAAATGGGTGCATGGATTTGAAACGGAGCACTACCATGGTGCACCACTCTCCAGGTATGGTAAATCATAGAACATCCACGGGGATCCTGTTTTACAGAAAAAATCCACGTGACGGAAAAACGAAGGATAAAAAACTTCCAAGACCCGGTTGAGGTTCGGTTAGGATTTTTTGGGTATGAAACTAACCAGTGACGGCAGAAAGCTGTCATAGCTATAGAACTCACCGAGAGCTTCTTTTTGTCCGGTTATCGCTCCTGTAACTCTAAACGAGCCAAGAGTTCTAGCCCTCCGAAGAATCGATATCCACAGGGTGCAACATCTACGGTGCAAGGTGCAACATCCGTCCAAAATGACGAAACAGTACCGTACGATCTTTAGAAATGGGTGCATGGATTTGAAACGGAGCACTACCTTGGTGCACCACTCTCCAGCGATGGTAAATCATAGAACAGCCACGGGGATCCTTTTTTACAGAAAAAATCCACGTGATGGAAAAACGAAGGATAAAAAACTTACAAGACCCGATTGAGGTTCGGATAGGATTTTTTGGGTATGAAACTAACCAGTGACGGCTGTAAGCAATCATAGCTGTAGACCTCACCAAGAGCTTCGTTTTGACTTGTTATCGCTCCCGTAACTCTAAACGAGCCAAGAGTTATGGCCCTCCGAAGAATCGATATCCACAGGGTGCAACATCTACGGTGCAAGGTGCAACATCCATCCAAAATGACGAAACAGTGCCGTACGACCTTTAGAAATGGATGCATGGATTTGAAACGGAGCACTACCGTGGTGCACCACTCTCCAGGTATGGTAAATCATAGAACAGCCACGGGGATCCTGTTTTACAGAAAAAATCCACGTGACGGAAAAACGAAGGATAAAAAACTTCCAAGACCCGGTTGAGGTTCGGATAGGATTTTTTGGGTATGAAACTAACCAGTGACGGCTGAAAGCGGTCATAGCTGTAGAACTCACCGAGAGCTTCTTTTTGTCCGGTTATCGCTCCTGTAACTCTAAACGAGCCAAGAGTTCTAGCCCTCCGAAGAATCGATATCCATTGGGTGCAACATCTACGGTGCAAGGTGCAACATCCGTCCAAAATGACGAAACAGTGTCGTACGACTTTGAGAAATGGTGCATGGATTTGAAACGGAGCACTACCTTGGTGCACCACTCTCCAGCGATGGTAAATCATAGAACAGCCACGGGGATCCTTTTTTACAGAAAAAATCCACGTGATGGAAAAACGAAGGATAAAAAACTTACAAGACCCGATTGAGGTTCGGATAGGATTTTTTGGGTATGAAACTAACCAGTGACGGCTGTAAGCAATCATAGCTGTAGACCTCACCAAGAGCTTCGTTTTGACTTGTTATCGCTCCCGTAACTCTAAACGAGCCAAGAGTTATGGCCCTCCGAAGAATCGATATCCACAGGGTGCAACATCTACGGTGCAAGGTGCAACATCCATCCAAAATGACGAAACAGTGCCGTACGACCTTTAGAAATGGATGCATGGATTTGAAACGGAGCACTACCGTGGTGCACCACTCTCCAGGTATGGTAAATCATAGAACAGCCACGGGGATCCTGTTTTACAGAAAAAATCCACGTGACGGAAAAACGAAGGATAAAAAACTTCCAAGACCCGGTTGAGGTTCGGATAGGATTTTTTGGGTATGAAACTAACCAGTGACGGCTGAAAGCGGTCATAGCTGTAGAACTCACGAAGGAAAAACGAAGGAATCGAAGCAAACCCTAAACAAATCCGGGCTCTAAAAGAAATAAGGATACCTTCCACTCGAAAAGAAATGCAGAGCCTAAACGGAAAGGTGGCCGCCCTAAGCAGATTCATTTCCAAAGCAACTGACAAGTGTGTCCCTTTCTTCGAAGCTCTCAAGAAAGACAATGGGAAGTTCGAGTGGACCGATGAATGCTTAAAAACCTTCCTTAACCTAATCGAACACCTTCAGAGACCCCCAGTACTCTCAACTCCGAATGAAGGTGAAGTGTTGTACCTATACCTCGCTGCATCATCTCATGCTTTAAGCACCGCCTTGGTAAGAGAAGAAGACCGCACACAACGCCCGGTTTACTTTGTAAGCAAAAGATTTACAAGGGCAGAAGCCAGATATCCTAAACTTGAGAAATTAGCATATTGTTTACTAATTGCGTCACGAAAACTACGACATTACTTCCAATCTCACTCCATCAGAGTTCTAACCGATCAACCGTTAAGATAGGTGCTCCATCGTCCTGACACTTCTGGGCGACTCCTCAAATGGTGCATTGAACTAAGTCAGTATGATATCACCTACCATCCTCACACCGCTATCAAAGGACAAGCCATGGCCGATTTCATTGCCGAATTCACTACCAACGAAGGCAAGGAACAATCCGAAATAGCAAAAAACATCAAGTGGAACCTCTTTGTAGATGGAGCATCGAACGAACAAGGCTCGAGGGCAGGTATTGTGATTATCACCCCCAGGGGTAGAAAGCTGTACTATGCATTAAGGTTGGAATTCACGGCCACTAACAACGATGCGGAATATGAGGCAGTAATAGCGGGATTGGAACTTGCCCTAGAAATTGGAGTCAATTCTTTATGTCTTCATAGTGATTCTCAGCTTATCGTAAACCAGGTACTAGGAGAGTTCCAGACTCGAGGAGAACGACTCACAGCACACCTAAAGAAAACCGAACTGCTGCTCGATCAATTGGACCACTATCTAATCAAACACATTCCTCGAGAAGAGAACCAAGAGGCCGATGAACTTGCAAAGCAAGCTAGTATGAAGAATAGCACCATTTCCGGAGCACTAGCCATCTCAAGGCAGCTAGCCCCAAGTTTCGAACAAGTGAATCTAATAACTGCAATCGAAGAAGGAACCTGGATGACCCCTATCCGAAAATATTTGCAAGATGGCACACTACCCGACAGACGTGACGAAGCCAAGAGAATCTTGAGGAAAGTTCCCCACTACACAATACAAGAAGGCATCCTCTATCGGCGTGGCTTCTCTAGCCCCTTATTAAGATGCGTCGCCGGAAGGGAAGCCAAGGAAATCTTATCAAACATCCATCAGGGAGGTTGTGGAGATCACACTGGAGGGCAGACTCTGGCAAAAAAGATACTCCGATATGGATATTACTGGCCCACACTAAACAAAGATGCCTTAGACATCGTCAAGAAATGCGACAGATGTCAGAAATTTACCAAGATTCCTCGATTGCCCACAAATGAGATTACTCAAATGACCAGCCCTTGGCCCTTTGCTGTATGGGGAATTGACTTAATTGGCGAACTGCCAACGGGCCGAGGCGGAGCCAAATATGCTATAGTGGCAGTCGATTATTTCACCAAATGGGTGGAAGCGGAACCTCTAAATAAAATATCTTTAGCAAAAGTTATCAACTTCTTGATTAAAAATATTCTGTGCAGATACGGAGTCCCACTCAAGATCATATCAGACAACCGACTCCAATTTGACAGCGAAGAATTCGCCGACTGGTGCCAAGAGCATGGAATTCATAAAAGCTTCTCATCATTAGCTTATCCTCAGGCAAACAGACAAGTCGAAGCTGTCAACAAAATTCTCAAAACCCTAATCAAGAAGAAGCTTGAAAAGTCAAAAGGCGCTTGGGTGGACGAACTTCCTACGGCACTTTGGGCCTACCGCACATCTTTCAGAACATCATCGGGACATACTCCTTTCTCTTTGACATATGGATCGGAGGCAATGCTCCCAGTTGAGACTATTGTGCCTTCCCACCGTAGGATCCACTACAACCCAGAAGAAAACGAAGAACTCCTCCTCATGTCTTTGGATCTGATTGAGGAAAGGAGAAACGATGCAGCACTCAAAGCAGCAGCTCACAAACAAAAAGTGGCAGCGCTATACAATTCCAAAGTCAAGCATCGCAGCTTACAAGAAGGAGATCTTGTCCTCAGGCGAATCTTTCCGCGCCCCGGGGCACTGGACCCCATCTGGGACGGACCATATGTAATTCATAAAGATCTCCACAACGGAGCTTATATTTTGTCAACAGTGGACGGAGAGGTGTTCCAGAGGGCATGGAACATCCGACAACTCCGTCGATACTTTTCTTAACTTGTACTGCCCCTATGATGTGAATTAACAAAGAGAATCAGTGGACGTAGGCATTTTCGTGCCGAACCACTTTAAAAAATCTTGTCTCTTTTTAACTTGTTCCTTTATATCTTGGCTGCTTGTTAAGTTTTATCCCTTTCTGTTGAACAAAATCCTATGGCATCTCCACTCAAGACGCACCGCGGCCTCATCTGGACAAGGCCTAACAGGTACGCTACGAATCTATGCACTCGCCAATGAGACACTTTTGCTCCAGCATCCCTCTGCTGCGGGTTAACTCATTGATCGCGCCTGCCCTCAAAGCCAACTGTAATGAGCCGATTATAAGTCATCATAAAGTCCGACTATAGCCGATGGCAGCTCATTACGGCGTTCGGCTCGCCGGCAACTGTGAACCTACTTTAAGCCCCAACATAAGGTGTGGCCAGCCAGGGGTAGTTCACGGCCAACGGCACCCACGCTAGCCGGCCACGGTAAATCGAATAATACCCACGATTACGGACCATAATGGTTCGGGTAGTTACCGTGCGCGATCTCGGCTCCAATGTGTCTTAAGTGCGGCTGTGGTAAAAAAGAAAACTCCCCGCGGAGGCGTAAGATGGGTGACAAATGTCTCCAAGACCCACAGCTAGGGAAAGTGACTACAAAACCCGTTTGCCACGAACTTAAGCACATCGACGGCCTTCCGTGACTGGAAGTTTTACTTTTTCTATATTTCCATTTCATTTAAATACTTTTCTCCTATCCTGTATAACGAACTCTAAAGTACAGGAAACCAAATAGGAAGCATTCACTCATGAGAATCTAAGCCTGCATACTGGGTGGCAGGGTACTCATCTATATCCGTGATCAGTTACACAAGACACTCAAAGCTACCGCCTGCAAATAAAACATGAAGGGCGGTACTCTCTTCTCTTGTACATAAATACGTAACTATAGCTTGTTCATACACTAACATTGCAAAACATGAAATTATATTTCAAGCAAAAGCTTAACATCAAACACAACTAAAATCACAGGCATATACATAGTTATACTTCTCACGCAGCACATCAAGATGACAACAACATTCAAACATAACAAAATCAGCTTATATTATAAAATCACACAAAGTTATTCTTTGCAAATAATATTATTACAGTCACATCAATGTCTTGGACTAACGTAAACAGTGATAAAAAGAAATAAAAAGGTGGCCGAATCCGGACAAGGAACCAGCTGCGTCCACACTTCGCTCTCGTCCTTCCGACTTCCCAAGTCTACTAGGCCGCAGGATCAGAGCCCCCAGCGTGTTGATCAGAAGTTCCACCTGTCCAATTCAGAAGAGGAATTCATTAAATGAACGATGAACGATCAAGTTATGGAAACACAGAAAGAAAAGAAAAAGAGAAGAATAACTCACCAGCGTCCGCCGCTTGATCCTCATCCTCCAACTGCACGCCCGCTTCCTCCGCAGCAAGCAACCGCATTCCTTCCTTCACCGCCGCTTGCTCCTCCTTCGAGAACTGAGCAGTGACCGCATCCAGACTAAAAGCCTCTCCACCTTCCTTACCCGCATTGACCCTGGCCTCCTCTAAAGCTTGAAGATATACCTTGGCCATAACCCGGGGGTAGTCATCCATCCAAGAAAGACTGCCCTCCTTTCAAGTGTGGAAGTACATGTCCTGCAGCATCTCGTCCATCATCCCCTCATTCTCCTCAAACTCCCTCACCCGAGCCTCGGAGGCCTGCAACTTGGCGACAGCAACATCCCTCTCTGATCGGTATCTCAAGCAGTCAGCCTGCAGAGACCTCCTCATTTCCTCCTCCTTTAACTTGAGAGACCTCCTCATTTCCTCCATCTCTTCCTTTAACTTGACTTGAGCCATTTCCGCGGCCTCAAGTCTCCTAGACAACTCCTCTACCCGCTCGAGATCCGCATTTCGAACCTCATCCACTGTCGTAATGGCCATGTTAATCCGCTCCTTGCAGGCGGCCTCAATCTTCTGCAGTTCTGCCCTACTAGCCTTCTCCATAGTCTCTTTCAGCCTCCTGGAGGCTTCCTCGTGCTGAGAAATCTGGATGGCTTTATCGGCAAGCTGCTTGGCCTGATCGGCAACCTTTAGCCTCAACCGAATATTAGCACTCCCAATCTCCTCCCCGGCCTTGACCAATCGAGCATGATGCTCCATTAATTTCTTGGTCTCTTCAGCCACCCGATCAATATTAGCCTTGGCCTCGTCCCCCATAGTAACTACCCGAGTAGTAAGCAGATCAAGATCTAGGGACTTGGCCTCATCAAGCACTCGTACCATAGGGTTGCGGGGAAGAAGTTGCTCACCCGTGGCCTCATCAAATGAGATATCCTGAAAGCTTGGATCTAAATCAGGATGACCGACAAAGGGGTCACGAGGCACGTGACGAGGCACGTCAGGACGCCTTATACGGATAACAGTTAGATTCTTGAAGGGAGGATGAGGGGGGCCAGACTCCGTGCTCTCCTCCGTGGTATCACGAGGAGGCTGAGTAGGAAGCTGCGGACCAGGGGAAGACTCGAATAAGGAAGGACTCCGCTTCTTTTTCTGAATACTCTCTTCAATGACCCCAAGAAGAGGACGGTAACTGACTATGTCCCCAGTACGACCAGTAGGAAGCTTCGCAGAAGCTTTCCTCAACTTGAATTGTTCGAGGCGATGTCGAACATCTGACGTTTTAACCACCTGGCCTGCCCCTGGAATAAAGAACAAGTGTTACGAACATACAATGATCCACAATTCGAAAAACGTGTTAAGTTAAAAAGAAAGAAAAAGTGAGAAGGCACATCTATTATACATACCCGGCGGAGGAGTGGGATACTGCAATAAGTCCTGGATCTCATTCCAGGACGGAAGTGAACCGTAAAATATTTCTAAGTCCCTATCGTAAATGGAATCGACAGAGGACAAAAGTTCACCTTCCACCGCCGAAATCACCCTAGCTGAGGAACCCTTAGGGGATGGGTCAGCGCCAGCCACAGCCTTGCCGGCTTCCTTTGCCTTCTCCGTTTCCGAATCTCCCTCCGATTCCCCGAAAGCCTGACGAAGAGCCTCATCCAGTCCAGGGTCTTGCCCAGAGGTTAAGGCACCAGCGCCACTACCACCCTGACCGTCGCCATCTCCTCCATCCTCTGACCCTTCTCCAACTTCGCCCCCTTCCCCCTCTTCCACACCTTCCTCCTCCGGGACAATCGGGCAAGTACTTGGAGAAGGGCCATCAGACTTCTTCAGTTTCTTCCCCCCAACAACGGGACGCTCTGTAAAAGGCTCCCTCTTGCCACTCTTCACCGTGGCCCCCTCCTTAGCTTTAGCGGCCTTCTCCTCAGCCGTGTCCCTCTGCTTAACCACAGACTGGTGCGGCAGGAACAATTGTACTCCAGGAGGGTTGCATTCCTGATCAAGAAGGAAGCCGACCGGTCCCGTGCCGGAATGGCCTTTATTTCAGCAGCCATTCGCGCCAAGGAATCGTCCTCCACGACTGCAATACCACCTGTCGCTAGCAAGAAATAGAAGCATGTCAGAAAAAGCACTACAGTCAGAACATGGAAAATATAAATGAAATCCATCTTACAGCCGGAAGTGAAAAGGCTGAAAGAAACAGAATCGTCCTTGATAAAAAACCATTCTTTCTTGAACATGGTAAACTTCGAATATAAATCCAAGACCGGTTTGAAGGGCACGGCCGCTTCTAGACTAATATACGGAGATCCCTTCTTGTAGCCTCTCAGGTTATACAAATATCGAATTTCCCGGTTAGAAGGAGGACGCCCGTACCTCCTCTGGAAGATAACGAAAAGGCTCACCAGAATGGCATAAGAGTTAGGCTGAAGCTGGAATGGAGCCACCTTCAAATATGTGGTAAAGCTAACTATCCAAGCATTGATAGGAGGGATAGCACCGCACATGCAATGATATCTGCTATAAGCAAAGTAGCCTTCGGGGGGATTATACGGCATCACTCCATCTCCCGGCAACAGCATGCAAGCCCTGTCTATCCCGAAGGAATGGGATATAACATCAAGTTGCTCCTCCTTTAGGGAGCTAGGAAAGCAATCGGGAGGGGAGACTAGAAGCTCCTGGGGACCGTACCCATCCACTAACGACCTCGGGGCAGGCCCATGACTGCACCGGTCCTGGTCGAGCTGGGGGCACGGAAGAAGAAGACTCTCCTGTACCTTTAGACTTCTTTCCATCCGATCGAGTTTCTACCTTGCGAGACATTTATCTGCATACACAAAAATGAAAAGATAGGTTGTTAGAACAAGGGATACAGAGATGTAAACAAAAAAAAGAGTGCATAAGTCCGGAATTCCACTAAGATATCAAGTTCATTCGGTAGTGCAAGTAAGCTCATTCGGCAGGGAAATAATAAGTTCATTCGGCACTTATGACGAAAGTTCATTCGGCGATTATGTTTAAAGTTCATTCGGCACTAATAACGAAAGTTCATTCGGCAGTGCAATCTCAAGTTCATTCGGCATTTGAAATCTTTCGTGTGTATTCGGCAATCAAACCCATTCGGCAAAAAAGTATGTACCTGATATGGAAGAAGCTTGGTTCGGCAGAAGATTTGGTTCGATGGTCAGTTGATTCGGCTCTCTGGTTCGGTAAAGAAAAACTAAGGGGGTGTAGCTCTATATATAGGCGCGCTCAAATCTGCCGAACCAACTGGTCCGGCCCACCGGACCAACATATTCCGGACCAACAAAATACCGAATGAAATTATCCATACCGGACCAACCAAATGAAACTTTCCCTACCAACAAAAACCAAGAACTGGGGGCATGCAAAGCACCTCGCTCAGATAAGTACCAAACTCTAGAACCTACTAACAAAGTAGAGAGTATGATAACGATGAATGAGTCGTAAATCTCTCACCAATGTGGGTTAATCATTTACACGTGTACGCGACCACGAACGGTCCATAGGCAGCTCTGAATGGCTATTAACCCAATCGTCGTGAGAATTTGCACTTTGACATCCCTTTTTAAGCTCATCGGTTAAATGGATATTTGATTCTGATAATTATGAAATGGCTAAGCTACTTACACATGTACGGGGTCGCGAACGATCCCTAGGCATGCTCTGAGCTGGCGATAAACCATCTTGACAAACGATCCAGGGACCCACTCTGATGTGAACCTGGCATCGATAATGCTAAGCCCCCTCGGGGCGCACCTCTCTCCCCGGACGGCGCGATTCACTTCATCTCAAATGCTTCGATCCTGAACGGTCGTTATCTGAAGTCACCCTAAAACTATAAATTCCTTTGCAGGACATCAACAGGATATGAACATCCAGCCCATGGCATTACAAAACAAGCCTTCCTACCACAGGGAAACAAAGCGCGACACATGCAAGCACGTGCCCCACTTTGGGGGGCAAATGTTGGGCGAATTCTCACCCAGAAGATCTCGAGACCGGGAAGACACAGTTTCACCCGGGCTGGCAAACTCCACCTCGTTCGACAAACTCAAGGCTCAATACATGCGTAGAAGTCCATCCGGTATTCTCAATGTACAAGCTCATTCGGCTTAAGGACATTCGGCCATAGGCTCCCATTCGGCCACGAACCAACATTCCACAAACTCCATTCGGCATACCGGTCCAAACACATACCGAACCAACCCTCTCCTCTATGACCGATCCAAAGCTCCACCGATCCATCATCAAAACCCTACCATCGGAACAGCCACACCGGACCATCGCAACAATCCTACCACCGGACCAGGCTGGTACCGGACCAAAGCCACCGGTCCACATCCACACTCACTGCCACCGGTCCACGCATACCCACCGGTCCATACCTACCACCGGTCCAAGCTAAATGCCGAATGAAGATCCACCGAACCAGATGATGGCCAGTCCAGATTGCTTCAGCACGGGCCCACCAGCAGCTATATACTTCCAAGACCCCTGCCCCTACCTCACTCTATAAATAGAGGGGCAGGGGTACAACAATGGCAGACAAGTTTGAGAGCTCAAGCAAGGAAGGAACTTTCAAACTACTTTCATATACTTGTATACAAAGCATTGTACCTCTAATCTGAAAGGAAGAAGATAATAACATATAAAGTGGACGTAGGCACGTTCTGGCCGAACCACTATAAATCTGTGTGTCTTTTACATTTCAGCCCCTGCTTTTTTCATATTTATATAACTCACCCAAACCATTGAAAATCACATATAATCAACTAAATAACACGGCTTGGAGGTGTTTGCCCATTTTTTGCGCAAACAGATGCATGGATTTGAAACGGAGCACTACCATGGTGCACCACTCTCCAGGTATGGTAAATCATAGAACAGCTACGGGGATCCTGTTTTACAGAAAAAATCCACGTGACGGAAAAACGAAGGATAAAAAACTTCCAAGACCCGATTGAGGTCAGATAGGATTTTTTGGGTATGAAACTAACCAGTGATGGCTGAAAGCTGTCATAGCTGTAGATCTCACCGAGAGCTTCGTTTTGACTGGTTATCGCTCCCGTAACTCTAAACGAGCCAAGAGTTATGGCCCTCCGAAGAATCGATATCCACAGGGTGCAACATCTACGGTGCAAGGTGCAACATCCGTCCAAAATGACGAAACAGTGTCGTACGACCTTTAGAAATGGGTGCATGGATTTGAAACGGAGCACTACCATGGTGCACCACTCTCTAGGTATGGTAGATCATAGAACAGCCACGGGGATCCTGTTTTACAGAAAAAATCCACGTGACGGAAAAACGAAGGATAAAAAACTTCCAAGACCCGATTGAGGTTCGGATAGGATTTTTTGGGTATGAAACTAACCAGTGACGGCTGAAAGCTGTCATAGTTGTAGAACTCACCGAGGGTTTCGTTTTGACTGGTTATCGTTCCGTTACTCTAAACGAGCCAAGAGTTATGGCCCTCCGAAGAATCGATATCCACAGGGTGCAACATCTACGGTGCAAGGTGCAACATCCGTCCAAAATGACGAAACAGTGCCGTACGACTTTGAGAAATGGGTGCATGGATTTGAAACGGAGCACTACCATGGTGCTCCACCCTCCAGCGATGGTAAATCATAGAACAGTCATGGGGATCCTTTTTTACAGAAAAAATCCACGTGACGGAAAAACGAAGGATAAAAAACTTACAAGACCCGATTGAGGTTCGGATAGGATTTTTTGGGTATGATACTAACCAGTGACGGCTGTAAGCTTTCATAGCTGTAGAACTCACCGAGTCCTTCGTTTTGACTGGTTATCGCTCCCGTAACTCTAAACGAGCCATGAGTTATGGCCCTCCAAAGAATCGATATCCACAGGGTGCAACATCTACGGTGCAAGGTGCAACATCCGTCCAAAATGACGAAACAGTGTCGTACGACCTTTAGAAATGGATGCATGGATTTGAAACGGAGCACTACCATGGTGCACCACTCTACAGGTATGGTAAATCATTGAACAGCCACGGGGATCCTGTTTTACAGAAAAAATCCACGTGACGGAAAAACGAAGGATAAAAAATTTCCAAGACCCGATTGAGGTTCGGATAGGATTTTTTGGGTATGAAACTAACCAGTGACGGCTGAAAGCTGTCATAGCTGTAGAACTCACCGAGAGTTTCGTTTTGACTGGTTATCGCTCTCGTAACTCTAAACGAGTCAAGAGTTATGGCCCTCCGAAGAATCGATATCCACAGCGTGCAACATCTACGGTGCAAGGTGCAACATCCGTCCAAAATGACGAAACAGTGCCGTACGATCTTTAGAAATGGGTGCATGGATTTGAAACGGAGCACTACCATGGTGCACCTCTCTCCAGCGATGGTAAATCATAGAACAGCCATGGGGATCCTTTTTTACAGAAAAAATCCACGTGACGGAAAAACGAAGGATAAAAAACTTACAAGACCCGATTGAGGTTCGGATAGGATTTTTTGGGTATGAAACGAACCAGTGACAGATGAAAGCTGTCATAGCTGTAGAACTCACCGAGAGCTTCGTTTTGACTGGTTATCGCTCCCGTAACTCTAAACGAGCCAAGAGTTATGGCCCTCCGAAGAATCGATATCCACAGGGTGCAACATCTACGGCGCAAGGTGCAACATCGGTCCAAAATGACGAAACAGTGCCGCACGACTTTGAGAAATGGATGAATGGATTTGAAATGGAGCACTACCATGGTGCACCACTCTCCATCGATGGTAAATCATAGAACAGCCACGGGGATCCTGTTTTACAGAAAAAATCCACGTGACGGAAAAACGAAGGATAAAAAGCTTCCAAGACCCGATTGAGGTTCGGGTAGGATTTTTTCGGTATGAAACTAACCAGTGATGGCTGAAAGCTGTCATAGCTGTAGAACTCACCGAGAGCTTCGTTTTGACTGGTTATCGCTCCCGTAACTCTAAACGAGCAAAGAGTTCTGGCCCTCCGAAGAATCGATATCCATTGGGTGCAACATCTACGGTGCAAGGTGCAACATCCGTCCAAAATGACGAAACAGTGCCGTACGACTTTGAGAAATGGGTGCATGGATTTGAAACGGAGCACTACCATGGTGCACCACTCTCCGGCGATGGTAAATCATAGAACAGCCATGGGGATCCTTTTTTACAGAAAAAATCCACGTGACGGAAAAACGAAGGATAAACAACTTACAAGAGCCGATTGAGGTTCAGATAGGATTTTTTGGGTATGAAACTAACCAGTGACGACTGTAAGTTTTCATAGCTGTAGAACTCACCGAGTGCTTTGTTTTGACTGGTTATCGCTCCCGTAACTCTAAACGAGCCAAGAGTTATGGCCCTCCGAAGAATCGATATCCACAGGGTGCAACATCTACGGCGCAAGGTGCAACATCCGTCCAAAATGACGAAATAGTGCCGTACAACCTTTAGAAATGGATGCATGGATTAGAAACGGAGCACTACCATGGTGCACCACTCTCCGGGTATGGTAAATCATAGAACAGACACGGGGATCCTGTTTTACAGAAAAAATCCACGTGACGGAAAAACGAAGGATAAATAACTTCCAAGACGCGATTGAGGTTCGGGTAGGATTTTTTGGGTATGAAACTAACCAGTGACGGCTGAAAGCTGTCATAGCTTTAGAACTCGCCGAGAGCTTCGTTTTGACTGGTTATCGCTCCCGTTACTCTAAACGAGCCAAGAGTTATGGCCCTCCGAAGAATCGATATCCACAGGGTGCAACATCTACGGTGCAAGGTGCAACATCCGTCCAAAATGATGAAACAGTGCCGTACGACCTTTAGAAATGGGTGCATGGATTTGAAACGGAGCACTACCATGGTGCACCACTCTCCACATATGGTAAATGTAACGACCCGTATTTTACGTGTCGATAAATCGTAGAATTTGCAGGTCGATAGTGTGTTTGTGTTGCCTCTAGCTTGAGTCGTTTAGGAGTTAACCCGGGTACAAGTGATGAGTCGTGACCGACTCATAGAGGGCCGACTCATAGGCTTAGACGAGTTAAGAGGGTGACCGACTTATAGAAGCAACGACTTATGGGTTTGGCCGAGATAAGGATGGACCGACCTAAGAAGTGACCGACCTAGTAGGAGTTAGCTTCATAAGATGGTGACCGACTCACGAGATAGCGGTTTAAGGGTTGGTGACCGACTTAAGAAAGACCGACTTAGGAGATAACGGGTTAGCAAGATGAGTCGTATGGCCGAGTCATAGGTCATAAGTTGTTTTGAGTCGTGTATGCTATGAGTCGTAAGTCGTTAGGTAGTTGGGGCGATGAGTCGGCTTGGTGGATGAGTCGTGAGTCGGCATCATAGTTGAGTCGTGTGTATGTTGTTGAGTCATTAGGTCGTGAGTCGGAGGCATTTTGAGTCGTTGAGTCGGCTAGAAGTTAGGTCGTATGACCTTGTGTGGTGTTAGGTCGTCCTGTGTATAAGTAGTTGGGTCGTGTCTGGGTTAAGTCGCGTAAACGGCTTAGTGTTAGGTCGGCCATGTGGGTTATGTGTTAGGTCGTCATGGCAATGAGTCGTGAACGACTCATGGTAAGTCGGCTGTGTTGTGTTGAGTCGGCATGGTGATGAGTCGGGGGCGACTCAAGAGTTGGGTCGGCGACGACCTAAGGGCGACGACTCATGGTTGATTCAGCCTATAAATAGAGGGGTTTGGCTCACTTTTTGGCACCGGTTTTTGAAGCGACGAAGTGCTGCCATTTTGGGAACTCGACTACAACATTTCTTCATCTTCTTTTCTCCATTTCAATCAAGTGTTAGCATCCATCCAAGATCAAAGATCGGGATCGAAGATTCAAGTGTCCAAGTTGAAGATCTTCATCCGTTCGAGCTAGATTTCTTCGATTGAAGCGAGATTTTGTCGGATCGAGCCTTGATCTCCGCTGTCCAGATCTGAAGTGTGTAGTTTTTGAAGTGTTTGGGTGATTTGGTGAGTGGTGGTTATCTCTCACGCGGACCCAAAGGAGTATATTGGATTGGTGGCTTGTTTGAGTGTTAAAGTTAGAGATTTCATGCATTTTTCTTAGATCCAAGTCTAGATCCATTGTTTCCAAAGATGTTTACTTATGCAAGTTTATTTAACAAGTATTAGAGACAAAACCTATGTTTTATATTTGATAGATCTATGCTAAAAACCTATGATTCATGCATGATAGATTTATGCTCGTTTAATTACGAAATTGCCATTATAGTAAATATTGCTATTTAGATCTTGTTTGAATGATTGATTGATTGAATGTATGATTGATTTGATTGTTCCAAGTTAGCTAGTAGTTGATTTGGAGCAAGATGATTGAAGATGATTCAAAAGCCACGGAAGAAGGCTCTTGAATAGTGAAAGCTGCTTATGGCATATGTAGCGGATATTGAAGCTCATATGTATGGATTGGATGAAGTTGAGATGGAACTTTGCCATGATGCGATGAGACAAACCATGTTGTTGAGTTGAGACTTTGCTGCGATGAAGCGAAGTATGATGTGAGTTTTGGCTTAATCCAGGCAGGGATCGTTCCAAGCATGTTGATAACTTGAAGGGTAGTTCAAGTTGGTTGATAATGGATTGTTCAAGAGGTAGCTTGAGCTTGTATGAGGATAGTCGTCGAGAAGGATGGCTAGGAGGCTTGGATCTCATCGTTGTTGAAGGTTCTAGCATGCTCAAAAGCAAGAGTACATGGGGCTCCCACAACGACTACAGGTAGGGAGTCAGGACACCCAAAAGACTACAGGTAGGTAGTCGAGTACCCTGGGCAAAGTAGATAAGTCCTAGGCACAAGGCAGTGTGCGGAGTTATGTCTGGAACCGGGGTTACCATTAGCCCTTGACGGATGGTCATTCAACTAACGGTGAAATCAAGGCAATGATAACAGTGATAGCCAGAGTCATGGATGTTTGGTTATATTATCATTCGGCCTCAAGAGCGGTGTTTTCTGGGTGCTTATCTGATCTTGGTTTAGGCCTTGGGGGTTTGTATTTGGAAAACATCGTCCTTGACTCGAGTGGTTATTGCTTTACCTTAATTGTCTGTATTGTTATGCTTGCTTCTCCTTAGTGTGTGTCTGGGGGCTATCACTATAGAAAGAGGTGGAGTGGGATGGTTTGGTTCCTATTCCTTTTATCCCTTATGCTCTTTTGGTATGTTTGATAGTTAATTTACTGCTCACTAAGACTTTGTCTAACTCAAGGTTTTATGTCTCCTCTTATTACCTTGGGCTGTTCATCCATGTTGGGATGGGCAGACTAGGTAGCAGGTGGCAGGTGCTGTGCTTAGAGTTCTCCGCTAATGATGACGAAGACGAGCAGGAGGCTATGCATGTTATTTCTTTTATGTACTGGGTGTCCGCTGTTGTATCTGATTGAGTGTTTTGTAGTGAGGTCTTGATGTATGGATTCATTGAGATGATTGTATAAAACTACTGTGATGCTTATATGATGATTTTCTGTTATGAGGCTTCACTATATATTTCTCTATTGTATTTTATCCATGCGCTATGAGTTACGATAGAGATTCTGTGATGTTATTTTACCCTTGACTATCGTCCATGGCTGCCTGCATGCCTTTCAGCGCATTATTTCCTTGTTTTGGTGCGGGAGTCATGGGCGGTCGTCACATTTGGTATCAGAGCTTTGGTTAATCGATTTTAGCCAACGCTCGCTGACGTAACTACGTATGAGAGACGTAATTGTATTTTGATGGATGATTACTATATATAATATAGTAGCTTAGAAGGATTTGAACTCCTTATGCAGTTGTTTCTTAAGGTGTTCTAATCATTCTTTTTACAGATATTAAGGATGAGTCGAAGCGAGAGACAAGCTGCAAGGGAAAGCCGTGCGGCTAGGGAAGCTGTTGACTATGCTGCGATGTTTGAAGCAATGATGACTTCTATCATGAGGAGGATACCAGCTTCAGGATCTTCTGTGGATGTGGGAGTTCAAGTCCAAGCTCCTAGACCAGTGGATTTTGCCAAGCTTTGCAAGGATTATACTTCTCTTGGAGGAAAAAGTTTCTTGGGGACAGAGTCGACTATTGAGGTGCAGAGATGGATTGATGCTTGTCGGAGGATTTTTGGTGATCTAGGGATTGAGGATGCAACCAAGAGAAAGCTAGCATCGAGACAGCTTCAAGGGAGAGCTGCGGATTGGTGGAGTTCTATTACTATAGATACACCAGAAGAAGAGATTACTTGGGAGCAATTCCAAGTCAGATTTGAAGCCAAGTTCATCTCTACGGCTCAGAAGTCTGTTTTGTTCAAGAGGTTTGTGGAGCTCAAGCAGGGTGGGAGGCCTGTTCTTGAGTATATTTCTGAGTTCGAAGCTCTGTCCAAGTATGCCAGATCGTATATTGATTTTCCCTACCAGAAGAATGAAAAGTTTGTGACTGGTCTGGATGCTTATCTTGGGAGGCAGTTAGTGGATCATTTGGACGATCCATTTGAGAAGCTTGTGGAAAAAGCTCTTAGGCATGAGAGTTTGTTTCCTAGGGAAAGTTCTGTTGTTGCTGTAACTAGGGAAGGATCTAAACCACAGCAGAGTGGCAATAAGAAGAGGAAGCAGCAGCAACAGAGGGGTAAGGATGGCTAGAAGAAGCCGAAGGGCGAAGTGACTTGCTATAACTGCCAGCAGAAGGGCCATCTTTACAAAGATTGTAAGAATCCCAAGGTGCCCGGAAAGTGTTACAACTGTGATAAGCTGGGACATATCAAGAAGGATTGCCCAGAGCCAAGGAAAGATAGGCAGATTGTGCAGGCCTATGCTTTGGAAGTTGTGCCGTCGTCTTTAAAAGCTCCTACTGCTGAAGAGAAGGGGAAGAGTGTGGTGGTTCAAGGTACTCTTTCCATTTGCGGTGTTCCAGTTAGAGTGTTGTTTGATACTGGAGCATCGCATTCTTTTGTTTGTGATGATTTGGTAGGCCGGTTAGGTTTGAAACCGGATATTGTTGATAGGCCATTGGTTGTGACTAATCCAGTTGGGGGTTCGTCATGTTTGTGTATGATATGCCGTGGTCTGATTGTGTCGAGTCATGATTGCTCGTTTGTTTGTGATTGCTTTGTTCTGAACTTTGCGGGGTTCGGAATTATTTTGGGTATGGACTGGCTTAGGAAATATGCGGCAAGGATTGATTGTGAGAGGCTTGAGGTGACAGTCGGGAATGTGGAAGGGCGAAAGGTTGTGATACGATGTAAGCATGAGGAAGGCGTCTTCATGAGCTTCATGTATTCGCTGGTTGTTCCACGGGATGGACTGTCATCGGTGCCTGTTGTGAATGAGTTTGAGGATGTCTTTGAGGAAGTCAAAGGGTTGCCGTCGCATAGGGAGATCGAGTTTCGTATCGATCTAGTTGAGGGAGCCAGACCTGTTGTGATGCCTCTTAGGCGGATGGCACCGAGAGAGCAGCAAGAGCTGAAGGTGCAAGTTGATGACCTTTTGCGGAAAGGATTCATTCGGAGAAGTGTGTCTGAATGGGGTGCGCCAGTTGTGTTCGCAACCAAAGCGGATGGATCGTTGAGGTTGTGTGTGGATTATCGTGAGCTGAATAAGGTGACTAAGAGGAACAAGTATCCATTGCCGAGAATAGATGACTTGTTTGATCAGCTCCACGAGGCTAAGGTGTTTTCTCAGATGGATTTGGCAACGGGATTTCACCAGTTAAGAGTGGCGAAGGATAGTGTGCCGAAGACTGCTTTCAGGACACCATCTGGGTTTTATGAGTGGCTGGTAATGCCGTTTGGGTTGACTAACGCACCAGCATATTTTGTGGATCTTATGAATAGGGTATTCAGAGATCAGTTGAATAAGTTCGTGCTTGTGTTCGTGGATGATATTTTGGTTTATTCTAGAACCGAGGAAGAGCACAAGACACACTTGAGGATTGTTTTGGAAATCTTGCGGAAACATCTGCTGAAGGCTAAGTTTTCGAAATGTCACTTCTGGAAGAGTGAAGTGAGGTTCTTAGGCCATGTTATTTCTGGAAATGGAATAGCGGTTGATCCCGCTATTGTGGCAGCGATCCAGGATTGGGTTAGACCTAAGAATGCATCTGATGTGAGAAGTTTTCTTGGATTAGCAGGATATTATCGTCGGTTTATCAAAGACTTTTCCAAGATAGCTGCACCGTTGACAGGATTGACGAAGAAGAACCAAGTGTTCAGATGGGATGACAAGTGTGAGCAAGCTTTCGTAATCCTGAAAGAGCGACTGACGAGTGCTCCTGTTTTGACTATTTCGAGTGGGAATGAGGAGATGGTGGTATACACCGATGCATGTGGCACTGGACTTGGAGCAGTGCTCATGCAGAAGGATAAAGTTGTTGCGTATGCTAGTCGACAACTGAAGCCGCATGAAAGGAATTATCCGACTCATGATTTGGAGTTAGCGGCGATTGTGTTTGCTTTGAAGATGTGGAGACATTATCTATTGGGAGTTAGATTCGAGTTGTTTACAGATCATAAGTCGTTGAAGTATCTGTTCTCCCAAAAGGATTTGAATCTTCGACAGCAACGGTGGTTAGAGTTTCTAGCATCTTATGATTTTGGTATAGCCTATACTCCGGGCAAAGGTAACGCAGTAGCTGATGCGTTAAGTCGAAGACATGCAGGATTGGGAGCCATGTTTTCGGAATGGAAGAGTCTTGAGTATTTGGCTGGATTTGACTTCAGGCCTAGATGTGAGTTGGAACCTGAGATGTTGGCAAACTTATCGATAAGGCCTACACTTGTGGAAAGAATTGGTGAGAGCCAAAGGCGAGACGATAAGCTTGTCAAGATTATCCGTGATTTGGAATCCGGATTGGACCCGGAAAAGGATAAGGGATTCGAGGTCGATCGAGAGGGTTGGCTTCGGAAGCAAGGACGATTAGTTTTTCCCGATGTAGATGGATTGAGAGATGAAGTTCTGAGGGAAAGTCATCACTCGAAGTTGACAATTCATCCAGGTGGAAATAAGATGTATCGGGATATGAAGAGAGCTTACTACTGGGAAGGTATGAAGAAGGATGTTGGAAATTTTATTTCCAAATGTATGAATTGCCAGTTGGTGAAAGCTGAGCAGAAGAAGCCCAGTGGATTACTTCAGCCATTAGAGGTTCCTACATGGAAGTGGGAGCTAGTGTCGATGGATTTTATCGATGGTCTACCTAGGACAAGAGCAGGGAATGAAGGGATTTGGGTCATCGTAGATCGTTTGACCAAGAGTGCAAGGTTCATTCCTGTTCGATCGACCAGGACTGCATCGAAGTTGGCTGAACTGTATGTGAAGTGGATAGTTCGTTTCCATGGTATTTCGAAGAGTATAGTGAGCGATCGAGACCCATTGTTCACTAGTGGATTTTGGAGGAGCTTCCAGGAAGTTTTGGGAACCAAGTTGTGTTTGAGTACAGCTTATCACCCTCAAACTGATGGTCAGACTGAGAGAGTCAACCGAGTTTTGGAGGATCTCCTTAGAGCATGTGTTTTGGACTTTGGAGGATCATGGGAAGATCACCTTCATTTGGTGGAGTTTGCTTATAATAACAGTTATCAGTCGAGTATTGGTATGGCACCATATGAGGCATTATATGGAAGACCGTGTAACTCTCCGACATGTTGGTTGGAAACTGGAGAAAAGCTGATACTTGGGCCAGAGATGATTCGACAGACTTCGGATTGTATAGAGATCATTCGGCAACGAATGAAGACAGCCCAAGATCGTCAGAAAAGTTATGCAGATAATCGTCGTAAGGATTTGGAATTCGACGTAGGAGATATGGTTTTTGTGAAGATTTCTCCATTGAAGAATGTTATTAGATTCAGGAAGAAAGGAAAATTGACTCCGAGATTTGTTGGACCATTCCCGATTATCGAGCGAATTGGAAAGCTCGCTTATATATTGAAGTTACCGGAAAAGATGGCGGATGTGCACAATGTTTTTCATATATCCTATCTACGGAAGTATGTGCATGATCCAACTACGGTTGTTTCTGCTGATAGCTGTAAAGATTTAGAGGTTGATCCAGTGGTTACGAGACCTCGTAAGCCGCTTCGTATTGTTGAAACCGATACGAAACAGCTTAGGAGGAAGACGATTACGTTGCTCAAGGTACAATGGAGTGATGATGTTAACGACTGTACATGGGAGGAGGAAGAGAGGATGAAGGCAGCTCATCCCGAACTCTTCGAGGTATGGCCCTAAAGTGTCGTGACATCTCATGAATTTGTAGCTTGTTCTAAGTCATAGAATTCTGCATGCTAGGTTAGAATTGGATGCATGGTTTGTTGATTGCTATGGATGGTAGGCATGCGGAATAATTGTGATTGCTGTTGTTTGCTTGGAATTTCGGGGGAGAAATTCCTAAGGGGGAGAGAATGTAACGACCCGTATTTTACGTGTCGATAAATCGTAGAATTTGCAGGTCGATAGTGTGTTTGTGTTGCCTCTAGCTTGAGTCGTTTAGGAGTTAACCCGGGTACAAGTGATGAGTCGTGACCGACTCATAGAGGGCCGACTCATAGGCTTAGACGAGTTAAGAGGGTGACCGACTTATAGAAGCAACGACTTATGGGTTTGGCCGAGATAAGGATGGACCGACCTAAGAAGTGACAGACCTAGTAGGAGTTAGCTTCATAAGATGGTGACCGACTCACGAGATAGCGGTTTAAGGGTTGGTGACCGACTTAAGAAAGACCGACTTAGGAGATAACGGGTTAGCAAGATGAGTCGTATGGCCGAGTCATAGGTCATAAGTTGTTTTGAGTCGTGTATGCTATGAGTCGTAAGTCGTTAGGTAGCTGGGGCGATGAGTCGGCTTGGTGGATGAGTCGTGAGTCGGCATCGTAGTTGAGTCGTGTGTATGTTGTTGAGTCATTAGGTCGTGAGTCGGAGGCATTTTGAGTCGTTGAGTCGGCTAGAAGTTAGGTCGTATGACCTTGTGTGGTGTTAGGTCGTCCTGTGTATAAGTAGTTGGGTCGTGTCTGGGTTAAGTCGCGTAAACGGCTTAGTGTTAGGTCGGCCATGTGGGTTATGTGTTAGGTCGTCATGGCAATGAGTCGTGAACGACTCATGGTAAGTTGGCTGTGTTGTGTTGAGTCGGCATGGTGATGAGTCGGGGGCGACTCAAGAGTTGGGTCGGCGACGACCTAAGGGCGACGACTCATGGTTGATTCAGCCTATAAATAGAGGGGTTTGGCTCACTTTTTGGCACCGGTTTTTGAAGCGACGAAGTGCTGCCATTTTGGGAACTCGACTACAACATTTCTTCATCTTCTTTTCTCCATTTCAATCAAGTGTTAGCATCCATCCAAGATCAAAGATCGGGATCGAAGATTCAAGTGTCCAAGTTGAAGATCTTCATCCGTTCGAACTAGATTTCTTCGATTGAAGCGAGATTTTGTCGGATCGAGCCTTGATCTCCGCTGTCCAGATCTGAAGTGTGTAGTTTTTGAAGTGTTTGGGTGATTTGGTGAGTGGTGGTTATCTCTCACGCGGACCCAAAGGAGTATATTGGATTGGTGGCTTGTTTGAGTGTTAAAGTTAGAGATTTCATGCATTTTTCTTAGATCCAAGTCTAGATCCATTGTTTCCAAAGATGTTTACTTATGCAAGTTTATTTAACAAGTATTAGAGACAAAACCTATGTTTTATATTTGATAGATCTATGCTAAAAACCTATGATTCATGCATGATAGATTTATGCTCGTTTAATTACGAAATTGCCATTATAGTAAATATTGCTATTTAGATCTTGTTTGAATGATTGATTGATTGAATGTATGATTGATTTGATTGTTCCAAGTTAGCTAGTAGTTTATTTGGAGCAAGATGATTGAAGATGATTCAAAAGCCACGGAAGAAGGCTCTTGAATAGTGAAAGCTGCTTAAGGCATATGTAGCGGATATTGAAGCTCATATGTATGGATTGGATGAAGTTGAGATGGAACTTTGCCATGATGCGATGAGACAAACCATGTTGTTGAGTTGAGACTTTGCTTTGATGCGATGAAGCGAAGTATGATGTGAGTTTTGGCTTAATCCAGGCAGGGATCGTTCTAAGCATGTTGATAACTTGAAGGGTAGTTCAAGTTGGTTGATAATGGATTGTTCAAGAGGTAGCTTGAGCTTGTATGAGGATAGTCGTCGAGAAGGATGGCTAGGAGGCTTGGATCTCATCGTTGTTGAAGGTTCTAGCATGCTCAAAAGCAAGAGTACATGGGGCGCCCACAACGACTACAGGTAGGGAGTCAGGACACCCAAAAGACTACAGGTAGGTAGTCGAGTACTCTGGGCAAAGTAGATAAGTCCTAGGCACAAGGCAGTGTGCGGAGTTATGTCTGTAACCGGGGTTACCATTAGCCCTTGACGGATGGTCATTCAACTAACGGTGAAATCAAGGCAATGATAACAGTGATAGCCAGAGTCACGGATGTTTGGTTATATTATCATTCGGCCTCAAGAGCGGTGTTTTCTAGGTGCTTATCTGATCTTGGTTTAGGCCTTGGGGGTTTGTATTTGGAAAACATCGTCCTTGACTCGAGTGGTTATTGCTTTACCTTAATTGTCTGTATTGTTATGCTTGCTTCTCCTTAGTGTGTGTCTGGGGGCTATCACTGTAGAAAGAGGTGGAGTGGGATGGTTTGGTTCCTATTCCTTTTATCCCTTATGCTCTTTTGGTATGTTTGATAGTTAATTTACTGCTCACTAAGACTTTGTCTGACTCAAGGTTTTATGTCTCCTCTTATTACCTTGGGCTGTTCATCCATGTTGGGATGGGCAGACTAGGTAGCAGGTGGCAGGTGCTGTGCTTAGAGTTCTCCGCTGATGATGACGAAGACGAGCAGGAGGCCATGCATATTATTTCTTTTATGTACTGGGTGTCCGCTGTTGTATCTGATTGAGTGTTTTGTAGTGAGGTCTTGATGTATGGATTCATTGAGATGATTGTATAAAACTACTATGATGCTTATATGATGATTTTCTGTTATGAGGCTTCACTATATATTTCTCTATTGTATTTTATCCATGCGCTGTGAGTTACGATAGAGATTTTGTGATGTTATTTTACCCTTGACTATCGTCCATGGCTGCCTGCATGCCTTTCAGCGCATTATTTCCTTGTTTTGGTGCGGGAGTCATGGGCGGTCGTCACAGTAAATCATAGAACAGCCATGGGGATCTTGTTTTACAGAAAAAATCCACGTGACGGAAAAACGAAGGATAAAAAACTTCCAAGACCCGATTGAGGTTCGGATAGGATTTTTTGGGTATGAAACTAACCAGTGACGGCTGAAAGCTGTCATAGCTTTAGAACTCACCGAGAGTTTCGTTTTGACTGGTTATCACTCCCGTAACTCTAAACGAGCCAAGAGTTATGGCCCTCCGAAGTATCGATTTCCACAGGGTGCAACATCTACGGTGCAAGGTGCAACATCCGTCCAAAATGACGAAACAGTGCCGTATGACTTTGAGAAAAGGGTGCATGGATTTGAAACGGAGCACTACGATGGTGCACCACTCTCCAGGTATGGTAAATCATAGAACAGCCACGGGGATCCTGTTTTACAGAAAAAATCCACGTGACGGAAAAACGAAGGATAAAAAACTTCCAAGACCCGGTTGAGGTTCGGTTAGGATTTTTTGGGTATGAAACTAACCAGTGACGGCTGAAAGCTGTCATAGATGTAGAACTCACCGAGAGCTTCGTTTTGACTGGTTATCGCTCCCGTAACTCTAAATGAGCCAAGAGTTCTGGCCCTCCGAAGAATCGATATCCATTGGGTTGAACATCTACGGTGCAAGGTGCAACATCCGTCCAAAATGACGAAACAGTGCCGTACGACTTTGAGAAATGGGTGCATGGATTTGAAACGGAGCACTACCATGGTGCACCACTCTCCAGCGATGGTAAATCATTGAACAGCCACGGGGATCCTTTTTTACAGAAAAAATGCACGTGACGGAATAATGAAGGATAAAAAACTTACAAGACCCGATTGAGGTTCGGATAGGATTTTTTGGGTATGAAACTAACCAGTGATGGCTGTAAGCAGTCATAGCTGTAGAACTCACCGAGAGCTTCGTTTTGACTGGTTATCTCTCCCGTAACTCCAAACGAGCCAAGAGTTATGGCCCTCCGAAGAATCGATATCCACAGGGTGCAACATCTACGGTGCAAGGTGTAACATCCGTCCAAAATGACGAAACAGTGCCGTACGACCTTTAGAAATGGATGCATGGATTTGAAACGGAGCACTACCATGGTGCACCACTCTCCAGGTATGGTAAATCATAGAATAGCCACGGGAATCCTGTTTTACAGAAAAAATCCACGTGACGGAAAAACGAAGGATAAAAAAACTTCCAAGACCCGATTGAGGTTCAGATAGGATTTTTTGGGTATGAAACTAACCAGTGACGGGTGAAAGCTGTCATAGCTGTAGAACTCACCGAGATCTTGGTTTTGACTGGTTATTGTTCCCGTAACTCTAAACGAGCCAAGAGTTATGGCCCTCCGATGAATCGATATCCACAGGGTGCAACATCTACGGTGCAAGGTGCAACATCCGTCCAAAATGACGAAACAGTGTTGTACGACCTTTAGAAATGGGTGCATGGATTTGAAACGGAGCACTACCATGGTGCAACACTCTCCAGGTTTGGTAAATCATAGAACAGCCATGGGGATCTTGTTTTACAGAAAAAATCCACGTGACGGAAAAACGAAGGATAAAAAACTTCCAAGACCCGATTGAGGTTCGGATAGGATTTTTTGAGTATGAAACTAACCAGTGACGGCTGAAAGCTGTCATAGTTGTAGAACTCACCGAGAGTTTCGTTTTAACTGGTTATCGCTCCCGTAACTCTAAACGAGCCAAGAGTTATGGCCCTCCGAAGAATCGATTTCCACAGGGTGCAACATCTACGGTGCAAGGTGCAACATCCGTCCAAAATGACGAAACAGTGTCGTACGACTTTGAGAAATGGATGCATGGATTTGAAACGGAGCACTACCATGGCGCACCACTCACCAGCGATGGTAAATCATAGAACAGCCCTGGGGATCCTTTTTTACAAAAAAATCCACGTGACGGAAAAACGAAGGATAAAAAACTTACAAGACCCGATTGAGGTTCTGATAGGATTTTTTGGGTATCAAAACTAACCAGTGATGGCTGTATGCTTTCATAGCTGTAGAACTCACCGTGTGCTTCGTTTCGACTGGTTATCGCTCCCGTAACTCTAAACGAGCCAAGAGTTATAGCCCTCCGAAGAATCAATATCCACAGGGTGCAACATCTACGGTGCAAGGTGCAACATCCGTCCAAAATGACGAAACAGTGCCGTACGACCTTTAGAAATGGATGCATGGATTTGAAATGGAGCACTACCTTGGTGCACCACTCTCCAGGTATGGTAAATCATAGAACAGCCACGAGGATCCTGTTTTACAGAAAAAATCCACGTCACGGAAAAACGAAGGATAAAAAACTTCCAAGACCCGATTGAGGTTCGGATAGGATTTTTTGGGTATGAAACTAACCAGTGACGGCTGAAAGCTGTCATAGCTGTAGAACTCACCGAGAGTTTCGTTTTGACTGGTTATCGCTCCCGTAATTCTAAACGATCCAAGAGTTATGGCCCTCCGAAGAATCGATATCCACAGCGTGCAACATCTACGGTGCAAGGTGCAACATCCGTCCAAAATGACGAAACAGCGCCGTACGACATTTAGAAATGGGTGCATGGATTTGAAACGGAGCACTACCATGGTGCACCTCTCTCCAGCGATGGTAAATCATAGAACAGCCATGGGGATCCTTTTTTACGGAAAAAATCCACGTGACGGAAAAACGAAGGATAAAAAACTTACAAGACCCGATTGAGGTTCGGATAGGATTTTTTGGGTATGAAACGAACCAGTGACGGATGAAAGCTGTCATAGCTGTAGAACTCACCGAGAGCTTCGTTTTGACTGGTTATCGCTCCCGTAACTCTAAACGAGCCAAGAGTTATGGCCCTCCGAAGAATCGATATCCACAGGGTGCAACATCTACGGCACAAGGTGCAACATCGGTCCAAAATGACGAAACAGTGCCGCACGACTTTGAGAAATGGATGAATGGATTTGAAACGGAGCACTACTATGGTGCACCACTCTTCATCGATGGTAAATCATAGAACAGCCACGGGGAGCCTGTTTTACAGAAAAAATCCACGTGACGGAAAAACGAAGGATAAAAAGTTTCCAAGACCCGATTGAGGTTCGGATAGGATTTTTTCGGTATGAAACTAACCAGCGACGGCTGAAAGCTGTCATAGCTGTAGAACTCACCGAGAGATTCATTTTGACTGGTTATCGCTCCCGTAACTCTGAACGAGCCAAGAGTTCTGGCCCTCCGAAGAATCGATATCCATTGGGTGCAACATCTACGGTGCAAGGTGCAACATCTGTCCAAAATGACGAAACAGTGCCGTACGACTTTGAGAAATGGGTGCATGGATTTGAAACGGAGCACTACCATGGTGCACCACTCTCCAGCGATGGTAAATCATAGAAGAGCCATGGGGATCCTTTTTTACAGAAAAAATCCACGTGACGGAAAAACGAAGGATAAAAAACTTACAAGACCCGATTGAGGTTCAAATAGGATTTTTTGGGTATGAAACTAACCAGTGACGGCTGTAAGCTTTCATAGCTGTAGAACTCACCGAGTGCTTCGTTTTGACTGGTTATCGCTCCCGTAACTCTAAACGAGCCAAGAGTTATGGCCCTCCGAAGAATCGATATCCACAGGGTGCAACATCTACGGTGCAAGGTGCAACATCCGTCCAAAATGACGAAATAGTGCCGTACGACCTTTAGAAATGGATGCATGGATTTGAAACGGAGCACTACCACGGTGCACCACTCTCCAGGTATGGTAAATCATAGAACAGTCACGGGGATCCTGTTTTACAGAAAAAATCCACGTGACGGAAAAAAGAAGGATAAAAAAACTTCCAAGACCCGATTGAGGTTCGGATAGGATTTTTTGGGTATGAAACTAACCAGTGACGGGTGAATGCTGTCATAGTTGTAGAACTCACCGAGATCTTCGTTTTGACTGGTTATTGTTCCCGTAACTCTAAACGAGCCAAGAGTTATGGCCCTCCGATGAATCGATATCCACAGGGTGCAACATCTACGGTGCAAGGTGCAACATCCGTCCAAAATGATGAAACAGTGACGTACGACCTTTAGAATTGGGTGCATGGATTTGAAACGGAGCACTACCATGGTGCACCACTCTCCAGGTATGGTAAATCATAGAACACCCACGGGGATCCTGTTTTACAGAAAAAATCCACGTGACGGAAAAACGAAGGATAAAAAACTTCCAAGACCCGATTGAGGTTCGGATAGGATTTTTTGGGTATGAAACTAACCAGTGACGGCTGAAAGCTGTCATAGCTGTAGAACTCACCGAGAGTTTCGTTTTGACTGGTTATCGCTCCCGTAATTCTAAACGATCCAAGAGTTATGGCCCTCCGAAGAATCGATTTCCACAGGGTGCAACATCTACGGTGCAAGGTTCAACATCCGTCCAAAATGACGAAACAGTGCCGTACGACTTTGAGAAATGGGTGCATGGATTTGAAACGGAGCACTACCATGGTGCACCACTCTCCAGGTATGGTAAATCATAGAACATCCACGGGGATCCTTTTTTACAGAAAAAAATTCACGTGACGGAAAAACGAAGGATAAAAAACTTCCTAGACCCGGTTGAGGTTCGGTTAGGATTTTTTGGGTATGAAACTGACCAGTGACGGCTGAAAGTGGTCATAGCTGTAGAACTCACCGAGAGCTTCGTTTTGACTGGTTATCGCTCCCGTAACTCTAAACGAGCCAAGAGTTCTGGCCCTCCGAAGAATCGATATCCATTGGGTGCAACATCTACGGTGCAAGGTGCAACTTCCGTCCAAAATGACGAAACAGTGCCGTACGACTTTGAGAAATGGGTGCATGGATTTGAAACGGAGCACTACCGTGGTGCACCACTCTCCAGCGATGGTAAATCATAGAACAGCCACGGGGATCCTTTTTTACAGAAAAAATGCACGTGACGGAAAAACGAAGGATAAAAAACTTACA
Source organism: Allium cepa (assembly GCA_030765085.1). Lineage (NCBI taxonomy): Eukaryota > Viridiplantae > Streptophyta > Magnoliopsida > Asparagales > Amaryllidaceae > Allium > Allium cepa. The sequence goes on from CM060943.1 coordinate 11,682,383, forward strand.
AGACCCGATTGAGGTTCAGATAGGATTTTTTGGTATGAAACTAACCAGTGACGGCTGTAAGCAGTCATAGCTGTAGAACTCACCGAGAGCTTCGTTTTGACTGGTTATCGCTCCCGTAACTCTAAACGAGCCAAGAGTTATGGCCCTCCGAAGAATCGATATCCACAGGGTGCAACATCTACGGTGCAAGGTGCAACATCCGTCCAAAATGACGAAACAGTGCCGTACGACCTTTAGAAATGGACGCATGGATTTTAAACGGAGCACTACCATGTTGCACCACTCTCCAGGTATGCTAAATCATAGAACAGCCACGGGGATCCTATTTTACAGAAAAAATCCACGTGACGTAAAAACGAAGGATAAAAAACTTCCAAGACCCGATTGAGGTCGGATAGGATTTTTTGGGTATGAAACTAACCAGTGACGGCTGAAAGCTGTCATAGCTGTAGAACTCTCCGAGAGCTTCGTTTTGACTGGTTATCGCTCCCGTAACTCTAAACTAGACAAGAGTTATGGCCCTCCGAAGAATCGATATCCACAGGGTGCAACATCTACGGTGCAAGGTGCAACATCCGTCCAAAATGACGAAACAGTGTCGTACGACGTTTAGAAATGGGTGCATGCATTTGAAACGGAGCACTACCATGGTGCACCACTCTTCAGGTATGGTAAATCATAGAACAGCCACGGGGATCCTGTTTTACAGAAAAAAATACACGTGACGGAAAAACGAAGGATAAAAAACTTCCAAGACCCGATTGAGGTTCGGATAGGATTTTTTAGGTATGAAACTAACCAGTGACGGCTGAAAGCTGTCATAGTTGTAGAGCTCACCGAGAGTTTCGTTTTGACTGGTTATCGCTCCCGTAACTCTAAACGAGCCAAGAGTTATGGCCCTCCGAAGAATCGATTTCCACAGGGTGCAACATCTACGGTGCAAGGTGCAACATCCGTCCAAAATGACGAAACAGTGCCGTACGACTTTGAGAATTGGGTGCATGGATTTGAAACGGAGCACTACCATGGTGCCCCACTCACCAGCGATGGTAAATCATAGAACAGCCATGGGGATCCTTTTTTACAGAAAAAATCCACGTGACGGAAAAACGAAGGATAAAAAACTTAGAAGACCCGATTGAGGTTCGGATAGGATTTTTTGGGTATGAAACTAACCAGTGACGGCTGTAAGCTTTCATAGCTGTAGAACTCATCGTGTGCTTCGTTTTGACTGGTTATCGCTCCCGTAACTCTAAACGAGCCAAGAGTTATGGCCCTCCGAAGAATCAATATCCACAGGGTGCAACATCTACGGTGCAAGGTGCAACATCCGTCCAAAATGATGAAACAGTGCCGTACGACCTTTAGAAATGGATGCATGTATTTGAAACGGAGCGCTACCATGGTGCACCACTCTCCAGGTATGGTAAATCATAGAACACCCACGGGGATCCTGTTTTACAGAAAAAATCCACGTGACGGAAAAACGAAGGATAAAAAACTTCCAAGACCCGATTGAGGTTCGGATAGGATTTTTTGGGTATGAAACTAACCAGTGACGGCGGAAAGCTATCATGGCTGTAGAACTCACCGAGAGTTTCGTTTTGACTGGTTATCGCTCCCGTAATTCTAAACGAGCCAAGAGTTATGGCCCTCCGAAGAATCGATATCCACAGCGTGCAACATCTACGGTGCAAGGTGCAACATCCGTCCAAAATGACGAAACAGTGCCGTACGACCTTTAGAAATGGGTGCATGGATTTGAAACGGAGCACTACCTTGGTGCACCACTCTCCAGCGATGGTAAATCATAGAACAGCCATGGGGATCCTTTTTTACGGAAAAAATACATGTGACGGAAAAACGAAGGATAAAAAACTTACAAGACCCGATTGAGGTTCGGATAGGATTTTTTGGGTATGAAACGAACCAGTGACGGATGAAAGCTGTCATAGCTGTAGAACTCACCGAGAGCTTCGTTTTGACTGGTTATCGCTCCCGTAACTCTGAACGAGCCAAGAGTTATGGCCCTCCGAAGAATCGATATCCACAGGGTGCAACATCTACGGTGCAAGGTGCAACATCCGTCCAAAATGACGAAACAGTGCCGTACGACCTTTAGAAATGGATGCATGGATTTGAAACGGAGCACTACCATGTTGCACCACTCTCCAGGTATGGTAAATCAAAGAACAGCCACGGGGATCCTGTTTTACAGAAAAAATCCACGTGACGGAAAAACGAAGGATAAAAAACTTCCAAGACCCGATTGAGGTCGGATAGGATTTTTTGGGTATGAAACTAACCAGTGACGGCTGAAAGCTGTCATAGCTGTAGAACTCACCGAGAGTTTCGTTTTGACTGGTTATCGCTCCCGTAATTCTAAACGAGCCAAGAGTTATGGCCCTCCGATGAATCGATATCCACAACGTGCAACATCTACGGTGCAAGGTGCAACATCCGTCCAAAATGACGAAACAGTGTCGTACGACCTTTAGAAATGGGTGCATGGATTTGAAACGGAGCACTACCATGGTGCACCTCTCTCCAGCGATGGTAAATCATAGAACAGCCACGGGGATCCTTTTTTACAGAAAAAATCCACGTGACGGAAAAACGAAGGATAAAAAACTTACAAGACCCGATTGAGGTTCGGATAGGATTTTTTGGGTATGAAACTAACCAGTGACGGCTGTAAGCAGTCATAGCTGTAGAACTCACCGAGAGCTTCGTTTTGACTGGTTATCGCTCCCGTAACTCTAAACGAGCCAAGAGTTATGGCCCTCCGAAGAATCGATATCCACAGGGTGCAACATCTACGGTGCAAGGTGCAACATCCGTCCAAAATGACGAAACAGTGTCGTATGACCTTTAGAAATGGATGCATGGATTTGAAACGGAGCACTACCATGTTGCACCACTCTCCAGGTATGGTAAATAATAGAACAGCCATGGGGATCCTGTTTTACAGAAAAAATCCACGTGACGGAAAAACGAAGGATAAAAAACTTCCAAGACCCGATTGAGGTCGGATAGGATTTTTTGGGTATGAAACTAACCAGTGACGGCTGAAAGCTGTCATAGCTGTAGAACTCACCGAGAGCTTCGTTTTGACTGGTTATCGCTCCCGTAACTCTAAACTAGCCAAGAGTTATGGCCCTCCGAAGAATCGATATCCACAGGGTGCAACATCTACGGTGCAAGGTGCAACATCGGTCCAAAATGACGAAACAGTGTCGTACGACCTTTAGAAATGGGTGCATGGATTTGAAACGGAGCACTACCATGGTGCACCACTCTTCAGGTATGGTAAATCATAGAACAGCCACGGGGATCCAGTTCTACAGAAAAAATACACGTGACGGAAAAACGAAGGATAAAAAACTTCCAAGACCCGATTGAGGTTCGGATAGGATTTTTTAGGTATGAAACTAACCAGTGACGGCTGAAAGCTGTCATAGTTGTAGAACTCACCGAGAGTTTCGTTTTGACTAGTTATCGCTCCCGTAACTCTAAACGAGCCAAGAGTTATGGCCCTCCGAAGAATCGATTTCCACAGGGTGCAACATCTACGGTGCAAGGTGCAACATCCGTCCAAAATGACGAAACAGTGCCGTACGACTTTGAGAAATGGGTGCATGGATTTGAAATGGAGCACTACCATGGTGTACCACTCACCAGCGATGGTAAATCATAGAACAGCCATGGGGATCCTTTTTTACAGAAAAAATCCACGTGACGGAAAAACGAAGGATAAAAAACTTACAAGACCCGATTGAGGTTCGGATAGGATTTTTTGGGTATGAAACGAACCAGTGACGGATGAAAGCTGTCATAGCTGTAGAACTCACCGAGAGCTTCGTTTTGACTGGTTATCGCTCCCGTAAATCTAAACGAGCCAAGAGTTATGGCCCTCCGAAGAATCAATATCCACAGGGTGCAACATCTACGGTGCAAGGTGCAACATCCGTCCAAAATGACGAAACAGTGCCGTACGACCTTTAGAAATGGATGCATGGATTTGAAATGGAGCACTACCATGGTGCACCACTCTATAGGTATGGTAAATCATAGAACAGCCACGGGCATCCTGTTTTATAGAAAAAATCCACGTGACGGAAAAACGAAGGATAAAAAACTTCCAAGACCCGATTGAGGTTCGGATAGGATTTTTTGGGTATGAAACTAACCAGTGACGACTGAAAGCTGTCATAGCTATAGAACTCACCGAGAGTTTCGTTTTGACTGGTTATCGCTCCCGTAATTCTAAACGGGCCAAGAGTTATGGCCCTCCGAAGAATCGATATCCACAGCGTGCAACATCTACGGTGCAAGGTGCAACATCCGTCCAAAATGACGAAACAGTGCCGTACGACCTTTAGAAATGGGTGCATGGAATTGAAACGGAGCACTACCATGGTGAACCTCTCTCCAGCGATGGTAAATCATAGAACAGCCATGGGGATCCTTTTTTACGGAAAAAATCCACGTGACGGAAAAACGAAGGATAAAAAACTTACAAGACCCGATTGAGGTTCGGATAGGATTTTTTGGGTATGAAACGAACCAGTGACGGATGAAAGCTGTCATAGCTGTAGAACTCACCGAGAGCTTCGTTTTGACTGGTTATCACTCCCGTAACTCTAAACGAGCCAAGAGTTATGGCCCTCCGAAGAATCGATATCCACAGGGTGCAACATCTACGGCGCAAGGTGCAACATCGGTCCAAAATGACGAAACAGTGCCGCACGACTTTGAGAAATGGATGAATGGATTTGAAACGGAGCACTACTATGGTGCACCACTCTCCATCGATGGTAAATCATAGAACAGCCACGGGGATCCTGTTTTACTGAAAAAATCCACGTGACGGAAAAACGAAGGATAAAAAGTTTCCAAGACCCGATTGAGGTTCGGATAGGATTTTTTCGGTATGAAACTAACCAGTTACGGCTAAAAGCTGTCATAGCTGTAGAACTCACCGAGAGCTTCATTTTGACTGGTTATCGCTCCCGTAACTCTAAACGAGCCAAGAGTTCTGGCCCTTCGAAGAATCGATATCCATTGGGTGCAACATCTACGGTGCAAGGTGCAACATCTGTCCAAAATGACGAAACAGTGCCGTACGACTTTGAGAAATGGATGCATGGATTTGAAACGGAGCACTACCATGGTGCACCACTCTCCAGCGATGGTAAATCATAGAAGAGCCATGGGGATCCTTTTTTACAGAAAAAATCCACGTGACGGAAAAACGAAGGATAAAAAACTTACAAGACCCGATTGAGGTTCGGATAGGATTTTTTGGGTATGAAACTAACCAGTGACGGCTGTAAGCTTTCATAGCTGTAAAACTCACCGATTGCTTCTATTTGACTGGTTATCGCTCTCGTAACTCTAAACGAGCCAAGAGTTATGGCCCTCCGAAGAATCGATATCCACAGGGTGCAACATCTACGGTGCAAGGTGCAACATCCGTCCAAAATGACGAAACAGTGCCGTACGACCTTTAGAAGTGGATGCATGGATTTGAAACGGAGCACTGCCACGGTGCACCACTCTCCAGGTATGGTAAATCATAGAACAGCCACGGGGATCCTGTTTTATAGAAAAAATCCACGTGACGGAAAAACGAAGGATAAAAAAACTTCCAAGACCCGATTGAGGTTCGGATAGGATTTTTTGGGTATGAAACTAACCAGTGACGGGTGAAAGCTGTCATAGCTGTAGAACTCACCGAGATCTTCGTTTTGACTGGTAATTGCTCCCGTAACTCTAAACGAGCCAAGAGTAATGGCCCTCCGAAGAATCGATATCCACAGGGTGCAACATCTACGGTGCAAGGTGCAACATCCGTCCAAAATGATGAAACAGTGTCGTACGACCTTTAGAAATGGGTGGATGGATTTGAAACGGAGCACTACCATGGTACACCACTCTCCAGATATTTTAAATCATAGAACACCCACGGGGATCCTGTTTTACAGAAAAAATCCACGTGACGGAAAAACGAAGGATAAAAAACTTCCAAGACCCGATTGAGGTTCGGATAGGATTTTTTGGGTATGAAACTAACCAGTGACGGCTGAAAGCTGTCATGGCTGTAGAACTCACCGAGAGTTTCGTTTTGACTGCTTATCGCTCCCGTAACTCTAAACGAGCCAAGAGTTATGGCCCTCCGAAGAATCGATTTCCACAGGGTGCAACATCTACGGTGCAAGGTGCAACATCCGTCCAAAATGACGAAACAGTGCCGTACGACTTTGAGAAATGGGTGCATGGATTTGAAACGGAGCACTACCATGGTGCACCACTCTCCAGGTATGGTAAATCATAGAACATCCACGGGGATCCTGTTTTACAGAAAAAATCCACGTGACGGAAAAACGAAGGATAAAAAACTTCCTAGACCCGGTTGAGGTTCGGTTAGGATTTTTTGGGTATGAAACTGACCAGTGACGGCTGAAAGCTGTCATAGCTGTAGAACTCACCGAGAGCTTCGTTTTGACTGGTTATCGCTCCCGTAACTCTAAACGAGCCAAGAGTTCTGGCCCTCCGAAGAATCGATATCCATTGGGTGCAACATCTACGGTGCAAGGTGCAACTTCCGTCCAAAATGACGAAACAGTGCCGTACGACTTTGAGAAATGGGTGCATGGATTTGAAACGGAGCACTACCGTGGTGCACCTCTCTCCAGCGATGGTAAATCATAGAACAGCCACGGGGATCCTTTTTTACAGAAAAAATGCACGTGACGGAAAAACGAAGGATAAAAAACTTACAAGACCCGATTGAGGTTCGGATAGGATTTTTTGGGTATGAAACTAACCAGTGACGGCTGTAAGCTGTCATAGCTGTAGAACTCACCGAGAGCTTCGTTTTGACTGGTTATCGCTCCCGTAACTCTAAACGAGCCAAGAGTTATGGCCCTCCGAAGAATCGATATCCACAGGGTGCAACATCTACGGTGCAAGGTGCAACATCCTTCCAAAATGACGAAACAGTGCCGTACGACCTTTAGAAATGGATGCATGGATTTGAAACGGAGCACTACCATGGTGCACCACTCTCCAGGTATGGTAAATCATAGAACAGCCACGGGGATCCTGTTTTACAGAAAAAAAAAATTCCAAGACCCGATTGAGGTCGGATAGGATTTTTTGGGTATGAAACTAACCAGTGACGGCTGAAAGATGTCATAGCTGTAGAACTCACCGAGAGCTTCGTTTTGACTGGTTATCGCTCCCGTAACTCTAAACGAGCCAAGAGTTATGGCCCTCTGAAGAATCGATATCCACAGGGTGCAAGATCTACGGTGCAAGGTGCAACATCCGTCCAAAATGACGAAACAGTGTCGTACGAACTTTAGAAATGGGTGCATGGATTTGAAACGGAGCACTACCATGGTGCACCACTCTTTAGGTATGGTAAATCATAGAACATCCACGAGGATCCTGTTTTACAGAAAAAATACACGTGACGGAAAAACGAAGGATAAAAAACTTCCAAGACCCGATTGAGGTTCGGATAGGATTTTTTAGGTATGAAACTAACCAGTGACGGCTGAAAGCTGTCATAGTTGTAGAACACACCGAGAGTTTCGTTTTGACTGGTTATCGCTCCCGTAACTCTAAACGAGCCAAGAGTTATGGCCCTCCGAAGAATCGATTTCCACAGGGTGCAACATCTACGGTGCAAGGTGCAACATCCGTCCAAAATGACGAAACAGTGCCGTAAGACTTTGAGAAATGGGTGCATGGATTTGAAACGGAGCACTACCATGGTGCACCACTCTCCAGCGATGGTAAATCATAGAACAGCCATGGGGATCCTTTTTTACAGAAAAAATCCACGTGACGGAAAAACGAAGGATAAAATACTAACAAGACCCGATTGAGGTTCGGATAGGATTTTTTGGGTATGAAACCAACCAGTGACGGCTGTAAGCTTTCATAGCTATAGAACTCACCGGGTGCTTCGTTTTGACTGGTTATCGCTCCCGTAACTCTAAACTAGCCAAGAGTTATGACCCTCCGAAGAATCGATATCCACAGGGTGCAACATCTACGGTGCAAGGTGCAACATCCGTCCAAAATGACGAAACAGTGCCATACGACCTTTAGAAATGTATGCATGGATTTGAAACGGAGCACTACCATGGTGAACCACTCCCCAGGTATGGTAAATCATAGAACAGCCACGGGGATCCTGTTTTACAGAAAAAATCCACGTGACGGAAAAACGAAGGATAAAAAACTTTCAAGACCCGATTGAGGTTCGGATAGGATTTTTTGGGTATGAAACTAGCCAGTGACGGCTGAAAGCTGTCATAGCTATAGAACTCACCGAGAGTTTCGTTTTGACTGGTTATCGCTCCCGTAACTCTAAACGAGCCAAGAGTTATGGCCCTCCGAAGAATCGATATCCACAGCGTGCAACATCTACGGTGCAAGGTGCAACATCCGTCCAAAATGACGAAACAGTGCCGTACGACCTTTAGAAATGGGTGCATGGATTTGAAACGGAGCACTACCATGGTGCACCTCTCTCCAGCGATGGTAAATCATAGAACAGCCATGGGGATCCTTTTTTACAGAAAAAATCCACGTGACGGAAAAACGAAGGATAAAAAACATACAAGACCCGATTGAGGTTCGGACAGGATTTTTTGGGTATGAAACTAACCAGTGACGGATGAAAACTGTCAAAGCTGTAGAACTCACCGAGAGCTTCGTTTTGACTGGTTATCGCTCCCGTAACTATAAACAAGCCAAGAGTTATGGCCCTCCGAAGAATCGATATCCACAGGGTGCAACATCTACGGCGCAAGGTGCAACATCAGTCCAAAATGACGAAACAGTGCCGCACGACTTTGAGAAATGGATGAATGGATTTGAAACGGAGCACTACCATGGTGCACCACTCTCCATCGATGGTAAATCATAGAACAGCCACGGGGATCCTGTTTTACAGAAAAAATCCACGTGACGGAAAAACGAAGGATAAAAAGTTTCCAAGACCCGATTGAGGTTCGGATAGGATTTTTTCGGTATGAAACTAACCAGTGACGGCTCAAAGCTGTCATAGCTGTATAACTCACCAAGAGCTTCATTTTGATTGGTTATCGCTCCCGTAACTCTAAACGAGGCAAGAGTTCTGGCCCTCCGAAGAATCGATATCCATTGGGTGCAACATCTACGGTGCAAGGTGCAACATCTGTCCAAAATGACGAAACAGTGCCGTACGACTTTGAGAATTGGGTGCATGGATTTGAAACGGAGCACTACCTTGGTGCACCACTCTCCAGCGATGGTTAATCATAGAACAGCCATGGGGATCCTTTTTTACAGAAAAAATCCACGTGACGGAAAAACGAAGGATAAAAAACTTACAAGACCCGATTGAGGTTCGGATAGGATTTTGTGACGACCGCTCATGACTCCCGCACCAAAACAAGGAAATAATGCGCTGAAAGGCGTGCCAAGTAGCCATGGACGATAGTCAGGGTAAAATAAAATAGAAAGTCTATCGCATAACTCACAGCGCATGGATAAAATACAATAGAGAAATATAATATAGTGAAGCTTCATAGAACAGAACATCATCATATAAGCATCATAGTAGTTTGATACAATCATCCAAACAAATCCATACATCAAAGCCTCACCACATAGCACTCAGAATATACAAACAGCGGAACACCCAGTACATATAGTAAGAAACTAATATGCAAAGCCTCCTGCTCGTCTTCGTCACCATCAGCGTAGATCTCCAAGAACAGCACCTGTCACCTGCTACCTAGTCTGCCCATCCCAACATGGATGAACAGCCCAACGTAATAAGAGGAGACATAAAACCTTGAGTCAGACAAAGTCTTAGTGAGCAGTAAATTAACTATCAAACATACCAAAAGAGCATAAGGGATAAAAGGAATAGGAACCAAACCATCCCACTCCACCTCTTTCTACAGTGATAGCCCCAGACACACACTAAGGAGAAGCAAGCATAACATAGCAGGTAATTAAAGTAAAGCAATAATCACTCGAGTCAAGGACGATGTTTTCCAAATACAAACCCCCAAGGCCTAAACCAAGATCAGATAAGCACCCAGAAAACACCGCTCTTGAGACCGAATGATGATACAACCAAACATCCATGACTCTGGCTATCACTGTTATCATTGCCTTGATTTCACCGTTAGTTGAATGACCACCTGTCAAGGGATAATGGTAACCCCGGTTCTAGGCATAGCTCCGCACGTCATCGTGACCCGTGCCTAGGACTTACCTACTCTGCCCAGAGTACTCAACTACCTACCTGTAGTCTTTTGGGTGTCCCGACTACCTACCTGTAGTCGTTATGGGCGCCCCATGTACTCTTGCTTTTGAGCATGCTAGAACCTTCAACAACAATGAGATCCAAGCCTCCTAGTCATCCTCCTCGACGACTATTCCCATACTAGCTCAAGCTACCTCTCGAGCAATCCATTATCAACCAACTCGAACCATCCCTCGAGTTATCAACATGCTTGGAATGATCCCTGCCTGGATTACGCCAAGTCTACATCACATCATACTTCGCTTATCACACCATAGCAAAGTCTCAACTCAACAACATGGTTTGCCTCATCGCATCATGGCAAAGTTCCATCTCAACATCATCCAATCCATACATATGAGCTTCAACATCCGCTACATATGTCTCAAGCAGCTTTCACTATTCAAGAGCCTTCCTACTTAGCTTTCGAATCACCTTCAATCATCTTGTTCCAAATCAACTACTAGCTAAATTGGAAACAATCAAATCAATCATACATTCAAACAATCAATCATTCAAACAAGATCTAATAAGCAATATTAACCATAATGGCAATTTCGTAAATAAATGAGCATAAGTCCAACATGCATGATTCATAGGTTTTTAGCACAGATCTATCAAATATAAAACATGGGTTTTGTCTCTAATACTTGTTAAATGAACTTGCATAAGTAAACATCTTCATAAGTAATGGATCTACACTCAGATCTAAGGAAAAATGCACCAAATCACTATCTACACACTCCAACAAACCACCAAACCAATATACTCCTTTGGGTCCGCGTGAGAGATAACCACCACTCACCAAATCACCCAAACACCTCAAAAACTAAACACTTCAGATCTGGACAGCGGAGATCAAGGCTTGATCCGGCAATATCTTGCTTCAATCGATGAAATCTAGCTCCAACGGATGAAGATCTTCAACTTTGGCTCTTGGATCTTCAATCTCGATCTTCGATCTTGGATGGATGTTAGCACTTGATTGAAATGGAGAAAAGAAGGTGAAGAAATGTTGTAGACGAGTCTTCAAAATGGCAGCACTTCGTTGCTTCAAAAACCGGTGCCAAAAAGTGAGCCAAACCCCTCTATTTATAGGCTGATTTCCCCTTAGGTCGCCCAGATTTAGGTCGTTGCCGACCTAAAACACACGACCTAACATAGGTCGCTGCCGACCTATACAATCCCGAGCCACGACCTAACTTCACGCGGCAAAGCCTAGTGCCGACCTATCTCCATGCCGACTCAACTCCCTGCCGACCTAACAGATCACAAGGTCATACGACCTAACTCCTAGCCGACTCAACTCCAGGGTTACACGAGATAACACACGGCCGACCTAATTCATGCGACCTAAAACACTGCCGATCTAAAGACTCTAGCGACTTAACTAGGTCCGACCTAACTCCTATGCGACCTAACAAACCTAACTCCTATGCGACCTAACAAACCAGGCCGACTCAATGACCTAAGCCCCCAACGACTCATCGTGCTTGCCGACCTATCCCCCTAGCGACCTAACGCTAACCCTTAGGTCGCTCAACGACCTAACTCTAAGTCGTTCAATCGACTCAGCGACCTAACGACAACACATACCAACCACTAGGTCGTTACTTCCTATAAGTCGGTCACCACTATGTCGATCTACACTAGGTCGGTCAACCCCTTAACTCGGCCATAACTCTAAACCATTAGCTCTTAGGTCGGTCACTCCCCTTAGGTCGGTCCAATCCTTAACCTGTTAACTCCTATAGCTCGGCCACTTCCTTAGGTCGGTCAACATACTTAAGTCGTAACTCGTGCACGACCTAACCTATGAGTCGGTCACGACTCAACACTTAACTCGGCTAAGCCTATGAGTCAGTCACGACTCAACTCTTCAACACACGAGTTACTCTCCATACGACTCAGGCTAGAGACAACATAAACAACACTAACGACCTGTAAATTCTACGATTTATTGACACGTAAAATACGGGTCGTTACAGATTTTTTGGGTATGAAACTAACCAGTGACGGCTGTAAGCTTTCATTGCTGTAGAACTCACCGAGTGTTTCGTTTTGACTGGTTATCGCTCCCGTAACTCTAAACGAGCCAAGAGTTATGGCCCTCCGAAGAATCGATATCCACAGGGTGCAACATCTACGGTGCAAGGTGCAACATCCGTCCAAAATGACGAAAAAGTGTCGTACGACCTTTAGAAATGGATGCATGGATTTGAAACGGAGCACTACCACGGTGAACCACTCTCCAGGTATGGTAAATCATAGAACAGCCACGGGGATCCTGTTTTACGAAAAAATCCACGTGACGGAAAAACGAAGGATAAAAAACTTCCAAGACCCGATTGAGGCTCGGATAGGATTTTTTGGGTATGAAACTAACCACTGACGGCTGAAAGCGGTCATAGCTGTAGAACCCACTGAGAGCTTCGTTTTGACTGGTTATCGCACCCGTAACTCTAAACGAGCCAAGAGTTATGGCCCTCCGAAGAATCGATATCCACAGGGTGCAACATCTACGGTGCAAGGTGCAACATCCGTCCAAAATGACGAAACAGTGCCGTACGACCTTTAGAAATGGGTGCATGGATTTGAAACGGAGCACTACCATGGTGCACCACTCTCCAAGTATGGTAAATCATAGAACAGCCACGGGGATCCTGTTTTACAGAAAAAATCCACGTGACGGAAAAACGAAGGATAAAAAACTTTCAAGACCCGATTGAGGTTCGGATAGGATTTTTTGGGTATGAAACTAACCAGTGACGGCTGAAAGCCGTCATAGCTGTAGAACTCACAGAGAGCTTCGTTTTGACTGGTTATCGCTCCCGTAACTCTAAACTAGCCAAGAGTTATGGCCCTCCGAAGAATCGATATCCACAGGGTGCAACATCTACGGTGCAAGGTGCAACATCCGTCCAAAATGATGAAACAGTGCCGTACGACCTTTAGAAATGGGTGCATGGATTTGGAACGAAGCACTGCCATGGTGCACCACTCTCCAGGTATGGTAAATCATAGAACACCCACGGGGATCCTGTTTTACAGAAAAATCCACGTGACGGAAAAACGAAGGATAAAAAACTTCCAAGACCCGATTGAGGTTCGGATAGGATTTTTTGGGTATGAAACTAACCAGTGACGGCTGAAAGCTGTCATAGCTGTAGAACTCACCGAGAGTTTCGTTTTGACTGGTTATCGCTCCCGTAACTCTAAACGAGCCAAGAGTTATTGCCCTCCGAAAAATCGATTTCCACAGGGTGCAACATCTACGGTGTAAGGTGCAACATCCGTCCAAAATGACGAAACAGTGTCGTACGACTTTGAGAAATGGGTGCATGGATTTGAAACGGAGCACTACCATGGTGCACCACTCTCCAGGTATGGTAAATCATAGAACAGCCACGGGGATCCTGTTTTACAGAAAAAATCCACGTGACGCAAAAACGAAGGATAAAAAACTTCCAAGACCCGGTTGAGGTTCGGTTAGGATTTTTTGGGTATGAAACTAACCAGTGACGGCTGAAAGCTGTCATAGCTGTAGAACTCACCGAGAGCTTCGTTTTGACTGGTTATCGCTCACGTAACTCTAAACGAGCCAAGAGTTTTGGCCCTCTGAAGAATCGATATCCATTGGGTGCAACATCTACGGTGCAAGGTGCAACATCCGTCCAAAATGACGAAACAGTGCCGTACGACTTTTAGAAATGGGTGCATGGATTTGAAACGGAGCACTACCATGGTGCACCACTCTCCAGCGATGGTAAATCATAGAAGAGCCACGGGGATCCTTTTTTACAGAAAAAATCCACATGACGGAAAAACGAAGGATAAAAAACTTACAAGACCCGATTGAGGTTCGGATAGGATTTTTTGGGTTCGAAACTAACCAGTGACGGCTGTAAGCAGTCATAGCTGTAGAACTCACCGATAGCTTCGTTTTGACTGGTTATCGCTCCCGTAACTCTAAACGAGCCAAGAGTTATGGCCCTCCGAAGAATCGATATCCACAGGGTGCAACATCTACGGTGCAAGGTGCAACATCCGTCCAAAATGACGAAACAGTGCCGTACGACCTTTAGAAATGGATGCATGGATTTGAAACGGAGCACTTCCATGGTGCACCATTCTCCAGGTATGGTAAATCATAGAACAGCCACGAGGATCCTGTTTTACAGAAAAAATCCACGTGACGGAAAAACGAAGGATAAAAAACTTCCAAGACCCGATTGAGGTCGGATAGGATTTTTTGGGTATGAAACTAACCAATGATGGCTGAAAGCTATCATAGCTGTAGAACTCGCCGAGAGCTTCGTTTTGACTGGTTATCGCTCCCGTAACTCTAAACGAGCCAAGAGTTATGGCCCTCCGAAAAATCGATTTCCACAGGGTGCAACATCTACGGTGTAAGGTGCAACATCCGTCCAAAATGACGAAACAGTGTCGTACGACTTTGGGAAATGGGTGCATGGATTTGAAACGGAGCACTACCATGGTGCACCACTCTCCAGGTATGGTAAATCATAGAACAGCCACGGGGATCCTGTTTTACAGAAAAAATCCACGTGACGCAAAAACGAAGGATAAAAAACTTCCAAGACCCGGTTGAGGTTCGGTTAGGATTTTTTGGGTATGAAACTAACCAGTGACGGCTGAAAGCGGTCATAGCTGTAGAACTCACCGACAGCTTCGTTTTGACCGGTTATCGCTCCCGTAACTCTAAACGAGCCAAGAGTTTTGGCCCTCCGAAGAATCGATATCCATTGGGTGCAACATCTACGGTGCAAGGTGCAACATCCGTCCAAAATGACGAAACAGTGCCGTACGACTTTGAGAAATGGGTGCATGGATTTGAAACGGAGCACTACCATGGTGCACCACTCTCCAACGATGGTAAATCATAGAAGAGACACGGGGATCCTTTTTCACAGAAAAAATCCACATGACGGAAAAACGAAGGATAAAAAACTTACAAGACCCGATTGAGGTTCGGATAGGATTTTTTGGGTATGAAACTAACCAGTGACGGCTGTAAGCAGTCATAGCTGTAGAACTCATCGAGAGCTTCGTTTTGACTGGTTATCGCTCCCGTAACTCTAAACGAGCCAAGAGTTATGGCCCTCCGAAGAATCGATATCCACAGGGTGCAACATCTACCGTGCAAGGTGCAACATCCGTCCAAAATGACGAAACAGTGCCGTACGACCTTTAGAAATGGATGCATGGATTTGAAACGGAGCACTTCCATGGTGCACCACTCTCCAGGTATGGTAAATCATAGAACAGCCACGAGGATCCTGTTTTACAGAAAAAATCCACGTGACGGAAAAACGAAGGATAAAAAACTTCCAAGACCCGATTGAGGTCGGATAGGATTTTTTGTGTATGAAACTAACCAATGATGGCTGAAAGCTGTCATAGCTGTAGAACTCACCGAGAGTTTCGTTTTGACTGGTTATCGCTCCCGTAACTCTAAACGAGCCAAGAGTTATGGCCCTCCGAAGAATCGATATCCACAGGGTGCAACATCTACGGTGCAAGGTGCAACATCCGTCCAAAATCACGAAACAGTGCCGTACGACCTTTTGAAATGGGTGCATGGATTTGAAACGGAGCACTACCATGGTGCACCACTCTCCAGGTATGGTAAATCATAGAACAGCCACGGGGATCCTGTTTTACAGAAAAAATCCACGTGACGGAAAAACGAAGGATAAAAAACTTTCAAGACCCGATTGAGGTTCGGATAGGATTTTTTGGGTATGAAACTAACCAGTGACGGCTGAAAGCCGTCACAGTTGTAGAACTCATCGAGAGTTTCGTTTTGACTGGTTATCTCTCCCGTAACTCTAAACGAGCCAAGAGTTATGGCTCTCCGAAGAATCGATTTCCACAGGGTGCAACATCTACGGTGCAAGGTGCAACATCCGTCCAAACTGACGAAACAGTGACGTACGACTTTGAGAAATGGGTGCATGGATTTGAAACGGAGCACTACCATGGTGCACCGCTCTCCAGCGATGGTAAATCATAGAACAGCCATGGGGATCCTTTTTTACATAAAAAATCCACGTGACGGAAAAACGAAAGATAAAAAACTTACAAGACCCGATTGAGGTTCGGATAGGATTTTTTTTGGTATGAAACTAACCAGTGACGGCTGTAAGCTTTCATAGCTGTAGAACTCACCGAGTGCTTCGTTTTGACTGGTTATCGCTCCCGTAACTCTAAACGAGCCAAGAGTTATGGCCCTCCGAAGAATCGATATCCACAGGGTGCAACATCTACGGTGCAAGGTGCAACATCCGTCCAAAATGACGAAACAGTGCCGTACGACCTTTAGAAATGGGTGCATGGATTTGAAACGGAGCACTACCATGGTGCACCACTCTCCAGGTATGGTAAGTCATAGAACAGCCACGGCGATCCTGTTTTACAGAAAAAATCCACGTGACGGAAAAAGGAAGGATAAAAAACTTCCAAGACCCGATTGAGGTTCGGATAGGATTTTTTGGGTATGAAACTAACCAGTGACGGCTGAAAGCGGTCATAGTTGTAGAACTCACCGAGAGTTTCGTTTTGACTGGTTATCGCTCCCGTAACTCTAAACGAGCCAAGAGTTATGGCCCTCCGAAGAATCGATATCCACAGCGTGCAACATCTACGGTGCAAGATGCAACATCCGTCCAAAATGACGAAACAGTGCCGTACGACCTTTAGAAATGGGTGCATGGATTTGAAACGGAGCACTACCATGGTGCACCTCTCTCCAGCGATGGTAAATCATAGAACAGCCATGGGGATCCTTTTTTAGAGAAAAAATCCATGTGACGGAAAAACGAAGGATAAAAAACTTACAAGACCCGATTGAGGTTCGGATAGGATTTTTTGGGCATGAAACTAACCAGTGACGGCTGAAAGCTATCATAGCTCTAGAACTCACCGAGAGCTTCGTTTTGACTGGTTATCACTCCCGTAACTCTAAACGAGCCAAGAGTTATGTCCCTCCGATGAATCGATATCCACAGGGTGCAACATCTACGGTGCAAGGTGCAACATCGGTCCAAAATGACGAAGCAGTGCCGTACGACCTTTAGAAATGGGTGCATGGATTTTAAATGGAGCACTACCATGGTGCACCACTCTCCAGGTATGGTAAATCATAGAACAGCCACGGGGATCCTGTTTTACAGAAAAAATCCATGTGACGGAAAAACGAGGGATAAAAAACTTCCAAGACCCGATTGAGGTTTGGATAGGATTTTTTGGGTATAAAACTAACCAGTGACGGCTGAAAGCTGTCATAGCTGTAGAACTCATCGAGATTTTTGTTTTGACTGGTTATCGCTCCCGTAACTCTAAACGAGCCGAGAGTTATGGCCCTCTGAAGAATCGATTTCCACAAGGTGCAACATCTACGGTGCAAGGTGCAACATCCGTCCAAAATGACGAAACAGTGTCGTACGACTTTGAGAAATGGGTGCATGGATTTGAAACGGAGCACTACCATGGTGCACCACTCTCCAGGTATGGTAAATCATAGAATAGCCACGGGGATCCTGTTTTACAGAAAAAATCAACGTGACGGAAAAACGAAGGATAAAAAACTTCCAAGACCCGGTTGAGGTTCGGTTGGGATTTTTTGGGTATGAAACTAACCAGTGACGGCTGAAAGCCGTTATAGTTGTAGAACTCACCGAGAGCTTCGTTTTGACTGGTGATCGCTCCCGTAACTCTAAACGAGCCAAGAGTTATGGCCCTCCGAAGAATCGATATTCACAGGGTGCAACATCTACGGTGCAAGGTGCAACATCCGTCCAAAATGACGAAACAGTGCCGTACGACCTTTAGAAATGGGTGCATGGATTTGAAACGGAGCACTTCCATGGTGCACCACTCTCCAGCGATGTTAAATCATAGAACAACCGCGGGGATCCTGTTTTACAGAAAAAATCCACGTGACGGAAAAACGAAGGATAAAAAACTTCCAAGACCCGATTGAGGTTCGGATAGGATTTTTTGGGTATGAAACTAACCAGTGACGGCTGAAAGCTGTCATAGCTGTAGAACTCACCAAGAGCTTCGTTTTGACTAGTTATCGCTCCCGTAACTCTAAACGAGCCAAGAGTTATGGCCCTCCGAAGAATCGATTTCCACAGGGTGCAACATCTACGGTACTAGGTGCAACATCCGTCCAAAATGACGAAACAGTGCCGTACGACTTTGAGAAATGGGTGCTTGGATTTGAAACGGAGCACTACCATGGTGCACCACTCTTCAGGTATGGTAAATCATAGAACAGCCACGGGGATCCTGTTTTACAGAAAAAATCCACGTGACGGAAAAACGAAGGATAAAAAACTTCCAAGACCCGATTGAGGTTCGGATAATATTTTTTGGGTAAGAAACTAACCAGTGACGGCTAAAAGCGGTCATATCTGTTGAACTCACAGAGAGCTTCGTTTTGACTGGTTATCGCTCCCGTAACTCTAAACGAGCCAAGAGTTATGGCCCTCCGAAGAATCGATATCCACAGGGTGCAACATCTACGGTGCAAGGTGCAACATCCGACCAAAATGACGAAATAGTGCCGTACGAATTTGTGAAATGGGTGCACGGATTTGAAACGGAGCACTACCATTATGCACCACTCTCCAGCGATGGTAAATCATAGAACAACCACGGGGATCCTGTTTTACAGAAAAAATCCACGTGACGGAAAAACGAAGGATAAAAAACTTCCAAGACCCGATTGAGGTTCGGTTAGGATTTTTTGGGTATGAAACTAACCATTGACGGCTGAAAGCCGTCATAGCTGTAGAACTCACCGAGAGCTTCGTTTTGACCGGTTATCGCTCCCGTAACTCTAAACGAGCCAAGAGTTCTGGCCCTCCGAAGAATCGATATCCATTGAGTGCAACATCTACGGTGCAAGGTGCAACATCCGTCCAAAATGACGAAACAGTGCCGTACGACTTTGAGAAATGGGTGCATGGATTTGAAATGGAACACTACCATGGTGCACCACTCTCCAGTGATGGTAAATCATAGAACAGCCACGGGGATCCTATTTTACAGAAAAAATCCACGTGACGGAAAAACGAAGGATAAAAAAGTTCCAAGACCCAATTGAGGTTCGGTTAGGATTTTTTGGGTATGAAACTAACCAGTGACGGCTGAATGCTGTCATAGCTGTAGAACTCACCGAGAGCTTCGTTTTGACTGGTTATCGCTCCCGTAACTCCAAACGAGCCAAGAGTTCTGGCCCTCCGAAAAATCGATATCCATTGGGTGCAACATCTACGGTGCAAGGTGCAACATCCGTCCAAAATGACGAAACAGTGCCGTACGACTTTGAGAAATGGGTGCATGGATTTGAAACAGAGCACTACCATGGTGCACCACTCTCCAGTGACGGTAAATCATAGAACAGCCACGGGGATCCTGTTTTACAGAACAAATCCACGTGACGGAAAAACGAAGGATAAAAAACTTCCAAGACCCGATTGAGGTTCAGATAGGATTTTTTGGGTATGAAACTAACCAGTGACGGCTGAAAGCTGTCATAGCTGTAGAACTAACCGAGAGCTTCGTTTTGACTGGTTATCTCTCCCGTGATTCTAAACGAGCCAAGTGATATGGCCCTCCGAAGAATCGATATCTGTGACGACCGCCCATGACTCCCGCACCAAAACAAGAGAAAAGTGCGCTGAAAGGTGTGCCAGGCAGCCATGGACGATAGTCAAGGTAAAATAAAATAAAATTCGCAGAATCTATCGTATAACTCACAGCGCATGGATAAAATACAATAGAGAAATATAATGTAGTGAAGCCTCATAGAACATAACATCATCATATAAGCAACATAGCAGTTTTATACAATCATCCACACAAATCCATACATGAAAGCCTCACTACAAATCACTCAAATCAAATACAGCAGCGGATACCCAGTACATATAAGAAAATAATATGCATAGCCTCCTGCTCGTCTTCGTCATCATCAGCGGAAAACTCTAAGCACAGCACCTGCCACCTGCTACCTAGTCTGCCCATCCCAAACATGGATGAACAGCCCAAGGTAATAAGAGGAGACATAAAACCTTGAGTCAGACAAAGTCTTAGTGAGCAGTAAATTAACTATCAACATACCAAAAGAGCATAAGGAAATAAAGGAATAGGAACCAAACCATCCCACTCCACCTCTTTCTACAGTGATAGCCCCCAGACACACATTAAGGAGAAGCAAGCATAACATAGCAGATAAGTAAGGTAAAGCAATAACCACTCGAGTCAAGGACGATGTTTCCCAAATACAAACCCCCAAGGCCTAAACCAAGATCAGATAAGCACCCAGAAAACACCGCTCTTGAAGCCGAATGATGATACAACCAAACATCCAAACATCCATGACTCTGGCTATCACTGTTGTCATTGCCTTGATTTCATCGTTAGTTGAATGAACGGCACATTATTTCATCCGTCAGTCAAGGGCTAATGGAAACCCCGGTTCTAGACATAACTCCGCACGTCATCATTGCCCGTGCCTAGGATATCAATGCTGCCCAGAGTACTAGCACGTCCGTACTTGGGATATCAATGCCGCCCAATGTACTTGCACGAACGTGCTTGGGATATCAATGCCGCCCAACGTACTCTTGCTTTGAGCATGCTAGAACCTTCAACAACGATGAAGTCTCAGCCTCCTAGTCATCCTCCTCGACGACTATTCTCAACTAGCTCAAGCGCCTCTCGAGCCATCCATTATCCATTCAAAAACTCGAACCATATCACCGAGTTTTCAACACAACTTGCACGTCATCATGACCCGTGCTTGGAACGTCTTCGTGACCCGTCCCATCACAACATATGTCTTGCCTCATCACATCATAGCAAAGTCCCAACTCAATCATGCTTTGCCTTCTCGCATCATGGCAAGATCCCACATCCTTGAATCCATCCATATGAGCTTCCACATCCGCTTCATATGCCATCGGCAGCTTTCACCATTCAAGAGCCTTTCCACTTAGCTTTTGAATCATCTTCACCATCTTGTTCCAAATCAACTACAAGCTAACTTGGAGCAATCAAATCTAACATACATTCAAACATTCAAGCATTCAAACAAGATATATTAAGCAATATCAACTATAATGGCAATTTCGTAATTAAGTGTGCAAAAGTCCAACATATGTGAAATCATGGTTTTTTAGCATGGATCTATCAAATCTAAAACATGGGTTTTGTCTCTAATACTTGATAAATAACTTTCATAAGTAAACATCTTCAAATATGATGGATCTACATGCAGACTTAAGGAAAATGCGAGAAAACGCTAACTTTAACACATAAACATATCACTAATCCCATATACTCCTTTGGATCCGCGTGAGAGATCACTACCACTCACCAAATCACCCAAACACCTCAAAATCACAACACTTCAGATCTGGACAGCGGAGATCACGGCTTGATCCGGCGGAATCTCACTTGAAACGATGAATTCAAGCTCAAACGGATGAAGATCTTCAACTTGGATTGGATCTTCGATCTTGATCTTCGATCTTCAACGGATGTTAGCACTTGATAGAAGTAGAGAAAGAAGTGAAGAAAATACTGCAGTCGAGTCTTCAAAATGGCAGCACTTCGTCGCTTCAAAAACCGGTGCCAAAAAGTGAGCCGAACACCTCTATTTATAGGCTGGACACACCATGAGTCGTCGCCCTATGAGTCGGTCCCGACTCATCATGAGTCGTCTACGACTCATCTCCTGCCGACTCATCCTTGCCGACTCATCTTACACTGCCTTCTGACTCAATCCAACGACTCAACATAACACAGTCCGCTAACCATGAGTCGTTCACGACTCAGTGCCTCCGACTCAAAGACCCATAACCTACGACTCAACAACTTCTACGACTCAACAACTTCTACGACTCATGGCATACACGTTCTAAAACACAGGCCGCCTAAACGACTCATCTACCCAATGGCCTAGCGACCTAAGCCTTAACACACGCACGCGACTCAACACACCTGGCTAACGACTCATACATAAGTCGTTCGCGACTCAACGGCACACGACCTAAAAACTCACACACTGGTCTAACCACCTACCGGGTTACGACTTACGACTCATCAACTCAGGGTCATACGAGATAACACACGACCAACCTAACTCCCTTAACTCGCTGCCGACCTATCATGACTCGTTCGCGACTCATAGCATACGACACAACGTCTAACCAAACACTGCAACCTACTAAGTCGTTCACACGACTCATGACTTAACAAACACGGTTATGACTCGGCCACACGAGTTAAACCCTATCTCGTTACCAGTTAACTCGGTCACGACTCATCTTATATCGTTAAGTCGTATTAACGACCTAACTCCTAACTCTATAAACCGTTACCCCATGAGTCGTCCCATACGAGTTAACTCATGTCTCCTAACTCGTTAGCTCGGCTACCTTAACTCTAAGAGTCGGTCAGAATACTTAGGTCGCATACTACTATGAGTCGCTGCCTCTACTGAGTCGCTCACCCCTATGAGTTAAGTCTTACCTCGCCTACTAACTAACTCGGTCACGACTCAACCCTTAACTCGTGACTCGTAGGCCACCTATCCCTTGAGTCGTAACTCGCTAACCCTCATTAGATAACACATTAACGACTCAACCTATAAGCTTATTAACAACTCATAGCCAAGTTAACTCGAACACGACTCATCACTTAGACACGCGAGTTAACTTTCCAAACGACTCAGGCTAGAAACAACGTAAACAACACTAACGACCTGCAAATTCTACGATCTATCGACACGTAAAATACGGGTCGTTACATTCTCTCCCCCTTAGGAATTTCGCCCCCGAAATTCCAAGCAAACAACAGCAATCAAAATTATTCCGCATGCCTACCATCCATAGCAATCAACAAACCATGCATCCAATTCTAGCCTAGCATGCAGAATTCTAAGACTTAGAACAAGCTACAAATTCATGAGATGTCACGACACTTTAGGGCCATACCTCGAAGAGTCCGGGATGAGCTGCCTTCATCCTCTCTTCCTCCTCCCACGTACAGTCGTTAACATCATCACTCCATTGTACCTTGAGCAACGTAATCGTCTTCCTCCTAAGCTGTTTCGTATCGGTGTCAACAATACGAAGCGGCTTACAAGGTCTCGTAACCACTGGATCAACCTCTAAGTCTTCACAGCTATCAGCAGAAACCACCGTACTTGGGTCGTGCACATACTTCCGTAGATAAGATACATGAAAAACATTATGCACACCCGCCATCTTTTCCGGTAACTCCAATCTATAAGCGAGCTTTCCAATTCGCTCGATAATCGGGAATGGTCCAACGAATCTCGGAGTTAACTTTCCTTTGTTCCCGAATCTTATAACATTCTTCAATGGAGAAATCTTCACGAAAACCATATCGCCCACGTCGAATTCCAAATCCTTTCGACGATTATCTGCATAACTTTTCTGACGATCTTGGGCTGCTTTCATTCTTTGCCGAATGACCTCAATACAATCCGAAGTCTGTCGAATCATCTCTGGCCCAAGTATCAGTTTTTCTCCAGCTTCCAACCAACATGTCGGAGAGTTACACGGTCTTCCATATAATGCCTCATATGGTGCCATACCAATACTCGACTGATAACTGTTATTATAAGCAAATTCCACCAAATGAAGGTGATCTTCCCATGATCCTCCGAAGTCCAAAACACAAGCTCTAAGAAGATCTTCCAAAACCCGGTTGACTCTCTCAGTCTGACCATCTGTTTGAGGGTGATAAGCTGTACTCAAACACAACTCAGTTCCCAAAACTTCCTGGAAGCTCTTCCAAAATCCACTAGTGAATAACGGATCTCGATCGCTCACTATACTCTTCGGAACACCATGGAATCGAACAATCCACTTCACATACAACTCAGCCAACTTCGATGCAGTTCTTGTCGATCGAACAGGAATGAACCTTGCACTCTTGGTCAAACGATCTACAATGACCCAAATCCCTTCATTCCCTGCCCGGGTCCTAGGTAGACCATCAATAAAATCCATTGACACTTGCTCCCACTTCCACGTAGGAACTTCTAATGGCTGAAGTAATCCACTGGGCTTCTTTTGCTCAGCTTTCACCAACTGGCAATTCATACACTTGGAAATAAAATTTCCAACATCCTTCTTCATACCTTCCCAGTAGTAAGCTCTCTTCATATCCCGATACATCTTATTACCACCTGGATGAATTGTCAACTTCGAGTGATGACTTTCCCTCAGAACTTCATCTCTCAATCCATCTATATCGGGAACAACCAATCGTCCTTGCTTTCGAAGCCAACCCTCTCGATCAACCTCGAATCCCTTATCCTTCTCTGGTTCCAATTCAGATTCCAAATCACGGATAATCTTGACAAGCTTATCATCTTTCTTTTGGCTCTCGCCAATTCTTTCCACTAGAGTAGGCCTTATCGATAAGTTTGCCAACATCTCAGGTTCCAACTCGCATCTAGGCCTGAAATCAAATCCAGCCAAATACTCGAGACTCTTCCACTCCGAAAACATGGCTCCCAAACCTGCATGTCTTCGACTTAACGCATCAGCCACTGCGTTTCCTTTTCCCGGAGTATAGGCTATACCAAAATCATAAGATGCTAGAAACTCTAACCACCGTTGCTGTCGAAGATTCAAATCCTTTTGGGAGAACAGATACTTCAACGACTTATGATCTGTAAACAACTCGAATCTAACTCCCAATAGGTAGTGTCTCCACATCTTCAAAGCAAACACTATCGCCGCTAACTCCAAATCATGAGTTGGATAATTCCTTTCATGCGGCTTCAGTTGTCGACTAGCATACGCAACAACTTTATCCTTCTGCATTAGCACCGCTCCCAGTCCAGTGCCACATGCATCGGTGTAAACCACCATCTCATCATTCCCACTCGGAATAGTCAATACAGGAGCACTCGTCAATCGCTCTTTCAGGATTACGAAGGCTTGCTCACACTTGTCATCCCATCTGAACACTTGGTTCTTCTTCATCAATCCTGTCAACGGTGCAGCTATCTTGGAAATGTCTTTAATAAACCGACGATAATATCCGGCTAATCCAAGAAAACTTCTCACATCAGATGCATTCTTAGGTCTAATCCAATCCTGGATTGCTGCTACCTTAGCGGGATCAACCGCTATTCCATTTCCAGAAATAACATGGCCTAAGAACCTCACTTCACTCTTCCAGAAGTGACACTTTGAAAACTTAGCCTTCAGCTGATGTTTCCGCAGGATTTCCAAAACAACCTTCAAGTGCGTCTTGTGCTCTTCCTCAGTTCTGGAATAAATCAGAATATCATCAACAAACACAAGCACGAACTTATTCAACTGATCTCTGAATACTCTATTCATAAGATCCACAAAATATGCTGGCGCGTTAGTCAACCCAAACGGCATTACCAGCCACTCATAAAATCCGGACGGTGTCCTGAAAGCAGTCTTCGGCACACTATCCCTTGCCACTCTCAACTGGTGAAATCCCGTTGCCAAATCCATCTGAGAAAACACCTTAGCCTCGTGAAGCTGATCAAACAAGTCATCTATTCTTGGCAATGGATACTTGTTCTTCTTAGTCACCTTGTTCAGCTCACGATAATCAACGCACAACCTCAACGATCCATCCGCTTTGGTTGCGAACACAACGGGCGCACCCCATTCGGACACACTTCTCCGAATGAATCCTTTCCGTAAAAGGTCATCAACTTGCACCTTCAGCTCTTGCTGCTCCCTCGGTGCCATCCGCCTAAGAGGCATCACAACAGGTCTGGCTCCCTCAACTAGATCGATACGAAACTCGATCTCCCTATGCGGCGGCAACCCTTTGACTTCGTCAAAGACATCCTCAAATCCATTCACAATAGGCACCGATGACAGTCCTTCCCGTGGAACAACCAGCGAATACATGAAGCTCATGAAGACGCCTTCCTCATGCTTACATCGTATCACAACCTTTCGCCCTTCCACATTCCCGACTGTCACCTCCAGCCTCTCACAATCAATCCTAGCCGCATACTTCCTAAGCCAGTCCATACCCAAAATAATTCCGAACCCCGCAAAGTTCAGAACAAAGCAATCACAACAAACGAGCAATCATGACTCGAAACAACTAGACCACGGCATATCATACACAAACATGACGAACCCCCAACTGGATTAGTCACAACCAATGGCCTATCAACAATATCCGGTTTCAAACCTAACCGGCCTACCAAATCATCACAAACAAAAGAATGCGACGCTCCAGTATCAAACAACACTCTAACTGGAACACCACAAATGGAAAGAGTACCTTGAACCACCACACTCTTCCCCTTCTCTGCAGCAGTAGGAGCTTTTGAAGACGACGGCACAGCTTCCAAAGCATAAGCTTTCACAATCTGCTTTTCCCTCAGTGGTTCCGGACAATTCTTCTTAATATGCCCTAGCTTGTCACAGTTGTGGCACTTCACTGCCACCTTCGGATTCCTGCAATCCCTGGAGAAGTGACCTTTCTGTTGGCAGTTGAAACAAGTCACTTCGTTTTTCTGCTTCTTTTGGCCATTCTTTCCCTTCTGCTGTTGCTGCTTCCTTTTCTTATTTCCACCCTGCTGTGGTTTGAGCTCTTCCTTGGCCACAGCAACAACAGACATTTCCTTAGGGAACAAACTCTCATGCCTCAAAGCTTTCTCCACAAGCTTCTCAAATGGATCGTCCAAATGATCCACTAACTGCCTTCCAAGATAAGCATCCAGACCAGTCACAAACTTTTCATTCTTCTGGTAGGGAGAATCAATATACGATCTGGCATACTTGGATAGAGCCTCGAACTCAGAAATATACTCAAGAACAGGCCTCCCACCTTGCTTGAGCTCAACAAATCTCTTAAACAAAACAGACCTCTGAGCAGTAGAGATGAACTTGGCTTCAAATCTAACTTGGAACTGCTCCCAAGTAATCTCCTCCTCTGGTGTATCTATAGTGATAGAATTCCACCAATCCGCAGCTCTTCCCTGAAGCTGCCTCGATGCAAGCTTTCTCTTGGTTGCATCCTCAATCCCTAGATCACCAAAAATCCTTCGGCAAGCATCAATCCATCTCTGCACTTCAATAGTCGACTCCGTCCCTAAGAAAGCTTTTCCTCCAAGAGAAGTATAATCCTTGCAAAGCTTGGCAAAATCCACTGGCCTTGGAGCCTGGACTTGAACTCCCACATCCACAGATGATCCTGAAGCTGGTACCCTCCTCATGATCGAAGTCATCATTGCTTCGAACATCGCAGCATAGTCAACAGCTTCCCTAGCAGCACGGCTATCTCTCACAGCTTGTCTCTCGCTTCTGCTCATCCTTAATATCTGTAAAAAGAACGATTAGAACACCTTAAGAAACAACTGCATAAGGAGTTCAAATCCTTCTAAGCTACTATATTACACATAGTAATCATCCATCAAAATACAATTACGTCTCTCATACGTAATTACGTCAGCGAGCGTTGGCTAAAATCGACTAACCAAAGCTCTGATACCAAATGTGACGACCGCCCATGACTCCCGCACCAAAACAAGAGAAAAGTGCGCTGAAAGGTGTGCCAGGCAGCCATGGACGATAGTCAAGGTAAAATAAAATAAAATTCGCAGAATCTATCGTATAACTCACAGCGCATGGATAAAATACAATAGAGAAATATAATGTAGTGAAGCCTCATAGAACATAACATCATCATATAAGCAACATAGCAGTTTTATACAATCATCCACACAAATCCATACATGAAAGCCTCACTACAAATCACTCAAATCAAATACAGCAGCGGATACCCAGTACATATAAGAAAATAATATGCATAGCCTCCTGCTCGTCTTCGTCATCATCAGCGGAAAACTCTAAGCACAGCACCTGCCACCTGCTACCTAGTCTGCCCATCCCAAACATGGATGAACAGCCCAAGGTAATAAGAGGAGACATAAAACCTTGAGTCAGACAAAGTCTTAGTGAGCAGTAAATTAACTATCAACATACCAAAAGAGCATAAGGAAATAAAGGAATAGGAACCAAACCATCCCACTCCACCTCTTTCTACAGTGATAGCCCCCAGACACACATTAAGGAGAAGCAAGCATAACATAGCAGATAAGTAAGGTAAAGCAATAACCACTCGAGTCAAGGACGATGTTTCCCAAATACAAACCCCCAAGGCCTAAACCAAGATCAGATAAGCACCCAGAAAACACCGCTCTTGAAGCCGAATGATGATACAACCAAACATCCAAACATCCATGACTCTGGCTATCACTGTTGTCATTGCCTTGATTTCATCGTTAGTTGAATGAACGGCACATTATTTCATCCGTCAGTCAAGGGCTAATGGAAACCCCGGTTCTAGACATAACTCCGCACGTCATCATTGCCCGTGCCTAGGATATCAATGCTGCCCAGAGTACTAGCACGTCCGTACTTGGGATATCAATGCCGCCCAATGTACTTGCACGAACGTGCTTGGGATATCAATGCCGCCCAACGTACTCTTGCTTTGAGCATGCTAGAACCTTCAACAACGATGAAGTCTCAGCCTCCTAGTCATCCTCCTCGACGACTATTCTCAACTAGCTCAAGCGCCTCTCGAGCCATCCATTATCCATTCAAAAACTCGAACCATATCACCGAGTTTTCAACACAACTTGCACGTCATCATGACCCGTGCTTGGAACGTCTTCGTGACCCGTCCCATCACAACATATGTCTTGCCTCATCACATCATAGCAAAGTCCCAACTCAATCATGCTTTGCCTTCTCGCATCATGGCAAGATCCCACATCCTTGAATCCATCCATATGAGCTTCCACATCCGCTTCATATGCCATCGGCAGCTTTCACCATTCAAGAGCCTTTCCACTTAGCTTTTGAATCATCTTCACCATCTTGTTCCAAATCAACTACAAGCTAACTTGGAGCAATCAAATCTAACATACATTCAAACATTCAAGCATTCAAACAAGATATATTAAGCAATATCAACTATAATGGCAATTTCGTAATTAAGTGTGCAAAAGTCCAACATATGTGAAATCATGGTTTTTTAGCATGGATCTATCAAATCTAAAACATGGGTTTTGTCTCTAATACTTGATAAATAACTTTCATAAGTAAACATCTTCAAATATGATGGATCTACATGAAGACTTAAGGAAAATGCGAGAAAACGCTAACTTTAACACATAAACATATCACTAATCCCATATACTCCTTTGGATCCGCGTGAGAGATCACTACCACTCACCAAATCACCCAAACACCTCAAAATCACAACACTTCAGATCTGGACAGCGGAGATCACGGCTTGATCCGGCGGAATCTCACTTGAAACGATGAATTCAAGCTCAAACGGATGAAGATCTTCAACTTGGATTGGATCTTCGATCTTGATCTTCGATCTTCAACGGATGTTAGCACTTGATAGAAGTAGAGAAAGAAGTGAAGAAAATACTGCAGTCGAGTCTTCAAAATGGCAGCACTTCGTCGCTTCAAAAACCGGTGCCAAAAAGTGAGCCGAACACCTCTATTTATAGGCTGGACACACCATGAGTCGTCGCCCTATGAGTCGGTCCCGACTCATCATGAGTCGTCTACGACTCATCTCCTGCCGACTCATCCTTGCCGACTCATCTTACACTGCCTTCTGACTCAATCCAACGACTCAACATAACACAGTCCGCTAACCATGAGTCGTTCACGACTCAGTGCCTCCGACTCAAAGACCCATAACCTACGACTCAACAACTTCTACGACTCAACAACTTCTACGACTCATGGCATACACGTTCTAAAACACAGGCCGCCTAAACGACTCATCTACCCAATGGCCTAGCGACCTAAGCCTTAACACACGCACGCGACTCAACACACCTGGCTAACGACTCATACATAAGTCGTTCGCGACTCAACGGCACACGACCTAAAAACTCACACACTGGTCTAACCACCTACCGGGTTACGACTTACGACTCATCAACTCAGGGTCATACGAGATAACACACGACCAACCTAACTCCCTTAACTCGCTGCCGACCTATCATGACTCGTTCGCGACTCATAGCATACGACACAACGTCTAACCAAACACTGCAACCTACTAAGTCGTTCACACGACTCATGACTTAACAAACACGGTTATGACTCGGCCACACGAGTTAAACCCTATCTCGTTACCAGTTAACTCTGTCATGACTCATCTTATATCGTTAAGTCGTATTAACGACCTAACTCCTAACTCTATAAACCGTTACCCCA
Organism: Allium cepa; assembly: GCA_030765085.1. Classification (NCBI taxonomy): domain Eukaryota; kingdom Viridiplantae; phylum Streptophyta; class Magnoliopsida; order Asparagales; family Amaryllidaceae; genus Allium; species Allium cepa. Next base: position 11,713,037 of record CM060943.1, read on the forward strand.
TGAGTCGTCCCATACGAGTTAACTCATGTCTCCTAACTCGTTAGCTCGGCTACCTTAACTCTAAGAGTCGGTCAGAATACTTAGGTCGCATACTACTATGAGTCGCTGCCTCTACTGAGTCGCTCACCCCTATGAGTTAAGTCTTACCTCGCCTACTAACTAACTCGGTCACGACTCAACCCTTAACTCGTGACTCGTAGGCCACCTATCCCTTGAGTCGTAACTCGCTAACCCTCATTAGATAACACATTAACGACTCAACCTATAAGCTTATTAACAACTCATAGCCAAGTTAACTCGAACACGACTCATCACTTAGACACGCGAGTTAACTTTCCAAACGACTCAGGCTAGAAACAACGTAAACAACACTAACGACCTGCAAATTCTATGATCTATCGACACGTAAAATACGGGTCGTTACAATATCCACAGGGTGCAACATCTACGGTGCAAGCTGCAACATCCGTCCAAAATGACGAAACAGTGCCGTACGACCTTTAGAAATGGTGCATGGATTTGAAATGGAGCACTACCATGGTGCACCACTCTCCAGCGATGGTAAATCATAGAACAGCCATGGGGATCCTTTTTTACAGAAAAAATCCACGTGACGGAAAAACGAAGGATAAAAAATTTACAAGACCCGATTGAGGTTCGGATAGGATTTTTTGGGTATGAAACTAACCAGTGACGGCCGTAAGCTGTCATAGCTGTAGAACTTACCGAGTGCTTCGTTTTGACTGGTTATCGCTCCCGTAACTCTAAACGAGCCAAGAGTTATGGCCCTCCGATGAATCGATATCCACAGGGTGCAACATCTACGGTGCAAGGTGCAACATCCGTCCAAAATGACGAAACAGTGCCGTACGACCTTTAGAAATGGATGCATGGATTTGAAACGGAGCACTACCATGTTGCACCACTCTCTAGGTATGGTAAATCATAGAACAGCCACGGGGATCCTGTTTTACAGAAAAAATCCACGTGACGGAAAAACGAAGGATAAAAAACTTCCAAGACCCGATTGAGGTTCGGATAGGATTTTTTGGGTATGAAACTAACCAGTGACGGCTGAAAGCCGTCATAGCTGTAGAACTCAACGAGAGCTTCGCTTTGAATGGTTATCGCTCCCGTAACTCTAAACGAGCCAAGAGTTATGGCCCTCCGAAAAATCGATTTCCACAGGGTGCAACATCTACGGTGCAAGGTGCAACATCCGTCCAAAATGACGAAACATTGCCGTACGACTTTGAGAAATGGGTGCATGGATTTGAAACGGAGCACTACCATGGTGCACCACTCTCCAGGTATGGTAAATCATAGAACAGCCATGGGGATCCTGTTTTACAGAAAAAATCAACGTGACGGAAAAACAAAGGATAAAAAACTTCCAAGACCCGATTGAGGTTCGGATAGGATTTTTTGGGTATGAAACTAACCAGTGACGGTTGAAAGCGGTCATAGCTGTAGAACCCACTGGGAGCTTCGTTTTGACTGGTTATGGCTCCCGTAACTCTAAACGAGCCAAGAGTTATGGCCCTCCGATGAATCGATATCCACAGGGTGCAACATCTACGGTGCAAGGTGCAACATCCGTCCAAAATGACGAAACAGTGCCGTACGACCTTTAGAAATGGATGCATGGATTTGAAACGAAGCACTATCATGGTGCACCACTCTCCAGGTATGGTAAATCATAGAACAGCCATGGGGATCCTGTTTTACAGAAAAAATCCACGTGACGGAAAAACAAAGGATAAAAAACTTCCAAGACCCGGTTGAGGTTCGGTAAGGATTTTTTGGGTATGAAACTAACCAGTGACGGCTGAAAGCCGTCATAGCTGTAGAACTCACCGAGAGCTTCGTTTTGACTGGTTATCGCTCCCGTAACTGTAAACGTGCCTAGAGTTATGGCCCTCCGAAGAATCGATTTCCACAGGGTGCAACATCTACGGTGCAAGGTGCAACATCCGTCCAAAATGACGAAACAGTGCCGTATGACTTTGAGAAATGGGTGCAAGGATTTGAAACGGAGCACTACCATGGTGCACCACTCTCCAGGTATGGTAAATCATAGAACAGCCACGGGGATCCTGTTTTACAGAAAAAATCCACGTGACGGAAAAACGAAGGGTAAAAAACTTCCAAGACACGATTGAGGTTCGGATAGGATTTTTTGGGTATGAAACTAACCAGTGACGGCTGAAAGCGGTCATAGCTGCAGAACCCACTGAGAGCTTTGTTTTGACTGGTTATCGCTCCCGTAACTCTAAACGAGCCAAGAGTCATGGCCCTCCGAAGAATCGATATCCACAGGGTGCATCATCTACGGTGCAAGGTGCAACATCCGTCCAAAATGACGAAACAGTGCCGTACGACTTTGTGAAACGGGTGCATGGATTTGAAACGGAGCACTACCATGGTGCACCAATCTCCAGCGATGGTAAATCATAGAACAACCACGGGGATCCTGTTTTACAGAAAAAATCCACGTGACGGAAAAACGAAGGATAAAAAACTTGCAAGACCCGATTGTGGTTCGGTTAGGATTTTTTGGGTATGAAACTAACCAGTGACGGCTGAAAGCTGTCATAGATGTAGAACTCCCCGAGAGCTTCGTTTTGACTGGTTATCGCTCCCGTAACTCTAAACGAGCCAAGAGTTTTGGCCCTCCGAAGAATCGATATCCATTGGGTGCAACATCTACGGTGCAAGGTGCAACATCCGTCCAAAATGACGAAACAGCGCCGTACGACTTTGAGAAATGGGTGCATGGATTTGAAACGGAGCACTACCATGGTGCACCACTCTACAGCGATGGTAAATCATAGAACAGCGACGGGGATCCTATTTTACAGAAAAAATCCATGTGACGGAAAAACGAAGGATAAAAAACTTCCAAGACCCAATTGAGGTTCGGATAGGATTTTTTGGGTATGAAACTAACCAGTGACGGCTGAAAGCCGTCATAGCTGTAGAACTCACAGAGAGCTTCGTTTTTACTGGTTATCGTTCCCATAACTCCAAACGAGCCAAGAGCTATGGCCCTCCGAAGAATCGATATCCAGAGGGTGCAACATCTACGGTGCAAGGTGCAACATCCGTCCAAAATGACGAAACAGTGTCGTACGACCTTTAGAAATGGGTGCATGGATTTGAAACGGAGCACTACCATGGTGCACCGCTCTCCAGGTATGGTAAATCATAGAACAGCCACGGGGATCCTGGTTTACAGAAAAAATCCACGTGACGGAAAAACGAAGGATAAAAAACTTCCAAGACCCGTTTGAGGTTCGGATAGGATTTTTTGGGTATGGAACTAACCAGTGACGGCTGAATGCTGTCATTGCTGTAGAACTCACCAAGAGATTCCTTTTGAATGGTTATCGCTCCCGTAACTCTAAACGAGCCAAGAGTTATGGCCCTCCAAAGAATCGATATCCACAGGGTGCAACATCTACGGTGCAAGGTGCAACATCCGTCCAAAATGACGAAACAGTGCCGTACAACCTTTAGAAATGGACGCATGGATTTGAAACGGAGCACTACCATGGTGCAGCACTCTCCTGGTATGGTAAATCATAGAACGGCCAAGGGGATCCTGTTTTACAGAAAAAATCCACGTGACGGAAAAACGAAGGATAAAAAACTTCCAAGACCCGATTGAGGTCGGATAGGATTTTTTGGGTATGAAACTAACCAGTGACGGCTGAAAGCTGTCATAGCTGTAGAAATCACCGAGAGCTTCGTTTTGAACGGTTATCGCTCCCGCAACTCTAAACGAGCCAAGAGTTATGGCCCTCCGAAGAATCGATTTCCACAGGGGGCAACATCTAAAGTGCAAGGTGCAACATCCGTCCAAAATGACGAAACAGTGCCGTACGACTTTGAGAAACGGGTGCATGGGTTTGAAACGGAGCACTACCATGGTGCACCACTCTCCAGGTATGGTAAATCATAGAACAGCCACGGGGATCCTGTTTTACAGAAGAAATCCACGTGACGGAAAAACGAAGGATAAAAAACTTCCAAGACCCGATTGAGGTTCGGATAGGATTTTTTGGGTATGAAACTAACTAGTGACAGCTGAAAGCAGTCATAGCTATAGAACTCACCGAGAGCTTCGTTTTGACTGGTTATCGCTCCCGTAACTCTAAACGAGCCAAGAGTTATGGCCCTCCGAAGAATCGATTTCCACAGGGTGCAACATCTACGGTGCAAGGTGCAACATCCGTCCAAAATGACGACACAGTGCCGTACGACTTTGAGAAATGGGTGCATGGATTTGAAACGGAGCACTACAATGGTGCACCACTCTCCAGCGATGGTAAATCATAGAACAGCCACGGGGATCCTTTTTTACAGAAAAAATCCACGTGACCGAAAAACGAAGGATAAAAAACTTACAAGACCCGATTGAGGTTCGGTTAGGATTTTTTGGGTATGAAACTAACCAGTGACGGCTGTAAGCTGTCATAGCTGTAGAACTCACCGAGAGCTTCATTTTGACTGGTTATCGCTCCCGTAACTCTAAACGAGCCAAGAGTTATGGCCCTCCGAAGAATCGATATCCACAGGGTGCAACATCTACGGTGGAAGGTGCAACATCCGTCCAAAATGACGAAACAGTGCCGTACGACCTTTAGAAATGGATGCATGGATTTGAAACGGAGCACTACCATGGTGCACCACTCTCCAGGTATGGTAAATCATAGAACGGCCACGGGGATCCTGTTTTACAGAAAAAATCCACGTGACGGAAAAACGAAGGATAAAAAACTTCCAAGACCCGATTGAGGTCGGATAGGATTTTTTGGGTATGAAACTAACCAGTGACGGCTGAAAGCCGTCATAGCTGTAGAACTCACAGAGAGTTTCGTTTTTACTGGTTATCGCTCCCGTAACTCTAAACGAGCCAAGAGTTTTGGCCCTCCGAAGAATCGATATCCACAGGGTGCAACATCTGCGGTGCAAGGTGCAACATCCGTCCAAAATGACGAAACAGTGCCGTACGACTTTGAGAAATGGGTGCATGGATTTGAAACGGAGCACTACCATGGTGCACCACTCTCCAGCGATGGTAAATCATAGAACAGCCACGGGGATCCAATTTTACAGAAAAAATCCACGTGACGGAAAAACGAAGGATAAAAAACTTCAAAGACCCGATTGATGTTCAGATAGGATTTTTTGGGTATGAAACTAACCAGTGACGGCTGAAAGCCGTCATAGCTGTAGAACTCATAGAGAGCTTCGTTTTTACTGGTTATCGCTCTCATAACTCCAAACGAGCCAAGAGTTATGGCCCTCCGAAGAATCGATATCCACAGGGTGCAACATCTACGGTGCAAGGTGCAACATCCGTCCAAAATGACGAAACAGTGCCGTACGACCTTTAGAAATGGGTGCATGGATTTGAAACGGAGCACTACCATGGTGCACCGCTCTCCAGGTATGGTAAATCATAGAACAGCCACGGGGATCCTGTTTTACAGAAAAAATCCACGTGACGGAAAAACGAAGGATAAAAAACTTCCAAGTCCCTTTTGAGGTTCGGATAGGATTTTTTGGGTATGAAACTAACCAGTGACGGCTGAAAGCTGTCATAGCTGTAGAACTCACCAAGAGATTCGTTTTGAATGGTTATCGCTCCCGTAACTCTAAACGAGCCAAGAGTTATGGCCCTCCGAAGAATCGATATCCACAGGGTGCAACATCTACGGTGCAAGGTGCAACATCCGTCCAAAATGACAAAACAGTGCCGTACGACCTTTAGAAATGGATGCGTGGATTTGAAACGGAGCACTACCATGGTGCACCACTCTCCAGGTAAGGTAAATCATAGAACGGCCATGGGGATGCTGTTTTATAGAAAAAAATCCACGTGACGGAAAAACGAAGGATAAAAAACTTCCAAGACCCGATTGAGGTCGGATAGGATTTTTTGGGTATGAAACTAACCAGTGACGGCTGAAAGCTGTCATAGCTGTAGAACTCACCGAGAGCTTCGTTTTGAATGGTTATCGCTCCCGTAACTCTAAACGAGCCAAGAGTTATGGCCCTCCAAAGAATCGATTTCCACAGGGTGCAACATCTACAGTGCAAGGTGCAACATCCGTCCAAAATGACGAAACAGTGCCGTACGACTTTGAGAAATGGGTGCATGGATTTGAAACGGAGCACTACCATGGTGCACCACTGTCCAGTTATGGTAAATCATAGAACAGCCACGGGGATCCTGTTTTACAGAAAAAATCCACGTGACGGAAAAACGAAGGATAAAAAACTTCCAAGACCCGATTGAGGTTCGGATAGGATTTTTTGTGTATGAAACTAACCAGTGACAGCTGAAAGCGGTCATAGCTGTAGAACTCACCGAGAGCTTCGTTTTGACTGGTTATCGCTCCCGTAACTCTAAACGAGCCAAGAGTTATGGCCCTCCAAAGAATCGATTTCCACAGGGTGCAACATCTACGGTGCAAGGTGCAACATCCGTCCAAAATGACGAAACAGTGCCGTACGACTTTGAGAAATGGGTGCATGGATTTGAAACGGAGCGCTACCATGGTGCACCACTCTCTAGCGATGGTAAATCATAGAACAGCCACGGGGATCCTTTTTTACAGAAAAAATCCACGTGACGGAAAAACGAAGGATAAAAAACTTACAAGACCCGATTGAGGTTCGGTTAGGATTTTTTGGGCATGAAACTAACCAGTGACGGCTGTAAGCTGTCATAGCTGTAGAACTCACCGAGAGCTTCATTTTGACTGGTTATCTCTCCCGTAATTCTAAACGAGCCAAGAGTTGTGGCCCTCCGAAGAATCGATATCCACAGGGTGCAACATCTACGGTGGAAGGTGCAACATCCGTCCAAAATGACGAAACAGTGCCGTACGACCTTTAGAAATGGATGCATGGATTTGAAACGGAGCACTACCATGGTGCACCACTCTCCAGGTATGGTAAATCATAGAAAGGCCACGGGGATCCTGTTTTACAGAAAAAATCCACGTGACGGAAAAACGAAGGATAAAAAACTTCCAAGACCCGATTGAGGTTCGGTTAGGATTTTTTGGGTATGAAACTAACTAGTGACGGCTGAAAGCTGTCATAGATGTAGAACTCCTCGAGAGCTTCGTTTTGACTGGTTATCGCTCCCGTAACTCTAAACGAGCCAAGAGTTCTGGCCCTCCGAAGAATCGATATCCATTGGGTGCAACATCTACGGTGCAAGGTGCAACATCCGTTCAAAATGACGAAACAGTGCCGTACGACCTTTAGAAATGGGTGCATGGATTTGAAATGGAGCACTACCATGGTGCACCGCTCTCCAGGTATGGTAATTCATAGAACAGCCACGGGGATCCTATTTTACAGAAAAAATCCACGTGACGGAAAAACGAAGGATAAAAAACTTCCAATTCCCGTTTGAGGTTCGGATAGGATTTTTTGGGTATGAAACTAACCAGTGACGGCTGAAAGCTGTCATACCTGTAGAACTCACCAAGAGATTCGTTTTGAATGGTTATCGCTCCCGTAACTCTAAACGAGCCAAGAGTTATGGCCCTCCGAAGAATCGATATCCACAGGGTGCAACATCTACGGTGCAAGGTGCAACATCCGTCCAAAATGACAAAACAGTGCCGTACGACCTTTAGAAATGGACGCATGGATTTGAAACGGAGCACTACCATGGTGCACCAGTCTCTAGGTATGGTAAATCATAGAACGGCCACGGGGATCCTGTTTTATAGAAAAAATCCACGTGACGGAAAAACGAAGGATAAAAAACATCCAAGACCCGATTGAGGTCGGATAGGATTTTTTGGGTATGAAACTAACCAGTGACGGCTGAAAGCTGTCATAGCTGTAGAACTCACCGAGAGATTCGTTTTGACTGGTTTTCGCCTCCGTAACTCCAAACGAGCCAAGAGTTATGGCCCTCCGAAGAATCGATATCCACTGGGTGCAACATCTACGGTGCAAGGTGCAACATCCGTCCAAAATGACGAAACAGTGTCGTACGACTTTGAGAAATGGGTGCATGGATTTGAAAAGGAGCACTACCGTGGTGCACCGCTCTCCAGTGATGGTAAATCGTAGAACAGCCACGGGGATCCTGTTTTACAGAAAAAATCCACGTGACGGAAAAACGAAGGATAAAAAACTTCCAAGACCCGATTGAGGTTCGGATAGGATTTTTTGGGTATGAAACTAACCAGTGACGGCAGAAAGCTATCATAGCTGTAGAACTCATCGAGAGCTTCGTTTTGACTGGTTATCGCTCCCGTAACTCTGAACCAGCCAAGAGTTATGGCCCTCCGAAGAATCGATTTCCACAGGGTGCAACATCTACGGTGCAAGGTGCAACATCCGTCTAAAATGACGAAACAGTGCCGTACGACTTTGAGAAATGGGTGCATGGATTTGAAACGGAGCACTACCATGGTGCACCACTCTCCAGCGATGGTAAATCATAGAACAGCCACGGGGATCCTTTTTTACAGAAAAAATCCACGTGACGGAAAAACGAAGGATAAAAAACTTACAAGACCCGATTGAGGTTCGGTTAGGATTTTTTGGGCATGAAACTAACCAGTGACGGCTGTAAGCTGTCATAGCTGTAGAACTCACCGAGAGCTTCATTTTGACTGGTTATCTCTCCCGTAAGTCTAAACGAGCCAAGAGTTGTGGCCCTCCGAAGAATCGATATCCACAGGGTGCAACATCTACGGTGGAAGGTGCAACATCCGTCCAAAATGACGAAACAGTGCCGTACGACCTTTAGAAATGGATGCATGGATTTGAAACGGAGCACTACCATGGTGCACCACTCTCCAGGTATGGTAAATCATAGAAAGGCCACGGGGATCCTGTTTTACAGAAAAAATCCACGTGACGGAAAAACGAAGGATAAAAAACTTCCAAGACCCGATTGAGGTTCGGTTAGGATTTTTTGGGTATGAAACTAACCAGTGACGGCTGAAAGCTGTCATAGATGTAGAACTCCTCGAGAGCTTCGTTTTGACTGGTTATCGCTCCCGTAACTCTAAACGAGCCAAGAGTTCTGGCCCTCCGAAGAATCGATATCCATTGGGTGCAACATCTACGGTGCAAGGTGCAACATCCGTCCAAAATGACGAAACAGTGCCGTACGACCTTTAGAAATGGGTGCATGGATTTGAAACGGAGCACTACCATGGTGCACCACTCTCCAGCGATGGTAAATCATAGAACAGCCACGGGGATCCTTTTTTACAGAAAAAATCCACGTGACGGAAAAACGAAGGATAAAAAACTTACAAGACCCGATTGGGGTTCGGATAGGATTTTTTTGGTATGAAACTAACCAGTGACGGCTGAAAGCCGTCATAGCTGTAGAACTCACAGAGAGCTTCGTTTTTAATGGTTATCGCTCCCATAACTCCAAACGAGTCAAGAGTTATGGCCCTCCGAAGAATCGATATCCACAGGGTGCAACATCTACGGTGCAAGGTGCAACATCCGTCCAAAATGATGAAACAGTGCCATACGACCTTTAGAAATGGGTGCATGGATTTGAAACGGAGCACTACAATGGTGCACCGCTCTCTAGGTATGGTAAATCATAGAACAGCCACGGGGATCCTGTTTTACAAAAAAAATCCACGTGACGGAAAAACGAAGGATAAAAAACTTCCAAGACCCGGTTGAGGTTCGGTTAGGATTTTTTGGGTATGAAACTAACCAGTGACGGCTGAAAGCTGTCATAGCTGTAGAACTCACCGATAGCTTCGTTTTCATTGGTTATCGCTCCCGTAACTCTAAACGAACCAAGATTTATGGCCCTTCGAAGAATCGATATCCACAGGGTGCAACATCTACGGTGCAAGGTGCAACATCCGTCCAAAATGACGAAACAGTGTCGTACGACCTTTAGAAATGGGTGCATGGATTTGAAACGGAGCACTACCATGGTGCACCACTCTCCAGGTATGGTAAATCATAGAACAGCCACGGGGATCCTGTTTTACAGAAAAAATCCACGTGACGGAAAAACGAAGGATAAAAAACTTCCAAGACCCGATTGTGGTTTGAATAGGATCTTTTGGGTATGAAACTAACCAGTGACGGCTGAAAGCTGTCATAGCTGTAGAACTCACCGAGAGCTTCGTTTTCACTGGTTATCGCTCCCGTAACTCTAAACGAGCCAAGATTTATGGCCCTCCGAAGAATCGATATCCACTGGGTGCAACATCTACGGTACAAGGTGCAACATCCGTCCAAAATGACGAAACAGTGCCGTACGACTTTAAGAAATGGGTGCATGGATTTGAAAAGGAGCACTACCATGGTGCACCGCTCTCCAGCGATGGTAAATCGTAGAACAGCCACGGTGATCCTGTTTTACAGAAAAAATCCACGTGACGGAAAAACGAAGAATAAAAAACTTCCAAGACCCGGTTGAGGTTCGGTTAGGATTTTTTGGGTATGAAACTAACCAGTGACGGCTGAAAGCTGTCATAGCTATAGAACTCACCGAGAGATTCGTTTTGACTGGTTATCGCCCCCGTAACTCTAAACGAGCCAAGAGTTATGGCCCTCCGAAGAATCGATATCCACTGGGTGCAACATCTACGGTGCAAGGTGCAACATCCGTCCAAAATGACGAAACAGTGTCGTACGACTTTGAGAAATGGGTGCATGGATTTGAAAAGGAGCACTACCATGGTGCACCGCTCTCCAGTAATGGTAAATCGTAGAACAGCCACGGGGATCCTGTTTTACAGAAAAAATCCACGTGACGGAAAAACGAAGGATAAAAAACTTCCAAGACCCGATTGAGGTTCGGATAGGATTTTTTGGGTATGAAACTAACCCGTGACGGCTGAAAGCTATCATAGCTGTAGAACTCACCGAGAGCTTCGTTTTGACTGGTTATCGCTCCCATAACTCCAAACGAGCCAAGAGTTATGGCCCTCCGAAGAATCGATATCCACAGGGTGCAACATCTACGGTGCAAGGTGCAACATCCGTACAATATGACGAAACAGTGCCGTACGACCTTCAGAAATGGGTGCATGGATTTGAAATGAAGCACTACCATGGTGCACCGCTCTCCAGGTATGGTAAATCATAGAACAGCCATGGGGATCCTGTTTTACAGAAAAAATCCATGTGACGGAAAAACGAAGGATAAAAAACTTCCAAGACCCGTTTGAGGTTCGGATAGGATTTTTTGGGTATGAATCTAACCAGTGACGGCTGAAAGCTGTCATAGCTGTAGAACTCACCGATAGCTTCGTTTTGACTGGTTATCGCTCCCGTAACTCTAAACGAGCCAAGAGTTATGGCCCTCCGAAGAATCGATATCCACAGGGTGCAACATCTACGGTGCAAGGTGCAACATCCGTCCAAAATGACGAAACAGTGCCGTACGACCTTTAGAAATGGGTGCATGGATTTGAAACGGAGCACTACAATGATGCACCACTCTCCAGATATGGTAAATCATAGAACAACCACGGGGATCCCGTTTTACAGAAAAAATCCACGTGGCGGAAAAACGAAGGATAAAAAACTTCCAAGACCCGATTGTGGTTCGGATAGGATTTTTTGGGTATGAAAATAACCAGTGACGGCTGAAAGCCGTCATAGCTATAGAACTCACATAGGGTTTCATTTTTACTGGTTATCGCTCCCGTAACTCTAAACGAGCCAAGAGTTATGGCCCTCCGAAGAATCGATATCCACAGGGTGCAACATCTACGGTGCAAGGTGCAACATCCGTCCAAAATGACGAAACAGTGTCGTACAACCTTTAGAAATGGGTGCATGGATTTGAAACAGAGCACTGCCATGGTGCACCACTCTCCAGGTATGGTAAATCATAGAACAGCCATGGGGATCCTGTTTTACAGAAAAAATCCACGTGACGGAAAAACGAAGGATAAAAAACTTCCAAGACCCTAATTGTGGTTCGGATAGGATTTTTTGGGTATGAAACTAACCAGTGATTGCTGAAAGCCGTCATAGCTGTAGAACTCACAGAGAGTTTCGTTTTTACTGGTTATTGCTCCCGTAAATTTAAACGAGCCAAGAGTTATGGCCCTCCGAAGAATCGATATCCACAGGGTGCAACATCTACGGTGCAAGGTGAAACATCCGTCCAAAATGACGAAACAGTGCCGTACGACCTTTAGAAATGGGTGCATGGATTTGAAACGGAGCACTACCATGGTTCACCACTCTCTAGGTATGGTAAATCATAGAACAGCCACGGGGATCCTGTTTTACAGAAAAAATCCACGTGACGGAAAAACGAAGGATAAAAAACTTCCAAGACCCGATTGAGGTTCGGATAGGATTTTTTGGGTATGAAACTAACCAGTGACGGCTGAAAGCTATCATAGCTGTAGAACTCACCGAGAGCTTCGTTTTGACTGGTTATCGCTCCCGTAACTCTAAACGAGCCAAGAGATATGGCCCTCCGAAGAATCGATATCCACAGAGTGCAACATCTACGGTGCAAGGTGCAACATCCGTCCAAAATGACGAAACAGTGCCGTACGACCTTTAGAAATGGGTGCATGGATTTGAAACGGAGCACTACCATGGTGCACCACTCTCCAGGTATGGTAAATCATAGAATAGTCACGGGGATCCTGTTTTACAGAAAAAATCCACGTGACGGAAAAACGAAGGATAAAAAACTTCCAAGACCCGATTGAGGTTCGGATAGGATTTTTTGGGTATGAAACTAACCAGTGACGGCTGAAAGCTGTCATAGCTGTAGAACTCACCGAGAGCTTCGTTTTGACTGGTTATCGATCCCGTAACTCTAAACGAGCCAAGAGTTATGGCCCTCCGAAGAATCGATTTCCACAGGGTGCAACATCTACGGTGCAAGGTGCAACATCCGTCCAAAATGACGAAACAGTGCCGTACGACTTCGAGAAATGGGTGCACGGATTTGAAACGGAGCACTACCATGGTGCACCACTTTCCAGGTATGGTAAATCATAGAACAACCACGGGGATTCTGTTTTACAGAAAAAATCCACGTGACGGAAAAACGAAGGATAAAAAACTTCCAAGACCCGGTTGAGGTTCGGTTATGATTTTTTGGGTATAAAAATAACCAGTGACGGCTGAAAGCTGTCATAGCTGTAGAACTCACCGATAGCTTCGTTTTGACTGGTTATCGCTCCCGTAACTCTAAACGAGCCAAGAGTTATGGCCCTCCGAAGAATCGATATCCACAGGGTGCAACATCTACGGTGCAAGGTGCAACATCCGTCCAAAATGACGAAACAGTGCCGTACGACCTTTAGAAATGGGTGCATGGATTTGAAACGGAGCACTACAATGATGCACCACTCTCCAGATATGGTAAATCATAGAACAACCACGGGGATCCCGTTTTACAGAAAAAATCCACGTGGCGGAAAAACGAAGGATAAAAAACTTCCAAGACCCGATTGTGGTTCGGATAGGATTTTTTGGGTATGAAAATAACCAGTGACGGCTGAAAGCCGTCATAGCTATAGAACTCACATAGGGTTTCATTTTTACTGGTTATCGCTCCCGTAACTCTAAACGAGCCAAGAGTTATGGCCCTCCGAAGAATCGATATCCACAGGGTGCAACATCTACGGTGCAAGGTGCAACATCCGTCCAAAATGACGAAACAGTGTCGTACAACCTTTAGAAATGGGTGCATGGATTTGAAACAGAGCACTGCCATGGTGCACCACTCTCCAGGTATGGTAAATCATAGAACAGCCATGGGGATCCTGTTTTACAGAAAAAATCCACGTGACGGAAAAACGAAGGATAAAAAACTTCCAAGACCCTAATTGTGGTTCGGATAGGATTTTTTGGGTATGAAACTAACCAGTGATTGCTGAAAGCCGTCATAGCTGTAGAACTCACAGAGAGTTTCGTTTTTACTGGTTATTGCTCCCGTAAATTTAAACGAGCCAAGAGTTATGGCCCTCCGAAGAATCGATATCCACAGGGTGCAACATCTACGGTGCAAGGTGAAACATCCGTCCAAAATGACGAAACAGTGCCGTACGACCTTTAGAAATGGGTGCATGGATTTGAAACGGAGCACTACCATGGTTCACCACTCTCTAGGTATGGTAAATCATAGAACAGCCACGGGGATCCTGTTTTACAGAAAAAATCCACGTGACGGAAAAACGAAGGATAAAAAACTTCCAAGACCCGATTGAGGTTCGGATAGGATTTTTTGGGTATGAAACTAACCAGTGACGGCTGAAAGCTATCATAGCTGTAGAACTCACCGAGAGCTTCGTTTTGACTGGTTATCGCTCCCGTAACTCTAAACGAGCCAAGAGATATGGCCCTCCGAAGAATCGATATCCACAGAGTGCAACATCTACGGTGCAAGGTGCAACATCCGTCCAAAATGACGAAACAGTGCCGTACGACCTTTAGAAATGGGTGCATGGATTTGAAACGGAGCACTACCATGGTGCACCACTCTCCAGGTATGGTAAATCATAGAATAGTCACGGGGATCCTGTTTTACAGAAAAAATCCACGTGACGGAAAAACGAAGGATAAAAAACTTCCAAGACCCGATTGAGGTTCGGATAGGATTTTTTGGGTATGAAACTAACCAGTGACGGCTGAAAGCTGTCATAGCTGTAGAACTCACCGAGAGCTTCGTTTTGACTGGTTATCGATCCCGTAACTCTAAACGAGCCAAGAGTTATGGCCCTCCGAAGAATCGATTTCCACAGGGTGCAACATCTACGGTGCAAGGTGCAACATCCGTCCAAAATGACGAAACAGTGCCGTACGACTTCGAGAAATGGGTGCACGGATTTGAAACGGAGCACTACCATGGTGCACCACTTTCCAGGTATGGTAAATCATAGAACAACCACGGGGATTCTGTTTTACAGAAAAAATCCACGTGACGGAAAAACGAAGGATAAAAAACTTCCAAGACCCGGTTGAGGTTCGGTTATGATTTTTTGGGTATAAAAATAACCAGTGACGGCTGAAAGCTGTCATAGCTGTAGAACTCACCGAGAGCTTTGTTTTGACTGGTCATCGCTCCCGTAACTCTAAACGAGCCAAGAGTTCTGGCCCTCCGAAGAATCGATATCCATTGGGTGCAACATCTACGGTGCAAGGTGCAACATCCGTCCAAAATGACGAAACAGTGCCATACGACTTTGAGAAATGGGTGCATGGATTTGAAACGGAGCACTACCATGGTGCACCACTCTCCAGCGATGGTAAATCATAGAACAGCCACGGGGATCCTTTTTTACAGAAAAAATCCACGTGACGGAAAAACGAAGGATAAAAAACTTACAAGACCCGATTGAGGTTCGGATAGGATTTTTTGGGTATGAAACTAACCAGCGACGGCTGAAAGCCGTCATAGCTGTAGAACTCACAGAGAGCTTCGTTTTTAATGGTTATCGCTCCCATAACTCCAAACGAGTCAAGAGTTATGGCCCTCCGAAGAATCGATATCCACAGGGTGAAACATCTACGGTGCAAGGTGCAACATCCGTCCAAAATGATGAAACAGTGCCGTACGACCTTTAGAAATGGGTGCATGGATTTGAAACGGAGCACTACCATGGTGCACCGCTCTCCAGGTATGGTAAATCATAGAACAGCCACGGGGATCCTGTTTTACAGAAAAAATCCACGTGACGGAAAAACGAAGGATAAAAAACTTCCAAGACCCGGTTGAGGTTCGGTTAGGATTTTTTGGGTATGAAACTAACCAGTGACGGTTGAAAGCTGTCATAGCTGTAGAACACACCGAGAGCTTCGTTTTCACTGGTTATCGCTCCCGTAACTCTAAACGAACCAAGATTTATGGCCCTCCGAAGAATCGATATCCACAGGGTGCAACATCTACGGTGCAAGGTGCAACATCCGTCCAAAATGACGAAACAGTGTCGTACGACCTTTAGAAATGGGTGCATGGATTTGAAACGGAGCACTACCATGGTGCACCACTCTCCAGGTATGGTAAATCATAGAACAGCCACGGGGATCCTGTTTTACAGAAAAAATCCACGTGACGGAAAAACGAAGGATAAAAAACTTCCAAGACCCGATTGTGGTTTGAATAGGATTTTTTGGGTATGAAACTAACCAGTGACGGCTGAAAGCTGTCATAGCTGTAGAACTCACCGAGAGCTTCGTTTTCACAGGTTATCGCTCCCGTAACTCTAAACGTGCCAAGATTTATGGCCCTCCGAAGAATCGATATCCACTGGGTGCAACATCTACGGTGCAAGGTGCAACATCCGTCCAAAATGACGAAACAGTGTCGTACGACTTTGAGAAATTGGTGCATGGATTTGAAAAGGAGCACTACCATGGTGCACCGCTCTCCAGCGATGGTAAATCGTAGAACAGCCACGGTGATCCTGTTTTACAGAAAAAATCCACGTGACGGAAAAACGAAGGATAAAAAACTTCCAAGACCCGGTTGAGGTTCGGTTAGGATTTTTTGGGTATGAAACTAACCAGTGACGGCTGAAAGCTGTCATAGCTGTAGAACTCACCGAGAGATTCGTTTTGACTGGTTTTCGCCTCCGTAACTCCAAACGAGCCAAGAGTTATGGCCCTCCGAAGAATCGATATCCACTGGGTGCAACATCTACGGTGCAAGGTGCAACATCCGTCCAAAATGACGAAACAGTGTCGTACGACTTTGAGAAATGGGTGCATGGATTTGAAAAGGAGCACTACCGTGGTGCACCGCTCTCCAGTGATGGTAAATCGTAGAACAGCCACGGGGATCCTGTTTTACAGAAAAAATCCACGTGACGGAAAAACGAAGGATAAAAAACTTCCAAGACCCGATTGAGGTTCGGATAGGATTTTTGGGTATGAAACTAACCAGTGATGGCAGAAAGCTATCATAGCTGTAGAACTCATCGAGAGCTTCGTTTTGACTGGTTATCGCTCCCGTAACTCTAAACGAGCCAAGAGATATGGCCCTCCGAAGAATCGATATCCACAGGGTGCAACATCTACGGTGCAAGGTGCAACATCCGTCCAAAATGACGAAACAGTGCCATACGACTTTGAGAAATGGGTGCATGGATTTGAAACGGAGCACAACCATGGTGCACCACTCTCCAGCGATGGTAAATCATAGAACAGCCACGGGGATCCTTTTTTACAGAAAAAATCCACGTGACAGAAAAACGAAGGATAAAAAACTTACAAGACCCGATTGAGGTTCGGATAGGATTTTTTGGTTATGAAACTAACCAGTGACGGCTGAAAGCCGTCATAGCTGTAGAACTCACAGAGAGCTTCGTTTTTAATGGTTATCGCTCCCATAACTCCAAACGAGTCAAGAGTTATGGCCCTCCGAAGAATCGATATCCACAGGGTGCAACATCTACGGTGCAAGGTGCAACATCCGTCCAAAATGAAGAAACAGTGCCGTACGACCTTTAGAAATGGGTGCATGGATTTGAAACGGAGCACTACCATGGTGCACCGCTCTCCAGGTATGGTAAATCATAGAACAGCCACGGGGATTCTGTTTTACAGAAAAAATCCACGTGACGGAAAAACGAAGGATAAAAAACTTCCAAGACCCGGTTGAGGTTCGGTTATGATTTTTTGGGTATAAAACTAACCAGTGACGGCTGAAAGCTGTCATAGCTGTAGAACTCACCGAGAGCTTCGTTTTGACTGGTTATCGCTCCCGTAACTCTAAACGAGCCAAGAGTTCTGGCCCTCCGAAGAATCGATATCCATTGGGTGCAACATCTACGGTGCAAGGTGCAACATCCGTCCAAAATGACGAAACAGTGCCATACGACTTTGAGAAATGGGTGCATGGATTTGAAACGGAGCACTACCATGGTGCACCACTCTCCAGCGATGGTAAATCATAGAACAGCCACGGGGATCCTTTTTTACAGAAAAAATCCACGTGACGGAAAAACGAAGGATAAAAAACTTACAAGACCCGATTGAGGTTCGGATAGGATTTTTTGGGTATGAAACTAACCAGCGACGGCTGAAAGCCGTCATAGCTGTAGAACTCACAGAGAGCTTCGTTTTTAATGGTTATCGCTCCCATAACTCCAAACGAGTCAAGAGTTATGGCCCTCCGAAGAATCGATATCCACAGGGTGCAACATCTACGGTGCAAGGTGCAACATCCGTCCAAAATGATGAAACAGTGCCGTACGACCTTTAGAAATGGGTGCATGGATTTGAAACGGAGCACTACCATGGTGCACCGCTCTCCAGGTATGGTAAATCATAGAACAGCCACGGGGATCCTGTTTTACAGAAAAAATCCACGTGACGGAAAAACGAAGGATAAAAAACTTCCAAGACCCGGTTGAGGTTCGGTTAGGATTTTTTGGGTATGAAACTAACCAGTGACGGTTGAAAGCTGTCATAGCTGTAGAACACACCGAGAGCTTCGTTTTCACTGGTTATCGCTCCCGTAACTCTAAACGAACCAAGATTTATGGCCCTCCGAAGAATCGATATCCACAGGGTGCAACATCTACGGTGCAAGGTGCAACATCCGTCCAAAATGACGAAACAGTGTCGTACGACCTTTAGAAATGGGTGCATGGATTTGAAACGGAGCACTACCATGGTGCACCACTCTCCAGGTATGGTAAATCATAGAACAGCCACGGGGATCCTGTTTTACAGAAAAAATCCACGTGACGGAAAAACGAAGGATAAAAAACTTCCAAGACCCGATTGTGGTTTGAATAGGATTTTTTGGGTATGAAACTAACCAGTGACGGCTGAAAGCTGTCATAGCTGTAGAACTCACCGAGAGCTTCGTTTTCACAGGTTATCGCTCCCGTAACTCTAAACGAGCCAAGATTTATGGCCCTCCGAAGAATCGATATCCACTGGGTGCAACATCTACGGTGCAAGGTGCAACATCCGTCCAAAATGACGAAACAGTGTCGTACGACTTTGAGAAATGGGTGCATGGATTTGAAAAGGAGCACTACCATGGTGCACCGCTCTCCAGCGATGGTAAATCGTAGAACAGCCACGGTGATCCTGTTTTACAGAAAAAATCCACGTGACGGAAAAACGAAGGATAAAAAACTTCCAAGACCCGGTTGAGGTTCGGTTAGGATTTTTTGGGTATGAAACTAACCAGTGACGGCTGAAAGCTGTCATAGCTGTAGAACTCACCGAGAGATTCGTTTTGACTGGTTATCGCCCCCGTAACTCCAAACGAGCCAAGAGTTATGGCCCTCCGAAGAATCGATATCCACTGGGTGCAACATCTACGGTGCAAGGTGCAACATCCGTCCAAAATGACAAAACAGTGCCGTACGACTTTGAGAAATGGGTGCATGGATTTGAAAAGGAGCACTACCATGGTGCACCGCTCTCCAGTGATGGAAAATCGTAGAACAGCCACGGGGATCCTGTTTTACAGAAAAAATCCACGTGACGGAAAAACGAAGGATAAAAAACTTCCAAGACCCGATTGAGGTTCGGATAGGATTTTTTGGGTATGAAACTAACCAGTGACGGCAGAAAGCTATCATAGCTGTAGAACTCACCGAGAGCTTCGTTTTGACTGGTTATCGCTCCCATAACTCTAAACGAGCCAAGAGATATGGCCCTCCGAAGAATCGATATCCACAGGGTGCAACATCTACGGTGCAAGGTGCAACATCCGTCCAAAATGACGAAACAGTGCCATACGACTTTGAGAAATGGGTGCATGGATTTGAAACGGAGCACAACCATGGTGCACCACTCTCCAGCGATGGTAAATCATAGAACAGCCACGGGGATCCTTTTTTACAGAAAAAATCCACGTGACGGAAAAACGAAGGATAAAAAACTTACAAGACCCGATTGAGGTTCGGATAGGATTTTTTGGGTATGAAACTAACCAGTGACGGCTGAAAGCCGTCATAGCTGTAGAACTCACAGAGAGCTTCGTTTTTAATGGTTATCGCTCCCATAACTCCAAACGAGTCAAGAGTTATGGCCCTCCGAAGAATCGATATCCACAGGGTGCAACATCTACGGTGCAAGGTGCAACATCCGTCCAAAATGATGAAACAGTGCCGTACGACCTTTAGAAATGGGTGCATGGATTTGAAACGGAGCACTACCATGGTGCACCGCTCTCCAGGTATGGTAAATCATAGAACAGCCACGGGGATCCTGTTTTACAGAAAAAATCCACGTGACGGAAAAACGTAGGATAAAAAACTTCCAAGACCCGGTTGAGGTTCGGTTAGGATTTTTTGGGTATGAATCTACCCAGTGACGACTGAAAGCTGTCATAGCTGTAGAACTCACCGAGAGCTTCGTTTTCACTGGTTATCGCTCCCGTAACTCTAAACGAACCAAGATTTATGGCCCTCCGAAGAATCGATATCCACAGGGTGCAACATCTACGGTGCAAGGTGCAACATCCGTCCAAAATGACGAAACAGTGTCGTACGACCTTTAGAAATGGGTGCATGGATTTGAAACGGAGCACTACCATGGTGCACCACTCTCCAGGTATGGTAAATCATAGAACAGCCATGGGGATCCTGTTTTACAGAAAAAATCCACGTGACGGAAAAACGAAGGATAAAAAACTTCCAAGACCCGATTGTGGTTTGAATAGGATTTTTTGGGTATGAAACTAACCAGTGACGGCTGAAAGCTGTCATAGCTGTAGAACTCACCGAGAGCTTCGTTTTCACTGGTTATCGCTCCCGTAACTCTAAACGAGCCAAGATTTATGGCCGTCCGAAGAATCGATATCCACTGGGTGCAACATCTACGGTGCAAGGTGCAACATCCGTCCAAAATGACGAAACAGTGCCGTACGACTTTGATAAATGGGTGCATGGATTTGAAAAGGAGCACTACCATGGTGCACCGCTCTCCAGCGATGGTAAATCGTAGAACAGCCACGGTGATCCTGTTTTACAGAAAAAATCCACGTGACGGAAAAACGAAGGATAAAAAACTTCCAAGACCCGGTTGAGGTTCGGTTAGGATTTTTTGGGTATGAAACTAACCAGTGATGGCTGAAAGCTGTCATAGCTGTAGAACTCACCGAGAGATTCGTATTGACTGGTTATCGCCCCCGTAACTCTAAACGAGCCAAGAGTTATGGCCCTCCGAAGAATCGATATCCACTGGGTGCAACATCTACGGTGCAAGGTGCAACATCCGTCCAAAATGACGAAACAGTGCCGTACGACTTTGAGAAATGGGTGCATGGATTTGAAAAGGAGCACTACCATGGTGCACCGCTCTCCAGTGATGGTAAATCGTAGAACAGCCACGGGGTCCTGTTTTACAGAAAAAATCCACGTGACGGAAAAACGAAGGATAAAAAACTTCCAAGACCCGATTGAGGTTCGGATAGGATTTTTTGGGTATGAAACTAACCAGTGACGGCTGAAAGCGGTCATAGCTGTAGAACTCACCGAGAGGTTCGTTTTGACTGGTTATCGATCCCGTAACTCTAAACGAGCCAAGATTTATGGCCCTCCGAAGAATCGATATCCACAGGGTGCAACATCTACGGTGCAAGGTGCAACATCCATCCAAAATGACGAAACAGTGCCGTACGACTTTGAGAAATGGTGCATGGATTTGAAAAGGAGCACTACCATGGTGCACCGCTCTCCAGCGATGGTAAATCGTAGAACAGCCACGGGGATCCTGTTTTACCGAAAAAATCCACGTGACGGAAAAACGAAGGATAAAAAACTTCCAAGACCCGATTGTGGTTCGGATTGGATTTTTTGGGTATGAAACTAACCAGTGACGGCTGAAAGCTGTCATAGCTGTAGAACTCACCGAGAGCTTCGTTTTGACTGGTTATCGCTCCCGTAACTCTAAACGAGCCAAGATTTATGGCCCTCCGAAGAATCGATATCCACTGGGTGCAACATCTACGGTGCAAGGAGCAACATCCGTCCAAAATGACGAAACAGTGCCGTACGACTTTGAGAAATGGGTGCATGGATATGAAAAGGAGCACTACCATGGTGCACCACTCTCCAGCGATGGTAAATCATAGAACAGCCACGGGGATCCTGTTTTACAGAAAAAATCCACGTGACGGAAAAACGAAGGATAAAAAACTTCCAAGACACGGTTGAGGTTCGGTTAGGATTTTTTGGGTATGAAACTAACCAGTGACGGCTGAAAGCTGTCATAGTTGTAGAACTCACCGAGAGATTCGTTTTGACTGGTTATCGCCCGCGTAACTCTAAACAAGCCAAGAGTTATGGCCCTCCGAAGAATCGATATCCACTGGGTGCAACATCTACGGTGCAAGGTGGAACATCCGTCCAAAATGACGAAACAGTGCCGTACGACTTTGAGAAATGGGTGCATGGATTTGAAAAGGAGCACTACCATGGTGCACCGCTCTCCAGCGATGGTAAATCGTAGAACAGCCACGGAGATCCTGTTTTACAGAAAAAATCCACGTGACGGAAAAACGAAGGATAAAAAACTTCCAAGATCCGATTGAGGTTCGGTTAGGATTTTTTGGGTATGAAACTAAACAGTGACGGATGAAAGCTATCATAGCTGTAGAACTCACCGAGAGATTCGTTTTGACTGGTTATCGCTCCCGTAACTCTAAACGAGCCAAGAGTTATGGCCCTCCGAAGAATCGATATCCACTGGGTGCAACATCTACGGTGCATGGTGCAACATCCGTCCAAAATGACGAAACAGTGCCGTACGACTTTGAGAAATGGGTGCATGGATTTGAAAAGGAGCACTACCATGGTGCACCGCTCTCCAGCGATGGTAAATCGTAGAACAGCCACGGGGATCCTGTTTTACAGAAAAAATCCACGTGACGGAAAAACGAAGGATAAAAAACTTCCAAGACCCGATTGAGGTTCGGATAGGATTTTTTGGGTATGAAACTAACTAGTGACGGCTGAAAGCTGTCATAACTGTAGAACTCACCGAGAGCTTCGTTTTGACTGGTTATCGCTCCCGTAACTCTAAACGAGCAAAGATTTATGGCCCTCCGAAGAATCGATATCCACAGGGTGCAACATCTACGGTGCAAGGTGCAACATCCGTCCAAAATGACGAAACAGTGCCGTACGACTTTGAGAAATTGGTGCATGGATTTGAAAAGGAGCACTACCATGGTGCACCGCTCTCCAGCGATGGTAAATCATAGAACAGCCATGGGGATCCTGTTTCACAGAAAAAATCCACGTGACGGAAAAACGAAGGATAAAAAACTTCCCAGACCCGGTTGAGGTTCGGTTAGGATTTATTAGGTATGAAACTAACCAGTGACGGCTGAAAGCTGTCATAGCTGTAGAACTCGCCGAGAGCTTCGTTTTGACTAGTTATCGCTCCCGTAACTCTAACGAGCCAAGAGTTATGGCCCTCCGAAGAATCGATATCCACAGGGTGCAACATCTACGGTGCAAGGTGCAACATCCGTCCAAAATGACGAAACAGTGCCTTACGACTTTGAGAAATGGGTGCATGGATTTGAAAAGGAGCACTACCAAAGTGCACCACTCTCCAGCGATGGTAAATCATAGAACAGCCACGGGGATCCTGTTTTACAGAAAAAATCCACGTGACGGAAAAACGAAGGATAAAAAACATCCAAGACCCGGTTGAGGTTCGGTTAGGATTTTTTGGGTATGAAACTAACCAGTGACGGCTGAAAGCCGTCATAGTTGTAGAACTCACCGAGAGATTCGTTTTGACTGGTTATCGCTGCCGTAACTCTAAACGAGCCAAGAGTTATGGCCCTCCGAAGAATCGATATCCACAGGGTGCAACATCTACGGTGCAAGGTGCTACATTCGTCCAAAATGACGAAACAGTGCCGTACGACTTTGAGAAATGGGTGCATGGATTTGAAAAGGAGCACTACCATGGTGCACTGCTCTCCAGCGATGGTAAATCATAGAACAGCCACGGGGATCCTGTTTCACAGAAAAAATCCACGTGACGGAAAAACGAAGGATGAAAAACTTTCAAGACCCGGTTGAGGTTCGGTTAGGACTTATTGGGTATGAAACTAACCAGTGATGGCTGAAAGCTGTCATAGCTGTAGAACTCCCCGAGAGCTTCGTTTTGACTGGTTATCGCTGCCGTAACTCTAACGAGCCAAGAGTTATGGCCCTCCGAAGAATCGATATCCACAGGGTGCAACATCTACGGTGCAAGGTGCAACATCCGTCCAAAATGACGAAACAGTGTCGTACGACTTTGAGAAATGGGTGCATGGATTTGAAAAGGAGCACTACCATGGTGCACCACTCTCCAGCGATGGTAAATCATAGAACAGCCACGGGGATCCTGTTTTACAGAAAAAATCCACGTGACGGAAAAACGAAGGATAAAAAACTTCCAAGACACGGTTGAGGTTCGGTTAGGATTTTTTTGGGTATGAAACGAACCAGTGACGGATGAAAGCTGTCATAGCTGTAGAACTCACCGGGAGATTCGTTTTGACTGGTTATCGCTCGCGTAACTCTAAACGAGCCAAGAGTTATGGCCCTCCGAAGAATCGATATCCACTGGGTGCAACATCTACGGTGCAAGGTGCAACATCCGTCCAAAATGACGAAACAGTGCCGTACGACTTTGAGAAATGGGTGCATGGATTTGAAAAGGAGCACAACCATGGTGCACCGCTCTCCAGCGATGGTAAATCGTAGAACAGCCACGGTGATCCTGTTTTACAGAAAAAATCCATGTGACGGAAAAACGAAGGATAAAAAACTTCCAAGACCCGATTGAGGTTCGATTAGGATTTTTTGGGTATGAAACTATCCAGTGACGGCTGAAAGCTGTCATAGATGTAGAACTCACCGAGAGATTCGTTTTGACTGGTAATCGCTCCCGTAACTCTAAACGAGCCAAGAGTTATGGCCCTACGAAGAATCGATATGCACTGGGTGCAACATCTACGGTGCAAGGTGCAACATCCGTCCAAAATGACGAAACAGTGCCGTACGACTTTGAGAAATGGGTGGATGGATTTGAAAAGAAGCACTACCATGGTGTACCGCTCTCCAGCGATGGTAAATCATAGAACAGCCACGGGGATCCTGTTTTACAAAAAAATCCACGTGACGGAAAAACGAAGGATAAAAAACTTCCAAGACCCGATTGAGGTCCGGATAGGATTTTTTGGGTATGAAACTAACCAGTGACGGCTGAAAGCTGTCATAGCTGTAGAACTCACTGAGAGCTTCGTTTTGACTGGTTATCGCTCCCGTAACACTAAACGAGCCAAGAGTTATGGCCCTCCGAAGAATCGATATCCACAGGGTGCAACATCTACGGTGCAAGGTGCAACATCCGTCCAAAATGACGAAACAGTGCGGTACGACTTTGAGAAATGGGTGCATGTATTTGAAAAGGAGCACTACCATGGTGCACCGCTCTCCAGCGATGGTAAATCGTAGAACAGCCATGGGGATCCTGTTTCACATAAAAAATCCACGTGACGGAAAAACGAAGGATAAAAAACTTCCAAGACCCGGTTGAGGTTCGGTTAGGATTTATTGGGCATGAAACTAACCAGTGATAGCTGAAAGCTGTTATAGTTGTAGAACTCGCCGAGAGCTTCGTTTTGACTGGTTATCGCTCCCGTAACTCTAACGAGCCAAGAGTTATGGCCCTCCGAAGAATCGATATCCACTGGGTGCAACATCTATGGTGCAAGGTGCAACATCCGTCCAAAATGACAAAACAGTGCCGTACGACTTTGAGAAATGGGTGCATGGATTTGAAAAGGAGCACTACCATGGTGCACCACTCTCCAGCGATGGTAAATCATAGAACAGCCATGGGGATCCTGTTTCACAGAAAAAATCCACGTGACGGAAAAACGAAGGATAAAAAACTTCCAAGACCCGGTTGAGGTTCGGTTAGGACTTATTGGGTATGAAACTAACCAGTGACGGCTGAAAGCTGTCATAGCTGTAGAACTCGCCGAGAGCTTCGTTTTGACTGGTTATCCCTCCCGTAACTCTAACGAGCCAAAAGTTATGGCCCTCCGAAGAATCGATATCCACAGGGTGCAACATCTACGGTGCAAGGTGCAACATCCGTCCAAAATGACGAAACAGTGCCGTACGACTTTGAGAAATGGGTGCATGGATTTGAAAAGGAGCACTACCATGGTGCACCGCTCTCCAGCGATGGTAAATCATAGAACAGCCACGGGGATCCTGTTTGACAGAAAAAATCCACGTGACGGAAAAACGAAGGATAAAAAACTTCCAAGACCCGGTTGAGGTTCGGTTAGGATTTTTTGGGTATGAAACTAATCAGTGACGGCTGTAAGCTGCCATAGCTGTAGAACTCACCGGGAGATTCGTTTTGACCGGTTATTGCTCCCGTAACTCTAAACGAGCCAAGAGTTATGGCCCTCCGAAGAATCGATATCCACTGGGTGCAACATTTACGGTGCAAGGTGCAACATCCGTCCAAAATGACGAAACAGTGCCGTACGACTTTGAGAAATGGGTGCATGGATTTGAAAAGGAGCACTACCATGGTGCACCGCTCTCCAGCGATGGTAAATCCCAGAACAGCCACGGTGATCCTGTTTTACAGAAAAAATCCACGTGACGGAAAAACGAAGGATAAAAAACTTCCAAGACCCGATTGAGGTTCGGTTAGGATTTTTTGGGTATGAAACTAACCAGTGACGGCTGAAAGCTGTCATAGCTGTAGAACTCACCGAGAGATTCGTTTTGACTGGTTATCGCTCCGTAACTCTAAACGAGCCAAGAGTTATGGCCCTCCGAAGAATCGATATCCACTGGGTGCAACATCTACGGTGCAAGGTGCAACATCCGTCCAAAATGACGAAACAGTGCCGTACGACTTTGAGAAATGGGTGCATGGATTTGAAAAGGAGCACTACCATGGTGCACCGCTCTCCAGCGATGGTAAATCGTAGAACAGCCACAGGGATCCTGTTTTACAGAAAAAATCCACGTGACGGAAAAACGAAGGATAAAAAACTTCCAAGACCCGATTGTGGTTTGAATAGGATTTTTTGGGTATGAAACTAACCAGTGACGGCTGAAAGCTGTCATAGCTGTAGAACTCACCGAGAGCTTCGTTTTCACTGGTTATCGCTCCCGTAACTCTAAACGAGCCAAGATTTATGGCCCTCCGAAGAATCGATATCCACTGGGTGCAACATCTACGGTGCAAGGTGCAACATCCGTCCAAAATGACGAAACAGTGCCGTACGACTTTGAGAAATGGGTGCATGGATTTGAAAAGGAGCACTACCATGGTGCACCGCTCTCCAGCGATGGTAAATCGTAGAACAGCCACGGTGATCCTGTTTTACAGAAAAAATCCACGTGACGGAAAAACGAAGGATAAAAAACTTCCAAGACCCGGTTGAGGTTCGGTTAGGATTTTTTGGGTATGAAACTAACCAGTGATGGCTGAAAGCTGTCATAGCTGTAGAACTCACCGAGAGATTCGTATTGACTGGTTATCGCCCCCGTAACTCTAAACGAGCCAAGAGTTATGGCCCTCCGAAGAATCGATATCCACTGGGTGCAACATCTACGGTGCAAGGTGCAACATCCGTCCAAAATGACGAAACAGTGCCGTACGACTTTGAGAAATGGGTGCATGGATTTGAAAAGGAGCACTACCATGGTGCACCGCTCTCCAGTGATGGTAAATCGTAGAACAGCCACGGGGTCCTGTTTTACAGAAAAAATCCACGTGACGGAAAAACGAAGGATAAAAAACTTCCAAGACCCGATTGAGGTTCGGATAGGATTTTTTGGGTATGAAACTAACCAGTGACGGCTGAAAGCGGTCATAGCTGTAGAACTCACCGAGAGGTTCGTTTTGACTGGTTATCGATCTCGTAACTCTAAACGAGCCAAGATTTATGGCCCTCCGAAGAATCGATATCCACAGGGTGCAACATCTACGGTGCAAGGTGCAACATCCATCCAAAATGACGAAACAGTGCCGTACGACTTTGAGAAATGGTGCATGGATTTGAAAAGGAGCACTACCATGGTGCACCGCTCTCCAGCGATGGAAAATCGTAGAACAGCCACGGGGATCCTGTTTTACAGAAAAAATCCACGTGACGGAAAAACGAAGGATAAAAAACTTCCAAGACCCGATTGTGGTTCGGATTGGATTTTTTGGGTATGAAACTAACCAGTGACGGCTGAAAGCTGTCATAGCTGTAGAACTCACCGAGAGCTTCGTTTTGACTGGTTATCGCTCCCGTAACTCTAAACGAGCCAAGATTTATGGCCCTCCGAAGAATCGATATCCACTGGGTGCAACATCTACGGTGCAAGGAGCAACATCCGTCCAAAATGACGAAACAGTGCCGTACGACTTTGAGAAATGGGTGCATGGATATGAAAAGGAGCACTACCATGGTGCACCACTCTCCAGCGATGGTAAATCATAGAACAGCCACGGGGATCCTGTTTTACAGAAAAAAACCACGTGACGGAAAAACGAAGGATAAAAAACTTCCAAGACACGGTTGAGGTTCGGTTAGGATTTTTTGGGTATGAAACTAACCAGTGACGGCTGAAAGCTGTCATAGTTGTAGAACTCACCGAGAGATTCGTTTTGACTGGTTATCGCCCGCGTAACTCTAAACAAGCCAAGAGTTATGGCCCTCCGAAGAATCGATATCCACTGGGTGCAACATCTACGGTGCAAGGTGGAACATCCGTCCAAAATGACGAAACAGTGCCGTACGACTTTGAGAAATGGGTGCATGGATTTGAAAAGGAGCACTACCATGGTGCACCGCTCTCCAGCGATGGTAAATCGTAGAACAGCCACGGAGATCCTGTTTTACAGAAAAAATCCACGTGACGGAAAAACGAAGGATAAAAAACTTCCAAGATCCGATTGAGGTTCGGTTAGGATTTTTTGGGTATGAAACTAAACAGTGACGGATGAAAGCTATCATAGCTGTAGAACTCACCGAGAGATTCGTTTTGACTG
Organism: Allium cepa; assembly: GCA_030765085.1. Taxonomy (NCBI): domain Eukaryota; kingdom Viridiplantae; phylum Streptophyta; class Magnoliopsida; order Asparagales; family Amaryllidaceae; genus Allium; species Allium cepa. The sequence goes on from CM060943.1 coordinate 11,742,047, forward strand.
GTTATCGCTCCCGTAACTCTAAACGAGCCAAGAGTTATGGCCCTCCGAAGAATCGATATCCACTGGGTGCAACATCTACGGTGCATGGTGCAACATCCGTCCAAAATGACGAAACAGTGCCGTACGACTTTGAGAAATGGGTGCATGGATTTGAAAAGGAGCACTACCATGGTGCACCGCTCTCCAGCGATGGTAAATCGTAGAACAGCCACGGGGATCCTGTTTTACAGAAAAAATCCACGTGACGGAAAAACGAAGGATAAAAAACTTCCAAGACCCGATTGAGGTTCGGATAGGATTTTTTGGGTATGAAACTAACCAGTGACGGCTGAAAGCTGTCATAGCTGTAGAACTCATCGAGAGCTTCGTTTTGACTGGTTATCGCTCCCGTAACTCTAAACGAGCAAAGATTTATGGCCCTCCGAAGAATCGATATCCACAGGGTGCAACATCTACGGTGCAAGGTGCAACATCCATCCAAAATGACGAAACAGTGCCGTACGACTTTGAGAAATTGGTGCATGGATTTGAAAAGGAGCACTACCATGGTGCACCACTCTCCAGCGATGGTAAATCATAGAACAGCCATGGGGATCCTGTTTCACAGAAAAAATCCACGTGACGGAAAAACGAAGGATAAAAAACTTCCCAGACCCGGTTGAGGTTCGGTTAGGATTTATTAGGTATGAAACTAACCAGTGACGGCTGAAAGCTGTCATAGCTGTAGAACTCGCCGAGAGCTTCGTTTTGACTAGTTATCGCTCCCGTAACTCTAACGAGCCAAGAGTTATGGCCCTCCGAAGAATCGATATCCACAGGGTGCAACATCTACGGTGCAAGGTGCAACATCCGTCCAAAATGACGAAACAGTGCCGTACGACTTTGAGAAATGGGTGCATGGATTTGAAAAGGAGCACTACCATAGTGCACCACTCTCCAGCGATGGTAAATCATAGAACAGCCACGGGGATCCTGTTTTACAGAAAAAATCCACGTGACGGAAAAACGAAGGATAAAAAACATCCAAGACCCGGTTGAGGTTCGGTTAGGATTTTTTGGGTATGAAACTAACCAGTGACGGCTGAAAGCCGTCATAGTTGTAGAACTCACCGAGAGATTCGTTTTGACTGGTTATCGCTGCCGTAACTCTAAACGAGCCAAGAGTTATGGCCCTCCGAAGAATCGATATCCACAGGGTGCAACATCTACGGTGCAAGGTGCTACATTCGTCCAAAATGACGAAACAGTGCCGTACGACTTTGAGAAATGGGTGCATGGATTTGAAAAGGAGCACTACCATGGTGCACTGCTCTCCAGCGATGGTAAATCATAGAACAGCCACGGGGATCCTGTTTCACAGAAAAAATCCACGTGACGGAAAAACGAAGGATGAAAAACTTTCAAGACCCGGTTGAGGTTCGGTTAGGACTTATTGGGTATGAAACTAACCAGTGATGGCTGAAAGCTGTCATAGCTGTAGAACTCCCCGAGAGCTTCGTTTTGACTGGTTATCGCTGCCGTAACTCTAACGAGCCAAGAGTTATGGCCCTCCGAAGAATCGATATCCACAGGGTGCAACATCTACGGTGCAAGGTGCAACATCCGTCCAAAATGACGAAACAGTGTCGTACGACTTTGAGAAATGGGTGCATGGATTTGAAAAGGAGCACTACCATGGTGCACCACTCTCCAGCGATGGTAAATCATAGAACAGCCACGGGGATCCTGTTTTACAGAAAAAATCCACGTGACGGAAAAACGAAGGATAAAAAACTTCCAAGACACGGTTGAGGTTCGGTTAGGATTTTTTTGGGTATGAAACGAACCAGTGACGGATGAAAGCTGTCATAGCTGTAGAACTCACCGGGAGATTCGTTTTGACTGGTTATCGCTCGCGTAACTCTAAACGAGCAAAGAGTTATGGCCCTCCGAAGAATCGATATCCACTGGGTGCAACATCTACGGTGCAAGGTGCAACATCCGTCCAAAATGACGAAACAGTGCCGTACAACTTTGAGAAATGGGTGCGTGGATTTGAAAAGGAGCACAACCATGGTGCACCGCTCTCCAGCGATGGTAAATCGTAGAACAGCCACGGTGATCCTGTTTTACAGAAAAAATCCATGTGACGGAAAAACGAAGGATAAAAAACTTCCAAGACCCGATTGAGGTTCGATTAGGATTTTTTGGGTATGAAACTATCCAGTGACGACTGAAAGCTGTCATAGATGTAGAACTCACCGAGAGATTCGTTTTGACTGGTTATCGCTCCCGTAACTCTAAACGAGCCAAGAGTTATGGCCCTACGAAGAATCGATATGCACTGGGTGCAACATCTACGGTGCAAGGTGCAACATCCGTCCAAAATGACGAAACAGTGCCGTACGACTTTGAGAAATGGGTGGATGGATTTGAAAAGGAGCACTACCATGGTGTACCGCTCTCCAGCGATGGTAAATCGTAGAACAGCCACGGGGATCCTGTTTTACAAAAAAATCCACGTGACGGAAAAACGAAGGATAAAAAACTTCCAAGACCCGATTGAGGTCCGGATAGGATTTTTTGGGTATGAAACTAACCAGTGACGGCTGAAAGCTGTCATAGCTGTAGAACTCACTGAGAGCTTCGTTTTGACTGGTTATCGCTCCCGTAACACTAAACGAGCCAAGAGTTATGGCCCTCCGAAGAATCGATATCCACAGGGTGCAACATCTACGGTGCAAGGTGCAACATCCGTCCAAAATGACGAAACAGTGCGGTACGACTTTGAGAAATGGCTGCATGGATTTGAAAAGGAGCACTACCATGGTGCACCGCTCTCCAGCGATGGTAAATCGTAGAACAGCCATGGGGATCCTGTTTCACATAAAAAATCCACGTGACGGAAAAACGAAGGATAAAAAACTTCCAAGACCCGGTTGAGGTTCGGTTAGGATTTATTGGGCATGAAACTAACCAGTGATAGCTGAAAGCTGTTATAGTTGTAGAACTCGCCGAGAGCTTCGTTTTGACTGGTTATCGCTCCCGTAACTCTAACGAGCCAAGAGTTATGGCCCTCCGAAGAATCGATATCCACTGGGTGCAACATCTATGGTGCAAGGTGCAACATCCGTCCAAAATGACAAAACAGTGCCGTACGACTTTGAGAAATGGGTGCATGGATTTGAAAAGGAGCACTACCATGGTGCACCACTCTCCAGCGATGGTAAATCATAGAACAGCCATGGGGATCCTGTTTCACAGAAAAAATCCACGTGACGGAAAAACGAAGGATAAAAAACTTCCAAGACCCGGTTGAGGTTCGGTTAGGACTTATTGGGTATGAAACTAACCAGTGACGGCTGAAAGCTGTCATAGCTGTAGAACTCGCCGAGAGCTTCGTTTTGACTGGTTATCCCTCCCGTAACTCTAACGAGCCAAAAGTTATGGCCCTCCGAAGAATCGATATCCACAGGGTGCAACATCTACGGTGCAAGGTGCAACATCCGTCCAAAATGACGAAACAGTGCCGTACGACTTTGAGAAATGGGTGCATGGATTTGAAAAGGAGCACTACCATGGTGCACCGCTCTCCAGCGATGGTAAATCATAGAACAGCCACGGGGATCCTGTTTGACAGAAAAAATCCACGTGACGGAAAAACGAAGGATAAAAAACTTCCAAGACCCGGTTGAGGTTCGGTTAGGATTTTTTGGGTATGAAACTAATCAGTGACGGCTGTAAGCTGCCATAGCTGTAGAACTCACCGGGAGATTCGTTTTGACCGGTTATTGCTCCCGTAACTCTAAACGAGCCAAGAGTTATGGCCCTCCGAAGAATCGATATCCACTGGGTGCAACATTTACGTTGCAAGGTGCAACATCCGTCCAAAATGACGAAACAGTGCCGTACGACTTTGAGAAATGGGTGCATGGATTTGAAAAGGAGCACTACCATGGTGCACCGCTCTCCAGCGATGGTAAATCCCAGAACAGCCACGGTGATCCTGTTTTACAGAAAAAATCCACGTGACGGAAAAACGAAGGATAAAAAACTTCCAAGACCCGATTGAGGTTCGGTTAGGATTTTTTGGGTATGAAACTAACCAGTGACGGCTGAAAGCTGTCATAGCTGTAGAACTCACCGAGAGATTCGTTTTGACTGGTTATCGCTCCCGTAACTCTAAACGAGCCAAGAGTTATGGCCCTCCGAAGAATCGATATCCACTGGGTGCAACATCTACGGTGCAAGGTGCAACATCCGTCCAAAATGACGAAACAGTGCCGTACGACTTTGAGAAATGGGTGCATGGATTTGAAAAGGAGCACTACCATGGTGCACCGCTCTCCAGCGATGGTAAATCGTAGAACAGCCACAGGGATCCTGTTTTACAGAAAAAATCCACGTGACGGAAAAACGAAGGATAAAAAACTTCCAAGACCCGATTGAGGTTCGGATAGGATTTTTTGGGTATGAAACTAACCAGTGACGGCTGAAAGCTGTCATAGCTATAGAACTCACCGAGAGCTTCGTTTTGACTGGTTATCGCTCCCGTAACTCTAAACGAGCCAAGAGTTATGGCCCTCCGAAGAATCGATATCCACAGGGTGCAACATCTACGGTTCAAGGTGCAACATCCGTCCAAAATGACGAAACAGTGCCGTACGACTTTGAGAAATGGGTGCATGGATTTGAAAAGGAGCACTACCATGGTGCACTGCTCTCCAGCGATGGTAAATCATAGAACAGCCATGGGTATCCTGGTTCACATAAAAAATCCACGTGACGGAAAAACGAAGGATAAAAAACTTCCATGACCCGGTTGAGGTTCGGTTAGGATTTATTGGGCATGAAACTAACCAGTGACGGCTGAAAGCTGTCATAGCTGTAGAACTCGCCGAGAGCTTCGTTTTGACTGGTTATCGCTCCCGTAACTCTAACGAGCCAAGAGTTATGGCCCTCCGAAGAATCGATATCCACTGGGTGCAACATCTACGGTGCAAGGTGCAACATCCGTCCAAAATGGCGAAACAGTGCCGTACGACTTTGAGAAATGGGTGCATGGATTTGAAAAGGAGCACTACCATGGTGCACCACTCTCCAGCGATGGTAAATCATAGAACAGCCACGGGGATCCTGTTTTTTACAGAAAAAATCCACGTGACGGAAAAACGAAGGATAAAAAACTTCCAAGACCCGGTTGAGGTTCGGTTAGGATTTTTTGGGTATGAAACTAACCAGTGACGGCTGAAAGCTGTCATAGCTGTAGAACTCACCGAGAGCTTCGTTTTGACTGGTTATCGCTCCCGTAACTCTAAACGAGCCAAGAGTTATGGCCCTCCGAAGAATCGATATCCACAGGGTGCAACATCTACGGTGCAAGGTGCAACATCCGTCCAAAATGACGAAACAGTGTCGTACGACTTTGAGAAATGGGTGCATGGATTTGAAAAGGAGCACTACCATGGTGCACCGCTCCCCAGCGTTGGTAAATCATAGAACAGCCCTGGGGATCCTGTTTCACAGAAAAAATCCACGTGATGGAAAAACGAAGGATAAAAAACTTCCAAGACCCGGTTGAGGTTCGGTTAGGATTTATTGGGTATGAAACTAAACAGTGACGGCTGAAAGCTGTCATAGCTGTAGAACTCGCGGAGAGCTTCGTTTTGACTGGTTATCGCTCCCGTAACTCTAACGTGCCAAGAGTTATGGCCCTCCGAAGAATCGATATCCACAGGGTGCAACATCTACGGTGCAAGGTGCAACATCCGTCCAAAATGACGAAATAGTGCCGTACGTCTTTGAGAAATGGGTGCATGGATTTGAAAAGGAGCACTACCATGGTGCACCACTCTCCACCGACGGTAAATCATAGAACAGCCACGGGGATCCTGTTTTACAGAAAAAATCCACGTGACGGAAAAACGAAGGATAAAAAACTTCCAAGACCCTGTTGAGGTTCGGTTAGGATTTTTTGGGTATGAAACTAACCAGTGATGGCTGAAAGCTGTCATAGCTGTAGAACTCACCGAGAGATTCGTTTTGACTGGTTATCGCCCCCGTAACTCTAAACGAGCCAAGAGTTATGGCCCTCCGAAGAATCGATATCCACTGGGTGCAACATCTACGGTGCAAGGTGCAACATCCGTCCAAAATGACGAAACAGTGCTGTACGACTTTGAGAAATGGGTGCATGGATTTGAAAAGGAGCACTACCATGGTGCACCGCTCTCCAGCGATGGTAAATCGTAGAACAGCCACGGTGATCCTGTTTTACAGAAAAAATCCACGTGACGGAAAAACGAAGGATAAAAAACTTCCAAAATCCGCTTGAGGTTCGGTTAGGATTTTTTGGGTATGAAACTAACCAGTGATGGATGAAAGCTGTCATAGCTGTAGAACTCATCGAGAGATTCGTTTTGACTGGTTATCGCTCCCGTAACTCTAAACGAGCCAAGAGTTATGGCCCTCCGAAGAATCGATATCCACTGGGTGCGACATCTACGGTGCAAGGAGCAACATCCGTCCAAAATGACGAAACAGTGCCGTACGATTTGAGAAATGGGTGCATGGATTTGAAAAGGAGCACTACCATGGTGCACTGCTCTCCAGCGATGGTAAATCGTAGAACAGCCACGGGGATCCTGTTTTACAGAAAAAATCCACGTGACGGAAAAACGAAGGATAAAAAACTTCCAAGACCCGATTGAGGTTCGGATAGGATTTTTTGGGTATGAAACTAACCAGTGACGGCTGAAAGCTGTCATAGCTGTAGAACTCACCGAGAGATTCGTTTTGACTGGTTATCGCTCCCGTAACTCTAAACGAGCCAAGAGTTATGGCCCTCCGAAGAATCGATATCCACAGGGTGCAACATCTACGGTGCAAGGTGCAACATCCGTCAAAAATGACGAAACAGTGCCGTACGACTTTGAGAAATGGGTGCATGGATTTGAAAAGGAGCTCTACCATGGTGCACCGCTCTCCAGCGATGGTAAATCATAGAACAGCCATGGGGATCCTGTTTCACAGAAAAAATCCACGTGACGGAAAAACGAAGGATAAAAAACTTCCCAGACCCGGTTGAGGTTCGGTTAGGATTTATTGGGTATGAAACTAACCAGTGACGGCTGAAAGCTATCATAGCTGTAGAACTCGCCGAGAGCTTCGTTTTGACTGGTTATCGCTCCCGTAACTCTAACGAGCCAAGAGTTATGGCCCTCCGAAGAATCGATATCCACAGGGTGCAACATCTACGGTGCAAGGTGCAACATCCGTCCAAAATGACGAAACAGTGCCGTACGACTTTGAGAAATGGGTGAATGGATTTGAAAAAGAGCACTACCATGGTGCACCACTCTCCAGCGATGGTAAATCATAGAACAGCCACGGGGATCCTGTTTTACAGAAAAAATCCACGTGACGGAAAAACGAAGGATAAAAAACTTCCAAGACCCGGTTGAGGTTCGGTTAGGATTTTTAGGGTATGAAACTAACCAGTGACGGCTGAAAGCTGTCATAGCTGTAGAACTCGCCGAGAGCTTCGTTTTGACTGGTTATCGCTCCCGTAACTCTAAACGAGCCAAGAGTTATGGCCCTCCGAAGAATCGATATCCACAGGGTGCAACATCTACGGTGCAAGGTGCAACATCCGTCCAAAATGACGAAACAGTGCCGTACGACTTTGAGAAATAGGTGCATGGATTTGAAAAGGAGCACTACCATGGTGCACCACTCTCCAGCGATGGTAAATCATAGAACAGCCATGGGGATCCTGTTTCACAGAAAAAATCCACGTGACGGAAAAACGAAGGATAAAAAACTTCCAAGACCCGGTTGAGGTTCGGTTAGGACTTATTGGGTATGAAACTAACCAGTGACGGCTGAAAGCTGTCATAGCTGTAGAACTCGCCGAGAGCTTCGTTTTGACTGGTTATCGCTCCCGTAATTCTAACGAGCCAAAAGTTATGGCCCTCCAAAGAATCGATATCCACAGGGTGCAACATCTACGGTGCAAGGTGCAACATCCGTCCAAAATGACGAAACAGTGCCGTACGACTTTGAGAAATGGGTGCATGGATTTGAAAAGGAGCACTACCATGGTGCACCGCTCTCTAGCGATGGTAAATCATAGAACAGCCATGGGGATCCTGTTTTACAGAAAAAATCCACGTGACGGAAAAACGAAGGATAAAAAACTTCCAAGACCCGATTGAGGTTCGGTTAGGATTTTTTGGGTATGAAACTAACCAGTGACGGCTGTAAGCTGTCATAGCTGTAGAACTCACCGGGAGATTCGTTTTGACTGGTTATTGCTCCCGTAACTCTAAACGAGCCAAGAGTTATGGCCCTCCGAAGAATCGATATCCACTGGGTGCAACATTTACGGTGCAAGGTGCAACATCCGTCCAAAATGACGAAACAGTGCCGTACGACTTTGAGAAATGGGTGCATGGATTTGAAAAGGAGCACTACCATGGTGCACCGCTCTCCAGCGATGGTAAATCGCAGAACAGCCACGGTGATCCTGTTTTACAGAAAAAATCCACGTGACGGAAAAACGAAGGATAAAAAACTTCCTAGACCCGATTGAGGTTCGGTTAGGATTTTTTGGGTATGAAACTAACCAGTGACGGCTAAAAGCTGTCATAGCTGTAGAACTCACCGAGAGATTCGTTTTGACTGGTTATCGCTCCCGTAACTCTAAACGAGCCAAGAGTTATGGCCCTCCGAAGAATCGATATCCACTGGGTGCAACATCTACGGTGCAAGGTGCAACATCCGTCCAAAATGACGAAACAGTGCCGTACGACTTTGAGAAATGGGTGCATGGATTTGAAAAGGAGCACTACCATGGTGCACTGCTCTCCAGCGATGGTAAATCATAGAACAGCCATGGGTATCCTGTTTCACATAAAAAATCCACGTGATGGAAAAACGAAGGATAAAAAACTTCCAAGACCCGGTTGAGGTTCGGTTAGGATTTATTGGGCATGAAACTAACCAGTGACGGCTGAAAGCTGTCATAGCTGTAGAACTCGCCGAGAGCTTCGTTTTGACTGGTTATCGCTCCCGTAACTCTAACGAGCCAAGAGTTATGGCCCTCCGAAGAATCGATATCCACTGGGTGCAACATCTACGGTGCAAGGTGCAACATCCGTCCAAAATGGCGAAACAGTGCCGTAAGACTTTGAGAAACGGGTGCATGGATTTGAAAAGGAGCACTACCATGGTGCACCACTCTCCAGCGATGCTAAATCATAGAACAACCACGGGGATCCTATTTTACAGAAAAAATCCACGTGACGGAAAAACGAAGGATAAAAAACTTCCAAGACCCGGTTGAGGTTCGGTTAGGATTTTTTGGGTATGAAACTAACCAGTGACGGCTGAAAGCTGTCATAGCTGTAGAACTCACCGAGAGCTTCGTTTTGACTGGTTATCGCTCCCGTAACTCTAAACGAGCCAAGAGTTATGGCCCTCCGAAGAATCGATATCCATAGGGTGCAACATCTACGGTGCAAGGTGCAACATCCGTCCAAAATGACGAAACAGTGTCGTACGACTTTGAGAAATGGGTGCATGGATTTGAAAAGGAGCACTACCATGGTGCACCGCTCTCCAGCGTTGGTAAATCATAGAACAGCCCTGGGGATCCTGTTTCACAGAAAAAATCCACGTGACGGAAAAACGAAGGATAAAAAACTTCCAAGACCCGGTTGAGGATCGGTTAGGATTTATTGGGTATGAAACTAACCAGTGACGGCTGAAAGCTGTCATAGCTGTAGAACTCGCCGAGAGCTTCGTTTTGACTGGTTATCGCTCCCGTAACTCTAACGAGCCAAGAGTTATGGCTCTCCGAAGAATCGATATCCACAGGGTGCAACATCTACGGTGCAAGGTGCAACATCCGTCCAAAATGACGAAACAGTGCCGTACGTCTTTGAGAAATGGGTGCATGGATTTGAAAAGGAGCACTACCATGGTGCACCACTCTCCACCGACGGTAAATCATAGAACAGCCACGGGGATCCTGTTTTACAGAAAAATTCCACGTGACGGAAAAACGAAGGATAAAAAACTTCCAAGAACCGGTTGAGGTTCGGTTAGGATTTTTTGGGTATGAAACTAACCAGTGATGGCTGAAAGCTGTCATAGCTGTAGAACTCACCGAGAGATTCGTTTTGACTGGTTATCGCCCCTGTAACTCTAAACGAGCCAAGAGTTATGGCCCTCCGAAGAATCGATATCCACTGGGTGCAACATCTACGGTGCAAGGTGCAACATCCGTCCAAAATGACGAATCAGTGCTGTACGACTTTGAGAAATGGGTGCATGGATTGGAAAAGGAGCACTACCATGGTGCACCGCTCTCTAGCGATGGTAAATCGTAGAACAGCCACGGTGATCCTGTTTTACAGAAAAAATCAACGTGACGGAAAAACGAAGGATAAAAAACTTCCAAAATCCGCTTGAGGTTCGGTTAGGATTTTTTGGGTATGAAACTAACCAGTGACGGATGAAAGCTGTCATATCTGTAGAACTCACCGAGAGATTCGTTTTGACTGGTTATTGCTCCCGTAACTCTAAACGAGCCAAGAGTTATGGCCCTCCGAAGAATCGATATCCACTGGGTGCGACATCTACGGTGCAAGGAGCAACATCGGTCCAAAATGACGAAACAGTGCCGTACGATTTGAGAAATGGGTGCATGGATTTGAAAAGGAGCACTACCATGGTGCACCGCTCTCCAGCGATGGTAAATCGTAGAACAGCCACGGGGATCCTGTTTTACAGAAAAAATCCACGTGACGGAAAAACGAAGGATAAAAAACTTCCAAGACCCGATTGAGGTTCGGATAGGATTTTTTGGGTATGAAACTAACCAGTGATGGCTGAAAGCTGTCATAGCTGTAGAACTCACCGAGAGCTTCGTTTTGACTGGTTATCGCTCCCGTAACTCTAAACGAGCCAAGAGTTATGGCCCTCCGAAGAATCGATATCCATAGGGTGCAACATCTACGGTGCAAGGTGCAACATCCGTCCAAAATGACGAAACAGTGTCGTACGACTTTGAGAAATGGGTGCATGGATTTGAAAAGGAGCACTACCATGGTGCACCGCTCTCCAGCGTTGGTAAATCATAGAACAGCCCTGGGGATCCTGTTTCACAGAAAAAATCCACGTGACGGAAAAACGAAGGATAAAAAACTTCCAAGACCCGGTTGAGGATCGGTTAGGATTTATTGGGTATGAAACTAACCAGTGACGGCTGAAAGCTGTCATAGCTGTAGAACTCGCCGAGAGCTTCGTTTTGACTGGTTATCGCTCCCGTAACTCCAAACGAGCCAAGAGTTATGGCCCTCCGAAGAATCGATATCCACAGGGTGAAACATCTACGGTGCAAGGTGCAACATCCGTCCAAAATGACGAAACAGTGCCGTACGACTTTGAGAAATGGGTGCATGGATTTGAAACGAAGCACTACCATGGTGCACCACTCTCCAGCGATGGTAAATCATAGAACAGCCACGGGGATCCTGTTTTACACAAAAAATCCACGTGACGGAAAAACGAAGGATAAAAAACTTCCAAGACCCGGTTGAGGTTCGGTTAGGATTTTTTGGGTATGAAACTAACCAGTGACGGCTGAAAGCCGTCACAGCTGTAGAACTCACCGAGAGCTTCGTTTTGACTGGTTATCGCTCCCGTAACTCTGAACGAGCCAAGAGTTATGGCCCTCCGAAGAGTCGATATCCACAGGGTGCAACATCTACGGTGCAAGGTGCAACATCCGTCCAAAATGACGAAACAGTGCCGTACGACTTTGAGAAATGGTTGCATGGATTTGAAAAGGAGCACTACCATGGTGCACCGCTCTCCAGCGATGGTAAATCATAGAACAGCCACGGGGATCCTGTTTTACAGAAAAAATCCACGTGACGGAAAAACGAAGGATAAAAAACTTCCAAGACCCGATTGAGGTTCGGATAGGGTTTTTTGGGTATGAAACTAACCAGTGACGGCTGAAAGCCGTCACAGCTGTAGAACTCACCGAGAGCTTCGTTTTGACTGGTTATCGCTCCCGTAACTCTGAATGAGCCAAGAGTTATGGCCCTCCGAAGAATCGATATCCACAGGGTGCAACATCTACGGTGCAAGGTGCAACATCCGTCCAAAATGACGAAACAGTGCCGTACGACTTTGAGAAATGGGTGCATGGATTTGAAACGGAGCACTACCATGGTGCAGCACTCTCCAGCGATGGTAAATCATAGAACAGCCACGGGGATCCTGTTTTACAGAAAAAATCCACGTGACGGAAAAACGAATGATAAAAAACTTCCAAGACCCGTTTGAGGTTCGGTTAGGATTTTTTGGGTATGAAACTAACCAGTGACGGCTGAAAGCTGTCATAGCTGTAGAACTCACCGAGAGCTTCGTTTTGACAGGTTATCGCTCCCGTAACTCTAAACGAGCCAAGAGTTATGGCCCACCGAAGAATCGATATCCGCAGGGTGCATCATCTACGGTGCAAGGTGCAACATCCGTCCAAAATGACGAAACAGTGCCGTACGACTTTGTGAAATGGGTGCATGGATTTGAAAAGGAGCACTACCATGGTGCACCGCTCTCTAGCAATGGTAAATCATAGAACAGCCACGGGGATCCTGTTTTACAGAAAAAATCCACGTGACGGAAAAACGAAGGATAAAAAACTTCCAAGACCCGATTGAGGTTCGGATAGGATTTTTTGGGTATGAAACTAACCAGTGATGGCTGAAAGCCGTCACAGCTGTAGAACTCACCGAGAGCTTCGTTTTGACTGGTAATCGCTCCCGTAACTCTGAACGAGCCAAGAGTTATGGCCCTCCGAAGAATCGATATCCACAGGGTGCAACATCTACGGTGCAAGGTGCAACATCCGTCCAAAATGACGAAACAGTGCCGTACGACTTTGAGAAATGGGTGCATGGATTTGAAAAGGAGCACTACCATGGTGCACCGCTCTCCAGCGATGGTAAATCATAGAACAGCCACGGGGATCCTGTTTTACAGAAAAAATCCACGTGACGGAAAAACGAAGGATAAAAAACTTCCAAGACCCGATTGAGGTTCGGATAGGATTTTTTGGGTATGAAACTAACCAGTGACGGCTGAAAGCCGTCACAGCTGTAGAACTCACCGAGAGCTTCGTTTTGACTGGTTATCGCTCTCGTAACTCTGAACGAGCCAAGTGTTATGGCCCTCCGAAGAATCAATATCTACAGGGTGCAACATCTACGGTGCAAGGTGCAACATCCGTCCAAAATGACGAAACAGTGCCGTACGACTTTGAGAAATGGGTGCATGGATTTGAAACGGAGCACTACCATGGTGCACCACTCTCCAGCGATGGTAAATCATAGAACAGCCATGGGGATCCTGTTTTACAGAAAAAATCCACGTGACGGAAAAACGAATGATAAAAAACTTCAAAGACCCGATTGAGGTTCGGTTAGGATTTTTTGGGTACGAAACCAACCAGTGACGGCTGAAAGCCGTCATAGCTGTAGAACTCACCGAGAGCTTCGTTTTGACTGGTTATCGCTCTCGTAACTCCAAACGAGCCAAGAGTTATGGCGCTCCGAAGAATCGATATCCACAGGGTGCGACATCTACGGTGCAAGGTGCAACATCCGTCCAAAATGACGAAACTGTGCCGTACGACTTTGAGAAATGGGTGCATGGATTTGAAAAGGAGCACTACCATAGTGCACCGCTCTCCAGCAATGGTAAATCATAGAACAGTTACGGGGATCTTGTTTTACAGAAAAAATCCACGTGACGGAAAAACGAAGGATAAAAAACTTCCAAGACCCGATTGAGGTTCGGATATGATTTTTTCGGTATGAAACGAACCAGTGACGGCTGAAAGCCGTCACAGCTGTAGAACTCACCGAGAGCTTCGTTTTGACTGGTTATCGCTCCCGTAACTCTGAACGAGCCAAGAGTTATGGCCCTCCGAAGAATCGATATCCACAGGGTGCAACATCTACGGTGCAAGGTGCAACATCCGTCCAAAATGACGAAACAGTGCCGTACGACTTTGAGAAATGGGTGCTTGGATTTGAAAAGGAGCACTACCATGGTGCACCGCTCTCCAGCGATGGTAAATCATAGAACAGCCACGGGGATCCTGTTTTACAGAAAAAATTCACGTGACGGAAAAACGAAGGATAAAAAACTTCCAAGACCCGATTGAGGTTCGGATAGGATTTTTTGGGTACGAAACTAACCAGTGACTGCTGAAAGCCGTCACAGCTGTAGAACTCACCGAGAGCTTCGGTTTGACTGGTTATCGCTCCCGTAACTCTGAACGAGCCAAGAGTTATGGCCCTCCGAAGAATCGATATCCACAGGGTGCAACATCTACGGTGCAAGGTGCAACATCCGTCCAAAATGACGAAACAGTGCCGTACGACTTTGAGAAATGGGTGCATGGATTTGAAACGGAGCACTACCATGGTGCACCACTCTCCAGCGATGGTAAATCATAGAACAGCCACGGGGATCCTGTTTTACAGAAAAAATCCACGTGACGGAAAAACGAATGATAAAAAACTTCCAAGACCCGATTGAGGTTCGGTTATGATTTTTTGGGTATGAAACTAACCAGTGACGGCTGAAAGCCATCACAGCTGTAGAACTCACCGAGAGCTTCGTTTTGACTGGTTATCGCTCCCGTAACTCTGAACGAGCCAAGAGTTATGGCCCTCCGAAGAATCGATATCCACAGGGTGCAACATCTACGGTGCAAGGTGCGACATCCGTCCAACATGAAGAAACAGTGCCGTACGACTTTGAGAAATGGGGCATGGATTTGAAACGGAGCACTACCATGGTGCACCGCTCTCCAGCAATGGTAAATCATAGAACAGCCACGGGGATCCTGTTTTACAGAAAAAATCCACGTGATGGAAAAACGAAGGATAAAAAACTTCCAAGACCCGATTGAGGTTCGGATAGGATTTTTTGGGTATGAAACTAACCAGTGACGGCTGAAAGCCATCACAGCTGTAGAACTCACCGAGTGCTTCGTTTTGACTGGTTATCGCTCCCGTAACTCTGAACGAGCCAAGAGTTATGGCCCTCTGAAGAATCGATATCCACAGGGTGCAACATCTACGGTGCAAGGTGCAACATCCAACCAAAATGACGAAACAGTGCCGTACGACTTTGAGAAATGGGTGCATGGATTTGAAAAGGAGCACTACCATGGTGCACCGCTCTCCAGCGATGGTAAATCATAGAACAGCCACGGGGATCCTGTTTTACAGAAAAAATCCACGTGACGGAAAAACGAAGGATAAAAAACTTCCATGACCCGATTGAGGTTCGGATAGGATTTTTTGGGTATGAAACTAACCAGTGACGGCTGAAAGCCATCACAGCTGTAGAACTCACCGAGAGCTTCGTTTTGACTGGTTATCGCTCCCGTAACTCTGAACGAGCCAAGAGTTATGGCCCTCCGAAGAATCGATATCCACAGGGTGCAACATCTACGGTGCAAGGTTCAACATCCGTCCAACATGACGAAACAGTGCCGTACGACTTTGAGAAATGGGTGCATGGATTTGAAACGGAGCACTACCATGGTGCACCACTCTCCAGCGATGGTAAATCATAGAACAGCTGTAACGACCCGTATTTTACGTGTCGATAAATCGTAGAATTTGCAGGTCGATAGTGTTGTTTGTGTTGCCTCTAGCTTGAGTCGTTTAGGAGTTAACCCGGGTACAAGTGATGAGTCGTGACCGACTCATAGGTGACCGACTCATAAAATGACCGACCTAAGAGGATAGTGACATAAGAAGTGTGGCCGAGTCAACGAGTTACGACTCATGGGGTTTGCCGAGTTAAGGAGTTAACGAGTTAAGAGTTGGAGTGTTGGAACGACCTAAGTTAGTGGACGACTCATAGGGAACCGACTCGAGTGTTGAGTCGCGTTCGAGTTAATAGGGTCTTAAGTCGTTAACGACTCATAAGGGACCGACTTAAGGTGGTAGGCGAGTCAGTGGTGTTGCCGACTTATAGGTAGAGCGACTCAAGGGGTTAAGGTTTAGGTCGTGTGGCCTTTCTTAGTCATGAGTCGTAAGCATAATTGAGTCGTGTAAGAGTTAGGTCGGCTATGCTGATGAGTCGAGTGATAGATAAGTCATTAGGATGTTGGTGTGATGAGTCGTTTGACTCGGAGTTGAGTTGAGTCGGCAGATGTTGAGTCGCTCATTGGTTAAGTCGTGAGTCGTACCTGGTCTGGTTGAGTCGTGCTCTTGTGTGAGACGTTGAGTCGCTGGGACATAGGGTCGGATGTATAGATGAGTCGTATACCGTGAGTCGTAGGTCGCGTAAGGTTTTAGGTTGCTGGGGCGATGAGTCGTAGGCGAGATAAGGCTTGGGCTTGTGCGTGTGTGTTTTGAGTCGTGTCTGGGATAAGTCGTATATAGGTTGAGTCGTATCACCTTGTGTCTTAGCGTGCTGAGTCGTGAGTCGTTATAAGGCAGTTGACTCGGAGGATTTGATGAGTCGTGAACGACTCATGATAAGTCGTGGACGACTCATAGGGGCGGACGACTCATGGGGGATTCAGCCTATAAATAGAGGGGTTCGGCTCACTTTTTGGCACCGGTTTTTGAAGCGACGAAGTGCTGCCATTTTGAAGACTCGTCTACAACATTTCTTCATCTTCTTTTCTCCATTCCAATCTAGATCTAACATCCATCCAAGATCGAAGATCGAGATCCAAGATTCAAGTGCCAAAGTTGAAGATCTTCATCCGTTCGAGCTAGATTTCTTCGATTGAAGCAAGATATCGCCGGATCAAGCTTGGATCTCCGCTGTCCAGATCTGAAGTGTTTAGTTTGTGAGGTGTTTGGGTGATTTGGTGAGTGGTGGTTATCTCTCACGCGGACCCAAAGGAGTATATTGGATCGGTGGCTTGTTTATGTGTTTAAGATAGTGTTTTCTCGCATTTTCCTTAAGTCTGCATGTAGATCCATCATTTTGGAAGATGTTTACCTATGCAAGTTTATTTTCAAGTATTAGAAACAAAACCCATGTTTTATATTTGATAGATCTATGCTAAAAACCTATGAATCATGCATGTTGGACTTTTGCCCGTTTATTTACGAAATTGCCATTATTGTTGATATCACTTGTTAGATCTTGTTTGAATGCTTGATTATTTGTATTGATGATTGATTTGGATTGTTTCAAGTTAGCTAGTGGTTGATTTGGAACAAGATGGTTTGAGATGATTCAAAAGCTAAGTGGAAAGGCTCTTGAATGGTGGAAGCTGCCTGAATCATATGAAGCGGATGTGGAAGCTCATATGGATGGATTCGAGGATGCGGGGTCTTGCCATGATGCGAGAAGTCAAAGCATGCTTGAGATGGGACTTTGCTATGATGTGATGAGGCAAGGTTTATGTTGAGATGGGACGGGTCATGATGACGTTCCAAGATGAGAGGCTTTGCTATGATGTGATGAGGCAAGACATATGTTGTGATGGGACGGGTCACGATGACGTTCCAAGCACGGGTCATGACGACGTGCGAAGTTATAACTCGGTGATGCGGTCCGGGTTGGTGTGGATAATGGTTAGCTTGAGAAGGCGCTTGAGCTATTATGGAAATAGTCGTCAAGGAGGATGACTAGGAGGCCAAGATCTCATCGTTGTTGAAGGTTCTAGCATACTCAAAGCAAGGGTACGTTGGAACGGGTCACGATGACGTTCCAGGCACGGGTCACGATGACGTGCTAGTACTCTGGGCTGATGCGTTCGGCTTAGGCACGGGTCACGATGACGTGCGGAGTTATGTCTAGACCGGGGTTACCATTAGCCCTTGACAGGTTGTCATTCAACTAACGGTGATATCAAGGCAATGATAACAGTGATAGCCAGAGTCATGGATGTTTGGTTGTATTATCATTCGGCCTCAAGAGCGGTGTTTTCTGGGTGCTTATCTGATCTTGGTTTAGGCCTTGGGGGTTTGTATTTGGAAAGCATCGCCCTTGACTCGAGTGATTATTGCTTTATTTTAATTACCTGCTATGCTATGATTGCTTCTCCTTAGTGTGTGTCTGGGGGCTATCACTGTAGAAAGAGGTGGAGTGGGATGGTTTGGTTCCTATTCCTTTTATCCCTTATGCTCTTTTGGTATGTTTGGTAGTTAACTTACTGCTCACTAAGACTTTGTCTGACTCAAGGTTTTATGTCTCCTCTTATTACCTTGGGCTGTTCATCCATGTTGGGATGGGCAGACTAGGTAGCAGGTGGCAGGTGCTGTGCTTAGAGTTCTCCGCTGATGATGACGAAGACGAGCAGGAGGCTATGCATATTATTTCTTATATGTACTGGGTATCCGCTGCTGTATTTGATGAGTGTTTTGTAGTGAGGTCTTGATGTATGGATTTATTGAGATGATTGTATAAAACTACTGTGATGTTTATATGACGATTTTCTGTTATGAGGCTTCACTATATATATTTCTCTATTTGTATTTTATCCATGCGCTGTGAGTTACGATAGAGATTCCTCGATTTTATTTTACCCTGACTATCGTCCATGGCTGCCTTGCACGCCTTTCAGCGCACTTTTCCCTTGTTTTGGTGCGGGTGTCATGGGCGGTCGTCACATTTTGTATCAGAGATTTGGTTAATCAATTTTAGCCAACGCTCGCTGACGTAACTACGTATGAGAGACGTAATTGTATTTTGATGGATGATTACTATATAAAATATAGTAGCTTAGATGGATTTGAACTCCTTATGCAGTTGTTTCTTAAGGTGTTCTAATCATTCTTTTTACAGATATTAAGAATGAGTCGAAGCGAGAGACAAGCTGCAAGGGAAAGTCGAGCTGCTAGGGAAGCTATTGATTATGGAGCTATGTTTGAAGCTATGATGACTTCTATCATGAGGAGGGTACCAGCTTCAGGATCTTCTGTGGATGTGGGAGTTCAAGTCCAAGCTCCAAGACCAGTGGATTTTGCCAAGCTTTGTAAGGATTATACTTCTCTTGGGGGAAAAGCTTTCTTGGGAACAGAGTCGACTATTGAGGTGCAGAGATGGATTGATGTTTGCCGAAGGATTTTTGGTGACTTGGGGATTGATGATGCAACCAAAAGGAAACTTGCATCGAGACAGCTTCAGGGAAGAGCTGCTGATTGGTGGAATTCTATCACCATAGATACACCAGAAGAAGAGATTACTTGGGAGCAATTCCAAGTTAGATTTGAGGCCAAGTTCATCTCCACTGTTCAGAAGTCTGCTTTGTTCAAGAGGTTTGTAGAGCTCAAGCAAGGTGGGAGGCCTGTTCTTGAGTATATTTCTGAGTTCGAAGCTTTGTCTAAGTATGCCAGATCGTATATTGACTCTCCCTACCAGAAGAATGAAAAGTTTGTGACTGGTCTGGATGCTTATCTGGGAAGGCAGTTAGTGGATCATTTGGATGATCCGTTTGAGAAGCTTGTGGAGAAAGCTTTAAGGCATGAGAGTCTGTTTCCGAGGGAAAGTTCTGTTGTTGCTGTAACCAGGGAAGAATCTAAACCACAGCAGAATGGTAATAAGAAGAGGAAGCAGCAACAGCAGAAAGGTAAGGATGGACAGAAGAAGCCAAAGGGCGAAGTGACCTGCTATAACTGCCGACAGAAGGGTCATCTCTCCCGGGATTGTAAGAATCCAAAGGTGCAGTTGAAGTGCTACAACTGTGATAAGCTGGGACACATCAAGAAGGACTGTCCGGAGCCGAGGAAAGATAGGCAGGTTGTGCAAGCTTATGCTTTGGAAGCTGTGCCGTCGTCTTCAAGAGTTCCTACTGCTGAAGAGAAGGGGAAGAGTGTGGTGGTTCAAGGTACTCTTTCTATTTGTGGTGTTCCAGTTAGAGTGTTGTTTGATACTGGAGCGTCACATTCTTTTGTTTGTGATGATTTGGTAGGCCGGTTAGGTTTGAAACCGGAT
Source organism: Allium cepa (assembly GCA_030765085.1). NCBI lineage: Eukaryota > Viridiplantae > Streptophyta > Magnoliopsida > Asparagales > Amaryllidaceae > Allium > Allium cepa. The sequence continues at coordinate 11,762,027 of CM060943.1, forward strand.
ATTGTTGATAGGCCATTGGTTGTGACTAATCCAGTAGGGGGTTCGTCATGTTTGTGTATGATATGCCGTGGTCTAGTTGTGTCGAGTCATGATTGCTCGTTTGTTTGTGATTGCTTTGTTCTGAACTTCGCGGGGTTCGGAATTATTCTGGGTATGGACTGGCTTAGGAAGTATGCGGCTAGGATTGATTGTGAGAGGCTGGAGGTGACAGTCGGGAATGTGGATGGGCGAAAGGTTGTGATACGATGTAAACATGAAGAAGGCATCTTCATGAGCTTCATGTATTCGCTGGTTGTTCCACGGGATGGACTGTCATCAGTGCCTATTGTGAATGGATTTGAGGATGTCTTTGACGAAGTCAAAGGGTTGCCGCCGCATAGGGAGATCGAGTTTCGTATCGATCTAGTTGAGGGAGCCAGACCTGTTGTGATGCCTCTTAGGCGGATGGCACCGAGGAAGCAGCAAGAGCTGAAGGTGCAAGTTGATGACCTTTTACGGAAAGGATTCATTCGGAGAAGTGTGTCCGAATGGGGTGCGCCAGTTGTGTTCGCAACCAAAGCGGATGGATCGTTGAGGTTGTGTGTTGATTATCGTGAGCTGAATATGGTGACTAAGAAGAACAAGTATCCATTGCCGAGAATAGATGACTTGTTTGATCAGCTTCACGAGGCTAAGGTGTTTTCTCAGATGGATTTGGCAACGGGATTTCACCAGTTGAGAGTGGCGAGGGATAGTGTGCCGAAGACTGCTTTCAGGACACCATCCGGTTTTTAAGAGTGGCTGGTAATGCCGTTTGGATTGACTAACGCACCAGCATATTTTGTGGATCTTATGAATAGAGTATTCAGAGATCAGTTAAACAAGTTCGTGCTTGTGTTCGTGGATGATATTTTGGTTTATTCCAGAACTGAGGAAGAGCACAAGACGCACTTGAGGATTGTTTTGGAAATACTATGGAAACATCAGCTGAAGGCTAAGTTTTCGAAGTGTCACTTCTGGAAGAGTGAAGTGAGGTTCTTAGGCCATGTTATCTCTGTAAATGGAATAGCGGTTGATCCCGCTAAGGTGGCAGCAATCCAGGATTGGGTTAGACCTAAGAATGCATCTGACGTGAGAAGTTTTCTTGGATTAGCAGGATATTATCGTCGGTTTATCAAAGACTTTTCCAAGATAGCTGCACCGTTGACAGGATTGACGAAGAAGAACCAAGTGTTCAGATGGGATGATAAGTGTGAGCAAGCTTTCGTAATCCTGAAAGAGCGACTGACAAGTGCTGCTGTTCTGACTATTCCAAATGGGAATGATGAGATGGTGGTTTACACCGATGCATGTGGCACTGGACTTGGAGCAGTGCTAATGCAGAAAGATAAAGTTGTTGCGTATGCTAGTCGACAACTGAAGCCGCATGAAAGGAATTATCCGACTCATGATTTGGAGTTAGCGGCGATTGTGTTTGCTTTGAAGATGTGGAGGCATTATCTATTGGGAGTTAGATTTGAATTGTTTACAGATCATAAGTCGTTGAAGTATTTGTTCTCCCAAAAGGATTTGAATCTTCGACAGCAAAGGTGGCTAGAGTTTTTAGCATCTTATGATTTTGGTATAGCCTATACTCCGGGAAAAGGTAACGCAGTGGCTGATGCGTTAAGTCGAAGACATGCAGGATTGGGAGCCATGTTTTCGGAATGGAAGAGTCTTGAGTATTTGGCTGAGTTTTATTTCAGGCCTCGATGTGAATTAGAACCTGAGTTGTTGGCAAACTTATCGATAAGACCTACTCTTGTTGAAAGGATTGGCGAGAGCCAAAAGAGAGATGATAAGCTTGTCAAGATTGTCTGTGATTTGGAATCTGGATTGGACCCAGAGAAGGATAAGGGATTCGAGGTCGATCGAGAGGGTTGGCTTCGAAAGCAAGGACGATTGGTTGTTCCCGATATTGATGGATTGAGAGATGAAGTCCTGAGGGAAAGTCGTCACTCGAAGTTGACGATTCATCCAGGTGGAAATAAGATGTATCGGGATATGAAGAGAGTCTACTACTTGGAAGGTATGAAGAAGGATGTTGGAAATTTTATTTCCAAATGTATGAATTGCCAGTTGGTGAAAGCTGAGCAGAAGAAGCCAAGTGGATTACTTCAGCCATTAGAGGTGCCTACATGGAAGTGGGAGCAAGTGTCGATGGATTTTATCGATGGTTTACCGAGAACCAGGGCAGGAAATGAAGGGATTTGGGTCATAGTAGATCGTTTGACCAAGAGTGCAAGGTTCATTCCTGTTCGATCGACTAGGACTGCATCGAAGTTGGATGAGTTGTATGTGAAGTGGATTGTTCGATTCCATGGTGTTCCGAAGAGTATAGTGAGCGATCGAGACCCATTGTTCACTAGTGGATTTTGGAAGAGCTTCCAGGAAGTTTTGGGAACCGAGTTATGTTTGAGTACAGCTTATCACCCTCAAACAGATGGTCAGACTGAGAGAGTCAACCGAGTTTTGGAAGATCTTCTTAGAGCATGTGTTTTGGACTTCGGAGGATCATGGGATGATCACCTTCATTTGGTGGAGTTTGCTTATAACAACAGTTATCAGTCGAGTATTGGTATGGCACCATATGAGGCATTATATGGAAGACCGTGTAACTCTCCGACATGTTGGTTGGAAACTGGAGAAAAGATGATACTTGGGCCAGAGATGATTCGACAGACTTCGGATTGTATAGAGATCATTCGGCAAAGAATGAAGGCAGCCCAAGATCGTCAGAAAAGTTATGCAGATAGTCGTCGAAAGGATTTGGAATTCGACGTAGGTGATATGGTTTTTGTGAAGATTTCTCCATTGAAGAATGTTATCAGATTTGGTAAGAAAGGAAAGTTGACTCCGAGATTTGTTGGACCATTTCTGATTATCGAGCGAATTGGAAAGCTCGCTTATAGATTGGAGTTACCGGAAAAGATGGCGGGTGTGCACAATGTTTTTCATGTATCGTATCTACGGAAGTATGTGCACGACCCAACTATAGTGGTTTCTGCTGATAGCTGTGAAGACTTAGAGGTTGATCCAGTGATTACGAGACCTCGTAAGCCGCTTCGTATTGTTGAAACCGATACGAAACAGCTTAGGAGGAAGACGATTACGTTGCTCAAGGTACAATGGAGTGATGATGTTAACGACTGTACGTGGGAGGAGGAAGAGAGGATGAAGGCAGCTCATCCCGGACTCTTCGAGGTATGGCCCTTAAGTGTCGTGACATCTCATGAATTTGTAGCTTGTTCTAAGTCTTAGAATTCTGCATGCTAGGCTAGAATTGGTTGCATGGTTTGTTGATTGCTATGGATGGTAGGCATGCGGAATAATTTTTATTGTTGTTGTTTGCTTGGAATTTCGGGGGCGAAATTCCTAAGGGGGAGAGAATGTAACGACCCGTATTTTACGTGTCGATAAATCGTAGAATTTGCAGGTCGATAGTGTTGTTTGTGTTGCCTCTAGCTTGAGTCGTTTAGGAGTTAACCCGGGTACAAGTGATGAGTCGTGACCGACTCATAGGTGACCGACTCATAAAATGACCGACCTAAGAGGATAGTGACATAAGAAGTGTGGCCGAGTCAACGAGTTACGACTCATGGGGTTTGCCGAGTTAAGGAGTTAACGAGTTAAGAGTTGGAGTGTTGGAACGACCTAAGTTAGTGGCCGACTCATAGGGAACCGACTCAAGTGTTGAGTCGCGTTCGAGTTAATAGGGTCTTAAGTCGTTAACGATTCATAAGGGACCGACTTAAGGTGGTAGGCGAGTCAGTGGTGTTGCCGACTTATAGGTAGAGCGACTCAAGGGGTTAAGGTTTAGGTCGTGTGGCCTTTCTTAGTCATGAGTCGTAAGCATAATTGAGTCGTGTAAGAGTTAGGTCGGCTATGCTGATGAGTCGAGTGATAGATAATTCGTTAGGATGTTGGTGTGATGAGTCGTTTGAGTCGGAGTTGAGTTGAGTCGGCAGATGTTGAGTCGCTCATTGGTTAAGTCGTGAGTCGTACCTGGTCTGGTTGAGTCGTGCTCTTGTGTGAGACGTTGAGTCGCTGGGACATAGGGTCGGATGTATAGATGAGTCGTATACCGTGAGTCGTAGGTCGCGTAAGGCTTTAGGTTGCTGGGGCGATGAGTCGTAGGCGAGATAAGGCTTGGGCTTGTGCGTGTGTGTTTTGAGTCGTGTCTGGGATAAGTCGTATATAGGTTGAGTCGTATCACCTTGTGTCTTAGCGTGCTGAGTCGTGAGTCGTTATAAGCAGTTGACTTGGAGGATTTGATGAGTCGTGAACGACTCATGATAAGTCGTGGACGACTCATAGGGGCGGACGACTCATGGGGGATTCAGCCTATAAATAGAGGGGTTCGGCTCACTTTTTGGCACCGGTTTTTGAAGCGACGAAGTGCTGCCATTTTGAAGACTCGTCTACAACATTTCTTCATCTTCTTTTCTCCATTCCAATCTAGATCTAACATCCATCCATGATCGAAGATCGAGATCGAAGATTCAAGTGCCAAAGTTGAAGATCTTCATCCGTTCGAGCAAGATTTCATCGATTGAAGCAAGATATCGCCGGATCAAGCTTGGATCTCCGCTGTCCAGATCTGAAGTGTTTAGTTTGTGAGGTGTTTGGGTGATTTGGTGAGTGGTGGTTATCTCTCACGCGGACCCAAAGGAGTATATTGGATCGGTGGCTTGTTTATGTGTTTAAGATAGTGTTTTCTCGCATTTTCCTTAAGTCTGCATGTAGATCCATCATTTTGGAAGATGTTTACCTATGCAAGTTTATTTTCAAGTATTAGAAACAAAACCCATGTTTTATATTTGATAGATCTATGCTAAAAACCTATGAATCATGCATGTTGGACTTTTGCCCGTTTATTTACGAAATTGCCATTATTGTTGATATCACTTGTTAGATCTTGTTTGAATGCTTGATTGTTTGTATTGATGATTGATTTGGATTGTTTCAAGTTAGCTAGTGGTTGATTTGGAACAAGATGGTTTGAGATGATTCAAAAGCTAAGTGGAAAGGCTCTTGAATGGTGGAAGCTGCCTGAATCATATGAAGCGGATGTGGAAGCTCATATGGATGGATTCGAGGATGCGGGGTCTTGCCATGATGCGAGAAGTCAAAGCATGCTTGAGATGGGACTTTGCTATGATGTGATGAGGCAAGGTTTATGTTGAGATGGGACGGGTCATGATGACGTTCCAAGATGAGAGGCTTTGCTATGATGTGATGAGGCAAGACATATGTTGTGATGGGACGGGTCACGATGACGTTCCAAGCACGGGTCATGACGACGTGCGAAGTTATAACTCGGTGATGCGGTCCGGGTTGGTGTGGATAATGGTTAGCTTGAGAAGGCGCTTGAGCTATTATGGAAATAGTCGTCAAGGAGGATGACTAGGAGGCCAAGATCTCATCGTTGTTGAAGGTTCTAGCATACTCAAAGCAAGGGTACGTTGGAACGGGTCACGATGACGTTCCAGGCACGGGTCACGATGACGTGCTAGTACTCTGGGCTGATGCGTTCGGCTTAGGCACGGGTCACGATGACGTGCGGAGTTATGTCTAGACCGGGGTTACCATTAGCCCTTGACAGGTTGTCATTCAACTAACGGTGATATCAAGGCAATGATAACAGTGATAGCCAGAGTCATGGATGTTTGGTTGTATTATCATTCGGCCTCAAGAGCGGTGTTTTCTGGGTGCTTATCTGATCTTGGTTTAGGCCTTGGGGGTTTGTATTTGGAAAGCATCGCCCTTGACTCGAGTGATTATTGCTTTATTTTAATTACCTGCTATGCTATGATTGCTTCTCCTTAGTGTGTGTCTGGGGGCTATCACTGTAGAAAGAGGTGGAGTGGGATGGTTTGGTTCCTATTCCTTTTATCCCTTATGCTCTTTTGGTATGTTTGGTAGTTAACTTACTGCTCACTAAGACTTTGTCTGACTCAAGGTTTTATGTCTCCTCTTATTACCTTGGGCTGTTCATCCATGTTGGGATGGGCAGACTAGGTAGCAGGTGGCAGGTGCTGTGCTTAGAGTTCTCCGCTGATGATGACGAAGACGAGCAGGAGGCTATGCATATTATTTCTTATATGTACTGGGTATCCGCTGCTGTATTTGATGAGTGTTTTGTAGTGAGGTCTTGATGTATGGATTTATTGAGATGATTGTATAAAACTACTGTGATGCTTATATGATGATTTTCTGTTATGAGGCTTCACTATATATATTTCTCTATTTGTATTTTATCCATGCGCTGTGAGTTACGATAGAGATTCCTCGATTTTATTTTACCCTGACTATCGTCCATGGCTGCCTTGCACGCCTTTCAGCGCACTTTTCCCTTGTTTTGGTGCGGGAGTCATGGGCGGTCGTCACAACAGCCACGGGGATCCTGTTTTACAGAAAAAATCCACGTGACGGAAAAACGAATGATAAAAAACTTCCAAGACCCGATTGAGGTTCAGTTAGGATTTTTTGGGTATGAAACTAACCAGTGACGGCTGAAAGCCGTCATAGCTGTAGAACTCACCGAGAGCTTCGTTTTGACTGGTTATCGCTCCCGTAACTCTAAACGAGCCAAGAGTTATGGCCCTCCGAAGAATCGATATCCACAGGGTGCAACATCTACGGTGCAAGGTGCAACATCCGTCCAAAATGACGAAACAGTGTCGTACGACTTTGAGAAATGGGTGCATGGATTTGAAAAGGAGCACTACCTTGGTGCACCGCTCTCCAGCGATGGTAAATCATAGAACAGCCATGGGGATCCTGTTTTACAGAAAAAATCCACGTGACGGAAAAACGAAGGATAAAAAACTTCCCAGACCCGATTGAGGTTCGGTTAGGATTTATTGGGTATGAAACTAACCAGTGACGGCTGAAAGCTGTCATAGCTGTAGAACTGCCGAGAGCTTCGTTTTGACTGGTTATCGCTCCCGTATCTCTAACGAGCCAAGAGTTATGGCCCTCCGAAGAATCGATATCCACAGGGTGCAACATCTACGGTGCAAGGTGCAACATCCGTCCAAAATGACGAAACAGTGCCGTACGATGTTTGCGTAAAAAATGGCCGCAAACACCCAAAGTCGTATGAGTTGGTTGATTTTATGTTGTTCTTAGTGATTTGGGTGATTTATGCAAATATATGAAAAGCAGGGACTAAACTATAAAAGACACACAGATTTATAGTGGTTCGGCAAGAACGTGCCTACGTCCACTTTATATGTTATTCTCCTTTTTCTCTTCAGATTAGAGGTACAAAGCTTTGATTACAAGTATCTAAAGTTGTTTGAGAGTTCCTTCCAGGCTTGAGCTCTCAAACTTGTCTGCCATTGTTGTACCCCTGCCCCTCTATTTATAGAGTGAGGCTGGGGGCAGAGGTCTTGGATGTTTATAGCTGCTGGTGGGCCTGGGCTGATGCAATCTGGACTGGCAACTTTCTGGTTCGGCGAAGCTTTGGTTCGGCGGTGAGTGGTGAGTCGTTTGGACCGGTGGTGGGTTGGACCGGCAGTAGTATGGTGTGGTTGGAGCTGGTTCGGTGGTAGCATGGTTCGGTGGTAGCATGGTTCGGTGGTAGCAGGTTTTGGTGGTTTGGTGGTAGCATGGTTCGGTGGTTGTTTGGTCCGGTGATGGAGGAGGTAGGTTGGTTCGGTAGCCTGTGGAGATGGGAATGGCGAATGGACTCGGTATCGGGAACGCCGGATGAAACATGGTATCTTGAATTGCCGAATAAGGCTTTGCCGAATGAAGCCTTAGACTTCTTAATACCGAATGAAGCTTTTGCACTTGGGTTATGAATGAAATCTTCGACTTGTATACGCTTGCTGGCTGCTTCTTCGTGGTGGAAACGCACACAACATTGATATTCCAGTTTTGTCCAAAAAATGGGATAACACTTTGCCCCGCAAAATATGCCTTGCGGTAGGAAGGCGTGTTTTGTAATGCCATGAGCTGGATGTTACATCCTGTCATCAATCTGTAAAGAACTTGATAGTTTATATGGCCCCAAATGACGACCGTTCGGGATCGAGCTATTTGGGATGAAGCGCGGCCGTTCATGGTCAAGCGCCTAACTTCAAACGACGACCGTTTGCGATCGAGTCATCTGAGTTGAAGTGCGACCGTGCGCGGTCAAGCGCATAAATCCGTGCGTCGATCGTTCGGGATCGAGTCATCTGCAGTGAAATGTGACCGTTCAAGGTCAAGCGCTTTACTTCAAATGACGACCGTTCGGGATCGAGTCATTCGAGGTAAAGTGCGACAGTTCGCGGTCGAGTGTGGACCGTTCAGGGTCAAGCGCTTAACTTCAAATGACGATCGTTCGTGATAGAGTCATTCGAGGTAAAGTGCGACAGTGCGTGATCAAGTCTGTAAGCCCACGCGTCGATCGTTCGAGACCGAGCCATTTGTGATGAAATGTGACCGTTCAGGGTCAAGCGCCTAACTTCAAATGACGATCGTTCGTGATCAAGTCATTCGAGGTAAGGTGCGACAGTGCGCGGTCAAGTGGCGGTCCTCAAATGACGACCGTTCGCGATCGAGCCATTTGAGGTAAAAGCCATTTGAGGTAAGGTGTAACAGTCAGTGATCAGGTGGCGGACCTCAAATGACGACCGTTCGTGATCGAGCCATTTGAGGTAAGATGAGTTGTGCCGTTCGAGGCGAGTTGTGCCGTTCGAGGCGAGTTGTGATCGTTCGCGATCGGGTGCCGTTCGAGGCGAGTTGTGACTGTTCGAAGTCGGGTGTCGTTCGAGGCAAATTGTGACTGTTCGAATTCGGGTGCCATTCGAGGCGAATTGTGACTGTTCGAAGTCGGGTGCCGTTCGAGGCGAATGAGTGTGCCCGGGGGGGACTTAACATTATCAGTGTTGGAGTTATTGTTTGGGGGAGTTTTCGAATCAAAGATTTCGGCAGTTCGTTGCCATGCAATAGGTGCTCGTGGACCGTTCGCGATCCAACGAGCATACAAGTAAATAATTTTTTCATAGAATTGTAAATGTTAAAGCAATAGTACCTTACATCAGAAATGTCCAAACAGGAAGAGTTCAAATGTTCAAATCGAAACAAAAGCAAAGCAAGGATGTCAAAGTGTAAGTTCCCACTCCGAAGCAGTCAATGATCATTCAGAGCATGCCTGGAGACCGTTCGCGATCTTGTACATGTGTAAATGATTTAATTGCTTTAGTGGAAGCTTACGACTTGTTCATCGTTATTTTAATCAAGCAATCAATGGATAATCAAATGGTGCCCTGATCCAGGGTCACCTCTAGCTGATGTAGAGGGTGGTCGCTCTGGCTCCACCGCTGGAGTTCGCCTCCTCACATACTGAAGGAGCATACCGTTCCTGATAAGCCCTTCCACCTCGTCCTTTAAATGCCTACAATCATTAGTATTATGGCCATTCAATTCATGAAATACACAAAACTTATCTGATTTTCTTTCGTCAGAGGTTGGATCCCTTCGCATTGGTCTACGATACGGAACGTGCCCCTTGGTATCCTGATAGATCCGTTCCAAACTCTCATTCAGCTCTGAATAGGTGGTGAATCGTGGCTCTCTTCGTAGCCACTTTGTCCTGTCATCATTATCCTCAGCCTTTCTTTTTCCTTTGCTAGTCTCCGCACCCTTTCCAGGTGGGTTTCCGCTCTTGATTGTGTAAACGTCATCTTCTTCCTCTCTTTCTGCACTAGCATCTTCCAAACGCAGAAACTTTTCAGCCTCATGATAGAATTCTTCCAGATTCATAGGCGGGTCCTTGGTTAATGAATTCTTGAACTCTGTATTACCAGCTATTCCAGATACAGCCGCCATCATGACCATAGATGGATCTGGTCGATCCACGGATGCTGCCGCCGCATTAAATCGTGTTAGAAAGCTCCTCAAAGTCTCTCCAGTTTTCTGTTTCAAGGTTGCCAAAGTCATCACATTCTTGGGTCTCGGAATAAGAACCCTGAATTGCCTCATGAATCTCTCAGTTAAATCTGCCCATGTTCCTATGGAGCCGCTCTCCAGTTGCCTAAACCATAATGCTGCAATGTCCGTCAAATACAGTGGAAAGCACCGGGCCATAACCTCCTCTGATGCCCCCCAGCACTTCCATATGTCTCATATACTTCGTTAGATGGACCGTGGGGTCCGTTTTCCAGTTGTACATGTCCAATGATGGTAGCTTGAATTCTGGTGGGTTCCTAGCCATCCTGATCGTAGAAGAAAAAGGACTCCTGTTTACATCTTCCAAGTCTCTGTTTACTAAACCGCCTCTCATAGCTCTTCTAACCATCTCTGCTAATCTGTCGTTGTTTCCAAGCTGTAGTTCTCGTTCACTGTCTTCGACCTGCCCCCCAAGTCCGCGGGAGTTTCCATGTGTATGCCTCCCTGGCTGAACGTTCATTCCTCTATTGCTACCATGTGGCTCGGATGCCCCCATCTCATTTCCCGGGGTTGGATCAACATGCTCTGCGTGAGTGCCCCTAGCTCTGGTGCTGCGCCAGATGGTCCTGCTCCGTTCTGAATTCCAGCCGCTCCTTGGATTTGTGCTCCAATTTGCCCAATTTGTTGAAGTAAGTTCTGGATCATCTCTTCTTGTCTTCTCATCATGACCTCCATCTCATCCCTAGTGATGAAGATCGACGCTTGATTCCCTCCTGAGGAAGCCTCTTGACTTCCTTGGTGTTCACTTCTCTCTAGCCTTTACCTTCTACTTGTTTGTCTCGTCATAACTCTTAGATCTGAATTCTTAGATTTTCTAATTCAACTTCTATCCGATGTAGCGGGAGTTGGTTCCTCTCAATGAAAGCACCAAAATGTTTGCGTAAAAAATGGCCGCAAACACCCAAAGTCGTATGAGTTGGTTGATTTTATGTTGTTCTTAGTGATTTGGGTGATTTATGCAAATATATGAAAAGCAGGGACTAAACTATAAAAGACACACAGACTTATAGTGGTTCGGCAAGAACGTGCCTATGTCCACTTTATATGTTATTCTCCTTTTTCTCTTCAGATTACAAGTACAAAGCTTTGATTACAAGTATCTAAAGTTGTTTGAGAGTTCCTTCCAGGCTTGAGCTCTCAAACTTGTCTGCCATTGTTGTACCCCTGCCCCTCTATTTATAGAGTGAGGCTGGGGGCAGAGGTCTTGGATGTTTATAGCTGCTAGTGGGCCTGGGCTGATGAAATCTGGACTGGCAACTTTCTGGTTCGGCGAAGCTTTGGTTCGGCGGTGAGTGGTGAGTCGTTTGGACCGGTGGTTGGTTGGACCGGCAGTAGTATGGTGTGGTTGGAGCTGGTTCGGTGGTAGCATGGTTCGGTGGTAGCAGGTTTTGGTGGTTTGGTGGTAGCATGGTTCGGTGGTTGTTTGGTCCGGTGATGGAGGAGGTAGGTTGGTTCGGTAGCCTGTGGAGATGGGAATGCCGAATGGACTCGGTATCGGGAACGCCGGATGAAACATGGTATCTTGAATTGCCGAATAAGGCTTTGCCGAATGAAGCCTTAGACTTCTTAATACCGAATGAAGCTTTTGCACTTGGGTTATGAATGAAATCTTCGACTTGTATACGCTCGCTGGCTGCTTCTTCGTGGTGGAAACGCACACAACATTGATATTCCAGTTTTGTCCAAAAAATGGGATAACATACGACTTTGAGAAATGGGTGCATGGATTTGAAAAGGAGCACTACCATGGTGCACCACTCTCCAGCGATGGTAAATCATAGAACAGCCACGGGGATCCTGTTTTACAGAAAAAATCCACGTGACGGAAAAACGAAGGATAAAAAACTTCCAAGACCCGGTCGAGGTTCAGTTAGGATTTTTTGGGTATGAAACTAACCAGTGACGGCTGAAAGCTGTCATAGCTGTAGAACTCACCGAGAGCTTCGTTTTGACTGGTTATCGCTCCCGTAACTCTAAACGAGCCAAGAGTTATGGCCCTCCGAAGAATCGATATCCACAGGGTGCAACATCTACGGTGCAAGGTGCAACATTCGTACAAAATGACGAAACAGTGTCGTACGACTTTGAGGAATTGGTGCATGGATTTGAAACGGAGCACTACCATGGTGCACCACTCTCCAGGTATGGTAAATCATAGAACAGCCACGGGGATCCTGTTTTACAGAAAAAATCCACGTGACGGAAAAACGAAGGATAAAAAACTTCCAAGACCCGGTTGAGGTTCGGTTAGGATTTTTAGGGTATGAAACTAACCAGTGACGGCTGAAAGCTGTCATAGCTGTAGAACTCGCCGAGAGCTTCGTTTTGACTGGTTATCGCTCCCGTAACTCTAAACGAGCCAAGAGTTATGGCCCTCCGAAGAATCGATATCCACAGGGTGCAACATCTACGGTGCAAGGTGCAACATCCGTCCAAAATGACGAAACAGTGCCGTACGACTTTGAGAAATGGATGCATGGATTTGAAACGGAGCACTACCATGGTGCACCACTCTCCAGCGATGGTAAATCATAGAACAGCCACGGGGATCCTGTTTTACAGAAAAAATCCACGTGACGGAAAAACGAAGGATAAAAAACTTCCAAGACCCGATTGAGGTTCGGATAGGATTTTTTGGGTATGAAACTAACCAGTGACGGCTGAAAGCCATCACAGCTCTAGAACTCATCGAGAGCTTCGTTTTTACTGGTTATCGCTCTCGTAACTCTGAACGAGCCCAGAGTTATGGCCCTCCGAAGAATCGATATCCACAGGGTGCAACATCTACGGTGCAAGGTGCAACATCCGTTCAACATGACGAAACAGTGCCGTACGACATTGAGAAATGGGTGCATGGATTTGAAACGGAGCACTACCATGGTGCACCACTCTCCAGCGATGGTAAATCATAGAACAGCCACGGGGATCCTGTTTTACAGAAAAAATCCACGTGACGGAAAAACGAAGGATAAAAAACTTCCAAGACCCGGTCGAGGTTCGGTTAGGATTTTTTGGGTATGAAACTAACCAGTGACGGCTGAAAGCTGTCATAGCTGTAGAACTCACCGAGAGCTTCGTTTTGACTGGTTATTGCTCCCGTAACTCTAAACGAGCCAAGAGTTATGGCCCTCCGAAGAATCGATATCCACAGGGTGCAACATCTACGGTGCAAGGTGCAACATCCGTCCAAAATGACGAAACAGTGCCGTACGACTTTGAGGAATTGGTGCGTGGATTTGAAACGGAGCACTACCATAGTGCACCACTCTCCAGGTATGGTAAATCATAGAACAGCCACGGGGATCCTGTTTTACAGAAAAAATCCACGTGACGGAAAAACGAAGGGTAAAAAACTTCCAAGACCCGGTTGAGGTTCGGTTAGGATTTTTAGGGTATGAAACTAACCATTGACGGCTCAAAGCTGTTATAGCTGTAGAACTCGCCGAGAGCTTCGTTTTGACTGGTTATCGCTCCCGTAACTCTAAACGAGCCAAGAGTTATGGCCCTCCGAAGAATCGATATCCACAGGGTGCAACATCTACGGTGCAAGGTGCAACATCCGTCCAACATGACGAAACAGTGCCGTACGACTTTGAGAAATGGGTGCATGGATTTGAAACGGAGCACTACCATGGTGCACCACTCTCCAGCGATGCTAAATCATAGAACAGCCACGGGGATCCTGTTTCACAGAAAAAATCCACGTGGCGGAAAAACGAATGATAAAAAACTTCTAAGACCCGATTGAGGTTCGGTTAGGATTTTTTGGGTATGAAACTAACCAGTGAAGGCTGAAAGCTGTCATAGCTGTAGAACTCACCGAGAGCTTCGTTTTGACTGGTTATCGCTCCCGTAACTCTAAACGAGCCAAGAGTTATGGCCCTCCGAAGAATCGATATCCACAGGGTGCAACATCTACGGTGCAAGGTGCAACATCCGTCCAAAATGACGAAACAGTGCCGTACGACTTTGCGAAATGGGTGCATGGATTTGAAAAGGAGCACTACCATGGTGCACCGCTCTCCAGCAATGGTAAATCATAGAACAGCCACGGGGATCCTGTTTTACAGAAAAAATCCACGTGACGGAAAAACGAAGGATAAAAAACTTCCAAGACCCGATTGAGGTTCGGATAGGATTTTTTGGGTATGAAACTAACCAGTGACGGCTGAAAGCCGTCACAGCTGTAAAACTCACCGAGAGCTTCGTTTTGACAGGTTATCGCTCCCGTAACTCTGAACGAGCCAAGAGTTATGGCCCTCCGAAGAATCGATATCCACAGGGTGCAACATCTACGGTGCAAGGTGCAACATCCGTCCAAAATGACGAAACAGTGCCGTTCGACTTTGAGAAATGGGTGCATGGATTTGAAAAGGAGCACTACCATGGTGCACCGCTCTCCAGCGATGGTAAATCATAGAACAGCCACGAGGATCCTGTTTTACAGAAAAAATCCACGTGACGGAAAAACGAAGGATAAAAAACTTCCAAGACCCGATTGAGGTTCAGATAGGATTTTTTGGGTATGAAACTAACCAGTGACGGCTGAAAGCCGTCACAGCTGTAGAACTCACCGAGAGCTTCGTTTTGACTGGTTATCGCTCCCGTAAGTCTGAACGAGCCTAGAGTTATGGCCCTCCGAAGAATCGATATCCACAGGGTGCAACATCTACGGTGCAAGGTGCAACATCCGTCCAACATGACGAAACAGTGCCGTACGACTTTGAGAAATGGGTGCATGGATTTGAAACGGAGCACTACCATGGTGCACCACTCTCCAGCGATGGTAAATCATAGAACAGCCACGGGGATCCTGTTTTACAGAAAAAATCCAAGTGACGGAAAAACGAATGATAAAAAACTTCCAAGACCTGATTGAGGTTCGGTTAGGATTTTTTGGATATGAAACTTACCAGTGAAGGCTGAAAGCTGTCATAGCTGTAGAACTCACCGAGAGCTTCGTTTTGACTGGTTATCGCTCCCGTAACTCTAAATGAACCAAGAGTTATGGCCCTCCGAAGAATCGATATCCACAGGGTGCAACATCTACGGTGCAAAGTGCAACATCCGTCCAAAATGACGAAACAGTGCCGTACGACTTTGAGAAATGGGTGCATGGAATTGAAAAGGAGCGCTACCATGGTGCACCGCTCTCCAGCGATGGTAAATCATAGAACAGCCATGGGGACCCTGTTTTACAGAAAAAATCCACGTGACGGATAAACGAAGGATAAAAAACTTCCAAGACCCGGTTGAGGTTCGGTTAGGATTTTTAGGGTATGAAACTAACCAGTGACGGCTGAAAGCTGTCATAGCTGTAGAACTCGCAGAGAGCTTCGTTTTGACTGGTTATCGCTCCCGTAACTCTAAACGAGCCAAGAGTTATGGCCCTCCAAAGAATCGATATCCAAAGGGTGCAACATCTACGGTGCAAGGTGCAACATCCGTCCAAAATGACGAAACAGTGCCGTACGACTTTGAGAAATGGGTGCATGGATTTGAAAAGGAGAACTACCATGGTGCACCACTCTCCAGCGATGGTAAATCATAGAACAGCCACGGGGATCCTGTTTTACAGAAAAAATCCACGTGACGGAAAAACAAAGGATAAAAAACTTCCAAGACCCGGTTGAGGTTCGGTTAGGATTTTTTGGCTATGAAACTAACCAGTGACGGCTGAAAGCTGTCACAGCTGTAGAACTCACCGAGAGCTTCGTTTTGACTGGTTATCGCTCCCGTAACTCTGAACGAGCCAAGAGTTATGGCCCTCCGAAGAATCGATATCCACAGGGTGCAACATCTACGGTGCAAGGTGCAACATCCGTCCAAAATGACGAAACAGTGCCGTACGACTTTGAGAAATGGGTGCATGGATTTGAAACGGAGCACTACCATGGTGCACCACTCTCCAGCGATGGTAAATCATAGAACAGCCACGGGGATCCTGTTTTACAGAAAAAATCCACGTGACGGAAAAACGAATGATAAAAAACTTCCAAGACCCGATTGAGGTTCGGTTAGGATTTTTTGGGTATGAAACAAACCAGTGACGGCTGAAAGCCGTCACAGCTGTAGAACTCACCGAGAGCTTCGTTTTGACTGGTTATCGCTCCCGTAACTCTGAACGAGCTAAGAGTTATGGCCCTCCGAAGAATCGATATCCACAGGGTGCAACATCTACGGTGCAAGGTGCAACATCCGTCCAAAATGACGAAACAGTGTCGTACAACTTTGAGAAATGGGTGCATGGATTTGAAAAGGAGCACTGCCATGGTGCACCGCTCTCCAGCGATGGTAAATCATAGAACAGCCACGGGGATCCTATTTTACTGAAAAAATCCACGTGACGGAAAAACGAAGGATAAAAAACTTCCAAGACCCGATTGAGGTTCGGTTAGGATTTTTTGGGTATGAAACTAACCAGTGACGGCTAAAAGCCGTCACAGCTGTAGAACTCACCGAGAGCTTCGTTTTGACTGGTTATCGCTCCCGTAACTCTGAACGAGCCAAGAGTTATGGCCCTCCGAAGAATCGATATCCACAGTGTGCAACATCTACGGTGCAAGGTGCAACATCCGTCCAAAATGACGAAACAGTGCCGTACGACTTTGAGAAATGGGTGCATGGATTTGAAAAGGAGAACTACCATGGTGCACCGCTCTCCAGCGATGGTAAATCATAGAACAGCCACGGGGATCCTGTTTTACAGAAAAAATCCACGTGACGGAAAAACGAAGGATAAAAAACTTCCATGACCCGGTTGAGGTTCGGTTAGGATTTTTTGGCTACGAAACTAACCAGTGACGGCTGAAAGCTGTCACAGCTGTAGAACTCACCCAGAGCTTCGTTTTGACTGGTTATCGCTCCCGTAACTCTGAACGAGCCAAGAGTTATGGCCCTCCGAAGAATCGATATCCACAGGGTGCAACATCTACGGTGCAAGGTGCAACATCCGTCCAAAATGACGAAACAGTGTCGTACAACTTTGAGAAATGGGTGCATGGATTTGAAAAGGAGCACTGCCATGGTGCACCGCTCTCCAGCGATGGTAAATCATAGAACAGCCACGGGGATCCTATTTTACAGAAAAAATCCACGTGACGGAAAAACGAAGGATAAAAAACTTCCAAGACCCGATTGAGGTTCGGATAGGATTTTTTGGGTATGAAACTAACCAGTGACGGCTGAAAGCCGTCACAGCTGTAGAACTCACCGAGAGCTTCGTTTTGACTGGTTATCGCTCCCGTAACTCTGAACGAGCCAAGAGTTATGGCCCTCCGAAGAATCGATATCCACAGGGTGCAACATCTACGGTGCAAGGTGCAACATCCGTCCAAAATGACGAAACAGTGCCGTACGACTTTGAGAAATGGGTGCATGGATTTGAAAAGGAGCACTACCATGGTGCACCGCCCTCCAGCGATGGTAAATCATAGAACAGCCACGGGGATCCTATTTTACAGAAAAATCCACGTGACGGAAAAACGAAGGATAAAAAACTTCCAAGACCCGATTGAGGTTCGGATAGGATTTTTTGGGTATGAAACAAACCAGTGACGGCTGAAAGCCGTCACAGCTGTAGAACTCACCGAGAGCTTCGTTTTGACTGGTTATCGCTCCCGTAACTCTGAACGAGCTAAGAGTTATGGCCCTCCGAAGAATCGATATCCACATGGTGCAACATCTACGGTGCAAGGTGCAACATCCGTCCAAAATGACGAAACAGTGCCGTACGACTTTGAGAAATGGGTGCATGGATTTGAAAAGGAGAACTACCATGGTGCACCGCTCTCCAGCGATGGTAAATCATAGAACAGCCACGGGGATCCTGTTTTACAGAAAAAATCCACGTGACGGAAAAATGAAGGATAAAAAACTTCCAAGACCCGGTTGAGGTTCGGTTAGGATTTTTTGGGTATGAAACTAACCAGTGACGGCTGAAAGCTGTCATAGCTGTAGAACTCACCGAGAGCTTTGTTTTGACTGGTTAACGCTTCCGTAACTCTGAACGAGCCATGAGTTATGGCCCTCCGAAGAATCGATATCCACAGGGTGCAACATCTACGGTGCAAGGTGCAACATCCGTCCAACATGACGAAACAGTGCCGTACGACTTTGAGAAATGGGTGCATGGATTTGAAACGGAGCACTACCATGGTGCACCACTCTCCAGCGATGGTAAATCATAGAACAGCCACGGGGATCCTGTTTTACAGAAAAAATCCACGTGACGGAAAAACGAAGGATAAAAAACTTCCAAGACCCGGTTGAGGTTCGGTTAGGATTTTTTGGCTATGAAACTAACCAGTGACGGCTGAAAGCGGTCACAGCTGTAGAACTCACCGAGAGCTTCGTTTTGACTGGTTATCGCTCCCGTAACTCTGAACGAGCCAAGAGTTATGGCCCTCCGAAGAATCGATATCCACAGGGTGCAACATCTACGGTGCAAGGTGCAACATCCGTCCAAAATGACGAAACAGTGCCGTACGACTTTGAGAAATGGGTGCATGGATTTGAAACGGAGCACTACCATGGTGCACCACTCTCCAGCGATGGTAAATCGTTGAACAGCCACGGGGATCCTGTTTTACAGAAAAAATCCACGTGACGGAAAAACGAATGATAAAAAACTTCCAAGACCCGATTGAGGTTCGGTTAGGATTTTTTGGGTATGAAACTAACCAGTGACGGCTAAAAGCCGTCACAGCTGTAGAACTCACCGAGAGCTTCGTTTTGACTGGTTATCGCTCCCGTAACTCTGAACGAGCCAAGAGTTATGGCCCTCCGAAGAATCGATATCCACAGTGTGCAACATCTACGGTGCAAGGTGCAACATCCGTCCAAAATGACGAAACAGTGCCGTACGACTTTGAGAAATGGGTGCATGGATTTGAAAAGGAGAACTACCATGGTGCACCGCTCTCCAGCGATGGTAAATCATAGAACAGCCACGGGGATCCTGTTTTACAGAAAAAATCCACGTGACGGAAAAACGAAGGATAAAAAACTTCCAAGACCCGGTTGAGGTTCGGTTAGGATTTTTTGGCTACGAAACTAACCAGTGACGGCTGAAAGCTGTCACAGCTGTAGAACTCACCGAGAGCTTCGTTTTGACTGGTTATCGCTCCCGTAACTCTGAACGAGCCAAGAGTTATGGCCCTCCGAAGAATCGATATCCACAGGGTGCAACATCTACGGTGCAAGGTGCAACATCCGTCCAAAATGACGAAACAGTGTCGTACAACTTTGAGAAATGGGTGCATGGATTTGAAAAGGAGCACTGCCATGGTGCACCGCTCTCCAGCGATGGTAAATCATAGAACAGCCACGGGGATCCTATTTTACTGAAAAAATCCACGTGACGGAAAAACGAAGGATAAAAAACTTCCAAGACCCGATTGAGGTTCGGATAGGATTTTTTGGGTATGAAACTAACCAGTGACGGCTGAAAGCTGTCACAGCTGTAGAACTCACCGAGAGCTTCGTTTTGACTGGTTATCGCTCCCGTAACTCTGAACGAGACAAGAGTTATGGCCCTCCGAAGAATCGATATCCACAGGGTGCAACATCTACGGTGCAAGGTGCAACATCCGTCCAAAATGACGAAACAGTGCCGTACGATTTTGAGAAATGGGTGCATGGATTTGAAAAGGAGCACTACCATGGTGCGCCGCCCTCCAGCGATGGTAAATCATAGAACAGCCACGGGGATCCTATTTTACAGAAAAATCCACGTGACGGAAAAACGAAGGATAAAAAACTTCCAAGACCCGATTGAGGTTCGGATAGGATTTTTTGGGTATGAAACAAACCAGTGACGGCTGAAAGCCGTCACAGCTGTAGAACTCACCGAGAGCTTCGTTTTGACTGGTTATCGCTCCCGTAACTCTGAACGAGCTAAGAGTTATGGCCCTCCGAAGAATCGATATCCACATGGTGCAACATCTACGGTGCAAGGTGCAACATCCGTCCAAAATGACGAAACAGTGCCGTACGACTTTGAGAAATGGGTGCATGGATTTGAAAAGGAGAACTACCATAGTGCACCGCTCTCCAGCGATGGTAAATCATAGAACAGCCACGGGGATCCTGTTTTACAGAAAAAATCCACGTGACGGAAAAATGAAGGATAAAAAACTTCCAAGACCCGGTTGAGGTTCGGTTAGGATTTTTTGGGTATGAAACTAACCAGTGACGGCTGAAAGCTGTCATAGCTGTAGAACTCACCGAGAGCTTTGTTTTGACTGGTTAACGCTTCCGTAACTCTGAACGAGCCATGAGTTATGGCCCTCCGAAGAATCGATATCCACAGGGTGCAACATCTACGGTGCAAGGTGCAACATCCGTCCAACATGACGAAACAGTGCCGTACGGCTTTGAGAAATGGGTGCATGGATTTGAAACGGAGCACTACCATGGTGCACCACTCTCCAGCGATGGTAAATCATAGAACAGCCACGGGGATCCTGTTTTACAGAAAAAATCCACGTGACGGAAAAACGAAGGATAAAAAACTTCCAAGACCCGGTTGAGGTTCGGTTAGGATTTTTTGGGTATGAAACTAACCAGTGAAGGCTGAAAGCTGTCATAGCGGTAGAACTCACCGAGAGCTTCGTTTTGACTGGTTATCGCTCCCGTAACTCTAAACGAGCCAAGAGTTATGGCCCTCCGAAGAATCGATATCCACAGATTGCAACATCTACGGTGCAAGGTGGAACATCCGTCCAAAATGACGAAACAGCGCCGTACGACTTTGAGAAATGGGTGCATGGATTTGAAAAGGAGCACTACCATGGTGCACCGCTCTCCAGCGATGGTAAATCGTAGAACAGCCACGGGGATCCTGTTTTACAGAAAAAATCCACGTGACGGAAAAACGAAGGATAAAAAACTTCCAAGACCCGATTGAGGTTCGGATAGGATTTTTTGGGTATGAAACTAACCAGTGACGGCTGAAAGCTGTCACAGCTGTAGAACTCACCGAGAGCTTCGTTTTGACTAGTTATCGCTCCAATAACTCTGAACGAGCCAAGAGTTATGGCCCTCCGAAGAATCGATATCCACAGGGTGCAACATCTACGGTGCAAGGTGCAACATCCGTCCAACATGACGAAACAGTGCCGTACGACTTTGAGAAATGGGTGCGTGGATTTGAAAAGGAGCGCTACCATGGTGCACCGCTCTCCAGCGATGGTAAATCATTGAACAGCCATGGGGATCCTGTTTTACAGAAAAAATCCACGTGACGGAAAAACGAAGGATAAAAAACTTCCAAGACCCGGTTGAGGTTCGGTTAGGATTTTTAGGGTATGAAACTAACCAGTGACGGCTGAAATCTGTCATAGCTGTAGAACTCGCCGAGAGCTTCGTTTTGACTGGTTATCGCTCCCGTAACTCTAAACGAGCCAAGAGTTATGGCCCTCCGAAGAATCGATATCCACAGGGTGCAACATCTACGGTGCAAGGTGCAACATCCGTCCAAAATGACGAAACAGTGCCGTACGACTTTGAGAAATGGGTGCATGGATTTGAAAAGGAGCACTACCATGGTGCACCGCTCTCCAGCGATGGTAAATCATAGAACTGCCACGGGGATCCTGTTTTACAGAAAAAATCCACGTGATGGAAAAACGAAGGATAAAAAACTTCCAAGACCCGGTTGAGGTTCGGTTAGGATTTTTTGGCTATGAAACCAACCAGTGACGGCTGAAAGCTGTCACAGCTGTAGAACTCACCGAGAGCTTCGTTTTGACTGGTTATCGCTCCCGTAACTCTGAACGAGCCAAGAGTTATGGCCCTCCGAAGAATCGATATCCACAGGGTGCAACATCTACGGTGCAAGGTGCAACATCCGTCCAAAATGACGAAACAGTGCCGTACGACTTTGAGAAATGGGTGCATGGATTTGAAACGGAGCACTACCATGGTGCACCACTCTCCAGCGATGGTAAATCATAGAACAGCCACGGGGATCCTGTTTTACAGAAAAAATCCACGTGACGGAAAAACGAATGATAAAAAACTTCCAAGACCCGATTGAGGTTCGGTTAGGATTTTTTGGGTATGAAACAAACCAGTGACGGCTGAAAGCCGTCACAGCTGTAGAACTCACCGAGAGCTTCGTTTTGACTGGTTATCGCTCCCGTAACTCTGAACGAGCTAAGAGTTATGGCCCTCCGAAGAATCGATATCCACAGGGTGCAACATCTACGGTGCAAGGTGCAACATCCGTCCAAAATGACGAAACAGTGTCGTACAACTTTGAGAAATGGGTGCATGGATTTGAAAAGGAGCACTGCCATGGTGCACCGCTCTCCAGCGATGGTAAATCATAGAACAGCCACGGGGATCCTATTTTACTGAAAAAATCCACGTGACGGAAAAACGAAGGATAAAAAACTTCCAAGACCCGATTGAGGTTCGGTTAGGATTTTTTGGGTATGAAACTAACCAGTGACGGCTAAAAGCCGTCACAGCTGTAGAACTCACCGAGAGCTTCGTTTTGACTGGTTATCGCTCCCGTAACTCTGAACGAGCCAAGAGTTATGGCCCTCCGAAGAATCGATATCCACAGGGTGCAACATCTACGGTGCAAGGTGCAACATCCGTCCAAAATGACGAAACAGTGCCGTACGACTTTGAGAAATGGGTGCATGGATTTGAAAAGGAGAACTACCATGGTGCACCGCTCTCCAGCGATGGTAAATCATAGAACAGCCACGGGGATCCTGTTTTACAGAAAAAATCCATGTGACGGAAAAACGAAGGATAAAAAACTTCCATGACCCGGTTGAGGTTCGGTTAGGATTTTTTGGCTACGAAACTAACCAGTGACGGCTGAAAGCTGTCACAGCTGTAGAACTCACCCAGAGCTTCGTTTTGACTGGTTATCGCTCCCGTAACTCTGAACGAGCCAAGAGTTATGGCCCTCCGAAGAATCGATATCCACAGGGTGCAACATCTACGGTGCAAGGTGCAACATCCGTCCAAAATGACGAAACAGTGTCGTACAACTTTGAGAAATGGGTGCATGGATTTGAAAAGGAGCACTGCCATGGTGCACCGCTCTCCAGCGATGGTAAATCATAGAACAGCCACGGGGATCCTATTTTACAGAAAAAATCCACGTGACGGAAAAACGAAGGATAAAAAACTTCCAAGACCCGATTGAGGTTCGGATAGGATTTTTTGGGTATGAAACTAACCAGTGACGGCTGAAAGCCGTCACAGCTGTAGAACTCACCGAGAGCTTCGTTTTGACTGGTTATCGCTCCCGTAACTCTGAACGAGCCAAGAGTTATGGCCCTCCGAAGAATCGATATCCACAGGGTGCAACATCTACGGTGCAAGGTGCAACATCCGTCCAAAATGACGAAACAGTGCCGTACGACTTTGAGAAATGGGTGCATGGATTTGAAAAGGAGCACTACCATGGTGCACCGCCCTCCAGCGATGGTAAATCATAGAACAGCCACGGGGATCCTATTTTACAGAAAAATCCACGTGACGGAAAAACGAAGGATAAAAAACTTCCAAGACCCGATTGAGGTTCGGATAGGATTTTTTGGGTATGAAACAAACCAGTGACGGCTGAAAGCCGTCACAGCTGTAGAACTCACCGAGAGCTTCGTTTTGACTGGTTATCGCTCCTGTAACTCTGAACGAGCTAAGAGTTATGGCCCTCCGAAGAATCGATATCCACATGGTGCAACATCTACGGTGCAAGGTGCAACATCCGTCCAAAATGACGAAACAGTGCCGTACGACTTTGAGAAATGGGTGCATGGATTTGAAAAGGAGAACTACCATGGTGCACCGCTCTCCAGCGATGGTAAATCATAGAACAGCCACGGGGATCCTGTTTTACAGAAAAAATCCACGTGACGGAAAAATGAAGGATAAAAAACTTCCAAGACCCGGTTGAGGTTCGGTTAGGATTTTTTGGGTATGAAACTAACCAGTGACGGCTGAAAGCTGTCATAG
Source organism: Allium cepa (assembly GCA_030765085.1). Lineage (NCBI taxonomy): Eukaryota > Viridiplantae > Streptophyta > Magnoliopsida > Asparagales > Amaryllidaceae > Allium > Allium cepa. The sequence goes on from CM060943.1 coordinate 11,785,973, forward strand.
CTGTAGAACTCACCGAGAGCTTTGTTTTGACTGGTTAACGCTTCCGTAACTCTGAACGAGCCATGAGTTATGGCCCTCCGAAGAATCGATATCCACAGGGTGCAACATCTACGGTGCAAGGTGCAACATCCGTCCAACATGACGAAACAGTGCCGTACGACTTTGAGAAATGGGTGCATGGATTTGAAACGGAGCACTACCATGGTGCACCACTCTCCAGCGATGGTAAATCATAGAACAGCCACGGGGATCCTGTTTTACAGAAAAAATCCACGTGACGGAAAAACGAAGGATAAAAAACTTCCAAGACCCGGTTGAGGTTCGGTTAGGATTTTTTGGCTATGAAACTAACCAGTGACGGCTGAAAGCTGTCACAGCTGTAGAACTCACCGAGAGCTTCGTTTTGACTGGTTATCGCTCCCGTAACTCTGAACGAGCCAAGAGTTATGGCCCTTCGAAGAATCGATATCCACAGGGTGCAACATCTACGGTGCAAGGTGCAACATCCGTCCAAAATGACGAAACAGTGCCGTACGACTTTGAGAAATGGGTGCATGGATTTGAAACGGAGCACTACCATGGTGCACCACTCTCCAGCGATGGTAAATCGTTGAACAGCCACGGGGATCCTGTTTTACAGAAAAAATCCACGTGACGGAAAAACGAATGATAAAAAACTTCCAAGACCCGATTGAGGTTCGGTTAGGATTTTTTGGGTATGAAACTAACCAGTGACGGCTAAAAGCCGTCACAGCTGTAGAACTCACCGAGAGCTTCGTTTTGACTGGTTATCGCTCCCGTAACTCTGAACGAGCCAAGAGTTATGGCCCTCCGAAGAATCGATATCCACAGTGTGCAACATCTACGGTGCAAGGTGCAACATCCGTCCAAAATGACGAAACAGTGCCGTACGACTTTGAGAAATGGGTGCATGGATTTGAAAAGGAGAACTACCATGGTGCACCGCTCTCCAGCGATGGTAAATCATAGAACAGCCACGGGGATCCTGTTTTACAGAAAAAATCCACGTGACGGAAAAACGAAGGATAAAAAACTTCCAAGACCCGGTTGAGGTTCGGTTAGGATTTTTTGGCTACGAAACTAACCAGTGACGGCTGAAAGCTGTCACAGCTGTAGAACTCACCGAGAGCTTCGTTTTGACTGGTTATCGCTCCCGTAACTCTGAACGAGCCAAGAGTTATGGCCCTCCGAAGAATCGATATCCACAGGGTGCAACATCTACGGTGCAAGGTGCAACATCCGTCCAAAATGACGAAACAGTGTCGTACAACTTTGAGAAATGGGTGCATGGATTTGAAAAGGAGCACTGCCATGGTGCACCGCTCTCCAGCGATGGTAAATCATAGAACAGCCACGGGGATCCTATTTTACTGAAAAAATCCACGTGACGGAAAAACGAAGGATAAAAAACTTCCAAGACCCGATTGAGGTTCGGATAGGATTTTTTGGGTATGAAACTAACCAGTGACGGCTGAAAGCTGTCACAGCTGTAGAACTCACCGAGAGCTTCGTTTTGACTGGTTATCGCTCCCGTAACTCTGAACGAGACAAGAGTTATGGCCCTCCGAAGAATCGATATCCACAGGGTGCAACATCTACGGTGCAAGGTGCAACATCCGTCCAAAATGACGAAACAGTGCCGTACGATTTTGAGAAATGGGTGCATGGATTTGAAAAGGAGCACTACCATGGTGCGCCGCCCTCCAGCGATGGTAAATCATAGAACAGCCACGGGGATCCTATTTTACAGAAAAATCCACGTGACGGAAAAACGAAGGATAAAAAACTTCCAAGACCCGATTGAGGTTCGGATAGGATTTTTTGGGTATGAAACAAACCAGTGACGGCTGAAAGCCGTCACAGCTGTAGAACTCACCGAGAGCTTCGTTTTGACTGGTTATCGCTCCCGTAACTCTGAACGAGCTAAGAGTTATGGCCCTCCGAAGAATCGATATCCACATGGTGCAACATCTACGGTGCAAGGTGCAACATCCGTCCAAAATGACGAAACAGTGCCGTACGACTTTGAGAAATGGGTGCATGGATTTGAAAAGGAGAACTACCATAGTGCACCGCTCTCCAGCGATGGTAAATCATAGAACAGCCACGGGGATCCTGTTTTACAGAAAAAATCCACGTGACGGAAAAATGAAGGATAAAAAACTTCCAAGACCCGGTTGAGGTTCGGTTAGGATTTTTTGGGTATGAAACTAACCAGTGACGGCTGAAAGCTGTCATAGCTGTAGAACTCACCGAGAGCTTTGTTTTGACTGGTTAACGCTTCCGTAACTCTGAACGAGCCATGAGTTATGGCCCTCCGAAGAATCGATATCCACAGGGTGCAACATCTACGGTGCAAGGTGCAACATCCGTCCAACATGACGAAACAGTGCCGTACGACTTTGAGAAATGGGTGCATGGATTTGAAACGGAGCACTACCATGGTGCACCACTCTCCAGCGATGGTAAATCATAGAACAGCCACGGGGATCCTGTTTTACAGAAAAAATCCACGTGACGGAAAAACGAAGGATAAAAAACTTCCAAGACCCGGTTGAGGTTCGGTTAGGATTTTTTGGGTATGAAACTAACCAGTGAAGGCTGAAAGCTGTCATAGCGGTAGAACTCACCGAGAGCTTCGTTTTGACTGCTTATCGCTCCCGTAACTCTAAACGAGCCAAGAGTTATGGCCCTCCGAAGAATCGATATCCACAGATTGCAACATCTACGGTGCAAGGTGGAACATCCGTCCAAAATGACGAAACAGCGCCGTACGACTTTGAGAAATGGGTGCATGGATTTGAAAAGGAGCACTACCATGGTGCACCGCTCTCCAGCGATGGTAAATCGTAGAACAGCCACGGGGATCCTGTTTTACAGAAAAAATCCACGTGACGGAAAAACGAAGGATAAAAAACTTCCAAGACCCGATTGAGGTTCGGATAGGATTTTTTGGGTATGAAACTAACCAGTGACGGCTGAAAGCTGTCACAGCTGTAGAACTCACCGAGAGCTTCGTTTTGACTAGTTATCGCTCCCATAACTCTGAACGAGCCAAGAGTTATGGCCCTCCGAAGAATCGATATCCACAGGGTGCAACATCTACGGTGCAAGGTGCAACATCCGTCCAACATGACGAAACAGTGCCGTACGACTTTGAGAAATGGGTGCGTGGATTTGAAACGGAGCACTACCATGGTGCACCACTCTCCAGCGATGGTAAATCATAGAACAGCCACGGGGATCCTGTTTTACAGAAAAAATCCACGTGACGGAAAAACGAATGATAAAAAACTTCCAAGACCCGATTGAGGTTCGGTTAGGATTTTTTGGGTATGAAACTAACCAGTGAAGGCTGAAAGCTGTCATAGCTGTAGAACTCACCGAGAGCTTCGTTTTGACTGGTTACCGCTCCCGTAACTCTAAACGAGCCAAGAGTTATGGCCCTCCGAAGAATCGATATCCACAGGGTGCAACATCTACGGTGCAAAGTGCAACATCCGTCCAAAATGACGAAACAGTGCCGTACGACTTTGAGACATGGGTGCATGGATTTGAAAAGGAGCGCTACCATGGTGCACCGCTCTCCAGCGATGGTAAATCATTGAACAGCCATGGGGATCCTGTTTTACAGAAAAAATCCACGTGACGGAAAAACGAAGGATAAAAAACTTCCAAGACCCGGTTGAGGTTCGGTTAGGATTTTTAGGGTATGAAACTAACCAGTGACGGCTGAAATCTGTCATAGCTGTAGAACTCGCCGAGAGCTTCGTTTTGACTGGTTATCGCTCCCGTAACTCTAAACGAGCCAAGAGTTATGGCCCTCCGAAGAATCGATATCCACAGGGTGCAACATCTACGGTGCAAGGTGCAACATCCGTCCAAAATGACGAAACAGTGCCGTACGACTTTGAGAAATGGGTGCATGGATTTGAAAAGGAGCACTACCATGGTGCACCGCTCTCCAGCGATGGTAAATCATAGAACTGCCACGGGGATCCTGTTTTACAGAAAAAATCCACGTGATGGAAAAACGAAGGATAAAAAACTTCCAAGACCCGGTTGAGGTTCGGTTAGGATTTTTTTGCTATGAAACCAACCAGTGACGGCTGAAAGCTGTCACAGCTGTAGAACTCACCGAGAGCTTCGTTTTGACTGGTTATCGCTCCCATAACTCTAAACGAGCCAAGAGTTATGGCCCTCCGAAGAATCGATATCCACAGGGTGCAACATCTACGGTGCAAGGTGCAACATCCGTCCAAAATGACGAAACAGTGCCGTACGACTTTGAGAAATGGGTGCATGGATTTGAAAAGGAGCACTACCATGGTGCACCGCTCTCCAGCGATGGTAAATCATAGAATAGCCATGGGGATCCTGTTTTACAGAAAAAATCCACATGACGGAAAAACGAAGGATAGAAAACTTCCCAGACCCGGTTGAGGTTCGGTTAGGATTTATTGGGTATGAAACTAACCAGTGACGGCTGACAGCTATCATAACTGTAGAACTCGCCGAGAGCTTCGTTTTGACTGGTTATTGCTCCCGTAACTCTAACGAGCCAAGAGTTATGGCCCTCCGAAGAATCGATATCCACAGGGTGCAACATCTACGGTGCAAGGTGCAACATCCGTACAAAATGACGAAACAGTGCCGTACGACTTTGAGAAATGGGTGCATGGATTTGAAAAGGAGCACTACCATGGTGCACCGCTCTCCAGCAATGGTAAATCATAGAACAGCCACGGGGATCCTGTTTTACAGAAAAAATCCACGTGACGGAAAAACGAAGGATAAAAAACTTCCAAGAACCGATTGAGGTTCGGATAGGATTTTTTGGGTATGAAACTAACCAGTGACGGATGAAAGCCGTCACAGCTGTAGAACTCACCGAGAGCTTCGTTTTGACTGGTTATCTCTCCCGTAACTCTTAACGAGCCAAGAGTTATGGCCCTCCGAAGAATCGATATCCACAGGGTGCAACATCTACGGTGCAAGGTGCAACATCCGTCCAAAATGACAAAACAGTGCCGTACGACTTTGAGAAATTGGTGCATGGATTTGAAAAGGAGCACTACCATGGTGCACCGCTCTCCAGCGATGGTAAATGATAGAACAGCCACGGGGATCCTGTTTTACAGAAAAAATCCACGTGACGGTAAAACGAAGGATAAAAAACTTCCAAGACCCGATTGAGGTTCGGATAGGATTTTTTGGGTATGAAACTAACCAGTGACGGCTGAAAGTCCTCACAGCTGTAGAACTCACCGAGAGCTTCGTTTTGACTAGTTATCGCTCCCGTAACTCTGAACGAGCCAAGAGTTATGGCCCTCCGAAGAATCGATATCCACAGGGTGCAACATCTACGGTGCAAGGTGCAACATCCGTCCAAAATGACGAAATAGTGCCGTACGACTTTGAGAAAAGGCTGCATGGATTTGAAAAGGAGCACTACCATGGTGCACCACTCTCCAGCGATGGTAAATCATAGAACAGCCACGGGGATCCTGTTTTATAGCAAAAATCCACATGACGAAAAAACGAAGGATAAAAAACTTCCAAGACCCGATTGAGGTTCGGTTAGGATTTTTTGGGTATGAAACTAACCAGTGACGGCTAAAAGCCGTCACAGCTGTAGAACTCACCGAGAGCTTCGTTTTGACTGGTTATCGCTCCCGTAACTCTGCACGAGCCAAGAGTTATGGCCCTCCGAAGAATCGATATCCACAGGGTGCAACATCTACGGTGCAAGGTGCAACATCCGTCCAACAAGACGAAACAGTGCCGTACGACTTTGAGAAATGGGTGCATGGATTTGAAACGGAGAACTACCATCGTGCACCACTCTCCAGCGATGGTAAATCATAGAACAGCCACGGGGATCCTGTTTTACAGAAAAAATCCACGTGACGGAAAAACGAATGATAAAAAACTTCCAAGACCCGATTGAGGTTCGGTTAGGATTTTTTGGGCATGAAACTAACCAGTGAAGGCTGAAAGCTGTCATAGCTGTAGAACTCACCGAGAGATTCGTTTTGACTGGTTATCGCTCCCGTAAATCTGAACGAGCCAAGAGTTATGGCCCTCCGAAGAATCGATATCCACAGGGTGCAACATCTACGGTGCAAGGTGCAACATCCGTCCAAAATGACGAAACAGTGCCTTACGACTTTGAGAAATGGGTGCATGGATTTGAAAAGGAGAACTACCATGGTGCATCGCTCTCCAGCGATGGTAAATCATAGAACAGCCACGGGGATCCTGTTTTACAGAAAAAATCCACGTGACGGAAAAACAAAGGATAAAAAACTTCCAAGACCCGGTTGAGGTTCGGTTAGGATTTTTTTGGGTATGAAACTTACCAGTGATGGCTGAAAGCGGTAATAACTGTAGAACTCCCCGAGAGCTTCGTTTTGACTGGTTATCGCTCCCGTAACTCTAAACGAGCCAAGAGTTATGGCCCTCCGAAGAATCGATATCCACAGGGTTCAACATCTACGGTGCAAGGTGCAACATCCGTCCAAAATGACGAAACAGTGCCGTACGAATTTGAGAAATGGGTGTATGGATTTGAAAAGGAGCACTACCATGGTGCACCACTCTCCAGCGATGGTAAATCATAGAACAGCCACGGGGATCCTGTTTTACAGAAAAAATCCACGTGACGGAAAAATGAAGGATAAAAAACTTCCAAGACCCGGTTGAGGTTCGGTTAGGATTGTTTGGGTATGAAACTAACCAATGACGGATGAAAGCTGTCATAGCTGTAGAACTCACCGAGAGCTTCGTTTTGAATGGTTATCGCTCCCGTAACTCTAAACGAGCCAAGAGTTATGGCCCTCTGAAAAATCGATATCCACAGGGTGCAACATCTACGGTGCAAGGTGCAACATCCGTCCAAAATGACGAAACAGCGCCGTACGACTTTGAGGAATTGGTGCATGGATTTGAAACAGATCACTACCATGGTGCACCACTCTCCACGTATGGTAAATCATAGAATAGCCACGGGGATCCTGTTTTACAGAAAAAATCCACGTGACGGAAAAACGAAGGATAAAAAACTTCCAAGACCCGGTTGAGGTTCGGTTAGGATTTCTAGGGTATGAAACTAACCAGTGATGACTGAAAGCTGTCATAGCTGTAGAACTCGCCGAGAGCTTCGTTTTGACTGGTTATCGCTCCCGTAACTCTAAACGAGCCAAGAGTTATGGCCCTCCGAAGAATCGATATCCACAGGGTGCAACATCTACGGTGCAAGGTGCAACATCCGTCCAAAATGACGAAACAGTGCCGTACGACTTTGAGAAATGGGTGCATGGATTTGAAACGGAGCACTACCATGGTGCACCACTCTCCAGCGATGGTAAATCATAGAACAGCCAAGGGGATCCTGTTTTACAGAAAAAATCCACGTGACGGAAAAACGAATGATAAAAAACTTCCAAGACCCGATTGAGGTTCGGTTAGGATTTTTTGGGTATGAAACCAACCAGTGACGGCTGAAAGCCGTCATAGCTGTAGAACTCACCGAGAGCTTCGTTTTGACTGGTTATCGCTCCCGTAACTCTAAACGAGCCAAGAGTTATGGCCCTCCGAAGAATCGATATCCAAAGGGTGCAACATCTACGGTGCAAGGTGCAACATCCGTCCAAAATGATGAAACAGTGCCGTACGACTTTGAGAAATGGGTGCATGGATTTGAAAAGGAGCACTACCTTGGTGCACCGCTCTCCAGCGATGGTAAATCATAGAACAGCCATGGGGATCCTGTTTTACAGAAAAATCCACGTGATGGAAAAACGAAGGATAAAAAACTTCCCAGACCCGGTTGAGGTTCGGTTAGGATTTATTGGGTATGAAACTAACCAGTGACGGCTGAAAGCTGTCATAGCTGTAGAACTCGCCGATAGCTTCGTTTTGACTGGTTATCGCTCCCGTAACTCTAACGAGCCAAGAGTTATGGCCCTCCGAAGAATCGATATCCACAGGGTGCAACATCTACGGTGCAAGGTGCAACATCCGTCCAAAATGAAGAAACAGTGCCGTACGACTTTGAGAAATGGGTGCATGGATTTGAAAAGGAGCACTACCATGGTGCACCACTCTCCAGCGATGGTAAATCATAGAACAGCCACAGGGATCCTGTTTTAAAGAAAAAATCCACGTGACGGAAAAACGAAGGATAAAAAACTTCCAAGACCCGGTTGAGGTTCGGTTAGGATTTTTTGGGTATGAAACTAACCAGTGACGGGTGAAAGCTGTCATAGCTGTAGAACTCACCGAGAGCTTCGTTTTGACTAGTTATCGCTCCCGTAACTCTAAACGAGCCAAGAGTTATGGCCCTCCGAAGAATCGATATCCACAGGGTGCAACATCTACGGTGCAAGGTGCAACATCCGTCCAAAATGATGAAACAGTGCCGTACGACTTTGAGGAATTGGTGCATGGATTTGAAATGGAGCACTACCATGGTGCACCACTCTCCAGGTATGGTAAATCATAGAACAGCCACGGGATCCTGTTTTACCGAAAAAATCCACGTGACGGAAAAAAGAAGGATAAAAAACTTCCAAGACCCGGTTGAGGTTCGGTTAGGATTTTTAGGGTATGAAACTAACCAGTGATGACTGAAAGCTGTCATAGTTGTAGAACTCGCCGAGAGCTTCGTTTTGACTGGTTATCGCTCCCGTAACTCTAAACGAGCCAAGAGTTATGGCCCTCCGAAGAATCGATATCCACAGGGTGCAACATCTACGGTGCAAGGTGCAACATCCGTCCAAAATGACGAAACAGTGCCGTACGACTTTGAGAAATGGGTGCATGGATTTGAAAAGGTGAACTACCATTGTGCACCGCTCTCCAGCGATGGTAAATCATAGAACAGCCACGGGGATCCTGTTTTACAGAAAAAATCCACGTGACGGAAAAACGAAGGATAAAAAACTTCCAAGACCCGGTTGAGGTTCGGTTAGGATTTTTTTGGGTATGAAACTTACCAGTGATGGCTGAAAGCGGTAATAACTGTAGAACTCCCCGAGAGCTTCGTTTTGACTGGTTATCGCTCCCGTAACTCTAAACGAGCCAAGAGTTATGGCCCTCCGAAGAATCGATATCCACAGGGTTCAACATCTACGGTGCAAGGTGCAACATCCGTCCAAAATGACGAAACAGGGCCGTACGAATTTGAGAAATGGGTGTATGGATTTGAAAAGGAGCACTACCATGGTGCACCACTCTCCAGCGATGGTAAATCATAGAACAGCCACGGGGATCCTGTTTTACAGAAAAAATCCACGTGACGGAAAAACGAAGGATAAAAAACTTCCAAGACCCGGTTGAGGTTCGGTTAGGATTATTTGGGTATGAAACTAACCAGTGACGGCTGAAAGCTGTCACAGCTGTAGAACTCACCGAGAGCTTCGTTTTGACTGGTTATCGCTCCCGTAACTCTGAACGAGCCAAGAGTTATGGCCCTCCGAAGAATCGATATCCACAGGGTGCAACATCTACGGTGCAAGGTGCAACATCCGTCCAAAATGACGAAACAGCGCCGTACGACTTTGAGAAATTGGTGCATGGATTTGAAACGGAGCACTACCATGGTGCATCACTCTCCAGGTATGGTAAATCATAGAACATCCACGGGGATCCTGTTTTACAGAAAAAATCCACGTGACGGAAAAACGAAGGATAAAAAATTTCCAAGACCCGGTTGAGGTTCGGTTAGGATTTTTAGGGTATGAAACTAACCAGTGACGGCTGAAAGCTGTCATAGCTCTAGAACTCGCCGAGAGCTTCATTTTGACTGATTATCGCTCCCGTAACTCTAAACGAGCCAAGAGTTATGGCCCTCCGAAGAATCGATATCCACAGGGTGCAACATCTACGGTGCAAGGTGTAACATCCGTCCAAAATGACGATACAGTGCCGTACGACTTTGAGAAACGGGTGCACGGATTTGAAAAGGAGCACTACCATGGTGCACCGCTCTCCAGCGATGGTCAATCGTAGAATAGCCACGGGGATCCTGTTTTACAGAAAAAATCCACGTGACGGAAAAACGAAGGATAAAAAACTTCCAAGACCCGATTGAGGTTCGGATAGGATTTTTTGGGTAAGAAACTAACCAGTGACGGCTGAAAGCAGTCACAGCTGTAGAACTCGCCGAGAGCTTCGTTTTGACTGGTTATCGCTCCCGTAACTCTGAACGAGCCAAGATTTATGGCCCTCCGAAGAATCGATATCCATAGGGTGCAACATCTACGGTGCAAGGTGCAACATCCGTCCAAAATGACGAAACAGTGCCGTACGAATTTGAGAAATGGGTGTATGGATTTGAAAAGGAGCACTACCATGGTGCACCACTCTCCAGCGATGGTAAATCATAGAACAGCCACGGGGATCCTGTTTTACAGAAAAAATCCACGTGACGGAAAAATGAAGGATAAAAAACTTCCAAGACCCGGTTGAGGTTCGGTTAGGATTGTTTGGGTATGAAACTTACCAATGACGGATGAAAGCTGTCATAGCTGTAGAACTCACCGAGAGCTTCGTTTTGAATGGTTATCGCTCCCGTAACTCTAAACGAGCCAAGAGTTATGGCCCTCTGAAAAATCGATATCCACAGGGTGCAACATCTACGGTGCAAGGTGCAACATCCGTCCAAAATGACGAAACAGCGCCGTACGACTTTGAGGAATTGGTGCATGGATTTGAAACAGATCACTACCATGGTGCACCACTCTCCACGTATGGTAAATCATAGAATAGCCACGGGGATCCTGTTTTACAGAAAAAATCCACGTGACGGAAAAACGAAGGATAAAAAACTTCCAAGACCCGGTTGAGGTTCGATTAGGATTTTTAGGGTATGAAACTAACCAGTGACGGCTGAAAGCTGTCATAGCTGTAGAACTCGCCGAGAGCTTCGTTTTGACTGGTTATCGCTCCCGTAACTCTAAACGAGCCAAGAGTTATGGCCCTCCGAAGAATCGATATCCACAGGGTGCAACATCTACGGTGCAAGGTGCAACATCCGTCCAAAATGACGAAACAGTGCCGTACGAATTTGAGAAATGGGTGCATGGATTTGAAAAGGAGCACTACCATGGTGCACCGCTCTCCAGCGATGGTAAATCATAGAAAAGCCACGGGGATCCTGTTTTACAGAAAAAATCCACGTGACGGAAAAACGAAGGATAAAAAACTTCCAAGACCCGGTTGAGGTTCGGTTAGGATTATTTGGGTATGAAACTAACCAGTGACGGCTGAAAGCTGTCACAGCTGTAGAACTCACCGAGAGCTTCGTTTTGACTGGTTATCGCTCCCGTAACTCTGAACGAGCCAAGAGTTATGGCCCTCCGAAGAATCGATATCCACAGGGTGCAACATCTACGGTGCAAGGTGCAACATCCGTCCAAAATGACGAAACAGCGCCGTACGACTTTGAGGAATTGGTGCATGGATTTGAAACAGATCACTACCATGGTGCACCACTCTCCACGTATGGTAAATCATAGAATAGCCACGGGGATCCTGTTTTACAGAAAAAATCCACGTGACGGAAAAACGAAGGATAAAAAACTTCCAAGACCCGGTTGAGGTTCGATTAGGATTTTTAGGGTATGAAACTAACCAGTGACGGCTGAAAGCTGTCATAGCTGTAGAACTCGCCGAGAGCTTCGTTTTGACTGGTTATCGCTCCCGTAACTCTAAACGAGCCAAGAGTTATGGCCCTCCGAAGAATCGATATCCACAGGGTGCAACATCTACGGTGCAAGGTGCAACATCCGTCCAAAATGACGAAACAGTGCCTTACGACTTTGAGAAATGGGTGCATGGATTTGAAAAGGAGAACTACCATGGTGCACCGCTCTCCAGCGATGGTAAATCATAGAAAAGCCACGGGGATCCTGTTTTACAGAAAAAATCCACGTGACGGAAAAACGAAGGATAAAAAACTTCCAAGACCCGGTTGAGGTTCGGTTAGGATTATTTGGGTATGAAACTAACCAGTGACGGCTGAAAGCTGTCACAGCTGTAGAACTCACCGAGAGCTTCGTTTTGACTGGTTATCGCTCCCGTAACTCTGAACGAGCCAAGAGTTATGGCCCTCCGAAGAATCGATATCCACAGGGTGCAACATCTACGGTGCAAGGTGCAACATCCGTCCAAAATGACGAAACAGCGCCGTACGACTTTGAGAAATTGGTGCATGGATTTGAAACGGAGCACTACCATGGTGCATCACTCTCCAGGTATGGTAAATCATAGAACATCCACGGGGATCCTGTTTTACAGAAAAAATCCACGTGACGGAAAAACGAAGGATAAAAAATTTCCAAGACCCGGTTGAGGTTCGGTTAGGATTTTTAGGGTATGAAACTAACCAGTGACGGCTGAAAGCTGTCATAGCTGTAGAACTCGCCGAGAGCTTCATTTTGACTGATTATCGCTCCCGTAACTCTAAACGAGCCAAGAGTTATGGCCCTCCGAAGAATCGATATCCACAGGGTGCAACATCTACGGTGCAAGGTGTAACATCCGTCCAAAATGACGATACAGTGCCGTACGACTTTGAGAAACGGGTGCACGGATTTGAAAAGGAGCACTACCATGGTGCACCGCTCTCCAGCGATGGTCAATCGTAGAATAGCCACGGGGATCCTGTTTTACAGAAAAAATCCACGTGACGGAAAAACGAAGGATAAAAAACTTCCAAGACCCGATTGAGGTTCGGATAGGATTTTTTGGGTAAGAAACTAACCAGTGACGGCTGAAAGCAGTCACAGCTGTAGAACTCGCCGAGAGCTTCGTTTTGACTGGTTATCGCTCCCGTAACTCTGAACGAGCCAAGATTTATGGCCCTCCGAAGAATCGATATCCATAGGGTGCAACATCTACGGTGCAAGGTGCAACATCCGTCCAAAATGACGAAACAGTGCCGTACGACTTTGAGAAATGGGTGCATGGATTTGAAACAGAGCACTACCATGGTGCACCACTCTCCAGCGATGGTAAATCATAGAACAGCCACGGGGATCATGTTTTACAGAAAAAATCCACGTGACGGAAAAACGAATGATAAAAAACTTCCAAGACCCGATTGAGGTTCGGTTAGGATTTTCTAGGTATGAAACCAACCAATGACGGCTGAAAGCTGTCATAGCTGTAGAACTCACCGAGAGCTTCGTTTTGACTGGTTATCGCTCCCGTAACTCTAAACGAGCCAAGAGTTATGGCCCTCCGAAGAATCGATATCCATAGGGTGCAACATCTACGGTGCAAGGTGCAACATCCGTCCAAAATGACGAAACAGTGCCGTACGACTTTGAGAAATGGGTGCATGGATTTGAAAAGGAGCACTACCATGGTGCGCCGCTCTCCAGCGATGGTAAATCATAGAACATCCACAGGGATCCTGTTTTACAGAAAAAATCCACGTGACGGAAAAACGAAGGATAAAAAACTTTCCAGACCCGGTTGAGGTTCGGTTAGGATTTATTGGGTATGAAACTAACCAGTGACGGCTGAAAGCTGTCATAGATGTAGAACTTGCCGAGAGCTTCGTTTTGACTGGTTATCGCTCCCGTAACTCTAACGAGCCAAGAGTTATGGCCCTTCGAAGAATCGATATCCACAGGGTGCAACATCTACGGTGCAAGGTGCAACATCCGTCCAAAATGACGAAAAAGTGCCGTACGACTTTGAGGAATTGGTGCATGGATTTGAAATGGAGCACTACCATGGTGCACCACTCTCCAGGTATGGTAAATCATAGAACAGCCACGGGGATCCTGTTTTACAGAAAAAATCCACGTGACGGAAAAACGAAGGATAAAAAACTTCCAAGACCCGGTTGAGGTTCGGTTAGGATTTTTAGGGTATGAAACTAACCAGTGAAGACTGAAAGCTGTCATAGCTGTAGAACTCGCCGAGAGCTTCGTTTTGACTGGTTATCGCTCCTGTAACTCTAAACGAGCCAAGAGTTATGGCCCTCCGAAGAATCGATATCCACAGGGTGCAACATCTACGGTGCAAGGTGCAACATCCGTCCAAAATGACGAAACAGTGCCGTACGACTTTGAGAAATGGGTGCATGGATTTGAAAAGGTGAACTACCATGGTGCACCGCTCTCCAGCAATGTTAAATCATAGAACAGCCACGGGGATCCTGTTTTACAGAAAAAATCCACGTGACGGAAAAACGAAGGATAAAAAACTTCCAAGACCCGGTTGAGGTTCGGTTAGGATTTTTTGGGTATGAAACTAACCAGTGACGGCTGAAAGCTGTCATAGCTATACCACTCGCCGAGAGCTTCGTTTTGACTGGTTATCGCTCCCGTAACTCTGAACGAGCCAAGAGTTATGGCCCTCCGAAGAATCGATATCCACAGGGTGCAACATCTACGGTGCAAGGTGCAACATCCGTCCAAAATGATGAAACAGCGCCGTACGACTTTGAGAAATTGGTGCATGGATTTGGAAAGGAGCACTACCATGGTGCACCGCTCTCCAGCGATGGTAAATCGTAGAACAGCCACGGGGATCCTGTTTTACAGAAAAAATCCACATGACGGGAAAACGAAGGATAAAAAACTTCCAAGACCTGATTGAGGTTCGGATAGGATTTTTTTGGGTATGAAACTAACCAGTGGGGGCTATCATTGTAGAAAGAGGTCGATCGAGAGGGTTGGCTTCGGAAGCAAGGACGATTGGTTGTTCCCGATGACGTTCGGCTTAGGCACGGGTCACGATGACGTGCGTAGTTATGTCTAGACCGGGGTTACCATTAGCCCTTGACAGGTGGTCATTCAACTAACGGTGAAATCAAGGAAATGATAACAGTGATAGCCAGAGTCATGGATGTTTGGTTGTATCATCATTCGGTCTCAAGAGCGGTGTTTTCTGGGTGCTTATCTGATCTTGGTTTTGGCCTCGGGGGTTTGTATTTGGAAAACATCGTCCTTGACTCGAGTGATTATTGCTTTACTTTAATTACCTGCTATGTTATGCTTGCTTCTCCTTAGTGTGTGTCTGGGGGCTATCATTGTAGAAAGAGGTGGAGTGGGATGGTTTGGTTCCTATTCCTTTTATCCCTTATGCTCTTTTGGTATGATTGATAGTTAATTTACTGCTCACTAAGACTTTGGCTGACTCAAGGTTTTATGTCTCCTCTTATTACCTTGGGCTGTTCATCCATGTTGGGAGGGCATACTAGGTAGCAGGTGACAGGTGCTGTTCTTGGGGATCTACGATGATGATGATGAAGACGAGCAGGAGGCTTTGCATATTAGATTTCTTACTATATGTACTGGGTGTTCCGCTGTTGTATCTTATTGAGTGTTGTAGTGAGGCTTTGATGTATGGATGATTCATATGTTTGTATAAAACTGCTGTGTTGCTTATATGATGATGTTATGTTCTATAGAGCTTCACTATATTATATCTCTCTATTGTATTTTATCCATGCTCTGTGAGTTGTACGATAGAGTTACTGTTTATTTTACCCTTGACGGTCACCCATGGCTGCCTGGCACGCCTTTCAGCGCACGATTCCCTTGTTTTGGTGCGGGAGTCATGGGCGGTCGTCACAGAAAAAATCCACGTGACGGAAAAACGAAGGATAAAAAACTTCCCAGACCCGGTTGAGGTTCGGTTAGGATTTATTGGGTATGAAACTAACCAGTGACGGCTGAAAGCTATCATAGCTGTAGAACTCGCCGATAGCTTCGTTTTGACTGGTTATCGCTCCCGTAACTCTAACGAGCCAAGAGTTATGGCCCTCCGAAGAATCGATATCCACAGGGTGCAACATCTACTGTGCAAGGTGCAACATCCGTCCAAAATGACGAAACAGTGCCGTACGAATTTGAGAAATGGGTGCATGGATTTGAAAAGGAGCACTACCATGGTGCACCACTCTCCAGCGATGGTAAATCATAGAACAGCCACGGGGATCCTGTTTTACAGAAAAAATCCACGTGACGGAAAAACGAAGGATAAAAAACTTCCAAGACCCGGTTGAGGTTCGGTTAGGATTTTTTGGGTATGAAACTAACCAGTGACGGTTGAAAGCTGTCATAGCTGTAGAACTCACTGAGAGCTTCGTTTTGACTGGTTATCGCTCCCGTAACTCTAAACGAGCCAAGAGTTATGGCCCTCCGAAGAATCGATATCCACAGGGTGCAACATCTACGGTGCAAGGTGCAACATCCGTCCAAAATGACGAAACAGTGCCGTACGAATTTGAGGAATTGGCGCATGGATTTGAAATGGAGTACTACCATGGTGCACCACTCTCCAGGTATGGTAAATCATAGAACAGCCACAGGATCCTGTTTTACAGAAAAAATCCACGTGACGGAAAAACGAAGGATAAAAAACTTCCAAGACCCGGTTGAGGTTCGGTTAGGATTTCTAGGGTATGAAACTAACCAGTGATGACTGAAAGCTGTCATAGCTGTAGAACTCGCCGAGAGCTTCGTTTTGACTGGTTATCGCTCCCGTAACTCTAAACGAGCCAAGAGTTATGGCCCTCCGAAGAATCGATATCCACAGGGTGCAACATCTACGGTGCAAGGTGCAACATCCGTCCAAAATGACGAAACAGTGCCGTACGACTTTGAGAAATGGGTGCATGGATTTGAAACGGAGCACTACCATGGTGCACCACTCTCCAGCGATGGTAAATCATAGAACAGCCAAGGGGATCCTGTTTTACAGAAAAAATCCACGTGACGGAAAAACGAATGATAAAAAACTTCCAAGACCCGATTGAGGTTCGGTTAGGATTTTTTGGGTATGAAACCAACCAGTGACGGCTGAAAGCCGTCATAGCTTTAGAACTCACCGAGAGCTTCGTTTTGACTGGTTATCGCTCCCGTAACTCTAAACGAGCCAAGAGTTATGGCCCTCCGAAGAATCGATATCCACAGGGTGCAACATCTACGGTGCAAGGTGCAACATCCGTCCAAAATGATGAAACAGTGCCGTACGACTTTGAGAAATGGGTGCATGGATTTGAAAAGGAGCACTACCTTGGTGCACCGCTCTCCAGCGATGGTAAATCATAGAACAGCCATGGGGATCCTGTTTTACAGAAAAATCCACGTGACGGAAAAACGAAGGATAAAAAACTTCCCAGACCCGATTGAGGTTCGGTTAGGATTTATTGGGTATGAAACTAACCAGTGACGGCTGAAAGCTGTCATAGCTGTAGAACTCGCCGATAGCTTCGTTTTGACTGGTTATCGCTCCCGTAGCTCTAACGAGCCAAGAGTTATGGCCCTCCGAAGAATCGATATCCACAGGGTGCAACATCTACGGTGCAAGGTGCAACATCCGTCCAAAATGAAGAAACAGTGCCGTACGACTTTGAGAAATGGGTGCATGGATTTGAAAAGGAGCACTACCATGGTGCACCACTCTCCAGCGATGGTAAATCATAGAACAGCCACAGGGATCCTGTTTTAAAGAAAAAATCCACGTGACGGAAAAACGAAGGATAAAAAACTTCCAAGACCCGGTTGAGGTTCGGTTAGGATTTTTTGGGTATGAAACTAACCAGTGACGGGTGAAAGCTGTCATAGCTGTAGAACTCACCGAGAGCTTCGTTTTGACTAGTTATCGCTCCCGTAACTCTAAACGAGCCAAGAGTTATGGCCCTCCGAAGAATCGATATCCACAGGGTGCAACATCTACGGTGCAAGGTGCAACATCCGTCCAAAATGATGAAACAGTGCCGTACGACTTTGAGGAATTGGTGCATGGATTTGAAATGGAGCACTACCATGGTGCACCACTCTCCAGGTATGGTAAATCATAGAACAGCCACGGGATCCTGTTTTACCGAAAAAATCCACGTGACGGAAAAAAGAAGGATAAAAAACTTCCAAGACCCGGTTGAGGTTCGGTTAGGATTTTTAGGGTATGAAACTAACCAGTGATGACTGAAAGCTGTCATAGTTGTAGAACTCGCCGAGAGCTTCGTTTTGACTGGTTATCGCTCCCGTAACTCTAAACGAGCCAAGAGTTATGTCCCTCCGAAGAATCGATATCCACAGGGTGCAACATCTACGGTGCAAGGTGCAACATCCGTCCAAAATGACGAAACAGTGCCGTACAACTTTGAGAAATGGGTGCATGGATTTGAAAAGGTGAACTACCATTGTGCACCGCTCTCCAGCGATGGTAAATCATAGAACAGCCACGGGGATCCTGTTTTACAGAAAAAATCCACGTGACGGAAAAACGAAGGATAAAAAACTTCCAAGACCCGGTTGAGGTTCGGTTAGGATTTTTTGGGTATGAAACTAACCAGTGACGGCTGAAAGCTGTCACTGCTGTAGAACTCGCCGAGAGCTTCGTTTTGGCTGGTTATCGCTCCCGTAACTCTGAACGAGCCAAGCGTTATGGCCCTCCGAAGAATCGATATCCACATGGTGCAACATCTACGGTGCAAGGTGCAACATCCGTCCAAAATGACGAAACAGCGGCGTACGACTTTGAGAAATTGGTGCATGGATTTGAAAAGGAGCACTACCATGGTGCACCGCTCTCCAGCGATGGTAAATCGTAGAACAGCCACGGGGATCCTGTTTGACAGAAAAAATCCACGTGACGGAAAAACGAAGGATAAAAAACTTCCAAGACCCGGTTGAGGTTCGGTTAGGATTTCTAGGGTATGAAACTAACCAGTGATGACTGAAAGCTGTCATAGCTGTAGAACTCGCCGAGAGCTTCGTTTTGACTGGTTATCGCTCCCGTAACTCTAAACGAGCCAAGAGTTATGGCCCTCCGAAGAATCGATATCCACAGGGTGCAACATCTACGGTGCAAGGTGCAACATCCGTCCAAAATGACGAAACAGTGCCGTACGACTTTGAGAAATGGGTGCATGGATTTGAAACGGAGCACTACCATGGTGCACCACTCTCCAGCGATGGTAAATCATAGAACAGCCAAGGGGATCCTGTTTTACAGAAAAAATCCACGTGACGGAAAAACGAATGATAAAAAACTTCCAAGACCCGATTGAGGTTCGGTTAGGATTTTTTGGGTATGAAACCAACCAGTGACGGCTGAAAGCCGTCATAGCTGTAGAACTCACCGAGAGCTTCGTTTTGACTGGTTATCGCTCCCGTAACTCTAAACGAGCCAAGAGTTATGGCCCTCCGAAGAATCGATATCCACAGGGTGCAACATCTACGGTGCAAGGTGCAACATCCGTCCAAAATGATGAAACAGTGCCGTACGACTTTGAGAAATGGGTGCATGGATTTGAAAAGGAGCACTACCTTGGTGCACCGCTCTCCAGCGATGGTAAATCATAGAACAGCCATGGGGATCCTGTTTTACAGAAAAATCCACGTGATGGAAAAACGAAGGATAAAAAACTTCCCAGACCCGGTTGAGGTTCGGTTAGGATTTATTGGGTATGAAACTAACCAGTGACGGCTGAAAGCTGTCATAGCTGTAGAACTCGCCGATAGCTTCGTTTTGACTGGTTATCGCTCCCGTAACTCTAACGAGCCAAGAGTTATGGCCCTCCGAAGAATCGATATCCACAGGGTGCAACATCTACGGTGCAAGGTGCAACATCCGTCCAAAATGAAGAAACAGTGCCGTACGACTTTGAGAAATGGGTGCATGGATTTGAAAAGGAGCACTACCATGGTGCACCACTCTCCAGCGATGGTAAATCATAGAACAGCCACAGGGATCCTGTTTTAAAGAAAAAATCCACGTGACGGAAAAACGAAGGATAAAAAACTTCCAAGACCCGGTTGAGGTTCGGTTAGGATTTTTTGGGTATGAAACTAACCAGTGACGGGTGAAAGCTGTCATAGCTGTAGAACTCACCGAGAGCTTCGTTTTGACTAGTTATCGCTCCCGTAACTCTAAACGAGCCAAGAGTTATGGCCCTCCGAAGAATCGATATCCACAGGGTGCAACATCTACGGTGCAAGGTGCAACATCCGTCCAAAATGATGAAACAGTGCCGTACGACTTTGAGGAATTGGTGCATGGATTTGAAATGGAGCACTACCATGGTGCACCACTCTCCAGGTATGGTAAATCATAGAACAGCCACGGGATCCTGTTTTACCGAAAAAATCCACGTGACGGAAAAAAGAAGGATAAAAAACTTCCAAGACCCGGTTGAGGTTCGGTTAGGATTTTTAGGGTATGAAACTAACCAGTGATGACTGAAAGCTGTCATAGTTGTAGAACTCGCCGAGAGCTTCGTTTTGACTGGTTATCGCTCCCGTAACTCTAAACGAGCCAAGAGTTATGGCCCTCCGAAGAATCGATATCCACAGGGTGCAACATCTACGGTGCAAGGTGCAACATCCGTCCAAAATGACGAAACAGTGCCGTACGACTTTGAGAAATGGGTGCATGGATTTGAAAAGGTGAACTACCATTGTGCACCGCTCTCCAGCGATGGTAAATCATAGAACAGCCACGGGGATCCTGTTTTACAGAAAAAATCCAAGTGACGGAAAAACGAAGGATAAAAAACTTCCAAGACCCGGTTGAGGTTCGGTTAGGATTTTTTGGGTATGAAACTAACCAGTGACGGCTGAAAGCTGTCACTGCTGTAGAACTCGCCGAGAGCTTCGTTTTGACTGGTTATCGCTCCCGTAACTCTGAACGAGCCAAGAGTTATGGCCCTCCGAAGAATCGATATCCACAGGGTGCAACATCTACGGTGCAAGGTGCAACATCCGTCCAAAATGACGAAACAGCGGCGTACGACTTTGAGAAATTGGTGCATGGATTTGAAAAGGAGCACTACCATGGTGCACCGCTCTCCAGCGATGGTAAATCGTAGAACAGCCACGGGGATCCTGTTTGACAGAAAAAATCCACGTGACGGAAAAACGAAGGATAAAAAACTTCCAAGACCCGATTGAGGTTCGGATAGGATTTTTTGGGTATGAAACTAACCAGACGACTGAAAGCTGTCACAGCTGTAGAACTCGCCGAGAGCTTCGTTTTGACTGGTTATCGCTCCCGTAAATCTGAACGAGCCAAGAGTTATGGCCCTCCGAAGAATCGATATCCACAGGGTGCAACATCTACGGTGCAAGGTGCAACATCCATCCAAAATGACGAAACAGTGCCGTACGACTTTGAGAAATTGGTGCATGGATTTGAAAAGGAGCACTACCATGGTGCACCGCTCTCCAGCGATGGTAAATCATAGAACAGCCACGGGGATCCTGTTTTACAGAAAAAATCCACGTTACGGAAAAACGAAGGATAAAAACTTCCAAGACCCGATTGAGGTTCGGATAGAATTTTTTGGGCATGAAACTAACCAGTGACGGCTGAAAGCCGTCATAGCTGTAGAACTCGCCGAGAGCTTCGTTTTGACTGGTTATCGCTCCCGTAACTCTGAACGAGCCAAGAGTTATGGCCCTCCGAAGAATCGATATCCACAGGGTGCAACATCTACGGTGCAAGGTGCAACATCCGTCCAAAATGATGAAACAGTGCCGTACGACTTTGAGATATTCGTGCATGGATATGAAACGGAGCACTACCATGGTGCACCACTCTCCAGGTATGGTAAATCATAGAACAGCCACGGGGATCCTGTTTTACAGAAAAAATCCACGTGACGGAAAAACGAAGGATAAAAAACTTCCAAGACCCGGTTGAGGTTCGGTTAGGATTTTTTGGGTATGAAACTAACCAGTGACGGCTAAAAGCTGTCATAGCTATAGAACTCACCGAGAGCTTCGTTTTGACTGGTTATCGCTCCCGTAACTCTAAACGAGCCAAGAGTTATGGCCCTCCGAAGAATCGATATCCACAGGGTGCAACATCTACGGTGCAAGGTGCAACATCCGTCCAAAATGACGAAACAGTGCCGTACGACTTTGAGAAATGGGTGCAAGGATTTGAAAAGGCGCACTACCATGGTGCACCGCTCTCCAGCGATGGTAAATAATAGAACAGCCACGGGGATCCAGTTTTACAGAAAAAATCCACGTGACGGAAAAACGAATGATAAAAAACTTCCAAGACCCGATTGAGGTTCGGTTAGGATTTTTTGGGTATGAAACTAACCAGTGACGGCTGAAAGCTGTCATAGCTGTAGAACTTACCGAGAGCTTCGTTTTGACTGGTTATCGCTCCCGTAACTCTGAACGAGCCAAGAGTTATGGCCCTCCGAAGAATCGATATCCACAGGGTGCAACATCTACGGTGCAAGGTGCAACATCCGTCCAAAATGACGAAACAGTGCCGTACGACTTTGAGAAATGGGTGCATGGATTTGAAAAGGAGCACTACCATGGTGCACCGCTCTCCAGCGATGGTAAATCGTAGAACAGCCACGGTGATCCTGTTTTACAGAAAAAATCCACGTGACGGAAAAACGAAGGATAAAAAACTTCCAAGACCCGATTGAGGTTTGGATAGGATTTTTTGGGTATGAAACTAACCAGTGACGGCTGAAAGCTGTCATAGCTGTAGAACTCACCGAGAGCTTCGTTTTGACTGGTTATCGCTCCCGTAACTCTGAACGAGCCAAGAGTTATGGCCCTCCGAAGAATCGATATCCACAGGGTGCAACATCTACGGTGCAAGGTGCAACATTCGTCCAAAATGACGAAACAGTGCCGTACGACTTTGAGAAATGGGTGCATGGATTTGAAAAGGAGCACTACCATGGTGCACCGCTCTCCAGCGATGGTAAATCATAGAACAGCCACGGGGATCCTGTTTTACAGAAAAAATCCACGTGACGGAAAAACGAAGGATAAAAAACTTCCCAGACCAGGTTGAGGTTCGGTTAGGATTTATTGGGTATGAAACCAACCAGTGACGGCAGAAAGCGGTCACAGCTGTAGAACTCACCGAGAGCTTCGTTTTAACTGGTTATCGCTCCAGTAACTCTGTACGAGCCAAGAGTTATGGCCCTCCGAAGTCAATATCCACAGGGTGCAACATCTACGGTGCAAGGTGCAACATCCATCCAAAATGGCGAAACAGTGCCGTACGACTTTGAGAAATGGGTGCATGGATTTGAAAAGGAGCACTACCATGGTGCACCACTCTCCAGCGATGGTAAATCATAGAACAGCCACGGGGATCCTGTTTTACAGAAAAAATCCACGTGACGGAAAAACGAAGGATAAAAAACTTCCAAGACCCGATTGAGGTTCGGTTATGATTTTTTGGGTATGAAACTAACCAGTGACGGTTGAAAGCTGTCACAGCTGTTGAACTCGCCGAGAGCTTCGTTTTGACTGGTTATCACTCCCGTAACTCTGAACGAGCCAAGAGTTATGGCCCTCCGAAGAATCGATATCCACAGGGTGCAACATCTACGGTGCAAGGAGCACTACCATGGTGCACCGCTCTCCAGGTATGGTAAATCATAGAACAGCCACGGGGATCCTGTTTTACAGAAAAAATCCACGTGACGGAAAAACAAAGGATAAAAAACTTCCAAGACCCGGTTTAGGTTCGGTTAGGATTTTTTGGGTATGAAACTAACCAGTGACGGCTGAAAGCTGTCATAGCTGTAGAACTCAGCGAGAGCTTCGTTTTGACTGGTTATCACTCCCGTAACTCTAAACGAGCCAAGAGTTATGGCCCTCCGAAGAATCGATATCCACAGGGTGCAACATCGACGGTGCAAGGTGCAACATCCGTCCAAAATGACGAAACAGTGCCGTACGACTTTGAGAAATGGGTGCATGGATTTGAAAAGGCGCACTACCATGGTCCACCGCTCTCCAGCGATGGTAAATCATAGAACAGCCATGGGGATCCAATTTTACAGAAAAAATCCACGTGACGGAAAAACGAATGATAAAAAACTTCCAAGACCCGATTGAGGTTCGGTTAGGATTTTTTGGGTATGAAACTAACCAGTGACGGTTGAAAGCTGTCACAGCTGTTGAACTCGCCGAGAGCTTCGTTTTGACTGGTTATCACTCCCGTAACTCTGAACGAGCCAAGAGTTATGGCCCTCCGAAGAATCGATATCCACAGGGTGCAACATCTACGGTGCAAGGTGCAACATCCGTCCAAAATGACGAAACAGTGCCGTACGACTTTGAGAAATGGGTGCATGGATTTGAAAAGGAGCACTACCATGGTGCACCGCTCTCCAGCGATGGTAAATCATAGAACAGCCACGGGGATCCTGTTTTACACAAAAAATCCACGTGGCGGAAAAACGAAGGATAAAAAACTTCCAAGACCCGATTGAGGTTCGGATAGGATTTTTTGGGTATGAAACTAACCAATGATGGCTGAAAGCTGTCACAGCTGTAGAACTCACCGAGGGCTTCATTTTGACTGGTTATCGCTCCCGTAACTCCGAACGAGCCAAGAGTTATGGCCCTCCGAAGAATCGATATCCACAGGGTGCAACATCTACGGTGCAAGGAGCAACATCCGTCCAAAATGACGAAACAGTGCCGTACGACTTTGAGAAATGCGTGCATGGATTTGAAAAGGAGCACTACCATGGTGCACCGCTCTCCAGCGATGGTAAATCGTAGAACAGCCACGTTGATCCTGTTTTACAGAAAAAATCCACGTGACGGAAAAACGAAGGATAAAAAACTTCCAAGACCCGATTGAGGTTCGGATAGGATTTTTTGGGTATGAAACTAACCAGTGACGGCTGAAAGCTGTCACAGCTGTAGAACTCACCGAGAGCTTCGTTTTGACTGGTTATCGCTCCCGTAACTCTGAACGAGCCAAGAGTTATGGCCCTCCGAAGAATCGATATCCACAGGGTGCAACATCTACGATGCAATGTGCAACATCCGTCCAAAATGACGAAACAGTGTCGTACGACTTTGAGAAATGGGTGCATGGATTTTAAAAGGAGCACTACCATGGTACACCGCTCTCCAGCGATGGTAAATCATAGAACAGCCACGGGGATGCTGTTTTACAGAAAAAATCCACGTGACGGAAAAACGAAGGATAAAAAACTTCCAAGACCCGGTTGAGGTTCGGTTAGGATTTTTGGGGTATGAAACTAACCAATGACGGCTGAAAGCTGTCATAGCTGTAGAACTCGCCGAGAGCTTCGTTTTGACTGGTTATCGCTCCCGTAACTCTGAACGAGCCAAGAGTTATGGCCCTCCGAAGAATCGATATCCACAGGGTGCAACATCTACGGTGCAAGGTGCAACATCCGTCCAAAATGACTAAACAGTGCCGTACGACTTTGAGAAATGGGTGCATGGATTTGAAAAGGAGCACTACCATGGTGCACCGCTCTCCAGCGATGGTAAATCATAGAACAGTCACGGGGATCCTGTTTTACAGAAAAAATCCACGTGACGGAAAAACGAATGATAAAAAACTTCCAAGACCCGATTGAGGTTCGGTTTGGATTTTTTGGGTATAAAACCAACCAGTGACGGCTAAAAGCTGTCATAGGTGTAGAACTCACCGAGAGCTTCGTTTTGACTGGTTATCGCTCCCATAACTCTAAATGAACCAAGAGTTATAGCCCTCCGAAGAATCGATATCCACAGGGTGCAACATCTACGGTGCAAGGTGCAACATCCGTCCAAAATGACGAAACAGTGTCGTACGACTTTGAGAAATGGGTGCATGGATTTGAAAAGGAGCACTACCATGGTGCACCGCTCTCCAGCGATGGTAAATCATAGAATAGCCACGGGGATCCTGTTTTACTGAAAAAATCCACGTGACGGAAAAACGAATGATAAAAAACTTCCAAGACCCGATTGAGGTTCGGTTAGGGTTTTTTGGGTATGAAGCTAAGCAGGGACGGCTGAAAGCTGTCATAGCTGTAGAACTCACCCAGAGCTTCGTTTTGACTGGTTATCGCTCCCGCAACTCTAAACGAGCCATGAGTTATGGCCCTCCGAAGAATCGATATCCACAGGGTGCAACATCTACGGTGCAAGGTGCAACGTCCGTCCAAAATGACGAAACAGCGCCGTACGACTTTGAGAAATGGGTGCATGGATTTGAAAAGGAGCACTACCATGGTGCACCGCTCTCCAGCGATGGTAAATCATAGAACAGCCACGGGGATCCTGTTTTACAGAAAAAATCCACGTGACGGAAAAATGAATGATAAAAAACTTCCAAGACCCGATTGAGGTTCGGAAAGGATTTTTTGGGTATGAAACTAACCAGCGACGGCTGAAAGATGTCACAGTTGTAGAACTCACCGAGAGCTTCGTTTTAACTGGTTATCGCTCCCGTAACTCTAAACGAGCCAAGAGTTATGGCCCTCCGAAGAATCAATATCCACAGGGTGCAACATCTAAGGTGCAAGGTGCAACATCCGTCCAAAATGACGAAACAGTGCCGTACGACTTTGAGAAATGGGTGCATGGATTTGAAAAGGAG
Organism: Allium cepa; assembly: GCA_030765085.1. NCBI lineage: Eukaryota > Viridiplantae > Streptophyta > Magnoliopsida > Asparagales > Amaryllidaceae > Allium > Allium cepa. Next base: position 11,812,373 of record CM060943.1, read on the forward strand.
CACTACCATGGTGCACCGCTCTCCAGCGATGGTAAATCATAGAACAGCCACGGGGATTCTGTTTTACAGAAAAAATCCACGTGACGGAAAAACGAATGATAAAAAACTTCCAGGACCCGGTTGAGGTTCGGTTAGGATTTTTTGGTTATGAAACTAACCAGTGACGGCTGAAAGCTGTCATAGCTGTAGAACTCACAGAGAGCATCGTTTTGACTGGTTATCGCTCCCGTAACTCTAAACGAGCCAAGAGTTATGGCCCTCCGAAGAATCGATATCCACACGGTGCAACATCTACGGTGCAAGGTGCAACATCCGTCCAAAATGACGAAACAGTGCCGTACGACTTTGAGAAATGGGTGCGTGGATTTGAAAAGGAGCACTACCATGGTGCACTGCTCTCCAGCGATGGTAAATCATAGAACAGCCACGGGGATCCTGTTTTACAGAAAAAATCCACGTGACGGAAAAACGAATGATAAAAAACTTCCAAGACCCGATTGAGGTTCGGTTAGGATTTTTTGGGTATGAAACTAACCAGTGACGACTGAAGGCTGTCATAGCTGTAGAAATCACCGAGAGCTTCGTTTTGACTGGTTATCGCTCCCGCAACTCTAAACGAGCCAAGAGTTATGGCCCTCCGAAGAATCGATATCCACAGGGTGCAACATCTACGGTGCAAGGTGCAACATCCGTCCAAAATGACGAAACAACGCCGTACGACTTTGAGAAATGGGTGCATGGATTTGAAAAGGAGCACTACCATGGTGCACCGCTCTCCAGCGATGGTAAATCATAGAACAGCCACGGGGATCCTGTTTTACAGAAAAAATCCACGTGACGGAAAAACGAATGATAAAAAACTTCCAAGACCCGATTGAGGTTCGGATAGGATTTTTTGGGTATGAAACTAACCAGTGACGGCTGAAAGATGTGACAGCTGTAGAACTCACCGAGAGCTTCGTTTTAACTGGTTATCGCTCCCGTAACTCTAAACGAGCCAAGAGTTATGGCCCTCCGAAGAATCGATATCCACAGGGTGCAACATCTAAGGTGCAAGATGCAACATCCGTCCAAAATGACGAAACAGTGCCGTACGACTTTGAGAAATGGGTGCATGGATTTGAAAAGGAGCACTACCATGGTGCACCGCTCTCCAGCGATGGTAAATCATAGAACAGCCACGGGGATCCTGTTTTACAGAAAAAATCCACGTGACGGAAAAACGAATGACAAAAAACTTCCAAGACCCGGTTGAGGTTCGGTTAGGATTTTATGGGTATGAAACTAACCAGTGACGGCTGAAAGCTGTCATAGCTGTAGAACTCACCGAGAGCATCGTTTTGACAGGTTATCGCTCCCGTAACTCTAAACGACCCAAGAGTTATGGCCCTCCGAAGAATCGATATCCACAGGGTGCAACATCTACGGTGCAAGGTGCAACATCCGTCCAAAATGACGAAACAGTGCCGTACGACTTTGAGAAATGGGTGCATGGATTTGAAAAGGAGCACTACCATGGTGCACCGCTCTCCAGCGATGGTAAATCATAGAATAGCCACGGGGATCCTGTTTTACAGAAAAAATCCATGTGACGGAAAAACGAATGATAAAAAACATCCAAGACCCGATTGAGGTTCGGTTAGGATTTTTTGGGTATGAAACTAACCAGTGACGGCTGAAAGCTGTCATAGCTGTAGAACTCACCGAGAGCTTCGTTTTGACTTGTTATCGCTCCCGTAACTCTAAACGAGCCAAGAGTTATGGCCCTCCGAGGAATCGATATCCACAGGGTGCAACATCTACGGTGCAAGGTGCAACATCCGTCCAAAATGACGAAACAGTGTCGTACGACTTTGAGAAATGGGTGCATGGATTTGAAAAGGAGCACTACCATGGTGCACCGCTCTCCAGCGATGGTAAATCATAGAACAGCCACGGGGATCCTGTTTTACAGAAAAAATCCACGTGACGGAAAAACGAATGATAAAAAACTTCCAAGACCCGATTGAGGTTCGGTTAGGATTTTTTGGGTATGAAACTAACCAGTGACGGCTAAAAGATGTCATAGCTGTAGAACTCACCGAGAGCTTCGTTTTGACTGGTTATCGCTCCCGCAACTCTAAACGAGCCAAGAGTTATGGCCCTCCGAAGAATCCATATCCACAGGGTGCAACATCTACGGTGCAAGGTGCAACATCCGTCCAAAATGACGAAACAGTGCCGTACGACTTTGAGAAATGGGTGCATGGATTTGAAAAGGAGCACTACCATGGTGCACCGCTCTCCAGCGATGGTAAATCATAGAACAGCCACGGGGATCCTGTTTTACAGAAAAAATCCACGTGACGGAGAAACGAATGATAAAAAACTTCCAAGAACCGATTGAGGTTCGGATAGGATTTTTTGGGTGTGAAACTAACCAGTGACGGCTGAAAGATGTCACGGCTGTAGAACTCACCGAGAGCTTCGTTTTAACTGGTAATCGCTCTCGTAACTCTAAACGAGCCAAGAGTTATGGCCCTCCGAAGAATCGATATCCATAGGGTGCAACATCTAAGGTGCAAGGTGCAACATCCGTCCAAAATGACGAAACAGTGCCGTACGACATTGAGAAATGGGTGCATGGATTTGAAAAGGAGCACTACCATGGTGCACCACTCTCCAGCGATGGTAAATCATAGAACAGCCACGGGGATCCTGTTTTACAGAAAAAATCCACGTGACGGAAAAACGAAGGATAAAAAAATTCCAAGACCCGGTTGAGGTTTGGTTAGGATTTTTTGGGTATGAAACTAACCAGTGACGGCTGAAAGCTGTCATAGCTGTAGAACTCGCCGAGAGCTTCGTTTTGACTGGTTATCACTCCCGTATCTCTAAACGAACCAAGAGTTATGGCCCTCCGATGAATCGATATCCACGGGGTGCAACATCTACGGTGCAAGGTGCAACATCCGTCCAAAATGACGAAACAGTGCCGTACGACTTTGAGAAATGGGTGCATGGATTTGAAAAGGAGCATTACCATGGTGCACCGCTCTCCAGCGATGGTAAATCATAGAACAACCATGGGGATCCTGTTTTACAAAAAAAATCCACGCGACGGAAAAACGAAGGATAAAAAACTTCCCAGACCCGGTTGAGGTTCGGTTAGGATTTATTGGGTATGAAACTTACCAGTGACGGCTGAAAGCTGTCATAGCTGTAGAACTCGCCGAGAGCTTCGTTTTGACTGGTTATCGCTCCCATAACTCTAACGAGCCAAAAGTTATGGCCCTCCGAAGAATCGATATCCACAGGGTGCAACATGTACGGTGCAAGGTGCAACATCCGTCCAAAATGACGAAACAGTGTCGTACGACTTTGAGAAATGGGTCCATGGATTTGAAAAGGAGCACTACCATGGTGCACCGCTCTCCAGCGATGGTAAATCATAGAACAGCCAACGGGATCCTGTTTTACAGAAAAAATCCACGTGACGGAAAAACGAAGGATAAAAAACTTCCAAGACCCGGTTGAGGTTCGGTTAGGATTTTTTGGGTATGAAACTAACCAGTGACGGCCGAAAGCTGTCATAGCTGTAGAACTCACCGAGAGCTTCGTTTTGACTGGTTGTCGCTCCCGTAACTCTGAACGAGCCAAGAGTTATGGCCTTCCGAAGAATCGATATCCACAGGGTGCAACATCTACGGTGCAAGGTGCAACATCCGTCCAAAATGACGAAACAGTGCCGTACGACTTTGAGAAATGGGTGCATGGATTTGAAAAGGAGCACTACCGTGGTGCACCGCTCTCCAGCGATGGTAAATCATAGAACATCCACGGGGATCCTGTTTTACAGAAAAAATCCACGTGACGGAAAAACGAAGGATAAAAAACTTCCAAGACCCGGTTGAGGTTGGGTTAGGATTTTTTGGGTATGAAACTAACCAGTGACGGCTGAAAGCTGTCATACCTGTAGAACTCGCCGAGAGCTTCGTTTTGGCTGGTTATCGCGCCCGTAACTCTGAACGAGCCAAGAGTTATGGCCCTCCGAAGAATCGATATCCACAGGGTGCAACATCTACGGTGCAAGGTGCAACCTCCGTCCAAAATGACGAAACAGTGCCGTACGACTTTGAGAAATGGGTGCATGGATTTGAAAAGGAGCACTACCATGGTGCACCGCTCTCCAGCGATGGTAAATCATAGAACAGCCACGGGGATCCTGTTTTACAGAAAAAATCCACGTGACGGAAAAACGAATGATAAAAAACTTCCAAGACCCGATTAAGGTTCGGTAAGGATTTTTTGGGTATGAAACCAACCAGTGACGGCTAAAAGCGGTCATAGCTGTAGAACTCACCGAGGGCTTCCTTTTGAATGGTTATCGCTCCCGTAACTCTCAACGAACCAAGAGTTATGGCCCTCCGAAGAATCGATATCCACCGGGTGCAACATCTACGGTGCAAGGTGCAACATCCGTCCAAAATGACGAAACAGTGTCGTTCGACTTTGAGAAATGGGTGCATGGATTTGAAAAGGAGCACTACAATGGTGCACCGCTCTCCAGCGATGGTAAATCATAGAACAGCCACGGGGATCCTGTTTTACAGAAAAAATCCACGTGACGGAAAAACGAATGATAAAAAACTTCCAAGACCCGATTGAGGTTCGGTTAGGGTTTTTTGGATATGAAACTAAGCAGTGACGGCTGAAAGCTGTCATAGCTGTAGAACTCACCGAGAACATCGTTTTGACTGGTTATCGCTCCCGTGACTCTAAACGAGCCAAGAGTTATGGCCCTCCGAAGAATCGATATCCACAGGGTGCAACATCTACGGTGCAAGGTGCAACATCCGTCCAAAATGACGAAACAGTGCCGTACGACTTTGAGAAATGGGTGCATGTATTTGAAAAGGAGCACTACCATGGTGCACCGTTCTCCAGCGATGGTAAATCATAGAACAGCCACGGGGATCCTGTTTTACAGAAAAAATCCACGTGACGGAAAAACGAATGATAAAAAACTTCCAAGACCCGATTGAGGTTCGGTTAGGATTTTTTGGGTATGAAACTAACCAGTGACGGCTGAAAGCCGTCATAGCTGTAGAACTCACCGAGAGCTTCGTTTTGACTGGTTATCGCTCCCGTAACTCTAAACGAGCCAAGAGTTATGGCCCTCCGAAGAATCGATATCCACAGGGTGCAACATCTACGGTGCAAGGTGCAACATCCGTCCAAAATGACAAAACAGTGTCGTACGACTTTGAGAAATTGGCGCATGGATTTGAAAAGGAGCACTACCATGGTGCACCGCTCTCCGGCGATGGTAAATCAAAGAACAGCCACGGGGATCCTGTTTTACAGAAAATATCCACGTGACGGAAAAACGAAGGATAAAAAACTTCCAAGACCCGATTGCGGTTCGGATAGGTTTTTTTGGGTATGAAACTAACCAGTGACGGCTGAAAGCGGTCACAGCTGTAGAACTCAGCGAGAGCTTCGTTTTGACTGGTTATCGCTCCCGTAACTCTGAACGAGCCAAGAGTTATGGCCCTCCGAAGAATCGATATCCACAGGGTGCAACATCTACGGTGCAAGGTGCAACATCCGTCCAAAATGACGAAACAGTGCCGTACGACTTTGAGAAATGGGTGCATGGATTTGAAACGGAGCACTACCATGGTTCACCACTCTCCAGCGATGGTAAATCATAAAACAGCCACGGGGATCCTGTTTTACAGAAAAAATCCACGTGACGGAAAAACGAATGATAAAAAACTTCCAAGACCCGATTGAGGTTCGATTAGGATTTTTTGGGTATGAAACTAACCAGTGACGGCTGAAAGCTGTCATAGCTGTAGAACTCACCGAGAGCTTCGTTTTAACTGGTTATCGCTCCCGTAACTCTAAACGAGCCAAGACTTATGGCCCTTCGAAGAATCGATATCCACAGGGTGCAACATCTACGGTGCAAGGTGCAACATCCGTCCAAAATGACGAAACAGTGCCGTACGACTTTGAGAAATGGGTGCATGGATTTGAAAAGGAGCACTACCGTGGTGCACCGCTCTCCAGCGATGGTAAATCATAGAACAGCCACGTGGATCCTGTTTTACAGAAAAAATCCACGTGACGGAAAAACGAAGGATAAAATACTTCCAAGACCCGGTTGAGGTTCGGTTAGGATTTTTTGGGTATGAAACTAACCAGTGACGGTTGAAAGCGGTCATAGCTGTAGAACTCGCCGAGAGCTTCGTTTTGACTGGTTATCGCTCCCGTAACTCTGAACGAGCCAAGAGTTATGGCCCTCCGAAGAATCGATATCCACAGGGTGCAACATATACGGTGCAAGGTGCAACATCCGTCCAAAATGACGAAACAGTGCCGTACGACTTTGAGAAATGGGTTCATGGATTTGAAAAGGAGCACTACCATGGCGCACCGCTCTCCAGCGATGGTAAATCATAGAACAGCCACGGGGATGCTGTTTTACAGAAAAAATCCACGTGACGGAAAAACGAATGATAAATAACTTCCAAGACCCGATTGAGGTTCGGTTAGGATTTTTTGGGTATGAAACCAACCGGTGACGGCTAAAAGCTGTCATAGCTGTAGAACTCAACGAGAGCTTCGTTTTGACTGGTTATCGCTCCCGTAACTCTAAACGAACCAAGAGTTATGTCCCTCCGAAGAATTGATATCCACAGGGTGCAACATCTACGGTGCAAGGTGCAACATCCGTCCAAAATGACGAAACAGTGCCATACGACTTTGAGAAATTGGTGCATGGATTTGAAACGGAGTACTACCATGGTGCACCACTCTCCAGGTATGGTAAATCATAGAACAGCCACGAGGATCCTGTTTTACAGAAAAAATCCACGTGACGGAAAAACGAAGGATAAAAAACTTCCAAGACCTGGTTGAGGTTCGGTTAGGATTTTTAGAGTATGAAACTAACCAGTGACGGCTGAAAGCTGTCATAGCTGTAGAACTCGCCGAGAGCTTCGTTTTGACTGGTTATCGCTCCCGTAACTCTAAACGAGCCAAGAGTTATGGCCCTCCGAAGAATCGATATCCACAGGGTGCAACATCTACGGTGCAAGGTGCAACATCCGTCCAAAATGACGAAACAGTGCCGTACGACTTTGAGGAATTGGTGCATGGATTTGAAACGGAGCACTACCATGGTGCACCACTCTCCAGGTATGGTAAATCATAGAACAGCCACGGGGATCCTGTTTTACAGAAAAAATCCACGTGATGGAAAAACGAAGGATTAAAAACTTCCAAGACCCGATTGAGGTTCGGATAGGTTTTTTTGAGTATGAAACTAACCAGTGACGGCTGAAATCTGTCACAGCTGTAGAACTCACCGAGAGCTTCGTTTTGACTAGTTATCGCTCCCGTAACTCTGAACGAGCCAAGAGTTATGGCCCTCCGAAGAATCGATATCCACAGGGTGCAACATCTACGGTGCAAGGTGCAACATCCGTCCAAAATGACGAAACAGTGCCGTACGACTTTGAGAAATGGGTGCATGGATTTGAAACGGAGCACTACCATGGTGCACCACTCTCCAGCGATGGTAAATCATAGAACAACCACGGGGATCCTGTTTTACAGAAAAAATCCACGTGACGGAAAAACGAAGGATAAAAAACTTCCAAGACCCGGTTGAGGTTCGGTTAGGATTTTTTGGGTATGAAACTAACCAGTGACGGCTGAAAGCTGTCATAGCTGTAGAACTCATCGAGAGCTTTGTTTTGACTGGTTATCGCTCCCGTAACTCTAAACGAGCCAAGAGTTATGGCCCTCCGAAGAATCGATATCCACAGGGTGCAAGGTGCAACATCCGTCCAAAATGACGAAACAGTGTCGTACGACTTTGAGAAATTGGTGCATGGTTTTGAAACGGAGCACTACCATGGTGCACCACTCTCCAGGTATGGTAAATCATAGAACAGCCACGGGGATCCTGTTTTACAGAAAAAATCCACGTGACGGAAAAACGAAGGATAAAAAACTTCCAAGACCCGATTGAGGTTCGGATAGGATTTTTTGGGTATGAAACTAACCAGTGACGGCTGAAAGCTGTCAGCTATTTGACTGGTTGTCGCTCCCGTAACTCTGAACGAGCCAAGAGTTATGGCCTTCCGAAGAATCGATATCCACAGGGTGCAACATCTACGGTGCAAGGTGCAACATCCGTCCAAAATGACGAAACAGTGTCGTACGACTTTGAGAAATTGGTGCATGGATTTGAAACGGAGCACTACCATGGTGCACCACTCTCCAGGTATGGTAAATCATAGAACAGCCACGGGGATCCTGTTTTACAGAAAAAATCCACGTGACGGAAAAACGAAGGATAAAAAACTTCCAAGACCCAATTGAGGTTCGGATAGGATTTTTTGGGTATGAAACTAACCAGTGACGGCTGAAAGCAGTCATAGCTGTAGAACTCACCGAGAGCTTCGTTTTGACTGGTTATCGCTCCCGTAACTCTGAACGAGCCAAGAGTTATGGCCCTCCGAAGAATCGATATCCACAGGGTGCAACATCTACGGTGCAAGGTGCAACATCCGTCCAAAATGACGAAACAGTGCCGTACGACTTTGAGAAATTGGTGCATGGATTTGAAACGGAGCACTACCACGGTGCACCACTCTCTAGTGATGGTAAATCATAGAACAGCCACGGGGATCCTGTTTTACAGAAAAAATCCACGTGACGGAAAAACGAAGGATAAAAAACTTCCAAGGCCCGATTGAGGTTCGGTTAGGATTTTTTGGTTACGAAACTAACCAGTGACGGCTGAAAGCAGTCATAGCTGTAGAACTCACCGAGAGTTTCGTTTTGACTGGTTATCGCTCCCGTAACTCTAAACGAGCCAAGAGTTATGGCCCTCCGAAGAATCGATATCCACAGGGTGCAACATCTACGGTGCAAGGTGCAACATCCGTCCAAAATGACGAAACAGTGCCGTACGACTTTGAGAAATTGGTGCATGGATTTGAAACGGAGCACTACCATGGTGCACCACTCTCCAGGTATGGTAAATCATAGAACAGCCACGGGGATCCTGTTTTACAGAAAAAATCCACGTGACGGAAAAACGAAGGATAAAAAACTTTCAAGACCCGGTTGAGGTTCGGTTAGGATTTTTTGGGTATGAAACAAACCAGTGATGACTGAAAGCTGTCATAGCTGTAGAACTCACCGAGAGTTTCGTTTTGACTGGTTATCGCTCCCGTAACTCTAAACGAGCCAAGAGTTATGGCCCTCCGAATAATCGATATCCACAGGGTGTAACATCTACGGTGCAAGGTGCAACATCCGTCCAAAATGACGAAACAGTGCCGTACGACTTTGAGAAATTGGTGCATGGATTTGAAACGGAGCACTACCACGGTGCACCACTCTCCAGGTATGGTAAATCATAGAACAGCCACGGGGATCCTGTTTTACAGAAAAAATCCACGTGACGGAAAAAGGAAGGATAAAAAACTTCCAAGACCCGATTGAGGTTCGGATAGGATTTTTTGGGTATGAAACTAACCAGTGACGGCTGAAAGATGTCGCTGCTGTAGAACTCATCGAGAGCTTCGCTTTAACTGGTTATCGCTCCCGTAACTCTAAACGAGCCAAGAGTTATGGCCCTCCGAAGAATCGATATCCACAGGGTGCAACATCTACGGTGCAAGGTGCAACATCCGTCCAAAATGACGAAACAACGCCGTATGACTTTGAGAAATGGGTGCATGGATTTGAAAAGGAGCACTACCATGGTGCACCACTCTCCAGCGATGGTAAATCATAGAACAGCCACGGGGATCCTGTTTTACAGAAAAAATCCACGTGACGGAAAAACGAATGATAAAAAACTTCGAAGACCCGATTGAGGTTCGGATAGGATTTTTTGGGTATGAAACTAACCAGTGACGGTTGAAAGATGTCACTGCTGTAGAACTCACTGAGAGCTTCGTTTTAACTAGTTATCGCTCCCGTAACTCTAAACGAGCCAAGAGTTATGGCCCTCCGAAGAATCGATATCCACAGGGTGCAACATCGAAGGTGCAAGGTGCAACATCCGTCCAAAATGACGAAACAGTGCCGTACGACTTTGAGAAATGGGTGCATGGATTTGAAAAGGAGCACTACAGTGGTGCACCGCTCTCCAACGATGGTAAATCATAGAACAGCCACGGGGATCCTGTTTTACAGAAAAAATCCACGTGACGGAAAAACGAATGATAAAAAACTTCCAAGACCCGGTTGAGGTTCGGTTAGGATTTTTTGGGTATGAAACTAAAAAGTGACGGCTGAAAGCTGTCATAGCTGTAGACTCACCGAGAGCATCGTTTTGACTGGTTATCGCTCCCGTAACTCTAAACGAGCCAAGAGTTATGGCCCTCCGAAGAATCGATATCCACAGGGTGCAACATCTACGGTGCAAGGTGCAACATCCGTCCAAAATGACGAAACAGTGCCATACGACTTTGAGAAATGGGTGCATGGATTTGAAAAGGAGCACTACCATGGTGCACCGCTCTCCAGCAATGGAAAATCATAGAACAGCCACGGGGATCCTGTTTTACAGAAAAAATCCACGTGACGGAAAAACGAATGATAAAAAACTTCCAAGACCCGATTGAGGTTCGGTTCGGATTTTTTTGGTATGAAACCAACCAGTGACGGCTAAAAGCTGTCATAGCTGTAGAACTTACCGAGAGCTTCGTTTTGACTGGTTATCGCTCCCGTAACTCTAAACGAACCAAGAGTTATGGCCCTCCGAAGAATTGATATCCACAGGGTGCAACATCTACGGTGCAAGGAGCAACATCCATCCAAAATGACGAAACAGTGCCGTACGACTTTGAGAAATTGGTGCATGGATTTGAAACGGAGTACTACCATGGTGCACCACTCTCCATGTGACGACCGCCCATGACTCCCGCACCAAAACAAGGAAATAGTGCGCTGAAAGGTGTGCAAGGCAGCCATGGACGATAGTCAGGGTAAAATAAAATCGCAGAATTCTCTATCACAACTCACAGCGCATGGATAAAATACAATAGAGAAATATATAGTGAAGCCTTATAACAGAAAATCATCATATAAGCATCACAGTAGTTTTATACAATCATCTCAATAAATCCATACATCAAGACCTCACTACAAAACACTCATCAAATACAGCAGCGGATACCCAGTACATATAAGAAATAATATGCATAGCCTCCTGCTCGTCTTCGTCATCATCAGTGGAGAACTCTAAGCACAGCACCTGCCACCTGCTACCTAGTCTGCCCATCCCAACATGGATGAAAAGCCCAAGATAATAAGAGGAGACATAAAACCTTGAGTCAGACAAAGTCTTAGTGAGCTGTAAATTAACTATCAAACATACCAAAAGAGCATAAGGGATAAAAGGAATAGGAACCAAACCATCCCACTCCACCTCTTCTCACAGTGATAGCCCCTAGACACACACTAAGGAGAAGCAAACATAGCATAGCAGCTAATTAAAGTAAAGCAAGAATCACTCGAGTCAAGGGTGATGCTTTCCAAATACAACCCCCAAGGCCTAAACCAAGATCAGATAAGCACCCAGATAACACCACTCTTGAGGCCGAATGATAATACAACCAAACATCCATGACTCTGGCTATCACTGTTATCATTGCCTTGATATCACCGTTAGTTGAATGACCACCTGTCAAGGGCTAATGGTAACCCCGGTCTAGACATAACTCCGCACGTCATCGTGACCCGTGCCTAAGCCGAACGCATCAGCCCAGAGTACTAGCACGTCATCGTGACCCGTGCCTAGAACGTCATCGTGACCCGTTCCAACGTACCCTTGCTTTAAGTATGCTAGAACCTTCAACAACGATGAGATCTTAGCCTCCTAGTCGTCATCCTCGACGACTATTTCCATTCTAGCTCAAGCGCCTCTCAAGCTAACCATTATCCACCCCAACCCGGACCGCATCACCGAGTTATAACTTTGCACGTCGTCATGACCCGTGCTTGGAACGTCATCGTGACCCGTCCCATCACAACATATGTCTTGCCTCATCACATCATAGCAAAGTCTCTCATCTTGGAACGTCATCATGACCCGTCCCATCTTAACATCGCACTTTGCTTCATTGCACCATAGCAAAGTTCCATCTCGATCTCATGCTTTGCTTCCTCGCATCATGGCAAAGACCATCGTCATCGAATCCATCCATATGAGCTTCCACGTCCGCTTCATATGTCATAGGCAGCTTTCAACATTCAAGAGCCTTTCCACTTAGCTTTTGAATCATCTCGAATCAACTTGTTCCAAATCAACCACTAGCTAACTTGAAACAATCCAAATCAATCATCAATACAAACAATCAAGCATTCAAACAAGATCTAACAAGTAATATCAACAATAATGGCAATTTCGTAAATAAACGAGCAAAAGTCCAACATGCATGATTCATAGGTTTTTAGCATAGATCTATCAAATATAAAACATGGGTTTTGTCTCTAACACTTGTTAAATAAACTTGCATAAGTAAACATCTAAAAAAAAATGATGGATCTACATGCAGACTTTAGGAAAATGCGAGAAAACACTATCTTAAACACATAAACAAGCCACCGATCCACTATACTTCTTTGGGTCCGCATGAGAGATAACCACCACTCACCAAATCACCCAAACACTCCAAAAACTACACACTTCAGATCTGGACAGCGAAGATCAAGGTTTGATCCGGCAATATCTCGCTCAAATCGATGAATTCTAGCTCGAACGGATGAAGATCTTCAATTTTGGCACTTGGATCGTCGATCTCGATCTTCGATCTTGGATGGATGTTAGATCTAGATTAGAATGGAGAAAAGAAGATGAAGAAATGTAGTAGACGAGTCTTCAAAATGGCAGCACTTCGTCGCTTCAAAAACCGGTGCCAAAAAGTGAGCCGAACCCCTCTATTTATAGGCTGAACACCCCATGAGTCGTCCGCCCCTATGAGTCGTCCACGAGACACGACTCACGACTCAAGCCTTCTAATGACTCACGCGACTCAACGGCTCATGCTATAACACGACTCAACTGCTAAAGACAAAAGCGACTCACAAGGCTTACGACTCAACTCCTATGCGACTAAACAACCCTGCGACATACGACTCATGGTACACGACTCATCTACAAAGCCGGCCCTATGTCCTAACGACTCAACCTGTGACGACTCACGACATATGGTTCACCGACTCATCTCCTAGCTACCCAACGACTTACGACTCAAAACAACTTATGACCTATGACTCGGCCAAACGACTCATCTTGCTAACCCGCTATCTCCTATGAGTCGTAACCTGCTATCTCGCATGAGTCGTAACCCGCTATCTCCTATGACTCGGCAAACCCCATGAGTCGTAACTCGTTGACTCGGCCACACCTATACTCGCTCCTTCTCTAAGTCGGACACAACTCTAAGTCGTCAAAGCCTATGAGTCGAATCCCTATGAGTCGGTCACGACTCATCACTTGACCCCTATCTCGCCTCTCTCCTTAAGTCGGCCCATCCACTTAAGTCGTCTACGACTTATCTATGAGTCGGTCACGACTCATCACTAGCACTCGGGTTAACTTCTAAACGACTCAAGCTAGAGGCAACACAAACAACACTAACGACCTGCAAATTCTACGATTTATCGATACGTAAAATACGGGTCGTTACATTCTCTCCCCCTTAGGAATTTCGCCCCCGAAATTCCAAGCAAACAACAGCAATCAAAATTATTCCGCATGCCTATCATTCATAGCAATCAACAATCCATGCAACCAATTCTACCCTAGCATGCAGAATTCTAAGACTTAGAACAAGCTACAAATTCATGAGATGTCACGACACTTTAGGGCCATACCTCGAAGAGTCCGGGATGAGCTTCCTTCATCCTCTCTTCCTCCTCCCACGTACAGTCGTTAACATCATCACTCCATTGTACCTTGAGCAACGTAATCGTCTTCCTCCTAAGCTGTTTCGTATCGGTTTCAACAATACGAAGCGGCTTACGAGGTCTCGTAACCACGGGGTCAACCTCTAAGTCTTCACAGCTATCAGCAGAAACCACCGTAGTAGGGTCATGCACATACTTCCGTAGATAAGACACATGAAAAACATTGTGCACACCCGCCATCTTTTCCGGTAACTCCAATCTATAAGCGAGCTTTCCAATACGCTCGATAATCGGGAATGGTCCAACAAATCTTGGAGTCAACTTTCCTTTCTTCCCGAATCTAATAACATTCTTCAATGGAGAAATCTTCACAAAAACCATATCGCCCACGTCGAATTCCAAATCCTTTCGACGATTGTCGGCATAACTCTTCTGACGATCTTGGGCTGCCTTCATTCTTTGCCGAATGATCTCTATACAATCCGAGGTCTGTCGAATCATCTCTGGCCCAAGCATCAGCTTTTCTCCAGTTTCCAACCAACATGTCGGAGAGTTACACGGTCTTCCATATAATGCCTCATATGGTGCCATACCAATACTCGACTGATAACTGTTATTATATGCAAACTCCACCAAATGAAGGTGATCTTCCCATGATCCTCCGAAGTCCAAAACACATGCTCTAAGGAGATCCTCCAACACTCGGTTGACTCTCTCAGTCTGACCATCTGTTTGAGGGTGATAGGCTGTACTCAAACACAACTCGGTTCCCAAAACTTCCTGGAAGCTCTTCCAAAATCTACTAGTGAACAATGGGTCTCGATCGCTCACTATACTCTTCGGAACACCATGGAATCGAACAATCCACTTCACATACAGCTCAGCCAACTTCGATGCAGTCCTAGTCGATCGAACATGAATGAACCTTGCACTCTTAGTCAAACGATCTATTATGACCCAAATTCCTTCATTCCCTGCTCTTGTCCTCGGTAGACCATCGATAAAATCCATCGACACTTGCTCCCATTTCCATGTAGGAACCTCTAATGGCTGAAGTAGTCCACTGGGCTTCTTCTGTTCAGCTTTCACTAACTGGCAATTCATACACTTGGAAATAAAATTTCCAACATCTTTCTTCATACCTTCCCAGTAGTAAGCCCTCTTCATATCCCGATACATCTTATTACCACCTGGATGAATCGTCAACTTCGAGTGATGACTTTCCCTCAGAACTTCATCTCTCAATCCATCAATGTCGGGAACAACCAATCGTCCTTGCTTTCGAAGCCAACCCTCTCGATCGACCTCGAATCCCTTATCCTTCTCTGGAGTCAATCCAGCTTCCAAATCTCGGATAATCTTGACAAGCTTATCGTCTCTCTTTTGGCTCTCGCCAATTCTTTCAACAAGAGTAGGTCTTATCGATAAGTTTGCCAACAACTCAGGTTCCAATTCACATCTAGGCCTGAAATCAAACTCAGCCAAATACTCGAGACTCTTCCATTCTGAAAACATGACTCCCAAACCTGCATGTCTTCGACTTAACGCATCAGCCACTGCGTTACCTTTCCCTGGAGTATAGGCTATATCAAAATCATATGATGCTAGGAACTCTAGCCACCGTTGCTGTCGAAGATTCAAATCCTTTTGGGAGAACAGATACTTCAACGACTTATGATCTGTGAACAACTCGAATCTAACTCCCAATAGATAGTGTCTCCACATCTTCAAAGCAAACACAATCGCCGCTAACTCCAGATCATGAGTCGGATAATTCCTTTCATGCGGCTTCAGTTGTCGACTAGCATACGCAACAACTTTATCCTTCTGCATTAGCACTGCTCCTAATCCAGTGCCACATGCATCGGTGTAAACCACCATCTCATCATTCCCACTTGGAATAGTCAAAACAGGAGCACTTGTCAGTCGCTCTTTCAGGATTACGAAAGCTTGCTCACACTTATCATCCCATCTGAACACTTGGTTCTTTTTCGTCAATCCTGTCAACGGTGCAGCTATCTTGGAAAAGTCTTTGATAAACCGACGATAATATCCTGCTAATCCAAGAAAACTTCTCACATCAGATGCATTCTTAGGTCTAACCCAATCCTGGATCGCTGCCACCTTAGCGGGATCAACCGCTATTCCATTTCCAGAGATAACATGACCTAAGAACCTCACTTCACTCTTCCAGAAGTGACACTTCTAAAACTTAGCCTTCAGCTGATGTTTCCGCAAGATTTCCAAAACAATCCTCAAGTGCGTCTTGTGCTCTTCCTCAGTTCTGGAATAAACCAAAATATCATCCACGAACACAAGTACGAACTTATTCAACTGATCTCTGAATACTCTATTCATAAGATCCACAAAATATGCTGGCACGTTAGTTAATCCAAACGGCATTACCAGCCACTCATAAAATCCGGATGGTGTCCTGAAAGCAGTCTTCGGCACACTATCCTTCGCCACTCTCAACTGGTGAAATCCCATTGCTAAATCCATCTGAGAAAACACCTTAGCCTCGTGAAGCTGATCAAACAAGTCATCTATTCTCGGCAATGGATACTTGTTCTTCTTAGTCACCTTATTCAGCTCACGATAATCCACACACAACCTTAACGATCCATCCGCTTTGGTTGCGAACACAACTGGCGCACCCCATTCGGACACACTTCTCCGAATGAATCCTTTCCGCAAAAGGTCATCAACTTGCACCTTCAGCTCTTGCTATTCCCTCGGTGCCATCCGCCTAAGAGGCATCACAACAGGTCTGGCTCCCTCAACTAGATCGATACGAAACTCGATCTCCCTATGCGGCGGCAACCCTTTGACTTCGTCAAAGACATCCTCAAATCTATTCACAATAGGCACCGATGACAGTCCATCTCGTGGAACAACCAGCGAATACATGAAGCTCATGAAGACGCCTTCCTCATGCTTACATCGTATCACAACCTTTCGCCCATCCACATTTCCGACTGTCACCTCAAGCCTCTCACAATCAATCCTAGCCGCATACTTCCTAAGCCAGTCCATACCCAAAATAATTCCGAACCCCGCAAAGTTCAGAACAAAGCAATCACAAACAAACGAGCAATCATGACTCGACACAACTAGACCACGGCATATCATACACAAACATGACGAACCCCCCACTGGATTAGTCACAACCAATGGCCTATCAACAATATCCGGTTTCAAACCTAACCGGCCTATCAAATCATCACAAACAAAAGAATGCGACGCTCCAGTATCAAACAACACTCTAACTGGAACACCACAAATGGAAAGAGTACCTTGAACCACCACACTCTTCCCCTTCTCTTCAGCAGTAGGAACTCTTGAAGATGACGGCACAGCTTCCAAAGCATAAGCTTGCACAACCTGCCTATCTTTCCTCGGCTCTGGACAGTCCTTCTTGATGTGTCCCAGCTTATCACAGTTGTGGCACTTCAACTGCACCTTTGGATTCTTACAATCCCGGGAGAGATGACCCTTCTGTCGGCAGTTATAGCAGGTCACTTCGCCCTTTGGCTTCTTCTGGCCATCCTTACCTTTCTGCTGTTGCTGCTTCCTCTTCTTATTACCATTCTGCTATGGTTTAGATCCTTCCCTGGTTACAGCAACAACAGAACCTTCCTTAGGGAACAAACTCTCATGCCTCAAAGCTTTCTCCACAAGCTTCTCAAATGGATCGTCCAGATGATCCACTAACTGCCTTCCCAGATAAGCATCCAGACCAGTCACAAACTTTTCATTCTTCTGGTAAGGAGAATCAATATATGATCTGGCATACTTAGACAAAGCTTCGAACTCAGAAATATACTCAAGAACAGGCCTCCCACCTTGCTTGAGTTCTACAAACCTTTTGAACAAAGCAGACTTCTGAACAGTGGAGATGAACTTGGCTTCAAATCTATCTTGGAACTGCTCCCAAGTAATCTCTTCTTCTGGTGTATCGATGGTAATAGAATTCCACCAATCAGCAGCTCTTCCCTGAAGCTGTCTCGATGCAAGCTTCCTCTTAGTTGCATCATCAATTCCCGAATCACCAAAAATCCTTCGGCAAGCATCAATCCATCTCTGTACCTCAATAGTCGACTCTGTCCCCAAGAAAGCTTTTCCTCCAAGAGAAGTATAATCTTTGCAAAGCTTAGCAAAATCCACTGGTCTTGGAGCTTGGACTTGAACTCCCACATCCACAGAAGATCCTGAAGCTGGTACCCTTCTCATGATAGAAGTCATCATAGCTTCAAACATAGCTCCATAATCAACAGCTTCCCTAGCAGCTCGACTATCCCTCGCAGCTTGTCTCTCACTTCGACTCATTCTTAATATCTGTAAAAAGAATGATTAGAACACCTTAAGAAACAACTGCATAAGGAGTTCAAATCCTTCTAAACTACTATACTATATATAGTAATCATCCATCAAAATACAATTACGTCTCTCTTACGTAGTTACGTCAGCGAGCATTGGCTAAAATCGATTAACCAAAGCTTTGATACCAAATGTGACGACCGCCCATGACTCCCGCACCAAAACAAGGAAATAGTGCGCTGAAAGGTGTGCAAGGCAGCCATGGACGATAGTCAGGGTAAAATAAAATCGCAGAATTCTCTATCACAACTCACAGCGCATGGATAAAATACAATAGAGAAATATATAGTGAAGCCTTATAACAGAAAATCATCATATAAGCATCACAGTAGTTTTATACAATCATCTCAATAAATCCATACATCAAGACCTCACTACAAAACACTCATCAAATACAGCAGCGGATACCTAGTACATATAAGAAATAATATGCATAGCCTCCTGCTCGTCTTCGTCATCATCAGTGGAGAACTCTAAGCACAGCACCTGCCACCCGCTACCTAGTCTTCCCATGCCAACATGGATGAACAGCCCAAGATAATAAGAGGAGACATAAAACCTTGAGTCAGACAAAGTCTTAGTGAGCAGTAAATTAACTATCAAACATACCAAAAGAGCATAAGGGATAAAAGGAATAGGAACCAAACCATCCCACTCCACCTCTTCTCACAGTGATAGCACCTAGACACACACTACGGAGAAGCAAACATAGCATAGCAGCTAATTAAAGTAAAGCAAGAATCACTCGAGTCAAGGGTGATGCTTTCCAAATACAACCCCCAAGGCCTAAACCAAGATCAGATAAGCACCCAGAAAACACCACTCTTGAGGCCGAATGATAATACAACCAAACATCCATGACTCTGGCTATCACTGTTATCATTGCCTTGATATCACCGTTAGTTGAATGACCACCTATCAAGGGCTAATGGTAACCCCGGTCTAGACATAACTCCGCACGTCATCGTGACCCGTGCCTAAGCCGAACGCATCAGCCCAGAGTACTAGCACGTCATCGTGACCCGTGCCTGGAACGTCATCGTGACCCGTTCCAACGTACCTTTGCTTTAAGTATGCTAGAACCTTCAACAACGATGAGATCTTAGCCTCCTAGTCATCCTCCTCAACGACTATTTCCATTCTAGCTCAAGCGCCTCTCAAGCTAACCATTATCCACCCCAACCCGGACCGCATCACCGAGTTATAACTTTGCACGTCGTCATGACCCGTGCTTGGAACGTCATCGTGACCCGTCCCATCACAACATATGTCTTGCCTCATAACATCATAGCAAAGTCTCTCATCTTGGAACGTCATCATGACCCGTCCCATCTTAACATCACACTTTGCTTCATCGCACCATAGCAAAGTTCCATCTCGATCTCATGCTTTGCTTCCTCGCATCATGGCAAAGACCATCGTCATCGAATCCATCCATATGAGCTTCCACGTCCGCTTCATATGTCATAGGCAGCTTTCAACATTCAAGAGCCTTTCCACTTAGCTTTTGAATCATCTCGAATCAACTTGTTCCAAATCAACCACTAGCTAACTTGAAACAATCCAAATCAATCATCAATACAAACAATCAAGCATTCAAACAAGATCTAACAAGTAATATCAACAATAATGGCAATTTCGTAAATAAACGAGCAAAAGTCCAACATGCTTGATTCATAGGTTTTTAGCATAGATCTATCAAATATAAAGCATGGGTTTTGTCTCTAACACTTGTTAAATAAACTTGCATAAGTAAACATCTAAAAAAAATGATGGATCTACATGCAGACTTTAGGAAAATGCGAGAAAACACTATCTTAAACACATAAACAAGCCACCGATCCACTATACTCCTTTGGGTCCGCGTGAGAGATAACCACCACTCACCAAATCACCCAAACACTCCAAAAACTACACACTTCAGATCTGGACAGCGAAGATCAAGGTTTGATCCGGCAATATCTCGCTCAAATCGATGAATTCTAGCTCGAACGGATGAAGATCTTCAATTTTGGCACTTGGATCTTCGATCTCGATCTTCGATCTTGGATGGATGTTAGATCTAGATTAGAATGGAGAAAAGAAGATGAAGAAATGTAGTAGACGAGTCTTCAAAATGGCAGCACTTCGTCGCTTCAAAAACCGGTGCCAAAAAGTGAGCCGAACCCCTCTATTTATAGGCTGAACACCCCATGAG
This sequence comes from Allium cepa, assembly GCA_030765085.1. Classification (NCBI taxonomy): domain Eukaryota; kingdom Viridiplantae; phylum Streptophyta; class Magnoliopsida; order Asparagales; family Amaryllidaceae; genus Allium; species Allium cepa. The sequence goes on from CM060943.1 coordinate 11,832,879, forward strand.
TCGTCCGCCCCTATGAGTCGTCCACGAGACACGACTCACGACTCAAGCCTTCTAATGACTCACGCGACTCAACGGCTCATGCTATAACACGACTCAACTGCTAAAGACAAAAGCGACTCACAAGGCTTACGACTCAACTCCTATGCGACTCAACAACCCTGCGACATACGACTCATGGTACACGACTCATCTACAAAGCCGGCCCTATGTCCTAACGACTCAACCTGTGACGACTCACGACTTATGGTTCACCGACTCATCTCCTAGCTACCCAACGACTTACGACTCAAAACAACTTATGACCTATGACTCGGCCAAAAGACTCATCTTGCTAACCCGCTATCTCCTATGAGTCGTAACCTGCTATCTCGCATGAGTCGTAACCCGCTATCTCCTATGACTCGGCAAACCCCATGAGTCGTAACTCGTTGACTCGGCCACACCTATACTCGCTCCTTCTCTAAGTCGGACACAACTCTAAGTCGTCCAAGCCTATGAGTCGAATCCCTATGAGTCGGTCACGACTCATCACTTGACCCCTATCTCGCCTCTCTCCTTAAGTCGGCCCATCCACTTAAGTCGTCTACGACTTATCTATGAGTCGGTCACGACTCATCACTAGCACTCGGGTTAACTTCTAAACGACTCAAGCTAGAGGCAACACAAACAACACTAACGACCTGCAAATTCTACGATTTATCGACACGTAAAATACGGGTCGTTACACTCCAGGTATGGTAAATCATAGAACAGCCACGGGGATCCTGTTTTACAGAAAAAATCCACGTGACGGAAAAACGAAGGATAAAAAACTTCCAAGACCTGGTTGAGGTTCGGTTAGGATTTTTAGAGTATGAAACTAACCAGTGACGGCTGAAAGCTGTCATAGCTGTAGAACTCTCCGAGAGCTTCGTTTTGACTGGTTATCGCTCCCGTAACTCTAAACGAGCCAAGAGTTATGGCCCTCCGAAGAATCGATATCCACAGGGTGCAACATCTACGGTGCAAGGTGCAACATCCGTCCAAAATGACGAAACAGTGCCGTACCACTTTGAGGAATTGGTGCATGGATTTGAAACGGGGCACTACCATGGTGCACCACTCTCCAGGTATGGTAAATCATAGAACAGCCACGGGGATCCTGTTTTACAGAAAAAATCCACGTGACGGAAAAACGAAGGATTAAAAACTTCCAAGACCTGATTGAGGTTCGGATAGGTTTTTTTGAGTATGAAACTAACCAGTGACGGCTGAAATCTGTCACAGCTGTAGAACTCACCGAGAGCTTCGTTTTGACTAGTTATCGCTCCCGTAACTCTGAACGAGCCAAGAGTTATGGCCCTCCGAAGAATCGATATCCACAGGGTGCAACATCTACGGTGCAAGGTGCAACATCCGTCCAAAATGACGAAACAGTGCCGTACGACTTTGAGAAAAGGGTGCATGGATTTGAAACGGAGCACTACCATGGTGCACCACTCTCTAGCGATGGTAAATCATAGAACAGCCACGGGGATCCTATTTTACAGAAAAAATCCACGTGATGGAAAAACGAAGGATAAAAAACTTCCAAGACCCGGTTGAGGTTCGGTTAGGATTTTTTGGGTATGAAACTAACCAGTGACGGCTGAAAGCTGTCATAGCTGTAGAACTCATCGAGAGCTTTGTTTTGACTGGTTATCGCTCCCGTAACTCTAAACGAGCCAAGAGTTATGGCCCTCTGAAGAATCGATATCCACAGGGTGCAAGGTGCAACATCCGTCCAAAATGACGAAACAGTGTCGTACGACTTTGAGAAATTGGTGCATGGATTTGAAGCGGAGCACTACCATGGTGCACCACTCTCCAGGTATGGTAAATCATAGAACAGCCACGGGGATCCTGTTTTACAGAAAAAATCCACGTGACGGAAAAACGAAGGATAAAAAACTTCCAAGACCCGATTGAGGTTCGGATAGGATTTTTTGGGTATGAAACTAACCAGTGACGGCTGAAAGCTGTCAGCTATTTGACTCGTTATCGCGCTCGTAACTCTGAACGAGCCAAGAGTTATGGCCTTCCGAAGAATCGATATCCACAGGGTGCAACATCTACGGTGCAAGGTGCAACATCCGTCCAAGATGACGAAACAGTGTCGTACGACTTTGAGAAATTGGTGCATGGATTTGAAATGGAGCACTACCATGGTGCACCACTCTCCAGGTATGGTAAATCATAGAACAGCCACGGGGATCCTGTTTTACAGAAAAAATCCACGTGACGGAAAAACGAAGGATAGAAAACTTCCAAGACCCGATTGAGGTTCGGATAGGATTTTTTGGGTATGAAACTAACCAGTGACGGCTGAAAGTAGCCATATCTGTAGAACTCACCGAGAGCTTCGTTTTGACTGGTTATCGCTCCCGTAACTCTGAACGAGCCAAGAGTTATGGCCCTCCGAAGAATCGATATCCACAGGGTGCAACATCTACGGTGCAAGGTGCAACATCCGTCCAAAATGACGAAACAGTGCCGTACGACTTTGAGAAATTGGTGCATGGATTTGAAACGGAGCACTACCACGGTGCACCACTCTCCAGTGATGGTAAATCATAGAACAGCCACGGGGATCCTGTTTTACAGAAAAAATCCACGTGACGGAAAAACGAAGGATAAAAAACTTGCAAGGCCCGATTGAGGTTCGGTTAGGATTTTTTGGTTATGAAACTAACCAGTGACGGCTGAAAGCTGTCATAGCAGTAGAACTCACCGAGAGTTTCGTTTTGACTGGTTATCGCTCTCGTAACTCTAAACGAGCCAAGAGTTATGGCCCTCCGAAGAATCGATATCCACAGGGTGCAACATCTACGGTGCAAGGTGCAACATCCGTCCAAAATGACGAAACAGTGCCGTACGACTTTGAGAAATTGGTGCATGGATTTGAAACAGAGCACTACCATGGTGCACCACTCTCCAGGTATGGTAAATCATAGAACAGCCACGGGGATCCTGTTTTACAGAAAAAATCCACGTGACGGAAAAACGAAGGATAAAAAATTTTCAAGACCCGGTTGAGGTTCGGTTAGGATTTTTTGGGTATGAAACAAACCAGTGACGGCTGAAAGCTGTCATAGCTGTAGAACTCACCGAGAGTTTCGTTTTGACTTGTTATCGCTCCCGTAACTCTAAACGAGCCAAGAGTTATGGCCCTCCGAAGAATCGATATCCACAGGGTGCAACATCTACGGTGCAAGGTGCAACATCCGTCCAAAATGACGAAACAACGCCGTACGACTTTGAGAAATGGGTGCATGGATTTGAAAAGGAGCACTACCATGGTGCACCGCTCTCCAGCGATGGTAAATAATAGAACAGCCACGGGGATCCTGTTTTACAGAAAAAATCCACGTGACGGAAAAACGAAGGATAAAAAACTTCCAAGACCCGATTGAGGTTCGGATAGGATTTTTTGGGTATGAAACTAACCAGTGACGGCTGAAAGATGTCACTGCTGTAGAACTCATCGAGAGCTTCGTTTTAACTGGTTATCGCTCCCGTAACTCTAAACGAGCCAAGAGTTATGGCCCTCCGAAGAATCGATATCCACAGGGTGCAACATCTACGGTGCAAGGTGCAACATCCGTCCAAAATGACGAAACAACGCCGTACGACTTTGAGAAATGGGTGCATGGATTTGAAAAGGAGCACTACCATGGTGCACCGCTCTCCAGCGATGGTAAATCATAGAACAGCCACGGGGATCCTGTTTTACAGAAAAAATCCACGTGACGGAAAAACGAATGATAAAAACTTCGAAGACCCGATTGAGGTTCGGATAGGATTTTTTGGGTATGAAACTAACCAGTGACGTTTGAAAGATGTCACTGCTGTAGAACTCACCGAGAGCTTCGTTTTAACTGGTTATCGCTCCCGTAACTCTAAACGAGCCAAGAGTTATGGCCCTCCGAAGAATCGATATCCACAGGGTGCAACATCTAAGGTGCAAGGTGCAACATCCGTCCAAAATGACGAAACAGTGCCGTACGACTTTGATAAATGGGTGCATGGATTTGAGAAGGAGCACTACTATGGTGCACTGCTCTCCAGCGATGGTAAATCATAGAACAGCCACGGGGATCCTTTTTTACAGAAAAAATCCACGTGACGGAAAAACGAATGATAAAAAACTTCCAAGACCCGGTTGAGGTTCGGTTAGGATTTTTTGGGTATGAAACTAACCAGTGACGGTTGAAAGATGTCACTGCTGTAGAACTCACCGAGAGCATCGTTTTGACTGGTTATCGCTCCCGTAACTCTAAACGAGCCAAGAGTTATGGCCCTCCGAAGAATCGATATCCACAGGGTGCAAGGTGCAACATCCGTCCAAAATGACGAAACAGTGCCGTACCACTTTGAGGAATTGGTGCATGGATTTGAAACGGGGCACTACCATGGTGCACCACTCTCCAGGTATGGTAAATCATAGAACAGCCATGGGGATCCTGTTTTACAGAAAAAATCCACGTGACGGAAAAACGAAGGATTAAAAACTTCCAAGACCCGATTGAGGTTCGGATAGGTTTTTTTGAGTATGAAACTAACCAGTGACGGCTGAAATCTGTCACAGCTGTAGAACTCACCGAGAGCTTCGTTTTGACTAGTTATCGCTCCCGTAACTCTGAACGAGCCAAGAGTTATGTCCCGCCGAAGAATCGATATCCACAGGGTGCAACATCTACGGTGCAAGGTGCAACATCCGTCCAAAATGACGAAACAGTGCCGTACGACTTTGAGAAAAGGGTGCATGGATTTGAAACGGAGCACTACCATGGTGCACCACTCTCCAGCGATGGTAAATCATAGAACAGCCACGGGGATCCTGTTTTACAGAAAAAATCCACGTGACGGAAAAACGAAGGATAAAAAACTTCCAAGACCCGGTTGAGGTTCGGTTAGGATTTTTTGGGTATGAAACTAACCAGTGACGGTTGAAAGCTGTCATAGCTGTAGAACTCATCGAGAGCTTTGTTTTGACTGGTTATCGCTCCCGTAACTCTAAACGAGCCAAGAGTTATGGCCCTCCGAAGAATCGATATCCACAGGGTGCAAGGTGCAACATCCGTCCAAAATGACGAAACAGTGTCGTACGACTTTGAGAAATTGGTGCATGGATTTGAAACGGAGCACTACCATGGTGCACCACTCTCCAGGTATGGTAAATCATAGAACTGCCACGGGGATCCTGTTTTACAGCAAAAACCCACGTGACGGAAAAACGAAGGATAAAAAACTTCCAAGACCCGATTGAGGTTCGGATAGGATTTTTTGGGTATGAAACTAACCAGTGACGGCTGAAAGCTGTCAGCTATTTGACTCGTTATCGCGCTCGTAACTCTGAACGAGCCAAGAGTTATGGCCTTCCGAAGAATCGATATCCACAGGGTGCAACATCTACGGTGCAAGGTGCAACATCCGTCCAAGATGACGAAACAGTGTCGTACGACTTTGAGAAATTGGTGCATGGATTTGAAACGGAGCACTACCATGGTGCACCACTCTCCAGGTATGGTAAATCATAGAACAGCCACGGGGATCCTGTTTTACAGAAAAAATCCACGTGACGGAAAAACGAAGGATAGAAAACTTCCAAGACCCGATTGAGGTTCGGATAGGATTTTTTGGGTATGAAACTAACCAGTGACGGCTGAAAGCAGTCATAGCTGTAGAACTCACCGAGAGCTTCGTTTTGACTGGTTATCGCTCCCGTAACTCTGAACGAGCCAAGAGTTATGGCCCTCCGAAGAATCGATATCCACAGGGTGCAACATCTACGGTGCAAGGTGCAACATCCGTCCAAAATGACGAAACAGTGCCGTACGACTTTGAGAAATTGGTGCATGGATTTGAAACGGAGCACTACCACGGTGCACCACTCTCCAGTGATGGTAAATCATAGAACAGCCACGGGGATCCTGTTTTACAGAAAAAATCCACGTGACGGAAAAACGAAGGATAAAAAACTTGCAAGGCCCGATTGAGGTTCGGTTAGGATTTTTTGGTTATGAAACTAACCAGTGACGGCTGAAAGCTGTCATAGCAGTAGAACTCACCGAGAGTTTCGTTTTGACTGGTTATCGCTCTCGTAACTCTAAACGAGCCAAGAGTTATGGCCCTCCGAAGAATCGATATCCACAGGGTGCAACATCTACGGTGCAAGGTGCAACATCCGTCCAAAATGACGAAACAGTGCCGTACGACTTTGAGAAATTGGTGCATGGATTTGAAACAGAGCACTACCATGGTGCACCACTCTCCAGGTATGGTAAATCATAGAACAGCCACGGGGATCCTGTTTTACAGAAAAAATCCACGTGACGGAAAAACGAAGGATAAAAAATTTTCAAGACCCGGTTGAGGTTCGGTTAGGATTTTTTGGGTATGAAACAAACCAGTGACGGCTGAAAGCTGTCATAGTTGTAGAACTCACCGAGAGTTTCGTTTTGACTTGTTATCGCTCCCGTAACTCTAAACGAGCCAAGAGTTATGGCCCTCCGAAGAATCGATATCCACAGGGTGCAACATCTACGGTGCAAGGTGCAACATCCGTCCAAAATGACGAAACAACGCCGTACGACTTTGAGAAATGGGTGCATGGATTTGAAAAGGAGCACTACCATGGTGCACCGCTCTCCAGCGATGGTAAATAATAGAACAGCCACGGGGATCCTGTTTTACAGAAAAAATCCACGTGACGGAAAAACGAAGGATAAAAAACTTCCAAGACCCGATTGAGGTTCGGATAGGATTTTTTGGGTATGAAACTAACCAGTGACGGCTGAAAGATGTCACTGCTGTAGAACTCATCGAGAGCTTCGTTTTAACTGGTTATCGCTCCCGTAACTCTAAACGAGCCAAGAGTTATGGCCCTCCGAAGAATCGATATCCACAGGGTGCAACATCTACGGTGCAAGGTGCAACATCCGTCCAAAATGACGAAACAACGCCGTACGACTTTGAGAAATGGGTGCATGGATTTGAAAAGGAGCACTACCATGGTGCACCGCTCTCCAGCGATGGTAAATCATAGAACAGCCACGGGGATCCTGTTTTACAGAAAAAATCCACGTGACGGAAAAACGAATGATAAAAACTTCGAAGACCCGATTGAGGTTCGGATAGGATTTTTTGGGTATGAAACTAACCAGTGACGGTTGAAAGATGTCACTGCTGTAGAACTCACCGAGAGCTTCGTTTTAACTGGTTATCGCTCCCGTAACTCTAAACGAGCCAAGAGTTATGGCCCTCCGAAGAATCGATATCCACAGGGTGCAACATCTACGGTGCAAGGTGCAACATCCGTCCAAAATGACGAAACAACGCCGTACGACTTTGAGAAATGGGTGCATGGATTTGAAAAGGAGCACTACCATGGTGCACCGCTCTCCAGCGATGGTAAATCATAGAACAGCCACGGGGATCCTGTTTTACAGAAAAAATCCACGTGACGGAAAAACGAATGATAAAAACTTCGAAGACCCGATTGAGGTTCGGATAGGATTTTTTGGGTATGAAACTAACCAGTGACGGCTGAAAGATGTCACTGCTGTAGAACTCACCGAGAGCTTCGTTTTAACTGGTTATCGCTCCCGTAACTCTAAACGAGCCAAGAGTTATGGCCCTCCGAAGAATCGATATCCACAGGGTGCAACATCCGTCCAAAATGACGAAACAGTGCCGTACGACTTTGATAAATGGGTGCATGGATTTGAAAAGGAGCACTACAATGGTGCACCGCTCTCCAGCGATGGTAAATCATAGAACAGCCACGGGGATCCTTTTTTACAGAAAAAATCCACGTGACGGAAAAACGAATGATAAAAAACTTCCAAGACCCGGTTGAGGTTCGGTTAGGATTTTTTGGGTATGAAACTAACCAGTGACGGTTGAAAGATGTCACTGCTGTAGAACTCACCGAGAGCATCGTTTTGACTGGTTATCGCTCCCGTAACTCTAAACGAGCCAAGAGTTATGGCCCTCCGAAGAATCGATATCCACAGGGTGCAACATCTACGGTGCAAGGTGCAACATCCGTCCAAAATGACGAAACTGTGCCGTACGACTTTGAGAAATGGGTGCATGGATTTGAAAAGGAGCACTACCATGGTGCACCGCTCCCCAGCAATGGAAAATCATAGAACAGCCACGGGGATCCTGTTTCACAGAAAAAATCCACGTGACGGAAAAACGAATGATAAAAAACTTCCAAGACCCGATTGAGGTTCGGTTAGGATTTTTTGGGTATGAAACTAACCAGTGACGGCTGAAAGCTGTCATAGCTGTAGAACTCACCGAGAGCTTCGTTTTGACTGGTTATCGCTCCCGTAACTCTAAACGAGCCAAGAGTTATGGTCCTCCGAAGAAACGATATCCACAGGGTGCAACATCTACGGTGCAAGGTGCAACATCCGTCCAAAATGACGAAACAGTGTCGTACAACTTTGAGAAATGGGTGCATGGATTTGAAAAGGAGCTCTACCATGGTGCACCGCTCTCCAGCGATGGTAAATCATAGAACAGCCACGGGGATCCTGTTTTACAGAAAAAATCCACGTGACGGAAAAACGAAGGATAAAAAACTTCCATGACTCGGTTGAGGTTCGGTTAGGATTTTTAGGGTATGAAACTAACCAGTGACAGCTAAATGCTGTCATAGCTGTAGAACTCGCCGAGAGCTTCGTTTTGACTGGTTATCGCTCCCGTAACTCTTAACGAGCCAAGAGTTATGGCCCTCCGAAGAATCGATATCCACAGGGTGCAACATCTACGGTGCAAGGTGCAACATCCGTCCAAAATAACGAAACAGTGCCGTACGACTTTGAGAAATGGGTGCATGGATTTGAAAAGGAGCACTACCATGGTGCACCGCTCTCCAGCGATGGTAAATCATAGAACTGCCACGGGGATCCTGTTTTACAGAAAAAATCCACGTGACGGAAAAACGAATGGTAAAAAACTTCCAAGACCCGATTGAGGTTCGGTTAGGATTTTTTGGGTATGAAACTAACCAGTGACGGTTGAAAGCTATCATAGCTGTAGAACTCACCGAGAGCTTCGTTTTGACTGGTTATCGCTCCCGCAACTCTGAACGAGCCAAGAGTTATGGCCCTCCGAAGAATCGATATCCACAAGGTGCAACATCTACGGTGCAAGGTGCAACATCCGTCCAAAATGATGAAACAGTGTCGTACGACTTTGAGAAATGGGTGCATGGATTTGAAAAGGAGCACTACCATGGTGCACCGCTCTCCAGCGATGGTAAATCATAGAACAGCCACGGGGATCCTGTTTTACAGAAAAAATCCACGTGACGGAAAAACGAATGATAAAAAACTTCCAAGACCCGATTGAGGTTCGGTTAGGATTTTTTGGGTATGAAACTAACCAGTGACGGCTGAAAGCTGTCATAGCTGTAGAACTCACCGAGAGCTTCGTTTTGACTGGTTATCGCTCCCGCAACTCTAAACGAGCCAAGAGTTATGGCCCTCCGAAGAATCGATATCCACAGGGTGCAACATCTACGGTGCAAGGTGCAACATCCATCCAAAATGACGAAACAGTGTCGTACGACTTTGAGAAATGGGTGCATGGATTTGAAAAGGAGCACTACCATGGTGCACCGCTCTCCAGCGATGGTAAATCATAGAACAGCCACGGGGATCCTGTTTTACAGAAAAAATCCACGTGACGGAAAAACGAATGATAAAAAACTTCCAAGACCCGATTGAGGTTCAGATAGGATTTTTTGGGTATGAAACTAACCAGTGACGGCTGAAAGATGTCACAGCTGTAGAACTCACCGAGAGCTTCATTTTAACTGGTTATCGCTCCCGTAACCCTAAACGAGCCAAGAGTTATGGCCCTCCGAAGAATCGATATCCACAGGGTGCAACATCTAAGGTGCAAGGTGCAACATCCGTCCAAAATGACGAAACAGTGCCGTACGACTTTGAGAAATGGGTGCATGGATTTGAAAAGAGCACTACCATGGTGCACCGCTCTCCAGCGATGGTAAATCATAGAACAGCCACGGGGATCCTGTTTTACAGAAAAAATCCACGTGACGGAAAAACGAAGGATAAAAAACTTCCAAGACCCGGTTGAGGTTCGGTTAGGATTTTTTGGGTATGAAACTAACCAGTGACGGCTGAAAGCTGTCATAGCTGTAGAACTCACCGAGAGCTTCGTTTTGACTGGTTATTGCTCCCGTAACTGTAAACGAACCAAGAGTTATGGCCCTCCGAAGAATCGATATCCACAGGGTGCAACATCTACGGTGCAAGGTGCAACATCTGTCCAAAATGACGAAACAGTGCCGTACGACTTTGAGAAATGGCTGCATGGATTTGAAAAGGAGCACTACCATGGTGCACGGCTCTCCAGCGATGGTAAATCATAGAACAGCCATGGGGATCCTGTTTTACAGAAAAAATCCACGTGACGGAAAAACGAAGGATAAAAAACTTCCCAGACCCGATTGAGGTTCGATTAGGATTTATTGGGTATGAAACTAACCAGTGACGGCTGAAAGCTGTCATAGCTGTAGAACTCGCCGAGAGCTTCGTTTTGACTGGTTATCGCTCCCGTAACTCTAACGAGCCAAAAGTTATGGCCCTCCGAAGAATCGATATCCAAAGGGTGCAACATCTACGGCGCAAGGTGCAACATCCGTCCAAAATGACTAAACAGTGTCGTACGACTTTGAGAAATGGGTCCATGGATTTGAAAAGGAGCACTACCATGGTGCACCGCTCTCCAGCGATGGTAAATCATAGAACAGCCAAAGGGATCCTGTTTTACAGAAAAAATCCACGTGACGGAAAAACGAAGGATAAAAAACTTCCAAGACCCGGTTGAGGTTCGGTTAGGATTTTTTGGGTATGAAACTAACCAGTGACGGCTGAAAGCTGTCATAGCTGTAGAACTCGCCGAGAGCTTCGCTTTGACTGGTTATCGCTCCCGTAACTCTGAACGAGCCAAGAGTTATGGCCCTCCGAAGAATCGATATCCACAGGGTGCAAGCAAGGTGCAACATCCGTCCAAAATGACGAAACAGTGCCGTACGACTTTGAGAAATGGGTGCATGGATTTGAAAAGGAGCACTACCATGGTGCACCGCTCTCCAGCGATGGTAAATCATAGAACAGCCACGGGGATCCTGTTTTACAGAAAAAATCCACGTGACGGAAAAACGAATGATAAAAAACTTCCAAGACCCGATTGAGGTTCGGATAGGATTTTTTTGGTATGAAACTAAACAGTTGTTTGCACAAAAAATGGACAAACACCTCCAAGTCGTATTATTTAGTTGATTATATGTAATTTTCAATGATTTTAGATGAGTATGTAAATATGAGAAAAGTAGGGGCTGAAATGTAAAAGACACACAGATTTATAGTGGTTCGGCCAGAATGTGCCTACGTCCACTTTATATGTTATTATCTTCTTTCTTTCAGGTTACAAGTACAATGCGTTGTATACAAGTGTATGAAAGTAGTTTGAAAGTTCCTTCCTTGCTTGAGCTCTCAAACTTGTCTGCCATTGTTGTACCCCTGCCCCTCTATTTATAGAATGAGGTAGGGGGCAGAGGTCTTGGAAGTATATAGCTGCTGGCGGGCCCGAGCCGAGACAATCTGGACTGGCAATCACCTGGTTCGGTGAGGCTCCATTCGGCCGTGCTTGGAGTTACTTTGGTCATGGTGGTTCGGTTGTAGAGGTGGTTCGGTGTTGGAGTTGAAGAGGTGGTGATTGGTCCGGTATCAACCTCATTCGGTAGTATATTGGAGAGGCTGGTCCGGTGGAGGTGATGGTTGTGCCTTGCCGAATGGACATAGCCGAATGAGGTGATGCCGAATAAGGTGTTGGTTGTGCCTTGCCGAATGGACATAGCCGAATGAGGTGATGCCGAATGATGGGGCCGAATGGAGGCTTGGGGCCGAATGTGCTTCTTCGTGGAGAATGTTGGATGGACTTCTATGTTAGCATTGAGCTTCTTGGCTATCGAATGAAGTGGAGGTTGCGAGCCCGGGTAAAACTGTGACTTCTCGGTCTCGAGATCTTCTGGGTGAGAATTCGCCCAACATTTGCCCCCCAAAGTGGGGCACGTGCTTGCATGTGTCGCGCTTTGTTTCCCTGTGGTAGAAAGGCTTGTTTCGTAACGCTATGGGCTGGATGTTCATATCCTGCTGATGTCCTGCAAAGGAATTTAATTATTAGTTTTAGTGTGGTTTTAGATAACGATCGTTCGGGATCGAGATATTTGAAATGAAGCTAATCGTGTCGTTCGAGGCGAGCAAGTGTGCCCCGAGGGGGCTTAGCATTATTGATGCCAGGTTCACGTCAGAGTGGATCCTTGGATCGTTTGTCAAGATGGTTCATCGCCAGCTCAGAGCATGCCTAGGGATCGTTCGCGACCCCGTACATGTGTAAGTAGCTTGGCCATTTCATAATTATCAGAATCAAATATCCGTTTCACCTATGAGTTTAAAAAAAAGGCGTGTCAAAGCGTAACTTCCCACGACGATAGGGTTAATAACCATTCAGAGCGTGCCTATGGACCATTCGTGGTCGCGTACACGTGTAAACGATTAATCCATGTTAGTGAGAGTTTTACGACTTATTCATCGTTATCATAATCCTTATTTTATTAGTTAGTTCTGGAGTTCGGTACTTATCTGCGTGAGGCGCCGTGCGTGCCCCCTGTTTCTGGTTTCTGCTGGTAGAGACAGTTTTATTCGGTTGTTGGTTGGACCGGTACGCTGGTCCGGTATGTTGGTCCGGCAGGCCGAACCAGCTGGTTCGGCAATCCTGAGTTTGCCTATATATAGAGGCTACCCCCCTTAGTTTTCCCTTACCGAACCAAAGAGAGCCGAATCAATTTTTAGCCGAACCAAACTTCTGCCGAACCAAGCTTATACCGAATTAGGTATATATTCTTTTGCCGAATGGTTTTTTATCACCGAATGAATATGATTGCCGAATGCACACGAAGGGTTTTGTTTTACCGAATGATATGTATACCGGATGTGTTTTTTAGTGCCGAATGGACTTATGACCCCATTGCCGAATGAACTTAAGTCCCTAGTGCCGAATGAGCATACGACCCTAGTGCCGAATGAACTTTGTATTCGGTCTTTGGGTGGAACTCTGGACTTATGTATGCTTGCTGGTATTCTTGTTCTAACATCATGTTTTTCACTTTTGTGTATGCAGATAAATGTCTCGCAAGGCGGAAACACGATCAGACAGACGGAAATCCAAGGATGGAGGAGAGTCTTCTTCTGTGCCCCCAGCCCAACCAGGATCCGGGCAACATCGACCTGTTCCGAGGTCGTTGGTGGACGGACATGGTCCACAGGAACTTCTGGTCTCCCCTCCCGACTGCTTTCCTAGCTCCCTAAAGGAGGAGCAACTTGACGTTATATCCCGTTCCTTTGGGATAGACAGGGCTCTTATGCTGTTACCGGGGGAGGGGGTCATGCCATATGATCCCCCTGAGGGGTACTTCGCTTACAGCCGTTACCATTGTATGTGCGGGGCTATTCCTCCAGTCAACGCCTGGATATTAAGCTTCGTCACTTATCTGAAGGTGGCTCCATTCCAGCTCCAGCCCAACTCTTATGCCATTCTGGTTTGCTTGTATGCTATCTTCCAGAAGAGATACGGGCGTGCCCCCTCCAACCGGGAAATACGATATCTGTACAATCTGAGGGGGTACAGGAAGGGGTCCCCATATATTAGCTTGGAGTCAGCCGTTTCCTTCAAGCCGGTTTTGGATTTATACTCGAAGTATAGCATGTTCAAGAAGGAATGGTTCTTTGTTAGGGATGACTCCGTCTCTATTCGCCGATTTACCTCCGGATGTAAGTCAAAACTCTACTCATAATTCCTGTCTTGGCTGTAATTCTCTCTCTTATGCGCTTTTATTTCTTGCTAGCGACAGGTGGTTTTGCGGTTGTGGAAGATGATCGCTTGGTTCAGATGGCAGCTGAAATTGAAGCTATTTCCGGGAGAGACAGATCGGCTGCTTATTTGATTAGGAATGCCAGGCTCTTGATGTATAATTTGATCCTCCCACATCAGTCCGTAGTCAAGCAGAGGGACACGGCAGAAGAGAAGGCTGCCCAGCCTAAAGGTGGGGTGACAGCGAAGGGTGGCAAGAGGAAGCCCTTTGCACAACGTCCAGTCGTAGGAGGCAAGAAGCTCAAGGAGTCCGATGGCCCTTCTCCAAGTTCTTGCCCGGATGTCCCGGAGGAGGAAGGTGTAGAAGAGGAGGAAGGAGGTGAAGTTGGAGAAGGGTCGGAGGGTGGAGGAGATGACGATGGTCAGGGTGGTAGCGGTGTTGCTGCTCTAACCTCTGAGCAGGACCTCGAACTGGATGAGGCTCTCCGTCGGGCCTTCGGGGAGTCAGAGGGGGAGTCGGAAACAGAGAAGGAAACGGAGAAGGCAGAGGAAACCGGCAAAGCTGTGGTTAGCACTGACCCATCCTCTAAGGGTTCCTCAGCTAGGGTGACCCCGGCGATGCAAGGTGAACTTTTGTCTTCTGCCGATTCCATTTTCGATAGGGACTTAGAAATTTTTTACGGTTCACTTCCGTCCTGGAATGAGATCCAGGACTTATTGCAGTATCCCACTCCTCCGCCGGGTTTGTATAACAGATGTGTCTCCTCACTTTTCTTTCTTTTTAACTTAGCACATTTTTTGAATTGCGGATTATTGTATGTTCGTAACATTTGTTCTTTATTCCAGGGGCAGGCCAGGCGGGTAAAACGTCGGATGTTCGACACCGCCTTGAACAATTTAAGTCGAGGAGAGCTTCCGCGAAACCTTCTACTGATCGCACTGGGGACGTAGTCAAGTACCGCCCTCTTCTTGGGGTCATCGAAGAGGGCATTCAGAAAAGGAAGCGGAGCCGTTCCTTATTTGAATCTTCTTCTGCTTCGCAGCTTCCTACTCTGTCTCCCCCTACTCAGCCTCCTCGTGATACTACGGAGGAGAGCACGGAGCCCTGCCCCCCTCCTCCTCCTTCCAAGAGTTCTACTGTCATTCATATAAGGCGTCCCGATGTGCCTCGCCCCGTGCCTCGTGACCCTTTTGCCGGCCATCCTGATTTAGACCCAAGTTTTCGGGACATTTCATTCGATGAGACCACGGGCGAGCACCTACTTCCCCGCAACCCCATGGTAAGAGTGCTGGACGAGGCCAAATCTTTAGATCTTGATTTACTTACTACACGGGTAGTCACCATGGGGGACGAGGCCAAGGCTAATATTGATCGGGTGGCCGAAGAGACTAAGAAGCTAATGGAGCATCATGCTCGATTGGTCAAGGCCGGGGAGGAGATTGGGAGTGCTAACATTCGGTTAAGGCTAAAGGTTGCCGATCAGGCCAAGCAGCTTGCCGACCAAGCCATCCAGATCTCCCGGCATGAGGAAGCTTCCCAGCGTCTGAAAGAGACCATGGAGAAGGCAAGTAGGGCGGAGTTACGGAAAATGGAGGTCACCTGCAGGGAGCGGATTAACATGGCTATTACAACGGTGGATGAGGTTCGAAATGCGGATCTCGAGCGGGTAGAGGAGTTGTCAGGGAGGCTCGAGGCTGCGGAGATGGCTCAGGCCGAGTTGAAGGAGGAGATGGAGGAGATGAGGAGGTCCCTCAAGTTGAAGGAAGAGGAAATGAGGAGGTCACTCCAGGCTGACTGCTTGAGATACCAATCAGAGAGGGACGTCGCCATCACCAAGTTGCAAGCTTCCGAGGCCCGGGTGAGGGAGTTTGAGGAAAACGAGGGGATGATGGATGAGATGTTGCAGGATATGTACTTCCACACTTGGAAGGAGGGCGGCTTGTCTTGGATGGACGATTACCCTCGGGTCATGGCCAAGGTGTATCTCCAGGCTTTAGAGGAGGCCAGGGTGAATGCGGGTAAGGAAGGCGGAGAGGCTTTCAACTTGAGTGCGGTTACTGCTCAGTTCTCAAAGGAGGAGCAAGCGGCGGTGAAGGAGGGGATGCGGCTACTCGCTGCAGAGGAAGCGGGCGTGCAGTTGGATGATGAGGATCAAGCGGCGGATGCTGGTGAGTTATTCTTTTCCCTTTCTTTTCTTTTCGTGTTTTCATAACTTGATCGTTCGTTTAATGAATTCCTCTTCTGATCTGGACAGGTGGGACTTCAGATCCACATGCTGGGGGCTCCGATCCTGCGGCTAAGTAGGCTGGGGGAGTTGGTGATGGAGTGTGGATGCATCTGCCATCTTTTTGTTTCTTTTTTATCGCTGTTCATGTTAGTCTTTGATATGCAACTGTAATAAAATTATTTGCAAAGAATAACTTCGTGTGATCTTATAATATAAGCTGATTTTGTCATGTTTAAATGTTGTTGCTATCTTTATGTGCTGTGTGAGAAGTATAATTATGTATATGCCTGTGATTCCACTTGTGTTTGATGTTAAGTTTTTGCTTGAAATATAATTTCACGTTTTGCAATGTCAGTGTATGAATAAGTTATAGTTACGCATTTATGTACAAGAGAAGAGAGTACCGCCCTTTATGTTTTATTCGCAGGCGGTAGCTTTGAGTGTCTTGTGTAACTGTTCACGGGTATAGCAGAGCGCCCTGCTACCCAGCACGCGGGCTTAGAGCCTCATGAGTGAATGCTTCCTATTTGGTTTCCTGTACTTTAGAGTTTGTTATACAGGATAGGAGAAAAATATTTAAATGAAATGGAAATATAGTAAAAGTAAAACTTCCAGTCACGGAAGGCCGTTGATGTGCTTAAGTTCGTGGCAAACGGGTTTTGTAGTCACTTTCCCTAGCTGTGGGTCTTGGAGACATTTGTCACCCATCTTACGCCTCCGCGGGGAGTTTTCTTTTTTACCACAGCCGCACTTAAGACACATCGGAGCCGAGATCGCGCACGGTAACTACCCGAACCGTTATGGTCCGTAATCGTGGGTATTATTCGATTTACCGTGGCCGGCTAGCGTGGGTGCCGTTGGCCGTGAACTACCCCTGGCTGGC
Organism: Allium cepa; assembly: GCA_030765085.1. NCBI lineage: Eukaryota > Viridiplantae > Streptophyta > Magnoliopsida > Asparagales > Amaryllidaceae > Allium > Allium cepa. The sequence goes on from CM060943.1 coordinate 11,849,928, forward strand.
CACACCTTATGTTGGGGCTTAAAGTAGGTTCACGGTTACCGACGAGCCGAACGCCGTAATGAGCTGCCATCGACTATAGTCGGCCTTTATGATGACTTATAATCGGCTCATTACAGTTGGCTTTGAGGGCAGGCGCGCAATGAGTTAACCCGCAGCAGAGGGATGCTGGAGCAAAAGAGTCTCATTGGCGAGTGCATAGAATCGTAGCGTACCTGTTAGGCCTAGTCCAGATGAGGCCGCGGTGCGTCTTGAGTGGAGATGCCATAGAATTTTGTTCAACAGAAAGGGATAACGCTTAACAAGTAGCCAAGACATAAAGGAACAAGTTAAAAAGAGACAAGATTTTTTAAAGTGGTTCGGCACGAAAATGCCTACGTCCACTGATTCTCTTTGTTAATTCACTTCATATGGGCAGTACAAGTTAAGAAAAGTATCGACGGAGGTGTCGGATGTTCCATGCCCTCTGGAACACCTCTCCGTCCACTGTTGACAAAATGTAAGCTCCGTTGTGGAGATCTTTGTGAATTACATATGGTCCGTCCCAGATGGGGTCCAGTGCCCCGGGGCGCGGAAAGATTCGCCTGAGGACAAGATCTCCTTCTTGTAAGCTGCGATGCTTGACTTTGGAATTGTATAGTGCTGCCACTTTTTGTTTGTGAGCTGCTGCTTTGAGTGCTGCATCGTTTCTCCTTTCCTCAATCAGATCCAAAGACATGAGGAGGAGTTCTTCGTTTTCTTCTGGGTTGTAGTGGATCCTACGGTGGGAAGGCACAATAGTCTCAACTGGGAGCATTGCCTCCGATCCATATGCCAAAGAGAAAGGAGTATGTCCCGTTGATGTTCTGAAAGATGTGCGGTATGCCCATAGTGCCGTAGGAAGTTCGTCCACCCAAGCGCCTTTTGACTTTTCAAGTTTCTTCTTGATTAGGGTTTTGAGAATTTTGTTGACAGCTTCAACTTGTCCGTTTGCCTGAGGGTAAGCTACTGATGAGAAGCTTTTATGAATTCCATGCTCTTGGCACCAGTCGGCAAATTCTTCGCTGTCAAATTGGAGTCCGTTGTCTGATACGATCTTGAGGGGGACTCCATACCTGCACAGAATGTTTTTGATCAAGAAGTTGATAACTTTTGCTGAAGATATTTTATTTAAAGGTTCCGCTTCCACCCATTTGGTGAAATAATCGACTGCCACTATAGCATATTTGGCTCCGCCTCGGCCCGTTGGCAGTTCGCCAATTAAGTCAATTCCCCATACAGCAAAGGGCCAAGGGCTGGTCATTTGAGTAATTTCGTTTGTGGGTAGTCGAGGGATCTTGGCGAACTTCTGACATCTGTCGCATTTCTTAACGAAGTCTAGGGCATCTTTGTTCAGTGCGGGCCAGTAATATCCATATCGGAGTATCTTTCTTGCCAAAGTCTGTCCTCCAGTGTGATCTCCGCATCCTCCCTGATGGATGTTTGTTAATATCTCCTTGGCTTCCCTTCCGGCGACGCATCTTAATAGGGGGCTAGAGAAGCCACGCCGGTAGAGGATGCCTTCTTGTATTGTGTAGTGGGGAACTTTCCTCAAGATCTTCTTGGCTTCGTCACGCCTGTCGGGTAGTATGCCATCTTGCAAATATTTCCGGATAGGAGTCATCCAGGTTCCTTCTTCGATTGCAGTTATCAGATTCGCTTGTTCGAAACTCGGGGCTAGCTGCCTTGAGATTGCTAGTGCTCCGGGAATGGTGCCGTCCTTCATACTAGCTTGCTTTGCAAGTTCATCTGCCTCTTGGTTTTCTTCTCGAGGAATGTGTTTGATTAGATAATGGTCCAATCGATCGAGCAGCAGTCTGGTTTTCTTTAGGTATGCTGTGAGCCGTTCTCCTCGAGTCTGGAATTCTCCTAGTACCTGGTTTACGATAAGCTGAGAATCACTATGAATACATAAGGAATTGATCCCAATTTCTAGGGCCAGTTCCAATCCCGCTATTACTGCTTCATATTCAGCATCGTTGTTAGTGGCCGTGAACTCCAATCTTAATGCATAGTACAACTTTCTTCCCCTGGGGGTGACGATCACAATACCTGCCCCCGAGCCTTGTTCGTTCGATGCTCCGTCTACAAAGAGGTTCCACTTGATGTTTTTTGCTACTTCGGATTGTTCCTTGCCTTCGTTGGTAGTGAATTCGGCAATGAAATCAGCCATGGCTTGTCCTTTGATAGCGGTGCGGGGATGGTAGGTGATATCATACTGACTTAGTTCGATGCACCATTTGAGGAGTCGCCCAGAAGTGTCAGGACGATGGAGCACTTGTCTTAGTGGTTGATCGGTTAGAACCCTGATGGAGTGAGACTGGAAGTAGTGTCGCAGTTTCCGTGACGCGATCAATAAACAATATGCTAACTTCTCGAGTTTAGGATATCTGGCTTCTGCCCCCGTAAATCTCTTGCTTACAAAGTAAACCGGACGTTGTGTGCGGTCTTCTTCTCTTACCAAGGCGGCGCTTAGAGCATGAGATGATACAGCGAGGTATAGGTATAACACTTCACCCTCATTTGGAGTTGAGAGTACTGGTGGTCTCTGAAGGTGTTCGATTAGGTTGAGGAAGGCTTTTAAGCATTCGTCGGTCCACTCGAACCTCCCTTTGTCTTTCTTGAGTGCTTCGAAGAAAGGGACACACTTGTCAGTTGCCTTGGAAATGAATCTGCTTAGGGCGGCCACCTTTCCGTTCAGGCTCTGCATTTCTTTCCGAGTGGAAGGTATCCTTATTTCTTTTAAAGCTCGGATTTGTTCAGGGTTTGCTTCGATTCCTCTGGCGTGGACGATGAATCCTAAGAATTTTCCCGATGATACTCCGAAGGAGCATTTTAGAGGATTCAGCTTCATTCCATATCGGCGAAGTACCCGAAACATATCGTCCAGATGGCTTACATGGTCGTTGGCTTTCCTGGACTTCACCAACATGTCATCCACATATACTTCCATAGTACGTCCTATCAGTTCTGCGAACATTTTGTTGACGAGGCGTTGATAGGTAGCTCCAGCATTTTTGAGTCCAAAAGGCATGACTTTGTAACAATATAATCCGCGGTCGGTGATGAAGCTAGTGTGGTCCTGATCGGGAGCGTGCATGGGGATCTGGTTATATCCGGAGTACGCATCCATAAAAGATAGGAGTTCGTGCCCAGCTGTGCTGTCCACGAGTTGGTCAATTCGGGGAAGTGGGAAGCAGTCTTTCGGGCAAGCGTCATTCAGATTGGAGAAGTCAATACATGTTCGCCACTTTCCATTGGCCTTTTTTACTAGCACTGGGTTAGCGATCCATTCTGGGTAGATGGCTTCCCGTATGAAGTCATTAGCAAGTAGATTTTTTACTTCCTCATCAAGGGCTGCTGATCGCTCTGCCCCCATGCTCCTCTTTTTCTGCTTTACTGGTACCTTGGTGGGATCGATGTTCAACATGTGGCACGCTACGTCTGGAGAGATTCCTGTCATATCGGCGTGGGTCCACGCAAATACATCTAAGTTGTGGCGGAGAAAGTCAATGAGTTGACCCTTTAATTCCGTTTTCAGCTGAGATCCGATTTTTAATAGTTTACTTGAATCGTGCTTATCTACAGATACGAATTCCATAGCCTCTGCAGGCTCGGCGGTAGCCTCCTCCTCTTTATCCCGGGGGTCTAGTTCATTGAAGGGATCGCTTGTGTATCGAAGAGGAGGGGCTTTCTTTAGTTGCTATGCCTCCAAGCTTTTCATGCAGAGAGTAGTCTCTGCATCTTTTCCTTTATTCTTTCTGCGGTTGTTGCGAAGCTCAGTTACATAGCAGTCTCGGGCAGCGTCTTGATCTCCTTCTACTTCTCCTATTCCGTTGTCTGTCGGGAATTTCATCTTCAGGCACCAGGGGGCTAGGACAATTTGGAAGTCAGACAAGGCTGGTCTCCCCAAGAAGGCGTTGTAAGCCGAGTGGTTCTCTATTAGCACGAACGTTTGTTTTCGCACCACGGAGCGGGGATGACTTCCGATTTCGACGAAGAGGTCAAGTTGCCCGAGGGGCATTTTTGCATCTCCAGTGAAACCGTGCAGTGGTTTGTCGCAGGGAGACACATCCTTCATTGATAACTTCATTTTGTCGAAAGCATGTTTGAACAAGATGTTTACGGAGCTTCCCGTGTCTATTAGAATCCGAAAAACTTTAGCTGGACCGAACCAGGCAGAGATGACCATAGGATCCATATGTGGGTACTGTCTTCCTTCCAAATCACGCCTACTGAATATGATGTCGTCGTTTTCTTTTCGTTTCGGGTGGCGTTCCTCCGTAATGGAGTTAACATATCCTTCGGCATTTCTAAGCGACTCGCCGTACCTTTCCATCTCTGCCCAACTTCTGTCGGCAATGTGTGGTCCTCCTGAGATGGTAAGGACTACTATCTTCTCTTGACTAGAGCCACTGGTGTTGTGATTGTTGCGACTCCCTCCGCCTACTTCTGGGAGGGGTTGCTTTGAGTTCTCATTGGCAGGAGTTGGAGTCCTGTTCTGACTTTTCACATAACGTTCCAGTCTTCTTCTTCTAATGTGTTCTTCGATCAAGTCCCGAAGATGGTGGCATTCATTGGTGTCATGTCCGTGGGATTCGTGGAAGCGACAGAACTTTCCGGACTTGAGTGCGTTATCTGATTCTTTCTTGTGCGGGGGGCGCTTGTATCCGAGTTCGCCCTGAGTGGCTAGGTAGATGTTTTCGATTGTTTCATTCAAAGGAGTGTAGGAGTCAAATCTTGGCCCTGGTCGATATTGGCGCTTCTCACCCTTTCTGCCCCCAGCATTGTCTCTAGATTCATTTCTTCGAGCGTCCTTAGCTGCAGTGGGAACCTTGTCCTGAATTATCTTGCCTTGTTGCCCTGGCTGCCTCTCCGTAGCAGCGTCTTCAAGTCTCATATACTTTCCAGCTTCATGGAAGAAATCAGGCAAGGTAACTGGTTTTTCCTTAGTTAATCTTCTGGCAAACTTGGTGTCTGGATGCACACCACTACAGAGGGCCATTAGAGTGAGCTTTTCATCGGCATCTTGAACTGCTGCCGCTGCGGCGTTGAACCGTGTTAGATATTGTTGTAGCGTCTCTCCGGTTTTCTGTTTGACATTGGATAGAGAATAAGCATCCCTGGGTTGTTCCACATGGATGCGGAACTGGCTAATAAACCTTTCTTTTAACATCTCCCATGAGTTGATGGATCCCTGGGGTAGATGGCAGAACCAGGAGGTAGCTAGATCTGATAGGAATAGCGGAAAGCATTTACATAATACTCCTTCTGTTGCTCCACTCATGAGCATATGCTGGGTGTATCTCTGCAGGTGTACGATGGGGTCGGAAGTTCCTTTGTAAGGTTCCATGGTTGGCATTTTCCATTCCCGGGGAGTGATGGCAGTTTCGATATTTCGGGTAAAGGGACTGGTGACCCTAGCGCCTATTCCCCGGTCCCTTTGCTCCCGTTGGACACATTCTCTGAATAATCGTGCCATCCGCTCGTCAGAACTTGGAGCGGACAAAAATGAGCTTGGTTCTTCCCTGCGGGATCTATCTCGCCCAGATGACCTGTAGGGATGGTACAGTCTATCACCTCTAGCATTATCCAGTGGTTGTCTTTGGCTGCTTGGATGCACGCTAGGACCAGCTACAGTTGCCCCCTGCCTTGATCTTCCCCTGTGGGGTTCTGTTTCGAGCACATCCATGGGGTCAACTTCGGGCTGGGTTCTAGCTCGGCTCCGTTCAGCGGGGTTTCTATGATTAGGTGGCATGACTGGCTCAGCTACATCCGACCCTCGCCTGGTGCCTCCCCCGCTAGGTTCGGTTCCAAGGGCTTCCTCGAGTCGGAATTCGGGCTGAGTCCGGGCGCGGCCCCTATCATCGTTTTTCCTGTTGATAGCTTGTTCGAAGAGTGAAGACCTTTGTTGCCTCCGGGATCCTCCGGATTGGGATTCACCCCATGATTCAGTGTTGCGGTTGGACTCTTCAGCGTCCCTTAAGCGTGTCATGAGTTGGTCCACCAAAGTTTCTTGTTGGGATGTGAAGCGGTTAGTTACTTCAGCCACAACCCTGTCCAGATCTGCCCTAGTGATTGGTTGTTCCGTTGCGGGACCAGTTGGATTTTCCTGATTTTCATCTGGTACTGCTGTTGAAGTGGGCTGATCTGTGATTGCTGGATCTGGAAGGCTGCTAGTTGCGATGTTCTTTCCTTTGTCAACATCCCTTCTCTGTTTGGAAGGCATGATTTCTAAGCAACGAGTGATGTCGTTAGGACAAAGGTTGAGTGGGAGAAGATGAAGCTTGAGTTCAGCTCTCAGTGAAAGCACCAAAAATGTTTGCACAAAAAATGGACAAACACCTCCAAGTCGTATTATTTAGTTGATTATATGTAATTTTCAATGATTTTAGATGAGTATGTAAATATGAGAAAAGTAGGGGCTGAAATGTAAAAGACACACAGATTTATAGTGGTTCGGCCAGAATGTGCCTACGTCCACTTTATATGTTATTATCTTCTTTCTTTCAGGTTACAAGTACAATGCGTTGTATACAAGTGTATGAAAGTAGTTTGAAAGTTCCTTCCTTGCTTGAGCTCTCAAACTTGTCTGCCATTGTTGTACCCCTGCCCCTCTATTTATAGAATGAGGTAGGGGGCAGAGGTCTTGGAAGTATATAGCTGCTGGCGGGCCCGAGCCGAGACAATCTGGACTGGCAATCACCTGGTTCGGTGAGGCTCCATTCGGCCGTGCTTGGAGTTACTTTGGTCATGGTGGTTCGGTTGTAGAGGTGGTTCGGTGTTGGAGTTGAAGAGGTGGTGATTGGTCCGGTATCAACCTCATTCGGTAGTATATTGGAGAGGCTGGTCCGGTGGAGGTGATGGTTGTGCCTTGCCGAATGGACATAGCCGAATGAGGTGATGCCGAATAAGGTGTTGGTTGTGCCTTGCCGAATGGACATAGCCGAATGAGGTGATGCCGAATGATGGGGCCGAATGGAGGCTTGGGGCCGAATGTGCTTCTTCGTGGAGAATGTTGGATGGACTTCTATGTTAGCATTGAGCTTCTTGGCTATCGAATGAAGTGGAGGTTGCGAGCCCGGGTAAAACTGTGACTTCTCGGTCTCGAGATCTTCTGGGTGAGAATTCGCCCAACAACAGTGACGGCTGAAAGATGTCACAGCTGTAGAACTCACCGAAAGCTTCGTTTTAACCGGTTATCGCTCCCGTAACCCTAAACGAGCCCAGAGTTATGGCCCTCCGAAGAATCGATATCCACAGGGTGCAACATCTACGGTGCAAGGTGCAACATCCGTCCAAAATGACGAAACAGTGTGGTACGACTTTGAGAAATGGGTGCATGGATTTGAAAAGGAGCACTACCATGGTGCACCGCTCTCCAGCGATGGTAAATCATAGAACAGCCACGGGGATCCTGTTTTACAAAAAAAATCCACGTGACGGAAAAACGAATGATAAAAAACTTCCAAGACCCGATTGAGGTTCGGTTAGGATTTTTTGGGTATGAAACTAAGCAGTGACGGCTGAAAGCTATCATAGCTGTAGAACTCACCGAGAGCTTCGTTTTGACTGGTTATCGCTCCCGCAACTCTAAACGAGCCAAGAGTTATGGCCCTCCGAAGAATCGATATCCACAGGGTGCAACATCTACGGTGCAAGGGGCAACATCCGTCCAAAATGACGAAACAACGCCGTACGACTTTGAGAAATGGGTGCATGGATTTGAAAAGGAGCACTACCATGGTGCACCGCTCTCCAGCGATGGTAAATCATAGAACAGCCACGGGGATCCTGTTTTACAGAAAAAATCCACGTGACGGAAAAACGAATGATAAAAAACCTCCAAGACCCGATTGAGGTTCGGATAGGAATTTTTGGGTATGAAACTAACCAGTGACGGCTGAAAGATGTCACAGCTGTAGAACTCACCGAGAGCTTCGTTTTAACTGGTTATCGCTCCCGTAACTCTAAACGAGCCAAGAGTTATGGCCCTCCGAAGAATCGATATCCACAGGGTGCAACATCTAAGGTGCAAGGTGCAACATCCGTCCAAAATGACGAAACAGTGCCGTACGACTTTGAGAAATGGGTGCATGGATTTGAAAAGGAGCACTACCATGGTGCACCGCTCTCCAGCGATGGTAAATCATAGAACAGCCACGTGGATCCTGTTTTACAGAAAAAATCCACGTGACGGAAAAACGAATGATAAAAAACTTCCAGGACCCGGTTGAGGTTCGGTTAGGATTTTTTGGGTATGAAACTAACCAGTGACGGCTGAAAGTTGTCTTAGCTGTAGAACTCACCGAGAGCTTCGCTTTGACTGGTTATCGCTCCCGTAACTCTGAACGAGCCAAGAGTTATGGCCCTCCGAAGAATCGATATCCACAGGGTGCAACATCTACGGTGCAAGGTGCAACATCCGTCCAAAATGACGAAACAGTGTCGTACGACTTTGAGAAATTGGTGCATGGATTTGAAGAGGAGCACTACCATGGTGCACCGCTCTCCGGCGATTGTAAATCATAGAACAGCCACGGGGATCCTGTTTTACAGAAAAAATCCACGTGACAGAAAAACGAAGGATAAAAAACTTCCAAGACCCGATTGAGGTTCGGATAGGTTTTTTTGGGTATGAAACTAACCAGTGACGGCTGAAAGCCGTCACAGCTGTAGAACTCACCGAGAGCTTCGTTTTGACTGGTTATCGCTCCCGTAACTCTGAACGAGCCAAGAGTTATGGCCCTCCGAAGAATCAATATCCACAGGGTGCAACATCTACGGTGCAAGGTGCAACATCCGTCCAAAATGACGAAACAGTGCCGTACGACTTTGAGAAATGGGTGCATGGATTTGAAACGGAGCACTACCATGGTGCACCACTCTCCAGGTATGGTAAATCATAGAACAGCCACGGGGATCCTGTTTTACAGAAAAAATCCACGTGACGGAAAAACGAATGATAAAAAACTTCCAAGACCCGATTGAGGTTCGGTTAGGATTTTTTGGGTATGAAACTAACCAGTGATGGCTGAAAGCTGTCATAGCTGTAGAACTCACCGGGAGCTCCGTTTTAACTGGTTATCGCTCCCGTAACTCTAAACGAGCCAAGAGTTATGGCCCTCCGAAGAATCGATATCCACAGGGTGCAACATCTACGGTGCAAGGTGCAACATCCGTCCAAAATGACGAAACAGTGCCGTACGACTTTTAGAAATGGGTGCATGGATTTGAAAAGGAGCACTACCGTGGTGCACCGCTCTCCAGCGATGGTAAATCATAGAACAGCCACGGGGATCCTGTTTTACAGAAAATATCCACGTGACGGAAAAACGAAGGATAAAAAACTTCCAAGACCCGGTTGAGGTTCGGTTAGGATTTTTAGGGTATGAAACTAACCAGTGACGGCTGAAAGCTGTCATAGCTGTAGAACTCGCCGAGAGCTTCGTTTTGACTGGTTATCGCTCCCGTAACTCTGAACGAGCCAAGAGTTATGGCCCTCCGAAGAATCGATATCCACAGGGTGCATCATCTACGGTGCAAGGTGCAACATCCGTCCAAAATGACGAAACAGTGCCGTACGACTTTGAGAAATGGGTGCATGGATTTGAAAAGGAGCACTACCATGGTGCACCGCACTCCAGCGATGGTAAATCATAGAACAGCCACGGGGATCCTGTTTTACAGAAAAAATCCACGTGACGGAAAAACGAATGATAAATAACTTCCAAGACCCGATTGAGGTTCGGTTAGGATTTTTTGGGTATGAAACCAACCAGTGACGGCTAAAAGCTGTCAAAGCTGTAGAACTCACCGAGAGCTTCGTTTTGACTGGTTATCGCTCCCGTAACTCTAAACGAACCAAGAGTTATGGCCCTCCGAAGAATTGATATCCACAAGGTGCAACATCTACGGTGCAAGGTGCAACATCCGTCCAAAATGACGAAACAGTGCCGTACGACTTTGAGAAATTGGTGCATGGATTTGAAACGGAGTACTACCATAATGCACCACTCTCCAGGTATGGTAAATCATAGAACAGCCACGGGGATCCTGTTTTACAGAAAAAATCCACGTGACGGAAAAACGAATGATAAAAAACTTCCAAGACCTGGTTGAGGTTCGGTTAGGATTTTTAGGGTATGAAAATAACCAGTGACGGCTGAAAGCTGTCATAGCTGTAGAACTCGCCGAGAGCTTCGTTTTGACTTGTTATCGCTCCCGTAACTCTAAACGAGCCAAGAGTTATGGCCCTCCGAAGAATCGATATCCATAGGGTGCAACATCTACGGTGCAAGGTGCAACATCCGTCCAAAATGACGAAACAGTGCCGTACGACTTTGAGGAATTGGTGCATGGATTTGAAACGGAGCAATACCATGGTGCACCACTCTCCAGGTATGGTAAATCATAGAACAACCACGGGGATCCTGTTTTACAGAAAAAATCCACGTGACGGAAAAACGAAGGATTAAAAACTTCCAAGACCCGATTGAGGTTCGGATAGGTTTTTTTGGGTATGAAACTAACCAGTGATGGCTGAAATCTGTCACAGCTGTAGAACTCACCGAGAGCTTCGTTTTGACTTGTTATCGCTCCCGTAACTCTGAACGAGCCAAGAGTTATGGCCCTCCGAAGAATCGATATCCACAGGGTGCAACATCTACGGTGCAAGGTGCAACATCCGTCCAAAATGACGAAACAGTGCCGTACGACTTTGAGAAATGGGTGCATGGATTTGAAACGGAGCACTACCATGGTGCACCGCTCTCCAGCGATGGTAAATCATAGAACAGCCACGGGGATCCTGTTTTACAGAAAAAATCCACGTGACGGAAAAACGAAGGATAAAAAACTTCCAAGACCCGGTTGAGGTTCGGTTAGGATTTTTTGGGTATGAAACTAACCAGTGACGGCTGAAAGCTGTCATAGCTTTAGAACTCATCGAGAGCTTTGTTTTGACTGGTTATCGCTCCCGTAACTCTGAACGAGCCAAGAGTTATGGCCCTCCGAAGAATCGATATCCACAGGGTGCAAGGTGCAACATCCGTCCAAAATGACGAAACAGTGTCGTACGACTTTGAGAAATTGGTGCATGGATTTGAAACGGAGCACTACCATGGTGCACCACTCTCCAGGTATGGCAAATCATAGAACAGCCACGGTGATCCTGTTTTACAGAAAAAATCCACGTGACGGAAAAACGAAGGATAAAAAACTTCCAAGACCCGATTGAGGTTCGGATAGGATTTTTTGGGTATGAAACTAACCAGTGACGGCTGAAAGCTGTCGGCTATTTGACTGTTATCGCTCCCGTAACTCTGAACGAGCCAAGAGTTATGGCCTTCCGAAGAATCGATATCCACAGGGTGCAACATCTACGGTGCAAGGTGCAACATCCGTCCAAAATGACGAAACAGTGTCGTACGACTTTGAGAAATTGGTGCATGGATTTGAAACGGAGCTCTACCATGGTGCACCACTCTCCAGGTATGGTAAATCATAGAACAGCCACGGGGATCCTGTTTTACAGAAAAAATCCACGTGACGGAAAAACGAAGGATAAAAAACTTCCAAGACCCGATTGAGGTTCGGATAGTATTTTTTGGGTATGAAACTAACCAGTGACGGCTGAAAGCTGTCATAGCTGTAGAACTCATCGAGAGCTTTGTTTTGACTGGTTATCGCTCCCGTAACTCTAAACGAGCCAAGAGTTATGGCCCTCCGAAGAATCGATATCCACAGGGTGCAAGGTGCAACATCCGTCCAAAATGACGAAACAGTGTCGTACGACTTTGAGAAATGGGTGCATGGATTTGATAAGGAGCACTACCATGGTGCACCGCTCTCCAGCGATGGTAAATCATAGAACAGCCACGGGGATCCTGTTTTACAGAAAAAATCCACGTGACGGAAAAACGAATGATAAATAACTTCCAAGACCCGATTGAGGTTCGGTTAGGATTTTTTGGGTATGAAACCAACCAGTGACGGCTAAAAGCAGTCATAGCTGTAGAACTCACCGAGAGCTTCGTTTTGACTGGTTATCGCTCCCGTAACTCTAAACGAACCAAGAGTTATGGCCCTCCGAAGAATTGATATCCACAGGGTGCAACATCTACGGTGCAAGGTGCAACATCCGTCCAAAATGACGAAACAGTGCCGTACGACTTTGAGAAATTGGTGCATGGATTTGAAACGGAGTACTACCATGGTGCACCACTCTCCAGGTATGGTAAATCATAGAACAGCCACGGGGATCCTGTTTTACAGAAAAAATCCACGTGACGGAAAAACGAATGATAAAAAACTTCCAAGACCTGGTTGAGGTTCGGTTAGGATTTTTAGAGCATGAAACTAACCAGTGACGTCTGAAAGCTGTCACAGCTGTTGAACTCCCCGAGAGCTTTGTTTTGACTGGTTATCGCTCCCGTAACTCTGAACGAGCCAAGAGTTATGGCCCTCCGAAGAATCGATATCCACAGGGTGCAACATCTACGGTGCAAGGTGCAACATCCGTCCAAAATGACGAAACAGTGCCGTACGACTTTGAGAAATGGGTGTATGGATTTGAAACGGAGCACTACCATGGTGCACCACTCTCCAGCGATGGTAAATCATAGAACAGCCACGGGGATCCTGTTTTACAGAAAAAATCCACGTGACGGAAAAATGAAGGATAAAAAACTTCCAAGACCCGGTTGAGGTTCGGTTAGGATTTTTTGGGTATGAAACTAACCAGTGACGGCTGAAAGCTATCATAGCTGTAGACCTCATCGAGAGCTTTGTTTTGACTGGTTATCGCTCCCGTAACTCTAAACGAGCCAAGAGTTATGGCCCTCCGAAGAATCGATATCCACAGGGTGCAAGGTGCAACATCCATCCAAAATGACGAAACAGTGTCGTACGACTTTGAGAAATTGGTGCATGGATTTGAAACGGAGCACTACCATGGTGCACCACTCTCCAGGTATGGCAAATCATAGAACAGCCACGGGGATCCTGTTTTACAGAAAAAATCCACGTGACGGAAAAACGAAGGATAAAAAACTTCCAAGACCCGATTGAGGTTCGGATAGGATTTTTTGGGTATGAAACTAACCAGTGACGGCTGAAAGCTGTCAGCTATTTGACTGGTTATCGCTCCCGTAACTCTGAACGAGCCAAGAGTTATGGCCTTCCGAAGAATCGATATCCACAGGGTGCAACATCTACGGTGCAAGGTGCAACATCCGTCCAAAATGACGAAACAGTGTCGTACGACTTTGAGAAATTGGTGCATGGATGTGACGACCGCCCATGACTCCCGCACCAAAACAAGAGAAAAGTGCGCTGAAAGGTGTGCCAGGCAGCCATGGACGATAGTCAAGGTAAAATAAAATAAAATTCGCAGAATCTATCGTATAACTCACAGCGCATGGATAAAATACAGTAGAGAAATATAATGTAGTGAAGCCTCATAGAACATAACATCATCATATAAGCAACATAGCAGTTTTATACAATCATCCACACAAATCCATACATGAAAGCCTCACTACAAATCACTCAAATCAAATACAGCAGCGGATACCCAGTACATATAAGAAAATAATATGCATAGCCTCCTGCTCGTCTTCGTCATCATCAGCGGAAAACTCTAAGCACAGCACCTGCCACCTGCTACCTAGTCTGCCCATCCCAAACATGGATGAACAGCCCAAGGTAATAAGAGGAGACATAAAACCTTGAGTCAGACAAAGTCTTAGTGAGCAGTAAATTAACTATCAAACATACCAAAAGAGCATAAGGAAATAAAGGAATAGGAACCAAACCATCCCACTCCACCTCTTTCTACAGTGATAGCCCCCAGACACACATTAAGGAGAAGCAAGCATAACATAGCAGATAAGTAAGGTAAAGCAATAACCACTCGAGTCAAGGACGATGTTTCCCAAATACAAACCCCCAAGGCCTAAACCAAGATCAGATAAGCACCCAGAAAACACCGCTCTTGAAGCCGAATGATGATACAACCAAACATCCAAACATCCATGACTCTGGCTATCACTGTTGTCATTGCCTTGATTTCATCGTTAGTTGAATGAACGGCACATTATTTCATCCGTCAGTCAAGGGCTAATGGAAACCCCGGTTCTAGACATAACTCCGCACGTCATCATTGCCCGTGCCTAGGATATCAATGCTGCCCAGAGTACTAGCACGTCCGTACTTGGGATATCAATGCCGCCCAATGTACTTGCACGAACGTGCTTGGGATATCAATGCCGCCCAACGTACTCTTGCTTTGAGCATGCTAGAACCTTCAACAACGATGAAGTCTCAGCCTCCTAGTCATCCTCCTCGACGACTATTCTCAACTAGCTCAAGCGCCTCTCGAGCCATCCATTATCCATTCAAAAACTCGAACCATATCACCGAGTTTTCAACACAACTTGCACGTCATCATGACCCGTGCTTGGAACGTCTTCGTGACCCGTCCCATCACAACATATGTCTTGCCTCATCACATCATAGCAAAGTCCCAACTCAATCATGCTTTGCCTTCTCGCATCATGGCAAGATCCCACATCCTTGAATCCATCCATATGAGCTTCCACATCCGCTTCATATGCCATCGGCAGCTTTCACCATTCAAGAGCCTTTCCACTTAGCTTTTGAATCATCTTCACCATCTTGTTCCAAATCAACTACAAGCTAACTTGGAGCAATCAAATCTAACATACATTCAAACATTCAAGCATTCAAACAAGATATATTAAGCAATATTAACTATAATGGCAATTTCGTAATTAAGTGTGCAAAAGTCCAACATATGTGAAATCATGGTTTTTTTTTTAGCATGGATCTATCAAATCTAAAACATGGGTTTTGTCTCTAATACTTGATAAATAACTTTCATAAGTAAACATCTTCAAATATGATGGATCTACATGCAGACTTAAGGAAAATGCGAGAAAACGCTAACTTTAACACATAAACATATCACTAGTCCCATATACTCCTTTGGATCCGCGTGAGAGATAACTACCACTCACCAAATCACCCAAACACCTCAAAATCACAACACTTCAGATCTGGACAGCGGAGATCACGGCTTGATCCGGCGGAATCTCACTTGAAACGATGAATTCAAGCTCAAACGGATGAAGATCTTCAACTTGGACACTTGGATCTTCGATCTTGATCTTCGATCTTCAACGGATGTTAGCACTTGATAGAAGTAGAGAAAGAAGAGAAGAAAATACTGCAGTCGAGTCTTCAAAATGGCAGCACTTCGTCGCTTCAAAAACCGGTGCCAAAAAGTGAGCCGAACACCTCTATTTATAGGCTGGACACACCATGAGTCGTCGCCCTATGAGTCGGTCCCGACTCATCATGAGTCGTCTACGACTCATCTCCTGCCGACTCATCCTTGCCGACTCATCTTACACTGCCTTCTGACTCAATCCAACGACTCAACATAACACAGTCCGCTAACCATGAGTCGTTCACGACTCAGTGCCTCCGACTCAAAGACCCATAACCTACGACTCAACAACTTCTACGACTCATGGCATACACGTTCTAAAACACAGGCCGCCTAAACGACTCATCTACCCAATGGCCTAGCGACCTAAGCCTTAACACACGCACGCGACTCAACACACCTGGCTAACGACTCATACATAAGTCGTTCGCGACTCAACGGCACACGACCTAAAAACTCACACACTGGTCTAACCACCTACCGGGTTACGACTTACGACTCATCAACTCAGGGTCATACGAGATAACACACGACCAACCTAACTCCCTTAACTCACTGCCGACCTATCATGACTCGTTCGCGACTCATAGCATACGACACAACGTCTAACCAAACACTGCAACCTACTAAGTCGTTCACACGACTCATGACTTAACAAACACGGTTATGACTCAGCCACACGAGTTAAACCCTATCTCGTTACCAGTTAACTCGGTCACGACTCATCTTATATCGTTAAGTCGTATTAACGACCTAACTCCTAACTCTATAAACCGTTACCCCATGAGTCGTCCCATACGAGTTAACTCATGTCTCCTAACTCGTTAGCTCGACTACCTTAACTCTAAGAGTCGGTCAGAATACTTAGGTCGCATACTACTATGAGTCGCTGCCTCTACTGAGTCGCTCACCCCTATGAGTTAAGTCTTACCTCGCCTACTAACTAACTCGGTCACGACTCAACCCTTAACTCGTGACTCGTAGGCCACCTATCCCTTGAGTCGTAACTCGCTAACCCTCATTAGATAACACATTAACGACTCAACCTATAAGCTTATTAACAACTCATAGCCAAGTTAACTCGAACACGACTCATCACTTAGACACGCGAGTTAACTTTCCAAACGGCTCAGGCTAGAAACAACGTAAACAACACTAACGACCTGCAAATTCTACGATCTATCGACACGTAAAATACGGGTCGTTACATTCTCTCCCCCTTAGGAATTTCGCCCCCGAAATTCCAAGCAAACAACAGCAATCAAAATTATTCCGCATGCCTACCATCCATAGCAATCAACAAACCATGCATCCAATTCTAGCCTAGCATGCAGAATTCTAAGACTTAGAACAAGCTACAAATTCATGAGATGTCACGACACTTTAGGGCCATACCTCGAAGAGTCCGGGATGAGCTGCCTTCATCCTCTCTTCCTCCTCCCACGTACAGTCGTTAACATCATCACTCCATTGTACCTTGAGCAACGTAATCGTCTTCCTCCTAAGCTGTTTCGTATCGGTGTCAACAATACGAAGCGGCTTACGAGGTCTCGTAACCACTAGATCAACCTCTAAGTCTTCACAGCTATCAGCAGAAACCACCGTACTTGGGTCGTGCACATACTTCCGTAGATAAGATACATGAAAAACATTATGCACACCCGCCATCTTTTCCGGTAACTCCAATCTATAAGCGAGCTTTCCAATTCGCTCGATAATCGGGAATGGTCCAACGAATCTCGGAGTTAACTTTCCTTTGTTCCCGAATCTTATAACATTCTTCAATGGAGAAATCTTCACGAAAACCATATCGCCCACGTCGAATTCCAAATCCTTTCGACGATTATCTGCATAACTTTTCTGACGATCTTGGGCTGCTTTCATTCTTTGCCGAATGACCTCAATACAATCCGAAGTCTGTCGAATCATCTCTGGCCCAAGTATCAGTTTTTCTCCAGCTTCCAACCAACATGTCGGAGAGTTACACGGTCTTCCATATAATGCCTCATATGGTGCCATACCAATACTCGACTGATAACTGTTATTATAAGCAAATTCCACCAAATGAAGGTGATCTTCCCATGATCCTCCGAAGTCCAAAACACAAGCTCTAAGAAGATCTTCCAAAACCCGGTTGACTCTCTCAGTCTGACCATCTGTTTGAGGGTGATAAGCTGTACTCAAACACAACTCAGTTCCCAAAACTTCCTGGAAGCTCTTCCAAAATCCACTAGTGAATAACGGATCTCGATCGCTCACTATACTCTTCGGAACACCATGGAATCGAACAATCCACTTCACATACAACTCAGCCAACTTCGATGCAGTTCTAGTCGATCGAACAGGAATGAACCTTGCACTCTTGGTCAAACGATCTACAATAACCCAAATCCCTTCATTCCCTGTTCTGGTTCTAGGTAGACCATCAATAAAATCCATCGACACTTGCTCCCACTTCCACGTAGGAACCTCTAATGGCTGAAGTAATCCACTGGGCTTCTTCTGCTCAGCTTTCACCAACTGGCAGTTCATACATTTGGAAATAAAATTTCCAACATCTTTCTTCATACCTTCCCAGTAGTAAGCTCTCTTCATATCCCGATACATCTTATTTCCACCTGGATGGATTGTCAGCTTCGAGTGATGACTTTCCCTCAGAACTTCATCTCTCAATCCATCTATATCGGGAACAACCAATCGTCCTTGCTTTCGAAGCCAACCCTCTCGATCGACCTCGAATCCTTTATCCTTCTCTGGATCCAATTCAGATTCCAAATCACGGATAATCTTGACAAGCTTATCATCTTTCTTTTGGCTCTCGCCAATTCTTTCCACTAGAGTAGGCCTTATCGATAAGTTTGCCAACATCTCAGGTTCCAACTCGCATCTAGGCCTGAAATCAAATCCAGCCAAATACTCGAGACTCTTCCACTCCGAAAACATGGCTCCCAAACCTGCATGTCTTCGACTTAACGCATCAGCCACTGCGTTTCCTTTTCCCGGAGTATAGGCTATACCAAAATCATAAGATGCTAGAAACTCTAACCACCGTTGCTGTCGAAGATTCAAATCCTTTTGGGAGAACAGATACTTCAACGACTTATGATCTGTAAACAACTCGAATCTAACTCCCAATAGGTAGTGTCTCCACATCTTTAAAGCAAACACTATCGCCGCTAACTCCAAATCATGAGTTGGATAATTCCTTTCATGCGGCTTCAGTTGTCGACTAGCATACGCAACAACTTTATCCTTCTGCATTAGCACCGCTCCCAGTCCAGTGCCACATGCATCGGTGTAAACCACCATCTCATCATTCCCACTCGGAATAGTCAATACAGGAGCACTCGTCAATCGCTCTTTCAGGATTACGAAGGCTTGCTCACACTTGTCATCCCATCTGAACACTTGGTTCTTCTTCGTCAATCCTGTCAACGGTGCAGCTATCTTGGAAAAGTCTTTAATAAACCGACGATAATATCCGGCTAATCCAAGAAAACTTCTCACATCAGATGCATTCTTAGGTCTAATCCAATCCTGGATTGCTGCTACCTTAGCGGGATCAACCGCTATTCCATTTCCAGAAATAACATGGCCTAAGAACCTCACTTCACTCTTCCAGAAGTGACACTTTGAAAACTTAGCCTTCAGCTGATGTTTCCGCAGGATTTCCAAAACAACCTTCAAGTGCGTCTTGTGCTCTTCCTCAGTTCTGGAATAAATCAGAATATCATCAACGAACACAAGCACGAACTTATTCAACTGATCTCTGAATACTCTATTCATAAGATCCACAAAATATGCTGGCGCGTTAGTCAACCCAAACGGCATTACCAGCCACTCATAAAATCCGGACGGTGTCCTGAAAGCAGTCTTCGGCACACTATCCCTTGCCACTCTCAACTGGTGAAATCCCGTTGCCAAATCCATCTGAGAAAACACCTTAGCCTCGTGAAGCTGATCAAACAAGTCATCTATTCTCGGCAATGGATACTTGTTCTTCTTAGTCACCTTATTCAGCTCACGATAATCAACACACAACCTCAACGATCCATCCGCTTTGGTTGCGAACACAACGGGCGCACCCCATTCGGACACACTTCTCCGAATGAATCCTTTCCGTAAAAGGTCATCAACTTGCACCTTCAGCTCTTGCTGCTCCCTCGGTGCCATCCGCCTAAGAGGCATCACAACAGGTCTGGCTCCCTCAACTAGATCGATACGAAACTCGATCTCCCTATGCGGCGGCAACCCTTTGACCTCGTCAAAGACATCCTCAAATCCATTCACAATAGGCACCGATGACAGTCCTTCCCGTGGAACAACCAGCGAATACATGAAGCTCATGAAGACGCCTTCCTCATGCTTACATCGTATCACAACCTTTCGCCCTTCCACATTCCCGACTGTCACCTCCAGCCTTTCACAATCAATCCTAGCCGCATACTTCCTAAGCCAGTCCATACCCAAAATAATTCCGAACCCCGCAAAGTTCAGAACAAAGCAATCACAAACAAACGAGCAATCATGACTCGAAATAACTAGACCACGGCATATCATACACAAACATGACGAACCCCCAACTGGATTAGTCACAACCAATGGCCTATCAACAATATCCGGTTTCAAACCTAACCGGCCTACCAAAACATCACAAACAAAAGAATGCGACGCTCCAGTATCAAACAACACTCTAACTGGAACACCACAAATGGAAAGAGTACCTTGAACCACCACACTCTTCCCCTTCTCTGCAGCAGTAGGAGCTTTTGAAGACGACGGCACAGCTTCCAAAGCATAAGCTTTCACAATCTGCTTTTCCCTCAGTGGTTCCGGACAATTCTTCTTAATATGCCCAAGCTTGTCACAGTTGTGGCACTTCACTGCCACCTTCGGATTCCTGCAATCCCTGGAGAAGTGACCTTTCTGTTGGCAGTTGAAACAAGTCACTTCGCTTTTCTGCTTCTTTTGGCCATTCTTTCCCTTCTGCTGTTGCTGCTTCCTTTTCTTATTTCCACCCTGCTGTGGTTTGAGCTCTTCCTTGGCTACAGCAACAACAGACATTTCCTTAGGGAACAAACTCTCATGCCTCAAAGCTTTCTCCACAAGCTTCTCAAATGGATCGTCCAAATGATCCACTAACTGCCTTCCAAGATAAGCATCCAGACCAGTCACAAACTTTTCATTCTTCTGGTAGGGAGAATCAATATACGATCTGGCATACTTGGATAGAGCCTCGAACTCAGAAATATACTCAAGAACAGGCCTCCCACCTTGCTTGAGCTCAACAAATCTCTTAAACAAAACAGACCTCTGAGCAGTAGAGATGAACTTGGCTTCAAATCTAACTTGGAACTGCTCCCAAGTAATCTCCTCCTCTGGTGTATCTATAGTGATAGAATTCCACCAATCCGCAGCTCTTCCCTGAAGCTGCCTCGATGCAAGCTTTCTCTTGGTTGCATCCTCAATCCCTAGATCACCAAAAATCCTTCGGCAAGCATCAATCCATCTCTGCACTTCAATAGTCGACTCCGTCCCTAGGAAAGCTTTTCCTCCAAGAGAAGTATAATCCTTGCAAAGCTTGGCAAAATCCACTGGCCTTGGAGCCTGGACTTGAACTCCAACATCTACAGATGATCCAGAAGCTGGTACCCTCCTCAAGATAGAAGTCATCATAGCTTCAAACATAGCTCCATAATCAACAGCTTCCCTAGCAGCTCGACTATCTCTTGCAGCTTGTCTCTCGCTTCTACTCATCCTTATTATCTGAAAAGAAGAATGATTAGAACACCTTAAGAAACAACTGCATAAGGAGTTCAAATCCATCTAAGCTACTATTTTATATATAGTAACCATCCATCAAAATACAATTACGTCTCTCATACGTAATTACGTCAGCGAGCGTTGGCTAAAATCGATTAACCAAAGCTTTGATACCAAATGTGACGACCGCCCATGACTCCCGCACCAAAACAAGAGAAAAGTGCGCTGAAAGGTGTGCCAGGCAGCCATGGACGATAGTCAAGGTAAAATAAAATAAAATTCGCAGAATCTATCTTATAACTCACAGCGCATGGATAAAATACAATAGAGAAATATAATGTAGTGAAGCCTCATAGAACATAACATCATCATATAAGCAACATAGCAGTTTTATACAATCATCCACACAAATCCATACATGAAAGCCTCACTACAAATCACTCAAATCAAATACAGCAGCGGATACCCAGTACATATAAGAAAATAATATGCATAGCCTCCTGCTCGTCTTCGTCATCATCAGCGGAAAACTCTAAGCACAGCACCTGCCACCTGCTACCTAGTCTGCCCATCCCAAACATGGATGAACAGCCCAAGGTAATAAGAGGAGACATAAAACCTTGAGTCAGACAAAGTCTTAGTGAGCAGTAAATTAACTATCAAACATACCAAAAGAGCATAAGGAAATAAAGGAATAGGAACCAAACCATCCCACTCCACCTCTTTCTACAGTGATAGCCCCCAGACACACATTAAGGAGAAGCAAGCATAACATAGCAGATAAGTAAGGTAAAGCAATAACCACTCGAGTCAAGGACGATGTTTCCCAAATACAAACCCCCAAGGCCTAAACCAAGATCAGATAAGCACCCAGAAAACACCGCTCTTGAAGCCGAATGATGATACAACCAAACATCCAAACATCCATGACTCTGGCTATCACTGTTGTCATTGCCTTGATTTCATCGTTAGTTGAATGAACGGCACATTATTTCATCCGTCAGTCAAGGGCTAATGGAAACCCCGGTTCTAGACATAACTCCGCACGTCATCATTGCCCGTGCCTAGGATATCAATGCTGCCCAGAGTACTAGCACGTCCGTACTTGGGATATCAATGCCGCCCAATGTACTTGCACGAACGTGCTTGGGATATCAATGCCGCCCAACGTACTCTTGCTTTGAGCATGCTAGAACCTTCAACAACGATGAAGTCTCAGCCTCCTAGTCATCCTCCTCGACGACTATTCTCAACTAGCTCAAGCGCCTCTCGAGCCATCCATTATCCATTCAAAAACTCGAACCATATCACCGAGTTTTCAACACAACTTGCACGTCATCATGACCCGTGCTTGGAACGTCTTCGTGACCCGTCCCATCACAACATATGTCTTGCCTCATCACATCATAGCAAAGTCCCAACTCAATCATGCTTTGCCTTCTCGCATCATGGCAAGATCCCACATCCTTGAATCCATCCATATGAGCTTCCACATCCGCTTCATATGCCATCGGCAGCTTTCACCATTCAAGAGCCTTTCCACTTAGCTTTTGAATCATCTTCACCATCTTGTTCCAAATCAACTACAAGCTAACTTGGAGCAATCAAATCTAACATACATTCAAACATTCAAGCATTCAAACAAGATATATTAAGCAATATTAACTATAATGGCAATTTCGTAATTAAGTGTGCAAAAGTCCAACATATGTGAAATCATGGTTTTTTTTTTTTAGCATGGATCTATCAAATCTAAAACATGGGTTTTGTCTCTAATACTTGATAAATAACTTTCATAAGTAAACATCTTCAAATATGATGGATCTACATGCAGACTTAAGGAAAATGCGAGAAAACGCTAACTTTAACACATAAACATATCACTAATCCCATATACTCCTTTGGATCCGCGTGAGAGATAACTACCACTCACCAAATCACCCAAACACCTCAAAATCACAACACTTCAGATCTGGACAGCGGAGATCACGGCTTGATCCGGCGGAATCTCACTTGAAACGATGAATTCAAGCTCAAACGGATGAAGATCTTCAACTTGGACACTTGGATCTTCGATCTTGATCTTCGATCTTCAACGGATGTTAGCACTTGATAGAAGTAGAGAAAGAAGAGAAGAAAATACTGCAGTCGAGTCTTCAAAATGGCAGCACTTCGTCGCTTCAAAAACCGGTGCCAAAAAGTGAGCCGAACACCTCTATTTATAGGCTGGACACACCATGAGTCGTCGCCCTATGAGTCGGTCCCGACTCATCATGAGTCGTCTACGACTCATCTCCTGCCGACTCATCCTTGCCGACTCATCTTACACTGCCTTCTGACTCAATCCAACGACTCAACATAACACAGTCCGCTAACCATGAGTCGTTCACGACTCAGTGCCTCCGACTCAAAGACCCATAACCTACGACTCAACAACTTCTACGACTCATGGCATACACGTTCTAAAACACAGGCCGCCTAAACGACTCATCTACCCAATGGCCTAGCGACCTAAGCCTTAACACACGCACGCGACTCAACACACCTGGCTAACGACTCATACATAAGTCGTTCGCGACTCAACGGCACACGACCTAAAAACTCACACACTGGTCTAACCACCTACCGGGTTACGACTTACGACTCATCAACTCAGGGTCATACGAGATAACACACGACCAACCTAACTCCCTTAACTCGCTGCCGACCTATCATGACTCGTTCGCGACTCATAGCATACGACACAACGTCTAACCAAACACTGCAACCTACTAAGTCGTTCACACGACTCATGACTTAACAAACACGGTTATGACTCAGCCACACGAGTTAAACCCTATCTCGTTACCAGTTAACTCGGTCACGACTCATCTTATATCGTTAAGTCGTATTAACGACCTAACTCCTAACTCTATAAACCGTTACCCCATGAGTCGTCCCATACGAGTTAACTCATGTCTCCTAACTCGTTAGCTCGACTACCTTAACTCTAAGAGTCGGTCAGAATACTTAGGTCGCATACTACTATGAGTCGCTGCCTCTACTGAGTCGCTCACCCCTATGAGTTAAGTCTTACCTCGCCTACTAACTAACTCGGTCACGACTCAACCCTTAACTCGTGACTCGTAGGCCACCTATCCCTTGAGTCGTAACTCGCTAACCCTCATTAGATAACACATTAACGACTCAACCTATAAGCTTATTAACAACTCATAGCCAAGTTAACTCGAACACGACTCATCACTTAGACACGCGAGTTAACTTTCCAAACGGCTCAGGCTAGAAACAACGTAAACAACACTAACGACCTGCAAATTCTACGATCTATCGACACGTAAAATACGGGTCGTTACAATGGATTTGAAACGGAGCACTACCATGGTGCACCACTCTCCAGGTATGGTAAATCATAGAACAGCCACGGGGATCCTGTTTTACAGAAAAAATCCACGTGACGGAAAAACGAAGGATAAAAAACTTCCAAGACCCGGTTGAGGTTCGGTTAGGATTTTTTGGGTATGAAACTAACCAGTGACGGCTGAAAGCTGTCATAGCTGTAGAACTCACCGAGAGCTTCGTTTTGACTGGTTATCGCTCCCGTAACTCTGAACGAGCCAAGAGTTATGGCCCTCCGAAGAATCGATATCCACAGGGTGCAACATCTACGGTGCAAGGTGCAACATCCGTCCAAAATGACAAAACAGTGCCGTACGACTTTGAGAAATTGGTGCATGGATTTGAAACGGAGCACTACCACGGTGCACCACTCTCCAGGTATGGTAAATCATAGAACAGCCACGGGGATCCTGTTTTACAGAAAAAATCCACGTGACGGAAAAACGAAGGATAAAAAACTTCCAAGACCTGATTGAGGTTCGGATAGGATTTTTTGGTTATGAAACTAACCAGTGACGGCTGAAAGCTGTCATAGCTGTAGAACTCATCGAGAGCTTTGTTTTGACTGGTTATTGCTCCCGTAACTCTAAACGAGCCAAGAGTTATGGCCCTCCGAAGAATCGATATCCACAGGGTGCAACATCTACGGTGCAAGGTGCAACATCCTTCCAAAATGACGAAACAGTGCCGTACGACTTTGAGAAATTAGTGCATGGATTTGAAACGGAGCACTACCACGGTGCACCACTCTCTAGGTATGGTAAATCATAGAGCAGCCACGGGGATCCTGTTTTACAGAAAAAATCCACGTGACGGAAAAACGAAGGATAAAAAACTTCCAAGACCCGATTGAGGTTCGGATAGGATTTTTTTGGGTATGAAACTGGTTATCGCTCCCGTAACTCGAAACGAGCCAATAGTTTTGGCCCTCCGAAGAATCGATATCCACTGGGTGCAACATCTACGGTGCAAGGTGCAACATCCGTCCAAAATGACGAAACAGTGCCGTACGACTTTGAGAAATGGGTGCATGGATTTGAAAAGGAGCACTACCATGGTACACCGCTCTCCAGCGATGGTAAATCATAGAACAACCACGGGGATCCTGTCTTACAGAACAAATCCACGTGACGGAAAAACGAAGGATAAAAAACTTCCAAGACCCGGTTGAGGTTCGGTTAGTATTTTTTGGGTATGAAACTAACCAGTGACGGCTGAAAGCTGTCACAGCTGTAGAACTCACCGAGAGCTTCGTTTTGACTGGTTATCGCTCCCGTAACTCTAAACGAGCCAAGAGTTATGGCCCTCCGAAGAATCGATATCCACAGGGTGCAACATCTACGATGCAAGGTGCAACATCCGTCCAAAATGACGAAACAGTGCCGTACGACTTTGAAAAATGGGTGCATGGATTTGAAAAGGAGCACTACCATGGTGCATCGCTCTCCAGCGATGGTAAATCATAGAACAGCCATGGGGATCCTGTTTTACAGAAAAAATCCACGTGACGGAAAAACGAAGGATAAAAAACTTCCAAGACCCGGTTGAGGTTCGGTTAGTATTTTTTGGGTATGAAACTAACCAGTGACGGCTGAAAGCTGTCACAGCTGTAGAACTCACCGAGAGCTTCGTTTTGACTGGTTATCGCTCCCGTAACTCTGAATAAGCCAAGAGTTATGGCCCTCCGAAGAATCAATATCCACAGGGTGCAACATCTACGGTGCAAGGTGCAACATCCGTCCAAAATGACGAAACAGTGCCATACGACTTTGAGAAATGGGGGGATGGATTTGAAACGGAGCACTACCATGGTGCACCACTCTCCAGGTATGGTAAATCATAGAACAGCCACGGGGATCCTGTTTTACAGAAAAAATCCACGTGACGGAAAAACGAATGATAAAAAACTTCCAAGACCCGATTGAGGTTCGGTTAGGATTTTTTGGGTATGAAACTAACCAGTGACGGCTGAAAGCTGTCATAGCTGTAGAACTCACCGAGAGCTTCGTTTTAACTGGTTATCGCTCCCGTAACTCTAAACGAGCCAAGAGTTATGGCCCTCCGAAGAATCGATATCCATAGGGTGCAACATCTACGGTGCAAGGTGCAACATCCGTCCAAAATGACGAAACAGTGCCGTACGACTTTTAGAAATGGGTGCATGGATTTGAAAAGGAGCACTACCGTGGTGCAACGCTCTCCAGCGATGGTAAATCATAGAACAGCCACGGGGATCCTGTTTTACAGAAAAAATCCACGTGACGGAAAAACGAAGGATAAAAAACTTCCAAGACCCGGTTGAGGTTCGGTTAGGATTTTTTGGGTATGAAACTAACCAGTGACGGCTGAAAGCTGTCATAGATGTAGAACTCGCCGAGAGCTTCGTTTTGACTGGTTATCGCTCCCGTAACTCTGAACGAGCCAAGAGTTATGGCCCTCCGAAGAATCGATATCCACAGGGTGCAACATCTACGGTGCAAGGTGCAACATCCGTCCAAAATGACGAAACAGTGCCGTACGACTTTGAGAAATGGGTGCATGGATTCGAAAAGGAGCACTACCATGGTGCACCGCTCTCCAGCGATGGTAAATCATAGAACAACCACGGGGATCCTGTTTTACAGAAAAAATCCACGTGACGGAAAAACGAATGATAAATAACTTCCAAGACCCGATTGAGGTTTGGTTAGGATTTTTTGGGTATGAAACCAACCAGTGACGACTAAAAGCTGTCATAGCTGTAGAACTCACCGAGAGCTTCGTTTTGACTGGTTATCGCTCCCGTAGCTCTAAACGAACCAAGAGTTATGGCCCTCCGAAGAATTGATATCCACAGGGTACAACATCTACGGTGCAAGGTGCAACATCCGTCCAAAATGACGAAACAGTGCCGTACGACTTTGAGAAATGGGTGCATGGATTTGAAACGGAGCACTACCATGGTGCACCACTCTCCAGGTATGGTAAATCATAGAACAGCCACGGGGATCCTGTTTTACAGAAAAAATCCACGTGACGGAAAAACGAATGATAAAAAACTTCCAAGACCCGATTGAGGTTCGGTTAGGATTTTTTGGGTATGAAACTAACCAGTGACGGCTGAAAGCTGTCATAGCTGTAGAACTCACCGAGAGCTTCGTTTTAACTGGTTATCGCTCCCGTAACTCTAAACGAGCCAAGAGTTATGGCCCTCCGAAGAATCGATATCCACAGGGTGCAACATCTACGGTGCAAGGTGCAACATCCGTCCAAAATGACGAAACAGTGCCGTACGACTTTTAGAAATGGGTGCATGGATTTGAAAAGGAGCACTACCGTGGTGCACCGCTCTCCAGCGATGGTAAATCATAGAACAGCCACGGGGATCCTGTTTTACAGAAAAAATCCACGTGACGGAAAAACGAAGGATAAAAAACTTCCAAGACCCGGTTGAGGTTCGGTTAGGATTTTTTGGGTATGAAACTAACCAGTGACGGCTGAAAGCGGTCATAGCTGTAGAACTCGCCGAGAGCTTCGTTTGACTGGTTATCGCTCCCGTAACTCTGAACGAGCCAAGAGTTATGGCCCTCCGAAGAATCGATATCCACAGGGTGCAACATCTACGGTGCAAGGTGCAACATCCGTCCAAAATGACGAAACAGTGCCGTACGACTTTGAGAAATGGGTGCATGGATTTGAAAAGGAGCACTACCATGGTGCACCGCTCTCCAGCGATGGTAAATCATAGAACAGCCACGGGGATCCTGTTTTACAGAAAAAATCCACGTGACGGAAAAACGAATGATAAATAACTTCCAAGACCCGATTGAGGTTCGGTTAGGATTTTTTGGGTATGAAACCAACCAGTGACGGCTAAAAGCTGTCATAGCTGTAGAACTCACCGAGAGCTTCGTTTTGACTGGTTATCACTCCCGTAACTCTAAACGAACCAAGAGTTATGGCCCTCCGAAGAATTGATATCCACAAGGTGCAACATCTACGGTGCAAGGTGCAACATCCGTCCAAAATGACGAAACAGTGTCGTACGACTTTGAGAAATTGGTGCATGGATTTGAAACGGAGTACTACCATGGTGCACCACTCTCCAGGTATGGTAAATCATAGAATAGCCACGGGGATCCTGTTTTACAGAAAAAATCCACGTGACGGAAAAACGAAGGATAAAAAACTTCCAAGACCTGGTTGAGGTTCGGTTAGGATTTTTAGAGTATGAAAATAACCAGTGACGGCTGAAAGCTGTCATAGCTGTAGAACTCGCCGAGAGCTTCGTTTTGACTGGTTATTGCTCCCGTAACTCTAAACGAGCCAAGAGTTATGGCTCTCCGAAGAATCGATATCCATAGGGTGCAACATCTACGGTGCAAGGTGCAACATCCATCCAAAATGACGAAACAGTGCCGTACGACTTTGAGGAATTGGTGCATGGATTTGAAACAGAGCACTACCATGGTGCACCACTCTCCAGGTATGGTAAATCATAGAACAGCCACGGGGATCCTGTTTTACAGAAAAAATCCACGTGACGGAAAAACGAAGGATTAAAAACTTCCTAGACCCGATTGAGGCTCGGATAGGTTTTTTTGGGTATGAAACTAACCAGTGACAGCTGAAATCTATCACAGCTGTAGAACTCACCGAGAGCTTCGTTTTGACTTGTTATCGCTCCCGTAACTCTGAACGAGCCAAGAGTTATGGCCCTCCGAAGAATCGATATCCACAGGGTGCAACATCTACGGTGCAAGGTGCAACATCCGTCCAAAATGACGAAACAGTGCCGTACGACTTTGAGAAATGGGTGCATGGATTTGAAACGGAGCACTACCATGGTGCACCACTCTCCAGCGATGGTAAATCATAGAACAGCCACGGGGATCCTGTTTTACAGAAAAAATCCACGTGACGGAAAAACGAAGGATAAAAAACTTCCAAGACCCGGTTGAGGTTCGGTTAGGATTTTTTGGGTATGAAACTAACCAGTGACGGCTGAAAGCTGTCATAGCTGTAGAACTCATCGAGAGCTTTGTTTTGACTGGTTATCGCTCCCGTAACTCTAAACGAGCCAAGAGTTATGGCCCTCCGAAGAATCGATATCCACAGGGTGCAAGGTGCAACATCCGTCCAAAATGACGAAACAGTGTCGTACGACTTTGAGAAATTGGTGCATGGATTTGAAACGGAGCACTACCATGGTGCACCACTCTCCAGGTATGGCAAATCATAGAACAGCCACGGGGATCCTGTTTTACAGAAAAAATCCACGTGACCGAAAAACGAAGGATAAAAAACTTCCAAGACCCGATTGAGGTTCGGATAGGATTTTTTGGGTATGAAACTAACCAGTGACGGCTGAAAGCTGTCAGCTATTTGACTGGTTATCGCTCCCGTAACTTTGAACGAGCCAAGAGTTATGGCCTTCCGAAGAATCGATATCCACAGGGTGCAACATCTACGGTGCAAGGTGCAACATCCGTCCAAAATGACGAAACAGTGTCGTACGACTTTGAGAAATTGGTGCATGGATTTGAAACGGAGCACTACCATGGTGCACCACTCTCCAGGTATGGTAAATCATAGAACAGCCACGGGGATCCTGTTTTAAAGAAAAAATCCACGTGACGGAAAAACGAAGGATAAAAAACTTCCAAGACCCGATTGAGGTTCGGATAGGATTTTTTGGGTATGAAACTAACTAGTGACGGCTGAAAGCTGTCATAGCTGTAGAACTCATCGAGAGCTTTGTTTTGACTGGTTATCGCTCCCGTAACTCTAAACGAGCCAAGAGTTATGGCCCTCCGAAGAATCGATATCCACAGGGTGCAAGGTGCAACATCCGTCCAAAATGACGAAACAGTGCCGTACGACTTTGAGAAATGGGTGCATGGATTTGAAAAGGAGCACTACCATGGTGCACCGCTCTCCAGCGATGGTAAATCATAGAACAGCCACGGGGATCCTGTTTTACAGAAAAAATCCACGTGACGGAAAAACGAATGATAAATAACTTCCAAGACCCGATTGAGGTTCGGTTAGGATTTTTTGGGTATGAAACCAACCAGTGACGGCTAAAAGCTGTCATAGCTGTAGAACTCACCGAGAGCTTCGTTTTGACTGGTTATCGCTCCCGTAACTCTAAACGAACCAAGAGTTATGGCCCTCCGAAGAATTGATATCCACAGGGTGCAACATCTACGGTGCAAGGTGCAACATCCGTCCAAAATGACGAAACAGTGCCGTACGACTTTGAGAAATTGGTGCATGGATTTGAAATGGAGTACTACCATGGTGCACCACTCTCCAGGTATGGTAAATCATAGAACAGCCACGGGGATCCTGTTTTACAGAAAAAATCCAAGTGACGGAAAAACGAAGGATAAAAAACTTCCAAGACCTGGTTGAGGTTCGGTTAGGATTTTTAGAGTATGAAACTAACCAGTGACGTCTGAAAGCTGTCATAGCTGTAGAACTCGCCGAGAGCTTCGTTTTGACTGGTTATCGCTCCCGTAACTCTAAACGAGCCAAGAGTTATGGCCCTCCGAAGAATCGATATCCACAGGGTGCAACATCTACGGTGCAAGGTGCAACATCCGTCCAAAATAACGAAACAGTGCCGTACGACTTCGAGGAATTGGTGCATGGATTTGAAACGGAGCACTACCATGGTGCACCACTCTCCAGGTATGGTAAATCATAGAACAACCATGGGGATCCTGTTTTACAGAAAAAATCCACGTGACGGAAAAACGAAGGATTAAAAACTTCCAAGACCCGATTGAGGTTCGGATAGGTTTTTTTGGGTATGAAACTAACCAGTGACGGCTGAAATCTGTCACATCTATTGAACTCACCGAGAGCTTCGTTTTGACTGGTTATCGCTCCCGTAACTCTGAACGAGCCAAGAGTTATGGCCCTCCGAAGAATCGATATCCACAGGGTGCAACATCTACGGTGCAAGGTGCAACATCCGTCCAAAATGACGAAACAGTGCCGTACGACTTTGAGAAATGGGTGTATGGATTTGAAACGGAGCACTACCATGGTGCACCATTCTCCAGCGATGGTAAATCATAGAACAGCCACGGGGATCCTGTTTTACAGAAAAAATCCACGTGACGGAAAAATGAAGGATAAAAAACTTCCAAGACCCGGTTGAGGTTCGGTTACGATTTTTTGGGTATGAAACTAACCAGTGACGGCTGAAAGCTGTCATAGCTGTAGACCTCATCGAGAGCTTTGTTTTGACTGGTTATCGCTCCCGTAACTCTAAACGAGCCAAGAGTTATGGCCCTCCGAAGAATCGATATCCACAGGGTGCAAGGTGCAACATCCGTCCAAAATGACGAAACAGTGTCGTACGACTTTGAGAAATTGGTGCATGGATTTGAAACGGAGCACTACCATGGTTCACCACTCTCCAGGTATGGCAAATCATAGAACAGCCACGGGGATCCTGTTATACAGAAAAAATCCACGTGACGGAAAAACGAAGGATAAAAAACTTCCAAGACCCGATTGAGGTTCGGATAGGATTTTTTGGGTATGAAACTAACCAGTGACGGCTGAAAGCTGTCAGCTATTTGACTGGTTATCGCTCCCGTAACTCTGAACGAGCCAAGAGTTATGGCCTTCCGAAGAATCGATATCCACAGGGTGCAACATCTACGGTGCAAGGTGCAACATCCGTCCAAAATGACGAAACAGTGTCGTACGACTTTGAGAAATTGGTGCATGGATTTGAAACGGAGCACTACCATGGTGCACCACTCTCCAGGTATGGTAAATCATAGAACAGCCACGGGGATCCTGTTTTACAGAAAAAATCCACGTGATGGAAAAACGAAGGATAAAAAACTTCCAAGACCCGGTTGAGGTTCGGTTAGGATTTTTTGGGTATGAAACTAACCAGTGACGGCTGAAAGCTGTCATAGCTGTAGAACTCACCGAGAGCTTCGTATTAACTGGTTATCGCTCCCGTAACTCTGAACGAGCCAAGAGTTATGGCCCTCCGAAGAATCGATATCCACAGGGTGCAACATCTACGGTGCAAGGTGCAACATCCGTCCAAAATGACGAAACAGTGCCGTACGACTTTGAGAAATTGGTGCATGGATTTGAAACGGAGCTCTACCATGGTGCACCACTCTCCAGGTATGGTAAATCATAGAACAGCCACGGGGATCCTGTTTTACAGAAAAAATCCACGTGACGGAAAAACGAAGGATAAAAGCTTCCAAGACCTGATTGAGGTTCGGATATGATTTTTTGGTTATGAAACTAACCAGTGACGGCTGAAAGCTGTCATAGCTGTAGAACTCATCGAGAGCTTTGTTTTGACTGGTTATCGCTCCCGTAACTCTGAACGAGCCAAGAGTTATGGCCTTCCGAAGAATCGATATCCACAGGGTGCAACATCTACGGTGCAAGGTGCAACATCCGTCCAAAATGACGAAACAGTGTCGTACGACTTTGAAAAATTGGTGCATGGATTTGAAACGGAGCACTACCATGGTGCACCACTCTCCAGGTATGGTAAATCATAGAACAGCCACGGGGATCCTGTTTTACAGAAAAAATCCACGTGACGGAAAAACGAAGGATAAAAAACTTCCAAGACCCGATTGAGGTTCGGATAGGATTTTTTAGGTATGAAACTAACCAGTGAGGGCTGAAAGCTGTAGAACTCATCGAGAGCTTTGTTTTGACTGGTTATTGCTCCCGTAACTCTAAACGAGCCAAGAGTTATGGCCCTCTGAAGAATCGATATCCACAGGGTGCAAGGTGCAACATCCGTCCAAAATGACGAAACAGTGCCGTACGACTTTGAGAAATGGGTGCATGGATTTGAAAAGGAGCACTACCATGGTGCACCGCTCTCCAACGATGGTAAATCATAGAACAGCCACGGGGATCCTGTTTTACAGAAAAAAATCCACGTGACGGAAAAACGAATGATAAATAACTTCCAAGACCCGATTGAGGTTCGGTTAGGATTTTTTGGGTATGAAACCAAACAGTGACGGCTAAAAGCTGTCATAGCTGTAGAACTCACCGAGAGCTTCGTTTTGACTGGTTATCGGTCCCGTAACTCTAAACGAACCAAGAGTTATGGCCCTCCGAAGAATTGATATCCACAGGGTGCAACATATACGGTGCAAGGTGCAACATCCGTCCAAAATGACGAAACAGTGCCGTACGACTTTGAGAAATTGGTGCATGGATTTGAAACGGAGTACTACCATGGTGCACCACTCTCCAGGTACGGTAAATCATAGAACAGCCACGGGGATCCTGTTTTACAGAAAAAATCCACGTGACGGAAAAACGAAGGATAAAAAACTTCCAAGACCTCGTTGAGGTTCGGTTAGGATTTTTAGAGTATGAAACTAACCAGTGACGTCTGAAAGCTGCCATAGCTGTAGAACTCGCCGAGAGCTTCGTTTTGACTGGTTATCGCTCCCGTAACTCTAAACGAGCCAAGAGTTATGGCCCTCCGAAGAATCGATATCCACAGGGTGCAACATCTACGGTGCAAGGTGCAACATCCGTCCAAAATAACGAAACAGTGCCGTACGACTTCGAGGAATTGGTGCATGGATTTGAAACGGAGCACTACCATGGTGCACCACTCTCCAGGTATGGTAAATCATAGAACAACCACGGGGATCCTGTTTTACAGAAAAAATCCACGTGACGGAAAAACGAAGGATTAAAAACTTCCAAGACCCGATTGAGGTTCGGATAGGTTTTTTTGGGTATGAATCTAACCAGTGACGGCTGAAATCTGTCACAGCTGTTGAACTCACCGAGATCTTCGTTTTGACTGGTTATCGCTCCCGTAACTCTGAACGAGCCAAGAGTTATGGCCCTCCGAAGAATCGATATCCACAGGGTGCAACATCTACGGTGCAAGGTGCAACATCCGTCCAAAATGACGAAACAGTGCCGTACGACTTTGAGAAATGGGTGTATGGATTTGAAAGGGAGCACTACCATGGTGCACCACTCTCCAGCGATGGTAAATCATAGAACAGCCACGGGGATCCTGTTTTACAAAAAAAATCCACGTGACGGAAAAATGAAGGATAAAAAACTTCCAAGACCCGGTTGAGGTTCGGTTAGGATCTTTTGGGTATGAAACTAACCAGTGACGGCTAAAAGCTATCATAGCTGTAGACCTCATCGAGAGCATTGTTTTGACTGGTTATCGCTCCCATAACTCTAAACGAGCCAAGAGTTATGGTCCTCCGAAGAATCGATATCCACAGGGTGCAAGGTGCAACATCCGTCCAAAATGACGAAACAGTGTCGTACGACTTTGAGAAATTGGTGCATGGATTTGAAACGGAGCACTACCATGGTGCACCACTCTCCAGGTATGGCAAATCATAGAACAGCCACGGGGATCCTGTTTTACAGAAAAAATCCACGTGACGGAAAAACCAAGGATAAAAAACTTCCAAGACCCGATTGAGGTTCGGATAGGATTTTTTGGGCATGAAACTAACCAGTGACGGCTGAAAGCTGTCAGCTATTTGACTGGTTATCGCTCCCGTAACTCTGAACGAGCCAAGAGTTATGGCCTTCCGAAGAATCGATATCCACAGGGTGCAACATCTACGGTGCAAGGTGCAACATCCGTCCAAAATGACGAAACAGTGTCGTACGACTTTGAGAAATTGGTGCATGGATTTGAAACGGAGCACTACCATGGTGCACCACTCTCCAGGTATGGTAAATCATAGAACAGCCACGGGGATCCTGTTTTACAGAAAAAATCCACATGACGGAAAAACGAAGGATAAAAAACTTCCAAGAACCGGTTGAGGTTCGGTTAGGATTTTTTGGGTATGAAACTAACCAGTGACGGCTGAAAGCTGTCATAGCTGTAGAACTCACCGAGAGCTTCGTTTTGACTGGTTATCGCTCCCGTAACTCTGAACGAGCCAAGAGTTATGGCCCTCCGAAGAATCGATATCCATAGGGTGCAACATCTACGGTGCAAGGTGCAACATCCGTCCAAAATGACGAAACAGTGCCGTACGACTTTGAGAAATTGGTGCATGGATTTGAAACGGAGCACTACCACGGTGCACCACTCTCCAAGTATGGTAAATCATAGAACAGCCACGGGGATCCTGTTTTACAGAAAAAATCCACGTGACGGAAAAACGAAGGATAAAAAACTTCCAAGACCTGATTGAGGTTCGGATAGGATTTTTTGGTTATGAAACTAACCAGTGACGGCTGAAAGCTGTCATAGCTGTAGAACTCATCGAGAGCTTTGTTTTGACTGGTTATTGCTCCCGTAACTCTAAACGAGCCAAGAGTTATGGCCCTCCGAAGAATCGATATCCAAAGGGTGCAACATCTACGGTGCAAGGTGCAACATCCGTCCAAAATGACGAAACAGTGCCGTACGACTTTGAGAAATTAGTGCATGGATTTGAAACGGAGCACTACCACGGTGCACCACTCTCCAGGTATGGTAAATCATAGAACAGCCACGGGGATCCTGTTTTACAGAAAAAATCCACGTGACGGAAAAACGAAGGATAAAAAACTTCCAAGACCCGATTGAGGTTTGGATAGGATTTTTTTGGGTATGAAACTGGTTATCGCTCCCGTAACTCGAAATGAGCCAATAGTTTTGGCCCTCCGAAGAATCGATATCCACTGGGTGCAACATCTACGGTGCAAGGTGCAACATCCGTCCAAAATGACGAAACAGTGCCGTACGACTTTGAGAAATGGGTGCATGGATTTGAAAAGGAGCACTACCATGGTACACCGCTCTCCAGCGATGGTAAATCATAGAACAACCACGGGGATCCTGTCTTACAGAACAAATCCACGTGACGGAAAAACGAAGGATAAAAAACTTCCAAGACCCGGTTGAGGTTCGGTTAGTATTTTTTGGGTATGAAACTAACCAGTGACGGCTGAAAGCTGTCACAGCTGTAGAACTCACCGAGAGCTTCGTTTTGACTGGTTATCGCTCCCGTAACTCTAAACGAGCGAAGAGTTATGGCCCTCCGAAGAATCGATATCCACAGGGTGCAACATCTACGGTGCAAGGTGCAACATCCGTCCAAAATGACGAAACAGTGCCGTACGACTTTGAGAAATTAGTGCATGGATTTGAAACGGAGCACTACCATGGTGCACCACTCTCCAGGTATGGTAAATCATAGAACAGCCACGGGGATCCTGTTTTACAGAAAAAATCCACGTGACGGAAAAACGAAGGATAAAAAACTTCCAAGACCCGATTGAGGTTCGGATAGGATTTTTTGGGTATGAAACTAACCAGTGACGGCTGAAAGCTGTCATAGCTGTAGAACTCACCGAGTGCTTCGTTTTGACTGGTTATCGCTCCCGTAACTCTGAACGAGCCAAGAGTTATGGCCCTCCGAAGAATCGATATCCACAGGGTGCAACATCTACGGTGCAAGGTGCAACATCCGTCCAAAATGACGAAAAAGTGCCGTACGACTTTGAGAAATGGGTGCATGGATTTGAAACGGAGCACTACCATGGTGCACCACTCTCCAGCGATGGTACATCATAGAACAGCCACGGGGATCCTGTTTTACAGAAAAAATCCACGTGACGGAAAAACGAAGGATAAAAAACTTCCAAGACCCGGTTGAGGTTCGGTTAGGATTTTTTGGGTATGAAACTAACCAGTGACGGCTGAAAGCTGTCATAGCTGTAGAACTCACCGAGAGCTTCGTTTTGACTGGTTATCTCTCCCGTAACTCTGAACGAGCCAAGAGTTATGGCCCTCCGAAGAATGGATATCCACAGGGTGCAACATCTACGGTGCAAGGTGCAACATCCGTCCAAAATGACGAAACAGTGCCGTACGACTTTGAGAAATTGGTGCATGGATTTGAAACGGAGCACTACCACGGTGCACCACTCTCCAGGTGTGGTAAATCATAGAACAGCCACGGGGATCCTGTTTTACAGAAAAAATCCACGTGACGGAAAAACGAAGGATAAAAAACTTCCAAGACCCGGTTGAGGTTCGGTTAGGATTTTTTGGGTATGAAACTAACCAGCGACGGCTGAAAGCTGTCATAGCTGTAGAACTCACCGAGAGCTTCGTTTTGACTGGTTATCGCTCCCGTAACTCTGAACGAGCCAAGAGTTATGGCCCTCCGAAGAATCGATATCCACAGGGTGCAACATCTACGGTGCAAGGTGCAACATCCGTCCAAAATGACGAAACAGTGCCGTACGACTTTGAGAAATTGGTGCATGGATTTGAAACGGAGCACTACCACGTTGCACCACTCTCCAGGTATGGTAAATCATAGAACAGCCACGGGGATCCTGTTTTACAGAAAAAATCCACGTGACGGAAAAACGAAGGATAAAAAACTTCCAAGACCTGATTGAGGTTCGGATAGGATTTTTTGGTTATGAAACTAACCAGTGACGGCTGAAAGCTGTCATAGCTGTAGAACTCATCGAGAGCTTTGTTTTGACTGGTTATTGCTCCCGTAACTCTTAACGAGCCAAGAGTTATGGCCCTCCGAAGAATCGATATCCACAGGGTGCAACATCTACGGTGCAAGGTGCAACATCCGTCCAAAATGACGAAACAGTGCCGTACGACTTTGAGAAATTAGTGCATGGATTTGAAACGGAGCACTACCACGGTGCACCACTCTCCAGGTATGGTAAATCATAGAACAACCACGGGGATCCTGTTTTACAGAAAAAATCCACGTGACGGAAAAACGAAGGATAAAAAACTCCAAGACCCGATTGAGGTTCGGATAGGATTTTTTTGGGTATGAAACTGGTTATCGCTCCCGTAACTCGAAATGAGCCAATAGTTTTGGCCCTCCGAAGAATCGATATCCACTGGGTGCAACATCTACGGTGCAAGGAGCAACATCCGTCCAAAATGACGAAACAGTGCCGTACGACTTTGAGAAATGGGTGCATGGATTTGAAAAGGAGCACTACCATGGTACACCACTCTCCAGCGATGGTAAATCATAGAACAACCACGGGGATCCTGTCTTACAGAACAAATCCACGTGACGGAAAAACGAAGGATAAAAAACTTCCAAGACCCGGTTGAGGTTCGGTTAGTATTTTTTGGGTATGAAACTAACCAGTGACGGCTGAAAGCAGTCACAGCTGTAGAACTCACCGAGAGCTTCGTTTTGACTGGTTATCGCTCCCGTAACTCTAAACGAGCCAAGAGTTATGTCCCTCCGAAGAATCGATATCCACAGGGTGCAACATCTATGGTGCAAGGTGCAACATCCGTCCAAAATGACGAAACAGTGCCATACGACTTTGAGAAATTGGTGCATGCATTTGAAACGGAGTACTACCATGGTGCACCACTCTCCAGGTATGGTAAATCATAGAACAGCCATGGGGATCCTATTTTACAGAAAAAATCCACGTGACGGAAAAACGAAGGATAAAAAACTTCCATGACCAGATTGAGGTTCGGATAGGATTTTTTGGGTATGAAACTAACCAGTGACGGCTGAAAGCTGTCATAGCTGTAGAACTCATCGAGAGCTTTGTTTTGACTGGTTATCGCTCCCGTAACTCTAAACGAGCCAAGAGTCATGGCCCTCCGAAGAATCGATATCCACAGGGTGCAACATCTACGGTGCAAGGTGCAACATCCGTCCAAAATGACGAAACAGTGCCGTACGACTTTGAGAAATGGGTGCATGGATTTGAAACGGAGCACTACCATGGTGCACCACTCTCCAGCGATGGTACATCATAGAACAGCCACGGGGATCCTGTTTTACAGAAAAAATCCACGTGACGGAAAAACGAAGGATAAAAAACTTCCAAGACCCGATTGAGGTTCGGTTAGGATTTTTTGGTTATGAAACTAACCAGTGACGGCTGAAAGCTGTCATAGCTGTAGAACTCACCGAGAGTTTCATTTTGACTGGTTATCGCTCCTGTAACTCTAAACGAGCCAAGAGTGATGGCCCTACGAAGAATCGATATCCACAGGGTGCAACATCTACGGTGCAAGGTGCAACATCCGTCCAAAATGACAAAACAGTGCCGTACGACTTTGAGAAATGGGTGCATGGATTTGAAACGGAGCACTACCATGGTGCACCACTCTCCAGCGATGGTTCATCAAAGAACAGCCACGGGGAACCTGTTTTACAGAAAAAATCCACGTGACGGAAAAACGAAGGATAAAAAACTTCCAAGACCCGATTGAGGTTCGGTTAGGATTTTTTGGTTATGAAACTAACCAGTGACGGCTGAAAGCTGTCATAGCTGTAGAACTCACCGAGAGTTTCGTTTTGACTGGTTATCGCTCCCGTAACTCTAAACGAGCCAAGAGTTATGGCCCTACGAAGAATCGATATCCACAGGGTGCAACATCTACGGTCCAAGGTGCAACATCCGTCCAAAATGACGAAACAGTGCCGTACGACTTTGAGAAATGGGTGCATGGATTTGAAAAGGAGCACTACCATGGTGCAGCGCTCTCCAGCGATGGTAAATCATAGAACAGCCACGGGGATCCTGTTTTACAGAACAAATCCACGTGACGGAAAAACGAAGGATAAAAAACTTCCAAGACCCGGTTGAGGTTCGGTTAGGATTTTTTGGGTATGAAACTAACCAGTGATGGCTGAAAGCTGTCATAGCTGTAGAACTCACCGAGAGTTTCGTTTTGACTGGTTATCGCTCCCGTAACCCTAAACGAGCCAAGAGTTATGGCCCTCCGAAGAATCGATATCCAAAGGGTGCAACATCTACGGTGCAAGGTGCAACATCCGTCCAAAATGATGAAACAGTGTCGTACGACTTTGAGAAATGGGTGCATGGATTTGAAAAGGAGCACTACCATGGTGCACCGCTCTCCAGTGATGGTAAATCATTGAACAGCCACGGGGATCCTGTTTTACAGAACAAATCCACGTGACGGAAAAATGAAGGATAAAAAACTTCCAAGACCCGGTTGAGGTTCGGTTATGATTTTTTGGGTATGAAACTAACCAGTGACGGCTGAAAGCTGTCACAGCTGTAGAACTCACCGAGAGCTTCGTTTTGACTGGCTATCGCTCCCATAACTCTAAACGAGCCAAGAGTTATGGCCCTCCGAAGAATCGATATCCACAGGGTGCAACATCAACGGTGCAAGGTGCAACATCCGTCCAAAATGACGAAACAGTGCCGTACGACTTTGAGAATTGGTGCATGGATTTGAAACGGAGCACTACCATGGTGCACCACTCTCCAGGTATGGTAAATCATAGAACAGCCACGGGGATCCTGTTTTACAGAAAAAATCCACGTGACGGAAAAACGAAGGATAAAAAACTTCCAAGACCCGATTGAGGTTTGGATAGGATTTTTTGGGTATGAAACTAACCAGTGACGGCTGAAAGCTGTCATAGCTGTAGAACTCATCGAGAGCTTTGTTTTGACTGGTTATCGCTCCCGTAAATCTAAACGAGCCAAGAGTTATGGCCCTCCGAAGAATCGATATCCACAAGGTGCAACATCTACGGTGCAAGGTGCAACATCCGTCCAAAATGACGAAACAGTGCCGTACGACTTTGAGAAATGGGTGCATGGATTTGAAACGGAGCACTACCATGGTGCACCACTCTCCAGTGATGGTACATCAAAGAACATCCACGGGGATCCTGTTTTACAGAAAAATCCACGTGACGGAAAAACGAAGGATAAAAAACTTCCAAGACCCGATTGAGGTTCGGTTAGGACTTTTTGGGTATGAAACTAACCAGTGACGGCTGAAAGCTTTCATAGCTGTAGAACTGACCGAGAGCTTCGTTTTAACTGGTTATCGCTCCCGTAACTCTAAACGAGCCAAGAGTTATGGCCTTCCGAAGAATCGATATCCATAGGGTGCAACATCTACGGTGCAAGGTGCAACATCCGTCCAAAATGACGAAACAGTGCCGTACGACTTTGAGAAATGGGTGCATGGATTTGAAAAGGAGCATTACCATGGTACACCGCTCTCCAGCGATGGTAAATCATAGAACAACCATGGGGATCCTGTTTTACAGAACAAATCCACGTGACGGAAAAACGAAGGATAAAAAACTTCCAAGACCCGGTTGAGGTTCGG
The DNA here is from genome assembly GCA_030765085.1 of Allium cepa. NCBI lineage: Eukaryota > Viridiplantae > Streptophyta > Magnoliopsida > Asparagales > Amaryllidaceae > Allium > Allium cepa. The sequence goes on from CM060943.1 coordinate 11,891,471, forward strand.
TTAGTATTTTTTGGGTATGAAACTAACCAGTGATGGCTGAAAGGTGTCACAGCTGTAGAACTCACCGAGGGCTTCGTTTTGACTGGTTATCGCTCCCGTAACTCTAAACGAGCCAAGAGTTATGGCCCTCCGAAGAATCGATATCCACAGGGTGCAGGATCTACGGTGCAAGGTGCAACATCCGTCCAAAATGACGAAACAGTGCCGTACGACTTTGAGAAATTGGTGCATGGATTTGAAACGGAGCACTACCATGGTGCACCACTCTCCAGGTATGGTAAATCATAGAACAGCCACGGGGATCCTGTTTTACAGAAAAAATCCACGTGACGGAAAAACGAAGGATAAAAAACTTCCATGACCCGATTGAGGTTCGGATAGGATTATTTGGGTATGAAACTAACCAGTGACGGCTGAAAGCTGTCATAGCTGTAGAACTCATCGAGAGCTTTGTTTTGACTGGTTATCGCTCTCGTAACTCTAAACGAGCCAAGAGTTATGGCCCTCCGAAGAATCGATATCCACAGGGTGCAACATCTACGGTGCAAGGTGCAACATCCGTCCAAAATGACGAAACAGTGCCGTACGACTTTGAGAAACGGGTGCATGGATTGGAAACGGAGCACTACCATGGTGCACCACTCTCCAGCGATGGTACATCATAGAACAGCCACGGGGATCCTGTTTTACAGAAAAAATCCACATGACGGAAAAACGAAGGATAAAAAACTTCCAAGACCCGATTGAGGTTCGGTTAGGAGTTTTTGGTTATGAAACTGACCAGTGACGGCTGAAAGCTATCATAGCTGTAGAACTCATCGAGAGCTTTGTTTTGACTGGTTATCGCTCCTGTAACTCTAAAGGAGCCAAGAGTTATGGCCCTCCGAAGAATCGATATCCACATGGTGCAACATCTACGGTGCAAGGTGCAACATCCGTCCAAAATGACGAAACAGTGCCGTACGACTTTGAGAAATGGGTGCATGGATTTGAAACGGAGCACTACCATGGTGCACCACTCTCCAGTGATGGTACATCAAAGAACAGCCACGGGGAACCTGTTTTACAGAAAAAATCCACGTGACGGAAAAACGAAGGATAAAAAACTTCCAAGACCCGATTGAGGTTCGGTTAGGACTTTCTGGGTATGAAACTAACCAGTGACGGCTGAAAGCTGTCATAGCTGTAGAACTCACCGAGAGCTTCGTTTTGACTGGTTATCGCTCCCGTAACTCTAAACGAGCCAAGAGTTATGGCCCTCCGAAGAATCGATATCCACAGGGTGCAACATCTACGGTGCAAGGTGCAACATCCGTCCAAAATGACGAAAAAAGTGCCGTACAACTTTGAGAAATTAGTGCATGGATTTGAAACGGAGCACTACCATGGTGCACCACTCTCCAGGTATGGTAAATCATAGAACAGCCACGGGGATCCTGTTTTACAGAAAAAAATCCACGTGACGGAAAAACGAAGGATAAAAAACTTCCAAGACCCGATTGAGGTTCGGATAGGATTTTTTGGGTATGAAACTAACCAGTGACGGATGAAAGCTGCCAAAGCTGTAGAACTCATCGTGAGCTTTGTTTTGACTGGTTATCGCTCCCGTAACTCTAAACGAGCCAAGAGTTATGGCCCTCCGAAGAATCGATATCCACAGGGTGCAACATCTACGGAACAAGGTGCAACATCCGTCCAAAATGACGAAACAGTGCCGTACGACTTTGAGAAATGGGCACATGGAGTTGAAAAGAAGCACTACCATGGTGCACCGCTCTCCAGCGACGGTAAATCATAGAACAGCCACGAGGAACCTGTTTTACAGAACAAATCCACGTGACGGAAAACCGAAGGATAAAAAATTTCCAAGACCCGATTGAGGTTCGGTTAGGATTTTTTGGGTATGAAACTAACCAGTGACGGCTGAAAGCTGTCATAGCCGTAGAACTCACCGAGAGCTTCGTTTTGACTGGTTATCGCTCCCGTAACTCTGAACGAGCCAAGAGTTATGGCCCTCCGAAGAATCGATATCCACAGGGTGCAACATCTACGGTGCAAGGTGCAACATCCGTCCAAAATGACGAAACAGTGCCGTACGACTTTGAGAAATGGGTGCATGGATTTGAAACAGAGCACTACCATGGTGCACCACTCTCCAGGTATGGTAAATAATAGAACAGTCACGGGGATCCTGTTTTACAGAAAAAAATCCACGTGACGGAAAAACGAAGGATAAATAACTTCCAAGACCCGATTGAGGTTCGGTTAGGATTTTCTGGGTATGAAACTAACCAGTGACGGCTGAAATCTGTCATAGCTCTAGAACTCACAGAGAGCTTCGTTTTGACTGGTTATCGCTCCCGTAACTCTGAACGAGCCAAGAGTTATGGCCCTCCGAAGAATCGATATCCACAGGGTGCAACATCTACGGTGCAAGGTGCAACATCCGTCCAAAATGACGAAACAGTGCCGTACGACTTTGAGAAATGGGTGCATGGATTTGAAACGGAGCACTACCATGGTGCACCACTCTCCAGTGATGGTACATCAAAGAACAGCCACGGGGATCCTGTTTCACAGAAAAAATCCACGTGACGGAAAAACGAAGGATAAAAAACTTCCAAGACCCGATTGAGGTTCGGTTAGGACTTTTTGGGTATGAAACTAACCAGTGACGGCTGAAAGCTGTCATAGCTGTAGAACTCATCGAGAGCTTCGTTTTGACTGGTTATCGCTCCCGTAACTCTAAACGAGCCAAGAGTTATGGCCCTCCGAAGAATCAAAATCCACAGGGTGCAACATCTACGGTGCAAGGTGCAACATCCGTCCAAAATGACGAAACAGTGCCGTACGACGTTGAGAAATGGGTGCATTGATTTGAAAAGGAGCACTACCATGGTGCACCGCTCTCCAGCGATGGTAAATCATAGAACAACCACGGGGATCCTGTTTTACAGAACAAATCCACGTGACGGAAAAACGAAGGATAAAAAACTTCCAAGACCCGATTGAGGTTCGAATAGGATTTTTTGGGTATGAAACTAACCAGTGACGGCTGAAAGGTGTCACAGCTGTAGAACTCACCGAGAGCTTCGTTTTGACTGGTTATCGCTCCCGTAACTCTAAACGAGCCAAGAGTTATGGCCCTCCGAAGAATCGATATCCACAGGGCGCAACATCTACGGTGCAAGGTGCAACATCCGTCCAAAATGACGAAACAGTGCCGTATGACTTTGAGAAATTGGTGCATGGATTTGAAATGGAGCACTACCATGGTGCACCACTCTCTAGGTATGGTAAATCATAGAACAGCCACGGGGATCCTGTTTTACAGAAAAAATCCATGTGACGGAAAAAAGAAGGATAAAAAACATCCAAGACCCGATTGAGGTTCGGATAGGATTTTTTGGGTATGAAACTAACCAGTGACGGCTGAAAGCTGTCATAGCTGTAGAACTCATCGAGAGCTTTGTTTTTACTGGTTATCGCTCCCGTAACTCTAAACGAGCCAAGAGTTATGGCCCTCCGAAGAATCGATATCCACAGGGTGCAACATCTACGGTGCAAGGTGCAACATCCGTCCAAAATGACGAAACAGTGTCGTACGACTTCGAGAAATTGGTGCATGGATTTGAAACAGAGCACTACCATGGTGCACCACTCTCCAGGTATGGTAAATCATAGAACAGCCACGGGGATCCTGTTTTACAGAAAAAATCCACGTGACGGAAAAACGAAGGATAAAAAACATCCAAGACCCGATTGAGGTTCGGATAGGATTTTTTGGGTATGAAACTAACCAGTGATGGCTAAAAGCTGTCATAGCTGTAGAACTCTTCGAGAGCTTTGTTTTGGCTGGTTTTCGCTCCCGTAACTCTAAACGAGCCAAGAGTTATGGCCCTCCGAAGAATCGATATCCACAGGGTGCAACATTTACGGTACAAAGTGCAACATCCGTCCAAAATGACGAAACAGTGCCGTACGACTTTGAAAAATGGGTGCATGGATTTGAAACGGAGCACTACCATGGTGCACCACTCTCCAGTGATGGTACATCAAAGAATAGCCACGGGGAACCTGTTTTACAGAAAAAATCCACGTGACGGAAAAACGAAGGATAAAAAACTTCCAAGACCCGATTGAGGTTCGGTTAGGACTTTTTGGGTATGAAACTAACCAGTGACGGCTGAAAGCTGTCATAGCTGTAGAACTCACCGAGAGCTTCGTTTTGACTGGTTATCTCTCCCGTAACTCTAAACTAGCCAAGAGTTATGGCCCTCCGAAGAATCGATCTCCTCAGGGTGCAACATCTACGGTGCAAGGTGCAACATCCGTCCAAAATGACGAAACAGTGCCGTACGACTTTGACAAATGGGTGCATGGATTTGAAACGGAGCATTACCATGGTGCACCACTCTCCAGGTATGGTAAATAATAGAACAGCCACGGGGATCCTGTTTTACAGAAAAAATCCACGTGACGGAAAAACGAAGGATAAAAAACTTCCAAGACCCGATTGAGGTTCGGATAGGATTTTTTGGGTATGAAACTAACCAGTGACGGCTGAAAGCTGTCATAGCTGTAGAACTCATCGAGAGCTTTGTTTTGACTGGTTATCGCTCCCGTAACTCTAAACGAGCCAAGAGTTATGGCCCTCCGAAGAATCGATATCCACAGGGTGCAACATCTACGGTGCAAGGTGCAACATCCGTCCAAAATGAAGAAACAGTGCCGTACGACTTTGAGAAATGGGTGCTTGGATTTGAAAAGGAGCACTACCATGGTGCACCGCTCTCCAGCGACGGTAAATCATAGAACAGCCACGAGGATCCTGTTTTACAGAACAAATCCACGTGACGGAAAAACGAAGGATAAAAAACTTCCAACACCCGGTTGAGGTTCGGTTAGGATTTTTTGGGTATGAAACTAACCAGTGACGGCTGAAATCTTTCATAGCTCTAGAACTCACCGAGAGCTTCGTTTTGACTGGTTATCGCTCCCGTAACTCTGATCGAGCCAAGAGTTATGGCCCTCCGAAGAATCGATATCCACAGGGTGCAACATCTACGGTGCAAGGTGCAACATCCGTCCAAAATGACGAAACAGTGCCGTACCACTTTGAGAAATGGGTGCATGGATTTGAAACGGAGCACTACCATGGTGCACCAGTCTCCAGTGATGGTACATCAAAGAACAACCACGAGGATCCTGTTTTACAGAACAAATCCACGTGACGGAAAAACGAAGGATAAAAAACTTCCAACACCCGGTTGAGGTTCGGTTAGGATTTTCTGGGTATGAAACTAACCAGTGACGGCTGAAATCTGTCATAGCTCTTGAACTCACCGAGAGCTTCGTTTTGACTGGTTATCGCTCCCGTAACTCTGAACGAGCCAAGAGTTATGGCCCTCCGAAGAATCGATATCCACAGGGTGCGACATCTACGGTGCAAGGTGCAACATCCGTCCAAAATGACGAAGCAGTGCCGTACGACTTTGAGAAATGGGGGCATGGATTTGAAACGGAGCACTACCATGGTGCACCAGTCTCCAGTGATGGTACATCAAAGAACAACCACGGGGATCCTGTTTTACAGAAAAAATCCACGTGACGGAAAAACGAAGGATAAAAAACTTCCAAGACCCGAATGAGGTTCGGTTAGGACTTTTTGGGTATGAAACTAACCAGTGACGGCTGAAAGCTGTCACAGCTGTAGAACTCACCGAGAGCTTCGTTTTGACTGGTTATCGCTCCCGTAACTCTAAACGAGCCAAGAGTTATGGCCCTCCGAAGAATCGATATCCACAGGGTGCAACATCTACGGTGCAAGGTGCAACATCCGTCCAAAATGACGAAACAGTGCCGTACGACTTTGAGAAATTGGTGCATGGATTTGAAACGGAGCACTACTATGGTGCACCACTCTCCAGGTATCGTAAATCATAGAACAGCCACGGGGATCCTGTTTTGCAGAAAAAATCCACGCGACGGAAAAACGAAGGATAAAAAACTTCCATGACTCGATTGAGGTTCGGATAGGATTTTTTTGGTATGAAACTAACCAGTGACGGCTGAAAGCCGTCATAGCTGTAGAACTCATCGAGAGCTTTGTTTTGACTGGTTATCGCTCCCGTAACTCTAAACGAGCCAAGACTTATGGCCCTCCGAAGAATCGATATCCACAGGGTTCAACATCTACGGTGCAAGGTGCAACATCCGTCCAAAATGACGAAACAGTGCCGTACGACTTTGAGAAATGGGTGCATGGATTTGAAACGGAGCACTACCATGGTGCACCACTCTCCAGCGATGGTACATCATAGAACAGCCACGGGGATCCTGTTTTACAGAAAAAATCCACGTGACGGAAAAACGAAGGATAAAAAACTTCCAAGACCCGATTGAGGTTCGGTTAGGATTTTTTGGTTATGAAACTAACCAGCGACGGCTGAAAGCTGTCATAGCTGTAGAACTCACCGAGAGTTTCGTTTTGACTGGTTATCGCTCCCGTAACTCTAAACGAGCCAAGAGTTATGGCCCTACGAAGAATCGATATCCACAGGGTGCAACATCTACGGTGCAAGGTGCAACATCCGTCCAAAATGACGAAACAGTGCCGTACGACTTTGAGAAATGGGTGCATGGATTTGAAACGGAGCACTACCATGGTGCACCACTCTCCAGCGATGGTACATCAAAGAACAGCCACGGGGAACCTGTTTTACAGAAAAAATCCACGTGACGGAAAAACGAAGGATAAAAAACTTCCAAGACCCGATTGAGGTTCGGTTAGGATTTTTTGGGTATGAAACTAACCAGCGACGGCTGAAAGCTGTCATAGCTGTAGAACTCATCGAGAGCTTTTTTTTGACTGGTTATCGCTCCCGTAACTCTAAACGAGCCAAGAGTTATGGCCCTACGAAGAATCGATATCCACAGGGTGCAACATCTACGGTGCAAGGTGCAACATCCGTCCAAAATGACGAAACAGTGCCGTACGACTTTGAGAAATGGGTGCATGGATTTGAAAAGGAGCACTACCATGGTGCAGCGCTCTCCAGCAATGGTAAATCATAGAACAGCCACGGGGATCCTGTTTTACAGAACAAATCCACGTGACGGAAAAACGAAGGATAAAAAACTTCCATGACCCGGTTGAGGTTCGGTTAGGATTTTTTGGGTATGAAACTAACCAGTGACGGCTGAAAGCTGTCATAGCTGTAGAACTCATCGAGAGCTTTGTTTGGACTGGTTATCGCTCCCGTAACTCTAAACGAGCCAACAGTTATGGCCCTCCGAAGAAACGATATCCACAGGGTGCAACATCTACGGTGCAAGGTGCAACATCCGTCCAAAATGACGAAACAGTGTCGTATGACTTTGAGAAATGGGTGCATGGATTTGAAAAGGAGCACTACCATGGTGCACCTCTCTCCAGCGATGGTAAATCATAGAACAGCCACGGGGATCCTGTTTTACAGAACAAATCCACATGACGGAAAAACGAAGGATAAAAAACTTCCAAGACCCGGTTGAGGTTTGGTTAGGACTTTTTGGGTATGAAACTAACCAGTAACGGCTGAAAGCTGTCATAGCTGTAGAACTCACCGAGAGCTTCGTTTTGACTGGTTATCACTCGCATAACTCTAAACAAGCCAAGAGTTATGGCCCTCCGAAGAATCGATATCCACAGGGTGCAACATCTACGGTGCAAGGTGCAACATCCGTCCAAAATGACGAAACAGTGCCGTACGACTTTGAGAAATTGGTGCATGGATTTGAAACGGAGCACTACCATGGTGCACCACTCTTCAGGTATGGTAAATCATAGAACAGCCACGGGGATCCTGTTTTACAGAAAAAATCCACGTGACGGAAAAACAAAGGATAAAAAACTTCCAAGACCAGATTGAGGTTCGGATAGGATTTTTTGGGTATGAAACTAACCAGTGACGGCTGAAAGCTGTCATAGCTATAGAACTCATCGAGAGCTTTGTTTTGACTGGTTATCGCTCCCGTAACTCTAAACGAGCCAAGAGTTATGGCCCTCCGAAGAATCGATATCCACAGGGTGCAACATCTACGGTGCAAGGTGCAACATCCGTCCAAAATGACGAAACAGTGCCGTACGACTTTGAGAAATAGGTGCATGGATTTGAAACGGAGCACTACCATGGTGCACCACTCTCCAGTGATGGTACATCAAAGAACAGCCACGGGGAACCTGTTTTACAGAAAAAATCCACGTGACGGAAAAACGAAGGATAAAAAACTTCCAAGACCCGATTGAGGTTCGGTTAGGACTTTTTGGGTATGAAACTAACCAGTAACGGCTGAAAGCTGTCATAGCTGTAGAACTCACCGAGAGCTTCGTTTTGACTGGTTATCTCTCCCGTAACTCTAAACGAGCCAAGAGTTATGGCCCTCCGAAGAATCGATATCCACAGGGTGCAACATTTACGGTGCAAGGTGCAACATCCGTCCAAAATGACGAAACAGTGCCGTACGACTTTGAGAAATTGGTGCATGGATTTGAAACGGAGCACTACCATGGTGCACCACTCTCCAGGTATGGTAAATCATAGAACAGCCACGGGGATCCTGTTTTACAGAAAAAATCCACGTGACGGAAAAACAAAGGATAAAAAACTTCCAAGACCTGATTGAGGTTCGGATAGGATTTTTTGGGTATGAAACTAACCAGTGACGGCTGAAAGCTGTCATAGCTATAGAACTCATCGAGAGCTTTGTTTTGACTGGTTATCGCTCCCGTAACTCTAAACGAGCCAAGAGTTATGGCCCTCCGAAGAATCGATATCCACAGGGTGCAACATCTACGGTGCAAGGTGCAACATCCGTCCAAAATGACGAAACAGTGTCGTACGACTTTGAGAAATAGGTGCATGGATTTGAAACGGAGCACTACCATGGTGCACCACTCTCCAGTGATGGTACATCAAAGAACAGCCACGGGGAACCTGTTTTACAGAAAAAATCCACGTGACGGAAAAACGAAGGATAAAAAACTTCCAAGACCCGATTGAGGTTTGGTTAGGACTTTTTGGGTATGAAACTAACCAGTAACGGCTGAAAGCTGTCATAGCTGTAGAACTCACCGAGAGCTTCGTTTTGACTGGTTATCTCTCCCGTAACTCTAAACGAGCCAAGAGTTATGGCCCTCCGAAGAATCGATATCCACAGGGTGCAACATCTACGGTGCAAGGTGCAACATCCGTCCAAAATGACGAAACAGTGCCGTACGACTTTGAGAAATTGGTGCATGGATTTGAAACGGAGCACTACCATGGTGCACCACTCTCCAGGTATGGTAAATCATAGAACAGCCACGGGGATCCTGTTTTACAGAAAAAATCCACATGACGGAAAAACAAAGGATAAAAAACTTCCAAGACCTGATTGAGGTTCGGATAGGAGTTTTTGGGTATGAAACTAACCAGTGACGGCTGAAAGCTGTCATAGCTATAAAACTCATCGAGAGCTTTGTTTTGACTGGTTATCGCTCCCGTAACTCTAAACGAGCCAAGAGTTATGGCCCTCCGAAGAATCGATATCCACAGGGTGCAACATCTACGGTGCAAGGTGCAACATCCGTCCAAAATGACGAAACAGTGCCGTACGACTTTGAGAAATAGGTGCATGGATTTGAAACGGAGCACTACCATGGTGCACCACTCTCCAGTGATGGTACATCAAAGAACAGCCACGGGGAACCTGTTTTACAGAAAAAATCCACGTGACGGAAAAACGAAGGATAAAAAACTTCCAAGACCCGATTGAGGTTCGGTTAGGACTTTTTGGGTATGAAACTAACCAGTAACGGCTGAAAGCTGTCATAGCTGTAGAACTCACCGAGAGCTTCGTTTTGACTGGTTATCTCTCCCGTAACTCTAAACGAGCCAAGAGTTATGGCCCTCCGAAGAATCGATATCCACAGGGTGCAACATCTACGGTGCAAGGTGCAACATCCGTCCAAAATGATGAAACAGTGCCGTACGACTTTGAGAAATTCGTGCATGGATTTGAAACGGAGCACTACCATGGTGCACCACTCTCCAGGTATGGTAAATCATAGAACAGCCACGGGGATTCTGTTTTACAGAAAAAATCCACGTGACGGAAAAACAAAGGATAAAAAACTTCCAAGACCCGATTGAGGTTCGGATAGGATTTTTTGGGTATGAAACTAACCAGTGACGGCTGAAAGCTGTCATAGCTGTAGAACTCATCGAGAGCTTTGTTTTGACTGGTTATCGCTCCCGTAACTCTAAACGAGCCAAGAGTTATGGCCCTCCGAAGAATCGATATCCACAGGGTGCAACATCTACGGTGCAAGGTGCAACATCCGTCCAAAATGAAGAAACAGTGCCGTACGACTTTGAGAAATGGGTGCATGGATTTGAAAAGGAGCACTACCATGGTGCACCGCTCTCCAGCGACGGTAAATCATAGAACAGCCACGAGGATCCTGTTTTACAGAACAAATCCACGTGACGGAAAAACGAAGGATAAAAAACTTCCAACACCCGGTTGAGGTTAGGTTAGGATTTTTTGGGTATGAAACTAACCAGTGACGGCTGAAAGCTGTCAGAGCTGTAGAACTCACCGAGAGCTTCGTTTTGACTGGTTATCGCTCCCGTAACTCTAAACGAGCCAAGAGTTATGGCCCTCCAAAGAATCGATATCCACAGGGTGCAACATCTACGGTGCAAGGTGCAACATCCGTCCAAAATGACGAAACAGTGCCGTACGACTTTGAGAAATGGGTGCATGGATTTGAAACGGAGCACTACCATGGTGCACCACTCTCTAGTGATGGTACATCAAAGAACAGCCACGGGGAACCTGTTTTACAGAAAAAATCCACGTGACGGAAAAACGAAGGATAAAAAACTTCCAAGACCCGATTGAGGTTCGGTTAGGACTTTTTGGGTATGAAACTAACCAGTAACGGCTAAAAGCTGTCATAGCTGTAGAACTCACCGAGAGCTTCGTTTTGACTGGTTATCTCTCCCGTAACTCTAAACGAGCCAAGAGTTATGGCCCTCCGAAGAATCGATATCCAAAGGGTGCAACATCTACGGTGCAAGGTGCAACATCCGTCCAAAATGACGAAACAGTGCCGTACGACTTTGAGAAATTAGTGCATGGATTTGAAACGGAGCACTACCATGGTGCACCACTCTCCAGGTATGGTAAATCATAGAACAGCCACGGGGATCCTGTTTTATAGAAAAAATCCACGTGAAGGAAAAACGAAGGATAAAAAACTTCCAAGACCCGATTGAGGTTCGGATATGATTTTTTGGGTATGAAACTAACCAGTGACGGCTGAAAGCTGTCATAGCTGTAGAACTCATCGAGAGTCTTTGTTTTGACTGGTTATCGCTCCCGTAACTCTAAACGAGCCAAGAGTTATGGCCCTCCGAAGAATCGATATCCACAGGGTGCAACATCTACGGTGCAAGGTGCAACATCCGTCCAAAATGAAGAAACAGTGCCGTACGACTTTGAGAAATGGGTGCATGGATTTGAAAAGGAGCACTACCATGGTGCACCGCTCTCCAGCGACGGTAAATCATAGAACAGCCACGAGGATCCTGTTTTACAGAACAAATCCACGTGACGGAAAAACGAAGGATAAAAAACTTCCAAAACCCGGTTGAGGTTAGGTTAGGATTTTTTGGGTATGAAACTAACCAGTGACGGCTGAAAGCTGTCACAGCTGTACAACTCACCGAGAGCTTCATTTTGACTGGTTATCGCTCCCGTAACTCTAAACGAGCCAAGAGTTATGGCCCTCCGAAGAATCGATATCCACAGGGTGCAACATCTACGGTGCAAGGTGCAACATCCGTCCAAAATGACGAAACAGTGCCGTACGACTTTGAGAAATTGGTGCATGGATTTGAAACGGAGCACTACCTTGGTACACCACTCTCCAGGTATGGTAAATCATAGAACAGCCACGGGGATCCTGTTTTACAGAAAAAATCCACGTGACGGAAAAACGAAGGATAAAAAACTTCCAAGACCCGATTGAGGTTCGGATAGGATTTTTTGGGTATGAAACTAACCAGTGACGGCTGAAAGCTGTCATAGCTGTAGAACTCATCGAGAGCTTTGTTTTGACTGGTTATCGCTCCCGTAACTCTAAACGAGCCAAGAGTTATGGCCCTCCGAAGAATCGATATCCACAGGGTGCAACATCTACGGTGCAAGGTGCAACATCCGTCCAAAATAACGAAACAGTGCCGTACGACTTTGAGAAATGGGTGCGTGGATTTGAAACGGAGCACTACCATGGTGCACCACTCTCCAATGATGGTACATCAAAGAACTGCCACGGGGATCCTGTTTTACAGAAAAAATCCACGTGACGGAAAAACGAAGGATAAAAAATTTCCAAGACCCGATTGAGGTTCGGTTAGGACTTTTTGGGTATGAAACTAACCAGTGACGGTTGAAAGCTGTCATAGCTATAGAACTCACCGAGAGCTTTGTTTTGACTGGTTATCGCTCCCGTAACTCTAAACGAGCCAAGAGTTATGGCCCTCCGAAGAATCGATATCCATAGTGTGCAACATCTACGGTGCAAGGTGCAACATCCGTCCAAAATGACGAAACAGTGCCGTATGACTTTGAGAAATGGGTGCATGGATTTGAAAAGGAGCACTACCATGGTGCACCGCTCTCCAGCGATGGTAAATAATAGAACAGCCACGGGGATCCTGTTTTACAGAACAAATCCACGTGACGGAAAAACGAAGGATAAAAAACTTCCAAGACCCGGTTGAGGTTCGGTTAGGATTTTTTGGGTATGAAACTAACCAGTGACGGCTGAAAGCTGTCACAGCTGTAGAACTCACCGAGAGCTTCGTTTTGACTGGTTATCGCTCCTGTAACTCTAAACGATCCAAGAGTTATGGCCCTCCGAAGAATCGATATCCATAGGGTGCAACATCTACGGTGCAAGGTGCAACATCCGTCCAAAATGACGAAACAGTGCCGTACGACTTTGAGAAATGGGTGCATGGATTTGAAAAGGAGCACTACCATGGTGCACCGCTCTCCAGCGATGGTAAATCATAGAACAACCACGAGGATCCTGTTTTACAGAACAAATCCACGTGACGGAAAAACGAAGGATAAAAAACTTCCAAGACCCGGTTGAGGTTCGGTTAGGATTTTTTGGGTATGAAACTAACCTGTGACGGCTGAAATCTGTCATAGCTCTAGAATTCACCGAGAGCTTCGTTTTGACTGGTTATCGCTCCCGTAACTCTGAACGAGCCAAGAGTTATGGCCCTCTGAAGAATCGATATCCATAGGGTGCAACATCTACGGTGCAAGGTGCAACATCCGTCCAAAATGACGAAACAGTGCCGTACGACTTTGAGAAATGGGTGCATGGATTTGAAACGGACCACTACCATTGTGCACCACTCTCCAGTGATGGTACATCAAAGAACAGCCACGGGGATCCTGTTTTACAGAAAAAATCCACGTGACGGAAAAACGAAGGATAAAAAACTTTCAAGACCCGATTGAGGTTCGGTTAGGACTGTTTGGGTATGAAACTAACCAGTGACGGCAGAAAGCTGTCATAGCTGTAGAACTCACCGAGAGCTTCGTTTTGACTGGTTATCGCTCCCGTAATTCTAAACGAGCCAAGAGTTATGGCCTTCCGAAGAATCGATATCCACAGGGTGCAACATCTACGGTGCAAGGTGCAACATCCGTCCAAAATGACGAAACAGTGTCGTACGACTTTGAGAAATGGGTGCATGGATTTGAAAAGGAGCACTACCATGGTGCACCACTCTCCAGCGATGGTAAATCATAGAACAACCACGGGGATCCTGTTTTACAGAACAAATCCACGTGACGGAAAAACGAAGGATAAAAAACTTCCAAGACCCGGTTGAGGTTCGGTTAGGATTTTTTGGGTATGAAACTAACTAGTGACGGCTGAAAGCTTTCACAGCTGTAGAACTCACCGAGAGCTTCGTTTTGACTGGTTATCGCTCCCGTAACTCTAAACGAGCCAAGAGTTATGGCCCTCCGAAGAATTGATATCCACAGGGTGCAACATCTACGGTGCAAGGTGCAACATCCGTCCAAAATGACGAAACAGTGCCGTATGACTTTGAGAAATTGGTGCATGGATTTGAAACGGAGCACTACCATGGTGCACCACTCTCCAGGTATGGTAAATCATAGAACAACCACGGGGATCCTGTTTTACAGAAAAAATCCACGTGACGGAAAAACGAAGGATAAAAAACTTCCAAGACCCGATTGAGGTTCGGATAGGATTTTTTGGGTATGAAACTAACCAGTGACGGCTGAAAGCTGTCATAGCTGTAGAACTCATCGAGAGCTTTGTTTTTACTGGTTATCGCTCTCGTAACTCTAAACGAGCCAAGAGTTATGGCCCTCCGACGAATCGATATCCACAGGGTGCAACATCTACGGTGCAAGGTGCAACATCCGTCCAAAATGACGAAACAGTATCGTACGACTTTGAGAAATTGGTGCATAGATTTGAAACATAGCACTACCATGGTGCACCACTCTCCAGGTATGGTAAATCATAGAACAGCCGCGGGGATCCTGTTTTACAGAAAAAATCCACGTGACGGAAAAACGAAGGATAAAAAACTTCCAAGACCCGATTGAGGTTCGGATAGGATTTTTTGGGTATGAAACTAACCAGTGACGGCTAAAAGCTGTCATAGCTGTAGAACTCATCGAGAGCTTTGTTTTGACTGGTTATCGCTCCCGTAACTCTAAACGAGCCAAGAGTTATGGCCCTCCGAAGAATCGATATCCACATGGTGCAACATCTACGGTACAAGGTGCAACATCCGGCCAAAATTACGAAACAGTGCCGTACGACTTTGAGAAATGGGTGCATCGATTTGAAACGGAGCACTACCATGGTGCACCACTCTCCAGTGATGGTACATCAAAGAACAGCCACGGGGAACCTGTTTTACAGAAAAAATCCACGTGACGGAAAAACGAAGGATAAAAAACTTCCAAGACCCGATTGAGGTTCGGTTAGGACTTTTTGGGTATGAAACTAACCACTAACGGCTGAAAGCTGTCATAGCTGTAGAACTCACCGAGAGCTTCGTTTTGACTGGTTATCTCTCCCGTAACTCTAAACGAGTCAAGAGTTATGGCCCTCCGAAGAATCGATATCCACAGGGTGCAACATCTACGGTGCAAGGTGCAACATCCGTCCAAAATGACGAAACAGTGTCGTACGACTTTGAGAAATTGGTGCATGGATTTGAAACGGAGCACTACCATGGTGCACCACTCTCCAGGTATGGTAAATCAAAGAACAGCCACGGGGATCCTGTTTTACAGAAAAAATCCACGTGAAGGAAAAACGAAGGATAAAAAACTTCCAAGACCCGATTGAGGTTCGGATAGGATTTTTTGGGTATGAAACTAACCAGTGACGGCTGAAAGCTGTCATAGCTGTAGAACTCATCGAGAGCTTTGTTTTGACTGGTTATCGCTCCCGTAACACTAAACGAGCCAAGAGTTATGGCCCTCCGAAGAATCGATATCCACAGGGTGCAACATCTACGGTGCAAGGTGCAACATCCGTCCAAAATTAAGAAACAGTGTCGTACGACTTTGAGAAATGGGTGCATGGATTTGAAAAGGAGCACTACCATGGTGCACCGCTCTCCAGCGACGGTAAATCATAGAACAGCCACGAGGATCCTGTTTTACAGAACAAATACACGTGACGGAAAAACGAAGGATAAAAAACTTCCAACACCCGGTTGAGGTTAGGTTAGGATTTTTTGGGTATGAAACTAACCAGTGACAGCTGAAAGCTGTCACAGCTGTAGAACTCATCGAGAGCTTCGTTTTGACTGGTTATCGCTCCCGTAACTCTAAACAAGCCATGAGTTATGGCCCTCCGAAGAATCGATATCCACAGGGTGCAACATCTACGGTGCAAGGTGCAACATCCGTCCAAAATGACGAAACAGTGCCGTACGACTTTGAGAAATTGGTGCATGGATTTGAAATGGAGCACTACCATGGTGCACCACTCTCCAGGTATGGTAAATCATAGAACAGCCACGGGGATCCTGTTTTACAGAAAAAATCCACGTGACGGAAAAACGAAGGATAAAAAACTTCCAAGACCCGATTGAGGTTCGGATAGGATTTTTTGGGTATGAAACTAACCAGTGACGGCTGAAAGCTGTCATAGCTGTAGAACTCATCGAGAGCTTTGTTTTGACTGGTTATCGCTCCCGTAACTCTAAACGAGCCAAGAGTTATGGCCCTCCGAAGAATCGATATCCACAGGGTGCAACATCTACGGTGCAAGGTGCAACATCCGTCCAAAATAACGAAACAGTGCCGTACGACTTTGAGAAATGGGTGCATGGATTTGAAACGGAGCACTACCATGGTGCACCACACTCCAATGATGGTACATCAAAGAACTGCCATGGGGATCCTGTTTTACAGAAAAAATCCACGTGACGGAAAAACGAAGGATAAAAAACTTCCAAGACCCGATTGAGGTTCGGTTAGGACTTTTTGGGTATGAAACTAACCAGTGACGGCTGAAAGCTGTCATAGCTGTAGAACTCACCGAGAGCTTTGTTTTGACTGGTTATCGCTCCCGTAACTCTAAACGAGCCAAGAGTTATGGCCCTCCGAAGAATTGATATCCACAGTGTGCAACATCTACGGTGCAAGGTGCAACATCCGTCCAAAATGACGAAACAGTGCCGTACGACTTTGAGAAATGGGTGCATGGATTTGAAAAGGAGCACTACCATGGTGCACCGCTCTCCAGCGATGGTAAATAATAGAACAGCCACGGGGATCCTGTTTTACAGAACAAATCCACGTGACGGAAAAACGAAGGATAAAAAACTTCCTAGACCCGGTTGAGGTTCGGTTAGGATTTTTTGGGTACGAAACTAACCAGTGACGGCTTAAAGCTGTCACAGCTGTAGAACTTACCGAGAGCTTCGTTTTGACTGGTTATCGCTCCCGTAACTCTAAACGAGCCAAGAGTTATGGCCCTCCGAAGAATCGATATCCACAGGGTGCAACATCTACGGTGCAAGGTGCAACATCCGTCCAAAATGACGAAACAGTGCCGTACAACTTTGAGAAATTGGTGCAAGGATTTGAAACGGAGCACTACCATGGTGCACCACTCTCCAGGTATGGTAAATCATAGAACAGCCACGGGGATCCTGTTTTACAGAAAAAATCCACGTGACGGAAAAACGAAGGATAAAAAACTTCCAAGACCCGATTGAGGTTCGGATAGGATTTTTTGGGTATGAAACTAACCAGTGACGGCTGAAAGCTGTCATAGCTGTAGAACTCATCGAGAGCTTTGTTTTGACTGGTTATCGCTCCCGTAACTCTAAACGAGCCAAGAGTTATGGCCCTCCGAAGAATCGATATCCACAGGGTGCAACATCTACGGTGCAAGGTGCAACATCCGTCCAAAATAACGAAACAGTGCCGTACGACTTTGAGAAATGGGTGCATGGATTTGAAACGGAGCACTACCATGGTGCACCACTCTCCAATGATGGTACATCAAAGAACTGCCACGGGGATCCTGTTTTACAGAAAAAATCCACGTGATGGAAAAACGAAGGATAAAAAACTTCCAAGACCCGATTGAGGTTCGGTTAGGACTTTTTGGGTATGAAACTAACCAGTGACGGCTGAAAGCTGTCATAGCTGTAGATCTCACCGAGAGCTTTGTTTTGACTGGTTATCGCTCCCGTAACTCTAAACGAGCCAAGAGTTATGGCCCTCCGAAGAATCGGTATCCATAGTGTGCAACATCTACGGTGCAAGGTGCAACATCCGTCCAAAATGACGAAACAGTGCTGTACGACTTTGAGAAATGGGTGCATGGATTTGAAAAGGAGCACTACCACGGTGCACCGCTCTCCAGCGATGGTAAATAATAGAACAGCCACGGGGATCCTGTTTTACAGAACAAATCCACGTGACGGAAAAACGAAGGATAAAAAACTTCCAAGACCCGGTTGAGGTTCGGTTAGGATTTTTTTGGTATGAAACTAACCAGTGACGGCTGAAAGCGGTCACAGCTGTAGAACTCACCGAGAGCTTCGTTTTGACTGGTTATCGCTCCCGTAACTCTAAACGATCCAAGAGTTATGGCCCTCCGAAGAATCGATATCCACAGGGTGCAACATCTACGGTGCAAGGTGCAACATCCGTCCAAAATGACGAAACAGTGCCGTACGACTTTGAGAAATTGGTGCATGGATTTGAAATGGAGCACTACCATGGTGCACCACTCTCCAGGTATGGTAAATCATAGAACAGCCACGGGGATCCTGTTTTACAGAAAAAATCCACGTGACGGAAAAACGAAGGATAAAAAACTTCCAAGACCCGATTGAGGTTCGGATAGGATTTTTTGGGTATGAAACTAACCAGTGACGGCTGAAAGCTGTCATAGCTGTAGAACTCATCGAGAGCTTTGTTTTGACTGGTTATCGCTCCCGTAACTCTAAACGAGCCAACAGTTATGGCCCTCCGAAGAATCGATATCCACAGGGTGTACCATCTACGGTGCAAGGTGCAACATCCGTCCAAAATGACGAAACAGTGCCGTACGACTTTGAGAAATTGGTGCATGGATTTGAAACGGAGCACTACCATGTGCACCACTCTCCAGGTATGGTAAATCATAGAACAGCCACGGGGATCCTGTTTTACAGAAAAAATCCACGTGACGGAAAAACGAAGGATAAAAAACTTCCAAGACCCGATTGAGGTTCGGATAGGATTTTTTGGGTATGAAACTAACCAGTGACGGCTAAAAGCTGTCGTAGCAATAGAACCAATCGAGAGCTTTGTTTTGACTGGTTATCGCTCCCGTAACTCTAAACGAGCCAAGAGTTATGGCCCTCCGAAGAATCGATATCCACAGGGTGCAACATCTACGGTGCAAGGTGCAACATCCATCCAAAATGACGAAACAGTGCCGTATGACTTTGAGAAATGGGTGCATGGATTTGAAACGGAGCACTACCATGGTGCACCACTCTCCAGTGATGGTACATCAAAGAACAGCCACGGGGAACCTGTTTTACAGAAAAAATCCACGTGACGGAAAAACGAAGGATAAAAAACTTCCAAGACCCGATTGAGGTTCGGTTAGGACTTTTTGGGTATGAAACTAACCAGTGACGGCTGAAAGCTGTCATAGCTGTAGAACTCACCGAGAGCTTCGTTTTGACTGTGTCTACGCAAAAAATGGGCAAACACCTCCAAGTCGTATTATTTAGTTGATTATATGCGATTTTCAATGGTTTGGATGAGTTATGTAAATATGAAAAAGGCAGGGGCTGAAATGTAAAAGACACACAGATTTATAGTGGTTCGGCCAGAATGTGCCTACGTCAACTTTATATGTTATTATCTTCTTTCTTTCAGATTACAAGTACAATGCTTCGTATACAAGTATATGAAAGTAGTTTGAAAGTTCCTTCCTTGCTTGAGCTCTCAAACTTGTCTGCCATTGTTGTACCCCTGCCCCTCTATTTATAGAATGAGGTAGGGGGCACGGGTCTTGGAAGTATATAGCTGCTGGTGGGCCCTGGCTGAAGCAATCTGGACTGGCAATCATCTGGTTCGGCGGAGCTTCTTTCGGTATTGATCTTGGACCGGTGGTAGTGAGTGTGGAAGTGGACCGGCAGTGAGGTGATTCGGTGCTTGTTTGGACCGGCTGTGGAGATGGTCCGGTAGTTGGCTGGTTCGGTGGTAGCTTGGGAGTTGGTTCGATAGTGGGGTGATGGTTGGTCCGGTACTGATGGAAATAGGTTTGGTTCGGTATTACTGTGGAGTGGCTCTGGTCCGGTGGTTGCGTGGACTTTGGTTCGGTTATGGTTGGACCGGATGGGGGGCCGACCGAATGTCCTTTGGTTCGGCATGAATTGGAGATGCCGAATGTCTCTCTGCCGAATGGACTTGTATATTGAGAACGCCAGATGGACTTCTATGCTTATATTGAGCCTTGTGTTTGTCGAACGAGGTGGAGGTTGCGAGCCCGGGTGAAACTGTGACTTCTCGGTCTCGAGATCTTCTTGGTGAGAATTCGCCCAACATTTGCCCCCCAAAGTGGGGCACGTGCTTGCATGTGTCGTGCTTTGTTTTCCCTGTGGTAGGAAGGCTTGTTTTGTAACGCCATTGGCTGGATGTTCGTATCCTGTTGATGTCCTGCAAAGGAATTTACAGTTTTATTGTGATTTCAAATAACGACCGTTCGTGATCGGAATATTCGAGATGAAGTGAACTGTGTCGTTCGGGACGAGAGAGTGAGCCCCGAGGGGGCTTAGCATCATCGATTCCAGGTTCACGTTAGAGTGGGCCCCTGGATTGTTTGGTTTATTGCCAGCTCAGAGCATGCCTAAGGGTTGCTCACGACCCCGTACATGTGTAAGCAGCTTAGTCATTTCCTAATTATCAGAATCAAATATCTGTTTAACCTATGAGTTTAAAAAGGCATGTCAAAGTGTGAATTCCCACGACGATAGGGTTAATAGCCATTCAGAGCGTGCCTATGGACCGTTCGTGGTCGCGTACACGTGTAAACGATTAATCCATGTTAGTGAGAGATTTACGACTCATTCGTTGTTATCATATTCCCTACTTTATTAGTAGGTTCTAGAGTTCGGTACTTATCTGAGTGAGGCGCCTGCGTGCCCCCAGTTCCTGGTTTTTGTTGGTGGAGAAAGTTTCATTTGGTTGGTACGGTATGGATAATTTCATTCGGTATTTTGTTGGTCCGGTATATGTTGGTCCGGTGGGCCGGACCAGTTGGTTCGGCAGATCTGAGCGCGCCTATATATAGAGCTACACCCCCTTAGTTTTTCTTTACCGAACCAGAGAGCCGAATCAACTGACCACCAAACCAAATCTTCTGCCGAACCAAGCTTCTTCCATATCAGGTACATACTTTTTTGCCGAATGGGTTTGATTGCCGAATACACACGAAAGATTCCAAATGCCGAATGAACTTGAGACATCAGTGCCGAATGAACTTTCGCCATTAGTGCCGAATGAACTTTAAACATCATCGCCGAATGAACTTTCGTCATAAGTGCCGAATGAACTTACTTGCACTGCCGAATGAACTTGATATCTTAGTGGAATTCCGGACTTATGCATTCTTTTTTGTTTACATCTCTGTATCCCTTGTTCTAACAACCTGTCTTTTCACTTTTGTGTATGCAGATAAATGTCTCGCAAGGCAGAAACTCGATCGGATAGAAAGAAGTCTAAAGGTACAAGAGAGTCTTCTTCCTCCGTGCCCCCAGCTCGACCAGGACCGGTGCAGCATGTGCCTGCCCCGAGGTCGTTAGTGGATGGGTACGGTCCCCAGGAGCTTCTAGTCTCCCCTCCCGATTGCTTTCCTAGCTCCCTAAAGGAGGAGCGACTTGATGTTATATCCCATTCCTTCGGGATTGACAGGGCTTACATGCTGTTGCCGGGAGATGGAGTGATGCCGTATAATCCTCCCGAAGGCTACTTTGCTTATAGCAGATATCATTGCATGTGTGGTGCTATCCCTCCTATCAATGCTTGGATAGTCAGTTTTACCACATATTTGAAGGTGGCTCCATTCCAGCTTCAGCCTAACTCTTATGCCATTCTGGTGAGCCTTTTTGTTATCTTCCAGAGGAGGTACGGGCGTCCTCCTTCTAACCGGGAAATTCGATATTTGTATAACCTGAGAGGCTACAAGAAGGGATCTCCGTATATTAGTCTGGAAGCGGCCGTGCCCTTCAAACCGGTCTTGGATTTATATTCGAAGTTTACCATGTTCAAGAAAGAATGGTTTTTTATCAAGGACGATTCTGTTTCTTTCCGCCTTTTCACTTTCGGCTGTAAGATGGATTTCGTTTATATTTTCCATGTTCTGACTGTAGTGATTTTTCTGACATGCTTCTATTTCTTGCTAGCGACAGGTGGTATTGCAGTCGTGGAGGACGATTCCTTGGCGCGAATGGCTGCTGAAATAAAGGCCATTCCGGCACGGGACCGGTCGGCTTCCTTCTTGATCAGGAATGCAACCCTCCTGGAGTACAATTTGATCCTGCCGCACCAGTCCGTGGTTAAGCAGAGGGACACGGCTGAGGAAAAGGCCGCCAAAGCTAAGGAGGGGGCCACGGTGAAGAGTGGCAAGAGGGAGCCTTTTGCAGAGCGTCCCGTTGTTGGGGGGAAGAAACTGAAGAAGTCTGATGGCCCTTCTCCAAGTACTTGCCCGATTGTCCCGGAGGAGGAAGGTGTGGAAGAGGGGGAAGGAGGCGAAGTTGGAGAAGGGTCAGAGGATGGAGGAGATGGTGACGGTCGGGGTGGTAGTGGCGCTGGTGCCTTAACCTCTGGGCAAGACCCTAAACTGGATGAGGCTCTCCGTCAGGCCTTCGGGGAATCGGAGGGAGAGTCGGAAACAGAGAAGGCAAAGGAAACCGGCAAGTCTGTGGCTGGCGCTGACCCATCCCCTAAGGGTTCCTCAGCTAGGGTGATTCTGGCGGTGCAAGGTGAACTTTTGTCCTCTGCCGATTCCATTTACGATAGGGGCTTAGAAATATTTTACGGTTCACTTCCGTCCTGGAATGAGATCCAGGACTTATTGCAGTATCCCACTCCTCCGCCGGGTTTGTATAATAGATGTGCCATCTCACTTTTTCTATCTTTTTAACTTAACATGTTTTTTGAATTGTGGATCATTGTATGTTCGTAACACTTGTTCTTTATTCCAGGAGCAGGCCAAGTGGTTAAAACGTCAGATGTTCGACACCGCCTCGAACAATTCAAGTCGAGAAGAGCTTCTGCGAAGTCCCCTACTGGCCGTACTGGGGACGTAGTCAGTTACCGTCCTCTTCTTGGGGTCATTGAAGAGAGCATTCAGAAAAAGAAGCGGAGTCGTTCCTTATTTGAGTCTTCCCCTAGTTCGCAGCTTCCTACTCAGCCTCCTCGTGATACTACGGAGGAGAGCACGGAGTCTGGCCCTCCTCATCCTCCTTTCAAGAATCCAACTGTTATCCGTATAAGGCGTCCTGACGTGCCTCGCCCCGTGCCTCGTGACCCCTTTGCCGGTCATCCTGATTTAGATCCAAGCTTTCAGGATATCTCATTTGATGAGGCCACGGGTGAGCACCTCCTTCCCCGCAACCCCATGGTACGAGTGCTCGATGAGGCCAAGTCCCTAGATCTTGATCTGCTTACTACTCGGGTAGTTACCATAAGGGATGAGGCCAAGGCTAATATTGATCGGGTGGCCGAAGAGACCAAGAAGTTAATGGAGCATCATGCTCGATTGGTCAAGGCCGGGGAGGAGATTGGGAGTGCTAATATTCGGTTGAGGCTAAAGGTCGCCGATCAGGCCAAACAGCTTGTTGATCAAGCCATTCAGATTTCTCAGCACGAGGAAGCCTCCAGGCGGCTGAAAGAGACTATGGAGAAGGCTAGTAGGGCAGAACTACGGAAGATGGAGGCCGCCTGCAAGGAGCGGATTAACATGGCCATTACGACAGTGGATGAGGTTCGAAATTCGGATCTCGAGCGGGTAGAGGAGTTGTCTGGGAGGCTTGAGGCCGCGGAGATGGCTCAAGTCAAGTTAAAGGAAGAGATGGAGGAAATGAGGAGGTCTCTCAAGTTAAAGGAGGAGGAAATGAGGAGGTCTCTCCAGGCTGACTGCTTGAGATACCGATCAGAGAGGGATGTTGTTGTCGCCAAGTTGCAGGCTTCCGAGGCCCGGGTGAGGGAGTTTGAGGAGAATGAGGGGATGATGGACGAGATGCTGCAGGACATGTACTTCCACACTTGGAAGGAGGGCGGCTTGTCTTGGATGGATGACTACCCTCGGGTCATGGCCAAGGTATATCTCCAGGCTTTAGAGGAGGCCAGGGTTAATGCGGGTAAGGAAGGTGGAGAGGCTTTCAGTCTTGATGCGGTCACTGCTCAGTTCTCGAAGGAGGAGCAAGCGGCGGTGAAGGAGGGTATGCGGGTGCTTGCTGCAGAGGAAGCGGGTGTACAATTGGAGGATGAGGATCAAGCGGCGGATGCTGGTGAGTTATTCTTCTCCCTTTCTTTTCTTTCTGTGTTTCCATAACTTGATCGTTCATTGTTCGTTTAATGAATTCCTCTTTTGAATTGGACAGGTGGAACTTCCAATCAACATGCTGGGAGTTCTGGTCCTGCGGCCAAGTAGGCTTGGGAAGTTGGTGATGGAGTGTGGACGCAGCTGATTACTTGTCCAGATTCGGCCGCCTTTTTATTTCTTTTTATCACTGTTTATGTTAGTCCAAGACATTGATGTGACTGTAATAATATTATTTGCAAAGAATAACTTCGTGTGATTTTATAATATAAGCTGATTTTGTTATGTTTGAATGTTGTTGTCATCTTGATGTGCTGCGTGAGAAGTATAACTATGTATATGCCTGTGATTTTAGTTGTGTTTGATGTTCAGCTCTTGTTTGAAATATAATTTCATGTTTTGCAATGTTAGTGTGACGTATGAATAAGCTATAGTTACATATTTATGTACAAGAGAAGAGAGTACCGCCCTTCATGTTTTATTTGCAGGCGGTTTCTCTGAGCGTCTTGTGTAAGTGATCATGGATATAGCTGAATAGCTTGCCACCCAGTATGCAGGCTTAGATTCTCATGAGTGAATGCTTCCTATTTGGTTTTCTGTACTTTAGAGTTCGTTATACAGGATAGGAGAAAAGTATTTAAATGAAATGGAAATATAGAAAAAGTAAAACTTCCAGTCACGGAAGGCCGTCGATGTGCTTAAGTTCGTGGCAAACGGGTTTTGTAGTCACTTTCCCTAGCTGTGGGTCTTGGAGACATTTGTCACCCATCTTACGCCTCCGCGGGGAGTTTTCTTTTTTACCACAACCGCACTTAAGACACATCGGAGCCGAGATCGCGCACGGTAACTGCCCGAACCATTATGGTCCGTAATCGTGGGTATCATTCGATTTACCGTGGCCGGCTAGCGTGGGTGCCATTGGCCGTGAACTACCCCTGGCTGGCCACACCTTATGTTGGGGCTTAAAGTAGGTTCACAGTTGCCGGCGAGCCGAACGCCGTAATGAGCTGCCATCGGCTATAGTCGGCCTTTATGATGACTTATAATCGGCTCATTACAGTTGGCTTTGAGGGCAGGTGCGATCAATGAGTTAACCCGCAGCAGAGGGATGCTGGAGCAAAAGTGTCTCATTGGCGAGTGCATAGAATCGTCGCGTACCTGTTAGGCCTTATCCAGATGAGGCCGCAGTGCGTCTTGAGTGGAGACGCCATAGGATTTTGTTCAACAGAAAGGGATAAAACTTAACAAGCAGCCAAGATATAAAGGAACAAGTTAAAAAGAGACAAGATTTTTTAAAGTGGTTCGGCACGACAATGCCTACGTCTACTGTTTCTCTTTGTTAATTCACTTCATATGGGCAGTACAAGTTAAGAAAAGTATCGACGGAGGTGTCGGATGTCCCATGCCCTCTGGAACACCTCTCCGTCCACTGTTGACAAAATATAAGCTCCGTTGTGGAGATCTTTATGAATTACATATGGTCCGTCGCAGATGGGGTCCAGTGCCCCGGGGCGCGGAAAGATTCGCCTGAGGACAAGATCTCCTTCTTGTAAGCTGCGATGCTTGACTTTGGAATTGTATAGTGCTGCCACTTTTTGTTTGTGAGCTGTTGCTTTGAGTGCTGCATCGTTTCTCCTTTCCTCAATCAGATCCAAAGACATGAGGAGGAGTTCTTCGTTTTCTTCTGGGTTGTAGTGGATCCTACAGTGGGAAGGCACAATAGTCTCAACTGGGAGCATTGCCTCCGATCCATATGCCAAAGAGAGGGGAGTATGTCCCGTTGATGTTCTGAAAGATGTGCGGTAGGCCCAAAGTGCCGTAGGAAGTTCGTCCACCCAAGCGCCTTTTTGACTTTTCAAGTTTCTTCTTGATTAGGGTTTTGAGAATTTTGTTGACAGCTTCGACGTGTCCGTTTGCCTAAGGATAAGCTACTGATGAGAAGCTTTTATGAATTCCATGCTCTTGGCACCAGTCGGCGAATTCTTCGCTGTCAAATTGGAGTCCGTTGTCCGATACGATCTTGAGTGGGACTCCGTACCTGCACAGAATATTTTTGATCAAGAAGTTGATAACTTTTGCTGAAGATATTTTATTTAGAGGTTCCGCTTCCACCCATTTGGTGAAATAATCGACTGCCACTATAGCATATTTGGCTCCGCCTCGGCCCGTTGGCAGTTCGCCAATTAAGTCAATTCCCCATACAGCAAAGGGCCAAGGGCTGGTTATTTGAGTAATCTCATTTGTGGGCAATCGAGGAATCTTGGCGAATTTCTGACATCTGTCGCATTTCTTGACGAAGTCTAAGGCGTCTTTGTTTAGTGTGGGCCAGTAATATCCATATCGGAGTATCTTTTTTGCCAGAGTCTGCCCTCAAGTGTGATCTCCACAACCTCCCTGATGGATGTTTGATAAGATTTTCTTGGCTTCCCTTCCGGCGACGCATCTTAATAAGGGGCTAGAGAAGCCACGCCGATAGAGGATGCCTTCTTGTATTGTGTAGTGGGAAGCTTTCCTCAAGATTCTCTTGGCTTCGTCACGCCTGTCGGGTAGTGTGCCATCTTGCAAATATTTCCGGATAGGGGTCATCCAGGTTCCTTCTTCGATTGCAGTTATTAGATTCACTTGTTCGAAACTTGGGGCTAGCTGCCTTGAGATGGCTAGTGCTCCGGAAATGGTGCTATTCTTCATACTAGCTTGCTTTGCAAGTTCATCGGCCTCTTGGTTCTCTTCTCGAGGAATGTGTTTGATTAGATAGTGGTCCAATTGATCGAGCAGCAGTTTGGTTTTCTTTAGGTATGCTGTGAGTCGTTCTCCCCGAGTCTGGAACTCTCCTAGTACCTGGTTTACGATAAGCTGAGAATCACTATGAAGACATATAGAATTGACTCCAATTTCTATGGCAAGTTCCAATCCCGCTATTACTGCCTCATATTCCGCATCGTTGTTAGTGGCCGTGAATTCCAACCTTAATGCATAGTACAGCTTTCTTCCCCTGGGGGTGATGATCACAATACCTGCCCCCGAGCCTTGTTCGTTCGATGCTCCATCGACAAAGAGGTTCTACTTGATGTTTTTTGCTATTTCGGATTATTCCTTGCCTTCGTTGGTAGTGAATTCGGCAATGAAATCGACCATGGCTTGTCCTTTGATAGCGGTGCGAGGATGGTAAGTGATATCATACTGACTTAGTTCAATGCACCATTTGAGGAGTCGCCCAGAAGTGTCAGGACGATGGAGCACCTGTCTTAGCGGTTGATCGGTTAGAACTCTGATGGAGTGAGACTAGAAGTAGTGTCGCAGTTTTCGTGACGCGATCAATAAACAATACGCTAATTTCTCAAGTTTAGGATATCTGGCTTCTGCCCCTGTAAATCTCTTACTTACAAAGTAAACTTGGCATTGTGTGCGGTCTTCTTCTCTTACCAAGGCGGCGCTTAGAGCATGAGATGATACAACGAGGTATAAGTATAACACTTCACCTTCATTTGGAGTTGAGAGTACTGGTGGTCTCTGAAGGTGTTCGATTAGGTAAAGGAAGGCTTTTAAGCATTCATCGGTCCACTCGAACTTCCCTTTGTCTTTCTTGAGAGCTTCGAAGAAAGGGACACAC
The DNA here is from genome assembly GCA_030765085.1 of Allium cepa. Lineage (NCBI taxonomy): Eukaryota > Viridiplantae > Streptophyta > Magnoliopsida > Asparagales > Amaryllidaceae > Allium > Allium cepa. The sequence continues at coordinate 11,919,259 of CM060943.1, forward strand.
TTGTCAGTTGCTTTGGAAATGAATCTGCTTAGGGCGGCCACCTTTCCGTTTAGGCTCTGCATTTCTTTTCGAGTGGAAGGTATCCTTATTTCTTTTAGAGCCCGGATTTGTTCAGGGTTTGCTTCGATTCCTCTAGCGTGGACGATAAATCCTAAGAATTTTCCCGATGATACTCCGAATGAGCACTTTAGAGGATTCAGCTTCATTCCATATCGGCGAAGTACCTGAAACATCTCGCCCAGGTGGCTTACATGGTCGTCGGCTTTCCTGGACTTTACCAACATGTCATCCACATACACTTCCACAGTTCGTCCTATTAGTTCCGCGAACATCTTGTTGACGAGGCGCTGATAGGTAGCTCCGGCATTTTTGAGTCCAAAAGGCATGACTTTGTAACAATATAATCCGTGGTCGGTGATGAAGCTAGTGTGGTCTTGATCGGGAGCGTGCATGGGAATTTGGTTATATCCGGAGTATGCATCCATAAATGATAAGAGTTCGTGTCCGGCTGTGCTATCCACAAGTTGGTCAATTCGGGGAAGTGGGAAGCAATCTTTTGGGCAAGCGTCATTCAGATTGGAGAAGTCAATACACGTTCGCCACTTTCCATTGGCCTTTTTTACTAGTACTGGGTTAGCGATCCACTCTGGGTAGATGGCTTCTCGTATGAAGCCATTAGCAAGTAGATTCTTTACTTCCTCATCAAGGGCTGCTGATCGCTCTGCCCCCATGCTCCTCTTTTTCTGCTTTACTGGTACCTTGGTGGGATCGATGTTCACCATGTGGCATGCTATGTCTGGGGAGATTCCCGTCATATCGGCATGTGTCCATGCAAATACATCTAAGTTGTGGCGGAGAAAGTCAATGAGTTGATCTTTCAATTTCGTTTTTAGCTGAGATTCGATTTTTAATAGTCTACTTGAATTCCATAGCCTCTGCAGGCTCGGCGGTAGCCTCCTCCTCTTTATCCCTGGGGTCTAGTTCATTGAAGGGATCGCTGGTATATCGAAGGGGAGGGGCTTTCTTTAGTTGCTATGCTTCCAAGCTTTTCATGCAGAGAGTAGTCTCTGCATCTTTCCCTTTATTCTTTCTGCGGTTATTGCGAAGTTCAGTTACGTAGCAGTCTCGGGCAGCGTCTTGATCTCCTTCTACTTCTCCTATTCCGTTGTCTGTTGGAAATTTCATCTTCAGGCACCAGGGGGCTAAGACAATTTGGAAGTTAGACAAGGCTGGTCTTCCCAAGAAGGCGTTGTAAGCCGAGTGGTTTTCTATTAGTACGAACGTTTGTTTTCGCACAACGGAGCGGGAATGACTTCCTATTTCGACGAAGAGGTCAAGTTGCCCGAGGGGCATTTTTGCATCTCCAGTGAAACCGTGCAGTGGTTTGTCGCAGGGAGATACATCCTTCATTGACAACTTCATTTTGTCAAAAGCATGCTTAAATAGGATATTTACGGAGCTTCTCGTGTCAATCAGAATTCAAAAAACTTTAGCTGGACCGAACCAGGCAGAGATGACCATGGGATCCATATGTGGGTACTGTCTTCCTTCCAAATCACGCCTACTGAATATGATGTCATCGTTCTCTTTCTGTTTCGGGTGGCGTACTTCCGTAATGGAGTTAACATAGCCTTCAGCATTTCTAAGTGACTTGCCGTACCTTTCCATCTCTGCCCAGCTTCTGTCGGCGATGTGTGGTCCTCCCGAGATGGTATGGACCACTATCTTCTCTTGACTAGAGCCATTGGTATTGCGATTCCCTCCGCCTACTTCTGGGAGGGGTCGTTTTGAGTTCTCATTGGCAGGAGTTGGGGTCCTGTTCTGACCTTTCACATAGCGTTCCGGTCTTCTTCTTCTGATATGTTCTTCGATTAAGTCCCGAAGATGGTGGCATTCATTGGTGTCATGTCCGTGGGATTCGTGGAAGCGACAGAACTTTCCAGACTTGAGTGTGTTATCTGATTCTTTCTTGTGCGGGGGGCGCTAGTATCCGAGTTCACCTTGAGTGCCTAGGAAGATGTTTTCGATTGTTTCATTCAAAGGAGTGTAGGAGTCAAACCTTGGTCCTGGTCGATATTGGCGCTTTTCGACCTTCCTGCCCCCAGTATTGTCCCTAGATTCATTTCTTCGAGCATCCTTAGCTGCAGTGGGAACCTTGTCCTGAACTGTCTTACCTTGTTGCCCTGACTGCCTCTCAGTGGCGGCGTCTTCAAGCCTCATATACTTTCCAGCTTCATGGAAGAAATCAGGTAAAGTAGCTGGTTTTTCCTTAGTTAGTCTTCGGGCAAACTTGGTATCTGGGTGTACACTACTACAGAGGGCCATTAGAGTGAGCTTTTCATCGGCATCTTGAACTGCGGCCGCTGCGGCGTTGAACCGGGTTAGATATTGTTGCAGTGTCTCTCCGGATTTCTGTTTGACATTGGATAGAGAATAAGCATCCTTGGGTTGTTCCACATGGATGCGGAACTGGCTAATAAACCTTTCTTTCAACATCTCCCATGAGCTGATGGATCCTTGGGGCAGACGGCAGAACCAGGAGGTAGCTAGATCTGCTAGGAATAGCGGAAAGCATTTACACAATACCCCTTCTGTTGCTCCGCTCATGAGCATATGCTGGGTGTATTTCTGTAAGTGTACGATGGGGTCGGAAGTTCCTTTGTAAGGTTCCATGGTTGGCATCTTCCATTCCCGGAGGGTAATGGCGGTTTCGATACTGCGGGTGAAGGGGCTGGTGACCCTAGCGCCTATTCTCCGATCCCGTTGTTCGCGTTGGACGCATTCCCTGAATAATCGCGCCATTCGTTCGTCAGAATTTGGAGCGGACAAAAATGAGCTTGGCTCTTCCCCGCGGGATCTATCTCGTCCAGATGACCTGTAGGGATGGTACAGTCTATCACTTCTAGCATTATCCAGTGGTTGTCTCTGGCTGCTCGGATGCACGCCAGGACCAGCTACAGTTGCCCCCTGCCTTGATCTTCCCCTGGGGGGTTCTGTTTCGAGCATATCCATGGGGTCAACTTCGGGCTGGGTCCTAGCTCGGCTCCGTTCAGCGGGGTTTCTATGATTAGGTGGCATGACTGGCTCAGCTACATCCGACCCTCGCCTGGTGCCTCCCCCACTGGGTTCGATTCCAAGGGCTTCCTCAAGTCGGAATTCGGGCTGAGTCCGGGTGCGGCCCCTATCACTGTTGTTCCTGTTGATAGCTTCTTCGAAGAGGGAGGACCTTTGTTTTCTCCGAGATCCTCCGGATTGGGATTCACCCCATGATTCAGTGTTGCGGTTGGATTCTTCAGCATCCCTTAAGCGTGACATGAGTTGGTCCACCAAAGCTTCTTGTTGGGATGTGAAGCGGTTAGTTACTTTAGCCACAACCCTGTCCAGATCTGCCCTAGTGATTGGTTGTTCCGTGGCGGGGCCCGTCGGATTTTCCTGATTTTCATCCGGTATTGCTGTTGAAGTAGGTTGATCTGTGATTGCTGGGTCTGGAAGGCTGCTAGTTGCGAGGTTTTTTCCTTTTCTAACATCCTTTCTCTGCTTGGAAGGCATGATTTCTATGCGACGAACGATGTTGTTGGGAAAGGAGGTTGAATGAGGGAAGCTGAAGCTTGAGTTCAATTCTCAATGAAAGCACCAAAAATGTTTGCGCAAAAAATGGGCAAACACCTCCAAGTCGTATTATTTAGTTGATTATATGCGATTTTCAATGGTTTGGATGAATTATGTAAATATGAAAAAGGCAGGGGCTGAAATGTAAAAGACACACAGATTTATAGTGGTTTGGCCAGAATGTGCCTACGTCCACTTTATATGTTATTATCTTCTTTCTTTCAGATTACAAGTATAATGCTTTGTATACAAGTATATGAAAGTAGTTTGAAAGTTCCTTCCTTGCTTGAGCTCTCAAACTTGTCTGCCATTGTTGTACCCCTGCCCCTCTATTTATAGAATGAGGTAGGGGGCAAGGGTCTTGGAAGTATATAGCTGCTGGTGGGCCCGTGCTGAAGCAATCTGAACTGGCAATCATCTGGTTCTGCGGAGCTTCATTCGGTATTGAGCTTGGACCGATGGTAGTGAGTGTGGATGTGGACCGGCAGTGAGGTGATTCGGTGCTTGTTTGGACCGGCTGTGGAGATGGTCCGGTAGTTGGCTGGTTCGGTGGTAGCTTGGGAGTTGGTTCGGTAGTGGGGTGATGGTTGGTCCGGTACTGATGGAAATAGGTTTGGTTCGGTATTACTGTGGAGTGGCTCTGGTCCGGTGGTTGCGTGGACTTTGGTTCGGTTATGGTTGGACCGGATGGGGGGCCGACCGAATGTCCTTTGGTTCGGCATGAATTGGAGATGCCGAATGTCTCTCTGCCGAATGGACTTGTATATTGAGAACGCCAGATGGACTTCTATGCTTATATTGAGCCTTGTGTTTGTCGAACGAGGTAGAAGTTGCGAGCCCGGGTGAAACTGTGACTTCTCGGTCTCGAGATCTTTTGGGTGAGAATTCACCCGACAGACTGGTTATCGCTCCCGTAACTCTAAACGAGCCAAGAGTTATGGCCCTCCGAAGAATCGATATCCACAGGGTGCAACATCTACAGTGCAAGGTGCAACATCCATCCAAAATGACGAAACAGTGCCGTACGACTTTGAGAAATTGGTGCATGGATTTGAAACGGAGCACTACCATGGTGCAACACTCTCCAGGTATGGTAAATCATAGAACAGCCACGGGGATCCTGTTTTACAGAAAAAATCCACGTGACGGAAAAACGAAGGATAAAAAACTTCCAAGACCCGATTGAGGTTCGGATAGGATTTTTTGGGTATGAAACTAACCAGTGACGGCTGAAAGCTGTCATAGCTGTAGAACTCATCGAGAGCTTTGTTTTGACTGGTTATCGCTCCCGTAACTCTAAACGAGCCAAGAGTTATGGCCCTCTGAAGAATCGATATCCACAGGGTGCAACATCTACGGTGCAAGGTGCAACATCCGTCCAAAATGAAGAAACAGTGCCGTACGACTTTGAGAAATGGGTGCATGGATTTGAAAGGGAGCACTACCATGGTGCACCGCTCTCCAGCGACGGTAAATCATAGAACAGCCACGGGGATCCTGTTTTACAGAACAAATCCACGTGACGGAAAAACAAAGGATAAAAAACTTCTAAGACCCGGTTGAGGTTCGGTTAGGATTTTTTGGGTATGAAACTAACCAGTGACGGCTGAAAGCTGTCACAGCTGTAGAACTCATCGAGAGCTTCGTTTTGACTGGTTATCGCTCCCGTAACTCTAAACGAGCTAAGAGTTATGGCCCTCCGAAGAATCGATATCCACAGGGTGCAACATCTACGGTGCAAGGTGCAACATCCGTCCAAAATGACGAAACAGTGCCGTACGACTTTGAGAAATTGGAGCATGGATTTGAAACGGAAAACTACCATGGTGCTCCACTCTCCAGGTATGGTAAATCATAGAACAGCCACGGGGATCCTGTTTTACAGAAAAAATCCACGTGATGGAAAAACGAAGGATAAAAAACTTCCAAGACCCGATTGAGGTTCGGATAGGATTTTTTGGGTATGAAACTATCCAGTGACGGCTGAAAGCTGTCATAGCTGTAGAACTCATCGAGAGCTTTGTTTTGACTGGTTATCGCTCCCGTAACTCTAAACGAACCAAGAGTTATGGCCCACCGAAGAATCGATATCCACAGGGTGCAACATCTACGGTGCAAGGTGCAACATCCGTCCAAAATGACGAAACAGTGCCGTACGACTTTGAGAAATGGGTGCATGGACTTGAAACGGAGCACTACCATGGTGCACCACTCTCCAATGATGGTACATCAAAGAACAGCCACGGGGATCCTGTTTTACAGAAAAAATCCACGTGACGGAAAAACGAAGGATAAAAAACTTCCAAGACCCGATTGAGGTTCGGTTAGGACTTTTTGGGTATGAAACTAACCAGTGACGGCTGAAAGCTGTCATAGCTGTAGAACTCACCGAGAGCTTCGTTTTGACTGGTTATCGCTCCCGTAACTCTAAACGAGCCAAGAGTTATGGCCCTCCGAAGAATTGATATCCACAGGGTGCAACATCTACGGTGCAAGGTGTAACATCCGTCCAAAATGACGAAACAGTGCCGTACGACTTTGAGAAATGGGTTCATGGATTTGAAAAGGAGCACTACCATGGTGCACCGCTCTCCAACGATGGTAAATCATAGAACAGCCACGGGGATCCTGTTTTACAGAACAAATCCACGTGACGGAAAAACGAAGGATAAAAAACTTCCAAGACCCGGTTGAGGTTCGGTTAGAATTTTTTGGGTATGAAACTAACCAGTGACGGCTGAAAGCTGTCACAGCTGTAGAACTCACCGACAGCTTCGTTTTGACTGGTTATCGCTCCCGTAACTCTAAACGAGCCAAGAGTTATGTCCCTCCGAAGAATCGATATCCACAGGGTGCAACATCTACGGTGCAAGGTGCAACATCCGTCCAAAATGACGAAACAGTGCCGTACGACTTTGATAAATTGGTGCATGGATTTGAAACGGAGCACTACCATGGTGCACCACTCTCCAGATATGGTAAATCATAGAACAGCAACGGGGATCCTGTTTTACAGAAAAAATCCACATGACGGAAAAATGAAGGATAAAAAACTTCCAAGACCCGATTGAGGTTCGGATAGGATTTTTTGGGTATGAAACTAACCTGTGACGGCTGAAAGATGTCATAGCTGTAGAACTCATCGAGAGCTTTGTTTTGACTGGTTATCGCTCCCGTAACTCTAAACGAGCCAAGAGTTATGGCCCTCCGAAGAATCGATATCCACAGGGTGCAACATCTACGGTGCAAGGTGCAACATCCGTCCAAAATGACGAAACAGTGCCGTACGACTTTGAGAATTGGGTGCATGGATTTGAAAAGGAGCACTACCATGGTGCACCGCTCTCCAGCGATGGTAAATCATAGAACAGCCACGGGGATCCTGTTTCACAGAACAAATCCACGTGACGGAAAAACGAAGGATAAAAAACTTCCAAGACCAGGTTGAGGTTCGGTTAGGATTTTTTAGGTATGAAACAAACCAGTGACGGCTGAAAGCTGTCATAGCTGTAGAACTCATCGAGAGCTTTGTTTTGACTGGTTATCGCTCCCGTAACTCTAAACGAGCCAAGAGTTATGGCCCTCCGAAGAATCGATATCCACTGGGTGCAACATCTTCGGTGCAACGTGCAACATCCGTCCAAAATGACGAAATAGTGTCGTACGACTTTGAGAAATAGGTGCATGGATTTGAAACGGAGCACTACCATGGTGCACCACTCTCCAGGTATGGTAAATCATAGAACAGTCAAGGGGATCCTGTTTTGCAGAAAAAATCTACGTGACGGAAAAACGAAGGATAAATAACTTCCAAGACCCGATTGAGGTTCGGTTAGGATTTTTTGGGTATGAAACTAACCAGTGATGGCTGAAAGTTGTCATAGCTCTAGAACTCACCGAGAGCTTCGTTTTGACTGGTTATCGCTCCCGTAACTCTAAACGAGCCAAGAGTTATGGCCCTCCGAAGAATCGATATCCACAGGGTGCAACATCTACGGTGCAAGGTGCAACATCCGTCCAAAATGACGAAACAGTGCAGTACGACTTTGAGAAATGGGTGCATGGATTTGAAACATTGCACTACCATGGTGCCCCACTCTCCAGTGATGGTACATCAAAGAACAGCCACGGGGATCCTGTTTTACAGAAAAAATCCACGTGACGGAAAAACGAAGGATAAAAAACTTCCAAGACCCGATTGAGGTTCGGTTAGGACTTTTTGGGTATGAAACTAACCAGTGACGGCTGAAAGCTGTCATAGCTGTAGAACTCACCGAGAGCTTCGTTTTGACTGGTTATCGCTCCCGTAACTCTAAACGAGCCAAGAGTCATGGCCCTCCGAAGAATCGATATCCATAGGGTGCAACATCTACGGTGCAAGGTGCAACATCCGTCCAAAATGACGAAACAGTGCAGTACGACTTTGAGAAATGGGTGCATGGATTTGAAAAGGAGCACTACCATGGTGCACCGCTCTCCAGCGATGGTAAATCATAGAACAACCACGGGGATCCTGTTTTACAGAACAAATCCACGTGACGGAAAAACGAAGGATAAAAAACTTCCAAGACCCGGTTGAGGTTCGGTTAGGATTTTTTGGGTATGAAACTAACCAGTGACGGTTGAAAGCTGTCATAGCTGTAGAACTCATCGAGAGCTTTGTTTTGACTGGTTATCGCTCCCGTAACTCTAAACAAGCCAAGAGTTATGGCCCTCCGAAGAATCGATATCCACAGGGTGCAACATCTACGGTGCAAGGTGCAACATCCGTCCAAAATGACGAAACAGTGCCGTACGACTTTGAGAAATGGGTGCATGGATTTGAAAAGGAGCACTACCATGGTGCACCGCTCTCCAGCGATGGTAAATCATAGAACAGCCACGGGGATCCTGTTTTACAGAACAAATCCACGTGACGGAAAAACGAAGGATAAAAAACTTCCAAGACAAGGTTGAGGTTCGGTTAGGATTTTTTGGGTATGAAACAAACCAGTGACGGCTGAAAGCTGTCATAGCTGTAGAACTCATCAAGAGCTTTGTTTTGACTGGTTATCGCTCCCGTAACTCTAAACGAGCCAAGAGTTATGGCCCTCCGAAGAATCGATATCCACTGGGTGCAACATCTACGGTGCAACGTGCACCATCCGTCCAAAATGACGAAATAGTGTCGTACGACTTGGAGAAATGGGTGCATGGATTTGAAACGGAGCACTACCATGGTGCACCACTCTCCAGGTATGGTAAATCATAGAACAGTCACGGGGATCCTGTTTTACAGAAAAAATCTACGTGACGGAAAAACGAAGGATAAATAACTTCCAAAACCCGATTGAGGTTCGGTTAAGATTTTTTGGGTGTGAAACTAACCTGTGATGGCTGAAAGTTGTCATAGCTCTAGAACTCACTGAGAGCTTTGTTTTGACTGGTTATCGCTCCCGTAACTCTAAACGAGCCAAGAGTTATGGCCCTCCGAAGAATCGATATCCACAGGGTGCAACATCTAAGGTGCAAGGTGCAACATCTGTCCAAAATGACGAAACAGTGCAGTACGACTTTGAGAAATGGGTGCATGGATTTGAATCGGAGCACTACCATGGTGCCCCACTCTCTAGTGATGGTACATCAAAGAACAGCCACGGGGATCCTGTTTTACAGAAAAAATCCACGTGACGGAAAAACGAAGGATAAAAAACTTCCAAGACCCGATTGAGGTTCGGTTAGGACTTTTTGGGTATGAAACTAACCAGTGACGGCTGAAAGCTGTCATAGCTGTAGAACTCACCGAGAGCTTCGTTTTGACTGGTTATCGCTCCCGTAACTCTAAACGAGCCAAGAGTTATGGCCCTCCGAAGAATCGATATCCATAGGGTGCAACATCTACGGTGCAAGGTGCAACATCCGTCCAAAATGACGAAACAGTGCCGTACGACTTTGAGAAATGGGTGCATGGATTTGAAAAGGAGCACTACCATGGTGCACCTGTCTCCAGCGATGGTAAATCATAGAACAACAACGGGGATCCTGTTTTACAGAACAAATCCACGTGACGGAAAAACGAAGAATAAAAAACTTCCGAGACCCGGTTGAGGTTCGGTTAGGATTTTTTGGGTATGAAACTAACCAGTGACGGCTGAAAGCTGTCATAGCTGTAGAACTCACTGAGAGCTTCGTTTTGACTGGTTATCGTTCCCGTAACTCTAAACGAGCCAAGAGTTATGGCCCTCCGAAGAATCGATATCCACAGGGTGCAACATCTACGGTGCAAGGTGCAACATCCGTCCAAAATGATGAAACAGTGTCGTACGACTTTGAGAAATGGGTGCATGGATTTGAAAAGGAGCACTACCATGGTGCACCGCTCTCCAGCGATGGTAAATCATAGAACAGCCACGGGGATCCTGTTTTACAGAACAAATCCACGTGACGGAAAAACGAAGGATAAAAAACTTCCAAGACCAGGTTGAGGTTCGGTTAGGATTTTTTGGGTATGAAACAAACCAGTGACGGCTGAAAGCTGTCATAGCTGTAGAACTCATCGAGAGCTTTGTTTTGACTGGTTATCGCTCCCGTAACTCTAAACGAGCCAAGAGTTATGGCCCTCCGAAGAATCGATATCCACTGGGTGCAACATCTACGGTGCAACGTGCAACATCCGTCCAAAAAGACGAAATAGTGTCGTACGACTTTGAGAAATGGATGCATGGATTTGAAACGGAGCACTACCATGGTGCACCACTCTCAAGGTATGGTAAATCATAGAACGGTCACGGGGATCCTGTTTTACAGAAAAAATCTACGTGACGGAAAAACGAAGGATAAACAACTTCCAAGACCCGATTGAGGTTCGGTTAGGATTTTTTGGGTATGAAACTAACCAGTGACGGCTGAAAGTTGTCATAGCTCTAGAACTCACCGAGAGCTTCGTTTTGACTGGTTATCGCTCCCGTAACTCTAAACGAGCCAAGAGTTATGACCCTCCGAAGAATCGATATCCACAGGGTGCAACATCTACGGTGCAAGGTGCAACATCCGTCCAAAATGACGAAACAGTGCAGTACGACTTTGAGAAATGGGTGCATGGATTTGAAACGGAGCACTACCATGGTGCCCCACTCTCCAGTGATGGTACATCAAAGAACAGCCACGGGGATCCTGTTTTACAGAAAAAATCCACGTGACGGAAAAACGAAGGATAAAAAACTTCCAAGACCCGATTGAGGTTCGGTTAGGACTTTTTGGGTATGAAACTAACCAGTGACGGCTGAAAGCTGTCATAGCTGTAGAACTCACCGAGAGCTTCGTTTTGACTGCTTATCGCTCCCGTAACTCTAAACGAGCCAAGAGTTATGGCCCTCCGAAGAATCGATATCCATAGGGTGCAACATCTACGGTGCAAGGTGCAACATCCGTCCAAAATGACGAAACAGTGCCGTATGACTTTGAGAAATGGGTGCATGGATTTGAAAAGGAGCACTACCATGGTGCACCGCTCTCCAGCGATGGTAAATCATAGAACAACCACGGGGATCCTGTTTTACAGAACAAATCCACGTGACGGAAAAACGAAGGATAAAAAACTTCCAAGACCCGGTTGAGGTTCGGTTAGGATTTTTTGGGTATGAAACTAACCAGTGACGGCTGAAAGCTGTCATAGCTGTAGAACTCACTGAGAGCTTCGTTTTGACTGGTTATCGTTCCCGTAACTCTAAACGAGCCAAGAGTTATGGCCCTCCGAAGAATCGATATCCACAGGGTGCAACATTTACGGTGCTGTGACGACCGCCCATGACTCCCGCACCAAAACAAGGAAATAATGCGCTGAAAGGTGTGCCAGGCAGCCATGGACGATAGTCAGGGTAAAATAAAACAGAAGAATCTCTATCGTACAACTCACAGCGCATGGATAAAATACAATAGAGAAATATAGTATAGTGAAGCTCCATAGAACATAACATCATCATATAAGCAACATAGCAGTTTTATACAGACATATGAATCATCCATACATCAAAGCCTCACTACAACACTCAATCAGATACAACAGCGGAACACCCAGTACATATAGAAAGAAAACTAATATGCAAAGCCTCCTGCTCGTCTTCGTCATCATCAACGTAGAACTCCAAGCACGGCACCTGTCACCTGCTACCTAATCTGCCCATCCCAAACATGGATGAACAGCCCAAGGTAATAAGAGGAGACATAAAACCTTGAGTCAGACAAAGTCTTAGTGAGCAGTAAATTAACTATCAAACATACCAAAAGAGCATAAGGGATAAAAGGAATAGGAACCAAACCATCCCACTCCACCTCTTCCTACAGTGATAGCCCCAAGACACACACTAAGGAGAAGCAAGCATAACAATATAGACAATTAAGGTAAAGCAATAACCACTCGAGTCAAGGACGATGTTTTCCAAATACAAACCCCCAAGGCCTAAACCAAGATCAGATAAGCACCCAGAAAACACCGCTCTTGAAGCCGAATGATAATACAACCAAACATCCATGACTCTGGCTATCACTGTTATCATTGCCTTGATTCCACCGTTAGTTGAATGACCACCTGTCAAGGGCTAATGGTAACCCCGGTTCTAGCCATAACTCCGCACACTGCCTTGTGCCTAGGACTTATCTACTTTGCCCAGAGTACTCGACTACCTACCTGTAGTCTTTTGGGTGTCCCGACTACCTACCTGTAATCGTTATGGGCGCCCCATGTACTCTTGCTTTTGAGCATGCTAGAACCTTCAACAACGATGAGATCCAAGCCTCCTAGCCATCCTTCTCGACGACTATCCTCATACATGCTCAAGCTACCTCTTGAACAATCCATTATCAACCAACTTGAACTACCCTTCAAGTTATCAACATGCTTGGAATGATCCCTGCCTGGATTAAGCCAAGACTCACATCATACTTCGCTTCATCACATCAAAGCAAAGTCTCAACTCAACAACATGGTTTGCCTCATCGCATCATGGCAAAGCTCCATCTCATCATCATCCAATCCATACATATGAGCTTCAACATCCGCTACATATGTCTCAAGCAGCTTTCATCATTCAAGAGCCTTCCCACTTGGCCTTCGAATCATCTTCAATCATCTTGCTCCAAATCAACTACTAGCTAACTTGGAAACAATCAAATCAATCATACATTCAAACAATCAATCATTCAAGCAAGATCTAATAAGCAATATTAACTATAATGGCAATTTCGTAAATAAATGAGCATAAGTCCAACATGCATGATTCATGGGTTTTTAGCATAGATCTATCAAATATAAAGTATGGGTTTTGTCTCTAATACTTGTTAAATAAACTTGCATAAGCAACATCTTTGGAAACAATGGATCTAGACTCGGATCTAAGAAAAATGCATGAAATCTCTAACTTTAACACTCAAACAAACCACCAATCCAATATACTCCTTTGGATCCGCGTGAGAGATAACTACCACTCACCAAATCACCCAAACACTATGAAAACTAAACACTTCAGATCTGGACAGCGGAGATCAAGGCTTGATCCGGCAATATCTCGCTTAAATCGAAGAAATCTAGCTCAAACGGATGAAGATCTTCAACTTTGGCACTTGAATCTTCAATCTAAATCTTCGATCTTGGATGGATGTTAGAACTAGATTAGAATGGAGAAAAGAAGATGAAGAAATGTTGTAGTCTAGTTCCCAAAATGGCAGCACTTCGTCGCTTCAAAAACCGGTGCCAAAAAGTGAGCCAAACCCCTCTATTTATAGGCTGAAATTCCCATGAGCCGTCGCCTCTTAGGTCGGCCACGACCTAAGCCATGAGTCGTCCACGACTCATCAGATCCCTACGACTCACGACCTAAAACCACTGCCGGTCTAACCCTTCAATGACCTAACAACCCCAGGGTCACACGAGACACGACTCATCAACCTAACGCCTTAACATGCCACACGGCTTAGCCCAGTACCGACCTAATATCTCCGACCTAACTTAGGTCGTTTACGACCTAAGTCTTAACAGTACTCACGCGACCTAACTCCTGCCGACCTAACACACACTCTGCTTAGCCGACTCATTAGGTAACCGACCTAACACTTCCTGCCGCTAACACTCCAAGTCCTAAGTCGTACGACGACTCAACAATACACACTAACGACTCAACTACGATGCCGACTTAACGACCTAACATAAGTCGTTTACGACCTAAAGCTCTGCCGACCTAACCATCCTTAGGTCGTCTAACGACCTAACTCTGCAAACATGGAAAAACCGACCTAACCTCTGCCGACCTAAGACCTAACTGACCAACGACTCAACACACTGACCCTTCCTTAGGTCGCATACGACCTACCTTAACTCGGCAACTCCTATGAGTCGTTAACTCGGCAACCTCCATAACTCGATAACCCCCCTATCTCGTGAGTCGGTCAAATACTTAACTCCTTAGGTCGTATGCTACCTTAACTCGGCTGATACTTAGGTCGGCCAGAAACCCAAAACTTACCCAAACGACCTAAGCTAACTCGCTCACGACCTAAGCTAACTCGGCAACTCTTAGGTCGTTACTTCTATAACTTGGTCACTATACCTAGGTAGTAACTCGTGCACGACCTAACCTATGAGTCGGTCACGACTCATGCTAGAAACAACACAAACAACACTAACGACCTGTAAATTCTACGATTTATCGACACGTAAAATACGGGTCGTTACATTCTCTCCCCCTTAGGAATTTCGCCCCCGAAATTCCAAACAAACAACAGCAATCAAAATGTTCTGCATGCCTACCATCCAAAGCAATCAACAAACCATGCAACCAATTCTAGCCTAGCATGCAGAATTCTAAGACTTAGAACAAGCTACAAATTCATGAGATGTCACGACACTTTAGGGCCATACCTCGAAGAGTTCTGGATGAGCTGCCTTCATCCTCTCTTCCTCCTCCCACGTACAGTCGTTAACATCATCACTCCATTGTACCTTGAGCAACGTAATCGTCTTCCTCCTAAGCTGTTTCGTATCGGTTTCAACAATACGAAGCGGCTTACGAGGTCTTCTAACCACTGGATCAACCTCCAAGTCTTCACAGCTATCAGCAGAAACCACCTTAGTTGGGTCGTGCACATACTTCCGTAGATAAGATACATGAAAAACATTGTGCACACCTGCCATCTTTTCCGGTAACTCCAATCTATAAGCGAGCTTTCCAATTCCCTCGATAATCGGGAATGGTCCAACAAATTTCGGAGTTAACTTTCCTTTCTTCCCGAATCTAATAACATTCTTCAGAGGAGAAATTTTCACAAATACCATATTACCCACGTCGAATTCCAAATCCTTACGACGATTATCAGCATAACTTTTCTGACGATCTTGGGCTGCCTTCATTCGTTGCCGAATGATCTCTATAAAATCCGAAGTCTGTCGAATCATCTCTGGCCCAAGTATCAGCTTTTCTCCAGTTTCCAACCAACATGTCGGAGAGTTACAAGGTCTTCCATATAATGCATCATATGGTGCCATACCAATGCTCGACTGATAACTGTTATTATAAGCAAACTCCACCAAATGAAGGTGATCTTCCCATGATCCTCCGAAGTCCAAAACACATGCTCTCAAGAGATCTTCCAAAACTCGGTTGACTCTCTCAGTCTGACCATCTGTTTGAGGGTGATAGGCTGTACTCAAACACAACTCGGTTCCCAAAACTTCCTGGAAGCTCTTCCAAAATCCGCTAGTGAACAATGGGTCTCGATCGCTCACTATACTCTTCGGAATACCATGGAATCGAACAATCCATTTCACATACAGCTCAGCCAACTTCGATGCAGTCCTAGTCGATCGAACAGGGATGAACCTTGCACTTTTGGTCAAACGATCTACTATGACCCAAATCCCTTCATTCCCTGCTCTTGTCCTAGGTAGACCATCGATAAAATCCATCGACACTTGCTCCCACTTCCATGTAGGAACCTCTAATGGCTGAAGAAATCCACTGGGCTTCTTCTGCTCAGCTTTCACCAACTGGCAGTTCATACACTTGGAAATAAAACTTTCAACATCTTTCTTCATACCTTCCCAGTAGTAAGCTCTCTTCATATCCCGATACATCTTATTTCCACCTGGATGAATTGTCAACTTCGAGTGATGACTTTCCCTCAGAACTTCATCTCTCAATCCATCTACATCGGGAACAACCAATCGTCCTTGCTTCCGAAGCCAACCCCCTCGATCGACCTCGAATCCTTTATCCTTCTCTGGTTCCAACCCAGATTCCAAATCACGGATAATCTTGACAAGCTTATCATCTCTCTTTTGGCTCTCGCCAATCCTTTCCACAATAGTAGGTCTTATCGATAAGTTTGCCAACATCTCAGGTTCAAATTCACATCTTGGCCTGAAATCAAACTCAGCTAAATACTCAAGACTCTTCCATTCCGAAAACATGGCTCCTAATCCTGCATGTCTTCGACTTAACGCATCTGCCACTGCGTTTCCTTTTCCCAGAGTATAGGCTATACCAAAATCATACGATGCTAAGAATTCTAGCCACCTTTGCTGTCGAAGATTCAAATCCTTTTGGGAGAACAGATACTTCAACGACTTATGATCTGTGAACAACTCGAATCTAACTCCCAATAGATAATGTCTCCACATCTTCAAAGCAAACACAATCGCCGCTAACTCCAAATCATGAGTCGGATAATTCCTTTCATGCGGCTTCAGTTGTCGACTAACATACGCCACAACTTTATCCTTCTGCATTAGCACTGCTCCAAGTCCAGTACCACATGCATCGGTGTAAACCACCATCTCATCATTCCCATTTGGAATAATCAAAACAGGAGCACTCGTCAATCGCTCTTTCAGGATTACGAAAGCTTGCTCACCCTTATCATCCCATTTGAACACTTGGTTCTTCTTCGTCAATCCTGTCAACGGTGCAGCTATCTTGGAAAAGTCTTTGATAAACCGACGATAATATCCTGCTAATCCAAGAAAACTTCTCACATCAGATGCATTCTTAGGCCTAACCCAATCCTAGATTGCTACCCCCTTAGCGGGATCAACCGCTATTCCATTTCCAGAGATAACATGGCCTAAGAACCTCACTTCACTCTTCCAGAAGTGACACTTCGAAAACTTAGCCTTCAGCTGATGTTTCCGCAAGATTTCCAAAACAATTCTCAAGTGCGTCTTGTGCACTTCCTCAGTTCTGGAATAAACCAAAATATCATCTACGAACACAAGCACGAACTTATTCAACTGATCTCTAAATACTCTATTCATAAGATCCACAAAATATGCTGGTGCGTTAGTCAACCCAAACGGCATTACCAGCCACTCATAAAATCCGGACGGTGTTCTGAAAGCAGTCTTCGGCACACTATCCTTTGCCACTCTCAACTGGTGAAATCCCGTTGCCAAATCCATCTGAGAAAACACCTTAGCCTCGTGAAGCTGATCAAACAAGTCATCTATTCTCGTTAATGGATACTTGTTCTTCTTAGTCACCTTATTCAGCTCACGATAATCAACACACAACCTCAACGATCCATCCGCTTTGGTTGCGAACACAACTGGCGCACCCCATTCGGACACACTTCTCCGAATGAATCCTTTCTGCAAAAGGTCATCAACTTGCACCTTCAGCTCTTGCTGCTCCCTCGGTGCCATCCGCCTAAGAGGCATCACAACAGGTCTGGCTCCCTCAACTAGATCGATACGAAACTCGATCTCCCTATGCGGCGGCAACCCTTTGACTTCGTCAAAGACATCCTCAAATCCATTCACAATAGGCACCGATGACAGTCCATCCCGTGGAACAACCAGCGAATACATGAAGCTCATGAAGACGCCTTCCTCATGCTTACATCGTATCACAACCTTTCGCCCTTCCACATTCCCGACTGTCACCTCAAGCCTCTCACAATCAATCTGTGACGACCGCCCATGACTCCCGCACCAAAACAAGGGAAATGTGCGCTGAAAGGTGTGCAAGGCAGCCATGGACGATAGTCAGGGTAAAATAAAATCGCAGAATCTCTATCGTAACTCACAGCGCATGGATAAAATACAATAGAGAAATATATAGTGAAGCCTCATAACAGAAAATCATCATATAAGCATCACAGTAGTTTTATACAATCATCTCAATAAATCCATACATCAAGACCTCACTACAAAACACTCATCAAATACAGCAGCGGATACCCAGTACATATAAGAAATAATATGCATAGCCTTCTGCTCGTCTTCGTCATCATCAGCGGAGAACTCTAAGCACAGCACCTGTCACCTGCTACCTAGTCTGCCCATCCCAACATGGATGAACAGCCCAAGGTAATAAGAGGAGACATAAAACCTTGAGTCAGACAAAGTCTTAGTGAGCAGTAAATTAACTATCAAACATACCAAAAGAGCATAAGGGATAAAAGGAATAGGAACCAAACCATCCCACTCCACCTCTTCTCACAGTGATAGCCCCCAGACATACACTAAGGAGAAGCAATCATAATATAGCAGATAATTAAAATAAGGCAATAATCACTCGAGTCAAGGACGATGTTTTCCAAATACAAACCCCCAAGGCCTAAACCAAGATCAGATAAGCACCCAGAAAACACCGCTCTTGAGACCGAATGATAATACGACCAAACATCCATGACTCTGGCTATCACTGTTATCATTGCCTTGATTTCACCGTTAGTTGAATGACCACCTGTCAAGGGCTAATGGTAACCCCGGTCTAGACATAACTCCGCACGTCATCGTGACCCGTGCCTAAGCCGAACGCATCAGCCCAGAGTACTAGCACGTCATCGTGACCCGTGCCTGGAACGTCATCGTGACACGTTCCAACGTACCCTTGCTTTGAGTATGCTAGAGCCTTCAACAACGATGAGATCTCAGCCTCCTAGTCATCCTCCTTGACGGCTTTTCCATACTAGCTCAAGCGCCTCTCAAGCTAACCATTATCCACCCCAACCCGGACCGCATCACCGAGTTATAACTTTGCACGTCATCATGACCCGTGCTTGGAACGTCATCGTGACCCGTCCCATCACAACATATGTCTTGCCTCATCACATCATAGCAAAGTCTCTCATCTTGGAACGTCATCATGACCCGTCCCATCTTAACATCACACTTTGCTTCATCGCACCATAGCAAAGTTCCATCTCGATCTCATGCTTTGCTTCCTCGCATCATGGCAAAGACCATCGTCATCGAATCCATCCATATGAGCTTCCACATCCACTTCATATGCTACAGGCAGCTTCCACCATTCAAGAGCCTTTCCACTTAGCTTTTGAATCATCTCGAACCATGTTGTTCCAAATCAACTACAAGCTAACTTGGAGCAATCAAATCTATCATACATTCACACAATCAATCATTAATACAACCAATCAAGCATTCGAACAAGATCTAACAAGCAATATCAAGTATAATGGCAATTTTGTAAATAAACGAGCAAAAGTCCAACATGCATGATTCATAGGTTTTTAGCATAGATCTATCAAATATAAAACATGGGTTTTGTCTCTAACACTTGTTAAATAAACTTGCATAAGTAAACATCTTAAAAAATGATGGATCTACATGCAGACTTTAGGAAAATGCGAGAAAACACTATCTTAAACACATAAACAAGCCACCGATCCAATATACTCCTTTGGGTCCGCGTGAGAGATAACCACCACTCACCAAATCACCCAAACACTCCAAAAACTACACACTTCAGATCTGGACAGCGAAGATCAAGGTTTGATCTGGCAATATCTCGCTCCAATCGATGAAATCTAGCTCGAACGGATGAAGATCTTCAACTCTGGCACTTGGATCTTCGATCTCGATCTTCGATCTTGGATGGATGTTAGAATTAGATTGGAATGGAGAAAAGAAGATGAAGAAATGTTGTAGACGATTCTTCAATATGGCAGCACTTCGTCGCTTCAAAAACCGGTGCCAAAAAGTGAGCCGAACCCCTCTATTTATAGGCTGAATCCCCCATGAGTCGTCGCCCCTATGAGTCGTCCACGACTCATCATGAGTCGTTCACGACTCAATGCCTCCGACTCAAAGACCTATCACCTTAACACGGTTTAACGACTCAACCTATATGCGACTCAACGCCTACCGACTCACGACTCAAGACTCACCAGATAACCGTCCTAAGTCCTAAGTCGTACAACGACTCAAAAACCCTTCCGACCTACGACTTAATACCAGAGCCCACCTAACTAATCAACGACTCAACTCCAAGCTGCCTAACGACTTACGACTCATCGTTAAGTCGTGCCTACCGACTCAACCCTGTTACGACTCACGACTCATCCCATGAGTCATCCCTAACGACTCAATTACACACCCTACCACCATAAGCCGCTACAACCTTAAGTCGTCTACTACCATGAGTCGGCAACTTCCTTAAGTCGTCCCATTCTATGAATTGGTCCAATACATGAGTCGGTTGTCCTATGAGTCGCTCACCACCTTGACTCGCCTACGGCTTATCCCCTTAAGTCGCTCCACATACTAACTCGTCCCAGTCTTGAGTCGTAACTCGTTACCCTTATGAGTCGGTCAAACGACTTAAACACCTAACCTATGAGTCGTGACTCGTACATGACCTAACTATGAGTCGGCCCTCTATGAGTCGGTCACGACTCATCACTTAACACACGAGTTATCTCCCAATACGACTCAGGCTAGGAACACCACAAACAACACTAACGACCTGTAAATTCTACGATCCATCGACACGTAAAATACGGGTCGTTACATTCTCTCCCCCTTAGGAATTTCGCCCCCGAAATTCCAAGCAAACAACAGCAATCACAATTATTCCGCACGCCTACCATCCATAGCAATCAACAAACCATGCATCCAATTCTAGCCTAGCATGCAGAATTCTAAGACTTAGAACAAGCTACAAATTCATGAGATGTCACGACACTTTAGGGCCATACCTCGAAGAGTCCGGGATGAGCTGCCTTCATCCTCTCTTCCTCCTCCCATGTACAGTCGTTAACATCATCACTCCATTGTACCTTGAGCAACGTAATCGTCTTCCTCCTAAGCTGTTTCGTATCGGTTTCAACAATACGAAGCGGCTTACGAGGTCTCGCAACCACAGGATCAACCTCTAAGTCTTCACAGCTATCAGCAGAAACCACCGTAGTAGGGTCATGCACATACTTCCGTAGATAAGACACATGAAAAACATTGTGCACACCCGCCATCTTTTTCGGTAACTCCAATCTATAAGCGAGCTTTCCAATTCGCTCGATAATCGGGAATGGTCCAACAAATCTTGGCGTCAATTTCCCTTTCTTCCCAAATCTAATAACATTCTTCAATGGAGAAATCTTCACGAAAACCATATCACCCACGTCGAATTCCAAATCCTTTCGACGATTGTCGGCATAACTTTTCTGACGATCTTGGGCTGCTTTCATTCTTCGCCGAATGATCTCTATACAATCCGAAGTCTGTCGAATCATCTCTGGCCCAAGTATCAACTTTTCTCCAGTTTCTATCCAACATGTCGGAGAGTTACACGGTCTTCCATATAATGCCTCATATGGTGCCATACCAATACTCGACTGATAACTGTTATTATAAGCAAACTCCACCAAATGAAGGTGATCTTCCCATAATCCTCCGAAGTCCAAAACACAAGCTCTGAGAAGATCTTCCAAAACTCGGTTGACTCTCTCAGTCTGACCATCGGTTTGAGGGTGATAAGCTGTACTCAAACACTACTCGGTTCCCAAAACTTCCTGGAAGCTCTTCCAAAATCCACTAGTGAACAATGGGTCTCGATCGCTCACTATACTCTTCGGAACACCATGGAATCGAACTATCCACTTCACATACAATTCAGCCAACTTCGATGCAGTCCTAGTTGATCGAACAGGAATGAACCTTGCACTCTTAGTCAAACGATCTACTATGACCCAAATCCCTTCATTCCCTGCTCTTGTCCTAGGTAGACCATCGATAAAATCCATCGACACTTGCTCCCACTTCCATGTAGGAACCTCTAATGGCTGAAGTAATCCACTGGGCTTCTTCTGCTCAGCTTTCACCAACTGGCAATTCATACACTTGGAAATAAAATTTCCAATATCCTTCTTCATACCTTCCCAGTAGTAAACCCTCTTCATATCCCGATACATCTTATTACCACCTGGATGAATCGTCAACTTCGAGTGATGACTTTCCCTCAGAACTTCATCTCTCAATCCATCAATGTCGGGAACAACCAATCGTCCTTGCTTTCTAAGCCAACCCTCTCGATCGACCTCGAATCCCTTATCCTTCTCTGGGTCCAATCCGGATTCCAATTCACGGATAATCTTGACAAGCCTATCATCCCTCTTTTGGCCCTCACCAATCCTTTCCACAAGAGTAGGCCTTATCGATAAGTTTGCCAATATCTCAGGTTCCAATTCACATCTAGGCCTGAAATCAAACTCGGCCAAATACTCGAGACTCTTCCACTCCGAAAACATGGCTCCCAAACCTGCATGTCTTCGACTTAACGCATCAGCCACTGCGTTACCTTTCCCCGGAGTATAGGCTATATCAAAATCATATGATGCTAGGAACTCTAGCCACCGTTGCTGTCGAAGATTCAAATCCTTTTGGGAGAACAGATACTTCAACGACTTATGATCTGTGAACAACTCGAATCTAACTCCCAATAGATAATGTCTCCACATCTTCAAAGCAAACACAATCGCCGCTAACTCCAAAACATGAGTCGGATAATTCCTTTCGTGCGGCTTCAGTTGTCGACTAGCATACGCAACAACTTTATCCTTCTGCATTAGCACTGCTCCAAGTCCAGTGCCACATGCATCGGTGTAAACCACCATCTCATCATTTCCACTTGGAATAGTCAAAACAGGAGCACTCGTCAGTCGCTCTTTCAGGATTACGAAAGGTTGCTCACACTTATCATCCCACCTGAACACTTGGTTCTTCTTCGTCAATCCTGTTAACGGTGCAGCTATCTTGGAAAAGTCTTTGATAAACCGACGATAATATCCTGCTAATCCAAGAAAACTTCTCACATCAGATGCATTCTTAGGTCTAACCCAATCCTGGATTGCTGCCACCTTAGCGGGATCAACCGCTATTCCATTTCCAGAAATAACATGGCCTAAGAACCTCACTTCCCTCTTCCAGAAGTGACACTTCGAAAACTTAGCCTTCAGCTGATGTTTCCGCAAGATTTCCAAAACAATCCTCAAGTGCGTCTTGTGCTCTTCCTCAGTTCTGGAATAAATCAAAATATCATCCACGAACACAAGCACGAACTTATTCAACTGATCTCTGAACACTCTATTCATAAGATCCACAAAATATGCTGGTGCGTTAGTCAATCCAAACGGCATTACCTGCCACTCATAAAAACCGGATGGTGTCCTGAAAGCAGTCTTCGGCACACTATCCTTCGCCACTCTCAACTGGTGAAATCCCGTTGACAGATCCATCTGAGAAAACACCTTAGCCTCGTGAAGCTGATCAAACAAGTCATCTATTCTCGGCAATGGATACTTGTTCTTCTTAGTCACCTTATTCAGCTCACGATAATCCACACACAACCTCAACGATCCATCCGTTTTGGTTGCGAACACAACTGGCTCACCCCATTCGGACACACTTCTCCGAATGAATCCTTTCCGCAAAAGGTCATCAACTTGCACCTTCAGCTCTTGCTGCTCCCTCGGTGCCATCCGCCTAAGAGGCATCACAACAGGTCTGGCTCCCTCAACTAGATCGATACGAAACTCGATCTCCCTATGCGGCGGCAACCCTTTGACTTCGTCAAAGACGTCCTCAAATCCATTCACAATAGGCACTGATGACAGTCCATCCCGCGGAACAACCAACGAATACATGAAGCTCATGAAGACGCCTTCTTCATGCTTACATCGTATCACAACCTTTCGCCCATCCACATTCCCGACTGTCACCTTCAGCCTCTCACAATCAATCCTAGCCGCATACTTCCTAAGCCAGTCCATACCCAAAATAATTCCGAACCCCGCAAAGTTCAGAACAAAGCAATCACAAACAAACGAGCAATCATGACTCGACACAACTAGACCACGGCATATCATACACAAACATGACGAACCCCCCACTGGATTAGTCACAACCAATGGCCTATCAACAATATCCGGTTTCAAACCTAACCGGCCTATCAAATCGTCACAAACAAAAGAATGCGACGCTCCAGTATCAAATAACACTCTAACTGGAACACCACAAATGGAAAGAGTACCTTGAACCACCACACTCTTCCCCTTCTCTTCGGCAGTAGGAACTCTTGAAGATGACGGCACAGCTTCCAAAGCATAAGCTTGCACAACCTGCCTGTCTTTCCTCGGCTCTGGACAGTCCTTCTTGATGTGTCCCAGCTTATCACAGTTGTGGCACTTCAACTGCACCTTTGGATTCTTACATTCCCGGGAGAGATGACCCTTCTGTCGGCAGTTATAGCAGGTCACTTCGCCCTTTGGCTTCTTCTGGCCATCCTTACCTTTCTGCTGTTGCTGCTTCCTCTTCTTATTACCATTCTGCTGTGGTTTAGATCCTTCCCTGGTTACAGCAACAACAGAACTTTCCTTAGGGAACAAACTCTCATGCCTCAAAGCTTTGTCCACAAGCTTCTCAAATGGATCGTCCAGATGATCCACTAACTGCCTTCCCAGATAAGCATCCAGACCAGTCACAAACTTTTCATTCTTCTGGTAAGGAGAATCAATATATGATCTGGCATACTTAGACAAAGCTTCGAACTCAGAAATATACTCAAGAACAGGCCTCCCTCCTTGCTTGAGCTCTACAAACCTTTTGAACAAAGCAGACTTCTGAACAGTGGAGATGAACTTCGCCTCAAATCTAACTTGGAATTGCTCCAGTGTAATCTCTTCTTCTGGTGTATCTATGGTGATAGAATTCCACCAATCAGCAGCTCTTCCATGAAGCTGTCTCGATGCAAGCTTCCTCTTGGTTGCATCCTCAATCCCTAGATCACCAAAGATTCTTCGACAAGAATCAATCCATCTATGTACTTCAATAGTCGACTCCGTCCCCAAGAAAGCCTTTCCTCCAAGAGAAGTATAATCCTTGCAAAGCTTGGCAAAATCAACCGGTCTTAGAGCCTGGACCTGAACTCCCACATCCACAGAAGATTCTGAAGCCGGTACCCTCCTCATGATAGAAGTCATCATAGCTTCAAACATAGCTCCATAATCAACAGCTTCCCTAGCAGCTCGACTATCCCTCGCAGCTTGTCTCTCACTTCGACTCATTCTTAATATCTGTAAAAAGAATGATTAGAACACCTTAAGAAACAACTGCATAAGGAGTTCAAATCCATCTAAGCTACTATATTATATATAGTAATCACCCATCAAAATACAATTACGTCTCTCTTACGTAGTTACGTCAGCGAGCGTTGGCTAAAATCGATTAACCAAAGCTCTGATACCAAATGTGACGACCGCCCATGACTCCCGCACCAAAACAAGGGAAATGTGCGCTGAAAGGTGTGCAAGGCAGCCATGGACGATAGTCAGGGTAAAATAAAATCGCAGAATCTGTATCGTAACTCACAGCGCATGGATAAAATACAATAGAGAAATATATAGTGAAGCCTCATAACAGAAAATCATCATATAAGCATCACAGTAGTTTTATACAATCATCTCAATAAATCCATACATCAAGACCTCACTACAAAACACTCATCAAATACAGCAGCGGATACCCAGTACATATAAGAAATAATATGCATAGCCTTCTGCTCGTCTTCGTCATCATCAGCGGAGAACTCTAAGCACAACACCTGTCACCTGCTACCTAGTCTGCCCATCCCAAAATGGATGAACAGCCCAAGGTAATAAGAGGAGACATAAAACCTTGAGTCAGACAAAGGCTTAGTGAGCAGTAAATTAACTATCAAACATACCAAAAGAGCATAAGGGATAAAAGGAATAGGAACCAAACAATCCCACTCCACCTCTTCTCACAGTGATAGCCCCCAGACATACACTAAGGAGAAGCAATCATAATATAGCAGATAATTAAAATAAGGCAATAATCACTCGAGTCAAGGACGATGTTTTCCAAATACAAACCCCCAAGGCCTAAACCAAGATCAGATAAGCACCCAGAAAACACCGCTCTTGAGACCGAATGATAATACAACCAAACATCCATGACTCTGGCTATCACTGTTATCATTGCCTTGATTTCACCGTTAGTTGAATGACCACCTGTCAAGGGCTAATGGTAACCCCGGTCTAGACATAACTCCGCACGTCATCGTGACCCGTGCCTAAGCCGAACGCATCAGCCCAGAGTACTAGCACGTCATCGTGACCCGTGCCTGGAACGTCATCGTGACCCGTTCCAACGTACCCTTGCTTTGAGTATGCTAGAGCCTTCAACAACGATGAGATCTCAGCCTCCTAGTCATCCTCCTTGACGGCTTTTCCATACTAGCTCAAGCGCCTCTCAAGCTAACCATTATCCACCCCAACCCGGACCGCATCACCGAGTTATAACTTTGCACGTCATCATGACCCGTGCTTGGAACGTCATCGTGACCCGTCCCATCACAACATATGTCTTGCCTCATCACATCATAGCAAAGTCTCTCATCTTGGAACGTCATCATGACCCGTCCCATCTTAACATCACACTTTGCTTCATCGCACCATAGCAAAGTTCCATCTCGATCTCATGCTTTGCTTCCTCGCATCATGGCAAAGACCATCGTCATCGAATCCATCCATATGAGCTTCCACATCCGCTTCATATGCTACAGGCAGCTTCCACCATTCAAGAGCCTTTCCACTTAGCTTTTGAATCATCTCGAACCATGTTGTTCCAAATCAACTACAAGCTAACTCGGAGCAATCAAATCTATCATACATTCACACAATCAATCATTAATACAACCAATCAAGCATTCAAACAAGATCTAACAAGCAATATCAAGTATAATGGCAATTTTGTAAATAAACGAGCAAAAGTCCAACATGCATGATTCGTAGGTTTTTAGCATAGATCTATCAAATATAAAACATGGGTTTTGTCTCTAACACTTGTTAAATAAACTTGCATAAGTAAACATCTTCAAAAATGATGGATCTACATGCAGACTTTAGGAAAATGCGAGAAAACACTATCTTAAACACATAAACAAGCCACCGATCCAATATACTCCTTTGGGTCCGCGTGAGAGATAACCACCACTCACCAAATCACCCAAACACTCCAAAAACTACACACTTCAGATCTGGACAGCGAAGATCAAGGTTTGATCTGGCAATATCTCGCTCCAATCGATGAAATCTAGCTCGAACGGATGAAGATCTTCAACTCTGGCACTTGGATCTTCGATCTCGATCTTCGATCTTGGATGGATGTTAGAATTAGATTGGAATGGAGAAAAGAAGATGAAGAAATGTTGTAGACGAGTCTTCAAAATGGCAGCACTTCGTCGCTTCAAAAACCGGTGCCAAAAAGTGAGCCGAACCCCTCTATTTATAGGCTGAATCCCCCATGAGTCGTCGCCCCTATGAGTCGTCCACGACTCATCATGAGTCGTTCACGACTCAATGCCTCCGACTCAAAGACCTATCACCTTAACACGGTTTAACGACTCAACCTATATGCGACTCAACGCCTACCGACTCACGACTTAAGACTCACCAGATAACCGTCCTAAGTCCTAAGTCGTACAACGACTCAACAACCCTTCCGACCTACGACTTAATACCAGAGCCCACCTAACTAATCAACGACTCAACTCCAAGCTGCCTAACGACTTACGACTTATCGTTAAGTCGTGCCTACCGACTCAACCCTGTTACGACTCACGACTCATCCCGTGAGTCGTCCCTAACGACTCAATTACACACCCTACCACCATAAGCCGCTACAACCTTAAGTCGTCTACTACCATGAGTCGGCAACTTCCTTAAGTCGTCCCATTCTATGAATTGGTCCAATACATGAGTCGGTTGTCCTATGAGTCGCTCACCACCTTGACTCGCCTACGGCTTATCCCCTTAAGTCGCTCCACATACTAACTCGTCCCAGTCTTGAGTCGTAACTCGTTACCCTTATGAGTCGGTCAAACGACTTAAACACCTAACCTATGAGTCGTGACTCGTACACGACCTAACTATGAGTCGGCCCTCTATGAGTCGGTCACGACTCATCACTTAACACACGAGTTATCTCCCAATACGAATCAGGCTAGGAACACCACAAACAACACTAACGACCTGTAAATTCTACGATCCATCGACACGTAAAATACGGGTCGTTACACAATCCTTGCCGCATACTTCCTAAGCCAGTCCATACCCAAAATAATTCCGAACCCCGCAAAGTTCAGAACAAAGCAATCACAAACAAACGAGCAATCATGACTCGACACAACTAGACCACGGCATATCATACACAAACATGACGAACCCCCAACCGGATTAGTCACAACCAATGGCCTATCAACAATATCCGGTTTCAAACCCAACCGGCCTACCAAATCATCACAAACAAAAGAATGCGACGCTCCAATGTCAAACAACACTCTAACTGGAACACCACAAATAGAAAGAGTACATTGAACCACCACACTCTTCCCCTTCTCTTCAGCAGTAGGAGCTTTTGATGACGACGGCACAGCTCCCAAAGCATAGGCCTGCACAATCTGCCTGTCTTTCCTTGGCTCTGGGCAATCTTTCTTGATATGTCCCAGCTTATCACAGTTGTAACACTTTCCCGGCACCTTGGGATTCTTACAGTCTTTGTAAAGATGGCCCTTCTGCTGGCAGTTATAGCAAGTCACTTCGCTCTTCGGCTTCTTCTGGCCATCCTTACCCCTTTGTTGCTGCTGCTTCCTCTTCTTATTGCCACTCTGCTGTGGTTTAGATCCTTCCCTAGTTATAGCAACAACAGAACTTTCCCTAGGAAACAAACTCTCATGCCTAAGAGCTTTTTCCACAAGTTTCTCAAATGGATCGTCCAGATGATCCACCAACTGCCTCCCAAGATAAGCATCCAGACCAGTCACAAACTTTTCATTCTTCTGGTAGGGGGAGTCAATATACGATCTGGCATACTTGGACAAAGCTTCAAACTCAGAGATATACTCAAGAACAGGTCTCCCACCCTGCTTGAGCTCCACAAACCTCTTGAATAAAACAGACTTCTGGGCCGTAGAGATGAACTTGGCTTCAAATCTGACTTGGAATTGCTCCCAAGTAATCTCCTCTTCTGGTGTATCTATGGTGATAGAATTCCACCAATCTGCAGCCCTCCCTTGAAGCTGTCTCGATGCAAGCTTTCTCTTGGTTGCATCCTCAATCCCTAAGTCACCAAAGATCCTTCGGCAAGCATTAATCCATCTCTGCACCTCAATAGTCGACTCCGTCCCCAAGAAAGCTTTTCCTCCGAGAGAAGTATAATCCTTGCAAAGCTTGGCAAAATCCACCGGTCTTGGAGCTTGGACTTGAACTCCCACATCCACAGATGATCCTGAAGCTGGTACCCTTCTCATGATAGAAGTCATCATTGCTTCAAACATCGCAGCATAGTCAACACTTCCCTAGCCGCACGGCTTTCCCTCGCAGCTTGTCTCTCGCTTCTGCTCATCCTTAATATCTGTAAAAAGAATGATTAGAACACCTTAAGAAACAACTGCATAAGAAGTTCAAATCCTTCTAAGCTACTATATTATATATAGTAATCATCCATCAAAATACAATTACGTCTCTCATACGTAGTTACGTCAGCGAGCGTTGGCTAAAATCGATTAACCAAAGCTCTGATACCAAATGTGACGACCGCCCATGACTCCCGCACCAAAACAAGGAAATAATGCGCTGAAAGGTGTGCCAGGCAGCCATGGACGATAGTCAGGGTAAAATAAAACAGAAGAATCTCTATCGTACAACTCACAGCGCATGGATAAAATACAATAGAGAAATATAGTATAGTGAAGCTCCATAGAACATAACATCATCATATAAGCAACATAGCAGTTTTATACAGACATATGAATCATCCATACATCAAAGCCTCACTACAACACTCAATCAGATACAACAGCGGAACACCCAGTACATATAGAAAGAAAACTAATATGCAAAGCCTCCTGCTCGTCTTCGTCATCATCAACGTAGAACTTCAAGCACGGCACCTGTCACCTGCCACCTAGTCTGCCCATCCCAAACATGGATGAACAGCCCAAGGTAATAAGAGGAGACATAAAACCTTGAGTCAGACAAAGTCTTAGTGAGCAGTAAATTAACTATCAAACATACCAAAAGAGCATAAGGGATAAAAGGAATAGGAACCAAACCATCCCACTCCACCTCTTCCTACAGTGATAGCCCCCAGACACACACTAAGGAGAAGCAAGCATAACAATATAGACAATTAAGGTAAAGCAATAACCACTCGAGTCAAGGACGATGTTTTCCAAATACAAACCCCCAAGGCCTAAACCAAGATCAGATAAGCACCCAGAAAACACCGCTCTTGAAGTCGAATGATAATACAACCAAACATCCATGACTCTGGCTATCACTGTTATCATTGCCTTGATTCCACCGTTAGTTGAATGACCACCTGTCAAGGGCTAATGGTAACCCCGGTTCTAGCCATAACTCCGCACACTGCCTTGTGCCTAGGACTTATCTACTTTGCCCAGAGTACTCGACTACCTACCTGTAGTCTTTTGGGTGTCCCGACTACCTACCTGTAATCGTTATGGGCGCCCCATGTACTCTTGCTTTTGAGCATGCTAGAACCTTCAACAACGATGAGATCCAAGCCTCCTAGCCATCCTTCTCGACGACTATCCTCATACAAGCTCAAGCTACCTCTTGAACAATCCATTATCAACCAACTTGAACTACCCTTCAAGTTATCAACATGCTTGGAATGATCCCTGCCTGGATTAAGCCAAGACTCACATCATACTTCGCTTCATCACATCAAAGCAAAGTCTCAACTCAACAACATGGTTTGCCTCATCGCATCATGGCAAAGCTCCATCTCATCATCATCCAATCCATACATACGAGCTTCAACATCCGCTACATATGTCTCAAGCAGCTTTCATCATTCAAGAGCCTTCCCACTTGGCCTTCGAATCATCTTCAATCATCTTGCTCCAAATCAACTACTAGCTAAATTGGAAACAATCAAATCAATCATACATTCAAACAATCAATCATTCAAGCAAGATCTAATAAGCAATATTAACTATAATGGCAATTTCGTAAATAAATGAGCATAAGTCCAACATGCATGATTCATGGGTTTTTAGCATAGATCTGTCAAATATAAAGTATGGGTTTTGTCTCTAATACTTGTTAAATAAACTTGCATAAGTAACATCTTTGGAAACAATGGATCTAGACTCGGATCTAAGAAAAATGCATGAAATCTCTAACTTTAACACTCAAACAAACCACCAATCCAATATACTCCTTTGGATCCGCGTGAGAGATAACTACCACTCACCAAATCACCCAAACACTATGAAAACTAAACACTTCAGATCTGGACAGCGGAGATCAAGGCTTGATCCGGCAATATCTCGCTTAAATCGAAGAAATCTAGCTCAAACGGATGAAGATCTTCAACTTTGGCACTTGAATCTTCAATCTAAATCTTCGATCTTGGATGGATGTTAGAACTAGATTAGAATGGAGAAAAGAAGATGAAGAAATGTTGTAGTCTAGTTCCCAAAATGGCAGCACTTCGTCGCTTCAAAAACCGGTGCCAAAAAGTGAGCCAAACCCCTCTATTTATAGGCTGAAATTCCCATGAGTCGTCGCCTCTTAGGTCGGCCACGACCTAAGCCATGAGTCGTCCACGACTCATCAGATCCCTACGACTCACGACCTAAAACCACTGCCGGTCTAACCCTTCAACGACCTAACAACCCCACGGTCACACGAGACACGACTCATCAACCTAACGCCTTAACATGCCACACGGCTTAGCCCAGTACCGACCTAATATCTCCGACCTAACTTAGGTCGTTTACGACCTAAGTCTTAACAGTACTCACGCGACATAACTCCTGCCGACCTAACACACACTCTGCTTAGCCGACACATTAGGTAACCGACCTAACACTTCCTGCCGCTAACACTCCAAGTCCTAAGTCGTACGACGACTCAACAATACACACTAACAACTCAACTACGATGCCGACTTAACGACCTAACATAAGTCGTTTACGACCTAAAGCTCTGCCGACCTAACCATCCTTAGGTCGTCTAACGACCTAACTCTGCAAACATGGAAAAACCGACCTAACCTTTGCTGACCTAAGACCTAACTGACCAACGACTCAACACACTGACCCTTCCTTAGGTCGCATACGACCTACCTTAACTCGGCAACTCCTATGAGTCGTTAACTCGGCAACCTCCATAACTCGGTAACCCCCCTATCTCGTGAGTTGGTCAAATACTTGACTCCTTAGGTCGTATGCTACCTTAACTCGGTTGATACTTAGGTCGGCCAGAAACCCAAAACTTACCCAAACGACCTAAGCTAACTCGCTCACGACCTAAGCTAACTCGGCAACTCTTAGGTCGTTACTTCTATAACTCGGTCACTATACCTAGGTCGTAACTCGTGCACGACCTAACCTATGAGTCGGTCACGACTCAGGCTAGAAACAACACAAACAACACTAACGACCTGTAAATTCTACGATTTATCGACACGTAAAATACGGGTCGTTACAGGTGCAAGGTGCAACATCCGTCCAAAATGATGAAACAGTGTCGTACGACTTTGAGAAATGGGTGCATGGATTTGAAAAGGAGCACTACCATGGTGCACCGCTCTCCAGCGATGGTAAATCATAGAACAGCCATGGGGATCCTGTTTTACAGAACAAATCCACGTGACGGAAAAACGAAGGATAAAAAACTTCCAAGACCAGGTTGAGGTTCGGTTAGGATTTTTTGGGTATGAAACAAACCAGTGACGGCTAAAAGCTGTCATAGATGTAGAACTCATCGAGAGCTTTGTTTTGACTGGTTATCGCTCCCGTAACTCTAAACGAGCCAAGAGTTATGGCCCTCCGAAGAATCGATATCCACTGGGTGCAACATCTACGGTGCAACGTGCAACATCCGTCCAAAATGACGAAATAGTGTCGTACGACTTTGAGAAATATGTGCATGGATTTGAAACGGAGCACTACCATGGTGCACCACTCTCCAGGTATGGTAAATCATAGAACAGTCACGGGGATCCTGTTTTACAGAAAAAATCTACGTGACGGAAAAACGAAGGATAAATAACTTCCAAGACCCGATTGAGGTTCGGTTAGGATTTTTTGGGTATGAAACTAACCAGTGACGGCTGAAAGTTGTCATAGCTCTAGAACTCACCGAGAGCTTCGTTTTGACTGGTTATCGCTCCCGTAACTCTAAACGAGCCAAGAGTTATGGCCCTCCGAAGAATCGATATCCACAGGGTGCAACATCTCTGGTGCAAGGTGCAACGTCCGTCCAAAATGACGAAACAGTGCAGTACGACTTTGAGAAATGGGTGCATGGATTTGAAACGGAGCACTACCATGGTGCCCCACTCTCCAGTGATGGTACATCAAAGAACAGCCACGGGGATCCTGTTTTACAGAAAAAATCCACGTGACGGAAAAACGAAGGATAAAAAACTTCCAAGACCCGATTGAGGTTCGGTTAGGACTTTTTGGGTATGAAACTAACCAGTGACGGCTGAAAGCTGTCATAGCTGTAGAACTCACCGAGAGCTTCGTTTTGACTGCTTATCGCTCCCGTAAATCTAAATGAGCCAAGAGTTATGGCCCTCCGAAGAATCGATATCCATAGGGTGCAACATCTACGGTGCAAGGTGCAACATCCGTCCAAAATGACGAAACAGTGCCGTACGACTTTGAGAAATGGGTGCATGGATTTGAAAAGGAGCACTACCATGGTGCACCGCTCTCCAGCGATGGTAAATCATAGAACAGCCACGGGGATCCTGTTTTTTGCAGAACAAATCCACGTGACGGAAAAACGAAGGATAAAAAACTTCCAAGACCAGGTTGAGGTTCGGTTAGGATTTTTTGGGTATGAAACAAACCAGTGACGGCTGAAAGCTGTCATAGCTGTAGAACTCATCGAGAGCTTTGTTTTGACTGGTTATCGCTCCCGTAACTCTAAACGAGCCAAGAGTTATTGCCCTCCGAAGAATCGATATCCACTGGGTGCAACATCTACGGTGCAACATGCAACATCCGTCCAAAATGACGAAATAGTGTCGTACGACTTTGAGAAATGGGTGCATGGATTTGAAACGGAGCACTACCATGGTGCACCACTCTCCATGTATGGTAAATCATAGAACAGTCACGGGGATCCTGTTTTACAGAAAAAATCTACGTGACGGAAAAACGAAGGATAAATAACTTCCAAGACCCGATTGAGGTTCGGTTAGGATTTTTTGGGTATGAAACTAACCAGTGACGGCTGAAAGTTGTCATAGCTCTAGAACTCACTGAGAGCTTCGTTTTGACTGGTTATCGCTCCCGTAACTCTAAACGAGCCAAGAGTTATGGCCCTCCGAAAAATTGATATCCACAGGGTGCAACATCTACGGTGCAAGGTGCAACATCCGTCCAAAATGACGAAACAGTGCAGTACGACTTTGAGAAATGGGTGCATGGATTTGAAACGGAGCACTACCATGGTGCACCACTCTCCAGTGATGGTACATCAAAGAACAGCCACGGGGATCCTGTTTTACAGAAAAAATCCACGTGACGGAAAAACGAAGGATAAAAAACTTCCAAGACCCGATTGAGGTTCGGTTAGGACTTTTTGGGTATGAAACTAACCAGTGACGGCTGAAAGCTGTCATAGCTGTAGAACTCACCGAGAGCTTCGTTTTGACTGGTTATCACTCCCGTAACTCTAAACGAGCCAAGAGTTATGGCCCTCCGAAGAATCGATATCCACAGGGTGCAACATCTACGGTGCAAGGTGCAACATCCGTCCAAAATGACGAAACAGTGCCGTACGACTTTGAGAAATGGGTGCATGGATTTGAAAAGGAGCACTACCATGGTGCACCGCTCTCCAGCGATGGTAAATCATAGAACAACCACGGGGATCCTGTTTTACAGAACAAATCCACGTGACGGAAAAACGAAGGATAAAAAACTTCCAAGACCCGGTTGAGGTTCGGTTAGGATTTTTTGGGTATGAAACTAACCAGTGACGGCTGAAAGCTGTCACAGCTGTAGAACTCACCGAGAGCTTCGTTTTGACTGGTTATCGCTCCCGTAACTCTAAACGAGCCAAGAGTTATGGCCCTCTGAAGAATCGATATCTACAGGGTGCAACATCTACGG
Source organism: Allium cepa (assembly GCA_030765085.1). Lineage (NCBI taxonomy): Eukaryota > Viridiplantae > Streptophyta > Magnoliopsida > Asparagales > Amaryllidaceae > Allium > Allium cepa. The sequence continues at coordinate 11,954,319 of CM060943.1, forward strand.
TGCAAGGTGCAACATCCGTCCAAAATGACGAAACAGTGCCGTACGACTTTGACAAATGGGTGCATGGATTTGAAAAGGAGCACTACCATGGTGCACCGCTCTCCAGCGATGGTAAATCATAGAACAGCCACGGGGATCCTATTTTACAGAACAAATCCACGTGACGGAAAAACGAAGGATAAAAAACTTCCAAGACCCGGTTGAGGTTCGGTTAGGATTTTTTGGGTATGAAACTAACCAGTGACGGCTGAAAGCTATCACAGCTGTAGAACTCACCGAGAGCTTCGTTTTGACTGGTAATCGCTCCCGTAACTCTAAACGAGCCAAGAGTTATGTCCCTCCGAAGAATCGATATCCACAGGGTGCAACATCTACGGTGCAAGGTGCCACATCCGTCCAAAATGACGAAACAGTGCCGTACGACTTTGAGAAATTAGTGCATGGATTTGAAACGGAGCACTACCATGGTGCACCACTATCCAGGTATGGTAAATCATAGAACAGCCACGGGGATCCTGTTTTACAGAAAAAATCCACATGACGGAAAAACGAAGGATAAAAAACTTCCAAGACCCGGTTGAGGTTCGGTTAGGATTTTTTGGGTATAAAACTAACCAGTGACGGCTGAAAGCTGTCACAGCTGTAGAACTCACCGAGAGCTTCATTTTGACTAGTTATCGCTCCCGTAACTCTAAACGAGCCAAGAGTTATGGCCCTCCGAAGAATCGATATCTACAGGGTGCAACATCTACGGTGCAAGGTGCAACATCCGTCCAAAATGACGAAACAGTGCCGTACGACTTTGAGAAATGGGTGCATGGATTTGAAAAGGAGCACTACCATGGTGCACCACTCTCCAGCGATGGTAAATCATAGAACAGCCACGGGGATCCTGTTTTACATAACAAATCCACGTGACGGAAAAACGAAGGATAAAAAACTTCCAAGACCCGGTTGAGGTTCGGTTAGGATTTTTTGGGTATGAAACTAACCAGTGACGGCTGAAAGCTATCACAGCTGTAGAACTCACCGAGAGCTTCGTTTTGACTGGTTATCGCTCCCGTAACTCTAAACGAGCCAAGAGTTATGGCCCTTCGAAGAATCGATATCCACATGGTGCAACATCTACGGTGCAAGGTGCAACATCCGTCCAAAATGAAGAAACAGTGCCGTACGACTTTGAGAAATAGGTGCATGGATTTGAAACGGAGCATTACCATGGTGCACCACTCTCCAGTGATGGTACATCAAAGAACAGCCACGAGGATCCTATTTTACTGAAAAAATCCACATGACGGAAAAACGAAGGATAAAAAACTTCCAAGACCCGATTGAGGTTCGGTTAGGACTTTTTGGGTATGAAACTAACCAGTGATGGCTGAAAGCTGTCATAGCTATAGAACTCACTGAGAGATTCGTTTTGACTGGTTATCGCTCCCGTAACTCTAAACGAGCCAAGAGTTATGGCCCTCCGAAGAATCGATATCCACAGGGTGCAACATCTACGGTGCAAGGTGCAACATCCGTCCAAAATGATGAAACTGTGTCGTACGACTTTGAGAAATGGGTACATGGATTTGAAAAGGAGCACTACCATGGTGCACCGCTCTCCAGCGATGGTAAATCATAGAACAGCCACGGGGATCCTGTTTTACAGAACAAATCCACGTGACGGAAAAACGAAGGATAAAAAACTTCCAAGACCAGGTTGAGTTTCGGTTAGGATTTTTTGGGTATGAAACTAACCAGTGACGGCTGAAAGCTGTCATAGCTGTAGAACTCATCGAGAGCTTTGTTTTGACTGGTTATCGCTCCCGTAACTCTAAACGAGCCAAGAGTTATGGCCCTCCGAAGAATCGATATCCACAGGGTGCAACATCTACGGTGCAAGGTGCAACTTCCGTCCAAAATGACGAAATAGTGTCGTACGACTTTGAGAAATGGGTGCATGGATTTGAAACGGAGCACTACCATGGTGCACCACTCTCCATGTATGGTAAATCATAGAACAGTCACGGGGATCCTGTTTTACAGAAAAAATCTACGTGACGGAAAAACGAAGGATAAATAACTTCCAAGACCCGATTGAGGTTCGGTAAGGATTTTTTGGGTATGAAACTAACCAGTGACGGCTGAAAGTTGTCATAGCTCTAGAACTCACCGAGAGCTTCGTTTTGACTGGTTATCGCTCCCGTAACTCTAAACAAGCCAAGAGTTATGGCCCTCCGAAGAATCGATATCCACAGGGTGCAACATCTACGGTGCAAGGTGCAAAACCCGTCCAAAATGACGAAACAGTGCCGTACGACTTCGAGAAATGGGTGCATGGATTTGAAAAGGAGCACTACCATGGTGCACCGCTCTCCAGCGATGGTAAATCATAGAACAACCACGGGGATCCTGTTTTACAGAACAAATCCACGTGACGGAAAAACGAAGGATAAAAAACTTCCAAGACCCGGTTGAGCTTCGGTTAGGATTTTTTGGGTATGAAACTAACCAGTGATGGCTGAAAGCTGTCACAGCTGTAGAACTCACCGAGAGCTTCGTTTTGACTGGTTATCGCTCCCGTAACTCTAAACGAGCCAAGAGTTATGGCCCTCCGAAGAATCGATATCTACAGGGTGCAACATCTACGGTGCAAGGTGCAATATCCGTCCAAAATGACGAAACAGTGCCGTACGACTTTGACAAATGGGTGCATGGATTTGAAAAGGAGCACTACCATGGTGCACCGCTCTCCAGCGATGGTAAATCATAGAACAGCCACGGGGATCCTGTTTTACAGAACAAATCCACGTGACGGAAAAACGAAGGATAAAAAACTTCCAAGACCCGGTTGAGATTCGGTTAGGATTTTTTGGGTATGAAACTAACCAGTGACGGCTGAAAGCTATCACAGCTGTAGAACTCACCGAGAGCTTCGTTTTGACAGGTTATCGCTCCCGTAACTCTAAACGGGCCAAGAGTTATGTCCCTCCGAAGAATCGATATCCACAAGGTGCAACATCTACGATGCAAGGTGCAACATCCGTCCAAAATGACGAAACAGTGCCGTACGACTTTGATAAATTGGTGCATGGATTTGAAACGGAGCACTACCATGGTGCACCACTCTCCAGGTATGGTAAATCATAGAACAGCCAAGGGGATCCTGTTTTACAGAAAAAATCCACATGACGGAAAAACGAAGGATAAAAAACTTCCAAGACCCGATTAAGGTTCGGATAGGATTTTTTGGGTATGAAACTAACCAGTGACGGCTGAAAGCTGTCATAGCTGTAGAACTCATCGAGAGCTTTGTTTTGACTGGTTATCGCTCCCGTAACTCTAAACGAGCCAAGAGTTATGGCCCTCCGAAGAATCGATATCCACAGGGTGCAACATCTACGGTGCAAGGTGCAACATCCGTCCAAAATGAAGAAACAGTGCCGTACGACTTTGAGAAATGGGTGCATGGATTTGAAACGGAGCACTACCATGGTGCACCACTCTCCATGTATGGTAAATCATAGAACAGTCACGGGGATCCTGTTTTACAGAAAAAATCTACGTGACGGAAAAACGAAGGATAAATAACTTCCAAGACCCGATTGAGGTTCGGTAAGGATTTTTTGGGTATGAAACTAACCAGTGACGGCTGAAAGCTGTCATAGCTCTAGAACTCACCGAGAGCTTCGTTTTGACTGGTTATCGCTCCCGTAACTCTAAACAAGCCAAGAGTTATGGCCCTCCGAAGAATCGATATCCACAGGGTGCAACATCTACGGTGCAAGGTGCAACATCCGTCCAAAATGACGAAACAGTGCAGTACGACTTTGAGAAATGGGTGCATGGATTTGAAACGGAGCACTACCATGGTGCACCACTCTCCGGTGATGGTACATCAAAGAACAGCCACGGGGATCCTGTTTTACAGAACAAGTCCACGTGACGGAAAAACAAAGGATAAAAAACTTCCAAGACCCGGTTGAGGTTCGGTTAGGATTTTTTGGGTATGAAACTATCCAGTGACGGCTGAAAGCGGTCACAGCTGTAGAACTCACCGAGAGCTTCGTTTTGACTGGTTATCGCTCCCGTAACTCTAAACGAGCCAAGAGTTATGGCCCTCCGAAGAATCGATATCTACAGGGTGCAACATCTACGGTGCAAGGTGCAACATCCGTCCAAAATGACGAAACAGTGCCGTACGACTTTGAGAAATGGGTGCATGGATTTGAAAAGGAGCACTACCATGGTGCACCGCTCTCCAGCGATGGTAAATCATAGAACAGCCACGGGGATCCTATTTTACAGAACAAATCCACGTGACGGAAAAACGAAGGATAAAAAACTTCCAAGACCCGGTTGAGGTTCGGTTAGGATTTTTTGGGTATGAAACTAACCAGTGACGGCTGAAAGCTATCACAGCTGTAGAACTCACCGAGAGCTTCGTTTTGACTGGTTATCGCTCCCGTAACTCTAAACGAGCCAAGAGTTATGTCCCTCCGAAGAATCGATATCCACAGGGTGCAACATCTACGGTGCAAGGTGCAACATCCGTCCAAAATGACGAAACAGTGCCGTACGACTTTGAGAAATTGGTGCATGGATTTGAAACGGAGCACTACCATGGTGCACCACTCTCCAGGTATGGTAAATCATAGAACAGCCACGGGGATCCTGTTTTACAGAAAAAATCCACATGACGGAAAAACGAAGGATAAAAAACTTCCAAGACCCGGTTGAGGTTCGGTTAGGATTTTTTGGGTATGAAACTAACCAGTGACGGCTGAAAGCTGTCACAGCTGTAGAACTCACCGAGAGCTTCGTTTTGACTGGTTATCGCTCCTGTAACTCTAAACGAGCCAAGAGTTATGGCCCTCCGAAGAATCGATATCTACAGGGTGCAACATCTACGGCGCAAGGTGCAACATCCGTCCAAAATGACAAAACAGTGCCGTACGACTTTGAGAAATGGGTGCATGGATTTGAAAAGGTGCACTACCATGGTGCACCGCTCTCCAGCGATGGTAAATCATAGAACAGCCACGGGGATCCTGTTTTACAGAACAAATCCACGTGACGGAAAAACGAAGGATAAAAAACTTCCAAGACCCGGTTGAGGTTCGGTTAGGATTTTTTGGGTATGAAACTAACCAGTGACGGCTGAAAGCTATCACAGCTGTAGAACTCACCGAGAGCTTCGTTTTGACTGGTTATCGCTCCCGTAACTCTAAACGAGCCAAGAGTTATGGCCCTCCGAAGAATCGATATTCACATGGTGCAACATCTACTGTGCAATGTGCAACATCCGTCCAAAATGAAGAAACAGTGCCGTACGACTTTGAGAAATAGGTGCATGGATTTGAAACGGAGCATTACCATGGTGCACCACTCTCCAGTGATGGTACATCAAAGAACAGCCACGGGGATCCTGTTTTACTGAAAAAATCCACGTGACGGAAAAACGAAGGATAAAAAACTTCCAAGACCCGATTGAGGTTCGGTTAGGACTTTTTGGGTATGAAACTAACCAGTGATGGCTGAAAGCTGTCATAGCTATAGAACTCACTGAGAGCTTCGTTTTGACTGGTTATCGCTCCCGTAACTCTAAACGAGCCAAGAGTTATGGCCCTCCGAAGAATCGATATCCACAGGGTGCAACATCTACGGTGCAAGGTGCAACATCCGTCCAAAATGATGAAACAGTGTCGTACGACTTTGAGAAATGGGTGCATGGATTTGAAAAGGAGCACTACCATGGTGCACTGCTCTCCAGCGATGGTAAATCATAGAACAGCCTCGGGGATCCTGTTTTACAGAACAAATCCACGTGACGGAAAAACGAAGGATAAAAAACTTCCAAGACCAGGTTGAGGTTCGGTTAGGATTTTTTTTGTATGAAACTAACCAGTGACGGCTGAAAGCTGTCATAGCTGTAGAACTCATCGAGAGCTTTGTTTTGACTGGTTATCGCTCCCGTAACTCTAAACGAGCCAAGAGTTATGGCCCTCCGAAGAATCGATATCCACAGGGTGCAACATCTACGGTGCAAGGTGCAACATCCGTCCAAAATGACGAAATAGTGTCGTACGACTTTGAGAAATGGGTGCATGGATTTGAAATGGAGCACTACCATGGTACACCGCTCTCCATGTATGGTAAATCATAGAACAGTCACGGGGATCCTGTTTTACAGAAAAAATCTACGTGACGGAAAAACGAAGGATAAATAACTTCCAAGACCCGATTGAGGTTCGGTAAGGATTTTTTGGGTATGAAACTAACCAGTGATGGCTGAAAGTTGTCATAGCTCTAGAACTCACCGAGAGCTTCGTTTTGACTGGTTATCGCTCCCGTAACTCTAAACGAGCCAAGAGTTATGGCCCTCCGAAGAATCGATATCCACAGGGTGCAACATCTACGGTGCAAGGTGCAACATCCGTCCAAAATGACGAAACAGTGCAGTACGACTTTGAGAAATGGGTGCATGGATTTGAAACGGAGCACTACCATGGTGCACCACTCTCCAGTGATGGTACATCAAAGAACAGCCACGGGGATCCTGTTTTACAGAAAAAATCCACGTGACGGAAAAACGAAGGATAAAAAACTTCCAAGACCCGATTGAGGTTCGGTTAGGACTTTTTGGGTATGAAACTAACCAGTGACGGCTGAAAGCTGTCATAGCTGTAGAACTCACCGATAGCTTCGTTTTGACTGGTTATCGCTCCCTTTACTCTAAACGAGCCAAGAATTATGGCCCTCCGAAGAGTCGATATCCACAGGGTGCAACATCTACGGTGCAAGGTGCAACATCCGTCAAAAATGACGAAACAGTGCCGTACGACTTTGAGAAATGGGTGCATGGATTTGAAAAGGAGCACTACCATGGTGCACCGCTCTCCAGCGATGGTAAATCATAGAACAGCCACGGGGATCCTGTTTTACAGAACAAATCCACGTGACGGAAAAACGAAGGATAAATAACTTCCAAGACCCGGTTGAGGTTCGGTTAGGATTTTTTTGGTATGAAACTAACCAGTGACGGCTGAAAGCCGTCACAGCTGTAGAACTCACCGAGAGCTTCGTTTTGACTGGTTATCGCTCCCGTAACTCTAAACGAGCCAAGAGTTATGGCCCTCCGAAGAATCGATATCTACAGGGTGCAACATCTACGGTGCAAGGTGCAACATCCGTCCAAAATGACGAAACAGTGCCGTACGACTTTGACAAATGGGTGCATGGATTTGAAAAGGAGCACTACCATGGTGCACCGCTCTCCAGCGATGGTAAATCATAGAACAGCCACGGGGATCCTGTTTTACAGAACAAATCCACGTGACGGAAAAACGAAGGATAAAAAACTTCCAAGACCCGGTTGAGGTTCGGTTAGGATTTTTTGGGTATGAAACTAACCAGTGACGGCTGAAAGCTATCACTGCTGTAGAACTCACCGAGAGCTTCGTTTTGACTGGTTATCGCTCCCGTAACTCTAAACGGGCCAAGAGTTATGTCCCTCCGAAAAATCGATATCCACAAGGTGCAACATCTACGGTGCAAGGTGCAACATCCGTCCAAAATGACGAAACAGTGCCGTACGACTTTGAGAAATTGGTGCATGGATTTGAAACGGAGCACTACCATGGTGCACCACTCTCCAGGTATGGTAAATCATAGAACAGCCACGGGGATCCTGTTTTACAGAAAAAAATCCACATGACGGAAAAACGAAGGATAAAAAACTTCCAAGACCCGGTTGAGGTTCGGTTAGGATTTTTTGGGTACGAAACTAACCAGTGACGGTTCAAAGCTGTCACAGCTGTAGAACTCACCGAGAGCTTCGTTTTGACTGGTTATCGCTTCCATAACTCTAAACGAGCCAAGAGTTATGGCCCTACGAAGAATCGATATCTACAGGGTGCAACATCTACGGTGCAAGGTGCAACATCCGTCCAAAATGACGAAACAGTGCCGTACGACTTTGAGAAATGTTTGCATGGATTTGAAAAGGAGCACTACCATGGTGCACCGCTCTCCAGCGATGGTAAATCATAGAACAGCCACGGGGATCCTGTTTTACAGAACAAATCCACGTGACGGAAAAACGAAGGATAAAAAACTTCCAAGACCCGGTTGAGGTTCGGTTAGGATTTTTTTGGTATGAAACTAACCAGTGACGGCTGAAAGCTATCACAGCTGTAGAACTCACCGAGAGCTTCGTTTTGACTGGTTATCGCTCCCGTAACTCTAAACGAGCCAAGAGTTATGGCCCTCCGAAGAATCGATATCCACATGGTGCAACATCTACGGTGCAAGGTGCAACATCCGTCCAAAATGAAGAAACAGTGCCGTACTACTTTGAGAAATAGGTGCGTGGATTTGAAATGGAGCATTACCATGGTGCACCACTCTCCAGTGATGGTACATCAAAGAACAGCCACGGGGATCCTGTTTTGCTGAAAAAATCCACGTGACAGAAAAACGAAGGATAAAAAACTTCCAAGACCCGATTGAGGTTCGGTTAGGACTTTTTGGGTATGAAACTAACCAGTGATGGCTGAAAGCTGTCATAGATATAGAACTCACTGAGAGCTTCGTTTTGACTGGTTATCGCTCCCGTAACTCTAAACGAGCCAAGAGTTATGGCCCTCCGAAGAATCGATATCCACAGGGTGCAACATCTACGGTGCAAGGTGCAACATCCGTCCAAAATGATGAAACAGTGTCGTACGACTTTGAGAAATGGGTGCATGGATTTGAAAAGGAGCACTACCATGGTGCACCGCTCTCCAGTGATGGTAAATCATAGAACAGCCACGGGGATCTTGTTTTACAGAACAAATCCACGTGACGGAAAAACGAAGGATTAAAAACTTCCAAGACCAGGTTGAGGTTCGGTTAGGATTTTTTGGGTATGAAACTAACCAGTGACGGCTGAAAGCTGTCATAGCTGTAGAACTCATCGAGAGCTTTGTTTTGACTGGTTATCGCTCCCGTAACTCTAAACGAGCCAAGAGTTATGGCCCTCCGAAGAATCGATATCCACAGGGTGCAACATCTACGGTGCAAAGTGCAACATCCGTCCAAAATGACGAAATAGTGTCGTACGACTTTGAGAAATGGGTGCATGGATTTGAAACGGAGCACTACCATGGTGCACCACTCTCCATGTATGGTAAATCATAGAGCAGTCACGGGGATCCTGTTTTACAGAAAAAATCTACGTGACGGAAAAACGAAGGATAAATAACTTCCAAGACCCGATTGAGGTTCGGTAAGGATTTTTTGGGTATGAAACTAACCAGTGACGGCTGAAAGTTGTCATAGCTCTAGAACTCACCGAGAGCTTCGTTTTGACTGGTTATCGCTCCCGTAACTCTAAACGAGCCAAGAGTTATGGCCCTCCGAAGAATCGATATCCACAGGGTGCAACATCTACGGTGCAAGGTGCAACATCCGTCCAAAATGACGAAACAGTGCAGTACGACTTTGAGAAATGGGTGCATGGATTTGAAACGGAGCACTACCATGGTGCACCACTCTCCAGTGATGGTACATCAAAGAACAGCCACGGGGATCCTGTTTTACAGAAAAAATCCACGTGACGGAAAAACGAAGGATAAAAAACTTCCAAGACCCGATTGAGGTTCGGTTAGGACTTTTTGGGTATGAAACTAACCATTGACGGCTGAAAGCTGTCATAGCTGTAGAACTCACCGATAGCTTCGTTTTGACTGGTTATCGCTCCCTTTACTCTAAACGAGCCAAGAATTATGGCCCTCCGAAGAGTCGATATCCACAGGGTGCAACATCTACGGTGCAAGGTGCAACATCCGTCCAAAATGACGAAACAGTGCCGTACGACTTTGAGAAATGGGTGCATGGATTTGAAAAGGAGCACTACCATGGTGCACCGCTCTCCAGCGATGGTAAATCATAGAACAACCACGGGGATCCTGTTTTACAGAACAAATCCACGTGACGGAAAAACGAAGGATAAAAAACTTCCAAGACCCGGTTGAGGTTCGGTTAGGATTTTTTGGGTATGAAACTAACCAGTGATGGCTGAAAGCAGTCACAACTGTAGAACTCACCGAGAGCTTCGTTTTGACTGGTTATCGCTCCCGTAACTCTAAACGAGCCAAGAGTTATGGCCCTCCGAAAAATCGATATCTACAGGGTGCAACATCTACGGTGCAAGGTGCGACATCCGTCCAAAATGACGAAACAGTGCCGTAGGACTTTGACAAATGGGTGCATGGATTTGAAAAGGAGCACTACCATGGTGCACCGCTCTCCAGCGATGGTAAATCATAGAACAGCCACAGGGATCCTGTTTTACAGAACAAATCCACGTGACGGAAAAACGAAGGATAAAAAACTTCCAAGACCCAGTTGAGGTTCGGTTAGGATTTTTTGGGTATGAAACTAACCAGTGACGGCTGAAAGCTATCACAGCTGTAGAACTTACCGAGAGCTTCGTTTTTACTGGTTATCGCTCCCGTAACTCTAAACGAGCCAAGAGTTATGTCCCTCCGAAAAATCGATATCCACAGGGTGCAACATCTATGGTGCAAGGTGCAACATCCGTCCAAAATGACGAAACAGTGCCGTACGACTTTGATGAAATTGGTGCATGGATTTGAAATGGAGCACTACCATGGTGCACCACTCTCCAGGTATGGTAAATCATAGAACAGCCAAGGGGATCCTGTTTTACAGAAAAAATCCACATGACGGAAAAACGAAGGATAAAAAACTTCCAAGACCCGATTAAGGTTCGGATAGGATTTTTTGGGTATGAAACTAACCAGTGACGGCTGAAAGCTGTCATAGCTGTAGAACTCATCGAGAGCTTTGTTTTGACTGGTTATCGCTCCCGTAACTCTAAACGAGCCAAGAGTTATGGCCCTCCGAAGAATCGATATCCACAGGGTCCAACATCTACGGTGCTAGGTGCAACATCCGTCCAAAATGAAGAAACAGTGCCGTACGACTTTGAGAAATAGGTGCATGGATTTGAAACGGAGCATTACCATGGTGCACCACTCTCCAGTGATGGTACATCAAAGAACAGCCACGGGGATCCTGTTTTACAGAAAAAATCCACGTGACGGAAAAACGAAGGATAAAAAACTTCCAAGACCCGATTGAGGTTCGGTTAGGACTTTTTGGGTATGAAACTAACCAGTGATGGCTGAAAGCTGTCATAGCTATAGAACTCACTGTGAGCTTCGTTTTGACTGGTTATCCCTCCCGTAACTCTAAACGAGCCAAGAGTTACGGCCCTCCGAAGAATCGATATCCACAGGGTGCAACATCTACGGTGCAAGGTGCAACATCCGTCCAAAATGATGAAACAATGTCGTACGACTTTGAGAAATGGGTGCATGGATTTGAAAAGGAGCACTACCATGGTGCACCGCTCTCCAGCGATGGTAAATCATAGAACAGCCACGGGGATCCTGTTTTACAGAACAAATCCACGTGACGGAAAAACGAAGGATAAAAAACTTCCAAGACCAGGTTGAGGTTCGGTTAGGATTTTTTTGGTATGAAATTAACCAGTGACGGCTGAAAGCCGTCATAGCTGTAGAACTCATCAAGAGCTTTGTTTTGACTGGTTATCGCTCCCGTAAATCTAAACGAGCCAAGAGTTATGGCCCTCCGAAGAATCGATATCCACAGGGTGCAACATCTACGGTGCAAGGTGCAACATCCGTCCAAAATGACGAAAGAGTGTCGTACGACTTTGAGAAATGGGTGCATGGATTTGAAACGGAGCACTACCATGGTGCACCACTCTCCATGTATGGTAAATCATAGAACAGTCACGGGGATCCTGTTTTACAGAAAAAATCTACGTGACGGAAAAACGAAGGATAAATAACTTCCAAGACCCGATTGAGGTTCGGTTAGGATTTTTTGAGTATGAAACTAACCAGTGACGGCTGAAAGTTGTCATAGCTCTAGAACTCACCGAGAGCTTCGTTTTGACTGGTTATCGCTCCCGTAACTCTAAACGAGCCAAGAGTTATGGCCCTCCGAAGAATCGATATCCACAGGGTGCAACATCTACGGTGCAAGGTGCAACATCCGTCCAAAATGACGAAACAGTGCAGTACGACTTTGAGAAATGGGTGCATGGATTTGAAACGGAGCACTACCATGGTGCACCACTCTCCAGTGATGGTACATCAAAGAACAGCCACGGGGATCCTGTTTTACAGAAAAAATCCACGTGACGGAAAAACGAAGGATAAAAAACTTCCAAGACCCGATTGAGGTTCGGTTAGGACTTTTTGGGTATGAAACTAACCAGTGACGGCTGAAAGCCGTCATAGCTGTAGAACTCACCGAGAGCTTTGTTTTGACTGGTTATCGCTCCCGTAACTCTAAACGAGCCAAGAGTTATGTCCCTCCGAAGAATCGATATCCACAGGGTGCAACATCTACGGTGCAAGGTGCAACATCCGTACAAAATGACGAAACAGTGCCGTACGACTTTGAGAAATGGGTGCATGGATTTGAAAAGGAGCATACCATGGTGCACCGCTCTCCAGCGATGGTAAATCATAGAACAACCACTTGGATCCTGTTTTACAGAACAAATCCACGTGACGGAAAAACGAAGGATAAAAAACTTCCAAGACCCGATTGAGGTTCGGATAGGATTTTTTGGGTATGAAACTAACCTGTGACGGCTGAAAGCTGTCACAGCTGTAGAACTCATCGAGAGCTTTGTTTTGAATGGTTATCGCTACCGTAACTCTAAACGAGCCAAGAGTTATGGCCCTCCGAAGAATCGATATCCACAGGGTGCAACATCTACGGTGCAAGGTGCAACATCCGTCCAAAATGACGAAACAGTGCCGTACGACTTTGAGAAATTAATGCATGGATTTGAAACGGAGCACTACCATGGTGCACCACTCTCCAGGTATGGTAAATCATAGAACAGCCACGGGGATCCTGTGTTAACGAAAAAATCCACGTGACGGAAAAACGAAGGATAAAAAACTTCCAAGACCCGACTGAGGTTCGGATAGGATTTTTTGGGTACGAAACTAACCAGTGACGGTTGAAAGTTGTCATAGCTGTAGAACTCATCGAGAGCTTTGTTTTGACTAGTTATCGCTCCCATAACTCTAAACGAGCCAAGAGTTATGGCCCTCCGAAGAATCGATATCCACAGGGTGCAACATCTACGGTGCAAGGTGCAACATCCGTCCAAAATGACGAAACAGTGCCGTACGACTTTGAGAAATTGGTGCATGGATTTGAAACGGAGCACTACCATGGTGTACCACTCTCCAGGTATGGTAAATCATAGAACAGCCACGGGGATCCTGTTTTACAGAAAAAATCCACGTGACGGAAAAACGAAGGATAAAAAACTTCCAAGACCCGATTGAGGTTCGGATAGGATTTTTTGGGTATGAAACTAACCAGTGACGGCTGAAAGCTGTCATATCTGTAGAACTCATCGAGGGGTTTGTTTTGACTGGTTATCGCTCCCGTAACTCTAAACGAGCCAAGAGTTATGGCCCTCCGAAGAATCGATATCTACAGGGTGCAACATCTACCGTGCAAGGTGCAACATCCGTCCAAAATGACGAAACAGTGTTGTACGACTTTGAGAAATGGGTGCATGGATTTGAAACGGAGCACTACCATGGTGCACCACTCTCCAGTGATGGTACATCAAAGAACAGCCACGAGGAACCTATTTTACAGAAAAAATCCACGTGACGGAAAAACGAAGGATAAAAAACTTCCAAGACCCGATTGAGATTCGGTTAGGACTTTTGTGGGTATGAAACTAACCAGTGACAACTGAAAGATGTCATAGCTGTAGAACTCACCGAGAGCTTCGTTTTGACTGGTTATCGCTCCCGTAACTCTAAACGAGCCAAGAGTTATGGCCCTCCGAAGAATCGATATCCACAGGGTGCAACATCTACGGTGCAAGGTGCAACATCCGTCCAAAATGACGAAACAGTGCCGTACGACTTTGAGAAATTGGTGCATGGATTTGAAACGGAGCACTACCATGGTGCACCACTCTCCAGGTATGGTAAATCATAGAACAACCACGGGGATCCTGTTTTACAGAAAAAATCCACGTGACGGAAAAACGAAGGATAAAAAACTTCCAAGACCCGATTGAGGTTCGGATAGGATTTTTTGGGTATGAAACTAACCAGTGACGGCTGAAAGCTGTCATATCTGTAGAACTCATCGAGGGGTTTGTTTTGACTGGTTATCGCTCCCGTAACTCTAAACGAGCCAAGAGTTATGGCCCTCCGAAGAATCGATATCTACAGGGTGCAACATCTACCGTGCAAGGTGCAACATCCGTCCAAAATGACGAAACAGTGTTGTACGACTTTGAGAAATGGGTGCATGTATTTGAAACGGAGCACTACCATGGTGCACCACTCTCCAGTGATGGTACATCAAAGAACAGCCTCGGGGAACCTGTTTTACAGAAAAAATCCACGTGACGGAAAAACGAAGGATAAAAAACTTCCAAGACCCGATTGAGATTCGGTTAGGACTTTTGTGGGTATGAAACTAACCAGCGACAACTGAAAGATGTCATAGCTGTAGAACTCACCGAGAGCTTCGTTTTGACTGGTTATCGCTCCCGTAACTCTAAACGAGCCAAGAGTTATGGCCCTCCGAAGAATCGATATCCACAGGGTGCAACATCTACGGTGCAAGGTGCAACATCCGTCCAAAATGACGAAACAGTGCCGTACGACTTTGAGAAATTGGTGCATGGATTTGAAACGGAGCACTACCATGGTGCACCACTCTCCAGGTATGGTAAATCATAGAACAACCATGGGGATCCTGTTTTACAGAAAAAATCCACGTGACGGTAAAAGGAAGGATAAAAAACTTCCAAGACCCGATTGAGGTTCGGATTGAATTTTTTGGGTATGAAACTAACCAGTGACGGCTGAAAGCTGCCATAGATGTAGAACTCATCGAGAGCTTTGTTTTGACTGGTTATCGCTCCCATAACTCTAAACGAGCCAAGAGTTATGGCCCTCCGAAGAATCGATATCCACAGGGTGCAACATCTACGGTGCAAGGTGCAACATCCGTCCAAAATGACGAAACAGTGCCGTATGAATTTGAGAAATTGGTGCATGGATTTGAAACGGAGCACTACCATGGTGCACCACTCTCCAGGTATGGTAAATCATAGAACAGCTGTTTGCGTAAAAAATGGCCGCAAACACCCAAAGTCGTATGAGCTGGTTGATTTTATGATATTCTTAGTGATTTAGGTGATTTGTGCAAATATAAGAAAAGCAGGGACTAAACTGTAAAAGACACACAGATTTATAGTGGTTCGGCCAGAACGTGCCTACATCCACTTTGTATGTTATTCTCCTTTTTCTCTTCAGATTACAAGTACAAGACTTTGATTACACGTATCTAAAGTTGTTTGAGAGTTCCTTCCAGGCTTGAGCTCTCAAACTTGTCTGCCATTGTTGTACCCCTGCCCCTCTATTTATAGAGTGAGGCTGGGGGCAGAGGTCTTGGATGCTTATAGCTGCTGGTGGGCCTGTGCAGATGCAGTTTGGACTGGCAACTTTCTGGTTCGGCGAGGCTTCATTCGGCGTGGAGCTTGGAGAGAAGAATGGTTGGACCGGTGGTAGGTTGGTCCGGTGGAGACTTTCTGGTTCGGCGAGGCTTCATTCGGCGTGGAGCTTGGAGAGAAGAATGGTTGGACCGGTGGTAGGTTGGTCTGGTGGAGCATGCGTTGAGTGGAGTTCGTTCGGTGGTAGGAGTATGATCCGGTGGTAGCATGTTAGTGGAAGTGTTGGTTCGGTGTAGGATGAGTGGTCCGGTGGTGGAGATTCGGTGGAGTAAGGTGGACCGGTATGGCTGGTCCGGCTACCGAATGAGATATGCCGAATGGGGATGATGGTGTGTGCCTACCGGATGAGTTTAAAGGAGATGGATGGTGGTGACTTCTAGTTGGTTCGGCAGGGAGGTGCCGAATGCCGAATGGGCCTGTGCTTTAAATGCCGAATGACTTCTTGTACTGGGAACGCCGGATGAATCTGTGTGCTTGAATTGCCGAATAAGGCTTTGCCGAATGGGCCTGTGCTTCTTAATACCGATTGAGCTTTTGCACTTGGGTTATGACCGAAATCTTCGACTTGTATATGCTTGCTGGCTTCTTCTTAGTTCCGGTCGTGGTGGAAATGTATACAATCTTGATATTCCAGTTTTGTCCAAAAATTGGGATAACACTTTGAGGGCAGGGGTCTTGGAAGTATATAACTGCTGGTGGGCCCGGGCTGAAGAGATCTGGGCTGGCAACTGTGTTGGTTCGGCGAGCTTCATTCGGTGGTGAGGTTGGCCGGTGGTAGCCTTGTTCGGTAGGGAGATGCTGGAGTTTGGACCGGTGGTGCCTGGTCCGGCTATGGTGGTCCGGTGATGGGTGGATATGTGCCATTCGGTACTGGGCTTACATGGAGTTGGTTTGGTCTTGGAGGTGAGTTGGTTCGGTGGAGATGGGGAAGGTGGTTCGGCAATAGCGTGGTCCGGCGGTGGTATTCGGTGGGGCTTGGACCGGCTATGCCGAATGGCCGAAGGAGCATGGGACTGCCGGATGGATCATGGCACATGGAGCTTGGTCCGGCTATGCTGAGTGTGTATGAGCAGATGGGAACGCTGAATGGACAGTTGTCAATGAAGACGCCGAATGGCTTGCGTACATGGAGCGTACATGGAGGTGCCGAATGGAGCTTGTGGGGTATCGCCGAACGAGGATGGAGATTGCGATCCAGGATGGAACCGACGCCTATTGGTCTCGAGGTCTCCTGTGTGAGAATTTGCCCAACAATTGCCCCCCAAAGTGGGGTACGTGCTTGCATGTGCCGCGCTTTGTTTTTCTGTGGTGGGAAGGCTTGTTTCGTAACGTCATGGGCTGGATGTTCGTATCCTGCTGCTGTCCTGCAAAGGAATTTAATTTATAGTTTTAGTGCGGTTCCAGGTAACGATCGTTCGGGATCGAGATATTTGAGATGAAGCTAATCGTGTCGTTATGGACGAGCAAGTTTGCCCCGAAGGGGCTTAGCATTGTCGATGCCAGGTTTACGTTAGAGTGGATCCCCGGGTCGTTTGCCAAGGTGGTTCATCGCCAGCTCAGAGCATGCCTAGGGATCGTTCGCGATCCGGTACATGTGTAAGTAGCATGGCCATTTCATAATTATCAAATATCCATTTGACCGATGAGCTTAAAAAGGGGTGTCAAAGCGTAAATTCTCACGACGATAGGGTTAGTAGCCATTCAGAGCGTGCCTGTGGACCATACGAGGTCGCGTACACGTGTAAACGATTTAATTCACATCGGTGAGGATTTTACGACTTATTCATCGTTATCATAATCTTATTTTATTAGTTAGTTCTGGAGTTCGGTACTTATCTGAGGGAGGCGCTTTGCACGCCACTAGTTCCTGGTCTTGGTCGGTAGAGAGTGAGTTTCACTCGGTTTTTGGTTGGTCCAGCTATTCCCATTCGGCTTCTGGTGGTCCGGTATCATTGGTCCGGTGGGACGAATCGTTCGGTTCGGTGGTTCTGAGTTCGCCTATATATAGAGGCCGTACCCCCTTGTTTTTCTTTACCGAACCAACAAGCGCCGAATCAATTCATTGCCGAACCAAGTGTTTGCCAAACTTATACCGAACCAGGTATATACTTATTGCCGAATACCCTCGTATGTCTTCGTTTCACCGAATGGGACTGCGGCCTTGGGTCCGAATGTCTTGTGTACCGAATGCACTCGATATAGTACCACCGAATGGACATGATGACCGAATGGGATGGAAACCGAATGAACTTGGAAACCGAATGAACTTGGAAACCGAATGAACTTGTGAACTTGAAGACTTTAGTTTGCGAATGAAATCCCACACTCGCACGCACTTGTTTGTTTACTTTTCTACGTTCCTTGTTCTAATATTAAGTTTTTCTTGTGCTGCAGAAAATGTCTCGCAAAGCGGAAACACGATCGGACAGAAAGAAGTCTAGAGGCACAGGAGAGCCTTCTTCTTCCTTGCCCCCAGTCCAACCAGGATCCGGGCAACATCGGCCTATTCCGAGGTCTTTAGTGGATGGATACGGTCCACAGGAACTTTTGATCTCCCCCCCTGATTGCTTTCCCAGCTCCCTAAAGGAGGAGCAACTTGACGTAATATCCCGTTCCTTTGGGATAGACAGGGCTCTTATGCTGTTGCCGGGAGAGGGGGTCATGCCATATGATCCCCCTGAGGGATATTTTGCTTTCAGTCGATACCATTGTATGTGCGGGGCTATTCCTCCAGTCAACACCTGGATACTAAGCTTTGTCACTTATCTGAAAGTGGCTCCATTCCAGCTCCAGCCCAATTCTTACGCCATTTTGGTATGCTTGTATGCTATCTTCCAAAAGAGGTATGGGCGTGCTCCTTCCAATCGAGAAATACGATATCTGTACAATCTGAGGGGATATAGGAAGGGGTCCCCATACATTAGCTTGGAGTCATCTGTTTCCTTCAAGCCGGTCTTGGATTTATACTCGAAGTATAGCATGTTCAAGAAGGAATGGTTTTTTGTCAGAGATGATTCCGTCTCCATTCGCCGATTCACCTCCGGATGTAAGTCAAAACTCTACTCATAATTATTGTCTTGGTTGCAATTCTCTTTCTCAAGCGCTTTTATTTCTTGCTAGCGACAGGTAGTTTTGCGGTCATGGAAGACGATCGCTTAGTTCAGATGGCAGCTGAAATTGAAGCTATTTCTGGCAGAGACAGATCGGCTGCTTATTTGATTAGGAACGCCAGGCTTTTGATGTACAATTTGATTCTCCCAAATCAGTCCGTAGTCAAGCAGCGAGACACGGCAGAAGAGAAGGCTGTCCAGCCTAAAGGAGGGGTGACAGCGAAGGGTGGCAAGAGGAAGTCCTTTGCTCAACGTCCCGTCGTAGGAGGCAAGAAACTTAAGGAGTCCGATGGCCCTTCTCCTAGTACTTGCCCGATTATTCCAGAGGAGGAAGGTGTAGAAGAGGAGGAAGGTGTAGAAGAGGAGGAAGGAGGCGAAGTTGGAGATGGGTCAGAGGATGGAGGAGATGGCGACGGGCAGGGAGGTAGTGGCGTGGTTGCCTTAACCTCTGAGCAAGACCTTGCACTGGATGAGGCTCTCCGTCAGGCCTTCGGGGATTCGGAGGGAGAGTCAGAAACGGAGAAGGCAAAGGAAACCGGCAAAGCTGTAGCTGGCGTTGACCCGTCTTCTAAGGGTTCCTCAGCTAGGGTGACTCCGGCGATGCAAGGTGAACTTTTGTCTTCTGCCGATTCCATTTTCGATAGGGACTTAGAAATTTTTTACGGTTCACTCCCGTCCTGGAATGAGATCCAGGACTTATTGCAGTATCCCACTCCTCCGCCGGGTTTGTATAATAGACGTGTCTTCTTCTTTTTTCTTTTTTTTTTTAACTTAACACATTTCTTGAATTGTGGATTATTGTATGTTCGTAACACTTATTCTTCATTCCAGGGGCAGGCCAGGTGGTTAACCCGTCACATGTTCGACACTGCCTTGAACACTTCAAGTCGAGGAGAGCTTCTGTGAAGTCCTCTACTGGTCGCACTGGGGATGTAGTCAGTTATCGCCCTCTTCTTGGGGTCATTGAAGAGGGCATTCGAAAAAAGAAGCGGAGCCGTTCCTTATTTGAGTCTTCCCCTGCTTCGCAGCTTCCTACTCAGCCTCCTCCTACTCAGCCTCCTCGTGATACTACGGAGGAGAGCACGGAATCTGGTCCCCCTCCTCCTCCTTTCAAGAGTCCTACTATTATTCGCATAAGGCGTCCTGATGTGCCTCGCCCCGTGCCTCGTGACCCTTTTGCCGGCCATCCTGATTTAGATCCAAGCTCTCAGGACATTTCATTTGATGAGGCCACTGGCGAGCACCTCCTTCCCCGCAACCCTATGGTAAGAGTGCTGGACGAGGCCAAGTCTTTAGATCTTGATTTACTTACTACACGGGTAGTCACCATGGGGGATGAGGCCAAGGCTAATATCGATCGGGTGGCCGCAGAGACCAAGAAGTTAATGGAGCATCACGCTAAGTTGGTCAAGGCCGGGGAAGAGATCGGGAGTGCTAACATTCGGTTGAGGTTAAAGGTTGCCGACCAGGCCAAGCAGCTTGCTGACCAAGCCATCCAGATTTCCCAGCATGAGGAAGCCTCCAGGCGGCTGAAAGAGACCATGGAGAAGGCCAGTAGGGCGGAATTACGGAAGATGGAGGTCGCCTGCAGGGAACGGATTAACATGGCTATTACAACGGTGGATGAGGTTCGAAATGCAGATCTCGAGCGGGTAGAGGAGTTGTCTGGGAGGCTCGAGGCTGCGGAGATGGCTCAGGCCGAGTTGAAGGAGGAGATGGAGGAGATGAGGAGGTCCCTCAAGTTGAAGGAGGAGGAAATGAGGAGGTCGCTCCAGGCTGACTGCTTAAGGTACCAATCAGAGAGGGACGTCGCCGTTGCCAAGTTGCAAGCTTCTGAGGCCCGGATGAGGGAGTTTGAGGAGAATGAGGGGATGATGGACGAGATGCTGCAGGACCTGCACTTCCACACTTGGAAGGAGGGCGGCTTATCTTGGATGGATGACTACCCTCGGGTCATAGCCAAGATATATCTCCAGGCTCTAGAGGAGGCCAGGATTAACGCGGGCAAAGAAGGCGGAGAGGCTTTCAGTCTGGATGCGGTTACTGCTCAGTTCTCGAAGGAGGAACAAGCGGCGGTGAAGGAGGGGATGCGGCTGCTGGCTGCAGAGGAAGCGGGCGTGCAGTTGGATGACGAGGATCAAGCGGCGGATGCTGGTGAGTTATTCTTTTCCCTTTCATTTTTCTCTGTGTTTCCATAACTTGATCGTTCGTTTAATGAATTCCTCTTCTGATCTGGACAGGTGGGACTTCTGATCCACATGCTGGGGGCCCTGATCCTGCGGCTAAGTAGACTGGGGGAGTTGATGATGGAGTGTGGATGCAGCTGCCATCTTTTTGTTTCTTTTTATCACTGTTTACGTTAGTCATTTGATATGCGACTGTAATAAAATTATTTACAAAGAATAACTTCGTGTGATTTCATGATATAAGCTGATTTTGTTATGTTTGAACGTTGTCGTCATCCTGATGTGCTGCATGAGAAATATAACTATGTATATGCCTGTGATTCTAGTTGTGTTTGATGCTAAGTTTTTGCTAGAAATATAATTTCATGCGTTGCAATGTTATTGTACGAACAAGCTATAGTTACGTATTTATGTATAAGAAAAGAGAGTACCGCCCTTCATGTTTTATTCGCAGGCGGTAGCTTTGAGTGTCATGTGAAACTGTTCACGGATACAGCTGAGTACCCTGCCACCCAGTACGCAGGCTTAGATTCTCATGAGTGAATGCTTCCTATTTGGTTTCCTGTACTTTAGAGTTTGTTATACAGGGTAGGAGAATATTAAATGAAATAGAAATGTAGTAAAAGTAAAACTTCCAGTCACGGAAGGCCGTCGATGTGCTTAAGTTCGTGGCAAACGGGTTTTGTAGTCACTTTCCCTAGCTGTGGGTCTTGGAGACATTTGTCACCCATCTTACGCCTCCGCGGGGAGTTTTCTTTTTTACCACAGCCGCACTTAAGACACATCGGAGCCGAGATCGCGCACGGTAACTACCCGAACCATTATGGTCCGTAATCGTGGGTATTATTCGATTTACCGTGGCCGGCTAGCGTGGGTGCCGTTGGCCGTGAACTACCCCTGGCTGGCCACACCTTATGTTGGGGTTTAAAGTAGGTTCACAGTTACCGGCGAGCCGAACGCCGTAATGAGCTGTCATCGGCTATAGTCGGCCTTTATGATGACTTATAATCGGCTCATTACAGTTGGCTTTCATAGCTCAGTTGGTTAGAGCACCCGTTTGGTAAGTGGGAGGTCCTGAGTTCACTTCTCAGTGAAAGCACCAAAATGTTTGCGTAAAAAATGGCCGCAAACACCCAAAGTCGTATGAGTTGGTTGATTTTATGATATTCTTAGTGATTTAGGTGATTTGTGCAAATATAAGAAAAGCAGGGACTAAACTGTAAAAGACACACAGATTTATAGTGGTTCGGCCAGAACGTGCCTACATCCACTTTGTATGTTATTCTCCTTTTTCTCTTCAGATTACAAGTACAAGACTTTGATTACAAGTATCTAAAGTTGTTTGAGAGTTCCTTCCAGGCTTGAGCTCTCAAACTTGTCTGCCATTGTTGTACCCCTGCCCCTCTATTTATAGAGTGAGGCTGGGGGCAGAGGTCTTGGATGCTTATAGCTGCTGGTGGGCCTGTGCAGATGCAGTTTGGACTGGCAACTTTCTGGTTCGGCGAGGCTTCATTCGGCGTGGAGCTTGGAGAGAAGAATGGTTGGACCGGTGGTAGGTTGGTCCGGTGGAGACTTTCTGGTTCGGCGAGGCTTCATTCGGCGTGGAGCTTGGAGAGAAGAATGGTTGGACCGGTGGTAGGTTGGTCCGGTGGAGCATGCGTTGAGTGGAGTTCGTTCGGTGGTAGGAGTATGATCCGGTGGTAGCATGTTAGTGGAAGTTTTGGTTCGGTGTAGGATGAGTGGTCCGGTGGTGGAGATTCGGTGGAGTAAGGTGGACCGGTATGGCTGGTCCGGCTACCGAATGAGATATGCCGAATGGGGATGATGGTGTGTGCCTACCGGATGAGTTTAAAGGAGATGGATGGTGGTGACTTCTAGTTGGTTCGGCAGGGAGGTGCCGAATGCCGAATGGGCCTGTGCTTTAAATGCCGAATGACTTCTTGTACTGGGAACGCCGGATGAATCTGTGTGCTTGAATTGCCGAATAAGGCTTTGCCGAATGGGCCTGTGCTTCTTAATACCGATTGAGCTTTTGCACTTGGGTTATGACCGAAATCTTCGACTTGTATATGCTTGCTGGCTTCTTCTTAGTTCCGGTCGTGGTGGAAATGTATACAATCTTGATATTCCAGTTTTGTCCAAAAATTGGGATAACAACAGCCACGGGGATCCTGTTTTACAGAAAAAATCCACGTGACGGAAAAACGAAGGATAA
This sequence comes from Allium cepa, assembly GCA_030765085.1. Lineage (NCBI taxonomy): Eukaryota > Viridiplantae > Streptophyta > Magnoliopsida > Asparagales > Amaryllidaceae > Allium > Allium cepa. The sequence continues at coordinate 11,977,434 of CM060943.1, forward strand.
AAAACTTCCAAGACCCGATTGAGGTTCGGATAGGATTTTTTGGGTATGAAACTAACCAGTGACGGCTGAAAGCTGTCATCGCTGTAGAACTCATCGAGGGCTTTGTTTTGACTGGTTATCGCTCCCGTAACTCTAAACGAGCCAAGAGTTATGGCCCTCCGAAGAATCGATATCCACAGGGTGCAACATCTACCGTGCAAGGTGCAACATCCGTCCAAAATGACGAAACAGTGTCGTACGACTTTGAGAAATGGGTGCATGGATTTGAAACGGAGCACTACCATGGTGCACCACTCTCCAGTGATGGTACATCAAAGAACAGCCACGGGGAACCTGTTTTACAGAAAAAATCCACGTGACGTAAAAACGAAGGATAAAAACTTCCAAGACCCGATTGAGGTTCGGTTAGGACTTTTTGGGTATGAAACTAACCAGTGACAGCTGAAAGCTGTCATAGCTGTAGAACTCACCGAGAGCTTCGTTTTGACTGGTTATCGCTCCCGTAACTCTAAACGAGCCAAGAGTTATGGCCCTCCGAAGAATCGATATCCACAGGGTGCAACATCTACGGTGCAAGGTGCAACATCCGTCCAAAATGACGAAACAGTGCCGTACGACTTTGAGAAATTGGTGCATGGATTTGAAACGGAGCACTACCATGGTGCAACACTCTCCAGGTATGGTAAATCATAGAACAGCCACGGGGATCCTGTTTTACAGAAAAAATCCACGTGACGGAAAAACGAAGGATAAAAAACTTCCAAGACCCGATTGAGGTTCGGATAGGATTTTTTGGGTATGAAACTAACCAGTGACGGCTGAAAGCTGCCATAGCTGTAGAACTCATCGAGAGCTTTGCTTTGACTGGTTATCGCTCCCGTAACTCTAAACGAGCCAAGAGTTATGGCCCTTCGAAGAATCGATATCCACAGGGTGCAACATCAACGATGCAAGGTGCAACATCCGTCCAAAATGACGAAACAGTGCCGTACGACTTTGAGAAATTGGTGCATGGATTTGAAACGGAGCACTACCATGGTGCACCACTCTCTAGTGATGGTACATCAAAGAACAACCATGGGGATCCTGTTTTACAGAAAAAATCCACGTGACGGAAAAACGAAGGATAAAAAACTTCCAAGACCCTATTGAGGTTCGGTTAGGACTTTTTGGGTATGAAACTAACCAGTGACGGCTGAAAGCTGTCATAGCTGTACAACTCACCGAGAGCTTCATTTTGACTGGTTATCGCTCCCGTAACTCTAAACGAGCCAAGAGTTATGGCCCTCCGAAGAATCGATATCCACAGGGTGCAACATCTACGGTGCAAGGTGCAACATCCGTCCAAAATGACGAAACAGTGTCGTACGGCATTGATAAATGGGTGCATGGATTTGAAAAGGAGCACTACCATGGTGCACCGCTCTCCAGCGATGGTAAATCATAGAACAACCACGGGGATCCTGTTTTACAGAACAAATCCACGTGACGGAAAAAAGAAGGATAAAAAACATCCATGACCCGGTTGAGGTTCGGTTAGGATTTTTTGGGTATGAAACTAACCAGTGACGGCTGAAAGCGGTCACAGCTGTAGAACTCACCGAGAGCTTCGTTTTGACTGGTTATCGCTCCCGTAACTCTAAACGAGCCAAGAGTTATGGCCCTCCGAAGAATCGACATCCACAAGGTGCAACATCTACGGTGCAAGGTGCAACATCCGTCCAAAATGACGAAACAGTGCCGTACGACTTTGAGAAATTGGTGCATGGATTTGAAACGGAGCACTACCATGGTGCACCACTCTCCAGGTATGGTAAATCATAGAACAGCCACGGGGATCCTGTTTTACAGAAAAAATCCACGTGACGGAAAAACGAAGGATAAAAAACTTCCAAGACCCGATTGAGGTTCGGATATGATTTTTTGGGTATGAAACTAACCAGTGACCGCTGAAAGCTGTCATAGCTGTAGAACTCATCGAGAGCTTTGTTTTGACAGGTTATCGCTGCAGTAACTCTAAACGAGCCAAGAGTTATGGCCCTCCGAAGAATCGATATCCACAGGGTGCAACATCTACGGTGCAAGGTGCAACATCCGTCCAAAATGACGAAACAGTGCCGTACGACTTTGAGAAATAGGTGCATGGATTTGAAATGGAGCACTACCATGGTGCACCACTCTCCTGTGATGGTACATCAAAGAACAGCCACGGGGATCCTGTTTTACAGAAAAAATCCACGTGACGGAAAAACGAAGGATAAAAAACTTCCAAGACCCGATTGAGGTTCGGTTAGGACTTTTTGGGTATGAAACTAACCAGTGACGTCGGAAAGCTGTCATAGCTTTAGAACTCACCGAGAGCTTCGTTTTGACTGGTTATCGCTCCCGTAACTCTAAACGAGCCAAGAGTTATGGCCCTCCGAAGAATCGATATCCGCAGGGTGCAACATCTACGGTGCAAGGTGCAACATCCGTCCAAAATGACGAAACAGTGCCGTACGACTTTGAGAAATTGGTGCATGGATTTGAAACGGAGCACTACCATGGTGCACCACTCTCCAGGTATGGTAAATCATAGAACAGCCACGGGGATCCTGTTTTACAGAAAAAATCCACGTGATGGAAAAACGAAGGATAAAAAACTTCCAAGACCCGATTGAGGTTCGGATAGGATTTTTTGGGTATGAAACTAACCAGTGACCGCTGAAAGCTGTCATAGCTGTAGAACTCATCGAGAGCTTTGTTTTGACAGGTTATCGCTCCAGTAACTCTAAACGAGCCAAGAGTTATGGCCCTCCGAAGAATCGATATCCACAGGGTGCAACATCTACGGTGCAAGGTGCAACATCCGTCCAAAATGACGAAACAGTGCCGTACGACTTTGAGAAATAGGTGCATGGATTTGAAATGGAGCACTACCATGGTGCACCACTCTCCTGTGATGGTACATCAAAGAACAGCCACGGGGATCCTGTTTTACAGAAAAAATCCACGTGACGGAAAAACGAAGGATAAAAAACTTCCAAGACCCGATTGAGGTTCGGTTAGGACTTTTTGGGTATGAAACTAACCAGTGACGTCTGAAAGCTGTCATAGCTTTAGAACTCACCGAGAGCTTCGTTTTGACCGGTTATCGCTCCCGTAACTCTAAACGAGCCAAGAGTTATGGCCCTCCGAAGAATCGATATCCACAGGGTGCAACATCTACGGTGCAAGGTGCAACATCCGTCCAAAATGACGAAACAGTGCCGTACGACTTTGAGAAATGGGTGCATGGATTTGAAATGGAGCACTACCATGGTGCACCACTCTCCAGTGATGGTACATCAAAGAACAACCACGGGGAACCTGTTTTACAGAAAAAATCCACGTGACGGAAAAACGAAGGATAAAAAACTTCCAAGACCCGATTGAGGTTCGGTTAGGACTTTTTGGGTATGAAACTAACCAGTGACGGCTGAAAGATGTCATAGATGTAGAACTCACCGAGAGCTTCGTTTTGACTGGTTATCGCTCCCGTAACTCTAAACGAGCCAAGAGTTATGGCCCTCCGAAGAATCGATATCCACAGGGTGCAACATCTACGGTGCAAGGTGCAACATCCGTCCAATATGACGAAATAGTGCCATACGACTTTGAGAAATGGGTGCATGGATTTGAAAAGGAGCACTACCATGGTGCACCGCTCTCCAGCGATGGTAAATCATAGAACAGCCGCGGGGATCCTGTTTTACAGAACAAATCCACGTGACGGAAAAACGAAGGATAAAAAACTTCCAAGACCCGATTGAGATTCGGTTAGGACTTTTTGGGTATGAAACTAACCAATGACGGCTGAAAGCTGTCATAGCTGTAGAACTCACCGAGAGCTTCGTTTTGACTTGTTATCGCTCCTGTAACTCTAAACGACCCAAGAGTTATGGCCCTCCGAAGAATCGATATCCACATGGTGCAACATCTACGGTGCAAGGTGCAACATCCGTCCAAAATGATGAAACAGTGCCGTACGACTTTGAGAAATGGGTGCATGGTTTTGAAAAGGAGCACTACCATGGTGCACCGCTCTCCAGCGATGGTAAATCATAGAACAGCCACGGGGATCCTGTTTTACAGAACAAATCCACGTGACGGAAAAACGAAGGATAAAAAACTTCCAAGACCAGGTTGAGGTTCGTTTAGGATTTTTTGGGTATGAAACTAACCAGTGACGGCTGAAAGCCGTCATAGCTGTAGAACTCATCGAGAGCTTTGTTTTGACTGGTTATCGCTCCCGTAACTCTAAACGAGCCAAGAGTTATGGCCCTCCAAAGAATCGATATCCACAGGGTGCAACATCTACGGTGCAAGGTGCAACATCCGTCCAAAATGACGAAATAGTGCCGTACGACTTTGAGAAATGGGTGCATGCATTTGAAACGGAGCACTACCGTGGTGCACCACTCTCCAGGTATGGTAAATCATAGAACAGTCACGGGGATCCTGTTTTACAGAAAAAATCCACGTGACGGAAAAACAATGGATAAATAACTTACAATGCCCGATTGAGGTTCGGTTAGGATTTTTTGGGTATGAAACTAACCAGTGACGGCTGAAAGCCGTCATAGCTGTAGAACTCATCGAGAGCTTTGTTTTGACTGGTTATCGCTCCCGTAACTCTAAACGAGCCAAGAGTTATGGCCCTCCGAAGAATCGATATCCACAGGGTGCAACATCTATGGTGCAAGGTGCAACATCCATCCAAAATGATGAAACAGTGCAGTACGACTTTGAGAAATGGGTGCATGGATTTGAAACGTAGCATTACCATGGTGCACCACTCTCCAGTGATGGTACATCAAAGAACAGCCATGGGGATCCTGTTTTACAGAAAAAATCCACGTGACGGAAAAACGAAGGATAAAAAACTTCCAAGACCCGATTGAGGTTCGGTTAGGACTTTTTGGGTATGAAACTAACCAGTGACGGCTGAAAGCTGTCATAGCTGTAGAACTCACCAAGAGCTTCGTTTTGACTGGTTATCGCTCCCGTAACTCTAAATGAGCCAAGAGTTATGGCCCTCCGAAGAATCGATATCCACAGGGTGCAACATCTACGGTGCAAGGTGCAACATCCGTCCAAAATGACGAAACAGTGCCGTACGACTTTGATAAATGGGTGCATGGATTTGAAAAGGAGCACTACCATGGTGCACCGCTCTCCAGCGATGGTAAATCATGGAACAACCACGGGGATCCTGTTTTACAGAGCAAATCCACGTGACGGAAAAACGAAGGATAAAAAACATCCAAGACCCGGTTGAGGTTCGGTTAGGATTTTTTGGGTATGAAACTAACCAGTGGCGGCTGAAAGTTGTCACAGCTGTAGAACTCACCGAGAGCTTCGTTCTGACTGGTTATCGCTCCCGTAACTCTAAACGTGCCAAGAGTTATGGCCCTCCGAAGAATCGATATCCACAGGGTGCAACATCTACGGTGCAAGGTGCAACATCCGTCCAAAATGACGAAACAGTGCCGTACGACTTTGAGAAATTGGTGCATGGATTTGAAACGGAGCACTACCATGGTGCACCACTCTCCAGGTATGGTAAATCATAGAACAGCCACGGGGATCCTGTTTTACAGAAAAAATCCACGTGACGGAAAAACGAAGGATAAAAAACATCCAAGACCCGATTGAGGTTCGGATAGGATTTTTTGGGTATGAAACTAACCAGTGACCGCTGAAAGCTGTCATAGCTGTAGAACTCATCGAGAGCTTTGTTTTGACAGGTTATCGCTCCCGTAACTCTAAACGAGCCAAGAGTTATGGCCCTCCGAAGAATCGATATCCACAGGGTGCAACATCTACGGTGCAAGGTGCAACATCCGTCCAAAATGACGAAACAGTGCCGTACGACTTTGAGAAATTGGTGCATGGATTTGAAACGGAGCACTACCATGGTGCACCACTCTCCAGGTATGGTAAATCATAGAACAGCCACGGGGATCCTGTTTTACAGAAAAAATCCACGTGATGGAAAAACGAAGGATAAAAAACTTCCAAGACCCGATCGAGGTTCGGATAGGATTTTTTGGATATGAAACTAACCAGTGACGGCTGAAAGCTGTCATAGCTGTAGAACTCATCGAGAGCTTTGTTTTGACTGATTATCGCTCCCGTAACACTAAACGAGCCAAGAGTTATGGCCCTCCGAAGAATCGGTATCCACAGGGTGCAACATCTACGGTGCAAGGTGCAACATCCGTCCAAAATGATGAAACAGTGTCGTACGACTTTGAGAAATGGGTGCATGGATTTGAAACGGAGCACTACCATGGTGCACCACTCTCCAGTGATGGTACATCAAAGAACAGCCACGGGGAACCTGTTTTACAGAAAAAATCCACGTGATGGAAAAACGAAGGATAAAAAACTTCCAAGACCCGATTGAGGTTCGGTTAGGACTTTTTGGGTATGAAACTAACCAGTGACAGCTGAAAGCTGTCATAAATGTAGAACTCACCGATAGCTTCGTTTTGACTGGTTATCGCTCCCGTAACTCTAAACGAGCCAAGAGTTATGGCCCTTCGAAGAATCGATATCCACAGGGTGCAACATCTACGGGGCAAGGTGCAACATCCGTCCAAAATGACGAAATAGTGCCGTACGACTTTGAAAAATGGGTGCATGGATTTGAAAAGGAGCACTACCATGGTGCACCGCTCTCCAGCGATGGTAAATCATAGAACAGCCACGGGGATCCTGTTTTACAGAACAAATCCACGTGACGGAAAAACGAAGGATAAAAAACTTCCAAGACCTGGTTGAGGTTCGGTTAGGATTTTTTGGGTATGAAACTAACCAGTGACGGCTGAAAGCTGTCATAGCTGTAGAACTCACCGAGAGCTTCGTTTTGACTGGTTATCGCTCCCGTAACTCTAAACGAGCCAAGAGTTATGGCCCTCCGAAGAATCGATATCCACAGGGTGCAACATCTACGGTGCGAGGTGCAACATCCGTCCAAAATGACGAAACAGTGCCGTACGACTTTGAGAAATTGGTTCATGGATTTGAAACGGAGCACTACCATGGTGCACCACTCTCCAGGTATGGTAAATCATAGAACAGCCACGGGGATCCTGTTTTATAGAAAAAATCCATGTGATGGAAAAACGAAGGATAAAAAACTTCCATGACCCGATTGAGGTTCGGATAGGATTTTTTGGGTATGAAACTAACCAGTGACGGCTGAAAGCTGTCATAGCTGTAGAACTCATCGAGAGCTTTGTTTTGACTGGTTATCGATCCCGTAACTGTAAACGAGCCAAGAGTTATGGCCCTCCGAAGAATCGTTATCCAAAGGGTGCAACATCTACGGTGCTAGGTGCAACATCCGTCCAAAATGACGAAACAGTGCCGTACGACTTTGAGAAATAGGCACATGGATTTGAAATGGAGCACTACCATGGTGCACCACTCTCCTGTGATGGTACATCAAAGAACAGCCACGGGGATCCTGTTTTACAGAAAAAATCCACGTGACGGAAAAACGAAGGATAAAAAACTTCCAAGACCCGATTGAGGTTCGGTTAGGACTTTTTGGGTATGAAACTAACCAGTGACGTCTGAAAGCTGTCATAGCTTTAGAACTCACCGAGTGCTTCGTTTTGACTGGTTATCGCTCCCGTAACTCTAAACGAGCCAAGAGTTATGGCCCTCCGAAGAATCGATATCCACAGGGTGCAACATCTACGGTGCAAGGTGCAACATCCGTCCAAAATGATGAAACAGTGCCGTACGACTTTGAGAAATGGGTGCATGGATTTGAAAAGGAGCACTACCATGGTGCACCGCTCTCCAGCGATGGTAAATCATAGAACAGCCATAGGGATCCTGTTTTACAGAACAAATCCACGTGACGGAAAAACGAAGGATAAAAAACTTCCAAGACCAGGTTGAGATTCGGTTAGGATTTTTTGGGTATGAAACTAACCAATGACGGCTGAAAGCTGTCATAGCTATAGAACTCATCGAGAGCTTTGTTTTGACTGGTTATCGCTCCCGTAACTCTAAACGAGCCAAGAGTTATGGCCCTCCGAAGAATCGATATCCACAGGGTGCAACATCTACGGTGCAAGGTGCAACATCCGTCCAAAATGACGAAACAGTGCCGTACGACTTTGAGAAATTGGTGCTTGGATTTGAAACGGAGCACTACCATGGTGCACCACTCTCCAGGTATGGTAAATCATAGAACAGCCACGGGGATCCTGTTTTACAGAAAAAATCCACGTGACGGAAAAACGAAGGATAAAAAACTTCCAAGACCCGATTGAGGTTCGGAGAGGATTTTTTGGGTATGAAACTAACCAGTGACGGCTGAAAGCTGTCATAGCTGTAGAACTCATCGAGAACTTTGTTTTGACTGGTTATCGCTCCCGTAACTCTAAACGAGCCAAGAGTTATGGCCCTCCGAAGAATCGATATCCACAGGGTGCAACATCTACGGTACAAGGTGCAACATCCGTCCAAAATGACGAAACAGTGCAGTACGACTTTGAGAAATGGGTGCATGGATTTGAAACGGAGCACTACCATGGTGCACCACTCTCCAGTGATGGCACATCAAAGAACAGCCACGGGGATCCTATTTTACAGAAAAAATCCACGTGACGGAAAAACGAAGGATAAAAAACTTCCAAGACCCGATTGAGGTTCGGTTAGGACTTTTTGGGTATGAAACTAACCAGTGACGGCTGAAAGCTGTCATAGCTGTAGAACTCACCGGGAATTTCGTCTTGACTGGTTGTCGCTCCCGTAAATCTAAACGAGCCAAGAGTTATGGCCCTCCGAAAAATCGATATCCACAGGGTGCAACATCTACGGTGCAAGGTGCAACATCCGTCCAAAATGACGAAACAGTGCCGTACGACTTTGAGAAATGGGTACATGGGTTTGAAAAGGAGCACTACCATGGTGCATCGCTCTCTAGTGATGATAAATCATAGAACAACCATGGGGATCCTGTTTTACAGAACAAATCCACGTGACGGAAAAACGAAGGATAAAAAACTTCCAAGACCCGGTTGAGGTTCGGTTAGGATTTTTTGGGTATGAAACTAACCAGTGACGGCTGAAAGCTGTCATAGCTGTAGAACTCATCGAGAGATTTGTTTCGACTAGTTATCGCTCCCGTAACTCTAAACGAGCCAAGAGTTATGGCCCTCCGAAGAATCGATATCCACAGGGTGCAACATCTACGGTGCAAGGTGCAACATCCGTCCAAAATGACGAAACAGTGCTGTACGACTTTGAGAAATGGGTGCATGGATTTGAAACGGAGCACTACCATGGTGCACCACTCTCCAGTGATGGTACATCAAAGAACAGCCACGGTGATCCTGTTTTACAGAAAAAATCCACGTGACGGAAAAACGAAGGATAAAAAACTTCCAAGACCCGATTGAGGTTCGGTTAGGACTTTTTGGGTATGAAACTAACCAGTGACGGCTGAAAGCTGTCATAGCTGTAGAACTCACCGAGAGCTTCGTTTTGACTGGTTATCCTCCCGTAACTCTAAACGAGCCAAGAGTTATGGCCCTCCGAAGAATCGATATCCACAGGGTGCAACATCTACGGTGCAAGGTGCAACATCTGTCCAAAATGACGAAACAGTGCCGTACGACTTTGAGAAATGGGTGCATGGATTTGAAAAGGAGCACTACCATGGTGCACCGCTCTCCAGCAATGGTAAATCATAGAACAGCAACGGGGATCCTGTTTTACAGAACAAATCCACGTGACGGAAAAACGAAGGATAAAAAACTTCCAAGACCCGGTTGAGGTTCGGTTTGGATTTTTTGGGTATGAAACTAACCAGTGACGGCTGAAAGCTGTCACAGCTGTAGAACTCACCAAGAGCTTCGTTTTGACTGGTTATCGCTCCCGTAACTCTTAACAAGCCAAGAGTTATGGCCCTCCGAAGAATCGATATCCACAGGGTGCAACATCTACAGTGCAAGGTGCAACATCCGTCCAAAATGACGAAACAGTGCCGTACGACTTTGAGAAATTGGTGCATGGATTTGAAACGGAGCACTACCATGGCGCACCACTCTCCAGGTATGGTAAATCATAGAACAGCAACGGGGATCCTGTTTTACAGAAAAAATCAACGTGACGGAAAAACGAAGGATAAAAAACTTCCATGACCCGGTTGAGGTTCGGTTAGGATTTTTTGGGTATGAAACTAACCAGTGATGGCTGAAAGCTGTCACAGCTGTAGAACTCACCAAGAGCTTCGTTTTGACTGGTTATCGCTCCCGTAACTCTTAACAAGCCAAGAGTTATGGCCCTCCGAAGAATCGATATCCACAGGGTGCAACATCTACGGTGCAAGGTGCAACATCCGTCCAAAATGACGAAACAGTGCCGTACGACTTTGAGAAATTGGTGCATGGATTTGAAACGGAGCACTACCATGGTGCACCACTCTCCAGGTATGGTAAATCATAGAACAGCCACGGGGATCCTGTTTTACAGAAAAAAACCACGTGACGGAAAAACGAAGGATAAAAAACTTCCAAGACCCGATTGAGGTTCGAATAGGATTTTTTGGGTATGAAACTAACCTGTGACAGCTGAAAGCTGTCATGGCTGTAGAACTCATCGAGTGCTTTGTTTTGACTGGTTATCGCTCCCGTAACTCTAAACGAGCCATGAGTTATGGCCCTCCGAAGAATCGATATCCACAGGATGCAACATCTACGGTGCAAGGTGCAACATCCGTCCAAAATGACGAAACAGTGCCGTACGACTTTGAGAAATTGGTGCACGGATTTGAAACGGAGCACTACCATGGTGCACCACTCTCCAGGTATGGTAAATCATAGAACAGCCACGGGGATCCTATTTTACAGAAAAAATCCACGTGACGGAAAAACGAAGGATATAAAACTTCCTAGACCCGATTGAGGTTCGGATAGGATTTTTTGGGTATGAATCTAACCAGTGACCGCTGAAAGCTGTCATAGCTGTAGAACTCATCGAGAGCTTTGTTTTGACAGGTTATCGCTCCCGTAACTCTAAACGAGCCAAGAGTTATGGCCCTCCGAAGAATCGATATCCACAGGGTGCAACATCTACGGTGCAAGGTGCAACATCCGTCCAAAATGACGAAACAGTGCCGTACGACTTTGAGAAATTGGTGCATGGATTTGAAACGGAGCACTACCATGGTGCACCACTCTCCAGGTACGGTAAATCATAGAACAGCCACGGGGATCCTGTTTTACAGAAAAAATCCACGTGACGGAAAAACGAAGGATAAAAAACTTCCAAGACCCGATTGAGGTTCGGATAGGATTTTTTGGGTATGAAACTAACCAGTGACGGCTGAAAGCTGTCATAGTTGTAGAACTCATCGAGAGCTTTGTTTTGACTAGTTATCGCTCCCGTAACTCTAAACGAGCCAAGAGTTATGGCCCTCCGAAGAATCGATATCCACAGGGTGCAACATCTACGGTGCAAGGTGCAACATCCGTCCAAAATGACGAAACAGTGCCGTACGACTTTGAGAAATGGGTGCATGGATTTGAAACGGAGCACTACCATGGTGCACCACTCTCTAGTGATGGTACATCAAAGAACAGCCACGGGGAACCTGTTTTACAGAAAAAATCCACGTGACGGAAAAACGAAGGATAAAAAACTTCCAAGACCCGATTGAGGTTCGGTTAGGACTTTTTGGGTATGAAACTAACCAGTGACGGCTGAAAGCTGTCATAGATGTAGAACTCACCGAGAGCTTCGTTTTGACTGGTTATTGCTCCCGTAACTCTAAACGAGCCAAGAGTTATGGCCCTCCGAAGAATCGATATCCACAGGGTGCAACATCTACGGTGCAAGGTGCAACATCCGTCCAAAATGACGAAACAGTACCGTACGACTTTGAGAAATTGGTGCATGGATCTGAAACGGAGCACTACCATGGTGCACCACTCTCCAGGTATGGTAAATCATAGAACATCCACGGGGATCCTGTTTTACAGAAAAAATCCACGTGACGGAAAAACGAAGGATAAAAAACTTCCAAGACCCGATTGAGGTTCGGATAGGATTTTTTGGGTATGAAACTAACCAGTGACGGCTGAAAGCTGTCATAGCTGTAGAACTCATCGAGAGCTTTATTTTGACTGGTTATCGCTCCCGTAACTCTAAACGAGCCAAGAGTTATGGCCCTCCGAAGAATCGATATCCAAAGGGTGCAACATCTACGGTGCAAGGTGCAACATCCGTCCAAAATGACGAAACAGTGTCGTACGACTTTGAGAAATTGGTGCATGGATTTGAAACGGAGCACTACCATGGTGCAACACTCTCCAGTGATGGTACATCAAAGAACAGCCACGGGGAACCTGTTTTACAGAAAAAATCCACGTGACGGAAAAACGAAGGATAAAAAACTTCCAAGACCCGATTGAGGTTCGGTTAGGACTTTTTGGGTATGAAACTAACCAGTGATGGCTGAAAGATGTCATAGATGTAGAACTCACCGAGAGCTTCGTTTTGACTGGTTATCGCTCCCGTAACTCTAAACGAGCCAAGAGTTATGGACCTCCGAAGAATCGATATCCACAGGGTGCAACATCTACGGTGCAAGGTGCAACATCCGTCCAAAATGACGAAACAGTACCGTACGACTTTGAGAAATTGGTGCATGGATTTGAAACGGAGCACTACCATGGTGCACCACTCTCCAGGTATGGTAAATCATAGAACAGCCACGGGGATCCTGTTTTACAGAAAAAATCCACGTGACGGAAAAACGAAGGATAAAAAACTTCCAAGACCCGATTGAGGTTCGGATAGGATTTTTTGGGTATGAAACTAACCAGTGACGGCTGAAAGCTGTCATAGCTGTAGAACTCATCGAGAGCTTTATTTTGACTGGTTATCGCTCCCGTAACTCTAAACGAGCCAAGAGTTATGGCCCTCCGAAGAATCGATATCCAAAGGGTGCAACATCTACGGTGCAAGGTGCAACATCCGTCCAAAATGACGAAACAGTGTCGTACGACTTTGAGAAATTGGTGCATGGATTTGAAACGGAGCACTACCATGGTGCACCACTCTCCAGGTATGGTAAATCATAGAACAGCCACGAGGATCATGTTTTACAGAAAAAATCCACGTGACGGAAAAACGAAGGATAAAAAACTTCCAAGACCCGATTGAGGTTCAGATAGGATTTTTTGGGTATGAAACTAACCAGTGACCGCTGAAAGCTGTCATAGTTGTAGAACTCATCGAGAGCTTTGTTTTGACAGGTTATCGCTCCCGTAACTCTAAACGAGCCTAGAGTTATGGCCCTCCGAAGAATCGATATCCACAGGGTGCAACATCTACGGTGCAAGGTGCAACATCCGTCCAAAATGACGAAACAGTGCCGTACGACTTTGAGAAATTGGTGCATGGATTTGAAACGGAGCACTACCATGGTGCAAAACTCTCCAGGTATGGTAAATCATAGAACAGCCACGGGGATCCTGTTTTACAGAAAAAATCCACGTGACGGAAAAACGAAGGATAAAAAACTTCCAAGACCCGATTGAGGTTCGGATAGGATTTTTTGGGTATGAAACTAACTAGTCACGGCTGAAAACTGTCATAGCTGTAGAACTCATCGAGAGATTTGTTTTGACTGGTTATCGCTCCCGTAAATCTAAACGAGCCAAGACTTATGGCCCTCCGAAGAATCGATATCCACAGGGTGCAACATCTACGGTGCAAGGTGCAACATCCGTCCAAAATGACGAAACAGTGCCGTACGACTTTGAGAAATGGGTGCATGGATTTGAAACGGAGCACTACCATGGGGCACCACTCTCCAGTGATGGTACATCAAAGAACAGCCACGGTTATCCTGTTTTACAGAAAAAATCCACGTGACGGAAAAACGAAGGATAAAAAACTTCCAAGACCCGATTGAGGTTCGGTTAGGACTTTTTGCGTTTGAAACTAACCAGTGACGGCTGAAAGCTGTCATAGCTATAGAACTCACCGAGAGCTTGGTTTTGACTGATTATCCTCCCGTAACTCTAAACGAGCCAAGAGTTATGGCCCTCCGAAGAATCGATATCCACAGGGTGCAACATCTACGGTGCAAGGTGCAACATCCGTCCAAAATGACGAAACAGTGCCGTACGACTTTGAGAAATGGGTGCATGGATTTGAAAAGGAGCACTACCATGGTGCACCGCTCTCCAGCGATGGTAAATCATAGAACAGCCACGGGGATCCTGTTTTACAGAACAAATCCACGTGACGGAAAAACGAAGGATAAAAAGTTCCAAGACCCGGTTGAGGTTCGGTTAGGATTTTTTGGGTATGAAACTAACCAGTGACGGCTGAAAGCCATCACAGCTGTAGAACTCACCAAGAGCTTCGTTTTGACTGGTTATTGCTCCCGTAACTCTTAACGAGCCAAGAGTTATGGCCCTCCGAAGAATCGATATCCACAGGGTGCAACATCTACGGTGCAAGGTGCAACATCCGTCCAAAATGACGAAACAGTGCCGTACGACTTTGAGAAATTGGTGCGTGGATTTGAAATGGAGCACTACCATGGTGCACCACTCTCCAGTATGGTAAATCATAGAACAGCCACGGGGATCCTGTTTTACCGAAAAAATCGACGTGACGGAAAAACGAAGGATAAAAAACTTCCAAGACCCGATTGAGGTTCGGATAGGATATTTTGGGTATGAAACTAACCAGTGACGGCTGAGAGCTGTCAAAGCTGTAGAACTCATCGAGAGCTTCGTTTTGACTGGTTATCGCTCCCGTAACTCTAAACGAGCCGTGAGTTATGGCCCTCCGAAGAATCGATATCCACAGGGTGCAACATCTACGGTGCAAGGTGCAACATCCGTCCAAAATGACGAAACAGTGCCGTACGACTTTGAGAAATTGGTGCATGGATTTGAAACAGACCACTACCATGGTGCACCACTCTCCAGGTATGGTAAATCATAGAACAGCCACGGGGATCCTGTTTTACAGAAAAAATCCACGTGACGGAAAAACGAAGGATAAAAAACTTCTAAGACCCGATTGAGGTTCGGATAGGATTTTTTGGGTATGAAACTAACCAGTGACGGCAGAAAGCCGTCTTAGCTGTAGAACTTATCGAGAGCTTTGTTTTGACTGGTTATCGCTCCCGTAACTCTAAACGAGCCAAGAGTTATGGCCCTCCGAAGAATCGATATCCACAGGGTGCAACATCTACGGTGCAAGGTGCAACATCCGTCCAAAATGACGAAACAGTGCCGTACGACTTTGAGAAATGGGTGCATGGATTTGAAATGGAGCACTACCATGGTGCACCACTCTCCAGTGATGGTACATCAAAGAACAGCCACGGGGAACCTGTTTTACAGAAAAAATCCACGTGACGGAAAAACGAAGGATAAAAAACTTCCAAGACCCGATTGAGGTTCGGTTAGGACTTTTTGGGTATGAAACTAACCAGTGACGGCTGAAAGCTTTCATAGCTATAGAACTCACCGAGAGCTTCGTTTTGACTAGTTATCGCTCCCGTAACTCTAAACGAGCCAAGAGTTATGGCCCTCCGACGAATCAATATCCACAGGGTGCAACATCTACGGTGCAAGGTGCAACATCCGTCCAAAATGACGAAACAGTGCCGTACGACTTTGAGAAACTAGTGCATGGATTTGAAACGGAGCACTACCATGGTGCACCACTCTCCAGGTATGGTAAACCATAGAACAGCCACGAGGATCCTGTTTTACAGAAAAAATCCACGTGACGGAAAAACGAAGGATAAAAAACTTTCAAGACCCCATTGATGTTCGGATAGGATTTTTTGGGTGTGAAACTAACCAGTGACGGCTGAAAGCTGTCATAGCTGTAGAACTCATCGAGAGCTTTGTTTCGACTGGTTATCGCTCCCGTAACTCTAAACGAGCCAAGAGTTATGGCCCTCCGAAGAATCGATATCCACAGGGTGCAACATTACGGTGCAAGGTGCAACATCCGTCCAAAATGACGAAACAGTGCCGTACGACTTTGAGAAATGGGTGCATGGATTTGAAATAGAGCACTACCATGGTGCACCACTCTCCAGTGATGGTACATCAAAGAACATCCACGGGGATCTTGTTTTACAGAAAAAATCCACATGACGGAAAAACGAAGGATAAAAAACTTCCAAGACCCGATTAAGGTTCGGTTAGGACTTTTTGGGTATGAAACTAACCAGTGACGGCTGAAAGCTGTCATAGTTGTAGAACTCACCGAGAGCTTCGTTTTGACTGGTTATCGCTCCCGTAACTCTAAACGAGCCAAGAGTTATGGCCCTCCGAAGAATCGATATCCATCGGGTGCAACATCTACGGTGCAAGGTGCAACATTCGTGCAAAATGATGAAACAGTGTCGTACGACTTTGAGAAATGGGTGCATGGATTTGAAAAGGAGCACTACCATGGTGCACCGCTCTCCAGCGATGGTAAATCATAGAACAGCCACGGGGATCCTGTTTTACAGAACAAATCCACGTGACGGAAAAACGAAGGATAAAAAACTTCCAAGACCCGGTTGAGGTTCGGTTGGGATTTTTTGGGTATGAAACTAACCAGTGACGGCTGAAAGCGGACACAGCTGTAGAACTCACCGAGAGCTTCGTTTTGACCGGTTATCGCTCCGGTAACTCTAAACGAGCCAAGAGTTATGGCGCTCCGAAGAATCGATATCCACAGGGTGCAACATCTACGGTGCAAGGTGCAACATCCGTCCAAAATTACGAAACAGTGCCGTACGACTTTGAGAAATTGGTGCATGGATTTGAAATGGAGCACTACCATGGCACACCACTCTCCAGGTATGGTAAATAATAGAACAGCCACGGGGATCCTGTTTTACAGAAAAAATCCACGTGACGGAAAAACGAAGGATAAAAAACTTCCAAGACCGGATTGAGGTTCGGATAGGATTTCTTGGGTATGAAACTAACCAGTGACGGCTGAAAGCCGTCATAGCTGTAGAACTCATCGAGAGCTTCGTTTTGACTGGTTATCGCTCCCGTAACTCTAAACGAGCCGAGAGTTATGGCCCTCCGAAGAATCGATATCCACAGGGTGCAACATCTACGGTGCAAGGTGCAACATCCGTCCAAAATGACGAAACAGTGCCGTACGAATTTGAGAAATTGGTGCATGGATTTAAAACGGAGCACTACCATGGTGCACCACTCTCCAGGTATGGTAAATCATAGAACAACCACGGGGATCCTGTTTTACAGAAAAAATCCACGTGATTGAAAAACGAAGGATAAAAAACTTCCAAGACCCGATTGAGGTTCGGATAGGATTTTTTGGGTATGAAACTGACCAGTGACGGCTGAAAGCTGTAATAGCTGTAGAACTCATCGAGAGCTTCGTTTTGACTGGTTATCGCTCCCGTAACTCTAAACGAGCCAAGAGTTATGGCCCTCCGAAGAATCGATATCCACAGGGTGCAACATCTACGGTGCAAGGTGCAACATCCGTCCAAAATGACGAAACAGTGTCGTACGACTTTGAGAAATTGGTGCATTGATTTGAAACGGAGCACTACCATGGTGCACCACTCTCCAGGTACGGTAAATCATAGAACAGCCACGGGGATCCTGTTTTACAGAAAAAATCCACGTGACGGAAAAACGAAGGATAAAAAACTTCCATGACCCGATTGAGGTTCGGATAGGATTTTTTGGCTATGAAACTAACCAGTGACGGCTGAAAGCTGTCATAGCTATAGAACTCATCGAGAGCTTTGTTTTGACTGGTTATCGCTCCCGTAACTCTAAACGAGCCAAGAGTTATGGCCCTTCGAAGAATCGATATCCACAGGGTGCAACATCTACGGTGCAAGGTGCAACATCCGTACAAAATGACGAAACAGTGTCGTACGACTTTGAGAAATGGGTGCATGGATTTGAAACGGAGCACTACCATGGTGCACCACTCTCCAGTGATGGTACATCAAAGAACAGCCACGGGGAACCTGTTTTACAGAAAAAATCCACGTGACGGAAAACGAAGGATAAAAAACTTCCAAGACCCGATTGAGGTTCGGTTAGGACTTTTTGGGTATGAAACTAACCAGTGACGGCTGAAAGCTGTCATAGCTATAGAACTCACCGAGAGCTTCGTTTTGACTGGTTATCGCTCCCGTAACTCTAAACGAGCCAAGAGTTATGGCCCTCCGAAGAATCGATATCCACAGGGTGCAACATCTACGGTGCAAGGTGCAACATCCGTCCAAAATGACGAAACAGTGCCGTACGACTTGGAGAAATTGGTGCATGGATTTGAAACGGAGCACTACCATGGTGCACCACTCTCCAGGTATGGTAAATCATAGAACAGCCACGGGGATGCTGTTTTGCAGAAAAAATCCACGTGACGGAAAAACGAAGGATAAAAAACTTCCAAGACCCGATTGAGGTTCGGATAAGATTTTTTGGGTATGAAACTAACCAGTGACGGCTGAAAGCGGTCATTGCTGTAGAACTCATCGAGAGCTTTGTTTTGACTGGTTATCGCTCCGTAACTCTAAACGAGCCAAGAGTTATGGCCCTCCGAAGAATCGATATCCACAGGGTGCAACATCTACGGTGCAAGGTGCAACATCCGTCCAAAATGACGAAACAGTGCCGTACGACTTTGAGAAATTGGTGCATGGATTTGAAACAGAGCACTACCATGGTGCACCACTCTCCAGGTATGGTAAATCATAGAACAGCCACGGGGATCCTGTTTTACAGAAAAAATCCACGTGACGGAAAAACGAAGGATAAAAAACTTCCAAGACCCGATTGAGGTTCGGATAGGATTTTTTGGATATGAAACTAACCAGTGACGGCTGAAAGCTGTCATAGCTGTAGAACTCATCGAGAGCTTTGTTTTGACTGGTTATCGCTCCCGTAACTCTAAACGAGCCAAGAGTTATGGCACTCCGAAGAATCGATATCCACAGGGTGCAACATCTACGGTGCAAGGTGCAACATCCGTCCAAAATGACGAAACAGTGCCGTACGACTTTGAGAAATGGGTGCATGGATTTGAAAAGGAGCACCACCATGGTGCACCGCTCTCCAGCGATGGTAAATCATAGAACAGCCACGGGGATCCTGTTTTACAGAACAAATCCACGTGACGGAAAAACGAAGGATAAAAAACTTCCAAGACTCGGTTGAGGTTCGGTTAGGATTTTTTGGGTATGAAACTAACCATTGACGGCTGAAAGCTGTCATAGCTGTAGAAGTCACCGAGAGTTCCGTTTTGACTGGTTATCGCTCCCGTAACTCTAAACGAGCCAAGAGTTATGGCCCTCCGAAGAATCGATATCCACAGGGTGCAACATCTACGGTGCAAGGTGCAA
Source organism: Allium cepa (assembly GCA_030765085.1). Taxonomy (NCBI): domain Eukaryota; kingdom Viridiplantae; phylum Streptophyta; class Magnoliopsida; order Asparagales; family Amaryllidaceae; genus Allium; species Allium cepa. The sequence goes on from CM060943.1 coordinate 11,996,860, forward strand.
CATCCGTCCAAAATGACGAAACAGTGCCGTACGACTTTAAGAAAAGGGTGCATGGATTTGAAAAGGAGCACTACCATGGTGCACCGCTCTCCAGCGATGGTAAATCATAGAACAGACACGGGGATCCTGTTTTACAGAACAAATCCACGTGACAGAAAAACGAAAGATAAAAAACTTCCAAGACCCGGTTGAGGTTCGGTTAGGATTTTTGGGGTATGAAACTAACCAGTGACGGCTGAAAGCGGTCACAGCTGTAGAACTCACCGAGAGCTTCGTTTTGACTAGTTATCGCTCCCGTAATTCTAAACGAGCCAAGAGTTATGGCCCTCCGAAGAATCGATATCCACAGGGTGCAACATCTACGGTGCAAGGTGCAACATCCGTCCAAAATGACGAAACAGTGCCGTACGACTTTGAGAAATTGGTGCATGGATTTGAAACGAAGCACTACCATGGTGCACCACTCTCTAGGTATGGTAAATCATAGAACAGCCACGGGGATCCTGTTTTGCAGAAAAAATCCACGTGACGGAAAAACGAAGGATAAAAAACTTCCAAGACCCGATTGAGGTTCGGATAGGATTTTTTGGGTATGAAACTAACCAGTTACGGCTGAAAGATGTCATTGCTGTAGAACTCATCGAGAGCTTTGTTTTGACTGGTTATCGCTCCTGTAACTCTAAACGAGCCAAGAGTTATGGCCCTCCGAAGAATCGATATCCACAGGGTGCAACATCTACGGTGCAAGGTGCAACATCCGTCCAAAATGACGAAACAGTGCCGTACGACTTTGAGAAATTGGTGCATGGATTTGAAACGGAGCACTACCATGGTGCACCACTCTCCAGGTATGGTAAATCATAGAACAACCACGGGGATCTTGTTTTACAGAAAAAATCCACGTGACGGAAAAACGAAGGATAAAAAACTTCCAAGACCCGATTGAGGTTCGGATAGGATTTTTTGGGTATGAAACTAACCAGTGACGGCTGAAAGCTGTCATAGCTGTAGAACTCATCGAGAGCTTTGTTTTGACTGGTTATCGCTCCGTAACTCTAAACGAGCCAAGAGTTATGGCCCTCCGAAGAATCGATATCCACAGGGTGCAACATCTACGGTGCAAGGTGCAACATCCGTCCAAAATGACGAAACAGTGCCGTACGACTTTGAGAAATTGGTGCATGGATTTGAAACGGAGCACTACCATGGTGCACCACTCTCCAGGTATGGTAAATCATAGAACAGCCACGGAGATCCTGTTTTACAGAAAAAATCCACGTGACGGAAAAACGAAGGATAAAAAACTTCCAAGACCCGATTGAGGTTCGGATAGGATTTTTTGGATATGAAACTAACCAGTGACGGCTGAAAGCAGTCATAGCTGTAGAACTCATCGAGAGCTTTGTTTTGACTGGTTATCGCTCCCGTAAATCTAAACGAGCCAAGAGTTATGGCACTCCGAAGAATCGATATCCACAGGGTGCAACATCTACGGTGCAAGGTGCAACATCCGTCCAAAATGACGAAACAGTGTCGTACGACTTTGAGAAATGGGTGCATGGATTTGAAACGGAGCACTACCATGGTGCACCACTCTCCAGCGATGGTACATCATAGAACAGCCACGGGGATCCTGTTTTACAGAAAAAATCCACGTGACGGAAAAACGAAGGATAAAAAACTTCCAAGACCCAATTGAGGTTCGGTTAGGATTTTTTGGTTATGAAACTAACCAGTGACGGCTGAAAGCGGTCACAGCTGTAGAACTCACCGAGAGTTTCGTTTTGACTGGTTATCGCTCCCGTAACTCTAAACGAGCCAAGAGTTATGGCCCTCCGAAGAATCGATATCCACAGGGTGCAACATCTACGGTGCAAGGTGCAACATCCGTCCAAAATGACGAAACAGTGCTGTACGACTTTGAGAAATGGGTGCATGGATTTGAAACGGAACACTACCATGGTGCACCACTCTCCAGGTATGGTAAATCATAGAACAGTCACGGGGATCCTGTTTTACAGAACAAATCCACGTGACGGAAAAACGAAGGATAAAAAACTTCCAAGACCCGGCTGAGGTTCGGTTAGGATTTTTGGGGTATGAAACTAACCAGTGACGGCTGAAAGCGGTCACAGCTGTAGAACTCACCGAGAGCTTCGTTTTGACTGGTTATCGCTCACGTAATTCTAAACGAGCTAAGAGTTATGGCCCTCCGAAGAATCGATATCCACAGGGTGCAACATCTACGGTGCAAGGTGCAACATCCGTCCAAAATGACGAAACAGTGCCGCACGACTTTGAGAAATTGGTGCATGGATTTGAAACGGAGCACTACCATGGTGCACCACTCTCCAGGTATGGTAAATCATAGAACAGCCACGGGGATCCTGTTTTATAGAAAAAATCCACGTGACGGAAAAACGAAGGATAAAAAACTACGAAGACCCGATTAAGGTTCGGATAGGATTTTTTGGGTATGAAACTAACCAGTGACGGCTGAAAGCTGTCATAGCTGTAGAACTCATCGAGAGCTTTGTTCTGACTGGTTATCGCTCCCGTAACTCTAAACGAGCCAAGAGTTATGGCCCTCCGAAGAGTCGATATCCACAGGGTGCAACATCTACGGTGCAAGGTGCAACATCCGTCCAAAATGACGAAACAGTGCCGCACGACTTTGAGAATTGGGTGCATGGATTTGAAAAGGAGCACTACCATGGTGCACCGCTCTCCAGCGATGGTAAATCATAGAACAGCCACGGGGATCCTGTTTTACAGAACAAATCCACGTGACGGAAAAACGAAGGATAAAAAACTTCCAAGACTCGGTTGAGGTTCGGTTAGGATTTTTTGGGTATGAAACTAACCAGTGACGGCTGAAAGCTGTCATAGTTGTAGAAGTCACCGAGAGTTCCGTTTTGACTGGTTATCGCTCCCGTAACTCTAAACGAGCCAAGATTTATGGCCCTCCGAAGAATCGATATCCACAGGGTGCAACATCTACGGTGCAAGGTGCAACATCCGTCCAAAATGACGAAACAGTGCCGTACGACTTTGAGAAAAGGGTGCATGGATTTGAAAAGGAGCACTACCACGGTGCACCGCTCTCCAGCGATGGTAAATCATAGAACAGCCACGGGGATCCTGTTTTACAGAACAAATCCACGTGACGGAAAAACGAAGGATAAAAAACTTCGAAGACCCGGTTGAGGTTCGGTTAGGATTTTTGGGGTATGAAACTTACCAGTGACGGCTGAAAGCGGTCACAGCTGTAGAACTCACCGAGAGCTTCGTTTTGACTGGTTATCGCTCCCGTAACTCTAAACGAGCCAAGAGTTATGGCCCTCCGAAGAATCGATATCCACAGGGTGCAACATCTACGGTGCAAGGTGCAACATCCGTCCAAAATGACGAAACAGTGCCGTACGACTTTGAGAAATTGGTGCATGGATTTGAAACGGAGCACTACCATGGTGCACCACTCTCCAGGTATGGTAAATCATAGAACAGCCACGGGGATCCTGTTTTACAGAAAAAATCCACGTGACGGAAAAACGAAGGATAAAAAACTTCGAAGACCCGATTGAGGTTCGGGTAGGATTTTTTGGGTATGAAACTAACCAGTGACGGCTGAAAGCTGTCATAGCTGTAGAACTCATCGAGAGCTTTGTTTTGACTTGTTATCGCTCCCGTAACTCTAAACGAGCCAAGAGTTATGGCCCTCCGAAGAATCGATATCCACAGGGTGCAACATCTACGGTGCAAGGTGCAACATCCGTCCAAAATGGCGAAACAGTGCCGTACGACTTTGAGAAATGGGTGCATGGATTTGAAACGGAGCACTACCATGGTGCACCACTCTCCAGGTATGGTAAATCATAGAACAGTCACGGGGATCATGTTTTACAGAAAAAATCCACGTGACGGAAAAACGAAGGATAAATAACTTCCAAGACCTGATTGAGGTTCGGTTAGGATTTTTTGGGTATGAAACTAACCAGTGACGGCTGAAAGCTGTCATAGCTCTAGAACTCACCGAGAGCTTCGTTTTGACTGGTTATCGCTCCCGTAACTCTAAACGAGCCAAGAGTTATGGCCCTCCGAAGAATCGATATCCACAGGGTGCAACATCTACGGTGCAAGGTGCAACATCCGTCCGAAATGACGAAATAGTGCCGTACGACTTTGAGAAATTGGTGCATGGATTTGAAACGGAGCACAACCATGGTGCACCACTCTCCAGGTATGGTAAATCATAGAACAACCACAGGGATCCTGTTTTACAGAAAAAATCCACGTGACGGAAAAACGAAGGATAAAAAACTTCCAAGATTGAGGTTTGGTTAGGATTTTTTGGGTATGAAACTTACCAGTGATGGCTGAAAGCTGTCATAGCTCTAGAACTCACCGAGAGCTTCGTTTTGACTGGTTATCGCTCCCGTAACTGTAAACGAGCCAAGAGTTATGGCTCTGCGAAGAATCGATATCCACAAGGTGCAACATCTACGGTGCAAGGTGCAACATCCGTCCAAAATGACGAAACAGTGCCGTACGACTTTGGGAAATGAGTGCATGGATTTGAAACGGAGCACTACCATGGTGCACCACTCTCCAGTGATGGTACATCATAGAACAGCCACGGGGATCCTGTTTTACCGAAAAAATCCACGTGACGGAAAAACGAAGGATAAAAAACTTCCAAGACCCGATTGAGGTGCGGTTAGGATTTTTTGGTTATGAAACTAACCAGTGACGGCTGAAAGCTGTCATAGCTGTAGAACTCACCGAGAGTTTCGTTTTGGCTGGTTATCGCTTCCGTAACTCTAAACGAGCCAAGAGTTATGTCCCTCCGAAGAATCGATATCCACAGGGTGCAACATCTACGGTGCAAGGTGCAACATCCGTCCTAAATGACGAAACAGTGCCGTACGTGTGACGACCGCCCATGACTCCCGCACCAAAACAAGAGAATAGAGCGCTGAAAGGCGTGCTAGGCAGCCATGGACGATAGTCAGGGTAAAATAAAACCGAAACTCCATCGTATAACTCACAGCGTATGGATAAAATACAATAGAGAAATATATAGTGAAGCTTCATAACTGAAAATCATCATATAAGCATCATAATAGTTTTATACAAACATGTGAATCATCCATACATCAAAGCCTCACTACATAACACTCAATCAAATATAGCAGCGGATACCCAGTACATATAAGAAATAATATGCAAAAGCTTCCTGCTCGTCTTCGTCATCATCAGCGTAGATCTCCAAGAACAGCACCTGTCACCTGCTACCTAGTCTGCCCATCCCAACATGGATGAACAGCCCAAGGTAATAAGAGGAGACATAAAACCTTGAGTCAGACAAAGTCTTAGTGAGCAGTAAATTAACTACCAAACGTACCAAAAGAGCATAAAGGATAAAAGGAATAGGAACCAAATCATCCCACTCCACCTCTTTCTACAGTGATAGCCCCCAGACACATACTAAGGAGAAGCAAACATAACATAGCAGACAATTAAGGTAAAGTAATAATCACTCGAGTCAAGGGCGATGTTTTCCAAATACAAACCCCCAAGGCCTAAACCAAGATCAGATAAGCACTCAGAAAATACCGCTCTTGAGACCGAATGATGATACAACCAAACATCCAAACATCCATGACTCTGGCTATCACTGTTATCCTTGCCTTGATTTCACCGTTAATTGAACGACCATCCGTCAAGGGCTAATGGTAACCCCGGTTCTAGACATAGCTCCGCACGTCATCGTGACCCGTGCCTAGGACTTACCTACTCTGCCCAGAGTACTCAACTACCTACCTGTAGTCTTTTGGGTGTCCCAACTACCTACCTGTAGTCGTTATGGGCGCCCCATGTACTCTTGCTTTTGAGCATGCTAGAACCTTCAACAACGATGAGATCCAAGCCTCCTAGTCATCCTCCTCGACGACTATTCTCATACTAGCTCAAGCTACCTCTCGAGCAATCCATTATCAACCAACTCGAACCATCCCTCGAGTTATCAACATGCTTGGAATGATCCCTGCCTGGATTACGCCAAGTCTACATCACATCATACTTCGCTTTATCACACCATAGCAAAGTCTCAACTCAACAACATGGTTTGCCTCATCGCATCATGGCAAAGTTCCATCTCAACATCATCCAATCCATACATATGAGCTTCAATATCCGCTACATATGTCTTAAGCAGCTTTCACCATTCAAGAGCCTCTTCCATAGCTTTTGAATCGTCTTTGACCATACTTGTCCAAATCTATCAACAAGATAACTCATTCACATCAATCAAACAAGGCAAACATTAATCCAAACAAATAAGTAGTAAATCAAGATCTAAATAGGCATTTCTAACTACAATGGAAATTTCGTAAATAAATGAGCATAGATCTAACATACATGAATCATGGGTTTTTAGCATAGATCTAACATTTGTAAATCATGGGTTTTGTCTCTACAACTAGATGAATGAACTTGCAAAAGTAAACATCTTCATAAGTAATGGATCTACACTTGGATCTAAGGAAAAATGCACAAAATCGCTATCTACAACACTCCAACAAACCATCAATCCAATACACTCCTTTGGGTCCGCGTGAGAGATAACTACCACTCACCAAATCACCTAAACACCTCAAAAACTATCAACTCCAGATCTGGACAGCGAAGAACAAAACTTGATCCGGCAAAATCTCGCTTTAATCGATGAAATCTCACTCAATCGGATGAAGATCTTCAACTTTGGCCCTTGAATCTTTGATCTTGATCTTCGATCTTGGATGGATGTTAGAACTAGATTGGAATGGGAAAAGGAGATGAAGAAATGTTGTAGTCGAGCTCTCAAAATGGCAGCACTTCGTTGCTTCAAAAACCGGTGCCAAAAAGTGAGCCAAACCACTCTATTTATACGCTGAAATCACCCCTTAGGTCGCCCAAATATTTAACTCGTATGCCCGGTTTTAGGTCGTTGCCGACCTAAGAAATCTCTGACCTAACTCTTAAGCATTCACGACTCAACCCCCTAAGTCGTGTACGACTCATCTCTCTACGACTTAACATGATGGCCGACTCAACGACTTAGCACTCCACACGACTCAGCCTACATGCGACTCACGACCTAACCCTAGCACAGGGTCTCAACGACTTATACTATAGCCGACTCAACGACCCAGCCCAAAGCCGACCTAACAACATACGCTGCTTTGCCGACTCAACTCCTTGCCGACTCAACACAACAGCCGACCTAACAAACCCTAAGCCAACGACCTACCTAACCTACCGACCTAACTACGCTACGACCTAAAAGATGACGACTTAACGACTAGGCCATAACTCGTCTACGACCTAACATCCTTAGGTCGGTCCATACTTAGGTCGATCAGAAACCATAACTCGAAACTGTTAGGTCGTTATCCCTAGGTCGCTAACTATCTTAGGTTTCTCTACCGACCTATCTACCTTAAGTCGTAAACACTAAACTCGGTCATCTCTTAACTCGTAACTCGTACACGACCTACCACTTAACTCGTGCACGACCTATCACTTTACACCACCAGGTTGCTAACCTTTAACTCGGTCCACACACTAAGTCATAGCATACTAACTCGCTAACTCTTAGGTCACTCACCAGTAGGTCGCTACCCCTATAGGTCGCTCCACTCGACCTAACCACTATTCGACCTAGCACTTTTAGTTTACTTACGACCTATCTTAACTCGTGATCACTAGGTCGCCTAACCCCTTAAGTCTTAGGTCGCTGCTCCTACTGACACGTTCACATGCTAACTCGTGAGTTGCCAGCAACCTTAGGTCGCCAACCGACCTAACTCCATCACGACCTAAACTAAGCCTTAACCTGAGCTAACTCTGGTTGACTCAACGATGCAAACGACCTAAAGACAATTATCTTACGATTAATCGACACGTAAAATACGGGTCGTTACATTCTCTCCCCCTTAGGAATTTCGCCCCCGAAATTCCAAACAAACGAGAGCAACCAAAAACTATCCTGCATGCCTACCATCCATAGCAACCAAAAATCCATGCATCCAATTCTAGTCTAGCATGCAGAATTCTAAGATTAGATCAAGATGCAAATTCATGAGATGTCACGACACCTTAGGGCCATACCTTGAAGAGTTCAGGATGAGCTGCCTTCACCCTCTCTTCCTCCTCCCATGTACAGTCGTTAACATCATCACTCCATTGTATCTTGAGCAACGTAATCGTCTTCCTCCTAAGCTGTTTCGTGTCGGTTCCAACAACACGAAGTGGCTTACGAGGTCTCGAAACAACTGGATCAATTTCTAAATATTCACAGCTATCGGCAGAAACCACCGTAGTTGGGTCGTGCACACACTTCCGTAGATAAGATACATGAAAAACATTGTGCACACCCGCCATCTTTTCCGGTAACTTCAATCTATAAGCGAGCTTTCCAATTCGCTCGATAATCGGGAATGGTCCAACAAATCTCGGAGTTAATTTTCCTTTCTTCCCGAATCTAATAACACTCTTCAATGGAGAAATCTTAACAAAAACCATATCACCTACGTCAAACTCCAAATCCTTACGACGATTATCGGCATAACTCTTCTGACGATCTTGGGCTGCCTTCATTCGTTGCCGAATGATCTCTATACACTCCGAAGTCTGTCGAATCATCTCTGGCCCAAGCATCAGCTTTTCTCTAGTTTCCAACCAACATGTTGGAGAATTACACGGTCTTCCATACAGTGCCTCATACGGTGCCATACCAATACTCGATTGATAACTGTTGTTATATGCCAATTCCACCAAATGAAGGTGATCTTCCCATGATCCTCCGAAGTCCAAAACACATGCCCTCAAGAGATCTTCCAAAACTCGGTTGACTCTCTCAGTCTGACCATCTGTTTGAGGGTGATAAGTTGTACTCAAACATAACTCGGTTCCCAAAACTTGCGGAAGCTCTTCCAAAATCCACTAGTGAACAATGGGTCTCGATCGCTCACTATACTCTTCGGAATACCATGGAATCGAACTATCCACTTGACATACAACTCAGCCAACTTCGATGCAGTCCTAGTTGATCGAACAGGAATACACCTTGCACTCTTGGTCAACTGATCTACTATGACCCAAATCCCTTCATTCCCTGCTCTGGTTCTAGGTAGGCCATCGATAAAATACATCGATACTTGCTCCCACTTCCATGTAGGAACCTCTAATGGCTGAAGTAATCCACTGGGCTTCTTCTGCTCAGCTTTCACCAACTGGCAGTTCATACACTTGGAAATAAAACTTCCAACATCTTTCTTCATACCTTCCCAGTAATAAGTTCTCTTCATATCCCAATACATCTTACTTCCACCTGGATGAATTGTCAACTTCGAGTGATGATTTTCCCTCAGAACGTCATCTCTCAATCCATCTATATCGGGAACAACTAATCGTCCTTGTTTACGAAGCCAACCATCTCGATCGACTTCGAATCCTTTAACCTTTCCTGGATTCAATCCAGATTCCAAATCACGGATAATCTTGACAAGCTCATCGTTTCGCTTTTGGCCCTCGCCAATTCTTTCCACAAGAGTAGGTCTTATCGATAAGTTTGCCAACATCTCAGGTTCTAATTCACATCTGGGCCTGAAATCAAATCCAGCCAAATACTCGAGACTCTTCCATTCCGAAAACATGGCTCCCAATCCTGCATGTCTTCGACTTAACGCATCAGCCACTGCTTTACCTTTTCCCGGAGTATAGGCTATACAAAAATCATACGATGCTAAAAACTCTAGCCACCGTTGCTGTCGAAGATTCAAATCCTTTTGGGAGAACAGATACTTCAACGACTTATGATCAGTAAACAACTCGAATCTAACTCCCAATAGGTAATGTCTCCACATCTTTAATGCAAAAACAATTGCCGCTAACTCCAAATCATGAGTCGGGTAATTCGTTTCATGCGGCTTCAGTTGTCGACTTGCATACGCAACAACTCTATCCTTCTGCATCAGCACTGCTCCAAGTCCAGCACGACATGCATCGGTGTAAACCACCATCTCATCATTCCCACTTGGAATAGTCAAAACAGGAGCACTCATCAGTCGCTCTTTCAGGATTTCAAAAGCTCGCTCACACTTATCATCCCATTCGAACACTTGGTTCTTCTTCGTCAATCCTGTCAATGGTGCAGCTATCTTGGAAAAGTCTTTGATAAACCGACGATAATATCCTGCTAATCCAAGAAAACTTCTTACATCAGATGCATTCTTAGGTCTAACCCAATCCTGGATTGCTGCCACCTTAGCGGGATCAACCGCTATTCCATTTCCAGAGATAACATGGCCTAAGAACCTCACTTCACTCTTCCAGAAGTGACACTTCGAAAACTTAGCCTTCAGTTGATGTTTCCGCCAGATTTCCAAAACAATCCTCAAGTGTGTCTTGTGTTCTTCTTTAGTTCTGGAGTAAATCAGAATATCATCCACGAACACAAGCACGAACTTGTTCAACTGATCTCTGAACACCCTATTCATAATATCCACAAAATATGCTGGTGCGTTAGTCAATCCAAACGGCATTACCAGCCACTCATAAAAACCGGATGGTGTCCTAAAAGCAGTCTTCGGAATACTATCCTTAGCCACTCTCAACTGGTGAAATCCCATTGCCAAATCCATCTGAGAAAACACCTTAGCCTCGTGAAGCTGATCAAACAAGTCATCTATTCTCGGCAATGGATACTTGTTCTTCTTAGTCACCTTATTCAGCTCACGATAATCGACACACAACCTTAACGATCCATCTGCCTTGGTTGCGAACACAACTGGTGCACCCCATTCGGACACACTTCTCCGAATGAATCCTTTCTGCAAAAGGTCATCCACTTGCATCTTCAACTCTTATTGTTCCCTAGCCGCCATCCGCCTAAGAGGCATCACAACTAGTCTGGCTCCCTCAACTAGATCGATACGAAACTCGATCTCCCTATGCGGCGGTAACCCTTTGACTTCGTCAAAGACATCCTCAAACCCATTCACAATAGGCACCGATGACAGTCCATCCCGTGGAACAACCAGCGAATACATGAAGCTCATGAAGACACCTTCTTCATGCTTACATCGTATCACAACCTTTCGCCCTTACACATTCCCGACTGTCACCTCCAGCCTCTCACAATCAATCCTTGCCACATACTTCCTAAGCCAGTCCATACCCAAAGTAATTCCGAACCCCACAAAGTTCAGAACAAAACAATCACAAACAAACGAGCAATCATGACTTGACACAACTAGGCCACGGCATAACATACACAAACAAGACGAACCCCCAACTGGATTAGTCACAACCAATGGCCTATCAACCATATCCGGTTTCAAACCTAACCGGCCTACCAAATCATCACAAACAAAAGAATGCGACGCTCCAGTATCAAACAACACTCTAACTGGAACACCACAAATAGAAAGAGTACCTTGAACCACCACACTCTTCCCCTTCTCTTCAGCAGTAGGAGCTTTCGAAGACGATGGAACAGCCCCCAAAGCATAAGATTTCACAATCTGCCTGTCTTTCCTTGGTTCTGGGCAATCCTTCTTAATATGTCCCAGCTTATCACAGTTGTAACACTTTCCCGGTACCTTGGGATTCTTACAATCTCTAGAGGGATGGCCCTTCTGCTGGCAGTTGTAGCAGATCACTTCGCCCTTCGGCTTCTTCTGGCCATCCTTACCCCTCTGTTGCTGCTGCTTCCTCTTCCTGTTTCCATTCTGCTGTGGTTTAGATCCTTCCTTGGTTACAGCAACAACATATACTTCCTTAGGAAACAAACTCTCGTGCCTGAGAGCTTTCTCCACAAGCTTCTCAAATGGATCGTCCAAGTGATCCACCAACTACCTCCCAAGATAAGCATCCAAACCGGTCACAAACTTCTCGTTCTTCTGGTAGGGAGAATCAATATACGATCTAGCATACTTGGACAAAGCCTCAAACTCAGAAACATACTCAAGAACCGATCTTCCACCTTGCTTGAGCTCAACAAACTTCTTGAACAAAACAGATTTCTGAGCTATAGAGATGAACTTAGCCTCAAATCTGACTTGGAATTGCTCCCAAGTAATCTCTTCTTCTGAAGTATCGATGGTGATAGAGTTCCACCAATCAGCAGCTCTTCCCTGAAGTTGTCTCGATGCAAGCTTCATCTTAGTTGCATCCTCAATCCCTAAGTCACCAAAGATCCTTCGACATGCATCTATCCATCTTTGTACTTCAATGGTCGACTCTGTCCCCAAGAAAGCTTTTCCTCCAAGAGAAGTATAGTCCTTGCAAAGCTTAGCCAAATCCACCGGTCTTGGAGTTTGGACTTGAACTCCCACATCCACTGATGATCCTGAAGCTGGTATCCTCCTCATGATCGAAGTCATCATAGCCTCAAACATAGGAGCATAATCAACAGCTTCTCTAGCAGCACGGCTTTCCCTCGCAGCTTGTCACTCACTTCGACTCATCCTTAATATCTGTAAAAAGAATGATTAGAACACCTTAAGAAACAACTGCATAAGGAGTTCAAATCCTTCTAAACTACTATATTATATATAGTAATCATCCATCAAAATACAATACGTCTCTCATACGTAGTTACGTCAGCGAACGTTGGCTAAAATCCATTAACCAAAGCTCTGATACCAAATGTGACGACCGCCCATGACTCCCGCACCAAAACAAGAGAATAGAGCGTTGAAAGGCGTGCCAGGCAGCCATGGACGATAGTTAGGGTAAAATAAAACAGAAACTCCATAGTATAACTCACAGCGCATGGATAAAATACAATAGAGAAATATATAGTGAAGCTTCATAACAGAAAATCATCATATAAGCATCATAATAGTTTTATACAAACATGTGAATCATCCATACATCAAAGCCTCACTACATAACACTCAATCAAATACAGCAGCGGATACCCAGTACATATAAGAAATAATATGCAAAAGCCTCCTGCTCGTCTTCGTCATCCTCAGCGTAGATCTCCAAGAACAGCACCTGTCACCTGCTACCTAGTCTGCCCATCCCAACATGGATGAACAGCCCAAGGTAATAAGAGGAGACATAAAACCTTGAGTCAGACAAAGTCTTAGTGAGCAGTAAATTAACTACCAAACATACCAAAAGAGCATAAAGGATAAAAGGAATAGGAACCAAATCATCCCACTCCACCTCTTTCTACAGTGATAGCCCCCAGACACATACTAAGGAGAAGCAAACATAACATAGCAGACAATTGAGGTAAAGTAATAATCACTCGAGTCAAGGGCGATGTTTTCCAAATATAAACCCCCAAGGCCTAAACCAAGATCAGATAAGCACTCAGAAAATACCGCTCTTGAGACCGAATGATGATACAACCAAACATCCAAACATCCATGACTCTGGCTATCACTGTTATCCTTGCCTTGATTTCACCGTTAATTGAATGACAATCCGTCAAGGGCTAATGGTAACCCCGGTTCTAGACATAGCTCCGCACGTCATCGTGACCCGTGCCTAGGACTTACCTACTCTGCCCAGAGTACTCAACTACCTACCTGTAGTCTTTTGGGTGTCCCGACTACCTACCTGTAGTCGTTATGGGCGCCCCATGTACTCTTGCTTTTGAGCATGCTAGAACCTTCAACAACGATGAGATCCAAGCCTCCTAGTCATCCTCCTCGACGACTTTTCTCGTACTACCTCAAGCTACCTCTCAAGCAATCCATTATCAACCAACTCGAACCATCCCTCGAGTTATCAACATGCTTGGAATGATCCCTGCCTGGATTACGCCAAGTCTACATCACATCTTACTTTGCTTTATCACACCATAGCAAAGTCTCAACTCAACAACATGGTTTGCCTCATCGCATCATGGCAAAGTTCCATCTCAACATCATCCAATCCATACATATGAGCTTTAACATCCGCTACATATGTCTTAAGCAGCTTTCACCATTCAAGAGCCTCTTCCGTAGCTTTTGAATCATCTTTGACCATACTTGTGCAAATCTATCAACTAGATAACTCATTCACATCAATCAAACAAGGCAAACATTAATCCAAACAAATAAGTAGTAAATCAAGATCTAAATAGGCATTTCTAACTACAATGGAAATTTCGTAAATAAATGAGCATAGATCTAACATACATGAATCATGGGTTTTTAGCATAGATCTAACATTTATAAATCATGGGTTTTGTCTCTACAACTAGATGAATGAACTTGCAAAAGTAAACATCTTCATAAGTAATGGATCTACACTTGGATCTAAGGAAAAATGCACAAAATCGCTATCTACAACACTCCAACAAACCATCAATCCAATACACTCCTTTGGGTCCGCGTGAGAGATAACTACCACTCACCAAATCACCTAAACACCTCAAAAACTATCAAATCCAGATCTGGACAGCGAAGAACAAGACTTGATCCGGCAAAATCTCGCTTTAATCGATGAAATCTCACTCAATCGGATGAAGATCTTCAACTTTGGCCCTAGAATCTTTGATCTTGATCTTCGTTCTTGGATGGATGTTAGAACTAGATTGGAATGGATAAAAGGAGATGAAGAAATGTTTTAGTCGAGCTCTCAAAATAGCAGCACTTCGTTGCATCAAAAACCGGTGCCAAAAAGTGAGCCAAACCCCTCTATTTATAGGCTGAAATCACCCCTTAGGTCGCCCAAATATTTAACTCGTATGCCCGGTTTTAGGTCGTTGCCGACCTAAGAAATCTCCGACCTAACTCTTAAGCATTCACGACTCAACCCCCTAAGTCGTCTACGACTCATCACTCTACGACTTAACATGATGGCCGACTCAACGACTTAGCACTCCACACGACTCAGCCTACATGCGACTCACGACCTAACCCTAGCACAGGGTCTCAACGACTTATACTATAGCCGACTCAACGACCCAGCCTAAAGCCGACCTAACAACATACGCTGCTTTGCCGACTCAACTCCTTGCCGACTCAACACAACAGCCGACCTTACAAACCCCAAGCCAACGACCTACCTAACCTACCGACCTAACTACGCTACGACCTAAAACATGATGACTTAACGACTAGGCCATAACTCGTCTACGATCTAACATCCTTAGGTCGGTCCATACTTAGGTCGGTCAGAAACCATAACTCGAAACTGTTAGGTTGTTATCCCTAGGTCGCTAACTATCTTAGGTTTCTCTACCGACCTATCTACCTTAAGTCGTAAACACTAAACTCGGTCATCTCTTAACTCGTAACTCGTACACGACCTACCACTTAACTCGTGCATGACCTATCACTTTACACCACCAGGTTGCCAACCTTTAACTCGGTCCACACACTAAGTCATAGCATACTAACTCGCTAACTCTTAGGACGCTCACCAGTAGGTCGCTACCCCTATAGGTCGCTCCACTCGACCTAACCACTATTCGACCTAGCACTTTTAGGTTACTTACGACCTGTCTTAACTCGTGATCACTAGGTCGCCTAACCCCTTAAGTCTTAGGTCGCTGCTCCTATTGACACGTTCACATGCTAACTTGTGAGTTGCCAGCAACCTTAGGTCGCCTACCGACCTAACTCCATCACGACCTAAAGTAAGCCTTAACCCGAGCTAACTCTAGTTGACTCAACGATGCAAACGACCTAAAGACAATTATCTTACGATTAATCGACACGTAAAATACGGGTCGTTAGAGTACGACTTTGAGAAATGGGTGCATGGATTTGAAAAGGAGCACTACCATGGTGCACCGCTCTCCAGCGATGGTAAATCATAGAACAGCCACGGGGATCCTGTTTTACAGAATAAATCCACGTGACGGAAAAACGAAGGATAAAAAACTTCCAAGACCCGGTTGAGGTTCGGTTAGGCTTTTTTGGGTATGAAAATAACCAGTGACAGCTGAAAGCTGTCACAGCTGTAGAACTCACCGAGAGCTTCGTTTTGACTGGTTATCGCTCCCGTAACTCTAAACGAGCCAAGAGTTATGGCCCTCCGAAGAATCGATATCCACAGGGTGCAACATCTACGGTGCAAGGTGCAACATCTGTCCAAAATGACGAAACAGTGCCGTAGGACTTTGAGAAAATGGTGCATGGATTTGAAACGGAGCACTACCATGGTGCACCACTCTCCATGTATGGTAAATCATAGAACAGCCACGAGGATCCTGTTTTACAGAAAAAATCCACGTGACGGAAAAACGAAGGATAAAAAACTTCCAAGACCCGATTGAGGTTCGGATAGGATTTTTTGGGTATGAAACTAACCAGTGACGGCTGAAAGCTGTCATAGCTGTAGAACTCACCGAGGGTTTCGTTTTGACTGGTTATCGCCCCCGTAACTCTAAACGAGCCAAGAGTTATGGCCCTCCGAAGAATCGATATCCATAGGGTGCAACATCTACGGTGCAAGGTGCAACATCCGTCCAAAATGACGAAACAGTGCCGTATGACTTTGAGAAATGGGTGTAAGGATTTGAAACGGAGCATTACCATGGTGCACCACTCTCCAGTGATGGTACATCATAGAACAGCCACGGGGATCCTGTTTTACAGAAAAAATCCACGTGACGGAAAAACGAAGGATAAAAAACTTCCAAGACCCGATTGAGGTTCGGTTAGGACTTTTTAGGTATGAAACTAACCAGTGACGGCTGAAAGCTATCATAGCTATAGAACTCACCGAGAGCTTCGGTTTGACTGGTTATCGCTCCCGTAACTCTAAACGAGCCAAGAGTTATGGCCCTCCGAAGAATCGATATCCATAGGGTGCAACATCTACGGTGCAAGGTGCAACATCCGTCCAAAATGACGAAACAGTGCCATACGACTTTGAGAAATTGGTGCATGGATTTGAAACGGAGCACTACCATGGTGCACCACTCTCCAGGTATGGTAAATCATAGAACAACCACGGGGATCCTGTTTTACAGAAAAAATCCACGTGACGGAAAAACGAAGGATAAAAAACTTCCAAGACCCGGTTGAGGTTCGGTTAGGATTTTTTGGGTATGAAACTAACCAGTGACTGCTGAAAGCTATCATAGCTGTAGAACTTGCCGAGAGCTTCATTTTGACTGGTTATCGCTCCCGTAACTCTAAACGAGCCAAGAGTTATGGCCCTCCGAAGAATCGATATCCATTGGGTGCAACATCTACGGTGCAAGGTGCAACATCCGTCCAAAATGACGAAACAGTGCCGTACGACTTTGAGAAATGGGTGCATGGATTTGAAAAGGAGCACTACCATGGTGCACCACTCTCCAGCGATGGTAAACCATAGAACATCCACGGGGATCCTGTTTTACAGAAAAAATCCACGTGACGGGAAAACGAAGGATAAAAAACTTCCAAGACTCGGTTGAGGTTCGGTTAGGATTTTTTGGGTATGAAACTAACTAGTGACGGCAGAAAGCTGTCACAGCTGTAGAACTCACCGAGAGCTTCGTTTTGACTGGTTATCGCTCTCGTAACTCTAAACGAGCCAAGAGCTATGGCCCTCCGAAGAATCGATATCCACAGGGTGTAACATCTACGGTGCAAGGTGCAACATCCGTCCAAATTGACGAAACAGTGCCGTACGGCTTTGAGAAATTGGTGTATGGATTTGAAACGGAGCACTACCATGGTGGACCACTCTCCAGGTATGGTAAATCATAGAACAGCCACGGGGATCCTGTTTTACAGAAAAAATCCACGTGACGGAAAAACGAAGGATAAAAAACTTCCAAGACCCAATTGAGGTTCGGATAGGATTTTTTGGGTATGAAACTAACCAGTGACGGCTGAAAGCGGTCATAGCTGTAGAACTCACCGAGAGCTTCGTTTTGACTGGTTATCGCTCCCGTAACTCTGAACGAGCCAAGAGTTATGGCCCTCCGAAGAATCGATATCCACAGGGTGCAACATCTACGGTGCAAGGTGCAACACCCGTCCAAAATGACGAAACAGTGCCGTACGACTTTGAGAAATGGGTGCATGGATTTGAAACGGAGCACTACCATGGTGCACCACTCTCCAGCGATGGTAAATCAAAGAACAGCCATGGGGATCCTGTTTTACAGAAAAAACCACGTGACGGAAAAACGAAGGATAAAAAACTTCCAAGACCCGATTGAGGTTCGGTTAGGATTTTTTGGGTATGAAACTAAACAATGATGGCTAAAAGCTGTCATAGCTGTAGAACTCGCCGAGATCTTCATTTTGACTGGTTATCGCTCCCGTAACTCTAAACGAGCCAAGAGTTATGGCCCTCCGAAGAATCGATATCCATTGGGTGCAACATCTACGGTGCAAGGTGCAACATCCGTCCAAAATGACGAAACAGTGCCGTACGACATTGAGAAATGGGTGCATGGATTTGAAAAGGAGCACTACCATGGTGCACCACTCTCCAGCGATGGTAAATTATAGAACAGCCACGGGGATTCCAATTTACAGAAAAATCCACGTGACGGAAAAACGAAGGTTAAAAAACATCCAAGACCCGACTGAGGTTCGGATAGGATTTTTTCGGTATGAAACTAACCAGTTGTGACGACCGCCCATGACTTCCGCACCAAAACAAGGGAAAAGTGCGCTGAAAGGTGTGCAAGGCAGCCATGGACGATAGTCAGGGTAAAATAAAATCGCAGAATCTCTATCGTAACTCACAGCGCATGGATAAAATACAATAGAGAAATATATAGTGAAGCCTCATAACAGAAAATCATCATATAAGCATCACAGTAGTTTTATACAATCATCTCCATAAATCCATACATCAAGACCTCACTACAAAACACTCATCAAATACAGCAGCGGATACCCAGTACATATAAGAAATAATATGCAAAGCCTCCTGCTCGTCTTCGTCATCATTAGCGTAGAGAACCAAGAACAGCACCTGCCACCTGCTACCTAGTCTGCCCATCCCAACATGGATGAACAGCCCAAGGTAATAAGAGGAGACATAAAACCTTGAGTCAGACAAAGTATTAGTGAGCAGTAAATTAACTATCAAACATACCAAAAGAGCATAAGGGATAAAAGGAATAGGAACCAAACCATCCCACTCCACCTCTTTCTACAGTGATAGCCTCCCAGACACACACTAAGGAAAAGCAATCATAGCATAGCAGGTAATTAAAATAAAGCAATAATCACTCGAGTCAAGGACGATGTTTTCCAAATACAAACCCCCAAGGCCTAAACCAAGATCAGATAAGCACCCAGAAAACACCGCTCTTGAGACCGAATGATAATACAACCAAACATCCATGTTTCTGGCTATCACTGTTAGCTTTGCCTTGATTTCACCGTTAGTTGAATGACCATCCGTCAAGGGCTAATGGTAACCCCGGTTCTAGCCATAACTCCGCACGTCGTCGCAGCCCGTGCCTAGGAATTTTCGCAACTACCCAGAGTACTAGCACGTCGTCGCAGCCCGTGCCTGGAACGTCGTCGCAGCCCGTTCCAACGTACTCTTGCTTTGAGCATGCTAGAACCTTCAACAACGATAAGATCTCAGCCTCCTAGTCATCCTCCTCGACGACTACTTCCATACTAGCTCAAGCGCCTCTCAAGCTAACCATTATCACCAACCCGGATCGCATCACCGAGTTATCAACACAACTTTGCACGTCGTCGCAGCCCGTGCTTGGAACGTCATCGTGACCTGTCCCATCACAACATCACACTTTGCTTCATCGCATCATAGCAACGTTCCATATCGATCTCATGCCTTGCCTCATCACATCATAGCAAGGTCCCATCTCATATCATACTTCGCCTCCTCGCATCATGGCAAAGACTATCACCATCAAATCCATCCATATGAGCTTTCACATCCGCTTCATATGCCACAGGCAGCTTTCACCATTCAAGAGCCTTTCCACTTAGCTTTTGAATCATCTCGAACCATCTTGTTCCAAATCAACCACTAGCTAACTTGAAACAATCCAAATCAATCATACATCCAGACAATCAAGCATTCAAACAAGATCTAATAAGTAATATCAACAATAATGGCAATTTCGTAAATAAATGAGCAAAAGTCCAACATGCATGAATCATAGGTTTTTAGCATAGATCTATCAAATATAAAACAAGGGTTTTGTCTCTAACACTTATTAAATAAACTTGCATAAGCAAACATCTTTGGAAACAATGGATCTAGACTTGGATCTAAGAAAAATGCATGAAATCTCTAACTTTAACACTCAAACAAGCCACCAATCCAATATACTCCTTTGGGTCCGCGTGAGAGATAACTACCACTCACCAAATCACCCAAACACTTCAAATACAACCCACTTCAGATCTGGACAGCGGAGATCAAGGCTTGATCCGGCGATATCTCGCTTCAATCGAAGAAATCTAGCTCGAACGGATGAAGATCTTCAACTTTGGTACTTGGATCTTCGATCTCGATCTTCGATCTTGGATGGATGTTAGATCTAGATTAGAATGGAGAAAAGAAAATGAAGAAATGTAGTAGACGAGTCTTCAAAATGGCAGCACTTCGTCGCTTCAAAAACCGGTGCCAAAAAGTGAGCCGAACCCCTCTATTTATAGGCTGGAACCATCATGAGTCGTCGCCCCATGAGTCGTTGCCGACTCATCAGACCCGCGACCTACGACTCAACAACCCCAACGACTCACGCGACTCAACGGCTCACGCTTTAACACGACTCAACTGCCTAGCCTACACCCCGCAACTCAAACGACTCACAAGGCTTACGACTCAACTCGTATGCGACTCAACAACCTAGTGACATACGACTCAGACCCAAGCCGACTCAACACGAACCGCCCTAAAACCCTACGCGACCTACGACTCATGGTACACGACTCATCTACAAAGCCGGCCCTATGTCCTAACGACTCAACCTGTGACGACTCACGACTTATGGTTCACCGACTCATCAACGCACACGACTAAGCTATGAGTCGTATACATCCTACAAGTCATCAACACCTTAAGTCGCTATACCCTAACACTATGAGTCGGCAACTCCATGACTCGGTCACTAGTTAACTCCATGTCTCGGTCTAACGACTTAAACTCCTAACCCGTTCACTCCTATGAGTCGTAACCTGCTATCTCGCATGAGTCGTGACCCGCTACCTCCTATGACTCGGCATACCCCATGAGTCGCTGCCTACCTTAACTCGGTCCATCCCCTTAAGTCGTCTACGACTTATCTATGAGTCGGTCATGACTCATCACTTGTACCCGGGTTAACTCCTAAACGACTCAAGCTAAAGGCAACACAAACAACACTATCGACCAGCAAATTCCACGATTTATCGACACGTAAAATACGGGTCGTTACATTCTCTCCCCCTTAGGAATTTCGCCCCCGAAATTCCAAGCAAACAACAGCAATCAAAATTATTCCGCATGCCTATCATCCATAGCAATCAACAATCCATGCAACCAATTCTAGCCTAGCATGCAGAATTCTAAGACTTAGAACAAGCTACAAATTCATGAGATGTCACGACACTTTAGGGCCATACCTCGAAGAGTCCGGGATGAGCTGCCTTCATCCTCTCTTCCTCCTCCCATGTACAGTCGTTAACATCATCACTCCATTGTACCTTGAGCAACGTAATCGTCTTCCTCCTAAGCTGTTTCGTATCAGTTTCAACAATACGAAGCGGCTTACGAGGTCTCATAACCACGGGATCAACCTCTAAGTCTCCACAGCTATCAGCAGAAACCACTGTAGTTGGGTCATGCACATACTTCCGTAGATAAGATACATGAAAAACATTGTGCACACCCACCATCTTTTCCGGTAACTCCAATCTATAAGCGAGCTTTCCAATACGCTCGATAATCGGGAATGGTCCAACAAATCTCGGAGTTAACTTTCCTTTCTTCCCGAATCTAATAACATTCTTCAATGGAGAAATCTTCACAAAACCCATATCGCCCACGTCGAATTCCAAATCCTTTCGACGATTGTCGGCATAACTCTTCTGACGATCTTGGGCTGCCTTCATTCTTCGCCGAATGACCTCTATACAATCCGAAGTCTGACGAATCATCTCTGGCCCAAGTATCAGTTTTTCTCCAGTTTCCAACCAACATGTCGGAGAGTTACACGGTCTTCCATATAATGCCTCATATGGTGCCATACCAATACTCGACTGATAACTGTTATTATAAGCAAACTCTACCAAATGAAGGTGATCTTCCCATGATCCTCCGAAGTCCAAAACACAAGCTCTGAGAAGATCTTCCAAAACTCGGTTGACTCTCTCAGTCTGACCATCGGTTTGAGGATGATAAGCTGTACTCAAACACAACTCGGTTCCCAAAACTTCCTGGAAGCTCTTCCAAAATCCACTAGTGAACAATGGGTCTCGATCGCTCACTATACTCTTCGGAACACCATGGAATCGAACAATCCACTTCATATACAATTCAGCCAACTTCGATGCAGTCCTAGTTGATCGAACAGGAATGAACCTTGCACTCTTAGTCAAACGATCTACTATGACCCAAATCCCTTCATTTCCTGCCCTGGTTCTAGGTAAACCATCGATAAAATCCATCGACACTTGCTCCCATTTCCATGTAGGAACCTCTAATGGCTGAAGTAGTCCACTGGGCTTCTTCTGCTCAGCTTTCACCAACTGGCAGTTCATACACTTGGAAATAAAATTTCCAACATCTTTCTTCATACCTTCCCAGTAGTAGGCTCTCTTCATATCCCGATACATCTTATTTCCACCTGGATGAATCGTCAACTTCGAGTGATGACTTTCCCTCAGAACTTCATCTCTCAATCCATCAATGTCGGGAACAACCAATCGTCCTTGCTTTCGAAGCCAACCCTCTCGATCGACCTCGAATCCCTTATCCTTCTCTGGGTCCAATCCGGATTCCAATTCACGGATAATCTTGACAAGCTTATCATCCCTCTTTTGGCCCTCACCAATCCTTTCCACAAGAGTAGGCCTTATCGATAAGTTTGCCAACATCTCAGGTTCCAATTCGCATCTGGGCCTGAAATCAAATCCAGCCAAATACTCGAGACTCTTCCATTCTGAAAACATGGCTCCCAATCCTACATGTCTTCGACTTAACGCATCAGCCACTGCGTTACCTTTCCCCGGAGTATAGGCTATATCAAAATCATATGATGCTAGGAACTCTAGCCACCGTTGCTGTCGAAGATTCAAATCCTTTTGGGAGAACAAATACTTTAACGACTTATGATCTGTAAACAACTCAAATCTAACTCCCAATAGGTAATGTCTCCACATCTTCAAAGCAAACACAATCGCCGCTAACTCCAAATCATGAGTCGGATAATTCCTTTCATGCGGCTTCAGTTGTCGACTAGCATACGCAACAACTTTATCCTTCTGCATTAGCACTGCTCCAAGTCCAGTGCCACATGCGTCGGTGTAAACCACCATCTCATCATTCCCACTTGGAATAGTCAAAACTGGAGCACTTGTTAATCGCTCTTTCAGGATTACGAAAGCTTGCTCACACTTATCATCCCATCTGAACACTTGGTTCTTCTTCGTCAATCCTGTCAACGGTGCAGCTATCTTGGAAAAGTCTTTGATAAACCGACGATAATATCCTACTAATCCAAGAAAACTTCTTACTTCAGATGCATTCTTAGGTCTAACCCAATCCTGGATTGCTGCCACCTTAGCGGGATCAACCGCTATTCCATTTCCAGAAATAACATGGCCTAAGAACCTCACTTCACCCTTCCAGAAGTGACACTTTGAAAACTTAGCCTTCAGCTGATGTTTCCGCAAGATTTCCAAAACAATCCTCAAGTGCGTCTTGTGCTCTTCCTCAGTTCTGGAATAAACCAAAATATCATCCACGAACACAAGCACGAACTTGTTCAACTGATCTCTGAATACTCTATTCATAAGATCCACAAAATATGCTGGTGCGTTAGTCAATCCAAACGGCATTACCAGCCACTCATAAAACCCGGATGGTGTCCTGAAAGCAGTCTTTGGCACACTATCCTTCGCCACTCTCAACTGGTGAAATCCCGTTGCTAAATCCATCTGA
Organism: Allium cepa; assembly: GCA_030765085.1. NCBI lineage: Eukaryota > Viridiplantae > Streptophyta > Magnoliopsida > Asparagales > Amaryllidaceae > Allium > Allium cepa. The sequence continues at coordinate 12,020,941 of CM060943.1, forward strand.
GAAAACACCTTAGCCTCGTGAAGCTGATCAAACAAGTCATCTATTCTCGGCAATGGATACTTGTTCTTCTTAGTCACCTTATTCAGCTCACGATAATCCACACACAACCTCAACGATCCATCCGCTTTGGTTGCGAACACAACTGGTGCACCCCATTCGGACACACTTCTCCGAATGAATCCTTTCCGCAAAAGGTCATCAACTTGCACCTTCAGCTCTTGCTGCTCCCTCGGTGCCATCCGCCTAAGAGGCATCACAACAGGTCTGGCTCCCTCAACTAGATCGATACGAAACTCGATCTCCCTATGCGGCGGCAACCCTTTGACTTCGTCAAAGACATCCTCAAATCCATTCACAATAGGCACCGATGACAGTCCATCCCGTGGAACAACCAGCGAATACATGAAGCTCATGAAGACGCCTTCTTCATGCTTACATCGTATCACAACCTTTCACCCATCCACATTCCCGACTGTCACCTCCAGCCCCTCACAATCAATCCTAGCCGCATACTTCCTAAGCCAGTCCATACCCAAAATAATCCCGAACCCCGCAAAGTTCAGAACAAAGCAATCACAAACAAACGAGCAATCATGACTCGACACAACTAGACCACGGCATATCATACACAAACATGACGAACCCCCCACTGGATTAGTCACAACCAATGGCCTATCAACAATATCCGGTTTCAAACCTAACCGGCCTACCAAATCATCACAAACAAAAGAATGTGACGCTCCAGTATCAAACAAAACTCTAACTGGAACACCACAAATGGAAAGAGTACCTTGAACCACCACACTCTTCCCCTTCTCTTCAGCAGTAGGAACTCTTGAAGACGACGGCACAGCTTCCAAAGCATAAGCTTGCACAACCTGCCTATCCTTCCTCGGCTCTGGACAATCCTTCCTGAAATGCCCTGGCTTATCACAGTTATGGCACTTCGCCGGCGCCTTTGGATTCCTACAATCCTTGGAGAGATGGCCCTTCTTCTGGCAATTATAGCAAGTCACTTCGCCTTTCGGCTTTTTCTGGCCATCCTTACCCTTCTGTTGCTGCTGCTTCCTCTTCTTGTTGCCACTCTGCTGTGGTTTAGATCCTTCCCTGGTTACAGCAACAACAGAACGTTCCTTAGGAAACAAACTCTCATGCCTAAGGGCTTTCTCTACAAGCTTCTCAAACGGATCGTCCAAGTGATCCACCAACTGCCTTCCAAGATAAGCATCCAGACTAGTCACAAATTTCTCGTTCTTCTGGTAGGGAGAATCAATATATGATCTGGCATACTTAGACAAAGCTTCGAACTCAGAAATATACTCAAGAACAGGCCTCCCTCCTTGCTTGAGCTCTACAAACCTTTTGAACAAAACAGACTTCTGAGCCGTAGAGATGAACTTGGCTTCAAATCTAACTTGGAACTGCTCCCAAGTAATCTCTTCTTCTGGGGTATCGATGGTGATAGAATTCCACCAATCAGCAGCTCTTCCCTGAAGCTGTCTCGATGCAAGCTTCCTCTTGGTTGCATCCTCAATCCCTAGATCACCAAAGATTCTTCGACAAGAATCAATCCATCTCTGTACTTCAATAGTCAACTCCGTCCCCAAGAAAGCCTTTCCTCCAAGAGAAGTATAATCCTTGCAAAGCTTGGCAAAATCAACCGGTCTTGGAGCCTGGACCTGAACTCCCACATCCACAGAAGATCCTGAAGCTGGTACCCTCCTCATGATAGAAGTCATCATAGCTTCAAACATAGCTCCATAATCAACAGCTTCCCTAGCAGCTCGACTATCCCTCGCAGCTTGTCTCTCACTTCGACTCATTCTTAATATCTGTAAAAAGAATGATTAGAACACCTTAAGAAACAACTGCATAAGGAGTTCAAATCCTTCTAAGCTACTATATTATATATAGTAATCATCCATCAAAATACAATTACGTCTCTCATACGTAGTTACGTCAGCGAGCGTTAGCTAAAATCGATTAACCAAAGCTCTGATACCAAATGTGACGACCGCCCATGACTCCCGCACCAAAACAAGGGAAAAGTGCGCTGAAAGGTGTGCAAGGCAGCCATGGACGATAGTCAGGGTAAAATAAAATCGCAGAATCTCTATCGTAACTCACAGCGCATGGATAAAATACAATAGAGAAATATATAGTGAAGCCTCATAACAGAAAATCATCATATAAGCATCACAGTAGTTTTATACAATCATCTCCATAAATCCATACATCAAGACCTCACTACAAAACACTCATCAAATACAGCAGCGGATACCCAGTACATATAAGAAATAATATGCAAAGCCTCCTGCTCGTCTTCGTCATCATTAGCGTAGAGAACCAAGAACAGCACCTGCCACCTGCTACCTAGTCTGCCCATCCCAACATGGATGAACAGCCCAAGGTAATAAGAGGAGACATAAAACCTTGAGTCAGACAAAGTCTTAGTGAGCAGTAAATTAACTATCAAACATACCAAAAGAGCATAAGGGATAAAAGGAATAGGAACCAAACCATCCCACTCCACCTCTTTCTACAGTGATAGCCTCCCAGACACACACTAAGGAAAAGCAATCATAGCATAGCAGGTAATTAAAATAAAGCAATAATCACTCGAGTCAAGGACGATGTTTTCCAAATACAAACCCCCAAGGCCTAAACCAAGATCAGATAAGCACCCAGAAAACACCGCTCTTGAGACCGAATGATAATACAACCAAACATCCATGTCTCTGGCTATCACTGTTATCTTTGCCTTGATTTCACCGTTAGTTGAATGACCATCCGTCAAGGGCTAATGGTAACCCCGGTTCTAGCCATAACTCCGCACGTCGTCGCAGCCCGTGCCTAGGAATTTTCGCAACTACCCAGAGTACTAGCACGTCGTCGCAGCCCGTGCCTGGAACGTCGTCGCAGCCCGTTCCAACGTACTCTTGCTTTGAGCATGCTAGAACCTTCAACAACGATAAGATCTCAGCCTCCTAGTCATCCTCCTCGACGACTACTTCCATACTAGCTCAAGCGCCTCTCAAGCTAACCATTATCACCAACCCGGATCGCATCACCGAGTTATCAACACAACTTTGCACGTCGTCGCAGCCCGTGCTTGGAACGTCATCGTGACCCGTCCCATCACAACATCACACTTTGCTTCATCGCATCATAGCAAAGTTCCATATCGATCTAATGCCTTGCCTCATCACATCATAGCAAGGTCCCATCTCATATCATACTTTGCCTCCTCGCATCATGGCAAAGACTATCACCATCAAATCCATCCATATGAGCTTTCACATCCGCTTCATATGCCACAGGCAGCTTTCACCATTCAAGAGCCTTTCCACTTAGCTTTTGAATCATCTCGAACCATCTTGTTCCAAATCAACCACTAGCTAACTTGAAACAATCCAAATCAATCATACATCCAGACAATCAAGCATTCAAACAAGATCTAATAAGTAATATCAACAATAATGGCAATTTCGTAAATAAATGAGCAAAAGTCCAACATGCATGAATCATAGGTTTTTAGCATAGATCTATCAAATATAAAACATGTGTTTTGTCTCTAATCCGTTTCAAATCCATGCACCCATTTCTCAAAGTCGTACGGCACTGTTTCGTCATTTTGGACGGATGTTGCACCTTGCACCGTAGATGTTGCACCCATTGGATATCGATTCTTCGGAGGGCCATAACTCTTGGCTCGTTTAGAGTTAGGAGAGCAATAACCAGTCAAAACGAAGCCCTCGGTGAGTTCTCAAGCTATGACGGCTTTCAGCTGTCACTGGTTAGTTTCATACCCAAAAACCCTATCCGAACCTCAATCGGGTCTTGGAAGTTTTTTAACCTGCGTTTTTCCGTTACGTGGATTTTTCTGTAAAATGGAATCCCCGTGGTTGTTCTATGATTTCCATCGCTGGATAGTGGTGCACCAAGGTAATGCTCCGTTTCAAATCCATGCATCAATTTCTAAAAGTCGTACGACACTGTTTCGTCATTTTGGACGATGTTGCACCTTGCACCGTAGATGTTGCACCCTTTGGATATCGATTCTTCGGAGGGCCATAACTCTTGGCTCGTTTAGAGTTACGGGAGCCATAACCAGTCGAAACGAAGCTCTCGACGAGTTCTACAGCTATGACAACTTTCAACCGTCACTGGTTAGTTTCATATCCAAAAAATCCTGTCCGAACCTCAGTCGGGTCTTGAAAGTTTTTTAACCTTCGTTTTTCCGTCACGTGGATTTTTTCTGTAAATCAGGATCCCCGCGGGTGTTCTATGATTTACCATCGCTGGAGAGTGGTGCGCCATGGTAGTGCTCTGTTTCAAATCCATGCACCCATTTCTAAAAGTCATACGACACTGTTTCGTCATTTTGGACGGATGTTGCACCTTGCACCGTAGATGTTGCTCCCTTTGGATATTGATTCTTCGGAGGGCCATAACTCTTGGCTCGATTAGAGTTACGGGAGCGATAACCAGTCAAAACGAAGCTCTCGGTGAGTTCTACAGCTATGACATCATTCAGCCGTCACTGGTTACTTTCATACCCAAAAAATCCTATCTGAACCTCAATCTAGTCTTGGAAGTTTTTTAACCTTCGTTTTTCCGTCACGTGGATTTTTCTGGAAAACGGAATCCCCGTGGTTGTTCTATGATTTACCATCGCTAGAGAGTGCTGCACCATGGTAGTGCTCCATTTCAAATCCATACACGCATTTCTAAAAGTCGTACGACACTTTTTAATCATTTTGGACGGATGTTGCACCTTGCACCGTAGATGTTGCACCCTTTGGATATCGATTCTTCGGAGGGCCATAACTCTTGGCTCGTTTAGAGTTACGGGAGCGATAACCAGTCAAAACGAAGCTTTCGGTGAGTTCTACAGCTATGACGGCTTATTGCCCTCACTGGTTAGTTTCATACCCAGAAAATCTTGTCCGAACCTCAATCGGGTCTTGGAAGTTTTTTAACCTTCGTTTTATCGTCACGTGGATTTTTCTGTAAAACGGAATCCCTGTCGCTGTTCTATGATTTACCACCGCTGGAGAGTGGTGCACCATGGTAGTGCTCGGTTTCAAATCGATGCATCCATTTCTAAAAGTCGTACGATACTGTTTCGTCATTTTGGACGGATGTTGCACCATGCACCGTAGATGTTGCACCCTTTGGATATCGATTTTTCATAGGGCCATTACTCCTGGCTCGTTTAGAGTTACGGGAGACATAACCAGTCAAAACGAAGCTCTTGACGAGTTCTACAGCTATTAAAACTTTCAACCGTCACTGGTAAGTTTCATACCTAAAAAATCCTATCCGAACCTCAATCGGGTCTTGAAAGTTTTTTAACCTTCGTTTTTCCGTCACGTGGATTTTTTCTGTAAATCAGGATCCCCGTGGCTGTTCTATGATTTACCATCGCCGGAGAGTGGTGCGCCATGGTAGTGCTCTGTTTCAAATCCATGCACCCATTTCTAAAATTCGTACGACACTGTTTCGTCATTTTGGACGGATGTTGCACCTTGCACAGTAGATGTTGCTCCCTTTGGATATCGATTCTTCGGAGGGCCATAACTCATGGCTCGATTAGAGTTACGGGAGTGATTACCACTCAAAACGAAGCTCTCGGTGAGTTCTACAGTTATGACAGCATTCAGCCGTCACTGGTTACTTTCATACCCAAAAAATCCTATCCGAACCTCAATCTGGTCTTGCAAGTTTTTTAACCTTCGTTTTTCCGTCACGTGGATTTTTCTGCAAAACGGAATCCCCGTGGCTGTTCTATGATTTACCATCGCTGGAGAGTGGTGCACCATGGTAGTGCTCCATTTCAAATCCGTGCACCCATTTCTAAAAGTCGTACGACACTGTTTCGTCATTTTGGACGTATGTTGCACCTTGCACCGTAGATGTTGCACCCTTTGGATATCGATTTTTCGGAGGGCCATAACTCTTAGCTCGTTTAGAGTTACGGGAGCGATAACCAGTCAAAACGAAGCTTTCGGTGAGTTCTACAGCTATGACGGCTTTCAACCGTCACTGGTTAGTTTCATACTCAAAAAATCCCATACGAACCTCAATCGGGTCTTGGAAGTTTTTTAACCTTCGTTTTTCCGTCACGTGGATTTTTCTGTAAAACGGAATCCCTGTGGCTGTTCTTTGATTTACCATCGCTGGAGAGTGTTGCACCATGGTACTTCTCCGTTTCAAATCCATGCATCCGTTTGTAAAAGTCGTACGACACTGTTTCGTCATTTTGGACGGATGTTGCACCTTGCACCGTAGATGTTGCACCCTTTGGATATCGATTCTTCCGAGGGCCATAACTCTTGGCTCGTTTAGAGTTGGGGGAGCGATAACAAGTCAAAACGAAGCTCTTGGTGAGTTCTACAGCTATGACGGCTTTCAGACGTCACTGGTTAGTTTCATACCCAAAAAATCCTATCCGAACCTCAATCAGGTCTTGGAAGTTTTTTAACCTTCGTTTTTCCGTCATGTGGATTTTTCGGTAAACCGGAATCCCCGTGGCTGTTCTATGATTTGCCATCGCTGGAGAGCAGTGCAATATGGTAGTGCTCCGTTTCAATTCCATGCATCCATTTCTAAAAGTCGTACGACACTGTTTCGTCATTTTGGACGAATGTTGCACCATGCACCGTCGATGTTGCAACCTTTGGATATCGATTATTCGGAGGGCCATAACTCTTGGCTCGTTTAGAGTTACAGGAGCCATAACCTGTCGAAACGAAGCTCTCAACGAGTTCTAAAACTATGACAACTTTCAACCATCACTGGTTAGTTTCATACCCAAAAAATCCTATCCGAACCTCAATCGGGTCTTGAAAGTTTTTTAACCTTCGTTTTTCCGTCACGTGGATTTTTTCCGTAAATCGGGATCCCCGTGGCTGTTTTATGATTTACCATCGCTGGAGAGTGGTACACCATGGTAGTGCTCCGTTTCAAATCCATGCACCCATTTCTAAAAGTCATACGACACTGTTCGTCATTTTGGACGGATGTTGCACCTTGCACCGTAGATGTTGCTCCCTTTGGATATCGATTCTTCGGAGGGCCATAACTCTTGGCTCGATTAGAGTTACGGGAGCGATAACCAGTCAAAACGAATCTCTTGGTGAGTTCTACAGCTATGACCGCTTTCAGCCGTCACTGGTTAGTTTCATGCCCAAAAAATCCTATCCGAACCTCAATCGGGTCTTGGAAGTTTTTTGACCTTCGTTTTTCCGTCACCTGGATTTTTCGGTAAAACGGAATCCCCATGGCTGTTCTATGATTTACCATCACTGGAGAGTGGTGCACCATGGTAGTGCTCCATTTCAAATCCATGCATCCATTTCTAAAAGTCGTACGACACTGTTTCGTCATTTTGGACGGATGTTGCACCTTGCACCGTAGATGTTGCACCCTTTGGATATCGATTCTTCGGAGGGCTATATCTCTTGGCTCGTTTAGAGTTACGGGAGCCATAACCAGTCGAAAAGAAGCTCTCGACGAGTTCTACAGCTATGACAACTTTCAACCGTCACTGGTTAGTTTCATACCAAAAAAATCCTATCCGAACCTCAATCGGGTCTTGAAAGTTTTTTAACCTTCGTTTTTCCGTCACGTGGATTTTTTCTGTAAATCAGGATCCCCGTGGCTGTTCTATGATTTAACATCGCTGGAGAGTGGTGCACTATGGTAGTGCTCCGTTTCAAATCCATGCACCCATTTCTAAAAGTCGTACGACACTGTTTCGTCATTTTGGACGGATGTTGCACCATGCACCGTAGATGTTGCTCCCTTTGGATATCGATTCTTCGGAGGGCCATAACTCTTGGCTCGATTAGAGTTACGGGAGTGATAACCAGTCAAAATGAAGCTCTCGGTGAGTTCTACAGCTATGACAGCATTCAGCCGTCACTGGTTAGTTTCATACCCAAAAAATCCTATCCGAACCTCGGTCTGGTCTTGTAAGTTTTTTAACCTTCGTTTTTCCGTCACATGGATTTTTCTGGAAAACGGAATCCCCGTGGCTGTTCTATGATTTACCCTCGCTGGAGAGTGGTGCACCATGGTAGTGCTCCACTTCAAATCCATGCACCCATTTCTGAAAGTCGTACGACACTGTTTCGTCATTTTGGACGGATGTTGCACCTTGCACCGTAGATATTGCACCCTTTGGATATCGATTCTTCGGAGGGCCATAACTCTTGGCTCGTTTAGAGTTACGGGAGCGATAACCAGTCAAAACGAAGCTTTCGGTGAGTTCTACAGCTATGATGGCTTTCCGCCGTCACTGGTTAGTTTCATACCCAAAAAATCCTATCCAAACCTCAATCGGGTCTTGGAAGTTTTTTAACCTTCGTTTTTCCGTCACGTGGATTTTTCTGCAAAACGGAATCCCCGTGGCTGTTCTATGATTTACCATCGCTGGAGAGCGGTGCACCATGGTAGTGCTCCACTTCAAATCTATGCACCCATTTCTGAAAGTCGTACGACACTGTTTCGTCATTTTGGACGGATGTTGCACCTTGCACCGTAGATGTTGCACCCTTTGGATATCGATTCTTCGGAGGGCCATAACTCTTGGCTCGTTTAGAGTTATGGGAGCGATAACTAGTCAAAACGAAGCTTTTGGTGAGTTCTACAGCTATGATGGTTTTCAGCCGTCACTGGTTAGTTTCATACCCAAAAAATCCTATCCAAACCTCAATCGGGTCTTGGAAGTTTTTTAACCTTCGTTTTTCCGTCACATGGATTTTTCTGTAAAACGGAATCCCTGTGGCAGTTATATGATTTACCATCGCTGGAGAGTGGTGCACCATGGTAGCGCTCCGTTTCAAATCCATGCATCCATTTCTAAAAGTGGTACGACACTGTTTCGTCATTTTGGACGGATGTTGCACCTTGCACCGTAGATGTTGCACCCTTTGGATATCGATTCTTCGGAGGGCCATAACTCTTGGCTCATTTAGAATTACGGGAGTCATAACCAGTCGAAACGACGCCCTTGACGAGTTCTACAGCTATGACAACTTTCAACCGTCACTGGTTAGTTTAATACCCAAAAAATCCTATCCGAACCTCAATCGGATCTTGAAAGTTTTTTAACCTTCGTTTTTCCGTCATGTGGATTTTTTCTGTAAATCGGGATCCCTGTGGCTGTTCTATGATTTACCATCGCTGGAGAGTGGTGCACCATGGTAGTGCTCCGTTTCAAATCCATGCACCCATTTCTAAAAGTCGTACGGCACTGTTTCGTCATTTTGGACGGATGTTGTACCATGCACCGTAGATGTTGCTCCCTTTGGATATCGATTCTTCGGAGGGCCATAACTCTTGGCTCCATTATAGTTACGGGAGCGATAACAAGTCAAAACGAAGCTCTCGGTGAGTTCTACAGCTGTGACAGCATTCAGCCGTCACTGATTAGTTTCATACCCAAAAAATCCTATCCGAACCTCAATCTGGTCTTGGATGTTTTTTAACCTTCGTTTTTCCGTCACGTGGATTTTTCTGCAAAACGGAATCCCCGTGGCTGTTCTACGATTTACCATCGCTGGAGAGTGGTGCACCATGGTAGTGCTCCACTTCAAATCCATGTACCAATTTCTGAAAGACGTACGACACTGTTTTGTCATTTTGGACGGATGTTGCACCTTGCACCGTAGATGTTGCACCCTTTGGATATCGATTCTTCGGAGGGCCATAACTCTTGGCTCGTTTAGAGTTACGGGAGCGATAACCAGTCAAAACGAAGCTCTCGGTGAGTTCTACAGCTATGACGGCTTTCAGCCGTCACTGGTTAGTTTCATACCCAAAAATTCCTATCCGAACCTCAATCGGGTCTTGGAAGTTTTTTAACCTTCGTTTTTCCGTCACATGGATTTTTCTGTAAAACGGAATCCCTGTGGCTGTTCTATGATTTACCATCGCTGGAGAGTGGTGCACCATGGTAGTGCTCCGTTTCAAATCCATGCATCCATTTCTAAAAGTGGTACGACACTGTTTCGTCATTTTGGACGGATGTTGCACCTTGCACCGTAGATGTTGCAGCCTTTGGATATCGATTCTTCGGAGGGCCATAACTCTTGGCTCATTTAGAGTTACGGGTGTCATAACCAGTCGAAACGAAGCCCTCGACGAGTTCTACAGCTATGACAACTTTCAACCGTCACTATTTAGTTTCATACCCAAAAAATCCTATCCGAACCTCAATCGGGTCTTGAAAGTTTTTTAATCTTCGTTTTTCCATCACGTGGATTTTTTCTATAAATCGGGATCCCCGTGGCTGTTCTATGATTTACCATCGCTGGAGAGTGGTGCACCATGGTAGTGCTCCGTTTCAAATCCATGCACCAATTTCTAAAAGTCGTACGGCACTGTTTCGTCATTTTGGACGGATGTTGCACCATGCACCGTAGATGTTGCTCCCATTGGATATCGATTCTTCGGAGGGCCATAACTCTTGGCTCGATTAGAGTTACGGAAGCGATAACCAGTCAAAACGAAGCTCTCGGTGAGTTCTACAGCTATGACGGCTTTCAGCCGTCACTGGTTAGTTTCATACCCAAAAATTCCTATCCGAACCTCAATCGGGTCTTGGAAGTTTTTAACCTTCGTTTTTCCGTCACGTGGATTTTTCGGTAAAACGGAATCCCCGTGGCTGTTCTATGATTTACCATCGCTGGAGAGTGGTGCACTATGGTACTGCTCTGTTTCAAATCCATGCATCCATTTCTAAAAGTCATACGACACTGTTTCGTCATTTTGGACGGATGTTGCACATTGCACCGTCGATGTTGCACCCTTTGGATATCGATTCTTCGGAGGGCCATAACTCTTGGCTCGTTTAGAGTTACGGGCGCCATAACCAGTCGAACGAAGCTCTCAACGAGTTCTACAGCTATGACAACTTTCAACTGTCAATGGTTAGTTTCATACCCAAAAAATCCTATCCGAACCTCAATCGGGTCTACAAAGTTTTTAAACCTTCGTTTTTCCGTCACGTGGATTTTTTCTGTAAATCGGGATCCCCGTGGCTGTTTTATGATTTACCATCGCTGGAGAGTGGTGCACCATGTTAGTGCTCCGTTTGAAATCCATGCACCCATTTCTAAAAGTCATACGACACTGTTTCGTCATTTTTGACGGATGTTGCACCTTGCACCGTAGATGTTGCACCCTTTGGATATCGATTCTTCAGAGGGCCATAACTCTTGGCTCGTTTAGAGTTACGGGAGCGATAACCAGTCAAAACGAAGCTCTCGGTGAGTTCTACAGCTATGACGGCTTTCAGCCGTCACTGGTTAGTTTCATACCCAAAAATTCCTATCCGAACCTCAATCGGGTCTTGGAAGTTTTTTAACCTTCGTTTTTCCGTCACATGGATTTTTCTGTAAAACGGAATCCCTGTGGCTGTTCTATGATTTACCATCGCTGGAGAGTGGTGCACCATGGTAGTGCTCCGTTTCAAATCCATGCATCCATTTCTAAAAGTGGTACGACACTGTTTCGTCATTTTGGACGGATGTTGCACCTTGCACCGTAGATGTTGCAGCCTTTAGATATCGATTCTTCGGAGGGCCATAACTCTTGGCTCATTTAGAGTTACGGGTGTCATAACCAGTCGAAACGAAGCCCTCGACGAGTTCTACAGCTATGACAACTTTCAACCGTCACTGGTTAGTTTCATACCAAAAAAATCCTATCCGAACCTCAATCGGGTCTTGAAAGTTTTTTAACCTTCGTTTTTCCGTCACGTGGATTTTTTCTGTAAATCGGGATCCCCGTGGCTGTTCTATGATTTACTATCGCTGGAGAGTGGTGCACCATGGTAGTGCTCCGTTTCAAATCCATGCACCCATTTCTAAAATTCGTACAACACTGTTTCGTCATTTTGGACGAATGTTGCACCTTGCACCGTAGATGTTGCACCCTTTGGATATCGATTCTTCGGAAGGCCATGACTCTTGGCTCGTTTAGAGTTACGGGAGCGATAACCAGTCAAAATAAAGCTTTCGGTGAGTTCTACAGCTATGACGGCTTTCAGCCGTCACTGGTTAGTTTCATACCCAAAACATCTTATCTGAACCTCAATCGGGTCTTGGAAGTTTTTTAACCTTCGTTTTTCCGCCAGGTGGATTTTTCTGCAAAACGGAGTCCCTGTGGCTGTTCTATGATTTACCATCGCTGGAGAGTGGTGCGCCATGGTAGTGCTCCGTTTCAAATCCATGCATCCATTTCTAAAAGTCGTGCGACACTGTTTCGTCATTTTGGACGGATGTTGCACCTTGCATCGTAGATGTTGCACCCTTTGGATATCGATTCTTCGGAGGGCCATAACTCTTGGCTCGTTTAGAGTTACGGGAGCCATAACCAGTCGAAATGAAGCTCTCGACGAGTTCTACAGCTATGACAACTTTCAACCGTCACTAGTTAGTTTCATACCCAAAAAATCCTATCCGAACCTCAATCGGGTCTTGAAAGTTTTTTAACCTTCGTTTTTCCGTCACGTGGATTTTTTCTGTAAATCGGGATCCCCGTGGCTGCTCTATGATTTACCATTGCTGGAGAGTGGTGCACCATGGTTGTGCTCCATTACAAATCCATGCACCCATTTCTAAAAGTCGAACAACACTGTTTCGTCATTTTGGACGGATGTTGCACCTTGCACCGTAGATGTTGCTCCCTTTGGATATCGATTCTTCGGAAGGCCATAACTCTTGGCTCGACTAGAGTTACGGGAGCGATAACCAGTCAAAACGAAGCTCTCGGTGATTCCTACAGCTATAACAGCTTTCAGCCGTCACTGGTTAGTTTCGTACCCAGAAAATCTTATCCGAACCTCAATCGGGTCTTGGAAGTTTTTTGACCTTCATTTTTCCGTCACGTGGATTTTTCTGTAAAACGGAATCCCCGTGGTTTTTCTATGATTTACCATCACTGGAGAGTGGTGCACCATGGTAGTGCTCCGTTTCAAATCCATGCATCTGTTTCTAAAAGTCGCACGACACTGTTTCGTCATTTTGGACAGATGTTGCACCTTGCACCGTAGATGTTGCACCCTTTGGATATCGATTCTTCGGAGGGCCATAACTCTTGGCTCGTTTAGAGTTACGGGAGCCATAACCAGTCGAAACGAAGCTCTCGACCAGTTCTACAGCTATGACAACTTTCAACCGTCACTGGTTAATTTCATACCCAAAAAATCTTATCCGAACCTCAATCGGGTCTTGAATGTTTTTTAACCTTCGTTTTTCCATCACGTGGATTTTTTCTGTAAATTGGGATCCCCGTGGCTGTTCTTTGATTTATGTTGGGCGAATTCTCACCCAGAAGATCTCGAGACCGAGAAGCGTCAATTTCACCCGGGTTCGCAAGCTCCATTCCATCCGGTTCCTAAGTCCGTTCGGCAATTCAAGGGCTTAAAGTTTCATTCGGCAATGAAGGGTGAAATCTCATCCGGTTCAAACACATTCGGCATACCTCATCCTGTCCAAACGCATTCGGCATGCCTCGTCCGGTCCAAACTCCAACCTCGGCCTCCTCCGAACCTGACATTCTCCATGTCCTAGCCGGACCATCCCTCACTACCGAACCAAACATCTTCATCTACTACCGAACGAGGCCACTGCCGGTCCATATCCACACTCCTACCACCGAACCACCACTACTGTTGGGCGAATTCTCACCCAGGAGATATCGAGACCCAGAAGTGTCATTTCAACCGGGTTCGCAACCTCCTCTTCATTTGGCGCACACAAGGCTCAATACAAGCATGAGTCCATTCGGCATTCCAAGTAGATGTTCGGTCGGCGATACAGGCACAAGTTCATCCGGTCGAGCTTCATCCGGTCAGCACTTCACCACCGGTCCAAACCACCACCGGACCAACTTACTCCACCAAACCAACAGACTACCGGTCCATACCACACCGGACCGACCTCCTTCACCGGACCATCCTTTTCCACCAGACCAAGGCTGCAACCGGACCAAGACATCACCCATCACCGGACCGGCCTCTACCACCGAATCAAAGTTCCACCGGTCCACCAAACTCCAAGCACGGGCGAACCAAGGCTTCGCCGAACCAGAACGCTGACAGGCCAGATTGCTTCAGCCCAGGCCCACCAGCAGCTATATACATCCAAGACCCCTGCCCCCTACCTCACTCTATAAATAGAGGGGCAGGGGTACAACAATGGAAGACAAGTTTGAGAGCTCAAGCAAGGAAGGAACTTTCAAACTACTTTCATATACTTGTATACAAAGCTTTGTACTTGTAATCTGAAAGAAAGAAGATAATAACATATAAAGTGGACGTAGGCACATTCTGGCCGAACAACTATAAATCTGTGTGTCTTTTACATTCCAGCCCCTGCTTTTTTCATATTTACATAACTCACCCAAACCATTGAAAATCGCATATAATCAGCTAAATAACACGACTTGGAGGTGTTTGCCCATTTTTTGCGCAAACAACTACCGTACCAAGCTACGCCTGCAACCGGTCCACTCACCACTGCCGAACCAAGGCTTCGCCGAACCAGAACGCTACCAGGCCAGATTGCTTCAGCCCGGGCCCACCAGCAGCTATATACATCCAAGACCCCTGCCCCCTACCTCACTCTATAAATAGAGGGGCAGGGGTACAACAATGGCAGATAAGTTTGAGAGCTCAAGCACGGAAGGAACTTTCAAACAACTTTCATAAACTTGTATACAAAGCTTTGTACTTGTAATCTGAAAGAAAAAGGATAATAACATATAAAGTGGACGTTGGCACGTTCTGGCCGAACCACTATAAATATGTGTGTCTTTTACATTTCAGCCCCTGCTTTTTTGATATTTACATAACTCGTCCAAACCATTGAAAATCACATATAATCAACTAAATAACACGACTTGGAGGTGTTTGCCCATTTTTTGCGTAAACATTTTTGGTGCTTTCATTGAGAGACTTGGAACTCGAAGCTTCAACTTCCCTCATTCAACCTTCTTTCCTAATAGCACCCTTCATTGCCTAGGAAACATGACTTCCAGGCCAAGAAAAGACGCCAACAAGGGAAAGAACGTTGCAACCAGCGGCGCTCCAAATCCAGTGGATCCAGATCAAGAGAACCATCCCGCTACAGCAGTAGTGCCACATGTAGATCATGCAATTCCAACAGCCCCTGCCGCGGAACAACCGGCAGTAATCACTAGGGCAGACCTAGACAGAGTTGTGGTGGAAGTGACTAACCGCTTCGCATCCCAACAAGAAGCTTTGGTGAACCAACTAATGTCACGCTTGAGGGATGTCGAAGAATCCAACCGCAACACTGAATCATGGGGTGAATCTCAATCTGGAGGATCTCGGAGAGAGCAAAGGTCTTCCCTCTTCGAAGAAGCTATCAACAGGAACAACAATGACAGGGGGCGCGCCCGGACTCAGCCCGAACTTAGACTCGAGGAAGCACTTGGAACCGAACCCAGTGGGGGAGGCGCTAGGCGAGGGTCGGATGTACCTGAGCCAGTCATGCCACCTAATCATAGAAACCCCGCTGAACGGAGCCGAGCTAGAACCCAGCCCAAAGTTGACCCCATGGAAATGCTTGAAACAGAACCCCACAGGGGAAGATCAAGGCAGGGGGCAACTGTAGCTGGTCCTAGCATGCATCCGAGCAGCCGGAGACAGCCACTGGATAACGTCAGAAGTGATAGACTATACCATCCCTACAGGTCATCTGGACGAGATCGATCCCGCAGGGAAGAACCAAGTTCATTTCTATCCGCTCCAAATTCCGATGAAAGGATGGCACGATTATTCAAAGAGTGCGTCCAACGGGAGCAAAGGGACCGCGGAATAGGCGCTAGGGTCACCAACCCCTTTACCCTATATATCGAAACTGCCATCACCCCCCGGGAATGGAAAATGCCAACCATGGAACCTTACAAGGGAACTTCTGACCCCATCGTACACTTACAGAGATACACCCAGCATATGCTCATGAGCGGAGCAACAGAAGGGGTATTGTGTAAATGCTTTCCGCTATTCCTAGCAGATCTAGCTACCTCCTGGTTCTGCCATCTACCCCAAGGATCTATCAGCTCATGGGAGATGTTGAAAGAAAGGTTCATTAGCCAGTTCCGCATCCATGTGGAACAACCCAAGGATGCTTATTCTCTATCCAATGTCAAACAGAAATCCGGAGAGACACTGCAACAATATCTAACCCGGTTCAACGCCGCAGCGACCACTAACAACGATGCGGAGTATGAGGCAGTAATAGCGGGATTGGAACTTGCCTTAGAAATTGGAGTCAATTCTTTATGTCTTCATAGTGATTCTCAACTTATCGTAAACCAAGTACTAGGAGAGTTCCAGACTCGAGGAGAACGGCTCACAGCATATCTAAAGAAAACCAAACTGCTGCTCGATCAATTGGACCACTATCTAATCAAACAAATTCCTCGAGAAGAGAACCAAGAGGCCGACGAACTAGCAAAGCAAGCTAGTATGAAGAACAACACCATTTCCGGAGCATTAATCATCTCAAGACAGCTAGCCCCAAACTTCGAACAAGTGAATCTGATAACTGCAATCGAAGAAGAAACTTGGATGACTCCTATCCGAAAATATTTGCAAGATGGCACACTACCAAACAGACATGATGAAGTCAGGAAAATTTTGAGGAAAGCTTCCCACTACACAATACAAGAAGGCATCCTCTATCGGCGTGGCTTCTCTAGCCCCTTATTCAGATGCGTCGCTGGAAGGAAAGCCAAGGAAATCTTATTCAACATCCATCAAGGAAGTTGCGGAGATCACACTGGGGGGCAGACTCTGGCAAAAAAGATACTCCGATATGGATATTACTGGCCCACCTTAAACAAAGACGCCTTAGACTTCGTCAAGCGATGTGACAGATGTCAGAAATTTGCCAAGATTCCTCGACTACCCACGAATGAGATTACTCAAATGACCAGCCCTTGGCCCTTTGCTGTACGGTGAATTGACTTGATTGGCGAACTGCCAACGGGTCGAGGCGGAGCCAAATATGCTATAGTGGCAGTACGGAGTCCCACTCAAGATCGTATCAGACAACAGACTTCAATTTGACAGCGAAGAATTCGCCGACTGGTGCCAAGAGCATGGAATTCACAAAAGCTTCTCATCAGTAGGTTATCCTCAGGCAAACGGACAAGTCGAAGCTGTCAACAAAATTCTCAAAACCCTAATCAAGAAGAAACTTGAAAAGTCAAAAGGCGCTTGGGTGGACGAACTTCCTACGGCACTTTGGGCTACCGCACATCTTTCAGAACATCAATGGGACATACTCCTTTCTCTTTGGCATACGGATCGGAGGCGATGCTCCCAGTTGAGACTATTGTTCCTTCCCACCGTAGGATCCACTACAATCCAGAAGAAAACGAAGAACTCCTCCTCATGTCTTTGGATCTAATTGAGGAGAGAAGAAATGATGCAGCGCTCAAAGCGGCAGCTCACAAACAAAAAGTGGCAGCACTATACAACTCCAAAGTCAAGCATCGCAGCTTACGAGAAGGAGATCTTGTCCTCAGGTGAATCTTTCCGCGCCCCGGGGCACTGCACCCCATCTGGGACGGACCATATGTAATTCATAAAGATCTCCGCAACGGAGCTTATATTTTGTCAACAGTGGACGGAGAGGTGTTCTAGAGGGCATGGAACATCCGACACCTCCGTCGATACTTTTCTTAACTTGTACTTCCCATATGAAGTGAATTAACAAAGGGAATCAGTGGACGTAGGCATTTTCGTGCCGAACCACTTTAAAAAATCTTGTCTCTTTTTAACTTGTTCTTTTATATCTTGGCTGCTTGTTAAGCTTTATCCTTTTCTGTTGAACAAAATCCTATGGCATCTCAACTCAAGACGCACCATAGCACGACTCCACCTGGACAAAATCTAACAGGTACGCTACGATTCTATGCACTCGCCAATGAGACACTTTTGCTCCAGCATCCCTCTGCTGCGGGTTAACTCATTGCTCACGACTGCCCTCA
Organism: Allium cepa; assembly: GCA_030765085.1. NCBI lineage: Eukaryota > Viridiplantae > Streptophyta > Magnoliopsida > Asparagales > Amaryllidaceae > Allium > Allium cepa. Next base: position 12,038,980 of record CM060943.1, read on the forward strand.
AAGCCAGCTGTAATGAGCCGATTATAAGTCATCATAAAGGCCGACTATAGCCGATGGCAGCTCATTACGGCGTTCGGCTCGCCGGTAACTGTGAACCTACTTTAAGCCCGAACATAAGGTGTGGCCAGCCAGGGGTAGTTCACGGCCAACGGCACCCACGCTAGCCGGCCACGGTAAATCGAATAATACCCACGATTACGGACCATAATGGTTCGGGTAGTTACCGTGCGCGATCTCGGCTTCGATGTGTCTTAAGTGCGGCTGTGGTAAAAAAGAACACTCCCCGCAGAGGCGTAAGATGGGTGACAAATGTCTCCAAGATCCACAGCTAGGGAAAGTGACTACAAAGCCCGTTTGCCACGAACTTAAGCACATCGACGGCCTTCCGTGACTGGAAGTTTTACTTTTTCTATATTTCCATTCCATTTAAATACTTTTCTCCTATCCTGTATAACAGACTCTAAAGTACAGGGAACCAAATAGGAGGCATTCACTCATGAGAGTCCGAGCCTGCATAATGGGTGGCAAGGTACTCAGCTATTTCCATGATTGGTTACACAAGATGCTCAAAGCTACCGCCTGCAACTAAAACATGAAGGGCGGTACTCTCTTCTCTTGTACATAAACATGTAACTATAGCTTATTCATACGTCACACTAACATTGGAAAACATGAAATTATATTTCAAAAAAGAGCTTAGCATCAAACACAACTAAAATCATAGGCATGTGCATAGTTATACTTCTTACGCAGCATATCAAAATGACAACAACATTCAAACATAACAAACTCAGCTTATGTTATAAATTCACATAAAGTCATTCTTTGCAAATAATATTATTACAGTCACATCAATGTTATGGACTAACATAAACAGCGATAAAAGGAAATAAAAAGGTGGCCGAATCCGGACAAGAAATCAGCTGCGTCCACACTTCGCTCTCATCCTACCAACTCCCCAAGCCTACTTGGCCGCAGGATCGGAGCCCCCAGCGTGTTGATCGGAAGTTCCACCTGTCCAATTCAGAAGAGGAATTCATTAAACAAACAATAAACGATCAGGTTATGGAAACATAGAAAGAAAAGAAAAAGAGAAGAATAACTCACTAGCGTCCGCCACTTGATCCTCATCCTCCAATTGCACACCCGCTTCCTCCGCAGCAAGCAACCGCATCCACTCCTTCACCGCCGCTTGCTCCTCCTTCGAGAACTGAGCAGTAACTACATCCAGACTAAAGGCCGCTCCACCTTCCTTACCCGCATTGACCGTGGCCTCCTCCAAAGCCCGAAGATATACCTTGGCCATGACCCGGGGATAGTCATCCATCCAAGACAAGCTGCCCTCCTTCCAAGTGCGGAAGTACATGTCCTGCAACATCTCGTCCATCATCCCCTCATTCTCCTCAAACTCCCTCACCCGGGCCTCGGAAACCTGCAACTTGGGGACAACAACATCCCTCTCTGATCGGTATCTCAAGCAGTCAGCCTGGAGGCACCTCCTCATTTCCTCCATCTGTTCCTTTAACTTGACTTGGGCCATCTCCGCGGCCTCAAGCCTCCCAGACAATTCCTCCACCTGTTCGACATCTGCATTCCGAACCTCATCCACTATCGCAATGGCCATGTCAATCCGCTCGTTACAAGCGGCCTCCATCTTCCGTAGTTCTGCCCTACTAGCCTTTTCCATAGTCTCTTTCAGCCGCCTGGAGGCTTCCTCGTGGTGAGAAATCTGAATGGCTTGATCGGCAAGCTGTTTGGCCTGATCGGCAACCTTTAGCCGCAACCGAATATTAGCACTCCCAATCTCCTCCCCGGCCTTGATCAATCGAGCATGATGCTCCATTAACTTCTTGGTCTCTTCAGCCACCCGATCAATACGAGCCTTGGCTTCGTCCCCCATGGTAACTACCCGAGTAGTAAGCAGATCAAGATCTAGGGACTTGGCCTCATCAAGCACTCGTACCATGGGGTTGCGAGGAAGAAGATGCTCACCCGTGGCCTCATCAAATGAAATATCCTGAGAGCTTGGACCTAAATCAGGATGACCGGCAAAGGGATCACGAGGCACGTCAGGACGTCTTATACGGATAACAGTGGGATTCTTGGAAGGAGGTGGAGGGGGGACAAACTTCGTGTTCTCCTTCGTGGTATCACGAGGAGGATGAGTAGGAAGCTGCGGACTAGGGGAAGATTCAAATAAGGAATGACTCCTCTTCTTTTTTTGAATGCCCTCTTCAATGACCCCAAGAAGAGGACGGTAACTGAATACGTCCCCAGGACGACCAGTAAGAGGCTTCGGCTTATCAGAAGCTCTCATCAACTTGAATTTTTCAAGGCGGTGTCGAACATCTGACGTTTTAGCTACCTGGCCTGCCCTTGGAATAAAGAACAAGTGTTACGAACATACAATGATCCACAATTCAAGAAAAATGTTAAGTTAAAAAGAAAGAAAAAGTGAGACTGGAGAGTGGTGCACCATGGTAGTGCTCCATTTCAAATCCATGCACCCATTTCTAAAAGTCGTACGGCATTGTTTCGTCATTTTGGAAGGATGTTGCACCTTGGACCGTAGATGTTGCACGCTTTGGATATCGATTCTTCGGAGGGCCATAACTCTTGGCTCGATTAGAGTTACGGGAGCGATAACCAGTCAAAACGAAACTTTCGGTGAGTTCTACAGCTATGACGGCTTTCAGCCGTCACTGGTTAGTTTCATACCCAAAAAATCGTATCCGAACCTCAATCGGGTCTTGGAAGTTTTTTAACCTTCGTTTTTCCGTCACGTGGAATTTTCTGTAAAACGGAATCCCTGTGGCTGTTCTATGATTTACCATCGCTGGAGAGTGGTGCACCATGGTAGTGCTCCGTTTCAAATCCATGCATCCATTTCTAAAAGTCGTACGACACTGTTTCGTCATTTCGGACGGATGTTGCACCTTGCACCGTAGATGTTGCACCCTTTGGATATCGATTCTTCGGAGGGCCATAACTCTTGGCTCGTTTAGAGTTACGGGAGCGATAACTAGTCAAAACGAAGCTCTCGGTGAGTTCTACAGCTATGACGACTTTCAGCTGTCACTGGTTAGTTTCATACCCAAAAAATCCTATCCGAACCTCAATCGGGTCTTGGAAGTTTTTAACCTTCGTTTTTCCGTCACGTGGATTTTTCGGTAAAACGGAATCCCCTTGGCTGTTCTATGATTTACCATCGCTGGAGAGTGGTGCATCATGGTAGTGCTCCATTTCAAATCCATGCATCCATTTCTAAAAGTCGTACGACACTGTTTCGTCATTTTGGACGGATGTTGCACCATGCACCGTCGATGTTGCACCCTTCGGATATCGATTCTTCGGAGGGTCATAACTCTTGGCTCGTTTAGAGATACGGGAGCCATAACCAGTCGAAACGAAGCACTCAAGGAGTCCTACAGCTACGAAAACTTTCAACCGTCACTGGTTAGTTTCATACCCAAAAAATCCTATCCGAACCTCAATCGGGTCTTGAAAGTTTTTTAACCTTCGTTTTTCCGTCACGTGGAATTTTTCTTTAAATCGGGATCCCCGTGGCTGTTTTATGATTACCATCGCTGGAGAGTGGTGCATCAAGGTAGTGCTCCGTTTCAAATCCATGCACCCATTTCTAAAAGTCATACGACACTGTTTCTTCATTTTGGACAGATGTTGCACCTTGCACCGTAGATGTTGGTCCCTTTGGATATCGATTCTTCGGAGGGTCATAACTCTTGGCTCGATTAGAGATACGGGAGCAATAACCAGTCAAAACGAACCTCTCTGTGAGTTCTAAAGCTATGATGGCTTTCAGCCGTCATTGGTTAGTTTCATACCCAAAAAATATTATCCGAACCTCAATCGGGTCTTGGAAGTTTTTTAACCTTCGTTTTTCCGTCACGTGGATTTTTCTGTAAAAATGAATCCCCGTGGCTGTTCTATGATTTACCATCACAGCAGAGTGGTGAACCATGGTAGTGCTCCGTTTCTAATCCATTCATCCATTTCTAAAAGTCGTACGACACTGTTTCGTCATTTTGGACGGATGTTGCACCATGCACCGTCGATGTTGCACCCTTCGGATATCGATTCTTCGGAGGGTCATAACTCTTGGCTCGTTTAGAGATACGGGAGCCATAACCAGTCGAAACGAAGCACTCAACGAGTCCTACAGCTATGAAAACTTTCAACCGTCACTGGTTAGTTTCATACCCAAAAAATCCTATCCGAACCTCAATCGGGTCTTGAAAGTTTTTTAACCTTCGTTTTTCCGTCTCGTGGAATTTTTCTTTAAATCGGGATCCCCGTGGCTGTTTTAAGATTACCATCGCTGGAGAGTGGTGCATCAAGGTAGTGCTCCGTTTCAAATCCATGCACCCATTTCTAAAAGTCATACGACACTGTTTCTTCATTTTGGACAGATGTTGCACCTTGCACCGTAGATGTTGCTCCCTTTGGATATCGATTCTTCGGAGGGTCATAACTCTTGGCTCGATTAGAGATACGGGAGCAATAACCAGTCAAAACGAACCTCTCTGTGAGTTCTAAAGCTATGATGGCTTTCAGCCGTCATTGGTTAGTTTCATACCCAAAAAATCCTATCCGAACCTCAATCGGGTCTTGGAAGTTTTTTAACCTTCGTTTTTCCGTCACGTGGATTTTTCTGTAAAAATGAATCCCCGTGGCTGTTCTATGATTTACCATCACTGCAGAGTGGTGAACTATGGTAGTGCTCCGTTTCTAATCCATGCATCCATTTCTAAAAGTCGTACGACACTGTTTCGTCATTTTGGATGGATGTTGCACCTTGCACCGTAGATGTTGAACCCTTTGGATATCGATTCTTCGGAGGGCCATTACTCTTGGCTCGTTTAGAGTTACGGAAGCCATAAACAGTCGAAACGAAGCTCTCGACGAGTTCTACAGCTATGACAACTTTCAACCGTCACTGGTTAGTTTCATACCCAAAAAATCCTATACGAACCTCAATCGGTTCTTGAAAGTTTTTTAACCTTTGTTTTTCCGTCACGTGGATTTTTTCTGTAAATCGGGATCCCCGTGGCTGTTCTATGATTTACCATCGCTGGTGAGTGGTGCACCATGGTAGTGCTCTGTTTCAAATCCATGCATCCATTTCTAAAAGTCGTACGACACTGTTTCGTCATTTTGGACGGATGTTGCACCTTGCACCGTAGATGTTGCTCCCTTTGGATATCGGTTCTTCGGAGGGCCATAACTCTTGGCTCGATTAGATTTACGGGAGCGATAACTAGTCAAAACGAAGCTCTCGGTGAGTTCTACAGCTGTGACAGCATTCAACCGTCACTGGTTACTTTCAAACCCAAAAAATCCTATCCGAACCTCAATCTGGTCTTGAAAGTTTTTTAACCTTCGTTTTTCCGTCACGTGGATTTTTCTGCAAAATGGAATCCTCATGGCTGTTCTATGATTTACCATCGCTGGAGAGTGGTGCATCATGGTAGTGCTCCATTTCAAATACATGCACCCATTTCTAAAAGTTGTACGACACTGTTTCGTCATTTTGGACGGATGTTGCACCTTGCACCGTAGATGTTGCACCCTTTGGATATCGATTTTTCGGAGGGCCATAACTCTTGGCTCGTTCAGAGTTACGGGAGCGATAACCAGTCAAAACGAAGCATTCGGTGAGTTCTACAGCTATAACGGCTTTCAGCCGTCACTGGTTAGTTTCATACCCAAAAAATCCTATCCGAACCTCAATCGGGTCTTGAAAGTTTTTTAACCTTCGTTTTTCCGTCACGTGGATTTTTCTGTAAAACGGAATCCCTGTGGCTGTTCTATGATTTAGCATCGCTGGAGAGTGGTGCACCATGGTAGTGCTCCATTTCAAATCCATGCATCCATTTGTAAAAGTCGTACGACACAGTTTCGTCATTTTGGACGGATGTTGCACCTTGCACCGTAGATGTTGCACCCTTTGGATATCGATTCTTCGGAGGGCCATAACTCTTGGCTCGTTTAGAGTTACGGGAGCGATAACCAGTCAAAACGAAGCTCTCGGTGAGTTCTTCAGCTATGACGGCTTTCAGTCGTCACTGGTTAGTTTCATACCCAAAAAATCCTATCCAAACCTCAATCGGGTCTTGGAAGTTTATTAACCTTCGTTTTTCCATCACGTGGATTTTTCGGTAAAACGGAATCCCCGTGGCTGTTGTATGATTTACCATCGCTGGAGAGTGGTACACCATTGTAGTGCTCCATTTCAAATCCGTGCATCCATTTCTAAAAGTCGTACGACACTGTTTCATCATTTTGGACGGATGTTGCACCATGCACCGTCGATGTTGCACCCTTTGGATATCGATTCTTCGAAGGGCCATAACTCTTGGCTCGTTTAGAGTTACGGGAGCGATAACCAGTCAAAACGAAGCTCTCGGTGAGTTCTACATCAATGTCGGCTTTCAGCCGTCAATGGTTAGTTTCATACCTAAAAAATCCTATCCGAACCTCAATCGGGTCTTGGTAGTTTTTTAACCTTCGTTTTTCCGTCACGTGGATTTTTCGGTAAAACGGAATCCCCTTGGTTGTTCTATGATTTACCATCGCTGGAGAGTGGTGCACCATGGTAGTGATCCGTTTCAAATCCATGCATCCATTTCTAAAAGTCGTACGACACTGTTTCGTCATTTTGGACGGATGTTGCACATGCAACGTCGATGTTGCACCCTTTAGATATCGATTCTTCGGAGGGCCATAGCTCTTGGCTCGTTTAGAGTTACGGGAGCCATAACCAGTCGAAACGAAGCTCTCAACGAGTTCAACAGCTATGACAACTTTCAACCGTCACTGGTTAGTTTCATACCCAAAAAATCCTATCCGAACCTCAATCGGATCTTGAAAGTTTTTTAACCTTCGTTTTTCCGTCACGTGGACTTTTTCTTTAAACTGGGATCCCCGTGGCTGTTTTATGATTTACCATCGCTCGAGAGTGGTGCACCAAGGTAGTGCTCCGTTTCAAATCTATGCACCCATTTCTAAAAGTCATACGACACTGTTTTGTCATTTTGGACAGATGTTGCACCTTGCACCGTAAATGTTGCTCCCTTTGGATATCGATTCTTCGGAGGGTCATAACTCTTGGCACGATTAGAGTTACGGTAGCGATAACCAGTCAAAACGAAGCTCTCGGTTAGTTCTATAGCTATGACAGCTTCCAGCCGTCACTGGTTAGTTTCAAACCCAAAAAATCCTATCCGAACCTCAATCGGGTCTTGGAATTTTTTTGACCTTTGTTTTTCCGTCACGTGGATTTTTCTGTAAAAATGAATAACCGTGGTTGTTCTATGATTTACCATCACTGGAGAGTGGTGCACCATGGTAGTGCTCCGTTTCTAATCCATGCATCCATTTGTAAAAGTCGTACGACACTGTTTCGTCATTTTGGACGGATGTTGCACCTTGCACCGTAGATGTTGCACCCTTTGGATATCATTCTTCGGAGGGCCATAACTCTTGGCTCGTTTAGAGTTACGAGAGCGATAACCAGTCAAAACGAAGCTCTCGGTGAGTTCTACAGCTATGACGGCTTTCAGCCGTCACTGGTTAGTTTCATATCCAAAAAATCCTATCCGAACCTCAATCGGGTCTTGGAAGTCTTTTAACCTTCGTTTTTCCGTCACGTGGATTTTTCGGTAAAACGGAATCCCCGTGGCTGTTCTATGATTTACCATCGCTAGAGAGTGGTGCACCCTGGTAGTGCTCCGTTTCAAATCCATGCATCCATTTCTAAAAGTCGTACGACACCGTTTCGTCATTTTGGACGGATGTTGCACCATGCACCGTCGATGTTGCACCCTTTGGATATCGATTCTTCGGAGGGCCATAACTCTTGACTCGTTTAGAGTTACGGGAGTGATAACCAGTAAAAACGAAGCTCTCGGTGAGATCTATAGCTACGATGGCTTTCAGCCGTCACTGGTTACTTTCATACCCAAAAATTCCTATCCGAACCTCAATCGGGTCTTGGAAGTTTTTTAACCTTCATTTTTCCGTCACGTGGATTTTTCGGTAAAACGAAATCCCTGTGGCTGTTCTATGATTTACCATCGCTGGAGAGTGGTGCACCATGGTAGTGCTTCGTTTCAAATCCATGCATCCATTTCTAAAAGTCGTACGACACTGTTTCGTCATTTTGGACGGATGTTGCACCATGCACCGTCGATGTTGCACCCTTTGGATATCAATTCTTCGGAGGGTCATAACTCTTGGCTCGTTTAGAATTACGGGAGCCATAAACAGTCGAAACGAAGCTCTCAACGAGTTCTACAGCTACAACAACTTTCAACTGTCACTAGTTAGTTTCATACCCAAAAAATCCTATCAGAACCTCAATCGGGTCTTGAAAGTTTTTTAACCTTCGTTTTTCCGCCACGTGGATTTTTTTTTAAATCAGGATCCCCGTGGCTGTTTTATGATTTTCCATCGCTGGAGAGTGGTGCACCAAGTTAGTGCTCCGTTTCAAATCCATGCACTCATTTCTAAAAGTCATACGACACTGTTTCGTCATTTTGGACAGATGTTGCACCTTGCACCACAGATGTTGCTCCCTTTGGATATCGATTATTCGGAGGGTCATAACTCTTGGCTCGATTAGAGTTACGGGAGCGATAAACAGTCAAAACGAAGCTATCGGTGAATTCTACAGCTATGACGGCTTTCAGCCGACACTGGTTAGTTTCATACCCAAAAAATCCTATACGAACCTCAATCGGGTCTTGGAAGTTTTCTGACCTTCGTTTTTCCGTCACGTGGATTTTTCTGCAAAACGGAATCCCCATGGCTGTTCTATGATTTACCATCGCTGGAGAGTGGTGCACCATGGTAGTAATCCATTTCTAATCCATGCATCCATTTGTAAAAGTCGTACGACACTGTTTCGTCATTTTTGACGGATGTTGCACCTTGCGTCGTAGATGTTGCACCCTTTGGATATCGATTCTTCGGAGGGCCATAACTCTTGGCTCGTTTAGAGTTACGGGATCCGTAACCAGTCGACACAAAGCTCTCGACGAGTTCTACAGCTATGACACCTTTCAACCGTCACTGGTTAGTTTCATACCCAAAAAATCCTATCCGAACCTCAATCGGGTCTTGAAAGTTTTTTAACCTTCGTTTTTCTGTCACGTGTATTTTTTCTGTAAATCGGGATCCCCGTGGCTATTCTTTGATTTACCATCGCTGCAGAGTGGTGCACCATGGTAGTGCTCCGTTTCAAATCCAAGCACCCATTTCAAAAAGTCGTACGACACTGTTTCGTCATTTTGGACGGATGTTGCACCTTGCACCGTAGATGTTGCTCCCTTTGGATACCGATTATTCGGAGGGCCATAACTCTTGGCTCGATTAGATTTACGGGAGCGATAACCAGTCAAAACGAAGCACTCGCTGAGTTCTACAGCTTTGACAGCATTCAGCCATCACTGGTTACTTTCATACACAAAATATCCTATCCGAACCTCAATCTATTCTTGAAAGTTTTTTAACCTTCGTTTTTCCGTCACGTTGATTTTTCTGCAAAACGGAATCCCTGTGGCTGTTCTATGATTTACCATCGCTGGAGAGTGTTGCACCATGGTAGTGCTCCATTTCAAATCCATGCACCCATTTCTAAAAGTCGTACGACACTGTTTCGTCATTTTGGACGGATGTTGCACCTTGCACCATAGATGTTGCACCCTTTGGATATCGATTCTTCGGAGGGCCATAACTCTTGGCTCGTTTAGAGTTACGGGAGTGATAACCAGTCAAAACGAAGCAGTCGGTGAGTTCTACAGCTATGACAGCTTTCAGCCGTCACTGGTTAGTTTCATACCCAAAAAATCCTGTCCGAACCTCAAACGGGTCTTGAAAGTTTTTTAACCTTTGTTTTTCCGTCACGTGGATTTTTCTGTAAAACGGAATCCCTGTGGCTGTTCTATGATTTACCATCGCTGGAGAGTGGTGCACCATGGTAGTGTTCCGTTTCAAATCCATGCATCCATTTGTAAAACTCGTATGACACTGTTTCGTTATTTTGGACGGATGTTGCACCTTGCACCGTAGATGTTGCACCCTTTGGATATCGATTCTTCGGAGGGCTATAACTCTTAGCTCGTTTAGAGTTACGGGAGCGATAACCAGTCATAACGAAGCTCTCGGTGAGTTCTACATCTATGATGGCTTTCAGCCGTCACTGGCTAGTCTCATACCCAAAAAATCCTGTCCGAACCTCAATCGGGACTTGGAAGTTTTTTAACCTTCGTTTTTCCGTCACGTGGATTTTTCGGTAAAACGGAATACTCGTGGCTGTTCTATGATTTACCAACGCTGGAGAGTGGTGCACCATGGTAGTGCTCCATTTCAAATACATGCATCCATTTCTAAAAGTCGTACGACACTGTTTTGTCATTTTGGACGGATGTTGCACCATGCACCGTCGATGTTGCACCCTTTGGATATCGGTTCTTCGGAGGGCCATAACTCTTGGCTCATTTAGAGTTACGGGAGCCATAACCAGTCGAAACGAAGCTCTCAACGAGTTCTACAGCTATGATAACTTTCAACCGTCACTAGATAGTTTCATTCCCAAAAAATCCTATCCGAACCTCAATCGGGTCTTGAAAGTTTTTTAACCTTCGTTTTTCCGTCACGTGGATTTTTTCTGTAAAACGGAATCCCTGTGGCTGTTCTATGATTTACCATCGCTGGAGAGTGGTGCACCATGGTAGTGTTCCGTTTCAAATCCATGCATCCATTTGTAAAACTCGTATGACACTGTTTCGTTATTTTGGACGGATGTTGCACCTTGCACCGTAGATGTTGCACCCTTTGGATATCGATTCTTCGGAGGGCCATAACTCTTGGCTCGTTTAGAGTTACGGGAGCCATAACCAGTCGAAACGAAGCTCTCAACGAGTTTTACACCTATGACAACTTTCAACCGTCACTGGATAGTTTCATTCCCAAAAAATCCTATCCGAACCTCAATCGGGTCTTGAAAGTTTTTTAACCTTCGTTTTTCCGTCACGTGGATTTTTTCTGTAAATCGGGATCCCCGTGGCTGTTTTATGATTCACCATCGCTGGAGAGTGGCGCACCATGGTAGTGCTCCGTTTCAAATCCATGCACCCATTTCTAAAAGTCATACGACACTTTTTCGTCATTTTGGACGGATGTTGCACCTTGCACCGTAGATGTTACTCCCTTTGGATATCGATTCTTCGGAGGGCCATAACTCTTGGCTCGATTAGAGTTATGGGAGCGATAACCAGTCAAAACGAAGCTCTCGGTGAGTTCTACAGCTATGACGGCTTTCAGCCGTCGCTGGTTAGTTTCATACCCAAAAAATCCTATCCGAACCTCAATCGGGTCTTGGAAGTTTTTTGACCTTCGTTTTTCCTTCACGTGGATTTTTCTGTAAAACGGAATCCCCGTGGCTGTTCTATGATTTACCATCACCGGAGAGTGGTGCACCATGGTAGTGCTTCGTTTCAAATCCATGCATCCATTTCTAAAAGTCGTACGACACTGTTTCGTTATTTTGGACAGATGTTGCACCTTGCACGTAGATGTTGCACCCTTTGGATATCGATTCTTCGGAGGGCCATAACTCTTGGCTCGATTAGAGTTACGGGAGCGATAACCAGTCAAAACGAAGCTCTCGGTGAGTTCTACAGCTATGACAGCTTTCAGCCGTCGCTGGTTAGTTTCATACCCAAAAAATCCTATCCGAACCTCAATCGGGTCTTGGAAGTTTTTTGACCTTCGTTTTTCCTTCACGTGGATTTTTCTGTAAAACGGAATCCCCGTGGCTGTTCTATGATTTACCATCACCGGAGAGTGGTGCACCATGGTAGTGCTTCATTTCAAATCCATGCATCCATTTCTAAAAGTCGTACGACACTGTTTCGTTATTTTGGACAGATGTTGCACCTTGCACCGTAGATGTTGCACCCTTTGGATATCGATTCTTCGGAGGGCCATAACTCTTGGCTCGTTTAGAGTTACGGGAGCCATAACCAGTCGAAACGAAGCTCTCAACGAGTTTTACACCTATGACAACTTTCAACCGTCACTGGATAGTTTCATTCCCAAAAAATCCTATCCGAACCTCAATCGGGTCTTGAAAGTTTTTTAACCTTCGTTTTTCCGTCACGTGGATTTTTTCTGTAAATCGGGATCCCCGTGGCTGTTTTATGATTCACCATCGCTGGAGAGTGGCGCACCATGGTAGTGCTCCGTTTCAAATCCATGCACCCATTTCTAAAAGTCATACGACACTTTTTCGTCATTTTGGACGGATGTTGCACCTTGCACCGTAGATGTTACTCCCTTTGGATATCGATTCTTCGGAGGGACATAACTCTTGGCTCGATTAGAGTTATGGGAGCGATAACCAGTCAAAACGAAGCTCTCGGTGAGTTCTACAGCTATGACGGCTTTCAGCCGTCGCTGGTTAGTTTCATACCCAAAAAATCCTATCCGAACCTCAATCGGGTCTTGGAAGTTTTTTGACCTTCGTTTTTCCTTCACGTGGATTTTTCTGTAAAACGGAATCCCCGTGGCTGTTCTATGATTTACCATCACCGGAGAGTGGTGCACCATGGTAGTGCTTCGTTTCAAATCCATGCATCCATTTCTAAAAGTCGTACGACACTGTTTCGTTATTTTGGACAGATGTTGCACCTTGCACGTAGATGTTGCACCCTTTGGATATCGATTCTTCGGAGGGCCATAACTCTTGGCTCGTTTAGAGTTACGGGAGCCATAACCATTCGAAACGAAGCTCTCGACGAGTTCTACAGCTATGAAAACTTTCAACCGTCACTGGTTAGTTTCATACCAAAAAATCCTATCCGAACCTCAATCGGGTCTTGAAAGTTTTTTAACATTCGTTTTTTAGTCACGTGGATTTTTTCTGTAAATCGGGATCCCCGTGGCTGTTCTATGATTTACCATCGCTGGAGAGTGGTGCACCATGGTAGTGCTCCGTTTCAAATCCATGCACCCATACCTAAAAGTCGTACGACACAGTTTCGTCATTTTGGACGGATGTTGCACCTTGCACCGTAGATGTCACTCCCTTTGGATATCGATTCTTCGGAGGGCCATAACTCTTGGCTCGATTAGAGTTACGGGATCGATAACCAGTCAAAACGAAGCTCTCGGTGAGTTCTACAGCTATGATAGCATTCATCCGTCACTGGTTACTTTCATACCCAAAAAATCCTATCTGACCTCAATCTGGTCTTGAAAGTTTTTTAACCTTCGTTTTTCCGTCACGTGTATTTTTCTGCAAAACGGAATCCCCATGGCTGTTCTATGATTTACCATCGCTGGATAGTGGTACACCATGGTAGTGCTCCATTTCTAATCCATGCATCCATTTCTAAAAGTCGTACGACACTGTTTCGTCATTTTGGACGGATGCTGCACCTTGCACCATAGATGTTGCACCCTTTGGATATCGATTCTTCGGAGGGCCATAACTCTTGGCTCGTTTAGAGTTACGGGAGCCATAACCAGTCGAAACGAAGATCTCGACGAGTTCTACAGCTATGACAACTATCAACCGTCACTGGTTAGTTTCATATCAAAAAAATCCTATCCGAACCTCAATAGGGTCTTGAAAGTTTTTTAACCTTCGTTTTTCCGTCACGTGGATTTTTTCTTTAAATCGGGATCCCCGTGGCTGTTCTATGATTTACCATCGCTGGAGAGTGGTGCACCATGGTAGTGCTCCATTTTAAATCCAAGCACCCATTTCTAAAAGTTGTACGACACTACTTCGTCATTTTGGACGGATGTTGCACCTTGCACCGTAGATGTTGCTCCCTTTGGATATCGATTCTTCAAAGGGCCATAACTCTTGGCTCTATTAGAGTTAAGGAAGCGATAACCAGTCAAAACGAAGCTCTCAGTGAGTTCTACAGCAGTGATAGCATTCAGCCGTCACTGGTTACTTTCATACCCAAAAAATCCTATCCGAACCTCAATCGGGTCTTGAAAGTTTTTTAACCTTCATTTTTCCGTCACGTGGATTTTACTGTAAAACGGAATTCCCGTGGCTGTTCTATGATTTACCATTGCTGGAGAGTCGTGCACCATGGTAGTGCTGCGTTTCAAATCCATGCATCCATTTGTAAAAGTCGTACGACACTGTTTCGTCATTTTGGACGGATGTTGCACCTTGCACCGTAGATGTTGCACCCTTTAGATATCGATTCTTCGGAGGGCCATAACACTTGGCTCGTTTAGATTTACGAGAGCGATAACCAGTCAAAACGAATATTTCGGTGAGTTCTACAGCTATGACGGCTGTCAGCCGTCACTGGTTAGTTTCATACCCAAAAAATCCTATCCGAACCTCAATCGGGTCTTGGAAGTTTTTTAACCTTCGTTTTTCCGTCACGTGGATTTTTCTGTAAAACGGAATCCCTGTGACTGTTCTATGATTTTCCATCGCTGGAGAGTGGTGCACCATGGTAGTGCTCCGTTTCAAATCCATGCATCTATTTGTAAAAGTCGTACGACACTGTTTCGTCATTATGGACGGAGTATGCACCTTGCACCGTAGATGTTGCACCCTGTGGATATCGATTCTTCGAAGGGCCATAACTCTTGGCTTGTTTAGAGTTACGGGAGCGATAACCAGTCAAAACGAAGCTCTCGGTGAGTTCTACGGCTATGATGGCTTTGAGCCGTCACTGGTTAGTTTCATACCCAAAAAATCCTATCCGAACCTCAATCAGGACTTGGAAGTTTTTTAACCTTCGTTTTTCCGTCACGTGGATTTTTCGGTAAAACGGAATCCTCGTGGCTGTTCTATGATTTACCAACGCTGGACAGTGGTGCACCATGGTAGTGCTCCGTTTCAAATACATGCATCCATTTCTAAAAGTCGTACGACACTGTTTTGTCATTTTGGACGGATGTTGCACCATTCACCGTCGATGTTGCACCCTTTGGATATCGGTTCTTCGGAGGGCCATAACTCTTGGCTCGTTTAGTGTTACGGGAGCCATAACCAGTCAAAACGAAGCTCTCAACGAGTTCTACAGCTATGACAACTTTCAACCGTCACAGGATAGTTTCATTCCCAAAAAATCCTATCCGAACCTCAATCGGGTCTTGAAAGTTTTTTAACCTTCGTTTTTCCGTCACGTGGATTTTTTTGTAAATCGGGATCCCCGTGGCTGTTTTATGATTCACCATCGCTAGAGAGTGGCGCACCATGGTAGTGCTCCGTTTCAAATCCATGCACCCATTTCTAAAAGTCATACGACACTTTTTCGTCATTTTGGACGGATGTTGCACCTTGCACCGTAGATGTTGCTCCCTTTGGATATCGATTCTTCGGAGGGCCATAACTCTTGGGTCGATTAGAGTTACGGGAGCGATAACCAGTCAAAACGAAGCTCTCGGTGAGTTCTACGGCTATGACAGCTTTCAGCCGTCGCTGGTTAGTTTCATACCCAAAAAATCCTATCCGAACCTCAATCGGGTCTTGGAAGTTTTTTGACCTTCGTTTTTCCTTCACGTGGATTTTTCTTTAAAACGGAATCACCTTGGCTGTTCTATGATTTATTATCACCGGAGAGTGGTGCACCATGGTAGTGCTTCATTTCAAATCCATGCATCTATTTGTAAAAGTCGTACGACACTGTTTCGTCATTTTGGACGGATGTTGCACCTTGCACCGTAGATGTTGCACCCTTTGAATATCGATTCATCGGAGGGCCATAACTCTTGGCTCGTTTAGAGTTACGGGAGCCATAACCATTCAAAACGAAGCTCTCGAAGAGTTCTACAGCTATGACAACTTTCAACCGCCACTGGTGAGTTTCATACCCAAAAAATCCTATCCGAACCTCAATCGGGTCTTGAAAGTTTTTTAACATTCGTTTTTCCGTCATGTGGATTTTTTCTGTAAATCGGGATCCCCATGGCTGTCCTATGATTTACCATCGTTGGAGAGTGGTGCACCATGGTAGTGCTCTGTTTCAAATCCATGCACCCATTCCTAAAAGTTGTACGACACAGTTTCGTCATTTTGGACGGATGTTGCACCTTGCACCGTAGATGTTGCTCCCTTTGGATATCGATTCTACGGAGGGCCATAACTCTTGGCTCGATAAGAGTTACGGGAGCGATAACCAGTCAAAACGAAGCTCTCGGTGAATTCTACAGCTACGATAGCATTCAGCCGTCACTGGTTACTTTCATACCCAAAAAATCCTATCCGAACCTCAATCTGGTCTTGAAAGTTTTTTAACCTTCGTTTTTCTGTCACGTGGATTTTGCTGCAAAACGGAATCCCCATGGCTGTTCAATGATTTACCATCGCTGGAGAGTGGTGCACCATGGTAGTGCTCCATTTCAAATCCATGCACCCATTTCTAAAAGTCGTACGACACTGTTACGTCATTTTGGACGGATGTTGCACCTTGCACCATAGATGTTGCACCCTTTAGATATCGAATCTTCGGAGGGCCATAACACTTGGCTCGTTTAGATTTACGAGAGCGATAACCAGTCAAAACGAATCTTTCGGTGAGTTCTACAGCTATGACGGCTTTCAGCCGTCACTGGTTAGTTTCATACCCAAAAAATCCTATCCGAACCTCAATCAGGTCTTGGAAGTTTTTTAACCTTCGTTTCTCCGTCACGTGGATTTTTCTGTAAAACGGAATCCCTGTGACTGTTCTATGATTTTCCATCGCTGGAGAGTGGTGCACCATGGTAGTGCTCCGTTTCAAATCCATGCATCCATTTGTAAAAGTCGTACGACACTGTTTCGTCATTTTGGACGGATGTTGCACCTTGCACCGTAGATGTTGCACCCTTTGGATATCGATTCTTCGGAGGGCCATAACTCTTGGCTCGTTTAGAGTTACGGGAGCCATAACCAGTCGAAACGAAGCTCTCGAAGAGTTCTACAGCTATGACAACCTTCAAACGTCACTGTTAGTTTCATACCCAAAAAATCCTACCCGAACCTCAATCAGCTCTTGAAAGTTTTTTAACCTTCGTTTTTCCGTCACGTGGATTTTTTCTGTAAATCGGGATCCCCGTGGCTGTTCTTTGATTTACCATCGCTGGAGAGTGGTGCACCATGGTAGTGCTCCGTTTCAAATCCAAGCACCCATTTCTAAAAGTCGTACGACACTGTTTCGTCATTTTGGACGGATGTCGCACCTTGCACCGTAGATGTTGCTCCCTTTGGACATCGATTCTTCGGAGGGCCATAACTCTTGGCTCGATTAGAGATACGGGAGCAATAACCAGTCAAAACGAAGCACTCGCTGAGTTCTACAGCTTTGACAGCATTCAGCCATCACTGGTTACTTTCATACCCAAAAAATCCTATCTGAACCTCAATCTGGTCTTGAAAGTTTTTTAACCTTCGTTTTTCCGTCACGTGGATTTTTCTGCAAAACGGAATCCCTATGGCTGTTCTATGATTCACCATCGCTGGAGAGTGGTGCACCATGGTAGTGCTCCATTTCAAATCATGCACCTATTTCTAAAAGTCGTACGACACTGTTTCGTCATTTTGGACGGATGTTGCACCTAGCACCATAGATGTTGCACCCTTTGGATATTGATTCTTCGGAGGGCCATAACTCTTGGCTCGTTTAGAGTTACGGGAGCGATAACCAGTCAAAATGAAGCATTCGGTGAGTTCTACAGCTTTGACGGCTTTCAGCCATCACTGGTTAGTTTCATACCCAAAAAATCCTTTCCGAACATCAATCGGGTCTTGAAAGTTTTTTAACCTTCGGTTTTCCGTCACGTGGATTTTTCTGTAAAACGGAATCCCTATGGCTGTTCTATGATTTACCATCGCTGGAGAGTGGTGCACCATGGTAGTTCTCCGTTTCAAATCCATGCATCCATTTGTAAAAGTCGTATGACACTGTTTCGTCATTTTGGACGGATGTTGCACCTTGCACCGTAGATGTTGCACCCTTTGGATATCGATTCTTCGGAGGGCTATAACTCTTAGCTCGTTTAGAGTAACGGGAGCGATAACCAGTCAAAACGAAGCTCACGGTGAGTTCTACATCTATGATGGCTTTCAGCCATCACTGGTTAGTTTCATACCCAGAAAATCCTATCTGTACCTCAATCGGGTCTTGTAAGTTTTTTAACCTTCGTTTTTCCGTCACGTGGATTTTTCGGTAAAATAGAATCCCCGTGGCTGTTCTATGATTTACCAACGCTAGAGAGTGGTGCACCATGGTAGTGCTCCGTTTCAAATCCATGCATCCATTTCTAAAAGTCGTACGACACTGTTTCGTCATTTTGGACGGATGTTGCACCATGCACCTCGATATTGCTCCCTTTGGATATCGATTCTTCGGAGGGCCATAACTCTTGGCTCGTTTAGAGTTACGGGAGCGATAACCAGTCAAAACGAAGCTCGCGGTGAGTTCTACAGCTATGACTGCTTTCAACCATCACTGGTAAGTGTCATACCCAAAAAATCCTATCCGAACCTCAATCAGGTCTTGGAAGTTTTTTAACATTCGTTTTTCCGTCACGTGGATTTTTTCTGTAAATCGGGATCCCCGTGGCTGTTCTATGATTTACCATCACCGGAGAGTGGTGCACCATGGTAGTGCTTTGTTTCAAATCCATGCATCCATTTCTAAAAGTCGTACGACACTGTTTCGTCATTTTGGATGGATGTTGCACCTTGCACCGTAGATGTTGCACCATTTGGATATCGATTCTTCGGAGGGCCATAACTCTTGGCTTGTTTAGAGTTACGGGAGCCATAACCATTCGAAACGAAGCTCTCGACGAGTTCTACAGCTATGACAACTTTCAACCGTCACTGGTTAGTTTCATACCCAAAAAATCCTATCCGAACCTCAATCGGGTCTTGAAAGTTTTTTAACATTCGTTTTTCCGTCACGTGGATTTTTTCTGTAAATCGGGATCCACGAGGCTGTTCTATGATTTACCATCGCTGGAGAGTGGTGCACCATGGTAGTGCTCCGTTTCAAATCCATGCACCCATTCCTAAAAGTCATACGACACTGTTTCATCATTTTGGACGGATGTTGCACCTTGCACCATAGATGTTGCTCCCTTTGGATATCGATTCTTCGGAGGGCCATAACTCTTGGCTCGATTAGAGTTACGGGAGCAATAACCAGTCAAAACGAAGCTCTCGGTGAGTTCTACAGCTATAACAGCATTCAGCCGTCACTGGTTACTTTCATACCCAAAAAATCCTATCCGAACCTAAATCTGGTCTTGAAAGTTTTTTAATCTTCGTTTTTCCATCACGTGGATTTTTCTGCAAAACGGAATCCCCATGGCTGTTCTATGATTTACCATCGCTGGAGAGTGGTGCACCATGGTAATGCTCCATTTCTAATCCATGCATCCATTTCTAAAAGTCATACGACACTGTTTCGTCATTTTGGACGGATGTTGCACCTTGCACCGTATATGTCGCACCCTTTGGATATCGATTCTTCGGAGGGCCATAACTCTTGGCTCGTTTAGAGTTACGTGAGCCATAACCAGTCGAAAAGAAGATCTCGACGAGTTCTACAGCTATGACAACTTTCAAACATCACTGGTTAGTTTCATACCCAAAAAATCCTATCCGAACCTCAATCGGGTCTTGAAAGTTTTTTAACCTTCGTTTTTCCGTCACGTGGATTTTTTCTGTAAATCGGGATCCCCGTGGTTGTTCTATGATTTACCATCACTAGAGAATGGTGCACCATGGTAGTGCTCCGTTTCAAATCCAACCACCCATTTCTAAAAGTTGTACGACACTGTTTCGTCGTTTGGGACGGATGTTGCACCTTGCACCGTAGATGTTGCTCCCTTTGGATATCGATTCTTCGGAGGGCCATAACTCTTGGCTCGATTAGAGTTACTGGAGCGATAACCAGTCAAAAAGAAGCTCTCGGTGAGTTCTACAGCTATGACAGCATTCAGCCGTCACCGGTTACTTTCATGCCAAAAAAATCCTATCTGAACCTCAATCTGGTCTTGAAAGTTTTTTAACCTTCGTTTTTCCGTCACGTGGATTTTTTCTGTAAATCGGGATCCCCGTGGCTGTTTTATGATTCACCATCGCTGGAGAGTTGCGCACCATGGTAGTGCTCCGTTTCAAATCCATGCACCCATTTCTAAAAGTCATACGACACAGTTTCGTCATTTTGGACGGATGTTGCACCTTGCACCATAGATGTTGCTCCCTTTGGATATCGATTCTTCGGAGGGCCATAACTCTTGGCTCGATTAGAGTTACGGGAGCGATAACCGGTCAAAACGAAGCTTTCGGTGAGTTCTACAGCTATGACAGCATTCAGCCGTCACTGGTTACTTTCATACCCAAAAAATCCTATCTGAACCTCAATCTGGTCTTAAAAGTTTTTTAACCTTCGTTTTTCCGTCACGTGGATTTTTCTGCAAAACGGAATCTCCATGGCTGTTCTATGATTTACCGTCCCTGGAAAGTGGTGCACCATGGTAGTGCTCCATTTCTAATCCATGCATCCATTTCTAAAAGTCGTACGACACTGTTTTGTAACGACCCGTATTTTACGTGTCGATAAATCGTAGAATTTGCAGGTCGATAGTATTGTTTGTGATGTCTCTAGCTTGAGTCGTTTAGAAGTTAACTCGAGTAAAGTGATGAGTCGTGACCGACTCATAGGTTAGGTCGTGTACGAGTTACGACTCATAGGAGTGAACGGGTTAGGGATTAACTAGTGACCGAGTCATGGAGTTGCCGACTCATAGTGTTAGGGACCTAGTAGTTCAGACCGACTCATAAGGTCAACGGGATATAGGGTTGGCCGACTTAAGTGTTAGCCGACTCATAGGGTATAGCGACTTAAGGAACCAACGGCTTAAAGGGGATGCCGACTCATGGGTTAGCGGCTTAAGGGGTTGTTAGGTCGTTGAAGGGTTAGATCGACAGGGTCTTGAGTCGTAGGGCCTGATGAGTCGTTATGAGATAGTTGACTCGGGTTTGTGTTGAGTCGGTGGGTGTTGAGTCGGCAAAGACTGGTTGAGTCGTGTCTAGGATAAGTCGGCTTGGTGGATGAGTCGTAAGTCGTGCATGTTTGTTATATGTTGAGTCGGCAAGTGGTATAAGTCGTAAGGACTTGGTCTGTGTGTTAAGTCGGTAGGACTTGAGCCATTAGGTCGTGAGTCGGTAGGTGATGAGTCGGCTTGGTTGTTGAGTCGTCGAACGACTTAGGACTTGGAGTGTTAGCGGCAGAAAGTGTTAGGTCGTTTACCTGGTGAGTCTTGAGTCGTGAGTCGTTGGTACGAGTTAAGGTGAGTCGTAGGTCGTTGGGTCGTGTCTGGGTTAAGTCGCGTGAGTGGCCTTGTGTTAGGTCGGCATAGTATGAGTCGTGAACGACTCATGATGAGTCGGCAAGAGTTGAGTCGTGGACGACTCATGATAGGTCGTGACCGACCTAAGGGGCGACGACTCATAGGTGTTCCAGCCTATAAATAGAGGGGTTCGGCTCACTTTCTGGCACCGGTTTTTGAAGCGACGAAGTGCTGCCATTTTGAAGACTCGACTACAACATTTCTTAATCTTCTTTTCTCCATTCCAATCTAGATCTAACATCCATCCAAGATCGAATATCGAGATCGAAGATTCAAGTGCCAAAGTTGAAGATCTTCATCCGTTCGAGCTAGATTTCATCGATTGAGGCGAGATTTTTGCCGGATCAAGTTTGGATCTCCGCTGTCCAGATCTGAAGTGTTTAGATTTAGAGGTGTTTGGGTGATTTGGTGAGTGGTAGTTATCTCTCACGCGGACCCAAAGGAGTATATTGGATTGGTGGCTTGTTTGAGTGTTAAAGTTTGAGATTTCATGCATTTTTCTTAGATCCAAGTCTAGATCCATTGTTTCCATAGATGTTTGATTATGCAAGTTTATTTAACAAGTATTAGAGACAAAACCCATGTTTTATATTTGATAGATCTATGCTAAAAACCTATGAATCATGCATGTTGGACTTTTGCTCATTTATTTACGAAATTGCCATTATAGTTGATATTGCTTATTAGATCTTGTTTGAATGCTTGAATGTTTGGATGTATGATTGGTTTGATTGTTTCAAGTTAGCTTGTAGTTGATTTGGAACAAGATGGTTGAAGATGATTCAAAAGCTAAGTGGAAAGGCTCTTGAATGGTGAAAGCTGCCTGTAGCATATGAAGCGGATGTGGAAGCTCATATGGATGGATTCGAAGATGTGGGATCTTGCCATGATGCGAGAAGGCAAAGCATGATTGAGTTGGGATCTTGCTATGATATGATGAGGCAAGGCTTATGTTGAGATGGGACGGGTCATGATGACGTTCCAAGATGAGAGACTTTGCTATGATGTGATGAGGCAAGACATATGTTGTGATGGGACGGGTCACGATGACGGTCCAAGCACGTGCTGCGACGACGTGCAAAGTTATGTTGATAACTCGGTGATGCGATCCGGGTTGGTGATAATGGTTAGCTTGAGAGGCGCTTGAGCTAGTATGGAAATAGTCGTCGAGGAGGATGACTAGGAGGCTGAGATCTTATCGTTGTTGAAGGTTCTAGCATGCTCAAAGCAAGAGTACGTTGGAACGGGCTGCGACTACGTTCCAGGCACGGGCTGCGACGACGTGCTAGTACTCTGGGTAGTTGCGAAAATTCCTAGGCACGGGCTGCGACGACGTGCGGAGTTATGGCTAGAACCGGGGTTACCATTAGCCCTTGACAGGTGGTCATTCAACTAACGGTGAAATCAAGGCAAAGATAACAGTGATAGCCAGAGTCATGGATGTTTGGTTGTATTATCATTCGGCCTCAAGAGCGGTGTTTTCTCGGTGCTTATCTGATCTTGGTTTAGGCCTTGGGGGTTTGTATTTGGAAAACATCGTCCTTGACTCGAGTGATTATTGCTTTACTTTAATTACCTGCTATGCTATGATTGCTTCTCCTTAGTGTGTGTCTGGAGGCTATCACTGTAGAAAGAGGTGGAGTGGGATGGTTTGGTTCCTATTCCTTTTATCCCTTATGCTCTTTTGGTATGTTTGATAGTTAGTTTACTGCTCACTAAGACTTTGTCTGACTCAAGGTTTTATGTCTCCTCTTATTACCTTGGGCTGTTCATCCATGTTGGGATGGGCAGACTAGGTAGCAGGTGACAGGTGCTGTGCTTAGAGTTCTCCGCTGATGATGACGAAGACGAGCAGGAGGCTATGCATATTATTTCTTATATGTACTGGGTATCCGCTGCTGTATTTGATGAGAGTTTTGTAGTGAGGTCTTGATGTATGGATTTATTGAGATGATTGTATAAAACTACTGTGATGCTTATATGATGATTTTCTGTTATGAGGCTTCACTATATATTTCTCTATTGTATTTTATCCATGCGCTGTGAGTTACGATAGAGATTCTGCGATTTTATTTTACCCTGACTATCGTCCATGGCTGCCTTGCACACCTTTCAGCGCACTATTCTCTTGTTTTGGTGGGGGAGTCATGGGCGGTCGTCACATTTGGTATCAGAGCTTTGGTTAATCGATTTTAGCCAACGCTCGCTGACGTAACTACGTATGAGAGACGTAATTGTATTTTGATGGATGATTACTATATATAATATAGTAGCTTAGAAGGATTTGAACTCCTTATGCAGTTGTTTCTCAAGGTGTTCTAATCATTCTTTTTACAGATATTAAGAGTGAGTCGAAGTGAGAGACAAGCTGCGAGGGATAGTCAAGCTGCTAGGGAAGCTGTTGATTATGGAGCTATGTTTGAAGCTTTGATGACTTCTATCATGAGGAGGGTACCAGCTTCAGGATCTTCTGTGGATGTTGGAGTTCAAGTCCAAGCTCCAAGACCGGTGGATTTTGCTAAGCTTTGCAAGGATTATGCTTCTCTTGGAGGAAACGTTTTTTTGGGGACGGAGTCGACTATTGAGGTGCAGAGATGGATTGATGCTTGCAGAAGAATTTTTGGCGACTTGGGGATTGAAGATGCAACTAAGAGGAAGCTTGCATCGAGACAGCTTCAGGGAAGAGCTGCTGATTGGTGGAATTCTATCACTATAGATACACCAAAAGAAGAGATTACTTGGGAGCAATTCCAAGTTAGATTTGAAGCCAAGTTCATCTCTATGGCTCAGAAGTCCGTCTTGTTTAAGAGGTTTGTGGAGCTCAAGCAAGGAGGGAGGCCTGTTCTTGAGTATATTTCTGAGTTCGAAGCTTTGTCTAAGTATGCCAGATCGTATATTGACTCTCCCTACCAGAAGAACGAGAAGTTTGTGACTGGTCTGGATGCTTATCTTGGGAGGCAGCTAGTGGATCACTTGGACGATCTGTTTGAAAAGCTTGTGGAGAAAGCCCTCAGGCATGAGAGTTTGTTCCCTAAGGAAAGTTCTGTTGTTGCTATCACCAGGGAAGGATCTAAACCACAGCAGGGTGGGAATAGAAAGAGGAAGCAGCAGCAGCAGAAGGGTAAGGATGGCCAGAAGAAGCCGAAAGGCGAAGTGATTTGCTATAATTGCCAGAAGAAGGGCCATCTCTCCAAGGATTGTAGGAATCCAAAGGCGCCGGCGAAGTGCCATAACTGTGATAAGCCAGGGCATTTCAGGAAGGATTGTCCAGAGCCGAGGAAGGATAGGCAGGTTGTGCAAGCTTATGCTTTGGAAGCTGTGCCGTCATCTTCAAAAGTTCCTACTGCTGAAGAGAAGGGGAAGAGTGTGGTGGTTCAAGGTACTCTTTCCATTTGTGGTGTTCCAGTTAGAGTTTTGTTTGATACTGGAGCGTCGCATTCTTTTGTTTGTGATGATTTGGTAGGCCGGTTAGGTTTGAAACCGGATATTGTTGATAGGCCATTGGTTGTGACTAATCCAGTTGGGGGTTCGTCATGTTTGTGTATGATATGCCGTGGTCTAGTTGTGTCGAGTCATGATTGCTCGTTTGTTTGTGATTGCTTTGTTCTGAACTTTGCGGGGTTCGGAATTATTTTGGGTATGGACTGGCTTAGGAAGTATGCGGCAAGGATTGATTGTGAGAGGCTTGAAGTGACAGTCGGGAATGTGGAAGGGCGAAAGGTTGTGATACGATGTAAGCATGAGGAAGGCGTCTTCATGAGCTTCATGTATTCGCTGGTTGTTCCACGGGATGGACTGTCATCAGTGCCTATTGTGAATGGATTTGAGGATGTCTTTGACGAAGTCAAAGGGTTGCCGCCGCATAGGGAGATCGAGTTTCGTATCGATCTAGTTGAGGGAGCCAGACCTGTTGTGATGCCTCTTAGGCGGATGGCACCGAGGGAGCAGCAAGAGCTGAAGGTGCAAGTTGATGACCTTTTGCGGAAAGGATTCATTCGTAGAAGTGTGTCCGAATGGGGTGCGCCAGTTGTGTTCGCAACCAAAGTGGATGGATCGCTGAGGTTGTGTGTGGATTATCGTGAGCTGAATAAGGTGACTAAGAAGAACAAGTATCCATTGCCGAGGATAGATGATTTGTTTGATCAGCTTCACGAGGCTAAGGTGTTTTCTCAGATGGATTTGGCAAAGGGATTTCACCAGTTGAGAGTGGCGAAGGATAGTGTGCCGAAGACTGCTTTCAGGACACCATCCGGGTTTTATGAGTGGCTGGTAATGCCATTTGGATTGACTAACGCACCAGCGTATTTTGTGGATCTTATGAATAGAGTATTCAGAGATCAGTTGAACAAGTTCGTGCTTGTGTTCGTGGATGATATTTTGGTTTATTCCAGAACTGAGGAAGAGCACAAGACGCACTTGAGGATTGTTTTGCAAATCTTGCGGAAACATCAGCTGAAGGCTAAGTTTTCGAAGTGTCACTTCTGGAAGAGTGAAGTGAGGTTCTTAGGCCATGTTATATCTGGAAATGGAATAGCGGTTGATCCCGCTAAGGTGGCAGCAATCCAGGATTGGGTTAGACCTAAGAATGCATCTGAAGTGAGAAGTTTTCTTGGATTAGCAGGATATTATCGACGGTTTATCAAAGACTTTTCCAAGATAGCTGCACCGTTGACAGGATTGACGAAGAAGAACCAAGTGTTCAAATGGGATGATAAGTGTGAGCAAGCTTTCGTAATCCTGAAAGAGTGACTGACGAGTGCTCCTGTTTTGACTATTCCAAGTGGGAATGATGAGATGGTGGTTTACACCGACGCATGTGGCACTGGGCTAGGAGCAGTGCTAATGCAGAAAGATAACGTTGTTGCGTATGCTAGTCGACAACTGAAGCCGCATGAAAGGAATTATCCGACTCATGATTTGGAGTTAGCGGCGATTGTGTTTGCTTTGAAGATGTGGAGATACTATCTATTAGGAGTTAGATTCGAGTTGTTTACAGATCATAAGTCGTTGAAGTATCTGTTCTCCCAAAAGGATTTGAATCTTCGACAGCAAAGGTGGCTAGAGTTCTTAGCATCGTATGATTTTGGTATAGCCTATACTCCGGGAAAAGGTAACGCAGTGGCTGATGCGTTAAGTCGAAGACATGCAGGATTGGGAGCCATGTTTTCGGAATGGAAGAGTCTTGAGTATTTGGCTGAGTTTGACTTCAGGCCAAGGTGTGAATTGGAACCTGAGATGTTGGCAAACTTGTCGATAAGGCCTACTCTTGTGGGAAGGATTGGTGAGGGCCAAAAGAGAGATGATAAGCTTGTCAAGATTGTCCGTGATTTGGAATCTGGATTGGAACCAGAGAAGGATAAAGGATTTGAGGTCGATCGAGAGGGTTGGCTTCGAAAGCAAGGACGATTGGTTGTTCCTGATGTAGATGGATTGAGAGATGAAGTTCTGAGGGAAAGTCATCACTCGAAGTTGACAATTCATCCAGGTGGAAATAAGATGTATCGGGATATGAAGAGAATCTACTGCTGGGAAGGTATGAAGAAAGATGTTGGAAATTTTATTTCCATGTGTATGAACTGCCAGTTGGTAAAAGCCGAGCAGAAGAAGCCCAGTGGATTGCTTCAGCCATTAGAGGTTCCTACGTGGAAGTGGGAGCAAGTGTCGATGGATTTTATCGATGGTCTACCTAGGACAAGAGCAGGGAATGAAGGGATTTGGGTCATAGTAGATCGTTTGACTAAGAGTGCAAGGTTCATTCCTGTTCGATCGACTAGGACTGCATCGAAGTTGGCTGAGCTGTATGTGAAGTGGATTGTTCGATTCCATGGTGTTCCGAAGAGTATAGTGAGCGATCGAGACACATTGTTCACTAGTAGATTTTGGAAGAGCTTCCAGGAAGTTTTGGGAACCAAGTTGTGTTTGAGTACAGCTTATCACCCTCAAACAGATGGTCAGACTGAGAGAGTCAACCGAGTGTTGGAGGATCTCCTTAGAGCATGTGTTTTGGACTTCGGAGGATCATGGGAAGATCACCTTCATTTGGTGGAGTTTGCCTACAATAACAGTTATCAGTCGAGTATTGATATGGCACCATATGAGGCATTATATGGAAGACCGTGTAACTCTCCGACATGTTGGTTGGAAACTGGAGAAAAACTGATACTTGTGCCAGAGATGATTCGACAGACTTTGGATTGTATAGAGATCATTCGGCGAAGAATGAAGGCAGCCCAAGATCGTCAGAAAAGTTATGCAGATAATCGTCGAAAGGATTTGGAATTCGACGTGGGTGACATGGTTTTTTTGAAGATTTCTCCATTGAAGAATGTTATTAGATTTGGGAAGAAAGGAAAGTTAACTCCGAGATTTGTTGGACCATTCCCGATTATCGAGCGAATTGGAAAGCTCGCTTATAGATTGGAGTTACCAGAAAAGATGGCGGGTGTGCACAATGTTTTTCATGTATCTTATCTACGGAAGTACGTGCACGACCCAACTACGGTGGTTTCTGCTGATAGCTGTGAAGACTTAGAGGTTGATCCAGTTGTTTCGAGACCTCGTAAGCCGCTTCGTATTGTTGAAACCGATACGAAACAGCTTAGGAGGAAGACGATTACGTTGCTCAAGGTACAATGGAGTGATGATGTTAACGACTGTACATGGGAGGAGGAAGAGAGGATGAAGGCAGCTCATCCCGGACTCTTCGAGGTATGGCCCTAAAGTGTCGTGACATCTCATGAATTTGTAGCTTGTTCTAAGTCTTAGAATTCTGCATGCTAGGCTAGAATTGGATGCATGGTTTGTTGATTGCTATGGATGATAGGCATGCGGAATAATTTTTGATTGCTGTTGTTTGCTTGGAATTTCGGGGGCGAAATTCCTAAGGGGGAGAGAATGTAACGACCCGTATTTTACGTGTCGATAAATCGTAGAATTTGCAGGTCGATAGTATTGTTTGTGATGTCTCTAGCTTGAGTCGTTTAGAAGTTAACTCGAGTAAAGTGATGAGTCGTGACGGACTCATAGGTTAGGTCGTGTACGAGTTACGACTCATAGGAGTGAACGGGTTAGGGGTTAACTAGTGACCGAGTCATGGAGTTGCCGACTCATAGTGTTAGGGACCTAGTTGTTCAGACCGACTCATAAGGTCAACGGGATATAGGGTTGGCCGACTTAAGTGTTAGCCGACTCATAGGGTATAGCGACTTAAGGAACCAACGGCTTAAAGGGGATGCCGACTCATGGGTTAGCGGGTTAAGGGGTTGTTAGGTCGTTGAAGGGTTAGATCGGCAGGGTCTTGAGTCGTAGGGCCTGATGAGTCGTTATGAGATAGTTGACTCGGGTTTGTGTTGAGTCGGTGGGTGTTGAGTCGGCATAGGCTGGTTGAGTCGTGTCTAGGATAAGTCGGCTTGGTGGATGAGTCGTAAGTCGTGCATGTTTGTTATATGTTGAGTCGGCAAGTGGTATAAGTCGTAAGGACTTGGTCTATGTGTTAAGTCGGTAGGACTTGAGCCATTAGGTCGTGAGTCGGTAGGTGATGAGTCGGCTTGGGTGTTGAGTCGTCGAACGACTTAGGACTTGGAGTGTTAGCGGCAGAAAGTGTTAGGTCGTTTACCTGGTGAGTCTTGAGTCGTGAGTCGTTGGTACGAGTTAAGGTGAGTCGTAGGTCGTTGGGTCGTGTCTGGGTTAAGTCGCGTGAGTGGCTTTGTGTTAGGTCGGCATAGTATGAGTCGTGAACGACTCATGATGAGTCGGCAAGAGTTGAGTCGTGGACGACTCATGATAGGTCGTGACCGACCTAAGGGGCGACGACTCATAGGTGTTCCAGCCTATAAATAGAGGGGTTCGGCTCACTTTTTGGCACCGGTTTTTGAAGCGACGAAGTGCTGCCATTTTGAAGACTCGACTACAACATTTCTTCATCTTCTTTTCTCCATTCCAATCTAGATCTAACATCCATCCAAGATCGAATATCGAGATCGAAGATTCAAGTGCCAAAGTTGAAGATCTTCATCCGTTCGAGCTAGATTTCATCGATTGAGGCGAGATTTTTGCCGGATCAAGTTTGGATCTCCGCTGTCCAGATCTGAAGTGTTTAGATTTAGAGGTGTTTGGGTGATTTGGTGAGTGGTAGTTATCTCTCACGCGGACCCAAAGGAGTATATTGGATTGGTGGCTTGTTTGAGTGTTAAAGTTAGAGATTTCATGCATTTTTCTTAGATCCAAGTCTAGATCCATTGTTTCCATAGATGTTTGATTATGCAAGTTTATTTAACAAGTATTAGAGACAAAACCCATGTTTTATATTTGATAGATCTATGCTAAAAACCTATGAATCATGCATGTTGGACTTTTGCTCATTTATTTACGAAATTGCCATTATAGTTGATATTTCTTATTAGATCTTGTTTGAATGCTTGAATGTTTGGATGTATGATTGGTTTGATTGTTTCAAGTTAGCTTGTAGTTGATTTGGAACAAGATGGTTGAAGATGATTCAAAAGCTAAGTGGAAAGGCTCTTGAATGGTGAAAGCTGCCTGTAGCATATGAAGCGGATGTGGAAGCTCATATGGATGGATTCGAAGATGTGGGATCTTGCCATGATGCGAGAAGGCAAAGCATGATTGAGTTGGGACCTTGCTATGATATGATGAGGCAAGGCTTATGTTGAGATGGGACGGGTCATGATGACGTTCCAAGATGAGAGACTTTGCTATGATGTGATGAGGCAAGACATATGTTGTGATGGGACGGGTCACGATGACGTTCCAATCACGTGCTGCGACGACGTGCAAAGTTATGTTGATAACTCGGTGATGCAATCCGGGTTGGTGATAATGGTTAGCTTGAGAGGCGCTTGAGCTAGTATGGAAATAGTCGTCGAGGAGGATGACTAGGAGGCTGAGATCTTATCGTTGTTGAAGGTTCTAGCATGCTCAAAGCAAGAGTACGTTGGAACGGGCTGCGACGACGTTCCAGGCACGGGCTGCGACGACATGCTAGTACTCTGGGTAGTTGCGAAAATTTCTAGGCACGGGCTGCGACGACGTGCGGAGTTATGGCTAGAACCGGGGTTACCATTAGCCCTTGACAGGTGGTCATTCAACTAACGGTGAAATCAAGGCAAAGATAACAGTGATAGCCAGAGTCATGGATGTTTTGTTGTATTATCATTCGGCCTCAAGAGCGGTGTTTTCTGGGTGCTTATCTGATCTTGGTTTAGGCCTTGGGGGTTTGTATTTGGAAAACATCGTCCTTGACTCGAGTGATTATTGCTTTACTTTAATTACCTGCTATGCTATGATTGCTTCTCCTTAGTGTGTGTCTGGAGGCTATCACTGTAGAAAGAGGTGGAGTGGGATGGTTTGGTTCCTATTCCTTTTATCCCTTATGCTCTTTTGGTATGTTTGATAGTTAGTTTACTGCTCACTAAGACTTTGTCTGACTCAAGGTTTTATGTCTCCTCTTATTACCTTGGGCTGTTCATCCATGTTGGGATGGGCAGACTAGGTAGCAGGTGACAGGTGCTGTGCTTAGAGTTCTCCGCTGATGATGACGAAGACGAGCAGGAGGCTATGCATATTATTTCTTATATGTACTGGGTATCCGCTGCTGTATTTGATGAGTGTTTTGTAGTGAGGTCTTGATGTATGGATTTATTGAGATGATTGTATAAAACTACTGTGATGCTTATATGATGATTTTCTGTTATGAGGCTTCACTATATATTTCTCTATTGTATTTTATCCATGCGCTGTGAGTTACGATAGAGATTCTGCGATTTTATTTTACCCTGACTATCGTCCATGGCTGCCTTGCACACCTTTCAGCGCACTATTCTCTTGTTTTGGTGCGGGAGTCATGGGCGGTCGTCACATGTTTCGTCATTTTGGATGGATGTTGCACCTTGCACCGTAGATGTTGCACCCTTTGGATATCGATTCTTCGGAAGGCCATAACTCTTGGCTCGTTTAGAGTTACGGGAGCCATAACCAGTCGAAACGAAGATCTCAACGAGTTCTACAGCTATGACAACTTTCAACCGTCACTGGTTAGTTTCATACCCAAAAAATCCTATCTGAACCTCAATCGGGTCTTGAAAGTTTTTTAACCTTCGTTTTTCCGTCAAGTGGATTTTTTCTATAAATCGGGATCCCCGTGGCTGTTCTATGATTGACCATCGCTGGAGAGTGGCGCACCATGGTAGTGCTCCGTTTCAAATCCATGCACCCATTTATAAAAGTCATACGACATTGTTTTGTCATTTTGGACGGATGTTGCACCTTGCACCGTAGATGTTGCTCCCTTTGGATATCGATTCTTCGGAGGGCCATAACTCTTGGCTCGATTAGAGTTAAGGGAGCGATAACCAGTCAAAACGAAGCTCTTGGTGAGTTCTACAGCTATGACAACTTTCAGCCGTCGCTGGTTAGTTTCATACCCAAAAAATCCTATCCAAACCTCAATCGGGTCTTGGAAGTTTTTTGACCTTCGTTTTTCCTTCACGTGGATTTTTCTGTAAAACGGAATCCCCATGGCTGTTCTATGATTTACCATCACCGGAGAGTGGTGCACCATGGTAGTGCTTCGTTTCAAATCCATGCATCCATTTCTAAAAGTCGTACGACACTGTTTCGTCATTTTGGACGGATGTTGCACCTTGCACCGTAGATGTTGCACCCTTTGAATATCGATTCTTCGGATGGCCATAACTCTTGGCTCTTTTAGAGTTACGGGAGCCATAACCATTCGAAACGAAGCTCTCGAAGACTACAGCTATGACAACTTTCAACCGTCACTGGTTAGTTTCAAACCCAAAAAATCCTATCCGAACCTCAATCGGGTCTTGAAAGTTTTTTAACATTCGTTTTTCTGTCACGTGGATTTTTTCTGTAAATCGGGATCCCCGTGGCTGTTCTATGATTTACCATCGCTGGAGAGTGGTGCACCATGGTTGTGCTCCGTTTCAAATCCATGCACCCATTCCTAAAAGTCGTACGACACAGTTTCGTCATTTTGGACGGATGTTGCACCTTACACCGTGAGATGTTGCTCCCTTTGGATATCGATTCTTCGGAGGGCCATAACTCTTGGCTCGATTAGAGTTACGGGAGCGAAAACCAGTCAAAACGAAGCTCTCGATGAATTCTACGGCTATGACAGCATTCAGCCGTCACTGGATACTTTCATACCCAAAAAATCCTATCCGAACCTCAATCTGGTCTTGAAAGTTTTTTAACCTTCGTTTTTCTGTCACGTGGATTTTTCTGCAAAACGGAATCCCCGTGGCTGTTCTATGATTTACCATCGTTGGAGAGTGGTGCACCATGGTAGTGCTCCATTTCAAATCCATGCACCCATTTCTAAAAGTCGTACGACACTGTTTCGTCATTTTGGACGGATGTTGCACCTTGCACCGTAGATGTTGCACCCTTTGGATATCGATTCTTCGGAGGGCCATAATTGGTTCGTTTAGAGTTACGGGAGCGATAACCAGTCCAAACGAAGCTTTCGGTGAGTTCTACAGCTATGACGGCTTTCAGCCGTCACTGGTTAGTTTCATACCCAAAAAATCCTATCCGAACCTCAATCGGGTCTTGGAAGTTTTTTAACCTTCGTTTTTCCGTCACGTGGATTTTTCTGTAAAACGGAATCCCTGTGGCTGTTCTATGATTTTCCATCGCTGGAGAGTGGTGCACCATGGTAGTGCTCCGTTTCGAATCCATGCATCCATTTGTAAAAGTCGTACGACACTGTTTCGTCATTTTGGACGGATGTTGCACCTTGCACCGTAGATGTTGCACCCTTTGGATATCGATTCTTCAGAGGGCCAATACTCTTGGCTCGTTTCGAGTTACGGGAGCGATAACCAGTCAAAACTAAGCTCTCGGTGAGTTCTATAGCTATGATGGCTTTCTGCCGTCACTGGTTAGTTTCATACCCAAAAAATCCTATCCGAACCTCAATCGGGTCTTGGAAGTTTTTTAACCTTCGTTTTTCCTTCACGTGGATTTTTCGGTAAAACGGAATCCCCGTGGCTGTTCTATGATTTACTGTGACGACCGCCCATGACTCCCGCACCAAATCAAGGAAATAACGCGCTGAAAGGCATGCCAGGCAGCCATGGACGATAGTTAGGGTAAAATAAAACAGCAGAATCTATCGCATTACTCACAACGCATGGACAAAATATAATAGAAAATATACATAGTGAAGCTCCATAGAACAGAATCATATAAACTCATAATAGTTTTATACAATCATCTGAATAGTCAATACATCAAGCCTCACTACATAACACTCAGAGTATCAAACAAACAGCGGAACATCCAGTACATATAGTGGGAAAACTAATATGCTAGCCTCCAGCTCGTCTTCGTCATCAACATCGTAGATCCTTAAGAACAGCACCTGTCACCTGCTACCTAGTCTGCCCATCCCAACATGGATGAACAGCCCAAGGTAATAAGAATTAAACATAAAACCTTGAGTCAGACAAAAGTCTTAGTGAGCAGTAAATCAACTATCAAACGTACCAAAAGAGCATAAAGGTAAAAGGAATAGGAACCCAACCATCCCACTCCACCTCTTTCTACAGTGATAGTCCCCAGACACACTAAGGAGAAGCAAACCTAGCAAAGCAGACATTCAAAGTAAAGCAACTATCACTCGAGTCAAGGTCGGTGTTTTCCAAATACAAACCCCCAAGGCCTAAACCAAGATCAGATAAGCACCCAGAAAACATCGCTCTTGAGTCCGAATGACGATACAACCAAACATCCATGACCCTGGCTATCACTGTTATCATTGCTTCGAAACCACCGTTAATTGAATGACCGGCACATTCTTTCAGCCGTAAGTCAAGGGCTAATGGTAACCCTGGTTCTAGACATAACCCCGCACGTCATCGTGACCCGTGCCTAGGACTTACCTACTCTGCCCAGAGTACTCTACTACCTGCCTGTAGTCTTTTGGGTGTCCCGACGACCTACCTGTACTCGTTTTGGGCGCCCCATGTACTCTTGTTTTGAGTTTGCTATAACCTTCAACAACGATGAAATCCAAGCCTCCTAGTCATTCTCCTCGACGACTATTCTCATACTAGCCCAAGCTACCTCTCGAGCAATCCATTATCAACCAACTCGAACCGTCCCTCGAGTTATCAACATGCTTGGAATGATCCCGTCTAGATTATGCCAAGGCTACATCACATCATCCTTTGCTTCATCGCATCATAGCAAAGCCTTATCTCAACATCATGGTTTGCCTCGCATCATAGCAAAGTCCCATCTCAACATTATCATCAAATCCATCCATATGAGCTTCAACATCCGCTTCTTATGCCACAAGCAGCTTTCCTTATTCAAGAGCCTTTCCACTTAGCTTTTGAATCACCATCGACCATACTTGTCCAAATCAAGCTATCAATCAACTAATCAATCAAATCAATCATTAATCCAAGTAATCAAACATTCAAACAAGATCTAAATAGACAATTAACAATAATGGCAATTTCGTAAATAAAGGGTCCAAATCTAACATGTAATCTAACAGGCATGAATCATGAACCATATCTCTACAACTTGATGAATGAATTTGCATAGATGAACATATGGTAAAATAGGTGTCAAATCATTATGAACTATAGATCTACATGCAGACTTAAGGAAAATGCATGAAATCACTATTTTTAACTCATAAACAAGCCACCGATCCAATATACTCCTTTGGGTCCTTGTGAGAGATAACCACCACTCACCGAATCACTTAAACACCTCAAAATCCACTAACTCTAGATCTGGACAGCAAGGAATCAAACTTGATCCGGCAAAATCTCGCTTCAAACGGTGAAATCTCTCTTCGATGGATGGAGATTTTCAACTTTGGCTCTTGGATATTCGATTTGATCTTCAATCTAGATGGAAGGAATCAGTAGATTAGAGAGGAGAAAATAAGTGAAGAAGGGTTGTAGTCGAGCTCTCAAAATGGAAGCACTTCGTCTCTTCAAAATCCGGTGCCAAAAAGTGAGCCAAAGCCCTCTATTTATATGCAGAAATCTCCATGAGACGCGCCCCCATAAGTCGTCCGCCCCATGAGTCGTACACGACTCACGACTCAAGCATACTGCCGACTCAACGATATGGCCGACCTATCCTTAACTCATATACGAATTCTAGCATACACGACCTAACAAGTGCACGCGACTGAACACTTAACCATACTGGGTACAACCTAACTCTTGCCGACCTAACGACCTTCCATAAGTTAGCATGGACTTACGACTTATCCATATGACCGACTTAACAACTTAGCCCTTCCCACGACTCAACCTATATGCGACCTAATTAACCCAAGCGACTCAACATAGACACGACTCAACGGCCTAACTCATATACGACCTAGCCTATCATCCTTAAGTCGTTGACTCCTAGGTCGCTTACCTTGTTAAGTCGGTTACTCCCCTAAGCCGTTAACCACTGAGTTGGCACATCTCTTACCTCGGCTCACATTACTAAGTCGTTCCACCGACCTAACTTCCACACAAGCTAACTCTAGGTCATTCTAACCCTATGAGTCGTCAACTCTTAAGTCAACTGACTACCTTAACTCGGCCACACGACTTAAATCAACACACGACCTAAGCCATCACATGGCTTAACTTCTATAGGTCGAAACTTCTATAACTCGAAACCCCTTAAGTCGTTAACTCGTTCCAGCCCCTAACTCGCTAACTCCTCTAAATCGCTAACTCTACTAACCCGCTGACTCTTAAGTCGTTAACTCGTAACCCGTACACGACCTATCCCTATACGAGTTAGCATCCCTATCTAACCTCCTTACGACCCAAACAACACACGAGTTAACCTCCCATACGACTTACGCTATGGATGACACAACAACACTAATGACCTGTAAATTCTACGATTTATCGATACGTAAAAATACGGGTCATTACATTTACCATCGCTGGAGAGAGGTGCACCATGGTAGTGCTCCATTTCAAATCCATGCATCCATATCTAAAAGTCGTATGACACTGTTTCGTCATTTTGGACGGATGTTGCACCATGCACCGTCGATGTTGCACCCTTTAGATATCGATTCTTCAGAGGACCATAACTCTTGGCACGTTTAGAGTTATGGGAGCCATAACGAGTCGAAACGAAGCTCTCATCGAGTTCTACAGCTATGACAACTTTCAACCGTCATTGGTTAGTTTCATACCCAAAAAATCCTATCCGAACGTCAATCAGGTCTTGAAACTTTTTTAACCTTCGTTTTTTCGTCACGTGGATTTTTTCTGTATATCGGGATCCCCGTGGCTGTTTTATCATTTACCATCGCTGGAGAGTGGTGTACCTTGGTAGTGCTCCATTTCAAATCCATGCATCCATTTCTAAAAGTCATACGACACTGTTTCGTCATTTTGGACGGATGTTGCACCTTGCACCGTAAATGTTGCTCCCTTTGGATATCGATTCTTTGGAGGGCCATAACTCTTGGCTCGATTAGAGTTACGGGAGCGATAATCAATCAAAATAAAGCTATCGGCGAGTTCTACAGCTATGACCACTTTCAGCCGTCACTGGTTAGTTTCATACCCAAAAAATCCTATCCGAACCTCAATCGGGTCTTGGAAGTTTTTTGACCATCGTTTTTCCGTCAGGTGGATTTTTCTGTAAAACGGAATCCCCGTGGCTTTTTTATGATTTACCATCACTGTAGAGTGGTGCACCATGGTAGTGCTCCGTTTCAAATCCATGCATCCATTTCTAAAAGTCGTACGACACTGTTTCGTCATTTTGGACGGATGTTGCACCTTGCACCGTAGATGTTGCACCCTTTGGATATCGATTCTTCGGAGGGCCATAACTCTTGGCTCGTTTAGAGTTACGGAAGCGATAACCAGTCAAAATGAAGCTTTAGTTGAGTTCTACAGCTATGACTGCTTTCAACCGTCACTGGTTAGTTTCATACCCAAAAAATCTATCCGAACCTCAATTGGGTCGTGGAAGTTTTTAACCTTCGTTTTTCCATCACGTGGATTTTTCTGTAAAACGGAATCCCTGTGTCTGTTCTATGATTTACCATCACTGGAGAGTGGTGCACCATGGTAGTGCTCCGTTTCAAATCGATGCATCCATTTCTAAAAGTCGTACGACACTGTTTCGTCATTTTGGACGGATGTTGCACCTTGCACCGTAGATGTTGTACCCTTTGGATATCGATTCTTCGGAGGGCCATAACTCTTGGCTCGTTTAGAGTTACGGGAGCCATAACCAGTCGAAACGAAGCTCTCGACGAGTTCTACAGCTATGAAAACTTTCAACCGTCAATGGTTAGTTCCATACCCAAAAAATCCTATTCGAACCTCAATTGGGTCTTGAAAGTTTTTTAACCATCGTTTTTCCGTCACGTGGATTTTTTCTGTAAATCGGGATTCCCATGGCTGTTCTATGATTTACCATCGCTGGAGAGTGGTGCGCCATGGTAGTGCTCCGTTTCATATCCATACACCCATTTCTAAAAGTCGTACGACACAGTTTCGTCATTTTGAACGGATGTTGCACCTTGCACCGTAGATGTTGCTCCCTTTGGATATCGATTCTTCGGAGGGCCATAACTCTTTGCTAGATTAGAGTTACGGGAGCGATAACCAGTCAAAACGAAGCTCTTGGTGAGTTCTACAGCTATGACAGCATTCAGCCGTCACTGGTTACTTTCGTACCCAAAAAATCCTATCCGAACCTCAATCTGGTCTTGAAAGTTTTTAAACCTTCGTTTTTCCGTCACGTGGATTTTTCTGCAAAACGGAATCCCCTTGGCTGTTCTATGATTTACCATCGCTAGAGAGTGGTGCACCATGGTAGTGCTCCATTTCAAATCCATGCACCCATTTTTAAAAGTCGTACGACACTGTTTCGTCATTTTGGATGGATGTTGCACCTTACACCGTAGATGTTGCACCCTTTGGATATCGATTCTTCGAAGGGCCATAACTCTTGGCTTGTTTAGAGTTCCGAGAGAGATAACCAGTCAAAACGAAGCTTTCGGTGAGTTCTACAACTATTACGGCTTTCAGCCGTCATTGGTTAGTTTCATACCCAAAAAATCCTATGCGAACCTCAATCGGGTCTTGGAGTTTTTTAACCTTCGTTTTTCCGTCACGTGGATTTTTCTGTAAAACGGAATCCCTGTGGCTGTTCTATGATTTACCATCGCTGGAGAGTGGTGCAACATGGTAGTGCTCCGTTTCAAATACATGCATCCATTTGTAAAAGTCATACGACACTGTTTCATCATTTTGGACGGATGTTGCACCTTGCACCGTAGATGTTGCACCCTTTGGATATCGATTCTTCGGAGGGCCATAACTCTTGGCTCGTTTAGAGTTACGGGAGCAATAACCAGTCAAAACGAAGCTCTCGGTGAGTTCTATAGCTATGATGGCTTTCAGCCGTCATTGGTTAGTTTCATACCAAAAAAATCTTATCTGAACCTCAATCGGGTATTGGAAGTTTTTTAACCTTTGTTTTTCCGTCACGTGGATTTTTCGGTAAAACGGAATCCCCGTGGCTGTTCTATGATTTACCATCGCTGGAGAGTGGTGCACCATGGTAGTGCTCCATTTCAAATCCATGCATCCATTTCTAAAAGTCGTACGACACTGTTTCGTCATTTTGGACGGATGTTGCACCTTGCACCGTAGATGTTGCACCCTTTGGATATCGATTCTTCGGAGGGCCATAACTCTTGGCTCGTTTAGAGTTACGGGAGAGATAACCAGTCAAAACGAAGCTTTCGGTGAGTTCTACAGCTATGACGGCTTTCAGCCGTCAAAGGTTAGTTTCATACCCAAAAAATCCTATCCGAATCTCAATCGGGTCTTGGAAGTTTTTTAACCTTCGTTTTTCCGTCACGTGGATTTTTCTATAAAACGGAATCCCTGTGGCTGTTCTATGATTTACCATCGCTGGAGAGTGGTGCACCATGGTAGTGCTCGTTTCAAATCCATGCATCCATTTGTAAAAGTCGTACGACACTGTTTGTCATTTTGGACGGATGTTGCAACTTGCACCGTAGATGTTGCACCCTTTGGATATCTATTCTTCGGAGGGGCATAACTCTTGGCTCGTTTAGAGTTACGGGAGCAATAACCAGTCAAAACGATGCTCTCGGTGAGTTCTACAGCTATGACGGCTTTCAGCCCTCACTGGTTAGTTTCATACCCAAAAAATCCTATCCGAACCTCAATCGGGTCTTGGAAGTTTTTTAACCTTCGTTTTACCGTCACGTGAATTTTTCGGTAAAACGGAATCCCCGTGGCAGTTCTATGATTTACCATTGCTGGAGAGTGGTGCACCATGGTAGTGCTCCGTTTCAAATCCATGCATCCATTTCTAAAAGCCGCACGACAATGTTTCGTCATTTTGGACGGATGTTGCACCATGCACCGTCGATGTTGCACCCTTTGGATATCGATTCTTCGGAGGGCCATAACTCTTGGCTCATTTAGAGTTACGCGAGCCATAACTAGTCAAAACGAAGCTCTCAATGAGTTCTACAGCTATGATAACTTTCAACCGTCACTGGTTAGTTTCATACCCAAAAAATCCTATCCGAACCTCAATCGGGTCTTGTAAATTTTTTTAACCTTCGTTTTTCCATCACGTGGATTTTTTCTGTAAATCGGGATCCCCGCGGCTGTTTTATGATTTACCATCGCTGGAGAGTGGTGCACCATGGTAGTGCTCCGTTACAAATCCATGCACCCATTATTAAAAGTCGTACGACACTGTTTCGTCATTTTGGACGGATGTTGCACCTTGCACCGTAGATGTTGCACCCTTTGGATATCGATTCTTCGCAGGGCCATAACTCTTGGCTCGTTTAGAGTTACGGGAGCGATAACCAGTCAAAACGAAGCTTTCGATGAGTTCTACAGCTATGACGGCTTTCAGCCGTCACTGGTTAGTTTCATACACATTAAATTCTATCTGAACCTCAATCGGGTCTTGGAAGTTTTTTAACCTTCGTTTTTCCGTCACGTGGATTTTTCTGTAAAACAGAATCCCTGTGGCTGTTCTATGATTTACCATCGCTGGAGAGTGGTGCACCATGGTAGTGCTCCGTTTCAAATCCATGCATCCATTTCTAAAAGTCGTACGACACTGTTTCGTCATTTTGGATGGATGTTGCACCTTGCACCGTAGATGTTGCACCCTTTGGATATCGATTCTTCGGAGGGCCATAACTCTTGGCTCGTTTAGAGTTACGGGAGCCATAACCAGTCGAAACGAAGCTCTCGGCGAGTTCTACAGCTATGACAACTTTCAACCGTCACTGGTTAGTTTCATACCCAAAAAATCCTATCCGAACCTTAATCGGGTCTTGAAAGTTTTTTAACCTTCGTTTTTCCGTCACGTGCATTTATTCTGTAAATCGGGATCCCCTTGGTTGTTCTATGATTTACCACCACTGGAGAGTGGTGCACTATGGTAGTGCACCGTTTCAAATCCATGAACCCATTTCTAAAAGTCGTACGACATTGTTTCGTCATTTTGGACGGATGTTGCACCTTGCACCGTAGATGTTGCACCATTTGGATATCGATTCTTCATAGGGCCATAACTCTTGGCTCGTTTAGAGTTACGGGAGCGATAACCAGTCAAAACGAAGCTTTAGGTGAGTTCTATAGCTATGACGGCTTTCAACCGTCACTGGTTAGTTTCATACCCAAAAAATCCTATCCGTACCTCAATCGGGTCTTGGAAGTTTTTTAACCTTCGATTTTCCGTCACGTGGATTTTTTTGTAAAACGGAATCCCTGTGGCTGTTCTATGATTTACCATCGCTGGAGAGTGGTGCACCATGGTAGTACTCCGTTTCAAATCCATGCATCCATTTCTAAAAGTCGTACGACACTGTTTCGTCATTATGGACGGATGTTGCACCTTGCACCGTAGATGTTGCACCCTTTGGATATCGATTCTTCGGAGGGCCATAACTCTTGGCTCGTTTAGAGTTAGGAGAGCAATAACCAGTCGAAACGAAGCTCTCGACGAGTTCTACAGCTATGTCAACTTTCAACCGTCACTGGTTAGTTTCATACCCAAAAATCCTATCCGAACCTCAATCAGGTCTTGAAAGTTTTTTAACCTTCGTTTTTCCGTCACGTGGATTTTTTCTGTAAATCGGGATCCCCGTGGCTGTTCTATGATTTACCATCGCTGGAGAGTGGTATGCCATGGTAGTGCTCCGTTTCAAATCCATACACCCATTTCTAAAAGTCCTACGACACTGTTTCGTCATTTTGGACGGATGTTGCACCTTGCACCGTAGATGTTGCTCCCTTTGGATATCGATTCTTCGGAGGGCCATAACTCTTGGCTCGATTAGAGTTACGGGAGCGATAACTAGTCAAAACGAATCTCTTGGTGAGTTCTACAGCTATGACAGCATTCAGCCGTCACTGGTTACTTTCGTACCCAAAACATCCTATCCAAACCTCAATCTGGTCTTGAAAGTTTTTAAACCTTCGTTTTTCCGTCACGTGGATTTTTCTGCAAAACAGAATCCCCGTGGCTGTTCTATGATTTACCATCGCTGTAGAGTGGTGCACCATGGTAGTGCTCCATTTCAAATCCATGCACCCATTTCTAAAAGTCGTACGACACTGTTTCGTCATTTTGGACGGATGTTGCACCTTGCACCGTAGATGTTGCACCCTTTGGATATCGATTCTTCGGAGGGCCATAACTCTTGGCTCGTTTAGAGTTACAGGAGAGATAACCAGTCAAAACGAAGCTTTCGGTGAGTTCTACAGCTATGACGGCTTTCAGCCATCACTGGTTAATTTCATACCCAAAAAATCCTATCCGAACCTCAATCGGGTCTTGGAAGTTTTTTAACCTTCGTTTTTCCGTCACATGGATTTATCTGTAAAACGGAATCCCTGTGGCTATTCTATGATTTACCATCGCTGGAGAGTGGTGCACTATGGTAGTGCTCTGTTTCAAATCCAAGCATCCATTTGTAAAAGTCGTACGACACTATTTCGTCATTTTGGACGGATGTTGCACCTTGCACTGTAGATGTTGCACCCTTTGGATATCGATTCTTCGGAGGGCCATAACTCTTGGCTCGTTTAGAGTTACGGGAGCAATAACCTGTCAAAACGAAGCTCACGGTGAGTTCTACAGCTATGACGGCTTTTTGCCGTCAATGGTTAGTTTCATACCCAGAAAATCCTATCCGAACCTCAATCGGGTCTTGGAAGTTTTTTAACCTTCGTTTTTCCGTCACGTGGATTTTTCGGTAAAACGGAATCCCCGTGGCTGTTCTATGATTTACCATCGCTGGAGAGTGGTGCACCATGGTAGTGCTCCGTTTCAAATCCATGCATCCATTTCTAAAAGCCGTACGACAATGTTTCGTCATTTTGGACGGATGTTGCACCATGCACCGTCGATGTTGCACCCTTTGGATATCGATTCTTCGGAGTGGAATAACTCTTGGCTCGTTTAGAGTTACGTGAGCCATAACCAGTCAAAACATAGCTCTCAATGAGTTCTACAGCTATGACAACTTTCAACTGTCACTGGTTAGTTTCATACCCAAAAAATCCTATCCGAACCTCAATCGGGTCTTGAAAGTTTTTTAACCTTCGTTTTTCCGTCACGTGGATTTTTTCTGTAAATCGGGATCCCCGCGGCTGTTTTATGATTTACCATCGCTGGAGAGTGGAGCACCATGGTAGTGCTCCGTTTCAAATCCATGCACCCATTTTTAAAAGTCGTACGACACTGTTTTCGTCATTTTGGACGGATGTTGCACCTTGCACCGTAGATGTTGCACGCTTTGGATATCGATTCTTCGCAGGGCCATAACTCTTGGCTCGTTTAGAGTTACGGGAGCGATAACCAGTCAAAACGAAGCTTTCGGTGAGTTCTACAGCTATGACGGCTTTCAGCCGTCACTGGTTAGTTTCATACCCAAAAAATCCTATCCGAACCTCAATCGGTTCTTGGAAGTTTTTTAACCTTCGTTTTTCCGTCACGTGGATTTTTCTGTAAAACGGAATCCCTGTGGCTGTTCTATGATTTACCATCGCTGGAGAGTGGTGCACCATGGTAGTGCTCCGTTTCAAATCCATGCATCCATTTCTAAAAGTCGTACGACACTGTTTCGTCATTTTGGACGGATGTTGCACCTTGCACCGTAGATGTTGCACCCTTTGGATATCGATTCTTCGGAGGGCCATAACTCTTGGCTCGTTTAGAGTTACGGGAGCCATAACCAGTCGAAATGAAGTTCTCGGCGAGTTCTACAGCTATGACAACTTTCTACCATCACTGGTTAGTTTCGTACCCAAAAAATCCTATCCGAACCTTAATCGGGTCTTGAAAGTTTTTTAACCTTCGTTTTTCCGTCACTAGGATTTTTTCTATAAATCAGGATTCCCGTGGCTGT
Organism: Allium cepa; assembly: GCA_030765085.1. NCBI lineage: Eukaryota > Viridiplantae > Streptophyta > Magnoliopsida > Asparagales > Amaryllidaceae > Allium > Allium cepa. Next base: position 12,082,862 of record CM060943.1, read on the forward strand.
TCTATGATTTACCATCACTGGAGAGTGGTGCACCATGGTAGTGCTCCGTTTCAAATCCATGCACCCATTTCTAAAAGTCGTACGACATTGTTTCGTCATTTTGGACGGATGTTGCACCTTGCACCGTAGATGTTGCACCCTTTGGATATCGATTCTTCGGAGGGCCATAACTCTTGGCTCGTTTAGAGTTACGGGAGCGATAACCAGTCAAAATGAAGCTTTAGGTGAGTTCTACAGCTATGATGGCTTTCAATCGTCACTGGTTAGTTTCATACCCAACAAATCCTATCCGAACCTCAATTGGGTCTTGGAAATTTTTTAACCTTCGTTTTTCTGTCACGTGGATTTTTCTGTAAAACGGAATCCCTATGGCTTTTCTATGATTTACCATCGCTGGAGAGTGGTGCACCATGGTAGTTCTCCGTTTCAAATCCACGCATCCATTTCTAAAAGTCGTACGACACTGTTTCGTCATTATGGACGGATGTTGCACCTTGCACCGTAGATGTTGCACCCTTTGGATATCGATTCTTCGGAGGGCCATAACTCTTGGCTCGTTTAGAGTTACGAGAGCCATAACCAGTCGAAACAAAGCTCTTGACGAGTTCTACAGCTATGTCAACTTTCAACCGTCACTGCTAAGTTTCATACCCAAAAATCCTATCCTAACCTCAATCGGGTCTAGAAAGTTTTTTAACCTTCGTTTTTCCGCCACGTGGATTTTTTCTGTAAATCGGGATCCCCGTGGCTGTTCTATGATTTAGCATCGCTGGAGAGTGGTACGCCATGGTAGTGCTCCGTTTCAAATCCATACACCCATTTCTAAAAGTCGTACGACACTGTTTCGTCATTTTGGACGGATGTTGCACCTTGCACCGTAGATGTTGCTCCCTTTGGATATCGATTCTTCAGAGGGCCGTAACTCTTGGCTCGATTAGAGTTACGGGAGCGATAACTAGTCAAAACAAAGCTCTTGGTGAGTTCTACAACTATGACAACATTCAGCCGTCACTGGTTACTTTCGTACCCAAAAAATCCTATCCAAACCTCAATCTGGTCTTGAAAATTTTTAAACCTTCGTTTTTCCGTCACGTGGATTTTTCCGCAAAACGGAATCCCCGTGGCTGTTCTATGATTTACCATCGCTGGAGAGTGGTGCACCATGGTAGTGCTCCATTTCAAATCCATGCACCCATTTCTAAAAGTCGTACGACACTGTTTCGTCATTTTGGACGGATGTTGCACCTTGCACCGTAGATGTTGCACCCTTTGGATATCGATTCTTCGGAGGGCCATAACTCTTGGCTCATTTAGTGTTACGGGAGAGATAACCAGTCAAAACGAAGCTTTCGGTAAGTTCTACAGCTGTGACCGCTTTCAGCGGTAACCGGTTAGTTTCATACCCAAAAAATCCTATCCGAACCTCAATCGGGTCTTGGAAGTTTTTTAACCTTCGTTTTTCCGTCACGTGGATTTTTCTGTAAAACGGAATCCCTGTGGCTGTTCTATGATTTACCATCGCTGGAGAGTGGTGCACCATGGTAGTGCTCCGTTTCAAATCCATGCATCCATTTGTAAATGTGGTACGACACTGTTTCGTCATTTTGGACGGATGTTGCACCTTGCACCGTAGATGTTGCACCCTTTGGATATCGATTCTTCGGAGGGCCATAACTCTTGGCTCGTTTAGAGTTACGGGAGCAATAACCAGTCAAAACGAAGCTCTCGGTGAGTTCTACAGCTATGATGGCTTTCAGCCGTCACTGGTTAGTTTCATACCCAAAAAATCCTATCCGAACCTCAATCGGGTCTTGGAAGTTTTTTAACCTTCGTTTTTCCGTCACGTGGATTTTTCCGTAAAACGGAATCCCCGTGCCTGTTTTATGATTTACCACCACTGGAGAGTGGTGCACCATGGTAGTGCTCCGTTTCAAATCCATGCATCCATTTCTAAAAGCCGTACGACAATGTTTCAACATTTTGGACGGATGTTGCACCATGCACCGTCGATGTTGCACCCTTTGGATATCGATTCTTCGGAGGGCCATAACTCTTGGCTCGTTTAGAGTTATGCGAGCCATAACCAGTCGAAACGAAGCTCTCAATGAGTTCTACATCTATGACAACTTTCAACCGTCACTGGTTAGTTTCATACCCAAAAAATCCTATCCGAACCTCAATCGGGTCTTGAAAGTTTTTTAACCTTCGTTTTTCCGTCACGTGGATTTTTTCTGTAAATCGGGATCCCCGCGGCTGTTTTATGATTTACCATCGCTGGAGAGTGGTGCACCATGGTAGTGCTCCGTTTCAAATCCATGCACCCATTTTTAAAAGTCGTACGACACTGTTTCGTCATTTTAGACGGATGTTGCACCTTGCACCGTAGATGTTGCACCCTTTGGATATCGATTCTTCGGAGGGCTATAACTCTTGGCTCGTTTAGAGTTACGGGAGCGATAACCAGTCAAAACGAAGATTTCGGTAAGTTCTACAGCTATGACGGATTTCAGCCGTCACTGGTTAGTTTCATACCCAAAAAATCCTATCCGAACCTCAATCGTGTCTTGGAAGTTTTTTAACCTTCGTTTTTCCGTCACGTGGATTTTTCTGTAAAACGGAATCCCTGTGGCTGTTATATGATTTACCATTGCTGGAGAGTGGTGCACCATGGTAGTGCTCCGTTTCAAATCCATGCATCCATTTCTAAAAGTCGTACGACACTGTTTCGTCATTTTGGACGGATGTTGCACCTTGCACCGTAGATGTTCCACCCTTTGGATATCGATTCTTCGGAGGGCCATAACTCTTGGCTCGTTTAGAGTTACGGGAGCCATAATCAGTCGAATCGAAGCTCTCGACGAGTTCTACAGCTATGACAACTTTCAACCGTCACTGGTTAGATTCATACCCAAAAAATCCTATCCGAACCTCAATCGGGTCTTGAAAGTTTTTTAACCTTCGTTTTTCCGTCACGTGGATTTTTTCTGTAAATCGGGATCCCCGTGGCTCTTCTATGATTTACCATCGCTGGAGAGTGGTGCGCCATGGTAGTGCTCCGTTTCAAATCCATACACCCATTTCTAAAAGTCGAACAACACTGTTTCGTCATTTTGGACGGATGTTGCACCTTGCACCGTAGATGTTGCTCCCTTTGGATATCGATTCTTCGGAGGGCCATAACTCTTGGCTCGATTAGAGTTACGGGAGCGATAACCAGTCAAAACGAAGCTCTTGGTGAGTTCTACAGCTATGACAGCATTCAGCAAATCCTATCTGAACCTCAATCTGGTTTTGAAAGTTTTTAAACCTTCGTTTTTCCGTCACGTGGATTTTTCTGCAAAACGGAATCCCCGTGGCTGTTCTATGATTTACCATCGTTGGAGAGTGGTGCACCATGGTAGTGCTCCATTTCAAATCCATGCACCCATTTCTAAAAGTCGTACGACACTGTTTCGTCATTTTGGACGGATGTTGCACCTTGCACCGTAGATGTTGCACCCTTTGGATATCGATTCTTCGGATGGCCATAACTCTTGGCTCGTTTGGAGTTACGGGAGAGATAACCGGTCAAAACGAAGCTTTCGGTGAGTTCTACAGCTATGACGGCTTTCAGCCGTCACTAGTTAGTTTCATACCCAAAAAATCCTATCCAAACCTCAATCGGGTCTTGGAAGTTTTTTAACCTTCCTTTTTCGGTCACGTGGATTTTTCTGTAAAACGGAATCCCTGTGGCTGTTCTATGATTTACCATCACTGGAGAGTGGTGCACCATGGTAGTGCTCCGTTTCAAATCCATGCATCCATTTCTAAAAGCCGTACGACAATGTTTCGTCATTTTGGACGGATGTTGCACCATGCACCGTCGATGTTGCACCCTTTGGATATCGATTCTTCGGAGGGCCATAACTCTTGGCTCGTTTAGAGTTACGGGAGCCATAACCAGTCGCAACGAAGCTCTCAATGAGTTCTACAGCTATGACAACTTTCAACCGTCACTGGTGAGTTTCATTCCCAAAAAATCCAATCCGAACCTCAATCGGGTCTTGAAAGTTTTTTAACCTTCGTTTTTCCGTCACGTGGATTTTTTCTGCAAATCGGGATCCCCGTGGCTGTTCTATGATTTACCATCGCTGGAGAGTGGTGCGCCATCGTAGTGCTCCGTTTCAAATCCATACACCCATTTCTAAAAGTCGTACGACACTGTTTCGTCATTTTGGACGGATGTTGCACCTTGCACCGTAGATGTTGCTCCCTTTGGATATTGATTCTTTGGAGGGTCATAACTCTTGGCTCGATTAGAGTTACGGGAGCGCTAACCAGTCAAAACGAAGCTCTTGGTGACTTCTATAGCTGTGACAGCATTCAGCCATCACTGGTTAATTTCGTACCCAAAAAATCCTATCCGAACCTCAATCTGGTCTTGAAAGTTTTTAAACCTTCGTTTTTCCGTCACGTGGATTTTTCTGCAAAACGGAATCCCCGTGGCTATTCTATGATTTACCATCGCTAGAGAGTGGTGCACCATGGTAGTGCTCCATTTCAAATCCATGCACCCATTTCTAAAAGTCGTACGACACTATTTCGTCATTTTCGGCGGATATTGCACCTTGCACCGTAGATGTTGCACCTTTTGGATATCGATTCTTCGGAGGGCCATAACTCTTGGCTCGTTTAGACTTACGGGAGCGATAACCAGTCAAAGCGAAGCTTTCGGTGAGTTCTACAGCAATGACGGCTTTTAGCCGTCACTGGTTAGTTTAATACCCAAAAAATCCTATCCGAACCTCAACCGGGTCTTGGAAGTTTTTTAACCTTCGTTTTTCGGTCACGTGGATTTTTCTGTAAAACGGAATCCCTGTGGCTGTTCTATGATTTACCATCACTGGAGAGTGGTGCACCATGGTAGTGCTCCGTTTCAAATCCATGCATCCATTTGTAAAAGTCGTACGACACTGTTTCGTCATTTTGGACGGATGTTGCACCTTGCACCGTAGATGTTGCACCCTTTGGATATCGATTCTTCGGAGGGCCATAACTCTTGGCTCGTTTAGAGTTACGGGACCAATAACCAGTCAAAACGAAGCTCTCGGTGAGTTCTACACCTATGACGGCTTTCAGCCATCATTGGTTAGTTTCAAACCCAAAAAATCCTATCCGAACCTCAATCGGGTCTTGGAAGTTTTTTAACCTTCGTTTTTCCGTCACGTGGATTTTTCGGTAAACCGGAATCCCCATAGCTATTCTATGATTTACCATCGCTGCAGAGTGGTGCACCATGGTAGTGCTTCGTTTCAAATCCATGTATCCATTTCTAAAAGCCGTACGACACTGTTTCGTCATTTTGGACGGATGTTGCACCATGCACCGTCGATGTTGCACACTTTGGATATCGATTCTTCGGAGGGCCATAAATCTTGGCTCGTTTAGAGTTACGGGAGCCATAACTAGTCGAAACGAAGCTTTCAACGAGTTCTACAGCTACGACAACTTTCAACCATCACTGGTTAGTTTCATACCCAAAAAATCCTATCCGAACCTCAATCGGGTCTTGAAAGTTTTTTAACCATCGTTTTTCCGTCACGTGTATTTTTTCTGTAAATCGGGATCCCCGTGGCTGTTTTATGATTTACCATCGCTGGAGAGTGGTGCACCATGGTAGTGCTCCGTTTCAAATCCATGCACCCATTTCTAAAAGTCGTACGATACTGTTTCGTCATTTTGGACGGATGTTGCACCATGCACCGTCGATGTTGCACCCTTTGGATATCGATTCTTCGGAGGGCCATAACTCTTGGCTCGTTTAGAGTTACAGGAGCCATAACCAGTCAAAACGAAGCTCTCAACGAGTTCTACAGAGATGACAACTTTCAACCGTCACTGTTTAGTTTCATACCCAAAAAATCCTATCCGAACCTCAATCGGGTCTTGAAAGTTTTTTAATCTTCGTTTTTCCATCACGTGAATTTTTTCTGTAAACCGGGATCCCCGTGGTTGTTTTATGATTTACCATTGCTGGAGAGTGGTGCACCATGGTAGTGCTCCGTTTCAAATCCATGCACCCATTTCTAAAAGTCATATGACACTGTTTCGTCATTTTGGACGGATGTCGCACCTTGCACCGTAGATGTTGCTCCCTTTGGATATCGATTCTTCGGAGGGCCATAACTCTTGGCTCGATTAGAGTTACGGGAGCGATAACCAGTCAAAACGAAGCTCTCGGTGAGTTCTACAGCTATGACCGCTTTCAGCCGTCACTGGTTAGTTTCATACCCAAAAAATCCTATCCGAACCTCAATCGGGACTTGGAAGTTTTTTGACCTTCGTTTTTCCGTCACGTGGATTTTTCTGTAAAACGGAATCCCCGTGGCTGTTCTATGATTTACCATCACTGGAGAGTGGTGCACCATGGTAGTGCTCCGTTCCAAATCTATGCATCCATTTCTAAAAGTCGTACGACACTGTTTCGTCATTTTGGACGGATGTTGCACCTTGCACCGTAGATGTTGCACCCTTTGGATATCAATTCTTCGGAGGGCCATAACTCTTGGCTCGTTTAGAGTTACGGGAGCCATAACCAGTCGAAACGAAGCTCTCGATGAGTTCTACAACTATGACAACTTTCAACCGTCACTGGTTAGTGTCATACCCAAAAAATCCTATCCGAACCTCAATCGGGTCTTGAATGTTTTTTAACCTTCGTTTTTCCGTCACGTGGATTTTTTCTGTAAATCGGGATCCCCGTGGATGTTCTATGATTTACCATCGCTGGAGAGTGGTGCACCATGGTAGTGCTCCGTTTCAAATCCATGCACCCATTTCTAAAAGTCGTACGACACTGTTTCGTCATTTTCGACGGATGTTGCACCTTGCACCGTAGATGTTGCATATCGATTCTTCGGAGGGCCATAACTCTTGGCTAGTTTAGAGTTACGGGAGCGATAACCCGGTCAAAACGAATCTTTCGGTGAGTTCTACAGCTATGATGGCTTTCTGCCGTCACTGGTTAGATTCATACCCAAAAAATCCTATCCGAACCTCAATCGGGTCTTGGAAGTTTTTTAACCTTCGTTTTTCCATCACATGGAATTTTCTGTAAAACGGAATCCCTGTGGATGTTCTATGATTTACCATCACTGGAGAGTGGCGCACCATGGTAGTGCTCCGTTTCAAATCCATGCATCCATTTGTAAAAGTCGTACGACACTGTTTCGTCATTTTGGACGGATGTTGCACCTTGCACCGTAGATTTTGCACCCTTTGGATATCGATTCTTCGGAGGGCCATAACTCTTGGCTCGTTTAGAGTTACGGGAGCGATAACCAGTCAAAATGAAGCTCTCGGTGAGTTCTACAGCTATGACGGCTGTTTGCGCCAAAATTGGTCACAAACCCCGAACGCCGTGAAAGCACCAGTATATGAATATAAATCAACGATATTCAAACACAAATAACAGATCTCAGCATATAATAAACAGCAACCAAAAAGTAACGAACAAAAACACCAGTTTTTATAGTGCTTCGGCTATCTCCGGCCTACGTCCACTCCAAAGTTTTATCCTTTTATTGATTATCCTTGATGATTACAGATGATTACAGCAGTTACAAAGTCCAAATCCGAAATAAAATAGCCGTATTGATGTTATGGGATGATCCTAGCAGCGTCCGGGCGTGCTTGCTTTCTCCAAATTTTTCGACCCCTTTTCTGAATGACCAGGGGCTCTATTTATAGGCGTAGGGAGCTGATATTTCTCCTAAAAACCGGGAAGACCAATTCTGGCACGTGAGGGGGCCCACGCTCCCGAAATCTGGAGGTCCGGGCCCACATTAGGATCGATTCAAAGTAAGCTTCGAATCGATCAAGAAATCATCCAATTGAGCTGAAATTTGGTGAGAACATTCCTCAGCATGTATGTAAGCTCCTGTAAAAATTTCATTGCATTTGGATCAACGGTTTGGAAGATATGATCGTTTCAAGTTCAAGGATCCGTGCGTTCTGAACGGTTCGAACCCATGCTTCGAACCCACACTCTTCGAAACCACCCTCTTCGAATCCATGCCCTTCGAATCCATGCTCTTCGAAGCCGCCTCCTTCGAGTCCATGACTTTCGAGCCCGTCTCCTTCGAGGCCATATCCTCTGAGTCCATCTTCTTCGAGTCCATACCCTCCGAGTCCATCCTCTTCGAATCCATCCCTTTCGAATCCACGTCCTTCGAATCCATGTCCCTCGTATCCATCTCCTTCGAATCCCACTCCTTCGAATCCATGGAGTTCCCATGGATTCGAACCACCATCGATGCGAACTAACCAGTATACACCTTTATGCCTCTCCATCGAGTCGAAGTCCATCGATTCGAAGAACCATCGATGCGAACTTTATCAAGCCGAAACCATGCCATTCGATACGAAGTGTATCGATTCGAACTGTCCTTGCGCAACGCCTCTTGATCGATGCGAACCTGATGGTTTCGAATCCGTCCTGATGGGTTCAAATCTGATCGATTCGAACCGAGCACCACTTTGTCCCTTTTGATGGATTCGAACAACATGCATTCCCCACCTTGAATCCATCATATTTCCTCCATACGAACTCCGATTAACCTGAAATTTGAAACATAGTCTTTCTTAGTCCTTATCATCATCTCCAATCAATTTCGTCCCAATCGGAGTTCATCAAAATTTTGACGATATCGATCGTAACCTTGATTCCAATCGATCTCCAATCCTGATATCCATAATTCCTTGCCAATTTGTTGATATTCCAGTTTTGACCAAAAATGGGATAACACTTTGCCCCCCAAAACATGCCTTGTGATAACAAAGCATGTTTTGAATAGTTTCGAATCCAATATCCGAAGTCCATAGCCACATTGTCAGAGTATATTATCCTTGACTGCTCCGAGTCGATGTCCAATTTCCAAATCCAATAACCAAAGCCCTAGCCAATCCCATATCCGCCTGAGCTCGATAACCAAGTCTCAATCCATCCTTGTCTGCTAGCCAATAAACGAATTCAGGACCTCTCTGGGTCGATATCCAATTCCGTAACCTCTCTGGGCTCTAGCCAAACGCAATCCATGTTGAATGTCCTTAGTCCGGCGTCGCTGGATGCTGAGCTAACGTTTCCGGATTCTTGCCAAGCGTAATCCACACTTGACGACCTTGTTCCAGTGTCCCTGGACGTTGAGCTAACCACTCCGGGTTCTTGTCAAGAGTAATCCACACTTGACGATCTTGGTCCAGTGTCCCTGGACGCTGCACAATGTCGTGGCTTAAGTCCTAAGACGAATCCTGGTCTCTCCGGACCCTTATTGAGCATAGTCCATAATCAAAGACCTGAAAATAATAATTTATAATATAGGGCCTAAGTCCTAGGCCGAATCCTGGTCACTCCGGACCCTTGCCGAGTATAGTCCATACTCGACGACCGTTATCAAAAATCATACGAAAATCCAATCAAAATCCAACTCAAAGTCCAAATCCAAACCAGAAAACCAGAAATCCAAAGCAGCATTCAAAATCAAAAACAACCATCCAAAGAAAAATCAAAAAGCGAGCAGAGCTTAATTCAAGCTCCAAAACCAAAAACCAAAAACCAAAAAGAAAAGCAGTGTCCAGTCCAAAAGCAAAAGATAAATTTCACAAACCATAGCGTTGCAGTTTATCATCATTCAGAGCATGTCTAGGGGCTATCTCCGTCCCCGTACATGTGCAAATGACTTGGTTGCTTGCCAATAGTTCGCTACTTATTTCATATTATCCTGATCAATGGATGATCAGTCCACCATCATCCCTGGGCCTCACATCATCGCGGCGTGAGTTGGTCGGTGGTTGCTCCTGCTCCACCGTTGCATTCCGAGTTCCGACATATTGCTGTGACTGTCCATTCCTTACATGCTCCTCGATTATATCCTATAAGTGCCTGCAGCTGTTGGTATCATGTCCATCTAAGTCGTGGAAGAGACAATGCCTCCCTGATGCCCTCTCTTGTTTGGAAGGCTCTCTCCTAGCCGGCCTCCGGTAAGGAAGACAATTCCGAGTATCCAGGTATATCCGCTCCAGCGTCTCGTTTAATCCTGTGTATGGGGAGAACTTTGGATCCTTCCATCGCTTCCTAGCGTTCCCAGAATCATCGTCTAACTTCCTTTCCTTTGTCTTTACCCGAACCTTTGCTGGATGGTCCTACATCCTGAGTTGCATTAACCTGTTTTACCTTTAAATCCGTACTTGCATCTTCCTGCCGAAGGAACCTTTCTGCCTCGTGAAAGAATTCGTCGAGATCCTATGGAGGATCTCGTATTAGAGATACCTTGAAATCTGAGTCCTCCCTGATTCCTGATACTGCTGCCATTAAAACCATCGACGGATCAGGCCGATCCACCGAAGCGACCGCCGCACTGAATCGGGTTAGAAAAGCTCTAAGCGATTCATCCACCCTTTGCTTAACCGATGTTAACGTCATCACATTTTTCGGCCTCTTGACGTGAACCCGGAACTGTCCCAAAAACTTTTCCACCAATTCTCTCCAAGTCCTGATAGATCCTTCTCCCAGTTGCCTAAACCACATTGCAGCTAAGTCCGTCAAATACAAAGGGAAACATCGGGCCATTACTTCCTCCGATGCCCCCAGCACCTCCATGTGTCTAGTGTACCTTATCTGGTGATCTTTTGGATCTGCCTTGCCATCATATACCTCTACGCTTGGTAGCTTGAACTTAGGTGGATTCTGAGCCATCCTTATTTCCTGAGCGAACGGACTCCTACTCACTCCTTCCAAGTCTCTGTTTGTCAAACCACCTCGCATGGTTCTTCTGATAATTTCTACTAATCCAGTATTGTCTGCTCGGGGTTGCCCCCCATGCCCCCGAGGGAACTCTGGTACATATTCCTCGTGTGGTTCACTAACAGCAATATTAGTTCTAGCCTGCTGAACTCCTTCCAAAGGTCCTCCTGTGTTTGATCCGGTGGGTCTGCCCCCAAGCCCTTGTTGATTGCCTTCCATCTCTGTATCCTGCCCTCTACTGGGTTCCGCAACTCTAGCTCCTTGTCCTGCATCCACAGCAGCTGCAGCTATTCCTAGGTTCTGCATCCCTGCAACTCTCATTTGCTCCAAGAAAGTCTGCATCATTTCCTGTTGACTCTTCAACAATCTCTCTTGTAGCGAATTTGTTATGGCTTCCATTTCATCCCGGGTTATGTAGATCGAAGCCGGTCCTTCCTCACCTCCGGAGGATGCTTGTTGACTCCCTTCATGTTGGCTTCTCTCAGCCCTTAGCCTTCTGCTATTCTGCCTAGTCATTGTCTTCCAAATCCAAACTCCTCAAACTTTTCAAATCCGATGTAGCGGGTGCTAGTCCTTCTCAGTGAAAGCACCAAAGTGTTTGCGCCAAAATTGGTCACAAACCCCGAATGCCGTGAAAGCACCAGTGTATGAATATAAATCAACGATATTCAAACACAAATAAAAGATCTCAGCATATAATAAACAGCAACCAAAAAGTAACGAACAAAAACACCAGTTTTTATATGGTTCGGCTATCTCCGGCCTACGTCCACTCCAAAGTTTTATCCTTTTATTGATTATCCCTGATGATTACAGATGATTACAGCAGTTACAAAGTCCAAATCCGAAATAAAATAGCCGTATTGATGTTATGGGATGATCCTAGCAGCGTCCGGTCGTGCTTGCTTTCTCCAAATTTTCCGACCCCTTTTCTGAATGACCAGGGGCTCTATTTATAGGCGTAGGGATCTGATATTTCTCCTAAAAACCGGGAAGACCGCTTCTGGCACGTGAGGGGGCCCATGCGCCCGAAATCTGGAGGTCCGGGCCCACATCAGGATCGATTCGAAGTAAGCTTCGAATCGATCAAGAAATCATCCAATTGAGCTGAAATTTGGTGAGAACATTCTTCAGCATGTATGTAAGCTCCTGTAAAAATTTCATTGCATTTGGATCAACGGTTTGGAAGATATGATCGTTTCAAGTTCAAGGATCCGTGCGTTCTGAACGGTTCGAACCCATGCTTCGAACCCACACTCTTCGAAACCACCCTCTTCGAATCCATGCCCTTCGAATCCATGCTCTTCGAAGCCGCCTCCTTCGAATCCATGAATTTCGAGCCCGTCTCCTTCGAGGCCATATCCTCTGAGTCCATCTTCTTCGAGTCCATACCCTCCGAGTCCATCCTCTTCGAATCCATCCCTTTCGAATCCACGTCTTTCGAATCCATGTCCCTCGTATCCATCTCCTTCGAATCCCACTCCTTCGAATCCATGGAGTTCCCATGGATTCGAACCACCATCGATGCGAACTAACCAGTATACACCTTTATGCCTCTCCATCGAGTCGAAGTCCATCGATTCGAAGAACCATCGATGCGAACTTTATCAAGCCGAAACCATGCCATTCGATACGATGTGTATTGATTCGAACTGTCCTTGCGCAACGCCTCTTGATCGATGCGAACCTGATGGTTTCGAATCCATCCTGATGGGTTCGAATCTGATGGATTCGAACCGAGCACCCCTTTGTCCCTTTTGATGGATTCGAACAACATGCATTCCCCACCTTGAATCCATCATATTTCCTCCATACGAACTCCGATTAACCTGAAATTTGAAACATAGTCTTTCTTAGTCCTTATCATCATCTCCAATCAATTTCGTCAAAATCAGAGTTCATCAAAATTTTGACGATATTGATCGTAACCTTGATTCCAATCGATCTCCAATCTTGATATCCATAATTCCTTGCCAATTTGTTGATATTCCAGTTTTGACCAAAAATGGGATAACAACGGCTTTCAGCCGTCACTGGTTAGTTTCATACCCAAAAAATCCTATCCGAACCTCAATCGGGTCTTGAAAGTTTTTTAACCTTCGTTTTTCCGTCACGTGGATTTTTCGGTAAAACGGTATCCCCGCGGCTGTTCTATGATTTACCATCGCTGGAGAGTGGTGCACCATGGTAGTACTCCTTTTCAAATCCATGCATCCATTTCTAAAAGTCGTACGACACTGTTTCGTCATTTTGGACGGATGTTGCACCATGCACCGTCGATGTTGCACCCTTTGGACATCGATTCTTCGGAGGGCCATAAATCTTGGCTCGTTTAGAGTTACGGGAGCCATAACCAGTCGAAACGAAGCTCTCAACGAGTTCTACAGCTATGACAATTTTCAACCGTCACTGGTTAGTTTCATAGCCAAAAAATCCTATTCGAACCTTAATCGGGTCCTGAAAGTTTTTTAACCTTCGTTTTTCCGTCACGTGGATTTTTTCTTTAAATCGGGATCCCCGTGGCTGTTTTATGATTTACCATCGCTGGAGAGTGGTGCACAATGGTAGTGCTCCGTTTCAAATCCATGCACCAATTTCTAAAAGTCATACGACACTGTTTCGTCAATTTGGACGGATGTTGCACCTTGCACCGTAGATGTTGCTCCCTTTGGATATCGATTCTTCGGAGGGCCATAACTCTTGGCTCGATTAGAGTTACGGGAGTGATAACCAGTCAAAACGTAGCTCTCGGTGAGTTCTACAGCTACGCTGGTTACTTTCATACCCAAAAAATACTATCCGAACCTCAATCTGGTCTTGAAAGTTTTTTAACCTTCGTTTTTCCGTCACATGGATTTTTTTGCAAAACGGAATCCCCGTGGCTGTTCTATGATTTACCATCGCTGGAGAGTGGTGCACCATGGTAGTACTCCATTTAAAATCCATGCACCCATTTCTAAAAGTCGTACGACACTGTTTCGTCATTTTGGACGGATGTTGCACCTTGCACCGTAGATGTTGCACCCTTTGGATATCGATTCTTCGGAGGGCCATAACTCTTGGCTCGTTTAGAGTTACGGGAGCGATAACCAGTCAAAACGAAGCTTTCGGTGAGTTCTACAGCTCTGATGACTTTCATCCGTCACTGGTTAGTTTCATACCCAAAAAATCCAATCCGAACCTCAATCGGGTCTTGGAAGTTTTTTAACCTTAGTTTTTCCATCACGTGGATTTTTCTGTAAAACGGAATCCCCGTGGCAGTTCTATGATTTACCATCGCTGGAGAATGGTGCACCATGGTAGTGCTCCATTTCGAATCCATGCATCCATTTGTAAAAGTCGTACTACACTGTTTCGTCATTTTGGACGGATGTTGCACCTTGCACCGTAGATGTTGCACCCTTTGGATATCGATTCTTCGGAGGGCCATAACTCTTGGCTTGTTTAGAGTTACGGGAGCTATAACTAGTCAAAATGAAGCTCTTGGTGAGTTCTACAGCTATGATGGCTTTCAGCCGTCACTGGTTAGTTCCATACCCAAAAAATCCTATCCGAACCTCAATCGGGTCTTGAAAGTTTTTTAACCTTCGTTTTTCCGTCACGTGGATTTTTCGGCAAAACGGAATCCCCGTGGTTGTTATATGATTTACCATCGCTGGAGAGTGGTGCACCATGGTAGTGCTCCGTTTCAAATCCATGCATCCATTTCTAAAAGTCGTACGACACTGTTTCGTCATTTTGGACGGATGTTGCACCATGCACCGTCGATGTTGCACCCTTTGGATATCGATTCTTCGGAGGGTTATAACTCTTGGCTCGTTTAGAGTTACGGGAGCCATAACCAGTCAAAACGAATCTCTCGGTGAGTTATACAACTATGACAGCATTTAGCCGTCAATGGTTACTTTCATACCCAAAAAATCCTATCTGAACCTCAATCTGGTCTTGAAAGTTTTTTAACCTTCGTTTTTCCGTCACGTGGATTTTTCTGCAAAACGGAATCCCCGTGGCTGTTCTATGATTTACCATCGCTGGAGAGTGGTGCACCATGATAGTGCTCCATTTCAAATCCATGCACCCATTTCTAAAAGTCGTACGACACTGTTTCGTCATTTTGGACGGATGTCGCACCTTGCACCTTGCACCGTAGATGTTGCACCCTTTGGATATCGATTCTTCGGAGGGCCATAACTCTTGGCTCGTTTAGAGTTACGGGAGCGATAACCAGTAAAAACGAAGCTTTCGGTGAGTTCTACAGCTATGACGGCTTTTAGCCGTCACTGGTTAGTTTCATACCAAAAAAATCCAATCCGAACCTCCATCGGGTCTTGGAATTTTTTAACCTTCGTTTTTCCGTCACGTGGATTTTTCTGTAAAACGGAATCCCTGTGGCTGTTCTATGATTTACCATCGCTGGAGAGTGGTGCACCATGGTAGTGCTCCGTTTTAAATCCATGCATCTATTTGTAAAAGTCGTACGACACTGTTTCGTCATTTTGGACGGATGTTGCACCTAGCACCGTAGATGTTGCACCCTTTGGATATCAATTCTTCGGAGGGCCATAACTCTTGGCTCGTTTAGAGTTACGGGAATGATAACCAGTCAAAACGAAGCTTTCAGTGAGTTCTATAGCTATGACGACTTTCATCTGTCACTGGTTAGTTTCATACCCAAAAAATCCTGTCCGAACCTCAATCGGGTCTTGGAAGTTTTTTAACCTTCGTTTTTCCGTCACGTAGATTTTTCTGTAAAACAGAATCCCCGTGGCTGTTCTATGATTTACCATCGCTAGAGAGTGTTGCACCATGGTAGTGCTCCATTTCAAATCCATGCATCCATTTGTAAAAGTCGTACGACACTGTTTCGCCATTTTGGACGGATGTTGCACCTTGCACCGTAGATGTTGCACCCTTTGGATATAGATTCTTCGGAGGGCCATAACTCTGGGCTCGTTTAGAGTTACGGGAGCGATAACCAGTCAAAATGAAGCTCTCGGTGCTTTCTACAGCTATGACGGCTTTCAGCCGTCACTGGTTAGTTTCATACCCAAAAAATCCTATCCGAACCTCAATCGGGTCTTGAAAGTTTTTTAACCTTCGTTTTTCCGTCACGTGGATTATTTCTGTAAATCGGGTTCCCCATGGCTGTTCTATGATTTACCATCGCTGGAGAGTGGTGCACCATGGTAATGCTCCATTTCAAATCCATGCACTCATTTCTAAAAGTCGTACGACACTGTTTCGTCGTTTTGGACGGATGTTGCTCCTTGCACCGTAGATGTTGCTCCCTTTGGATATAGATTCTTCGGAGGGCCATAACTCTTGGCTCGATTAGAGTTACGGAAGCGATAACCAGTCAAAACGAATCTCTCGGTGAGTTCTACAGCTATGATAGCATTTAGCCGTCAATGGTTACTTTCATACCCAAAAAATCCTATCTGAACCTCAGTCTGGTCTTGAAAGTTTTTTAACCTTCGTTTTTCCGTCACGTGAATTTTTCTGCAAAACGGAATCCCTGTGGCTGTTCTTTGATTTACCATCGCTGGAGAGTGGTGCACCATGGTAGTGCTCCATTTCAAATCCATGCACCCATTTCTAAAAGTCTTACGACACTATTTCGTCATTTTGGACGGATGTTGCACCTTGCACCGTTGATGTTGCACCCTTTGGATATCGATTCTTCGGAGGGCCATAACTCTTGGCTCGTTTAGAGTTACGGGAGCGATAACCAGTAAAAACGAAGCTTTCGGTGAGTTCTACAGCTATGATGGCTTTCAGCCGTCACTGGTTAGTTTCATACCCAAAAAATCAAATCCGAACCTCAATCGGGTCATGGAATTTTTTAACCTTCGTTTTTCCGTCACGTGGATTTTTCTGTAAAACGGAATCCCTGTGGCTGTTCTATGATTTACCATCGCTGGAGAGTGGTGCACCATAGTAGTGCTCCGTTTTAAATCCATGCATCCATTTGTAAAAGTCGTACGACACTGTTTCGTCATTTTGGACGGATGTTGCACCTTGCACCGTAGATGTTGCACCCTTTGGATATCGATTCTTCGGAGGGCCATAACTCTTGGCTCGTTTAGAGTTACGGGAGCCATAACCAGTCGAAACGAAGATCTCGGTGAGTTCTACAGCTATGACGGCTTTCAGCCGTCACTGGTTAGTTTCATACCCAAAAAATCCTATCTGAACCTCAATAGGGTCTTGAAAGTTTTTTAACCTTCGTTTTTCCGTCACGTGGATTTTTCGGCAAAACGGAATCCCCGTGGCTGTTCTATGATTTACCATCGCTGGAGAGTGGTGCACCATGGTAGTGCTCCGTTTCAAATCCATACATCCATTTCTAAAAGTCGTACGACACTGTTTCGTCATTTTGGACGGATGTTGCACCATGCACCGTCGATGTTGCACCCTTTGGATATCGATTCTTCGAAGGGCCATACCTCTTGGCTCGTTTAGAGTTACGGGAGCCATAACCAGTCGAAACGAAGCTCTCAACGAGTTCTACAGCTATGACAACTTTCAACCGTCACTGGTTAGTTTCATACCCAAAAAATCCTATCCGAACCTCAATCGGGTCTTGAAAGTGTTTTAACCTTCGTTTTTCCGTCACGTGGATTTTTTCTGTAAATCGGGATCCCCGTGGCTGTTTTATGATTTACCATCGCAGGAGGGTGGTGCACCATGGTAGTGCTCCGTTTCAAATCCATGCACCCATTTCTAAAAGTCGTACGACACTGTTTCGTCATTTTGCACGGATGTTGCACCATGCACCGCAGATGTTGCACCCTTTGGATATCGATTCTTCGGAGGGCCATAACTCTTGCCTCGTTTAGAGTTACGGGAGCGATAACCAGTCAAAACGAAGCTTTCGGTGAGTTCTACAGCTGTGACGGCTTTCAGCCATCACTCGTTAGTTTCATACCCAAAAAATCCTATCTGAACCTCATTCGGGTCTTGGAAGTTTTTTAACCTTCGTTTTTCCGTCACGTGGATTTTTCGGTAAAACGGAATCCCTGTGGCTGTTCTATATTTTACCATCGCTGGAGAGTGGTGCACCATGGTAGTGCTCCATTTCAAATCCATGCATCCATTTCTAGAAGTCGTACGACACTGTTTCGTCATTTTGGACGGATGTTGCACCTTGCATCGTAGATGTTGCACCCTTTGGATATCGATTCTTCGGAGGGCCACAACTCTTGGCTCTTTTAGAGTTACGGGAGCCATAACCAGTCGAAACGAAGCTCTCAGCGAGTTCTACAGCTATGACAACTTTAAACCGTAACTGGTTAGTTTCATACCCAAAAAATCCTATCTGAACCTCAATCGGGTCTTGAAAGTTTTTTAACCTTCGTTTTTTCGTCACGTGGATTTTTTTACAAA
Source organism: Allium cepa (assembly GCA_030765085.1). Classification (NCBI taxonomy): domain Eukaryota; kingdom Viridiplantae; phylum Streptophyta; class Magnoliopsida; order Asparagales; family Amaryllidaceae; genus Allium; species Allium cepa. The sequence goes on from CM060943.1 coordinate 12,101,028, forward strand.
TCGGGATCCCCTTGGCTGTTTTATGATTTACCATCGTTGGACAGTGGTGCACCATGGTAGTGCTCCGTTTCAAATCCATGCACCTATTTCTAAAAGTCATACGACACTGTTTCGTCATTTTGGACGGATGTTGCACCTTGCACCGTAGATGTTGCTCCCTTGGGATATCGATTCTTCGGAGGGCCAAACCTCTTGGCTCGATTAGAGTTACGGGAGCGATAACCAGTCAAAACGAAGCTCTCGGTGAGTTCTACAGCTATGACAGCTTTCAGCTGTCACTGGTTAGTATCATACCCAAAAAATCCTATCCAAACCTCAATCGGGTCTTGGAAGTTTTTTTGACCTTTGTTTTTCCGTCACGTGGATTTTTCTTCAAAACGGTATCCCTGTGGCTGTTCTATGATTTACCATCACTGGAGACTGGTGCACCATGGTAGTGCTGCGTTTCAAATCTATGCATCCATTTCTAAAAGTCGTACGACAATGTTTCGTCATTTTGGACGGATGTTGCACCTTGCACTGTAGATGTTGCACCCTTTGGATATCGATTCTTCGGAGGGCCATAACTCTTGGCTCGTTTAGAGTTACGGGAACGATAACCAGTCAAAACGAAGCTTTCTGTGAGTTCTATAGCTATGACGACTTTCATCCGTCACTGGTTAGTTTCATACCCAAAAAATCCTATCCGAACCTCAATCGGGTCTTGGAAGTTTTTTAACTTCGTTTTTTCGTCACGTAGATTTTTCTGTAAAACGGAATCCCCGCGGCTGTTCTATTATTTACCATCGCTGGAGAGTGGTGCACCATGGTAGTGCTCCGTTTCAAATCCATGCATCCATTTGTAAAAGTAGTACGACACTGTTTCGTCATTTTGGACGGATGTTGCACCTTGCACCGTAGAAGTTGCACCCTTTGGATATAGATTCTTCGGAGCGCCATAACTCTTTGCTTGTTTAGAGTTACGGGAGCGATAACCAGTCAAAACGAAGCTCTCGTTGCGTTCTACAGCTATGACGGCTTTCAGCCGTCACTGGTTAGTTTCATACCCAAAAAATCCTATCCGAACCTCAATCGGGTCTTGAAAGTTTTTTGACCTTCGTTTCTCCGTCACATGGATTTTTTCTGTAAATCGGGATCCCCATGGCTGTTCTATGATTTACCATTGCTGGAGAGTGGTGCACCATGGTAGTGCTCCGTTTCAAATCCATGCACTCATTTCTAAATGTCGTACGACACTGCTTCGTCATTTTGGACGGATGTTGCACCTTGCACCGTAGATGTTGCTCCCTTTGGATATAGATTCTTTGGAGGGCCATAACTCTTGGCTCGATTAGAGTTACGGAAGCGATAACCAGCCAAAACGAATCTCTCGGTGAGTTCTACAGCTATGTCAGCATTCTGCCATCAATGGTTACTTTCATACCCAAAAAATCCTATCCGAACCTCAATCTGGTCTTGACAGTTTTTTAACCTTCGTTTTTCTATCACGTGGTTTTTTCTGCAAAACGGAATCCCCGTGGCTGTTCTATGATTTACCATCGCTGGAGAGTGGTGCTGTAACGACCTGTATTTTACGTGTCAATAGATCGTAGAATTTACAGGTCGATAGTATTGTTTGTGTTGCTTCTAGCTTGAGTCGTTTAGGAGTTGACCCGAGTGCAAGTGATGAGTCGTGACCGACTCATAGATAAGTCGTAGACGACTTAAGGGGATGGACCGAGTTACGGGTTAGAACGGCATAGTAGTTGCCGACTTAAGAAGAGAGGCGAGATAGGGGTCAAGCGATGAGTCGTGACCGACTCATAGAGGGCCGACTCATAGGCTTAGACGAGTCAAGAGGGTGACCGACTCATAGAAGCATCGACTTATAGGTTGGTGACCGACTTAAGAAAGACCGACTTAGGACTTAACGGGTTAGCAAGATGAGTCGTTGGCCGAGTCATAGGTCATAAGTTGTCTTGGGTCGGCAGGGTGTTATCTCGTTAGGAGGATGAGTCGTTACCGGGTTAACGACTCATAGGAGTTGCCAGGTTATAGCTTAAGTCGTGGGCGAGTTAGTGGCTTAAGGCTTAGCAGTGTGTTGATGAGTCGATGAGGCCATAGGTCGTGAGTCGGCATCGTAGTTAAGTCGGCAAAGGGGCTTGAGTCGTGACCGGTTTATGATGAGTCGGCTAGGGATTAGGTCGGCACTTGTATTGAGTCGTAAGTCGGCTAGGTGTTTTGGGCAGGCAGTGAGTTAGGTCGTGGAGTCTTGAGTCGTGTGTCGGTAGGTGTTGAGTCGGCCTGGGTTGTTGAGTCGTGTGAGTGGCTTGTGTTAGGTCGGCATGGCAATGAGTCGTGAACGACTCATGGTAAGTCGGCTGTGTTGAGTCGGCATGGGGATGAGTCGGGGGCGACTCAGGAGTTGGGTCGGCGACGACCTAAGGGCGACGACTCATGGTGGTTCCAGCCTATAAATAGAGGGGTTCGGCTCACTTTTTGGCACCGGTTTTTGAAGCGACGAAGTGCTGCCATTTTGAAGACTCGACTACAACATTTCTTCATCTTCTTTTCTCCATTCCAATCTAGATCTAACATCCATCCAAGATCGAAGATCGAGATCAAAGATCCAAGTGCCAAAGTTGAAGATCTTCATCCGTTCGAGCTAGAATTCATCGATTGGAGCGAGATATTGCCGGATCAAACCTTGATCTTTGCTGTCCAGATCTGAAGTGTGTAGTTTTTGAGGTGTTTGGGTGATTTGGTGAGTGGTAGTTATCTCTCACGCGGACCCAAAGGAGTATATTGGATTGGTGGCTTGTTTGAGTGATAAAGTTAGAGATTTCATGCATTTTTCTTAGATCCAAGTCTAGATCCATTGTTTCCATAGATGTTTGTTTATGCAAGTTTATTTAATAAGTATTAGAGACAAAACCCTTGTTTTATATTTGATAGATCTATGCTAAAACCTATGAATCATGCATGTTGGACTTTTGCTCATTTATTTACGAAATTGCCATTACAGTTGATATTGCTTATTAGATCTTGTTTGAATGCTTGAATGTTTGGATGTATGATTGGTTTGATTGTTTCAAGCTAGCTTGTAGTTGATTTGGAACAAGATGGTTGAAGATGATTCAAAAGCTAAGTGGAAAGGCTCTTGAATGGTGAAAGCTGCCTGTTGCATATGAAGCAGATGTGGAAGCTCATATGGATGGATTCGAGGATATGGGATCTTGCCATGATGCGAGAAGGCAAAGCATGATTGAGTTGGAACTTTGCTATGATGTAATGAGGCAAGGCTTATGTTGAGATGGGAGGGGTCATGATGACGTTCCAAGATGAGAGACTTTGTTATGATGTGATGAGGCAAGACATATGTTGGGATGGGACGGGTCACGATGACGTTCCGAGCATGGGTCATGATGACGTGCAAAGTTATAACTCGGTGATGCGGTCCGGGTTGGGGTGGATAATGGTTAGCTTGAGAGGCGCTTGACCTAGTATGGAAATAGTCGTCAAGGAGGATGACTAGGAGGCTGAGATCTCATCGTTGTTGAATGTTCTAGCATACTCAAAGCAAGGGTACGTTGGAACGGGTCACGATGACGTTCCAGGCACGGGTCACGATGACCTGCTAGTACTCTGGGCTGATGCGTTCGGCTTAGGCACGGGTCACGATGACGTGCGGGGTTATGTCTAGACCGGGGTTACCATTAGCCCTTGACAGGTGGTCATTCAACTAATGGTTATATCAAGGCAGTGATAACAGTGATAGCCAGAGTCATGGATGTTTGGTTGTATTATCATTCGGTCTCAAGAGCAGTGTTTTCTGGGTGCTTATCTGATCTTGGTTTAGGCCTTGGGGGTTTGTATTTGGAAAGCATCGCCCTTGACTCGAGTGGTTATTGTTTTACTTTAATTATCTGCTATGATTATGCTTGCTTCTCTTTAGTGTGTGTCTGGGGGCTATCACTGTAGAATGAGGTGGAGTGGGATGGTTTGTTCCTATTCCTTTTATCCCTTATGCTCTTTTGGTATGTTTGGTAGTTAATTTACTGCTCACTAAGACTTTGTCTGACTCAAGGTTTTATGTCTCCTCTTATTACCTTGGGCTGTTCATCCATGTTGGGATGGGCAGACTAGGTAGCAGGTGACAGGTGCTGTGCTTAGAGTTCTCCGCTGATGATGACGAAGACGAGTAGAAGGCTATGCATATTATTTCTTATATGTACTGGGTATCCGCTGCTGTATTTGATGAGTGTTTTGTAGTGAGGTCTTGATGTATGGATTTATAGAGATGATTGTATAAAACTACTGTGATGCTTATATGATGATTTTCTGTTATGAGGCTTCACTATATATATTTCTCTATTGTATTTTATTCATGCGCTGTGAGCTACGATAGAGATTCTGCGATTTTATTTTCCCTGACTATCGTCCATGGCTTCCTTGCACACCTTTCAGCGCACTTTTCCCTTGTTTTGGTGCGGGAGTCATGGGCGGTCGTCACATTTGGTATCAGAGCTTTGGTTAATCGATTTTAGCCAACGCTCGCCGACGTAACTACGTAAGAGAGACGTAATTGTATTTTGATGGATGAATTACTATATATAGTATAGTAGCTTAGAAGGATTTGAACTCCTTATGCAGTTGTTTCTTAAGGTGTTCTAATCATTCTTTTTACAGATATTAAGAATGAGTCGAAGTGAGAGACAAGCTGCGAGGGATAGTCGAGCTGCTAGGGAAGCTGTTGATTATGGAGCTATGTTTGAAGCTATGATGACTTCTATCATGAGGAGGGTACCAGCTTCAGGATCTTCTGTGGATGTGGGAGTTCAAGTCCAAGCTCCAAGACCGGTGGATTTTGCTAAGCTTTGCAAAGATTATACTTCTCTTGGAGGAAAAGCTTTCTTGGGGACGGAGTCGACTATTGAAGTGCAGAGATGGATTGATGCTTGTCGGAGAATTTTTGGTGACTTAGGGATTGAGGATGCAACCAAGAGGAAGCTTGCATCGAGACAGCTTCAGGGAAGAGCTGCTGATTGGTGGAATTCTATCACCATAGATACACCAGAAGAAGAGATTACTTGGGAGCAATTCCAAGTTAGATTTGAGGCCAAGTTTATCTCCACTGTTCAGAAGTCTGCTTTGTTCAAGAGGTTTGTAGAGCTCAAGCAAGGTGGGAGGCCTGTTCTTGAGTATATTTCTGAGTTCGAAGCTTTGTCTAAGTATGCCAGATCATATATTGATTCTCCCTATCAAAAGAATGAAAAGTTTGTGACTGGTCTGGATGCTTATCTGGGAAGGCAGTTAGTGGATCATCTGGACGATCCATTTGAGAAGCTTGTGGAGAAAGCCTTGAGGCATGAGAGTTTGTTCCCTAAGGTTCTGTTGTTGCTGTAACCAGGGAAGGATCTAAACCACAGCAGAATGGTAATAAGAAGAGGAAGCAGCAACAGCAGAAAGGTAAGGATGGCCAGAAGAAGCCAAAGGGCGAAGTGACCTGCTATAATTGCCGACAGAAGGGTCATCTCTCCCGGGATTGTAAGAATCCAAAGGTGCAGTTGAAGTGCCACAACTGTGATAAGCTGGGACACATCAAGAAGGACTGTCCAGAGCCGAGGAAAGATTTGCAGGTTGTGCAAGCTTATGCTTTGGAAGCTGTGCCGTCGTCTTCAAGAGTTCCTTCTGCTGAAGAGAAGGGGAAGAGTGTGGTTGTTCAAGGTACTCTTTCCATTTGTGGTGTTCCAGTTAGAGTGTTGTTTGATACTGGAGCGTCGCATTCTTTTATTTGTGATGATTTGGTAGGCCGGTTAGGTTTAAAACCGGATATTGTTGATAGGCCATTGGTTGTGACTAATCCAGTTGGGGGTTCGTCATGTTTGTGTATGATATGCCGTGGTCTAGTTGTGTCGAGTCATGATTGCTCATTTGTTTGTGATTGCTTTGTTCTGAACTTTGCGGGGTTCGGAATTATTTTGGGTATGGACTGGCTTAGGAAGTATGCGGCTAGGATTAATTGTGAGAGGCTGGAGGTGACAGTCGGGAATGTGGATGGGCGAAAGGTTGTGATACGATGTAAGCATGAGGAAGGCGTCTTCATGAGCTTCATGTATTCGCTGGTTGTTCCACGGGATGGACTGTCATCGGTGCCTATTGTGAATAGATTTGAGGATGTCTTTGACGAGGTCAAAGGGTTGCCGCCGCATAGGGAGATCGAGTTTCGTATCGATCTAGTTGAGGGAGCCAGACCTGTTGTGATGCCTCTTAGGCGGATGGCACCGAGGGAGCAGCAAGAGCTGAAGGTGCAAGTTGATGACCTTTTGCGGAAAGGATTCATTCGGAGAAGTGTGTCCGAATGGGGTGCGCCAGTTGTGTTTGCAACACAAGCGGATGGATCGTTGTGGTTGTGTGTTGATTATCGTGAGCTGAATAAGGTGACTAAGAAGAACAATTATCCATTGCCGAGAATAGATGACTTGTTTGATCAGCTTCACGAGGCTAAGGTGTTTTCTCAAATGGATTTAGCAACGGGATTTCACCTGTTGAGAGTGGCAAAGGATAGTGTGCCGAAGACTGCTTTCAGGACACCATCCGGGTTTTATGAATGGCTGGTAATGCCGTTTGGGTTGACTAACGCGCCAGCATATTTTGTGGATCTTATGAATATAGTGTTCAGAGATCAGTTGAATAGGTTTGTTCTTGAGTTCGTAGATGATATTTTGGTTTATTCCAGAACTGAGGAAGAGCACAAGACACACTTGAGGATTGTTTTGGAAACTTTACGGAAACATCAGCCAAAGGCTAAGTTTTCGAAGTGTCACTTCTGGAAGAGTGAAGTGAGGTTCTTAGGCCATGTTATTTCTGGAAATGGAATAGCGGTTGATCCCGCTAAGGTGGCAGCAATCCAGGATTGGGTTAGACCTAAGAATGAATCTGATGTGAGAAGTTTTCTTGGATTAGCAGGATATTATCGTCGGTTTATCAAAGACTTTTCCAAGATAGCTGCACCATTGACAGGATTGACGAAAAAGAACCAAGTGTTCAAATGGGATGACAAGTGTGAGCAAGCTTTCGTAATCCTGAAAGAGCGATTGACAAGTGCTCCTGTTTTGACTATTCCAAGTGGGAATGATGAGATGATGGTTTACACCGATGCATGTGGTACTGGACTTGGAGCAGTGCTGATGCAGAAGGGTAAAGTTGTTGCGTATGCTAGTCGACAACTGAAGCCGCATGAAAGGAATTATCCGACTCATGACTTGGAGTTAGCGGCGATTGTGTTTGCTTTGAAGATGTGGAGACATTATCTACTGGGAGTTAGATTCGAGTTGTTCACAGATCATAAGTCGTTGAAGTATCTGTTCTCCCAAAAGGATTTGAATCTTCGACAACAAAGGTGGCTAGAGTTCCTAGCATCGTATGATTTTGGTATAGCCTATACTCCAGGGAAAGGTAACGCAGTGGCTGATGCGTTAAGTCGAAGACATGCAGGTTTGGGAGCCATGTTTTCAGAATGGAAGAGTCTCGAGTATTTGGCTGAGTTTGATTTCAGGCCTAGATGTGAATTGGAACCTGAGTTGTTGGCAAACTTATCGATAAGACCTACTCTTGTTGAAAGAATTGGCGAGAGCCAAAAGAGAGATGATAAGCTTGTCAAGATTATCTGTGATTTGGAATCTGGATTGGACCCAGAGAAGGATAAAGGATTCGAGGTCGATCGAGAGGGTTGGCTTCGAAAGCAAAGACGATTGGTTGTTCCCGATATTGATGGATTGAGAGATGAGGTTCTGAGGGAAAGTCATCACTCGAAATTGACAATTCATCCTGGTGGTAATAAGATGTATCGGGATATGAAGAGAACCTACTACTGGGAAGGTATGAAGAAAGATGTTGGAAATTTTATTTCCAAATGTATGAACTGCCAATTCGTGAAAGCTGAGCAGAGGAAGCCCAGTGGATTACTTCAGCCATTAGAGATTCCTACATGGAAGTGGGAGCAAGTGTCGATGGATTTTATCGATGGTCTACCTAGAACCAGGGCAGGAAATGAAGGGATTTGGGTCATAATAGATCGTTTGACCAAGAGTGCAAGGTTCATTCCTGTTCGATCGACTAGGACTGCATCGAAGTTGGCTGAGCTGTATGTGAAGTGGATTGTTCGATTCCATGGTGTTCCGAAGAGTATAGTGAGCGATCGAGATCCATTGTTCATTAGTAGATTTTGGAAGAGCTTCCAGGAAGTTCTGGGAACCGAGTTGTGTTTGAGTACAGCTTATCACCCTCAAACAGATGGTCAGACTGAGAGAGTCAACCGAGTTTTGGAAGATCTTCTTAGAGCATGTGTTTTGGACTTCGGAGGATCATGGGAAGATCACCTTCATTTGGTGGAGTTTGCTTATAATAACAGTTATCAGTCGAGTATTGGTATGGCACCGTATGAGGCATTATATGGAAAACCGTGTAACTCTCCGACATGTTGGTTGGAGACTGGAGAAAAGTTGATACTTGGGCCAGAAATGATTCGACAGACTTCGGATTGTATAGAGATCATTCGGCGAAGAATGAAGGCAGCCCAAGATCGTCAGAAAAGTTATGCCGACAATCGTCGAAAGGATTTGGAATTCGACGTAGGTGATATGGTTTTTATGAAGATTTCTCCATTGAAGAATGTTATTAGATTCGGGAAGAAAGGAAAGTTGACTCCAAGATTTGTTGGACCATTTCCGATTATCGAGCGAATTGGAAAGCTCGCTTATAGATTGGAGTTACCGGAAAAGATGGCGGGTGTGCACAATGTTTTTCATGTATCTTATCTACGGAAGTATGTGCACAACCCAACTACAGTGGTTTCTGCTGATAGCTGTGAAGACTTAGAGGTTGACCCCGTGGTTACGAGACCTCGTAAGCCGCTTCGTATTGTTGAAACCGATACGAAACAGCTTAGGAGGAAGACGATTACGTTGCTCAAGGTACAATGGAGTGATGATGTTAACGACTGTACATGGGAGGAGGAAGAGAGGATGAAGGCAGCTCATCCCGGACTCTTCGAGGTATGGCCCTAAAGTGTCGTGACATCTCATGAATTTGTAGCTTGTTCTAAGTCTTAGAATTCTGCATGCTAGGCTAGAATTGGATGCATGGTTTGTTGATTGCTATGGATGGTAGGCATGCGGAATAATTGTGATTGCTGTTGTTTGCTTGGAATTTCGGGGGCGAAATTCCTAAGGGGGAGAGAATGTAACGACCCGTATTTTACGTGTCAATAGATCGTAGAATTTACAGGTCGATAGTATTGTTTGTGTTGCTTCTAGCTTGAGTCGTTTAGGAGTTGACCCGAGTGCAAGTGATGAGTCGTGACCGACTCATAGATAAGTCGTAGACGACTTAAGGGGATGGACCGATTTAAGGGTTAGAACGGCATAGTAGTTGCCGACTTAAGAAGAGAGGCGAGATAGGGGTCAAGTGATGAGTCGTGACCGACTCATAGAGGGCCGACTCATAGGCTTAGACGAGTCAAGAGGGTGACCGACTCATAGAAGCAGCGACTTATAGGTTGGTGACCGACTTAAGAAAGACCGACTTAGGACTTAACGGGTTAGCAAGATGAGTCGTTGGCCGAGTCATAGGTCATAAGTTGTCTTGGGTCGGCAGGGTGTTATCTCGTTAGGAGGATGAGTCGTTACCGGGTTAACGACTCATAGGAGTTGCCAGGTTATAGCTTAAGTCGTGGGCGAGTTAGTGGCTTAAGGCTTAGCAGTGTGTTGATGAGTCGGTGAGGCCATAGGTCGTGAGTCGGCATCGTAGTTGAGTCGGCAAAGGGGCTTGAGTCGTGACCGGTTTATGATGAGTCGGCTAGGGGTTAGGTCGGCACTTGTATTGAGTCGTAAGTCGGCTAGGTGTTTTGGGCAGGCAGTGAGTTAGGTCGTGGAGTCTTGAGTCGTGTGTCGGTAGGTGTTGAGTCGGCCTGGGTTGTTGAGTCGTGTGAGTGGCTTGTGTTAGGTCGGCATGGCAATGAGTCGTGAACGACTCATGGTAAGTCGGCTGTGTTGAGTCGGCATGGGGATGAGTCGGGGGCGACTCAGGAGTTGGGTCGGCGACGACTCATGGTGGTTCCAGCCTATAAATAGAGGGGTTCGGCTCACTTTTTGGCACCGGTTTTTGAAGCGACGAAGTGCTGCCATTTTGAAGACTCGACTACAACATTTCTTCATCTTCTTTTCTCCATTCCAATCTAGATCTAACATCCATCCAAGATCGAAGATCGAGATCAAAGATCCAAGTGCCAAAGTTGAAGATCTTCATCCGTTCGAGCTAGAATTCATCGATTGGAGCGAGATATTGCCGGATCAAACCTTGATCTTCGCTGTCCAGATCTGAAGTGTGTAGTTTTTGAGGTGTTTGGGTGATTTGGTGAGTGGTAGTTATCTCTCACGCGGACCCAAAGGAGTATATTGGATTGGTGGCTTGTTTGAGTGATAAAGTTAGAGATTTCATGCATTTTTCTTAGATCCAAGTCTAGATCCATTGTTTCCATAGATGTTTGTTTATGCAAGTTTATTTAATAAGTATTAGAGACAAAACCCATGTTTTATATTTGATAGATCTATGCTAAAACCTATGAATCATGCATGTTGGACTTTTGCTCATTTACTTACGAAATTGCCATTACAGTTGATATTGCTTATTAGATCTTGTTTGAATGCTTGAATGTTTGGATGTATGATTGGTTTGATTGTTTCAAGTTAGCTTGTAGTTGATTTGGAACAAGATGGTTGAAGATGATTCAAAAGCTAAGTGGAAAGGCTCTTGAATGGTGAAAGCTGCCTGTAGCATATGAAGCAGATGTGGAAGCTCATATGGATGGATTCGAGGATATGGGATCTTGCCATGATGCGAGAAGGCAAAGCATGATTGAGTTGGAACTTTGCTATGATGTAATGAGGCAAGGCATATGTTGAGATGGGATGGGTCATGATGACGTTCCAAGATGAGAGACTTTGCTATGATGTGATGAGGCAAGACATATGTTGGGATGGGACGGGTCACGATGACGTTCCGAGCACGGGTCATGATGACGTGCAAAGTTATAACTCGGTGATGCGGTCCGGGTTGGGGTGGATAATGGTTAGCTTGAGAGGCGCTTGAGCTAGTATGGAAATAGTCGTCAAGGAGGATGACTAGGAGGCTGAGATCTCATCGTTTGTTGAAGGTTCTAGCATATTCAAAGCAAGGGTACGTTGGAACGGGTCACGATGACGTTCCAGGCACGGGTCACGATGACGTGCTAGTACTCTGGGCTGATGCGTTCGGCTTAGGCACGGGTCACGATGACGTGCGGGGTTATGTCTAGACCGGGGTTACCATTAGCCCTTGACAGGTGGTCATTCAACTGACGGTGATATCAAGGCAATGATAACAGTGATAGCCAGAGTCATGGATGTTTGGTTGTATTATCATTCGGTCTCAAGAGCAGTGTTTTCTGGGTGCTTATCTGATCTTGGTTTAGGCCTTGGGGGTTTGTATTTGGAAAGCATCGCCCTTGACTCGAGTGGTTATTGTTTTACTTTAATTATCTGCTATGATTATGCTTGCTTCTCTTTAGTGTGTGTCTGGGGGCTATCACTGTAGAATGAGGTGGAGTGGGATGGTTTGGTTCCTATTCCTTTTATCCCTTATGCTCTTTTGGTATGTTTGGTAGTTAATTTACTGCTCACTAAGACTTTGTCTGACTCAAGGTTTTATGTCTCCTCTTATTACCTTGGGCTGTTCATCCATGTTGGGATAGGCAGACTAGGTAGCAGGTGACAGGTGCTGTGCTTAGAGTTCTCCGCTGATGATGACGAAGACGAGTAGAAGGCTATGCATATTATTTCTTATATGTACTGGGTATCCGCTGCTGTATTTGATGAGTGTTTTGTAGTGAGGTCTTGATGTATGGATTTATAGAGATGATTGTATAAAACTACTGTGATGCTTATATGATGATTTTCTGTTATGAGGCTTCACTATATATATTTCTCTATTGTATTTTATTCATGCGCTGTGAGCTACGATAGAGATTCTGCGATTTTATTTTACCCTGACTATCGTCCATGGCTTCCTTGCACACCTTTCAGCGCACTTTTCCCTTGTTTTGGTGCGGGAGTCATGGGCGGTCGTCACAGGTGCACCATGGTAGTGCTCCATTTCAAATCCATGCACCCATTTCTAAAAGTCGTACGACACTGTTTCGTCATTTTGGACGGATGTTGCTCCTTGCACCGTAGATGTTGCACCCTTTGGATATCGATTCTTCGCAGGTCCATAACTCTTGGCTCATTTAGAGTTACGGGAGCGATAACCAGTCAAAACGAAGCTTTCGGTGAGTTCTACAGCTATGACGGCTTTCTGCCGTCACTGATTAGTTTCATACCCAAAAAATCCAATCCGAACCTCAATCGAGTCTTGGAAGTTTTTTAACCTTCGTTTTTCCGTCACGTGGATTTTTCTGTAAAACGGAATCCCCATGGCTGTTCTATGATTTACCATCGCTGGAGAGTGGTGCACCATGGTAGTGCTCCGTTTCAAATCCATGCATCCATTTGTAAAAGTCATACGACACTGTTTCGTCATTTTGGACGGATGTTGCACCTTGCACCGTAGATGTTGCACCCTTTGGATATCAATTCTTCGGAGGGCCACAACTCTTGGCTCGTTTAGAGTTACGGAAGCAATAACCAGTCAAAACGAAGCTCTCGGTGAGTTCTACAGCTGTGACGGCTTTCAACCGTCAATGGTTAGTTTCATACCCAAAAAATCCTATCCGAACCTCTATCGGGTCTTGGAAGTTTTTTAACCTTCGTTTTTCCGTCACGTGGATTTTTTGGTAAAACGGAATCCCCGCGGCTGTTCCATTATTTACCATCGCTGGAGAGTGGTGCACCATGGTAGTGCTCCGTTTCAAATCCATGCATCCATTTCTAAAAGTCGTACGACACTTTTTTGTTATTTTGGATGGATGTTGCACCATGCACCGTCGATGTTGCACCCTTTGGATATCGATTCTTCGGAGGGCCATAACTCTTGGCTCGTTTAGAGTTACGGGAGCCATAACAAGTCGAAACGAAGCTCTCGACGAGTTCTACAGCTATGACAACTTTCAACCGTCACTGTTTAGTTTCATACCAAAAAAATCCTATCCGAACCTCAATCGGGTCTTGAAAGTTTTTTAACCTTTGTTTTTCCGTCACGTGGATTTTTTCTGTAAATCGGGATCCCCGTGACTGTTTTATGATTACCATCGCTGGAGAGTGGTGCACCATGGTAGTGCTCCGTTTCAAATCCATGCACCCATTTCTAAAAGTCGTACGACACTGTTTCATCATTTTGGACGGATGTTGCACCTTGCACCGTAGATGTTGCACCCTTTGGATATCGATTCTTCGGAGGGCCATAACTATTGGCTCGTTTAGAGTTACGGGAGCGATAACCAGTCAAAACGAGGCTTTCGGTGAGTTCTACAGCTATGACGGCTTTCAGCCGTCATTGGTTAGTATCATACTCAAAAAATCCTATCGGAACCTCAATCGGGTCTTGGAAGTTTTTTAACCTTCGTTTTTCCGCCACGTTGATTTTTCTGTAAAACGGAATCCCTGTGGCTGTTCTATGATTTACCATCGCTGGAGAGTGGTGCACCATGGTAGTGCTCTGTTTCAAATCCATGCATCCATTTCTAAAAGTCGCACGACACTGTTTCTACATTTTGGACGGATGTTGCACCTTGCACCGTAGATGTTGTACCCTTTGGATATCGATTCTTCGGAGGGACATAACTCTTGGCTCGTTTAGAGTTACGGGAGCCATAACAAGTCGAAACGAAGCTCTTGACGAGTTCTACAGCTATGACAGCATTCAGCCATCACTGGTTACTTTCGTACCCAAAAAATCCTATCCGAACCTCAATCTGGTCTTGAAAGTTTTTAAACCTTCGTTTTTCCGTCACGTGGATTTTTCTGCAAAACGGAATCCCCGTGGCTGTTCTATGATTTACCATCGCTGGAGAGTGGTGCACCATGGTAGTGCTCCATTTCAAATCCATGCACCCATTTCTAAAAGTCGTACGATACTGTTTCGTCATTTTGGACGGATGTTGCACCTTGCACCGTAGATGTTGCACCCTTTGGATATCGATTCTTCGGAGGGCCATAACTCTTGGCTCATTTAGAGTTACGGGAGCGATAACCAGTCAAAATGAAGCTTTCGGTGAGTTCTACAACTATGATGGCTTTTAGCCGTCACTGGTTAGTTTCATACCCAAAAAATCCTATCCGAACTTCAATCGGGTCTTGGAAGTTTTTTAACCTTCGTTTTTCCGTCACGTGGATTTTTCTGTAAAACGGAATCCCTGTGGCTGTTCTATGATTTACCATCGCTGGAGAGTGGTGCACCATGATAGTGCTCCGTTTCAAATCCATGCATCCATTTGTAAAAGTCGTACGACACTGTTTCGTCATTTTGGACGAATGTTGCACCTTGCAACGTAGATGTTGCACCCTTTGGATATCGATTCTTCGGAGGGCCATAACTCTTGGCTCGTTTAGAGTTACGGGAGCGATAAGCAGTCAAAACGAAGCCCTCGGTGAGTTCTACAGCTATGACGGCTTTCAGCCGTCACTGGTTAGTTTCATACCCAAAAAATCCTATCCGAACCTCAATCGGGTCTTGGAAGTTTTTTAACCTTCGTTTTTCCGTCAGTGGATTTTTCGGTAAAACGAAATCCCCGTGGCTGTTCTATGTTTTACCATCGCTTGAGAGTGGTGCACCATGGTAGTGCTCTGTTTCAAATCCATGCATCCATTTCTAAAAGTCGTACGACACTGTTTCGTCATTTTGGACGAATGTTGCACCATGCACCGTCGATGTTGCACCCTTTGGATATCGATTCTTCGGAGGGCCATAACTCTTGGCTCGTTTAGAGTTACAGGAGCCATAACCAGTCGAAACGAAGCTCACAACGAGTTCTACAGCATTGACAACTTTCAACCGTCATTGGTTAGTTTCATACCCAAAAAATCCTAACCGAACCTCAATCGGGTCTTGAAAGTTTTTTAACCTTCGTTTTTCCGTCACGTGGATTTTCTCTGTAAATCGGGATCCCCGTGGCTGTTTTATGATTTACCATCGCTGGAGAGTGGTGCACCATTGTAGTGCTCCATTTCAAATCCATGCACCCATTTCTAAAAGTCATACGACACTGTTTCGTCATTTTGGACGGATGTTGCACCTTGCACCGTAGATGTTGCTCCCTTTGGATATCGATTCTTCGGAGGGCCATAACTCTTGGCTCGATTAGAGTTACGGGAGCGATAACCAGTCAAAACGAAGCTCTCGGTGAGTTCTACAGCTATGACGGCTTTCAGCCATGAATGGTTAGTTTCATATCCAAAAAATCCTATCCGAACCTCTATCGGGTCTTGGAAGTTTTTTAACCTTCGTTTTTCCGTCACGTGGATTTTTCGGTAAAACGGAATCCCCATGGCTATTCTATGATTTACCATCGCTGGAGAGCGGTGCACCATGGTAGTGCTCCGTTTCAAATCCATGCATCCATTTCTAAAAGTCGTACGACATTGTTTCGTCATTTTGGACGGATGTTGAACCATCCACCGTCGATGTTGCACCCTTTGGATATCGATTCTTCGGAGGGCCATAACTCTTGGCTCATTTAGAGTTACGGGAGCCATAACTAGTCGAAACGAAGCTCTCAACGAGTTCTACATCTATGACAACTTTCAACCATCACTGGTTAGTTTCATACCCAAAAAATCCTATCCGAAACTCAATCGGGTCTTGAAAGTTTTTTAACCTTCGTTTTTCCGTCACGTGGATTTTTTTTGTAAATCGGGATCCCCGTGGCTGTTTTATGATTTACCATCGCTGGAGAGTGGTGCACCATGGTAGTGCTCCGTTTCAAATCCATGCACCCATTTCTAAAAGTCGTACGACACTGTTTCATCATTTTGGACGGATGTTGCACCTTGCACCGTAGATGTTGCACCCTTTGGATATCGATTCTTCGGAGGGCCATAACTATTGGCTCGTTTAGAGTTACGGGAGCGATAACCAGTCAAAACGAAGCTTTCGGTGAGTTCTACAGCTATGATGGCTTTCAGCCGTCACTGGTTAGTTTCGTACTCAAAAAATCCTATCCGAACCTCAATCGGGTCTTGGAAGTTTTTTAACCTTCGTTTTTCCGCCACGTGGATTTTTCTGTAAAACGGAATTCCTGTGGCTGTTCTATGATTTACCATCGCTGGAGAGTGATGCACCATGGTAGTGCTCCGTTTCAAATCCATGCACCCATTTCTAAAAGTCGTACGATACTGTTTCGTCATTTTGGACGGATGTTGCACCTTGCACCGTAGATGTTGCACCCTTTGGATATCGATTCTTCGGAGGGCCATAACTCTTGGCTCGTTTAGAGTTACGGGAGCGATAGCCAGTCGAAACGAAGCTTTCGGTGAGTTCTACAGCTATGACGGCTTTCAGCCGTCACTGGTTAGTTTCATACCCAAAATATCCTATCCGAACCTCAATCGGGTCTTGGAAGTTTTTTAACCTTCGTTTTTCCGTCACGTGGATTTTTCTGTAAAAATGAATCCCTGTGGCTGTTCTATGATTTACCATCGCTGGAGAGTGGTGCACCATGGTAGTGGTCCGTTTCAAATCCATGCGTCCATTTGTAAAAGTCGTACGACACTGTTTCGTCATTTTGGACGGATGTTGCACCTTGCAACGTAGAAGTTGCATCCTTTGGATATCGATTCTTCGGAGGGCCATAACTCTTGGCTCGTTTAGAGTTATGGGAGCGATAACTAGTCAAAACGAAGCTCTCGGTGAGTTCTACAGCTATGATGGCTTTCAGCCGTTACTGGTTAGTTTCATACACAAAAAATCCTATCCGAACCTCAATCGGGTCTTGGAAGTTTTTTAACCTTCGTTTTTCCGTCACGTGGATTTTTTGGTAAAACGGAATCCCCGTGGCTGTTCTATGATTTACCATCGCTGGAGAGTGGTGCACCATGGTAGTGCTCCGTTTCAAATCCATGCATCCATTTATAAAAGTCGTACGACAATGTTTCGTCATTTTGGACGGATGTTGCACCATGCACCGTCGATGTTGCACCCTTTGGATATCGATTCTTCGGAGGGCCATAACTCTTGGCTCGTTTAGAGTTACGGGAGCCATAACCAGTCGAAAC
Organism: Allium cepa; assembly: GCA_030765085.1. Lineage (NCBI taxonomy): Eukaryota > Viridiplantae > Streptophyta > Magnoliopsida > Asparagales > Amaryllidaceae > Allium > Allium cepa. The sequence goes on from CM060943.1 coordinate 12,118,253, forward strand.
GAAGCTCTCAACGAGTTCTACAGTTATGATCACCTTTCAACCGTCACTGGTGTTTGCGCCAAAGTTGGTCACAAACACCCAATACCGTGAAAGCACCAGTGTATGAATATAAATTAATGATATTCAAACACAAACAACAAATCTCAACATATAATAGACAGCAATCCAAAAGTAAAGAACAGAGACACAAGTTTTATAGTGGTTCGGCTATCTCCGGCCTACGTCCACTCCAATTTTTTCTTTTTTATTGATTGTCCTTGAAGGTTACAAGTGATTACAACAGTTGTAGTGACCAAATCTGAAGAAAATAGCAGTAATGATGCTATGGAATGATTTTAGCAGCGTCTGGGCTTGCCTTTCCTCTCCAAATTTTCCGATCCCTTTTCTGAATGACCAGGGGCTCTATTTATAGGCGTGGAAGGCTGGAATCCCGCCTAAAACCTGGGGAGGTTGCTTGGCACGTGAGGGCGGCCCACAGGCCCGTGCTCTCGGAATCCGTGCCCAGTTTGGATCGATTCGAAGTGACTTTCGAATCGATCAAGAATCCATCCAATTGAGCTGAAATTTTGTGTGAACATTCTTCAACATGTATGTAAGCTCCTGTAAAAATTTCATTGCATTTGGATCAACGGTTTGGAAGATATGATCGATCCAAGTTCTAGAATTCGTGCGTCCTGATTGGTTCGAACCCATGCCTCGTCCACTTCGAAACCACGTCCTTCGAACCCATTCCTTCGAAACCACTCTATTCGAATCCATCACTTTCCTCGAATCCATAGCAACTTCGAATCCATCACTTTCTACGAATCCATCACCAACTTCGAATCCATCACTTTCTACGAATCCATCACAAACTTCGAATCCATCACTTTCTACGAATCCATCACAAACTTCGAATCCATCACTTTCTACGAATCCATCACAAACTTCGAATCCATCACTTTCTACGAATCCATCACAAACTTTGAATCCATCACACGAATCCATCACAAACTTCGAATCCATCACTTTCTACGAATCCATCATAAACTTCGAATCCATTTCCTTCTTCGAGTCCATCTTCATTGCTTCGTATCCACTATCTTCGAATCCATATCCATCGTTCGAATCCACTATCTTCGAGTCCATGTCCATCATTCGAATCCACTATCTTCGAGTCCATGTCCATCATTCGAATCCACTATCTTCGAGTCCATGTCCATCATTCGAATCCATGTCCATTGCACTGAAGTTACTCCTTTCGAACCCATCTAGTTCCCATTGATTCGAACCTGATGGGTTCGAACCTGATGGGTTCGAACCTGATGGGTTCGATCCTGATGGGTTCAAACCTGATGGGTTCGAACCTGATGGGTTCGAACAACATTTCTCTCCCACCTTGAATCCATCATATTTCCTCCATACGAACTCCGATTAACCTGATATTTGAAACATAGCCTTTCATAGTCCTTATCATCATTTCCAATCAATTTCGTCCCGATCGGAGTTCAACAAAATTTTGACGATATCCATCGTAGCCTTATTCCCAGTCCTGCTATCCATAATTCCTTGCCAATTTGTTGTTATTCCCGTTTTGACCAAAAAGTGGGATAACAGCTTGCCCCCCAAAACATGCCTTGTGATAACAAGACGTGTTTTGAATAGTTCCGAATCCAATATTCGAAGTCCAAAGCCATATTGCCAGAGTATATTATCCTTGACTGCTTCGAGTCGATGTCCAATTCCATATCCAATAACCAAAGCCTTAGCCAATTCCGTATCCATTCGAAGTCGACAACCAAGTTCCAATCCATCCTTATCCAATAGCCAATAACCGAAGCCAGGACCTCTCCAGGTCGATAGCCAAATCCATAACCTCTCCGGGTTGATATCCAAATCCATAACCTCTCCGGGTTCCTGCCAAGCGTGATCCATATCCGACGACCGTGGTCCAGTGTCCCTGGACGTTGAGTTAATCTCTCCGGGTTCTTTCCAAGCGCAATCCATACTTGATGTCCTTGGTCCAGTGTCCCTGGACGTTGAGCCAACCTCTCCGGGTTTTTGCCAAGCGCAATCCATACTTGACGACCTTGGCCCAGTGTCCCTGGGCGCTGTAAAATGCCATGGCTTAAGTCCTAAGCCGAATCCTGATCTCTCCGGACCCTTGCCGAGCATAGTCCATACTCGATGACCTTGGCCCAGTGTCCCTGGGCGCTGTAAAATGCCATGGCTTAAGTCCTAAGCCGAATCCTGATCTCTCCGGACCATTGCCGAGCATAGTCCATACTCGACGACCTTGGCCCAGTGTCCCTGGGCGCTGTAAAATGCCATGGCTTAAGTCCTAAGCCGAATCCTGATCTCTCCGGACCCTTGCCGAGCATAGTCCATACTCGACGACCTGAAAATAATATACAATAATAGAGGGCCTAAGTCCTAGGCCGAATCCTGGTCACTCCGGACCCTTGCCAAGCATAGTCCATACTCGACGACCCGAATGAGTCAATTCACCTTGTCTGGGCAAAGTGACTCATCCCTTGCCAGGCATAATCCATACCCGACGACCATTTATCAAAAACCAGATAAAAGTCCAATCAAAATCTATTCCAAAATCCAAATCCGAAATTCAAATCCGAAATCCAAATCCAAAATCCAAATCCAAATCCAAAATTCAAATCCAAAACCAAAAAACCAGAAATCCAAACCAGAATCCAAAACCAAAAACAATCATCCAAAGGAAAATCCAAATAAAAAAGCAAGAAAAACCAGGAGCTCAATCCAAGCTCCAAAACCAAATCCAAAAAGAAAAGCAATGTCCAATCTAAAAGCAAGAAATAAATTTCACAAACCATAGCGTCCCGGGTTATCATCATTCAGAGCATGCCTAGGGGCTATCTCCGTCCCCGTACATGTGTAAATGACTTTACCGTTTGCTAATAGCTTGCTACTTATTCCATATTACCTTGGTCAATGGATGATCAATCGACGATCATCCCTGGGCCTCCCATCATCACGGCGTGAGGTGGTCGGTGGTTGCTCCTGCTCCACCGTTGCATCCCGAGTTCCAACGTATTGCTGTAACTGTCCATTCCTTACATGTTCCTCGATTATATCCTTTAGGTGCCTGCAGCTGTTGGTATCGTGTCCATCCAGATCATGGAAGAGACAGTGCCTTCCTGATGTACTTTCCCGCTCTGTTGGTTCCCTCCTAGCCGGCCTTCGGTAGGGAAGGCGATTCCGAGTTTCCAAGTATATCCGTTCCAGCGTCTCGTTCAATCCAGTGTATGTGGAAAACTATGGATCCTTCCATCGTTTTCTAGCGTTTCCAGAGTCGTCATCTAACTTCCTCTTTCCTTTGTCCTTATCCGAACCATTTTTGGATACTGCTCCAACCTCGAGTGCATTAACCTTCTTCAACTTTAAATCCGTACTTGCATCTTCTTGCCGAAGGAATCTTTCTGCCTCATGAAAGAATTCGTCGAGATTTCGCGGGGGATCTCGTATCAGAGATACCTTGAAATCCGAATTCTCCTTGACTCCTGATACTGCTGCCATTAAAACCATTGATGGATCAGGCCGATCCACCGAAGCGACTGCCGCATTGAATCGAGTTAGAAAAGTTCTAAGTGATTCGTCCATCCTTTGCTTCACCGATGTTAAAGTCATCACGTTTTTTGGCCTCTTAACGTGAACCCGAAACTGTCCCAGAAATTTTTCTACTAATTCCTTCCAAGTCCTGATAGATCCTTCTCCCAGCTGCCTAAACCACATTGCAGCTAAGTCCTTCAAATACAAAGGGAAACATCGGGCCATCACTTCCTCCGATGCCCCCAGCACCTCCATGTGTCTGGTGTACCTCATTAAGTGATATGTTGGATCCGTCTTACCATCATATACCTCCACGCTAGGTAGCTTGAACTTAGGTGGATTCCGAGCCATCCTTATTTCCCGAACGAATGGACTTCTATTCACTCCTTCCAAATCACCGTTTGTCAACCTACCTCGCACAGTCTTCCTGATCATCTCTACTAATCCTGGATTGTCTGGTAGGGGTTGCCCCCATGCCCCCGAGGGAACTCTGGTACATATTCCTCGTGTGGCTCACTAGCAGCAACGTTAGTTCTAGCTTGCTGAATTCCTTCCAAAGGTTCTTCTGCATTGAATCCTGTGGGCCTGCCCCCAAGCCCTTGTTGATTGCCTTCTGGCTCCGTATCCTGTCCTTCATTGGGTTCCACAATCCTAGCTCCTTGTCCTGCATCCGCAGCTGCTGTAGCTATTCCTAAGTTCTGCATCCCTGTAGCTCTCATTTGTTCCAAGAAAGTTTGCATCATTTCCTGTTGACTTTTCAACAATCTCTCCTGCAAAGAATTGGCCATAGCTTCCATTTCATCCCGAGTTACGTAGACCGAAGCCTGTCCTTCCTCACCTCCGGAGGATGCTTGTTGACTTCCTCCTTGTTGGCTTCTCTCAGCCCTTAGCCTTCTGCCTAGTCATCGTCTTCCAAATCCAAATTCCTTAAACTCTTCAAATCCGATGTAGCGGGTGCTAGTTGTTCTCAGTGAAAGCACCAAAATGTTTGCGCCAAAGTTGGTCACAAACACCCAATACCGTGAAAGCACCAGTGTATGAATATAAATTAATGATATTCAAACACAAACAACAAATCTCAACATATAATAGACAGCAATCCAAAAGTAAAGAACAGAGACACAAGTTTTATAGTGGTTCGGCTATCTCCGGCCTATGTCCACTCCAATTTTTTCTTTTTTATTGATTGTCCTTGAAGGTTACAAGTGATTACAACAGTTGTAGTGACCAAATCTGAAGAAAATAGCAGTAATGATGCTATGGAATGATTTTAGCAGCGTCTGGGCTTGCCTTTCCTCTCCAAATTTTCCGACCCCTTTTCTGAATGACCAGGGGCTCTATTTATAGGCGTGGAAGGCTGGAATCCCGCCCAAAACCTGGGGAGGTTGCTTGGCACGTGAGGGGGGCCCACATGCCCGTGCTCTCGGAATCCGTGCCCAGTTTGGGATCGATTCGAAGTGACTTTCGAATCGATCAAGAATCCATCCAATTGAGCTGAAATTTGGTGTGAACATTCTTCAACATGTATGTAAGCTCCTGTAAAAATTTCATTGCATTTGGATCAACGGTTTGGATGATATGATCGATCCAAGTTCTAGAATTCGTGCGTCCTGATTGGTTCGAACCCATGCCTCGTCCACTTCGAAACCACGTCCTTCGAACCCATTCCTTCGAAACCACTCTATTCGAATCCATCACTTTCCTCGAATCCATAGCAACTTCAAATCCATCACTTTCTACGAATCCATCACAAACTTCGAATCCATCACTTTCTACGAATCCATCACAAACTTCGAATCCATCACTTTCTACGAATCCATCACAAACTTCGAATCCATCACTTTCTACGAATCCATCACAAACTTCGAATCCATCACACGAATCCATCACAAACTTCGAATCCATCACTTTCTACGAATCCATCATAAACTTCGAATCCATTTCCTTCTTCGAGTCCATCTTCATTGCTTCGTATCCATCATCTTCGAATCCATATCCATCGTTCGAATCCACTATCTTCGAGTCCATGTCCATCATTTGAATCCACTATCTTTGAGTCCATGTCCATCATTCAAATCCACTATCTTCGAGTCCATGTCCATCATTCGAATCCACTATCTTCGAGTCCATGTCCATCATTCGAATCCACTATCTTCGAGTCCATGTCCATCATTCGAATCCACTATCTTCGAGTCCATGTCCATCATTCGAATCCACTATCTTCGAGTCCATGTCCATCATTCGAATCCATGTCCATTGCACTGAAGTTACTCCTTTCGAACCCATCTAGTTCCCATTGATTCGAACCTGATGGGTTCGAACCTGATGGGTTCGAACCTGATGGGTTCGAACAACATTTCTCTCCCACCTTGAATCCATCATATTTCCTCCATACGAACTCCGATTAACCTGATATTTGAAACATAGCCTTTCATAGTCCTTATCATCATTTCCAATCAATTTCGTCCCGATCGGAGTTCAACAAAATTTTGACGATATCCATCGTAGCCTTATTCCCAGTCCTGCTATCCATAATTCCTTGCCAATTTGTTGTTATTCCCGTTTTGACCAAAAAGTGGGATAACAACTGGTTAGTTTCATACCCAAAAAATCCTACCCGAACCTCAATCGGGTCTTGAAAGTTTTTTAACCTTCGTTTTTCCGTCACGTGGATTTTTTCTGTAAATCGGGATCCCCGTGGCTGTTTTATGATTTACCATCGCTGAAGAGTGGTGCACCATGGTAGTGCTCCGTTTCAAATCCATGCACCCATTTCTAAAAGTCATACGACGCTGTTTCGTCATTTTGGACGGATGTTGCACCTTGCACCGTAGATGTTGCTCCCTTTGGATATCGATTCTTCGGAGGGCCATAACTCTTGGCTCGATTAGAGTTACGGGAGCGATAACCAGTCAAAACGAAGCTCTCGGTGAGTTCTACAGCCATGATGGCTTTCAGCCGCCACTGGTTAGTTTCATACCCAAAAAATCTTATCCGAACCTCAATCGGGTCTTGGAAGTTTTTTTGACCTTCGTTTTTCCGTCACGTGGATTTTTCTGTAAAACGGAATCCCCGTGGCTGTTCTATGATTTACCATCACTGGAGAGCGGTGCACCATGGTAGTGCTCCGTTTCAAATCTATGCATCCATTTCTAAATGTCGTACGACACTGTTTCATCATTTTGGACGGATGTTGCACCTTGCAACGTAGATGTTGCTCCCATTGGATATCGATTCTTCGGAGGGCCATAACTCTTGGCTCGATTAGAGTTACGGGAGCGATAACCAGTCAAAACGAAGCTCTTGGTGAGTTCTACAGCTATGACAGCATTCAGCCGTCACTGGTTACTTTCGTACCCAAAAAATCCTATCCGAACCTCAATCAGGTCTTGAAAGTTTTTAAACCTTCGTTTTTCCTTCACGTGGATTTTTCTGCAAAACGGAATCCCCGTGGCTGTTCTATGATTTACCATTGCTGGAGAGTGGTGCACCATGGTAGTGCTCCATTTCAAATCCATGCACCCATTTCTAAAAGTCGTACGATACTGTTTCGTCATTTTGGACGGATGTTGCACCTTGCACCGTAGATGTTGCACCCTTTGGATATCGATTCTTCGGAGGGCCATAACTCTTGGCTTGTTTAGATTTACGGGAGCGATAACCAGTCAAAACGAAGCTTTCAGTGAGTTCTACAGCTATGACGGCTTTCAGCCGTCACTGGTTAGTTTCATACCCAAAAAATCGTATCCGAACCTCAATCGGGTCTTGGAAGTTTTTTAACCTTCGTTTTTCCGCCACGTGGATATTTCTGTAAAAATGAATCCCTGTGGCTGTTCTGTGATTTACCATCGCTGGAGAGTGGTGCACCATGGTAGTGCTCCGTTTCAAATCCATGCGTCCATTTGTAAAAGCCGTACGACACTGTTTCGTCATTTTGGACGGATGTTGCACCTTGCAACGTAGATGTTGCACCCTTTGGATATCGATTCTTCGGAGGGCCATAACTCTTGGCTCGTTTAGAGTTACGGGAGCGATAACCAGTCAAAACGAAGCTCTTGGTAAGTTCTACAGCTATGACGGCTTTCAGCCGTCACTGGTTACTTTCATACCCAAAAAATCCTATTCGAACCTTAATCTGGTCTTGAAAGTTTTTTAACCTTCCTTTTTCCGTCACGTGGATTTTTCTGCAAAACGGAATCCCCGTGGTTGTTCTACGATTTACCATCGCTGGAGAATGGTGCACCATGGTAGTGCTCCATTTCAAATCCATGCACCCATTTCTAAAAGTCGTACGACACTGTTTCGTCATTTTGGACGGATGTTGCACCTTGCACCGTAGATGTTGCACCCTTTGGATATCGATTCTTCGAAGGGCCATAACTCTTGGCTCCTTTAGAGTTACAGGAGTGATAACCACTCAAAACGAAGCTTTCGGTGAGTTCTACAGCTATGACGACTTTCATCCGTCACTGGTTAGTTTCATACCCAAAAATCTTATCCGAACCTCAATCGGGTCTTGGAAGTTTTTTTGACCTTCGTTTTTCCGTCACGTGGATTTTTCTGTAAAACGGAATCCCCGTGGCTGTTCTATGATTTACCATCATTGGAGAGCGGTGCACCATGGTAGTGCTCCGTTTCAAATCTATGCATCCATTTCTAAATGTCGTACGACACTGTTTCATCATTTTGGACGGATGTTGCACCTTGTACCGTAGATGTTGCACCCTTTGGATATCGATTCTTCGGAGGGCCATAACTCTTGGCTCGTTTAGAGTTACGGGAGCCATAACCAGTCGAAACGAAGCACTCGACGAGTTCTACAGCTATGACAACTTTCAACCGTCATTGGTTAGTTTCATACCAAAAAAATCCTATCCGAACCTCAATCGGGTCTTTAAAGTTTTTTAACCTTCGTTTTTCCGTCACGTGGATTTTTAACCTTCGTGACCGACTCATATTCTTAGCCGACTTAAGGGTTGAACGAGTCACGGCTTATAGGGTTTGGACGAGTTAGGAGTTGGAGTGATGGAGTGACTTAAGTTAGTAGCTGACTCATAGAAGGCCGACTCATAGAAGGCCGACTCATAGGGAACCGACTCAAGGGCTACTTGGAGTTAGTACGTTGTCAAGTTAACGTGTTAAGTCTTGAGTCGTGTTCGAGTTAATAGGGTCTTAACTCGTTAACGACTCATAAGGGGCCGACTTAAGGTGGTAGGCGAGTCATTGTTGTTGTTGACCTATAGGTAGAGCGACTCAAGGGGTTAAGGCTTAGGTCGTGGGTAGTTGAGTCGGTAGGGTCTTGAGTTGTCTTGAGTCGTAAGTCGTTGGAACTTAGGCTTCGGGCTTGAGTCGTGTGTGTCTTAGGTCGTGTGGCCTTACTTAGTCATGAGTCGTAGCATAGTTGAGTCGAGTGAGAGTTAGGTCGGCTATGCTAGTGAGTCGAGTGGTAGGTAAGTCGTTAGGTTGCTGGGGCGATGAGTCGTAGGCGAGATAAGGCTTGGGCTTGTGCGTGTGTTTTGAGTCGTGTTAAGGCATGAGCCGTTGAGTCGCATGTAGCATGAGTCGTTAGGCCATGTTAAGTCATTGGGTCTTTGAGTCGGAGGCATTGATGAGTCGTGAATGACTCATGGATAAGTCGTGGACGACTCATAGGGGCGGACGACTCATGAGGGAATCAGCCTATAAATAGAGGGCTTTGGCTCACTTTTTGGCACCGGATTTTGAAGCGACGAAGTGCTGCCATTTTGGGAACTCGACCATAGCATTTCTTCATCTTCTTTTCTCCATTCCAATCTAGTTCTAACATCCATCCAAGATCGAAGATCGAGATCGAAGATTCAAGGGCCAAAGTTGAAGATCTTCATCTATCGAAGTGAGATTTCATCGTTTGAAGCGAGATTTCGCCGGATCAAGCCTTGTTCTTCGCTGTCCAGATCTGAAGTGATTAGTTTTTGAAGTGTTTGGGTGATTCGGTGAGTGGTAGTTATCTCTCACGCGGACCCAAAGGAGTATATTGGATCGGTGGCTTGTTTATATGCTTAAGATAGTGATTTCTCGCATTTTCCTTAAGTCTGCATGTAGATCTATTATTTTTGAAGATGTTTACCTATGCAAGTTCATTTAACAAGTATTAGAGACAAAACCCATGTTTTATATTTGATAGATCTATGCTAAAAACCTATGATTCATGCATGTTAGACTTATGCTCATTTATTTACGAAATTGCCATTATAGTTGATATTGCTTATTAGATCTTGTTTGAATGCTTGAATGTTTGGATGTGTGGTTGATTTGATTGTTTCAAGTTAGCTAGTAGTTGATTTGGAACAAGATGGTTGAAGATGATTCAAAAGCTAAGTGGAAAGGCTCTTGAATGTTGAAAGCTGCCTGTGGCATATGAAGCGGATGAGGAAGCTCATATGGATGGATTCAATGATGATGGACTTTGCCATGATGCGAGGAGGCAAAGCATGAAGTCGAGATGGAACTTTGCTATGATGCGATGAGGCAAAGTGTGACGTTGAGAAGGGACGGGTCATGATGACGTTCCAAGCACGGGCTACGACGACGTGCAAAGTTATGTTGATAACTCGGTGATGCGATCCGAGTTGGTGATAATGGTTAGCTTGAGAGGCACTCGAGCTAGTATGGAAATAGTCGTCGAGGAGGATGACTAGGAGGCTGAGATCTCATCGTTGTTGAAGGTTCAAGCAAGCTCAAAGCAAGAGTACGTTGGAACGGGCTGCGACGACGTTCCAGGCACGGGCTGTGACGACGTGCTAGTACTCTGGGTAGTTGTGAAAATTCCTAGGCACGGGCTGCGACGACCTGTGGAGTTATGTCTAGAACCGGGGTTACCATTAGCCCTTGACAGGTGGTCATTCAATTAACGGTGAAATAAAGGCAATGATAACAGTGATAGCCAGAGCCATGGATGTTTGGTTGTACCATCATTCGGTCTCAAGAGCGGTGTTTTCTGGGTGCTTATCTGATCTTGGTTTAGGCCTTGGGGGTTTGTATTTGGAAAACATCGTCCTTGACTCGAGTGATTATTACTTTACTTTAATTACCTGCTATGTTATGCTTGCTTCTCCTTAGTGTGTGTCTGGGGGCTATCACTGTAGAAAGAGGTGGAGTGGGATGGTTTGGTTCCTATTCCTTTTATCCCTTATGCTCTTTTGGTATGTTTGATAGTTGATTTACTGCTAACTAAGACTTTGTCTGACTCAAGGTTTTATGTCTCCTCTTATTACCTTGGGCTGTTCATCCATGTTGGGATGGGCAGACTAGGTAGCAGGTGACAGGTGCTGTTCTTAGAGATCTACGCTGATGATGACGAAGACGAGCAGGAGGCTTTGCATATTAGTTCTCTTACTATATGTACTGGGTGTTCTGCTGTTGTATTTGTTTGAGTGATATGTAGTGAGGCTTTGATGTATGGATGATTCATATGTTTGTATAAAACTACTATGATGCTTTTATGATGATGTTCTGTTCTATGGAGCTTCACTATATTATATTTCTCTATTGTATTTTATCCATGCGCTGTGAGTTGTACGATAGAGTTTGCTGATTTATTTTACCCTGACCATCGTCCATGGCTGCCTGGCACGCCTTTCAGCGCACTATTCCCTTGTTTTGGTGTAGGAGTCATGGGCGGTCGTCACATTTTGGTATCAAAGATTTGGTTAATCGATTTTAGCCAACGCTCGCTAACGTAACTACGTAAGAGAGACGTAATTGTATTTTGATGGATGATTATTATATATAATACGGTAGTTTAGATGGATTTGAACTCCTGATGCAGTTGTTTCTTAAGGTGTTCTAATCATTCTTTTTACAGATATTAAGGATGAGTCGAAGTGAGAGACGAGCTGCGAGGGAAAGCCGTGCTGCTAGGGAAGCTGTTGATTATGCTCCTATGTTCGAGGCCATGATCACTTCGATCATGAGGAGGATACCAGCTTCAGGATCATCAGTGGATGTGGGAGTTCAAGTCCAAGCTCCAAGACCGGTAGATTTTTCTAAGCTTTGCAAGGACTATACTTTTCTTGGAGGAAAAGCTTTCTTGGGAACGGAGTCGACTATTGAAGTGCAGAGATGAATTGATGCTTGCCGAAGGATCTTTGGTGACTTGGGGATTGAGGATGCAACCAAGAAGAAGCTTGCATCGAGACAGCTTCAAGGGGGAGCTGCTGATTGGTGGAATTCTATCACCATCGATACTCCAGAAGAAGAGATTACTTGGGAGCAATTCCAAGTTAGATTTGAAGCTAAGTTCATCTCTACGGCTCAGAAGTCTGTTTTGTTCAAGAGGTTTGTAGAGCTCAAGCAAGGTGGGAGGCCTGTTCTTGAGTATATTTCTGAGTTTGAAGCTTTGTCCAAGTATGCCAGATCGTATATTGATTCTCCCTACCAGAAGAACGAGAAGTTTGTGACTGTTCTGGACGCTTATCTTGGAAGGCAATTGGTGGATCATTTGGACGATCCGTTTGAGAAGCTTGTGGAGAAAGCTCTGAGGCATGAGAGTTTATTTCCTAAGGAAAGTTCTGTTGTTGCTGTAACCAGGGAAGGATCTAAACCACAGCAGAGTGGCAATAGGAAGAGGAAGCAGCAGCAGCAGAAGAGTAGGGATGGCCAGAAGAAACCGAAAGGAGAGGTGACTTGCTATAATTGCCAGCAGAAGGGCCATCTTTCCAAGGATTGTAAGAATCCAAGGGCACCGGCGAAATGCCACAATTGTGATAAGCCAGGGCATTTCAAGAAGGACTGTCCAGAACCAAGGAAGGACAGGCAGATGGTGCAAGTCTATGCTTTGGGAGCTGTGCCGTCGTCTTCAAAAGCTCCTACTGCTGAAGAGAAGGGGAAGAGTGTGGTGTTTCAAGGTACTCTTTCTATTTGTGGTGTTCCAGTTAGAGTGTTGTTTGATACTGGAGCGTCGCATTCTTTTGTTTGTGATGATTTGGTAGGCTGGTTAGGTTTGAAATCGGATATTGTTGATAGGCCATTGGTTGTGACTAATCCAGTCGGGGGTTCGTCATGTTTGTGTATGATATGCTGTGGTCTAGTTGTGTCGAGTCATGATTGCTCATTTGTTTGTGATTGCTTTGTTCTGAACTTTGCGGGGTTCGGAATTATTTTGGGTATGGACTGGCTTAGGAAGTATGCGGCTACGGTTGATTGTGAGAGGCTGGAGGTTGCAGTCGGGAATGTGGAAGGGCGAAAGGTTGTGATACGATGTAAGCATGAAGAAGGCGTCTTCATGAGCTTCATGTATTCGCTGGTTGTTCCATGGGATGGACTGTCATTGGTGCCTATTGTGAATGGATTTGGGGATGTCTTTGACGAAGTCAAAGGGTTGCCGCCGCATAGGGAGATCGAGTTTCATATCGATCTAGTCGAGGGAGCCAGACCTGTTGTGATGCCTCTTAGGCGGATGGCGCCTAGGGAGCAGTTAGAGTTGAAGGTGCAGGTTGATGACCTTTTGCAGAAAGGATTCATTCGGCGTAGCGTGTCCGAATGGGGTGCACCAGTTGTGTTCGCAACCAAAGCAGATGGATCGTTGAGGTTGTGTGTTGATTATCGTGAGCTGAATAAGGTGACTAAGAAAAACAAGTATCCATTGCCGAGAATAGATGACTTGTTTGATCAGCTTCACGGGGCTAAGGTGTTTTCTCAGATGGATTTGGCAACGGGATTTCACCAGTTGAGAGTGGCGAAGGATAGTGTGCCGAAGACTGCTTTCAGGACACCATCCGGGTTTTATGAGTGGCTGGTTATGCCGTTTGGATTGACCAATGCACCAGCATATTTTGTGGATCTTATGAATAGAGTGTTCAGTGATCAGTTTAACAAGTTTGTACTTGTGTTCGTGGATGATATTTTGGTTTACTCCAGAACTGAAGAAGAGCACAAGACGCACTTGAGGATTGTTTTGGAAATCTTGCGGAAACATCAGCTGAAGGCTAAGTTTTCGAAGTGTCATTTCTGGAAGAGTGAAGTGAGGTTCTTAGGCCATGTTATTTCTGGGAATGGAATAGCGGCTGATCCCGCTAAGGTGGCGGCGATCCAGGATTGGGTTGGACCTAAGAATGCATCTGATGTGAGAAGTTTTCTTGGATTAGCAGGATATTATCGACGGTTTATTAAAGACTTTTCCAAGATAGCTGCACCGTTAATAGGATTGACGAAAAAGAACCAAGTATTCAGATGGGATGACAAGTGTGAGCAAGCTTTCGTAATCCTGAAAGGGCGACTGACGAGTGCTTCTGTTTTGACTGTTCCAAGTGGGAATGATGAGATGGTGGTTTACACCGATGCATGTGGCACTGGACTGGGAGCAGTGCTAATGCAGAAGGATAAAGTTGTTGCGTATGCAAATCGACAACTGAAGCCGCATGAAAGGAATTATCCGACTCATGATTTGGAATTAGCGGCGATTGTATTTGCTTTGAAGATGTGGAGACATTATCTACTGGGAGTTCGATTCGAGTTGTTTACAGATCATAAGTCGTTGAAGTATCCGTTCTCCCAAAAGGATTTGAATCTTCGACAGCAACGGTGGCTAGAGTTCTTAGCATCGTATGATTTTGGTATAGCCTATACTCCGGGAAAAGGTAACGCAGTGGCTGATGCGTTAAGTCGAAGACATGCAGGATTTGGAGCCATGTTTTCGGAATGGAAGAGTCTTGAGTATTTGGATGGATTTGACTTCAGGCCTAGATGTGAATTGGAACCTGAGATGTTGGCAAACTTATCGATAAGACCTACTCTTGTGGAAAGGATTGGCGAGAGCCAAAAGAGAGATGATAAGCTTGTCAAGATTATCTGTGGTTTGGAATCCGGATTGGACCCGGAGAAGGATAAGGGATTCGAGGTCGATCGAGAGGGTTGGCTTCGAAAGCAAGGACGATTGGTTGTTCCCGATATTGATGGGTTGAGAGATGAAGTTCTGAGGGAAAGTCATCACTCGAAGTTGACGATTCATCCAGGTGGCAATAAGATGTATCGGGATATGAAGAGAACCTATTACTGGGAAGGTATGAAGAAGGATGTTGGAAATTTTATTTCCAGATGTATGAACTGCCAGTTGGTGAAGGCTGAGCAGAAGAAGCCCAGTGGATTACTTCAGCCATTAGAGGTTCCTACATGGAAGTGGGAGCAAATGTCAATGGATTTTATCGATGGTCTACCTAGAACAAGAGCAGGGAATGAAGGGATTTGGGTCATCGTAGATCGTTTGACCAAGAGTGCAAGGTTCATTCCTGTTCGATCGACTAGGACTGCATCGAAGTTGGCTGAGCTTTATGTTAAGTGGATTGTTCGATTCCATGGTATTCCGAAGAGTATAGTAAGCGATCGAGATCCATTGTTCACTAGTGGATTTTGGAAGAGCTTCCAGGAAGTTTTGGGAACTGAGTTGTGTTTGAGTACAGCTTATCACCCTCAAACAGATGGTCAGACTGAGAGAGTCAACCGAATTTTGGAAGATCTTCTCAGAGCTTGCGTGTTGGACTTCGGAGGATCATGGGAAGATCACCTTCATTCGGTGGAATTTGCGTATAATAACAGTTATCAGTCGAGTATTGGTACGACACCATATGAGGCATTATATGGAAGACCGTGTAACTCTCCGACATGTTGGTTGGAGACTGGAGAAAAGTTGATACTTGGGCCAGAAATGATTCGACAGACTTCGGATTGTATAGAGATCATTCGGCGAAGAATGAAGGCTGCCCAAGATCGTCAGAAGAGTTATGCCGACAATCGTCGTAAGGATTTGGAGTTCGACGTAGGTGATATGGTTTTTGTGAAGATTTCTCCACTAAAGAATGTTATTAGATTCGGGAAGAAAGGGAAATTGACTCCAAGATTTGTTGGACCATTCCTGATTATCGAGCGAATTGGAAAGCTCGCTTATAGATTGGAGTTACCGGAAAAGATGGCGGGTGTGCATAATGTTTTTCATGTATCTTATCTACGGAAGTATGTGCATGATCCAACTACGGTGGTTTCTGCTGATAACTGTAAAGATTTGGAGGTTGATACAGTTGTTAGAAGACCTCGTAAGCCGCTTCGTGTTGTTGAAACCGACACGAAACAGCTTAGGAGGAAAACGATTACGCTGCTCAAGATACAATGGAGTGATGATGTTAACGACTGTACGTGGGAGGAGGAAGAGGGGATGAAGGCAGCTCACCCTGAACTCTTCAAGGTATGGCCCTAAGGTGTCGTGGCATCTCATGAATTTGTAGCTTGTTCTAAGTCTTAGAATTCTGCACGCTAGGTTAGAATTGGATGCATGGTTTGTTGATTGATATGGATGGTAGGCATGCAGAATAGCTTTGATTGCTGTTGTTTGCCTAGAATTTAAGGGGCGAAATTCCTAAGGGGGAGAGAATGTATCGACCCGTATTTTACGTATCGATTAATCGTAGAATTTACAGGTCGTTTGTGTTGTTTATGTTGTCTCTAGCCTGAGTCGTATAGGGAGTTAACTCGTGTGGTGAGTGCTGAGTCGTGACCGACTCATATTCTTAGCCGACTTAAGGGTTGAACGAGTCACGGCTTATAGGGTTTGGACGAGTTAAGAGTTGGAGTGATGGAGCGACTTAAGTTAGTAGCTGACTCATAGAAGGCCGACTCATAGAAGGCCGACTCATAGGGAACCGACTCAAGGGCTACTTGGAGTTAGTACGTTTGCAAGTTAACGTGTTAAGTGTTGAGTCGCGCTCGAGTTAATAGGGTCTTAAGTCGTTAACGACTCATAAGGGACCGACTTAAGGTGGTAGGCGAGTCAGTGGTGTTGCCGACCTATAGGTAGAGCGACTCAAGGGGTTAAGGCTTAGGTCGTGGGTAGTTGAGTCGGCAGGGTCTTGAGTTGTCTTGAGTCGTAAGTCGTTGGAACTTAGGCTTCGGGCTTGAGTCGTGTGTGTCTTAGGTCGTGTGGCTTACTTAGTCATGAGTCGTAGCATAGTTGAGTCGAGTGAGAGTTAGGTCGGCTATGCTAGTGAGTCGAGTGGTAGGTAAGTCGTTAGGTTGCTGGGGCGATAAGTCGTAGGCGAGATAAGGCTTGGGCTTGTGCGTGTGTTTTGAGTTGTGTTAAGGCATGAGCCGTTGAGTCGCATGTAGCATGAGTTGTTAGGCCATGTTAAGTCATTGGGCCTTTGAGTCGGAGGCATTGATGAGTCGTGAACGACTCATGGATAAGTCGTGGACGACTCATAGGGGCGGACGACTCATGAGGGAATCAGCCTATAAATAGAGGGCTTTGGCTCACTTTTTGGCACTGGATTTTGAAGCGACGAAGTGCTGCCATTTTGGGAACTCGACCATAGCATTTCTTCATCTTCTTTTCACCATTCCAATCTAGTTCTAACATCCATCCAAGATCGAAGATCGAGATCGAAGGTTCAAGGGCCAAAGTTGAAGATCTTCATCTATCGAAGTGAGATTTCATCGTTTGAAGCGAGATTTCGCCGGATCAAGCCTTGTTCTTCGCTGTCCAGATCTGGAGTGATTAGTTTTTGAAGTGTTTGGGTGATTCGGTGAGTGGTAGTTATCTCTCACGCGGACCCAAAGGAGTATATTTGATCGGTGGCTTATTTATATGCTTAAGATAGTGATTTCTCGCATTTTCCTTAAGTCTGCATGTAGATCTATTATTTTTGAAGATTTTTACCCATGCAAGTTCATTTAACAAGTATTAGAGACAAAACCCATGTTTTATATTTGGTAGATCTATGCTAAAAACCTATGATTCATGCATTTTAGACTTATGCTCATTTATTTACGAAATTGCCATTATAGTTGATATTGCTTATTAGATCTTGTTTGAATGCTTAAATGTTTGGATGTGTGGTTGATTTGATTGTTTCAAGTTAGCTAGTAGTTGATTTGGAACAAGATGGTTGAAGATGATTCAAAAGCTAAGTGGAAAGGCTCTTGAATGTTGAAAGCTGCCTGTGGCATATGAAGCGGATGAGGAAGCTCATATGGATGGATTCAATGATGATGGACTTTGCCATGATGCGAGGAGGCAAAGCATGAAGTCGAGACGGAACTTTGCTATGATGCGATGAGGCAAAGTGTGACGTTGAGAAGGGACGGGTCATGATGACGTTGCAAGCACGGGCTACGACGACGTGCAAAGTTATGTTGATAACTCGGTGATGCGATCCGAGTCGGTGATAATGGTTAGCTTGAGAGGCACGTTGGAATGGGCTGCGACGACGTTCCAGGCACGGGCTGTGACGACGTGCTAGTACTCTGGGTAGTTGTGAAAATTCCTAGGCACGGGCTGCGACGACGTGTGGAGTTATGTCTAGAACCGGGGTTACCATTAGCCCTTGACAGGTGGTCATTCAATTAACGGTGAAATCAAGGAAATGATAACAGTGATAGCCAGAGTCATGGATGTTTGGTTGTACCATCATTCGGTCTCAAGAGCGGTGTTTTCTGGGTGCTTATCTGATCTTGGTTTAGGCCTTGGGGTTTTGTATTTGAAAAACATCATCCTTGACTCGAGTGATTATTGCTTTACTTTAATTACCTGCTATGTTATGCTTGCTTCTCCTTAGTGTGTGTCTGGGGGCTATCACTGTAGAAAGAGGTGGAGTGGGATGGTTTGGTTCCTATTCCTTTTATCCCTTATGCTCTTTTGGTATGTTTGATAGTTGATTTACTGCTCACTAAGACTTTGTCTGACTCAAGGTTTTATGTCTCCTCTTATTACCTTGGGCTGTTCATCCATGTTGGGATGGGCAGACTAGGTAGCAGGTGACAGGTGCTGTTCTTAGAGATCTACGCTGATGATGACGAAGACGAGCAGGAGGCTTTGCATATTAGTTCTCTTACTATATGTACTGGGTGTTCCGCTGTTGTATTTGTTTGAGTGATATGTAGTGAGGCTTTGATGTATGGATGATTCATATGTTTGTATAAAACTACTATGATGCTTTTATGATGATATTCTGTTCTATGGAGCTTCACTATATTATATTTCTCTATTGTAATTTATCCATGCGCTGTGAGTTGTACGATAGAGTTTGCTGATTTATCTTACCCTGACCATCGTCCATGGCTGCCTGGCACGCCTTTCAGCGTACTATTCCCTTGTTTTGGTGCAGGAGTCATGGGCGGTCGTCACAGTAGTGCTCCATTTCAAATCCATGCACCCATTTCTAAAAGTCGTACGACACTGTTTCGTCATTTTGGATGGATGTTTCACCTTGCACCGTAGATGTTGCTCCCTTTGGATATCGATTCTTCGGAGGGCCATAACTCTTGGCTCGATTAGAGTTACGGGAGCGATAACCCGTCAAAACGAAGCTCTCGGTGAGTTCTACAACTATGACAGCATTCAGCAGTCACTGGTTACTTTCATACCCAAAAAATCCTATCCGAACCTCAACCTGGTCTTGAAAGTTTTTTAACCTTCGTTTTTCCGTCACGTGGATTTTTCTACAAAACGGAATCCCCGTGGATGTTCTTTGATTTACCATCGCTGGAGAGTGGTGCACCATGGTAGTGCTCCATTTCAAATCCATGCACCCATTTCTAAAAGTCGTACGACACTGTTTCGTCATTTTGGACGGATGTTGCACCTTGCACCTTAGATGTTGCACCCTTTGGATATCGATTCTTCGGAGGGCCATAACTCTTGGCTCGTTTAGAGTTACGGAAGCGATAACTAGTCAAAACGAAGCTTTCGGTGAGTTCTACAGCTATGACGGCTTTCAGCCGTCACTGGTTTGTTTCATACCCAAAAAATCCTATCCGAACCTCAATCGGGTCTTGGAAGTTTTTTAACCTTCGTTTTTCCGTCACGTGGATTTTTCTGTAAATCGGAATCCCTGTGGCTGTTCTATGATTTACCATCGCTGGAGAGTGGTGCACCATGGTAGTGCTCCGTTTTAAATCCATGCATCCATTTGTAAAAGTCGTACGACACTGTTTCGTCATTTTGGACGGATGTTGCACCTTGCACCGTAGATGTTGCACCCTTTGGACATCGATTCTTCGGAGGTCCTTAACTCTTGGCTCGTTTAGAGTTACGGGAGCGATAACCAGTCAAAAGGAAACTCTCGGTGAGTTCTACAGCTATGACGGCTTTCAGCCATCACTGGTTAGTTTCATACCTAAAAAATCCTATCCGAACCTCAATCGGGTCGTGGAAGTTTTTTGACCTTCGTTTTTCCGTCACGTTGATTTTTCTGTAAAACGGAATCCCCATGGCTGTTATATGATTTACCATCACTGGAGAGTGGTGCACCATGGTAGTGCTCCGTTTCAAATCCATGCATCCATTTCTAAAAGTCGTACGACACTGTTTCGTCATTTTGGACGGATGTTGCACCGTGCACCGTATATGTTGCACCCTTTGGATATCGATTCTTCGGAGGGCCATAACTCTTGGCTCGTTTAAAGTTACGGGAGCCATAACCAGTCGAAAGAAGCTCTCAACGAGCTCTACAGCTATGACAACTCTCAACCGTCACTGGTTAGTTTCGTACCCAAAAAATCCTATCCGAACCTCAATCGGGTCTTGAAAGTTTTTTAACCTTCGTTTTTCCGTCATGTGTATTTTTTCTGTAAATCGGGATCCCCGTGGCTGTTCTATGATTTACCATTGCTGGAGAGCGGTGCACCATGGTAGTGCTCCGTTTCAAATCCATGCACCCATTTCTAAAAGTTGTACGACACTGTTTCGTCATTTTGGACGGATGTTGCACCTTGCACCGTAGATGTTGCTCCCTTTGGATATCGATTCTTCGGAGGGCCATAACTCTTGGCTCGATTAGAGTTACGGGAGCGATAACCAGTCAAAACGAAGCTCTCGGTGAGTTCTACAGCTATGATAGCATTCGGCCATCACTGGTTACTTTCATACCCAAAAAATCTTATCCGAACCTTAATCTGGTCTTGAAAGTTTTTTAACCTTCGTTTTTCCGTCACGTGGATTTTTCTGCAAAACGGAATCCCCGTGGCTGTTCTATGATTTACCATCGCTGGAGAATGGTGCACCATGGTAGTGCTCCATTTCAAATCCATGCACCCATTTCTAAAAGTCGTACGACACTGTTTCGTTATTTTTGACGGATGTTGCATCTTGCACCGTAGATGTTGCACCCTTTGGATATCGATTCTTCGGAGGGCCATAACTCTTGGCTCGTTTAGAGTTACAAGAGCGATAACAAGTCAAAACGAAGCTTTCCGTGAGTTCTACAGCTATGACGACTTTCATCCGTCACTGGTTAGTTTCATACCCAAAAAATCTTATCCGAACCTCAATCGGGTCTTGGAAGTTTTTTTGACCTTCATTTTTCCATCACTTGGATTTTTCTGTAAAACGGAATCCCCGTGGCTGTTCTATGATTTACCATCACTGAAGAGCGGTGCACCATTGTAGTGCTCCGTTTCAAATCTATGCATCCATTTCTAAATGCCGTACGACACTGTTTCATCATTTTGGACGGATGTTGCACCTTGCACCGTAGATGTTGCACCCTTTGGATATCGATTCTTCGGAGGGCCATAACTCTTGGCTCGTTTAGAGTTACGGGAGCCGTAATCAGTCGAAACGAAGCTCTCGACGAGTTCTACAGCTATGACAACTTTCAACCGTCACTGGTTAGTTTCATACCCAAAAAATCCTATCCGAACCTCAATCGGGTCTTGAAAGTTTTTTAACCTTCGTTTTTCCGTCACGTGGATTTTTTCTATAAATCGGGATCCCCGTGGCTGTTCTACGATTTACCATCGCTGGAGAGTGGTGCACCATGGTAGTGCTCCATTTCAAATCCATGCACCCATTTCTAAAAGTCGTACGACACTGTTTCGTCATTTTGGATGGATGTTGCACCTTGCACCGTAGATGTTGCTCCCTTTGGATATCGATTCTTCGGAGGGCCATAACTCTTGGCTCGATTAGAGTTATGGGAGCGATAACCCCGTCAAAATGAAGCTCTCTGTGAGTTCTACGACTATGACAGCATTCAGCCGTCACTGGTTAATTTCATACCCAAAAAATCCTATCCGAACCTCAATCTGGTCTTGAAAGTTTTTTAACCTTCGTTTTTCCGTCACGTGGATTTTTCTACAAAACGGAATCCCCGTGGCTGTTCTATGATTTACCATCGCTGGAGAGTGGTGCACCATGGTAGTGCTCCATTTCAAATCCATGCACCCATTTCTAAAAGTCGTACGACACTGTTTCGTCATTTTGGACGGATGTTGCACCTTGCACCGTAGATGTTGCACCCTTTGGATATCGATTCTTCGGAGGGCCATAACTCTTGGCTCGTTTAGAGTTATGGGAGCGATAACCAGTCAAAACGAAGCTTACGGTGAGTTCTACAGCTATGAAGGCTTTTAGCCGTCACTGGTTAGTTTCATACCCAAAAAATCCTATCCGAACCTCAATCGGGTCTTGGAAGTTTTTTAACCTTCGTTTTTCCGTCACGTGGATTTTTCTGTAAAACCGAATCCCTGTGGCTGTTCTATGATTTACCATCGCTGGAGAGTGGTGCACCATGGTAGTGCTCCGTTTCAAATCCATGCATCCATTTGTAAAAGTCGTACGACACTGTTTTGTCATTTTGGACGGATGTTGCACCTTGCACCGTAGATGTTGCACCCTGTGGATATCGATTCTTCGGAGGGCCATAACTCTTGGCTCGTTTAGAGTTACGAGAGCGATAACCAGTCAAAAGGAAGCTCTCGGTGAGTTCTACACCTATGACGGCTTTCAGCCGTCATTGGTTAGTTTCATACCCAAAAAATCCTATCTGAACCTCAATCGGGTCTTGGAAGTTTTTTGACCTTCGTTTTTCCGTCACGTGGATTTTTCTGTAAAACGGAATCCCCGTGGCTGTTCTATGATTTAATATCACTGGAGAGTGGTGCACCATGGTAGTGTTCCGTTTCAAATCCATGCATCCATTTCTAAAAGTCGTACGACACTGTTTCGTCATTTTCGACGGATGTTGCACCATGCACCGTAGATGTTGCACCCTTTGGATATCGATTCTTCGGAGGGCCATAACTCTTGGCTCGTTTAGAGTTACGGGAGCCATAACCAGTCGAAACGAAGCTCTCAACGAGCTCTACAGCTATGACACCTTTCAACCGTCACTGGTTAGTTTCGTACCCAAAAAATCCTATCCGAACCTCAATCGGGTCTTGAAAGTTTTTTAACCTTCGTTTTTCAGTCATGTGGATTTTTTCTGTAAATCGGTATCCCCGTGGCTGTTCTATGATTTACCATCGCTGGAGAGCGGTGTACCATGGTAGTGCTCCGTTTCAAATCCATGCACCCATTTCTAAAAGTCGTACGACACTGTTTCGTCATTTTGGACGGATGTTGCACCTTGCACCGTAGATGTTGCACCCTTTGGATATCGATTCTTCGGAGGGCCATAACTCTTGGCTCGTTTAGATACGGGAGCGATAACCAGTCAAAACGAAGCTTTCGGTGAGTTTTACAGCTATGACGGCTTTCAGCCGTCACTGGTTAGTATCATACCCAAAAAATCCTATCCGAACCTCAATCGGGTCTTGGAAGTTTTTTAACCTTCGTTTTTCCGTCACGTGGATTTTTCTGTAAAACGGAATCCCTGTGGCTGTTCTATGATTTACCATCGCTGGAGAGTGCTGCACCATGGCAGTGCTCCGTTTCAAATCCATGCATCCATTTGTAAAAGTCGTACGACACTGTTTCGTCATTTTGGACGGATGTTGCACCTTGCACCGTAGATGTTGCACCCTTTGGACATCGTTTCTTCGGAGGTCCATAACTCTTGGCTCGTTTAGAGTTACGGGAGCGATAACCAGTCAAAAGGAAGCTCTCGGTGAGTTCTACAGCTATGACGGCTTTCAGCCGTCACTGGTTAGTTTCATACCCAAAAAATCCTATCCGAACCTCAATCAGGTCTTGGAAGTTTTTTGACCTTCGTTTTTCCGTCACGTGGATTTTTCTGTAAAACGGAATCCCCGTGGCTATTCTATGATTTAATATCACTGGAGAGTGGTGCACCATGGTAGTGCTCCGTTTCAAATCCATGCATCCATTTCTAAAAGTCGTACGACACTGTTTCGTCATTTTCGACGGATGTTGCACCATGCACCGTAGATGTTGCACCCTTTGGATATCGATTCTTCGAAGGGCCATAACTCTTGGCTCGTTTAGAGTTACGGGAGCCATAACCAGTCGAAACGAAGCTCTCGACGAGCTCTACAACTGTGACAACTTTCAACCGTCACTGGTTAGTTTCGTACCCAAAAAATCCTATCCGAACCTCAATCGGGTCTTGAAAGTTTTTTAACCTTCGTTTTTCCGTCATGTGGATTTTTTCTGTAAATCGGGATCCCCGTGGCTGTTCTATGATTTACCATCGCTGGAGAGCGGTGCACCATGGTAGTGCTCCGTTTCAAATCCATGCACCCATTTCTAAAAGTTGTACGACACTGTTTCATCATTTTGGACGGATGTTGCACCTTGCACCGTAGATGTTGCTCCCTTTGGATATCGATTCTTCGGAGGGCCATAACTCTTGGCTCGATTAGAGTTACGGGAGCGATAACAAGTCAAAACGAAGCTCTCGGTGAGTTCTACAGCTATGATAACATTCAGCCATCACTGGTTACTTTCATACCCAAAAAATCCTATCCGAACCTCAATCTGGTCTTGAAAGTTTTTTAACCTTCCTTTTCCGTCACGTGGATTTTTCTGCAAAACGGAATCCCCGTGGCTGTTCTATGATTTACCATCGCTGGAGAATGGTGCACCATGGTAGTGCTCCATTTCAAATCCATGCACCCATTTCTAAAAGTCGTACGACACTGTTTCGTCATTTTGGACGGATGTTGCACCTTGCACCGTAGATGTTGCACCCTTTGGATATCGATTCTTCGGAGGGCCATAACTCTTGGCTCGTTTAGAGTTACAGGAGCGACAACCAGTCAAAACGAAGCTTTCGGGTAGTTCTACAGCTATGACGACTTTCATCCGTGACTGTTTAGTTTCATACCCAAAAAATCCTATCCAAACCTCAATTGGGTCTTGGAAGTTTTTTAACCTTCGTTTTTCCGTCACGTGGATTTTTCTGTAAAACGGAATCCCCGTGACTGTTCTATGATTTACCATCGCTGGAGAGTGGTGCACCATGATAGTGCTCCATTTCAAATCCATGCATCCATTTGTAAAAGTCGTACGTCACTGTTGCGTCATTTTGGACGGATGTTGCACCTTGCACCGTAGATGTTGCACCCTTTGGATATCGATTCTTCGGAGGGCCATAACTCTTGGCTCGTTTAGAGTTACGGGAGCGATAACCAGTCAAATCGAAGCTCTCGGAGCTTAAGTCATTCAGAGTTAGTTTGTCATAAGATGAGCTGTCCAGAGTTGAGTCGTATGGAGGCATGAGTCATGACCGACTTAGGAGGTAGAGCGACTTAAGGTATGGCCGACTTAGGGGTTAAACGACTAAAGAGTTGGAGCGACTTAGTGGTGTTGAGCGACCTATAGGGCTTGACCGACTTATAGGATGGTACGACCTAAGGGTTAAACGGCTTAGGGGTTTGGCCGACTTATAGATGAGACCGACCTATAGTGGTTGGCGACTTATGGAGTTGACCGACCTAAGGGATAGTGGTATAGGAGTTAGGTCGTGGACGAGATAAGGCTTAGGTCGGCTGAGCGAGTTAATGGCCTAGTAGTTAGCGACTTAGGAGCCAACGGTATAAGGGTTACGACCTAAGAGGGAGATAGGTTAGGTCGTTAAGGGGTTGAGTCGCTGGGTCCTTAGGCCTTAAGGTTAGGTCGGTGGGTCGTTAAGTCGTAAGTCGCGGGTTAGTTCCATACGACTTAGGGCTTAGGAAGGGACGCGCGCATGTGTTAAGTTGCGCATAGGTTGTGAGCCGTGTGAGTGTAGTTAGGTCGTAGACGACTTATGTTAGGTCGTTGGGTCGTTGAATTGTTAGGTCGGCAAGAGTTAAGTCGTGACCGACTTGGGGGGGCATACGAGTTAAGGTTTCAGCCTATAAATAGAAGGGTTTGGCTCACCTTTTGGCACCGGATTTTGAAGCGACGAAGTGCTGTCATTTTGAGAGCTCGACTACAACACTTCTTCACTTCTTTTCTCCACTTTAATCTTGTGCTTCCATCCATCTACATTGATGATCAAATCGAAGATCCAAGAGCCAAAGTTAGAGATCTCCATCCATCGAAGAGAGATTTCATCATTTGAAGCGGAGCTTTGGAGGATCAAGCTTGATTCTTTGCTGTCCAGATCTGAAGTTGGTTTTTTTTGAGGTGTTTAGGTGATTCGGTGAGTGGTGGTTATCTCTCACACGGACCCAAAGGAGTATATTGGATCGGTGGCTTGTTTATGTGTTAAAGAGAGTGATTTCGTGCATTTTCCTTAAGTCCGCATGTAGATCTATTGGTCATGATGATTTGACACCTATTTTACTACATGTTCACTTATGCAAGTTTATTCATTAAGTTATAGAGATTATGTTCATAATTCATGCTTGTTAGATTGCATGTTAGATTTGGACTCTTTATTTACGAAATTGCCATATTTTTAATAATTGCTTATTTAGATCTTGTTTGAATGATTGATTACTTGGATTAATGATTGTTTTGATTGATTGTGATGAGTTAGATGATGTATTGTTTGATTTGGACAAGTATGGTCGGAGATGATTGAAAAGCTAAGTGGAAAGGCTCTTGAATAAGGAAAGCTGCTGTGACGACCGCCCATGACTCTCACACCAAAACAAGGGAAAAGTGCGCTGAAAGGTGTGCAAGGCATCCATGGACGATAGTCAGGGAAAATTAAGCATCGCAGAATCTCTATCGTACAACTCACAGCGCATGGATAAAATACAATAGAGAAATATAATATAGTGAAGCTCCATAGAACAGAACATCATCATCATATAAGCAACATAGCAGTTATATACAAACATATGAATCATCCAAGCAAATCCATACATAAAAGCCTCACTACAACACTCAATCAGATACAACAGCGGAATACCCAGTACATATAGTAAGAAAACTAATATGCAAAGCCTCCTGCTCGTCTTCGTCATCATCAGCGTAGAACTCCAAGCACAGCACCTGCCACCTGCTACCTAGTCTGCCCATTCCAAACATGGATGAACAGCCCAAGGTAATAAGAGGAGACATAAAACCTTGAGTCAGACAAAGTCTTAGTGAGCAGTAAATTAACTATCAAACATACCAAAAGAGCATAAGGAATAAAAGGAATAGGAACCAAACCATCCCACTCCACCTCTTCTTACAGTGATAGCCCCCAGACACACACTAAGGAGAAGCAAGCATAACAATATAGACAATTAAGGTAAAGCAATAACCACTCGAGTCAAGGGCGATGCTTTCCAAATACAAACCCCCAAGGCCTAAACCAAGATCAGATAAGCACCCAGAAAACACCGCTCTTGAAACCGAATGATAATACAACCAAACATCCATGACTCTGGCTATGACTGTTATCATTGCCATGATTTCACCGTTAGTTGAATGACCACCTGTCAAGGGCTAATGGTAACCCCGGTTCTAGCCATAACTCCGCACGTCGTCGCAGCCCGTGCCTAGGAATTTTCGCAACTACCCAGAGTACTAGCACGTCGTCGCAGCCCGTGCCTGGAACGTCGTCGCAGCCCGTTCCAACGTACTCTTGCTTTGAGCATGCTAGAACCTTCAACAACGATGAGATCTCAGCCTTCTAGTCATCCTCCTCGACGACTATTTCCATACTAGCTCAAGCGCCTCTCAAGCTAACCATTATCACCAACCCGGATCGCATCACCGAGTTATCAACATAACTTTGCACGTCGTCGCAGCCCGTGCTTGGAACGTCATCGTGACCCGTCCCATCACAACATATGTCTTGCCTCATCACATCATAGCAAAGTCTCTCATCTTGGAACGTCATCATGACCCGTCCCATCTCAACATAAGCCTTGCCTCATCATATCATCGCAAAGTCCCAACTCAATCATGCTTTGCCTTCTCGCATCATGGCAAGATCCCACATCCTCGAATCCATCCATATGAGCTTCCACATCCGCTTCATATGCTACATGCAGCTTCCACCATTCAAGAGCCTTTCCACTTAGCTTTTGAATCATCTCAAACCATCTTGTTCCAAATCAACCACTAGCTAACTTGAAACAATCCAAATCAATCATCAATACAAACAATCAAGCATTCAAACAAGATCTAACAAGTAATATCAACAATAATGGCAATTTCGTAAATAAACAAGCAAAAGTCCAACATGCATGATTTATAGGTTTTTAGCATAGATCTATCAAATATAAAACATGGGTTTTTATCTCTAACACTTGTTAAATGAACTTGCATAAGTAAACATCTTCAGCAATGATGAATCTACATGCAGACTTTAGCAAAATGCGAGAAAACACTATCTTAAACACATAAACAAGCCACCGATCCAATATACTCCTTTGGGTCCGCGTGAGAGATAACTACCACTCACCAAATCACCCTGTAACGACCCGTATTTTACGTGTCGATAGATCGTAGAATTTGCAGGTCGTTAGTGTTGTTTGTGATGTCTCTAGCTCGAGTCGTTTAGAAGTTAACCCGAGTGAAGTGATGAGTCGTGACCGACTCATAGGTGTAGCCGAGTTAAGGCTTGAGTCGTAACCGACTCATAGGTTAGGTTGTGTTCGAGTTAGCAAGGATTTGAGTCATAGACGACTCATAGGGGCCGACTCAAGGAGTTTAGGCGACTTAAGGATATGACCGACTCATAGAGGGTCGACTCATAGGCTTGGACGACCTATAGTTTTGACTGACTTAGGATAGTGAACGACCTAAGAGATGGCCGACTTAAGGGGATAGCGACTTAAGGAGTTGACCGGTCTAATAGTTAGTGAGTTAGTGGGTTGGACCGACTCATAGTGTGAACGACTCATAGGTAGTTGGCGGCTTAGGGGTAGGAACGACTCATAGTAGCTAACGACTTAGGACTTAGCCGTGAGTCGTGAGTCGTCTCCTATGGTAAGTGGTGAGTCGTTAAGCCGTTAGCGAGTTGGGGGGTCGGCCTTGAGTTATGTCGCGTGAGCGACTTAGGGTGATGAGTCGTTTGACTCGGGGTAGATGTTGAGTCGTTAGGGACGACTCATGGAATGAGTCGTGTAGGTTGTTCAGACGCATCTAGGTTAAGTCGTTGAGTCGTTGGGCTGTGTTAGTGTTGAATCATGAGTCGTGTCATTTACTAACCCGAGTATATAGCTAGGTCGTGAGACCCAGTGTGTGTTGAGTCGGTGAGTGGCCTGAGTCGTAAGTCGTTAGGTAGCTTGTGGATGAGTCGGTGAGGCCATAGGTCGTGAGTCGGCAGTGTGGTTGAGTCGGCTAGGTGTTTTGGGCAGGCAGTGAGTTAAGTCATAGTGAGTCGGCTGTGTTGAGTTGGCATGGGATGAGTCGGGGACGACTCAGGAGTTGGGTCGGCGACGACTTATAAGCGACGACTCATGGAGGTTCCAGCCTATAAATAGAGGGGTTCGGCTCACTTTTTGGCACCGGTTTTTGAAGCGACGAAGTGCTGCCATTTTGGAAACTCGACTACAGTATTTTCTTCACTTCTTTCTCTACTTCCATCAAGTGCTAACATCCATTGAAGATCGAAGAACAAGATCAAAGATCGAAGATCCAAAGTTGAAGATTTTCATCCGAAGAAGCTAGATTTCACCGTTTCAAGTGAAATTTCTCCGGATCAAGCTCAAGTCCTTGCTGTCCAGATCTGAAGTTGATTGATTTTAGGTTGTTTTGGTGATTTGGTGAGTGGTAGTTATCTCTCACGCGGATCCAAAGGAGTATATTGGATCGGTGGCTTGTTTGAGTGTTAAAGTTAGAGTTTTCATGCATATTTCTTAGATCCAAGACTAGATCCATTGTTTTTGAAGATGTTTACTTATGCAAGTTAGTTTAACAAGTGTTAGAGACAAAACCCATGTTTTAGATTTGATAGATCTATGCTAAAAACCATGATTTCACATATGTCGGACTTTTGCTCATTTATTTACGAAATTGCCATTATAGTTGATATTGCTTATTAGATCTTGTTTGAATGCTTGAATGTTTGGATGTATGATTGATTTGATTGTTTCAAGTTAGCTTGTAGTTGACTTGGGACAAGATGATTGAAGATGATTCAAAAGCTACGGAAGAAGGCTCTTGAATGGTGAAAGCTGCTTAAGGCATATGTAGCGGAAGTTGAAGCTCATACGTATGGATTGGATGATGTTGAGATGGAACTTTGCCATGATGCGATGAGGCAAACCATGTTGTTGAGTTGAGACTTTGCTTTGATGCGATGAAGCGAAGTATGATGTGAGTCTTGGCTTAATCCAGGCAGGGATCGTTCCAAGCATGTTGATAACTTGAAGGGTAGTTCAAGTTGGTTGATAATGGATTGTTCAAGAGGTAGCTTGAGCTTGTATGAGGATAGTCGTCGAGAAGGATGGCTAGGAGGCTTGGATCTCATCGTTGTTGAAGGTTCTAACATACTCAAAAGCAAGAGTACATGGGGCGCCCATAACAACTACAGGTAGGTAGTTGGGACACCCAAAAGACTACAGGTAGGTAGTCGAGTAATCTGGGCAAAGTAGATAAGTCCTAGGCACAAGGCAGTGTGCGGAGTTATAGTTAGAACCGGGGTTACCATTAGCCCTTGACAGGTGGTCATTCAACTAACGGTGAAATCAAGGCAATGATAACAGTGATAGCCAGAGTCATGGATGTTTGGTTGTATTATCATTCGGCTTCAAGAGCGGTGTTTTCTGGGTGCTTATCTGATCTTGGTTTAGGCCTTGGGGGTTTGTATTTGGAAAACATCGTCCTTGACTCGAGTGATTATTGCTTTACTTTAATTATATGCTATGTTATGCTTGCTTCTCCTTAGTGTGTGTCTGGGGGCTATCACTGTAAGAAGAGGTGGAGTGGGATGGTTTGGTTCCTATTCCTTTTATCCCTTATGCTCTTTTGGTATGTTTGATAGTTGATTTACTGCTCACTAAGACTTTGTCTGACTCAAGGTTTTATGTCTCCTCTTATTACCTTGGGCTGTTCATCCATGATGGGATGGGCAGACTAGGTAGCAGGTGGCAGGTGCTGTGCTTAGAGTTCTCCGCTGATGATGACGAAGACGAGCAGGAGGCTATGCATATTAGTTTTCTTACTATATGTACTGGGTATCCGCTGCTGTATTTGGTTGAGTGATTTGTAGTGAGGCTTTCATGTATGGATTTGTGTGGATGATTGTATAAAACTGCTATGTTGCTTATATGATGATGTTATGTTCTATGGAGCTTCACTATATTATATTTCTCTATTGTATTTTATCCATGCGCTGTGAGATATACGATAGATTCTGCGATGTTTAATTTACTCCTGACTATCGTCCATGGCTGCCTGGCACACCTTTCAGCGCATTATTTCCTTGTTTTGGTGCGGGAGTCATGGGCGGTCGTCACATTTGGTATCAGAGCTTTGATTAATCGATTTTAGCCAACGCTCGCTGACGTAACTACGTAAGAGAGACGTAATTGTATTTTGATGGGTGATTACTATATATAATATAGTAGCTTAGATGGATTCGAACTCCTTATGCAGTTGTTTCTTAAGGTGTTCTAATCATTTTTTTACAGATATTAAGAATGAGTCGAAGTGAGAGACAAGCTGCGAGGGATAGTCGAGCTGCTAGGGAAGCTGTTGATTATGGAGCTATGTTTGAAGCTATGATGACTTCCATCATGAGGAGGGTACCAGCTTCAGGATCTTCTGTAGATGTGGGAGTTCAAGTCCAAGCTCCGAGACCGGTGGATTTTGCCAAGCTTTGCAAGGATTATACTTCTCTTGGAGGGAAAGCATTCTTGGGGACTGAATCTACTATTGAAGTCCAAAGATGGATTGATTCTTGTAGAAGGATCTTTGGAGACTTGGGAATTGAAGATGCAACTAAGAGGAAGCTTGCATCGAGACAGCTACAAGGAAGAGCTGCTGATTGGTGGAATTCTATCACCATAGACACTCCAGAGGAGGAGATTACTTGGGAGCAATTCCAAGATAGATTTGAAGCCAAGTTCATCTCCACTGTTCAGAAGTCTGCTTTGTTCAAGAGGTTTGTAGAGCTCAAGCAAGGTGGGAGGCCTGTTCTTGAGTATATCTCTGAGTTCGAAGCCTTATCTAAGTATGCCAGATCGTACATTGATTCTCCCTACCAGAAGAATGAAAAGTTTGTGACTGATCTGGATGCTTATCTTGGAAGGCAGTTAGTGGATCATCTAGACGATCCCTTTGAGAAGCTTGTTGAGAAAGCCTTGAGACATGAAAGTCTGTTTCCTAGGGAAGGTTCTGTTGTTGCTGTGACCAGGGAAGGATCTAAACCACAGCAGGGTGGCAACAAGAAGAGGAAGCAGCAGCAACAGAGGGGCAAGGATGGCCAGAAGAAGCCAAAGGGGGAAGTGACTTGCTATAACTGCCAGCAGAAGGGCCATCTTTACAAAGATTGTAAGAATCCCAAGGTGCCGGGAAAGTGTTACAACTGTGATAAGCTGGGACATATCAAGAAGGATTGCCCAGAACCGAGGAAGGACAGGCATGTTGTGCAAGCTTATGCTTTGGAAGCTGTGCCGTCGTCTTCAAGAGCTCCTACTGCTAAGGAGAAGGGGAAGAGTGTGGTGGTTCAAGGTACTCTTTCTATTTGTGATGTTCCAGTTAGAGTGTTGTTTGATACTGGAGCGTCGCATTCTTTTGTTTGTGATGATTTGGTAGGCCGGTTAGGTTTGAAGCCGGATATTGTAGATAGGCCATTGGTTGTGACTAATCCGGTTGGGGGTTCGTCATGTTTGTGTGTGTTATGCCATGGTCTAGTTGTATCGAGTCATGATTGCTCGTTTGTTTGTGATTGTTTTGTTCTGAACTTTGCGGGGTTCGGAATTATTTTGGGTATGGACTGGCTTAGGAAGTATGCGGCAAGGATTGATTGTGAGAGGCTTGAGGTGACAGTCGGGAATGTGGATGGGCGAAAGGTTGTGATACGATGTAAGCATGAAGAAGGCGTCTTCATGAGCTTCATGTATTTACTGGTTGTTCCACGGGATGGACTGTCATTAGTGCCTATTGTGAATGGATTTGAGGACGTCTTTGACGAAGTCAAAGGGTTGCCGCCGCATAGGGAGATCGAGTTTCGTATCGATCTAGTTGAGGGAGCCAGACCTGTTGTGATGCCTCTTAGGCGGATGGCACCGAGGGAGCAGCAAGAGCTGAAGGTGCAAGTTGACGACCTTTTGCGGAAAGGATTCATTCGGAGAAGTGTGTCCGAATGGGGTGCGCCAGTTGTGTTCGCAACCAAAGCGGATGGATCGTTGAGGTTGTGTGTTGATTATCGTGAGCTGAATAAGGTGACTAAGAAGAACAAGTATCCATTGCCGAGAATAGATGACTTGTTTGATCAGCTTCACGAGGCTAAGGTGTTTTCTCAGATGGATTTGGCAACGGGATTTCACCAGTTAAGAGTGGCAAAGGATAGTGTGCCGAAGACTGCTTTCAGGACACCGTCCGGTTTTTATGAGTGGCTGGTAATGCCGTTTGGATTGACTAACGCACCAGCATATTTTGTGGATCTTATGAATAGGGTATTCAGAGATCAGTTGAATAAGTTCGTGCTTGTGTTCGTGGATGATATTTTGGTTTATTCCAGAACTGAGGAAGAGCACAAGACGCACTTGAGGATTGTTTTGGAAATCTTGCGGAAACATCAGCTGAAGGCTAAGTTTTCGAAGTGTCACTTCTGGAAGAGTGAAGTGAGGTTCTTAGGCCATGTTATCTCTGGAAATGGAATAGCGGTTGATCCCGCTAAGGTGGCAGCGATCCAGGATTGGGTTAGACCTAAGAATGCATCTGATGTGAGAAGTTTTCTTGGATTAGCAGGATATTATCGTCGGTTTATCAAAGACTTTTCCAAGATAGCTGCACCGTTGACAGGATTGACGAAGAAGAACCAAGTGTTCAGGTGGGATGACAAGTGTGAGCAAGCTTTCGTAATCCTGAAAGAGCGACTGACAAGTGCTCCTGTTTTGACTATTCCAAGTGGGAATGATGAGATGGTGGTTTACACCGATGCATGTGGCACTGGACTTGGAGCAGTGCTAATGCAGAAAGGTAAAGTTGTTGCGTATGCTAGTCGACAACTGAAGCCGCATGAAAGGAATTATCCGACTCATGATTTGGAGTTAGCGGCGATTGTGTTTGCCTTGAAGATGTGGAGACATTATCTATTGGGAGTTAGATTCGAGTTGTTTACAGATCATAAGTCGTTGAAGTATCTGTTCTCCCAAAAGGATTTGAATCTTCGACAGCAAAGGTGGCTAGAGTTCTTAGCATCGTATGATTTTGGTATAGCCTATACTCCGGGAAAAGGTAACGCAGTAGCAGATGCGTTAAGTCGAAGACATGCAAGTTTGGGAGCCATGTTTTCAGAATGGAAGAGTCTCGAGTATTTGGCTGGATTTGATTTCAGGCCTAGATGTGAATTGGAACCTGAGATGTTGGCAAACTTATCGATAAGGCCTACTCTTGTGGAAAGGATTGGCGAGAGCCAAAAGCGAGACGATAAGCTTGTCAGGATTATCCGAGATTTGGAAGCTGGATTGACTCCAGAGAAGGATAAGGGATTCGAGGTCGATCGAGAGGGTTGGCTTCGGAAACAAGGACGATTGGTTGTTCCAGATATTGATGGATTGAGAGATGAAGTTCTGAGGGAAAGCCATCACTCGAAGTTGACAATTCATCCTGGTGGAAATAAGATGTATCGGGATATGAAGAGAGCCTACTACTGGGAAGGTATGAAGAAAGATGTTGGAAATTTTATTTCCAAATGTATGAATTGCCAGTTGGTGAAAGCTGAGCAGAAGAAGCCCAGTGGATTACTTCAGCCATTAGAGGTTCCTACATGGAAGTGGGAGCAAGTGTCGATGGATTTTATCGATGGTCTACCTAGAACCAGGACAGGGAATGAAGGGATTTGGGTCATAGTAGATCGTTTGACCAAGAGTGCAAGGTTCATTCCTGTTCGATCGACCAGGACTGCATCGAAGTTGGATGAATTATATGTTAAGTGGATAGTTCGTTTCCTTGGTATTCCGAAGAGTATAGTGAGCGATCGAGACCCATTGTTCACTAGTAGATTTTGGAAGAGCTTTCAGGAAGTTTTGGGAACCGAGTTGTGTTTGAGTGCAGCTTATCACCCTCAAACAGATGGTCAGACTGAGAGAGTCAACCGAGTTTTGGAAGATCTTCTTAGAGCATGTGTTTTAGACTTCGGAGGATCATGGGAAGATCACCTTCATTTGGTGGAATTTGCTTATAATAACAGTTATCAGTCGAGTATTGGTATGGCACCATATGAGGCATTATATGGAAGACCGTGTAACTCTCCGACATGTTGGTTGGAAACTGGAGAAAAGCTGATACTTGGGCCAGAGATGATTCGACAGACTTCGAATTGTATAGAGATCATTCGGCAACGAATGAAGGCAGCCCAAGATCGTCAGAAAAGTTATGCAGATAATCGTCGAAAGGATTTGGAATTCGACGTGGGTGATATGGTTTTTGTGAAGATTTCTCCATTGAAGAATGTTATTAGATTCGGAAAGAAAGGAAAGTTGACTCCGAGATTTATTGGACCATTCCCGATTATCGAGCATATTGGAAAGCTCGCTTATAGATTGGAGTTACCGGAAAAGATGGCGGGTGTGCACAATGTTTTTCATGTATCGTATCTACGGAAGTATGTGCACGACCCAACTACAGTGGTTTCTGCTGATAGCTGTGAAGACTTAGAGGTTGATCCAGTGGTTACAAGACCTCGTAAGCCGCTTCGTATTGTTGAAACCGATACGAAACAGCTTAGGAGGAAGA
Source organism: Allium cepa (assembly GCA_030765085.1). Lineage (NCBI taxonomy): Eukaryota > Viridiplantae > Streptophyta > Magnoliopsida > Asparagales > Amaryllidaceae > Allium > Allium cepa. The sequence goes on from CM060943.1 coordinate 12,153,798, forward strand.
CGATTACGTTGCTCAAGGTACAATGGAGTGATGATGTTAACGACTGTACATGGGAGGAGGAAGAGAGGATGAAGGCAGCTCATCCCGGACTCTTCGAGGTATGGCCCTAAAGTGTCGTGACATCTCATGAACTTGTAGCTTGTTCTAAGTCTTAGAATTCTCAATGCTAGGATAGAATTGGATGCATGGTTTGTTGATTGCTATGGATGGTAGGCATGCGGAATAGTTTTGATTGCTGTTGTTTGCTTGGAATTTCGGGGGCGAAATTCCTAAGGGGGAGAGAATGTAACGACCCGTATTTTACGTGTCGATAGATCGTAGAATTTGCAGGTCGTTAGTGTTGTTTGTGATGTCTCTAGCTCGAGTCGTTTAGAAGTTAACCCGAGTGAAGTGATGAGTCGTCACCGACTCATAGGTGTAGCCGAGTTAAGGCTTGAGTCGTAACCGACTCATAGGTTAGGTTGTGTTCGAGTTAGCAAGGATTTGAGTCATAGACGACTCATAGGGGCCGACTCAAGGAGTTTAGGCGACTTAAGGATATGACCGACTCATAGAGGGTCGACTCATAGGCTTGGACGACCTATAGTTTTGACTGACTTAGGATAGTGAACGACCTAAGAGATGGCCGACTTAAGGGGATAGCGACTTAAGGAGTTGACCGGTCTAATAGTTAGTGAGTTAGTGGGTTGGACCGACTCATAGTGTGAACGACTCATAGGTAGTTGGCGGCTTAGGGGTAGGAACGACTCATAGTAGCTAACGACTTAGGACTTAGCCGTGAGTCGTGAGTCGTCTCCTATGGTAAGTGGTGAGTCGTTAAGCGGTTAGCGAGTTGGGGGGTCGGCCTTGAGTTATGTCGCGTGAGCGACTTAGGGTGATGAGTCGTTTGACTCGGGGTAGATGTTGAGTCGTTAGGGACGACTCATGGAATGAGTCGTGTAGGTTGTTCAGACGCATCTAGGTTAAGTCGTTGAGTCGTTGGGCTGTGTTAGTGTTGAATCGTGAGTCGCGTCATTTACTAACCCGAGTATATAGCTAGGTCGTGAGACCCAGTGTGTGTTGAGTCGGTGAGTGGCCTGAGTCGTAAGTCGATAGGTAGCTTGTGGATGAGTCGGTGAGGCCATAGGTCGTGAGTCGGCAGTGTGGTTGAGTCGGCTAGGTGTTTTGGGCAGGCAGTGAGTTAAGTCATAGTGAGTCGGCTGTGTTGAGTCGGCATGGGATGAGTCGGGGACGACTCAGGAGTTGGGTCGGCGACGACTTATAAGCGACGACTCATGGAGGTTCCAGCCTATAAATAGAGGGGTTCGGCTCACTTTTTGGCACCGGTTTTTGAAGCGACGAAGTGCTGCCATTTTGGAAACTCGACTACAGTATTTTCTTCACTTCTTTCTCTACTTCCATCAAGTGCTAACATCCATTGAAGATCGAAGAACAAGATCAAAGATCGAAGATCCAAAGTTGAAGATTTTCATCCGAAGAAGCTAGATTTCACCGTTTCAAGTGAAATTTCTCCGGATCAAGCTCAAGTCCTTGCTGTCCAGATCTGAAGTTGATTGATTTTAGGTTGTTTTGGTGATTTGGTGAGTGGTAGTTATCTCTCACGCGGATCCAAAGGAGTATATTGGATTGGTGGCTTGTTTGAGTGTTAAAGTTAGAGTTTTCATGCATATTTCTTAGATCCAAGACTAGATCCATTGTTTTTGAAGATGTTTACTTATGCAAGTTAGTTTAACAAGTGTTAGAGACAAAACCCATGTTTTAGATTTGATAGATCTATGCTAAAAACCATGATTTCACATATGTCGGACTTTTGCTCATTTATTTACGAAATTGCCATTATAGTTGATATTGCTTATTAGATCTTGTTTGAATGCTTGAATGTTTGGATGTATGATTGATTTGATTGTTTCAAGTTAGCTTGTAGTTGACTTGGGACAAGATGATTGAAGATGATTCAAAAGCTACGGAAGAAGGCTCTTGAATGGTGAAAGCTGCTTAAGGCATATGTAGCGGAAGTTGAAGCTCATACGTATGGATTGGATGATGTTGAGATGGAACTTTGCCATGATGCGATGAGGCAAACCATGTTGTTGAGTTGAGACTTTGCTTTGATGCGATGAAGCGAAGTATGATGTGAGTCTTGGCTTAATCCAGGCAGGGATCGTTCCAAGCATGTTGATAACTTGAAGGGTAGTTCAAGTTGGTTGATAATGGATTGTTCAAGAGGTAGCTTGAGCTTGTATGAGGATAGTCGTCGAGAAGGATGGCTAGGAGGCTTGGATCTCATCGTTGTTGAAGATTCTAACATACTCAAAAGCAAGAGTACATGGGGCGCCCATAACAACTACAGGTAGGTAGTTGGGACACCCAAAAGACTACAGGTAGGTAGTCGAGTAATCTGGGCAAAGTAGATAAGTCCTAGGCACAAGGCAGTGTGCGGAGTTATAGTTAGAACCGGGGTTACCATTAGCCCTTGACAGGTGGTCATTCAACTAACGGTGAAATCAAGGCAATGATAACAGTGATAGCCAGAGTCATGGATGTTTGGTTGTATTATCATTCGGCTTCAAGAGCGGTGTTTTCTGGGTGCTTATCTGATCTTGGTTTAGGCCTTGGGGGTTTGTATTTGGAAAACATCGTCCTTGACTCGAGTGATTATTGCTTTACTTTAATTATATGCTATGTTATGCTTGCTTCTCCTTAGTGTGTGTCTGGGGGCTATCACTGTAAGAAGAGGTGGAGTGGGATGGTTTGGTTCCTATTCCTTTTATCCCTTATGCTCTTTTGGTATGTTTGATAGTTGATTTACTGCTCACTAAGACTTTGTCTGACTCAAGGTTTTATGTCTCCTCTTATTACCTTGGGCTGTTCATCCATGATGGGATGGGCAGACTAGGTAGCAGGTGGCAGGTGCTGTGCTTAGAGTTCTCCGCTGATGATGACGAAGACGAGCAGGAGGCTATGCATATTAGTTTTCTTACTATATGTACTGGGTATCCGCTGCTGTATTTGGTTGAGTGATTTGTAGTGAGGCTTTCATGTATGGATTTGTGTGGATGATTGTATAAAACTGCTATGTTGCTTATATGATGATGTTATGTTCTATGGAGCTTCACTATATTATATTTCTCTATTGTATTTTATCCATGCGCTGTGAGATATACGATAGATTCTGCGATGTTTAATTTACTCCTGACTATCGTCCATGGCTGCCTGGCACACCTTTCAGCGCATTATTTCCTTGTTTTGGTGCGGGAGTCATGGGCGGTCGTCACACACCCAAACACTATGAAAACTAAACTCTTCAGATCTGGACGGCGGAGATCCAAACTTGATCCGGCAATATCTCGCTTCAATCGATGAAATCTAGCTCGAACGGATGAAGATCTTCAACTTTGGCACTTGAATCTTCAATCTAAATCTTCGATCTTGGATGGATGTTAGATCTAGATTGGAATGGAGAAAAGAAGATGAAGAAATGTTGTAGTCGAGTCTTCAAAATGGCAGCACTTTGTTGCTTCAAAAACAGGTGCCAAAAAGTGAGCCAAACCCCTCTATTTATAGGCTGAATTCTCCTTAGGTCGCCCAGAATTAGGTCGTCGCCGACCTAAAACACACGGCCGACCTATACAATCCCGAGCCAACGACCTAACTCCTAGCCGACTCAACTCCAGGGTTACTCGAGATAACACACGGCCGACCTAAAACACTGCCGACCTAAAGACTCTAGCGACTTAACTAGATCCGACCTAACTCCTATGCGACCTAACAAACCAGGCCGACTCAATGACCTAAGCCCCCAACGACTCATCGTGCTTGCCGACCTATCCCCCTAGCGACCTAACGCTAAACCTTAGGTCGTTGAACGACCTAACTCTAAGTCGTTCACACGGCTCAGCGACCTAACCACATAACAACCACTAGGTTGTCTCTACTAGGTCGGCCACCTTCCTTAGGTCGCTCACGACCTTATCCCAACATAAAACCCTCTAGGTCGCTAACTACCTTAGCTCGGCCATATCCTTAGGTCGGTTCACATCTACAGGTCAGTTCAACATGCTTGAGCCGCTACTTCTATAGGTCGCTCGACCCGACCTATCTACCTTAGGTCGCTCTACCGACCTATCTACCTTAGGTCGCCCCACACTAAACTCAGCCACTTCCTAAGGTCGTCTACGACTTACTATAGGTCGGTCACCATCACTAAGTCGCCTAACTTTTAGGCCGTTACTTCTATAACTCGGCTAAGCCTACTAACTCGGCAACACCTATAGGTCGGTCCTCTATGAGTCGGTCACGACTCATCACTTGCACTCGGGTTAACTTCTAAACGGCTCAAGCTAGAGACAACACAAACAACACTAACGACCTGCAAATTCTACGATTTATCAACACGTAAAATACGGGTCGTTACAGCTGCTTGTGGCATATGAAGCGGATGTTGAAGCTCATATGGATAGATAGATTTGATCATGATGATTGAGATGGGACTGTCCTATGATATGATGAGGCAAAGCATGATGTTGAGATGGGACTTTGCTATGATGCGATGGAGCAAAGCATGATGTGAGAAAGCCTTGGTTTAATCCAGACGGGATCATCCCAAGCATGTTGATAACTCGATGATGTGGTTTGTGTTTGTGGATAATGGTTAGCTTAAGAGGCGCTTGAGCTAGTATGGAAATAGTCGTCGAGGAGGATGACTAGGAGGCTGAGATCTCATAGTTATTGAAGGTTCTAGCATGCTCAAAGCAATAGTACGTTGGGACGGGCTGTGACGACGTTCCAAGCACGGGCTGCGACGACGTGCTAGTACTCTGGGCAGATTCGATAGTCCTATGCACAGGCTGCGATGACGTGCGGAGTTATGTCTAGAACCGGGGTTACCATTAGCCCTTGACGGACGGCTGAAAGAATGTGCCGGTCATTCAATTAACGGTGGTATTAAGGCAATGATAACAGTGATAGCCAGAGTCATGGATGTTCGGATGTTTGGTTGTATTGTCGCTTGGGTCAAGAGCGATGTTTTCAGGGTGCTTATCTGATCTTGGTTTAGGCCTTAGGGGTTTGTATTTGGAAAACACCGACCTTGACTCGAGTGATAATTACTTTTCTTTGAATGTCTGAGTTGCTATGTTTGCTTCTGCTTAGTATGTCTGGGGGCTATCACTGTTGAAAGAGGTGGAGTGGGATAGATGGGTTCCTTTTCCTTTTACCCTTTATGCTCTTTTGGTATGTTTGATAGTTGATTTACTGCTCACTAAGACTTTTGTCTGACTCAAGGTTTTATGTTTAACTCTTATTACATTGGGCTGTTCATCCACGTTGGGATGGGCAGACTAGGTAGCAGGTGACAGGTGCTGTTCTTAGTGGTCAACGCTGTTGATGACGAAGACGAGCTAGAGGCTTTTGCATATTATTTTCTTACTATATGTACTGGGTGTTCCGCTGTTTGTATATTCTCTGAGTGATATGTAGTGAGGCTTGATGTATTAACTCTGTTGATTGCTGTATCAAACTATTATGAGTTTATATGATGAGATTCTGTTCTATGGAGCTTCACTATGTATATTTTCTATTGTATTTTGTCCATGCGCTGTGAGTAATACGATAGAGTTTATTGTTTTACCTTACCCTGATAATCGTCCATGGCGGCCTGGCACACTTTTCAGCGCACTATTTCCATGTTTAATGTAGGAGTCATGGGCGGTCGTCACATTTGGTATCAGAGCGAGGTTAATCGATTTTAGCCAACGCTCGCTGACGTAACTACGTATGAGAGACGTAATTGTATATAGATGGATGATTACTATGTATAATATAGTAGCTTAGATGGATTTGAGCTCCTTATGTAGTTGTTTCTCAAGGTATTCTAATCATTCTTTTTATAGATATAAAGGATGAGTCGAAGGGAGAGACAAGCTGCAAGGGAAAGCCGTGCTACTGAAGAGGTTGCTGATGCTGATTATGCTGCTATGTTTGAGGCCACGATGACTTCGATCATGAGAAGGATGCCAGTTCCGGGGTCATCAGTAGATGTTGGAGTTCAAGTTCGAGCCCCAAGACCAGTGGATTTTGCAAAGTTGTGTAAGGACTTTACTGCTCTTGGAGGGAAGATTTTCTTGGGAACAGAATCAACCATTGAAGTTCAAAGATGGATTGATGCTTGTAGAAGGATCTTTGGTGATTTGGGAATTGAGGATGCAACTAAGAGGAAGCTTGCATCAAGATAGCTTCAAGGGAGAGCTTCTGATTGGTGGAACTCTATCACCATTGATACCCCAGAGGAAGAGATTACTTGGGAGCAATTCCAAGCTAGATTTGAAGCTAAGTTCATTTCTACAGCTCAGAAATCTATTCTGTTTAAGAAGTTTGTGGAGCTCAAGCAAGGTGGAAGAACAGTTCTTGAGTATGTTTCTGAGTTTGAAGCTTTGTCCAAGTATGCTCGGTCGTATATTGAATCCCCTTATCAGAAGAATGAGAAGTTTGTGACAGGCTTGGACACTTATCTTGGGAGACAGTTGGTGGATCATCTGGACGATCCATTTGAGAAGCTTGTGGAGAAAGCTCTCAGGCATGAGAATCTGTTTCCTAAGGAAGGATCTGTTGTTGCTGTGACCAAGGAGCAAAGTGGAAACAAGAAGAGGAGGCAGCAGCAGCTGAAGGGTAGGGATGGCCAAAAGAAGCCGAAGGGCGAAGTGACTTGATACAACTGTCAGCAGAAGGGTCATCACTTCAGGGATTGCAAGAAACCGAGAGTGCCGACGAAGTGTCACAACTGTGACAAACCAGGGCATTTCAGGAGGAATTGTCCGGGACCGAGGAAGGATAAGCAGATGGTGCAAGCTTTTGCTATGGGGGCTGTTCCATCGTCTTCGAAAGCTCCTACTGCTGAAGAGAAAGGAAAGAGTGTGGTGGTTCAAGGTACTCTTTCCATTTGTGGTGTTCCAGTTAGAGTGTTGTTTGATACTAGAGCGTCGCATTCTTTTGTTTGTAGTGAACTTGTAGGCGGTTGGGTTTGGAACCAGATATTGTTGAGAGACCATTGGTGGTGACTAATCCAGTTGGGGGTTCGTCTTGTTTGTGTATGATATGCCGTGGTCTAGTTGTGTCGAGTCATGATTGCTCTTTTGTTTGTGATTGCTTTGTTTTGAACTTTGCGGGGTTCAGAATTATTTTGGGTATGGACTGGCTTAGGAAGTATGCGGCAAGGATTGATTGTGAGAGGCTTGAGGTGACAGTCGAGAATGTGGAGAGGCGAAAGGTTGTGATACGATGTAAGCATGAGGAAGGCGTCTTCATGAGCTTCATGTATTCGCTGGTTGTTCCACGGGATGGACTGTCGTCGGTGCCTATTATGAATGGATTTGAGGATGTCTTTGACGAGGTCAAAGGATTACCGCCGCATAGGGAGATCGAGTTTCGTATCGATCTAGTTGAGGGAGCCAGACCTGTTGTGATGCCTCTTAGGCGGATGGCGCCTAGGGAGCAGCAAGAGTTGAAGGTGCAAGTTGAAGACCTTTTTAAGAAAGGATTCATTCGGCGTAGTGTATCCGAATGGGGTGCACCAGTTTTGTTTGCAACCAAAGCGGATGGATCGTTGAGGTTGTGTGTGGATTATCGTGAGCTGAATGAAATTACTAAGAAGAACAAGTATCCGTTGCCGAGAATAGATGACTTATTGATCAGCTTCACGAAGCTAAGGTGTTTTCTCAAATAGATTTGGCAACGGGATTTCACCAGTTGAGAGTGGCAAAGGATAGAGTTCCGAAGACTGCTTTCAGGACACCATCTGGTTTGTATGAGTGGCTGGTAATGCCGTTTGGATTGACCAATGAACCAGCATATTTTTGGATCTTATGAATAGAGTGTTCAGGGATCAGTTGAACAAGTTTGTACTTGTGTTCGTGGATGATATTTTGATTTATTCCAGAACTGAAGAGGAACACAAGACACACTTGCGGATTATTTTGGAAATCTTGCGGAAACATCAGCTGAAGGCTAAGTTTTCGAAGTGTCACTTGTGGAAGAGTGAAGTGAGATTCTTAGGCCATGTTATCTCTGGAAATGGAATAGCGGTTGATCCCGCTAAGGTGGCAGCGATCCAGGATTGGGTTAGACCTAAGAATGCATCTGATGTGAGAAGTTTTCTTGGATTAGCAGGATACTATCGTCGGTTTACCAAAGACTTTTCCAAGATAGCTGCACCATTAACAGGATTGACGAAAAAGAACCAAGTGTTCAGATGGGATGATAAGTGTGAGCAGGCTTTCGGAATCCTGAAAGAGCGACTGACAAGTGCTCCTGTTTTGACTATTCCAAGTGGAAATGGTAAGATGGTGGTTTGCACCGATGCATGTGGTATTGGACTTGGAGCAGTGCTAATGCAGAAGGATAAAGTTATTGCGTATGCAAGCCGACAACTGAAGCCACATGAAAGGAATTATCCGACTCATGATTTGGAGTTAGCGGCGATCGTATTTGCTTTGAAGATGTGGAGACATTACCTATTGGGAGTTCGATTCGAGTTCTTTACGGATCATAAGTCTTTGAAGTATCTTTTCTCCCAAAAGGATTTGAATCTTCGACAGCAACGGTGGCTAGATTTTTTAGCATCATATGATTTTGGTATAGCCTATACTCCGGGAAAAGGTAACGCAGTGGCAGATGCATTAAGCCGAAGACATGCAGGATTGGGAGCCATGTTTTTGAAATGGAAGAATCTTGAGTATTTGGCTGGATTTGACTTCAGGCCTAGATGTGAATTGGAACCTGAGATGTTGGCAAACTTATCGATAAGACCTACTCTTGTGGAAAGAATTGGCGAGAGCCAAAAGCGAGACGATAAGCTTGTCAAGATTATCCGTGATTTGAAATCTTGATTGGACCCAGAAAAGGATAAAGGATTCGAGGTCGATCGAGAGGGTTGGCTTCGGAAGCAAGGATAACTAGTTGTTCCCGATATAGATGAATTGAGAGATGAAGTTCTGAAGGAAAGTCATCACTCGAAATTGACAATTCATCCAGGTGGAAATTGTTTGCACAAAAAATGGACAAACACCTCCAAGTCGTATTATTTAGTTGATTATATGTGATTTTCAATAATTTTAGATGAGTATGTGGGTATGAAAGAAGTAGGAGCTGAAATGTAAAAGACACACAGATTTATAGTGGTTCGGCCAGAATATGCCTACGTCCACTTTATATGTTATTATCTTCTTTCTTTCAGATTACAAGTACAATGCTTCGTATACAAGTATATGAAAGTAGTTTGAAAGTTCCTTCCTTGCTTGAGCTCTCAAACTTGTCTGCCATTGTTGTACCCCTGCCCCTCTATTTATAGAATGAGGTAGGGGGCAGGGGTCTTGGAAGTATATAACTGCTGGTGGGCCCGGGCTGAAGCAATCTGGACTGGTAATCATCTGGTTCGGCGGAGGTCATTCGGCAAGGGGCTTGGTCCGGTGGTAGGCGTGGTCCGGCAATGAGTGTGGACCGGTGGTTGTTTGGTCCGGTCGTGAGGACGTTATGTAGGTGGTTCGGCAGTAAGGTTGGTCCGGTGGCGATTGTTAGTAGTTGGTTCGGTTGTAACGAGTTGTGGGCTTTGGTCCGGCAATGGTCTCGTCCGGTAGTTTGGTGGTATAAAGGAGCCGAATGTGGTGGAGCCGGATGTGTTGGAGCCGGATGAGGTGGAGCCGAATGTGTTGGAGCCGGATGAGGTGGAGCCGAATGAGCCTCTCCATGGAGAATATTGGATGGACTTCTAGGTTAGTATTGAACTTCTTGGCTGTTGAGCGAAGTGGAGGTTGCTTGCGAACCCGAGTGAAACTGCTGCTTCTTGGTCTTGAGATCTTCTGGGTGAAAATTCGCCCAACATTTGCCCCCCAAAGTGGGGCACGTGCTTGCATGTGTCGCGCTTTGTTTTCCCTATGGTAGGAAGATTGGCTTTGTAACGCCGGTGATTGGATGTTCGTATTCTGTTAATGTCCTGCAAAGGAATTTACAGTTTTAGTGTGATTTCAAATAACGATCGTTCATGATCGGAATATTAGAGATGAAGTGAACTGTATCGTTTGGGACGACAGAGTGAGCCCCGAGGGGGCTTAGCATCATTGATGCCCGGTTTATTTATGTCAGAGTGGATCCTTGGATCGTTTGTCGAGATGGTTTATCGCCAGCTCAGAGCATGCCTAGGAATCGTTCGCGACCCCGTACATGTGTAAGCAGCTTAGCCATTTCATAATTATCAGAGTCAAATATCCGTTTCACCTATGAGCCTAAAAATGCGTGTCAAAGTGTAAATTCCCATGACGGTAGGGTTAATAACCATTCAGAGCGTGCCTGTGGACCATACGAGGTCGCGTACACGTGTAAACGATTTAATTCACATCGGTGAGGATTTTACGACTTATTCATCGTTATCATAATCTTATTTTATTAGTTAGTTCTGGAGTTCGGTACTTATCTGAGGGAGGCGCTTTGCACGCCACTAGTTCCCGTTCTTGGTCGGTAGAGAGAGAGTTTCATTCGGTTTTTGGTTGGTCCGGCTATTCTCATTCGGCTTCTGGTGGTCCGGTATCATTGGTCCGGTGGGACGAATCGTTTTGTCCGGTGGTTCTGAGTTCGCCTATATATAGAGGCCGTACCCCCCTTGTTTTTCTTTACCGAACCAACAAGCGCCGAATCAATTCATTGCCGAACCAAGCGTTTTCCAAACTTATACCGAACCAGGTATATACTTATTGCCGAATATCCTCGTATGTCTTCGTTTCACCGAATGGGACTGCGGCCTTGGGTCCGAATGTCTTGTGTACCGAATGCACTCGATATAGTACCACCGAATGGACATAATGACCGAATGGGATGGAAACCGAATGAACTTGGAAACCGAATGAACTTGGAAACCGAATGAACTTGTGAACATGAAGACTTTAGTTTGCGAATGAAATCCCACACTCGCACGCACTTGTTTGTTTACTTTTCTACGTTCCTTGTTCTAATATTAAGTTTTTCTTGTGCTGCAGAAAATGTCTCGCAAAGCGGAAACACGATCGGACAGAAAGAAGTCTAGAGGCACAGGAGAGCCTTCTTCTTCCTTGCCCCCAGTCCAACCAGGATCCGGGCAACATCGGCCTATTCCGAGGTCTTTAGTGGATGGATACGGTCCACAGGAACTTTTGATCTCCCCCCCTGATTGCTTTCCCAGCTCCCTAAAGGAGGAGCAACTTGACGTTATATCCCGTTCCATTGGGATAGACAGGGCTCTTATGCTGTTGCCGGGAGAGGGGGTCATGCCATATGATCCCCCTGAGGGATATTTTGCTTTCAGTCGATACCATTGTATGTGCGGGGCTATTCCTCCAGTCAACACCTGGATACTAAGCTTTGTCACTTATCTGAAAGTGGCTCCATTCCAGCTCCAGCCCAATTCTTACGCCATTTTGGTATGCTTGTATGCTATTTTCCAAAAGAGGTACGGGCGTGCTCCTTCCAATCGAGAAATACGATATCTGTACAATCTGAGGGGATATAGGAAGGGGTCCCCATACATTAGCTTGGAGTCATCTGTTTCCTTCAAGCCGGTCTTGGATTTATACTCGAAGTATAGCATGTTCAAGAAGGAATGGTTTTTTGTCAGAGATGATTCCGTCTCCATTCGCCGATTCACCTCCGGATGTAAGTCAAAATTCTACTCATAATTATTGTCTTGGCTGCAATTCTCTTTCTTAAGCGCTTTTATTTCTTGCTAGCGACAGGTAGTTTTGCGGTCGTGGAAGACGTTCGCTTAGTTCAGATGGCAGCTGAAATTGAAGCTATTTCTGGCAGAGACAGATCGGCTGCTTATTTGATTAGGAACGCCAGGCTTTTGATGTACAATTTGATTCTCCCAAATCAGTCCGTAGTCAAACAGAGAGACACGGCAGAAGAGAAGGCTGTCCAGCCTAAAGGAGGGGTGACAGCGAAGGGTGGCAAGAGGAAGTCCTTTGCTCAACGTCCCGTCGTAGGAGGCAAGAAACTTAAGGAGTCCGATGGCCCTTCTCCTAGTACTTGCCCGATTATTCCAGAGGAGGAAGGTGTAGAAGAGGAGGAAGGTGTAGAAGAGGAGGAAGGAGGTGAAGTTGGAGAAGGGTCAGAGGATGGAGGAGATGGCGACGGGCAGGGAGGTAGTGGCGTGGTTGCCTTAACCTCTGAGCAAGACCTTGCACTGGATGAGGCTCTCCGTCAGGCCTTCGGGGATTCGGAGGGAGAGTCGGAAACGGAGAAGGCAAAGGAAACCGGCAAAGCTGTAGCTGGCGTTGACCCGTCTTCTAAGGGTTCCTCAGCTAGGGTGACTCCGGTGATGCAAGGTGAACTTTTGTCTTCTGCCGATTCCATTTTCGATAGGGACTTAGAAATTTTTTACGGTTCACTCCCGTCCTGGAATGAGATCCAGGACTTATTGCAGTATCCCACACCTCCACCGGGTTTGTATAATAGACGTGTCTTCTTCCCTTTTTTTTTTAACTTAACACATTTCTTGAATTGTGGATTATTGTATGTTCGTAACACTTATTCTTCATTCCAGGGGCAGGCCAGGTGGTTAACCCGTCACATGTTCGACACTGCCTTGAACACTTCAAGTCGAGGAGAGCTTCTGTGAAGTCCTCTACCGGCCGCACTGGGGATGTAGTCTGTTATCGCCCTCTTCTTGGGGTCATTGAAGAGGGCATTCGAAAAAAGAAGCGGAGCCGTTCCTTATTTGAGTCTTCCCCTGCTTCGCAGCTTCCTACTCAGCCTCCTCCTACTCAGCCTCCTCGTGATACTATGGAGGAGAGCACGGAATCTGGTCCCCCTCCTCCTCCTTTCAAGAGTCCTACTATTATTCGTATAAGGCGTCCTGATGTGCCTCCCCCCGTGCCTCGTGACCCTTTTGCCGGCCATCCTGATTTAGATCCAAGCTCTCAGGACATTTCATTTGATGAGGCCACTGGCGAGCACCTCCTTCCCCGCAACCCTATGGTAAGAGTGCTGGACGAGGCCTAGTCTTTAGATCTTGATTTACTTACTACACGGGTAGTCACCATGGGGGATGAGGCCAAGGCTAATATCTATCGGGTGGCCGCAGAGACCAAGAAGTTAATGGAGCATCACGCTAAGTTGGTCAAGGCCGGGGAAGAGATCGGGAGTGCTAACATTCGGTTGAGGTTAAAGGTTGCCGACCAGGCCAAGCAGCTTGCTGACCAAGCCATCCAGATTTCCCAGCATGAGGAAGCCTCCAGGCGGCTGAAAGAGACCATGGAGAAGGCCAGTAGGGCGGAATTACGGAAGATGGAGGTCGCCTGCAGGGAACGGATTAACATGGCTATTACAACGGTGGATGAGGTTCGAAATGCAGATCTCGAGCGGGTAGAGGAGTTGTCTGGGAGGCTCGAGGCTGCGGAGATGGCTCAGGCCGAGTTGAAGGAGGAGATGAGGAGGTCCCTCAAGTTGAAGGAGGAGGAAATGAGGAGGTCGCTCCAGGCTGACTGCTTAAGGTACCAATCAGAGAGGGACGTCGCCGTTGCCAAGTTGCAAGCTTCTGAGGCCCGGATGAGGGAGTTTGAGGAGAATGAGGGGATGATGGACGAGATGCTGCAGGACCTGCACTTCCACACTTGGAAGGAGGGCGGCTTATCTTGGATGGATGACTACCCTCGGGTCATAGCCAAGATATATCTCCAGGCTCTAGAGGAGGCCAGGATTAACGCGGGCAAAGAAGGCGGAGAGGCTTTCAGTCTGGATGCGGTCACTGCTCAGTTCTCGAAGGAGGAACAAGCGGCGGTGAAGGAGGGGATGCGGCTGCTGGCTGCAGAGGAAGCGGGCGTGCAGTTGGATGACGAGGATCAAGCGGCGGATGCTGGTGAGTTATTCTTTTCCCTTTCATTTTTCTCTGTGTTTCCATAACTTGATCGTTCGTTTAATGAATTCCTCTTCTGATCTGGACAGGCGGGACTTCTGATCCACATGCTGGGGGCCCTGATCCTGCGGCTAAGTAGACTGGGGGAGTTGATGATGGAGTGTGGATGCAGCTGCCATTTTTTTTGTTTCTTTTTATCACTGTTTACATTAGTCGTTTGATATGCGACTGTAATAAAATTATTTGCAAAGAATAACTTCGTGTGATTTCATGATATAAGCTGATTTTGTTATGTTTGAACGTTGTCGTCATCCTGATGTGCTGCGTGAGAAATATAACTATGTATATGCCTGTGATTCTAGTTGTGTTTGATGCTAAGTTTTTGCTAGAAATATAATTTCATGCGTTGCAATGTTATTGTACGAACAAGCTATAGTTACGTATTTATGTATAAGAAAAGAGAGTACCGCCCTTCATGTTTTATTCGCAGGCGGTAGCTTTGAGTGTCATGTGTAACTGTTCACGGATACAGCTGAGTACCCCGCCACCCAGTACGCAGGCTTAGATTCTCATGAGTGAATGCTTCTTATTTGGCTTCCTGTACTTTAGAGTTTGTTATACAGGGCAGGAGAATATTAAATGAAATGGAAATGTAGTAAAAGTAAAACTTCCAGTCACGGAAGGCCGTCGATGTGCTTAAGTTCGTGGCAAACGGGTTTTGTAGTCACTTTCCCTAGCTGTGGGTCTTGGAGACATTTGTCACCCATCTTACGCCTCCGCGGGGAGTTTTCTTTTTTACCACAGCCGCACTTAAGACACATCGGAGCCGAGATCGCGCACGGTAACTACCCGAACCATTATGGTCCGTAATCGTGGGTATTATTCGATTTACCGTGGCCGGCTAGCGTGGGTGCCGTTGGCCGTGAACTACCCCTGGCTGGCCACACCTTATGTTGGGGCTTAAAGTAGGTTCACAGTTACCGGCGAGCCGAACGCCGTAATGAGCTGCCATCGGCTATAGTCGGCCTTTATGATGACTTATAATCGGCTCATTACAGTTGGATTTGAGGGCAGGCGCGCAATGAGTTAACCCGCAGCAGAGGGATGCTGGAGCAAAAGTGTCTCATTGGCGAGTGCATAGAATCGTAGCGTACCTGTTAGGCCTAGTCCAGATGAGGCCGTGGTGCGTCTTGAGCGGAGATGCCATAGGATTTTGTTCAACAGAAAGGGATAAAACTTAACAAGCAGCCAAGACATAAAGGAACAAGTTAAAAAGAGGCAAGATTTTTTAAAGTGGTTCGGCACGAAAATGCCTACGTCCACTGATTCTCTTTGTTAATTCACTTCATATGGGCAGTACAAGTTAAGAAAAGTATCGACGGAGGTGTCGGATGTTCCATGCCCTCTGGAACACCTCTCCGTCCACTGTTGACAAAATGTAAGCTCCGTTGTGGAGATCTTTGTGAATTACATATGGTCCGTCCCAGATGGGGTCCAGTGCCCCGGGGCGCGGAAAGATTCGCCTGAGGACAAGATCTCCTTCTTGTAAGCTGCGATGTTTGACTTTGGAATTGTATAGTGCTGCCACTTTTTGCTTGTGAGCTGCTGCTTTGAGTGCTGCATCGTTCCTCCTTTCCTCAATCAGATCCAAAGACATGAGGAGGAGTTCTTCGTTTTCTTCTGGGTTGTAGTGGATCCTTCGGTGGGAAGGCACAATAGTCTCAACTGGGAGCATTGCCTCCGATCCATATGCCAAAGAGAAGGGAGTATGTCCCGTTGATGTTCTGAAAGAGGTGCGGTATGCCCATAGTGCCGTAGGAAGCTCGTCCACCCAAGCGCCTTTTGACTTTTCAAGTTTCTTCTTGATTAGGGTTTTGAGAATTTTGTTGACAGCTTCAACTTGTCCGTTTGCCTGAGGGTAAGCTACTGATGAGAAGCTTTTATGAATTCCATGCTCTTGGCACCAGTCGGCAAATTCTTCGCTGTCAAATTGGAGTCCGTTGTCTGATACGATCTTGAGCGGGACTCCATACCTGCACAGAATGTTTTTGATCAAGAAGTTAATAACTTTTGCTGAAGATATTTTATTTAAAGGTTCCGCTTCCACCCATTTGGTGAAATAATCGACTGCCACTATAGCATATTTGGCTCCGCCTCGGCCCGTTGGCAGTTCACCAATTAAGTCAATTCCCCATACAGCAAAGGGCCAAGGGCTGGTCATTTGAGTAATTTCGTTTGTGGGCAGTCGAGGAATCTTGGCGAACTTCTGACATCTGTCGCATTTCTTAACGAAGTCTAGGGCATCTTTGTTTAGTGTGGGCCAGTAATATCCATATCGGAGTATCTTTCTTGCCAAAGTCTGCCCTCCAGTGTGATCTCCGCATCCTCCCTGATGGATGTTTGTTAATATCTCCTTGGCTTCCCTTCCGGCGACGCATCTTAATAAGGGGCTAGAGAAGCCACGCCGGTAGAGGATGCCTTCTTGTATTGTGTAGTGGGGAACTTTCCTCAAGATCTTCTTGGCGTCGTCACGCCTGTCGGGTAGTATGCCATCTTGCAGATATTTCCGGATAGGAGTCATCCAGGTTCCTTCTTCGATTGTAGTTATCAGATTCACTTGTTCGAAACTTGGGGCTAGCTGCCTTGAGATTGCTAGTGCTCCGGAAATGGTGCTATTCTTCATACTAGCTTGCTTTGCAAGTTCATCTGCCTCTTGGTTTTCTTCTCGAGGAACGTGTTTGATTAGATAGTGGTCCAATTGATCGAGCATCAGTTTAGTTTTCTTTAGATATGCTGTGAGTCGTTCTCCTCGAGTCTGGAATTCTCCTAGTACCTGGTTTACGATAAGCTGAGAATCACTATGAAGGCATAAGGAATTGATTCCAATTTCTAGGGCAAGTTCCAATCCCGCTATTACTGCCTCGTATTCAGCATCGTTGTTAGTGGCCGTGAACTCCAACCTTAATGCGTAGTATAACTTTCTCCCTCTGGGGGTGATGATCACAATACCTGCCCCCGAGCCTTGTTCGTTCGATGCTCCGTCTACAAAGAGGTTCCACTTGATGCTTTTTGCTACTTCGGATTGTTCCTTGCCTTCGTTGATAGTGAATTCGGCAATGAAATCAGCCATGGCTTGTCCTTTGATAGCGGTGCGAGGATGATAGGTGATATCATACTGACTTAGTTCGATGCACCATTTGAGGAGTCGCCCAGAAGTGTCAGGACGATGGAGCACTTGTCTTAGTGGTTGATCGGTTAGAACCCTGATGGAGTGAGACTGGAAGTAGTGTCGCAGTTTCCGTGACGCGATCAATAAACAATACGCTAACTTCTCGAGTTTAGGATATCTGGTCTCTGCCCCTGTAAATCTCTTACTTACAAAGTAAACTGGGCGTTGTGTGCGGTCTTCTTCCCTTACCAAGGCGGCGCTTAGAGCATGAGATGATACAGCGAGGTATAGGTATAACACTTCACCTTCATTTGGAGTTGAGAGTACTGGTGGTTTCTGAAGGTGTTCGATTAGGTTGAGGAAGGCTTTTAAGCATTCGTCGGTCCACTCGAACCTCCCTTTATCTTTCTTGAGAGCTTCGAAGAAAGGGACACACTTGTCAGTTGCCTTAGAGACGAATCTGCTTAGGGCGGCCACCTTTCCGTTTAGGCTCTGCATTTCTCTTCGAGTGGAAGGTATCCTTATTTCTTTTAAGGCCCGGATTTGTTCAGGGTTTGCTTCGATTCCTCTGGCGTGGACGATAAATCCTAAGAATTTTCCCGATGATACTCCGAAGGAACACTTTAGAGGATTCAGCTTCATTCCATATCGGCGTAGTACCTGAAACATCTCGTCCAGATGGCTTACATGGTCGTCGGCTTTCCTGGACTTTACCAACATGTCATCCACATACACCTCCATAGTTCGTCCTATTAGTTCTGCGAACATCTTGTTGACGAGGCGTTGATAGGTAGCTCCAGCATTTTTGAGTCCAAAAGGCATGACTTTGTAACAATATAATCCGCGGTCAGTGATGAAGCTAGTGTGGTCTTGATCGGGAGCGTGCATGGGAATCTGGTTATATCCGGAGTATGCATCCATAAAAGACAGGAGTTCGTGCCCGGCTGTGCTGTCTACAAGTTGGTCAATTCGGGGAAGTGGGAAGCAATCTTTCGGGCAAGCGTCATTCAGATTGGAGAAGTCAATACATGTTCGCCACTTTCCATTGGCCTTTTTTACTAGCACTGGGTTAGCAATCCATTCTGGGTAGATGGCTTCCCGTATGAAGCCATTAGCAAGTAGATTCTTTACTTCCTCATCAAGGGCTGCTGATCGCTCTGCTCCCATGCTCCTCTTTTTCTGCTTTACTGGTACCTTGGTGGGATCGATGTTCAACATGTGGCATGCAATGTCTGGGGAGATCCCTGTCATATCGGCATGTGTCCATGCAAATACATCTAAGTTGTGGCGGAGGAAGTCGATGAGTTGATCTTTCAATTCTGTTTTTAGCTGAGATCCGATTTTTAACAGTCTACTTGAATCGTGCTTATCTACAGATACGAATTCCATAGCCTCTGCAGGCTCGGCGGTAGCCTCCTCCTCTTTATCCCTGGGGTCTAGTTCGTTGAAGGGATCGCTTGTGTATCGAAGAGGAGGGGCTTTCTTTAGTTGCTATGCCTCCAAGCTTTTTATGCAGAGAGTAGTCTCTGCATCTTTTCCTTTATTCTTCCTGCGGTTGTTGCGAAGCTCAGTCACATAGCAGTCTCGGGCAGCATCTTGATCTCCTTCTACTTCCCCTACTCCGTTGTCCGTTGGAAATTTCATCTTCAGGCACCAGGGGGCTAAGACAATTTGGAAGTCAGACAAGGCTGGTCTTCCCAGGAAGGCATTGTAAGCCGAGTGGCTTTCTATTAGTACGAACGTTTGTTTTCGCACCACGGAGCGGGGATGACTTCCTATTTCGACGAAGAGGTCGAGTTGCCCGAGGGGCATTTTTGCATCTCCAGTGAAACCGTGCAGTGGTTTGTCGTAGAGAGACACATCCTTCATTGATAACTTCATTTTGTCGAAAGCGTGCTTGAATAGGATATTCACGGAGCTTCCCGTGTCTATTAGAATCCGAAAAACTTTAGCTGGACCGAACCAGGCAGAGATGACCATAGGATCCATATGTGGGTACTGCCTTCCTTCCAAATCGCGCCTACTGAATAGTATGTCATCGTTTTCTTTTCGTTTCGGGTGGTGTTCCTCTGTAATAGAGTTAACATAGCCTTCAGCATTTCTAAGTGACTTGCCGTACCTTTCCATCTCTGCCCAACTTCTGTCGGCGATGTGTGGTCCTCCTGAGATGGTAAGGACCACTATCTTCTCTTGATTAGAGCCACTGGTGTTGTGATTGTTGCGATTCCCTCTGCCTACTTCTGGGAGGGGTTGCTTTGAGTTCTCATTGGCAGGAGTTGGAGTCCTGTTCTGACTTTTCACATAGCGTTCCAGTCTTCTTCTTCTAATGTGCTCTTCGATCAAGTCCCGGAGATGGTGGCATTCATTGGTGTCATGTCCGTGGGATTCGTGGAAGCGACAGAACTTTCCGGACTTGAGTGCGTTATCTGATTCTTTCTTGTGCGGGGGGCGCTTGTATCCGAGTTCGCCCTTAGTGGCTAGGTAGATGTTTTCGATTGTTTCATTCAAAGGAGTGTAAGAGTCAAATCTCGGTCCCGGACGATATTGGCGCTTTTCGACCTTCCTGCCCCCGGCGTTGTCTCTAGATTCATTTCTTCGAGCGTCCTTAGCCGCCGTGGGAACCTTGACCTGAACTGGCTTACCTTGTTGCCCTGACTGCCTCTCCGTAGCAGCGTCTTCAAGCCTCATATACTTTCCAGCCTCATGGAAGAAATCAGGCAAGGTAGCTGGTTTTTCCTTAGTTAATCTTCTGGCAAACTTGGTGTCTGGATGTATACCACTACAGAGGGCCATTAGAGTGAGTTTTTCATCGGCATCTTGAACTGCTGCCGCTGCGGCGTTGAACCGTGTTAGATATTGTTGTAGTGTTTCTCCGGATTTCTGTTTGACATTGGATAGAGAATAAGCATCCTTGGGTTGTTCCACATGGATGCGGAACTGGCTGATAAACCTTTCTTTCAACATCTCCCATGAGCTGATGGATCCTTGGGGTAGATGGCAGAACCAGGAGGTAGCTAGATCTGCTAGGAACAGCGGAAAGCATTTACATAACACTCCTTCTGTTGCTCCACTCATGAGCATATGCTGGGTGTATCTCTATAAGTGTACGACGGGGTCGGAAGTTCCTTTGTAAGGTTCCATGGTTGGCATTTTCCATTCCCGGGGAGTGATGGCAGTTTCGATATTTCGGGTGAAGCGGCTGGTGACCCTAGCGCCTATTCCCCGGTCCCTTTGCTCCCGTTGGACACATTCTCTGAATAATCGTGCCATTCGTTCGTCAGAATTTGGAGCGGACAAAAATGAGCTTGGCTCTTCCCTGCGGGATCTATCTCGTCCAGATGACCGGTAGGGATGGTACAGTCTATCACTTCTAGCGTTATCCAGTGGTTGTCTCTGGCTGCTCGGATGCACGCTAGGACCAGCTACAGTTGCCCCCTGCCTTGATCTTCCCCTGTGGGGTTCTGTTTCGAGCATATCCATGGGGTCAACTTCGGGCTGGGTCCTAGCTCGGCTCCGTTCAGCGGGGTTTCTATGATTAGGTGGCATGACTGGCTCAGCTACATCCGACCCTCGTCTGGCACCTCCCCCACTGGGTTCGGTTCCAAGTGCTTCCTCGAGTCGGAGTTCGGGCTGAGTCCGGGCTCGGCCCCTATCATTGTTGTTCCTGTTGGTAGCTTCTTCGAAAAGGGAAGACCTTTGTTGCCTCCGAGATCCTCCAGATTGGGATTCACCCCATGATTCATTGTTGCGGTTGGACTCTTCAGCATCCCTTAAGCGTGACATGAGCTGGTCCACCAAAGCCTCTTGTTGGGATGTGAAGCGGTTAGTTACTTCAGCCACAACTCTATCCAGATCTGCCCTAGTGATTGGTTGTTCCGTTGCGGGACCGGTTGTATTTTCTTGATTTTCATCCGGTACTGCTGTTGAAGTGGGCTGATCTGCGATTGCTGGATCTGGAAGGCTGCTAGTTGCGATGTTCTTTCCTTTGTTAGCATCCCTTCTCTGTTTGGAAGGCATGATTTCTAAGCGACGAGCGATGTTGTTAGGAAGAAGGTAGAGTGGGAGAAGATGAAGCTTAAATTCAATTCTCAGTGAAAGCACCAAAAATGTTTGCACAAAAAATGGACAAACACCTCCAAGTCGTATTATTTAGTTGATTATATGTGATTTTCAATAATTTTAGATGAGTATGTGGGTATGAAAGAAGTAGGAGCTGAAATGTAAAAGACACACAGATTTATAGTGGTTCGGCCAGAATATGCCTACGTCCACTTTATATGTTATTATCTTCTTTCTTTCAGATTACAAGTACAATGCTTCGTATACAAGTATATGAAAGTAGTTTGAAAGTTCCTTCCTTGCTTGAGCTCTCAAACTTGTCTGCCATTGTTGTACCCCTGCCCCTCTATTTATAGAATGAGGTAGGGGGCAGGGGTCTTGGAAGTATATAACTGCTGGTGGGCCCGGGCTGAAGCGATCTGGACTGGTAATCATCTGGTTCGGCGGAGGTCATTCGGCAAGGGGCTTGGTCCGGTGGTAGGCGTGGTCCGGCAATGAGTGTGGACCGGTGGTTGTTTGGTCCGGTCGTGAGGACGTTATGTAGGTGGTTCGGCAATAAGGTTGGTCCGGTGGCGATTGTTAGTAGTTGGTTCGGTTGTAACGAGTTGTGGGCTTTGGTCCGGCAATGGTCTCGTCCGGTAGTTTGGTGGTATAAAGGAGCCGAATGTGGTGGAGCCGGATGTGTTGGAGCCGGATGAGGTGGAGCCGAATGTGTTGGAGCCGGATGAGGTGGAGCCGAATGAGCCTCTCCATGGAGAATATTGGATGGACTTCTAGGTTAGTATTGAACTTCTTGGCTGTTGAGCGAAGTGGAGGTTGCTTGCGAACCCGAGTGAAACTGCTGCTTCTTGGTCTTGAGATCTTCTGGGTGAAAATTCGCCCAACATTTGCCCCCCAAAGTGGGGCACGTGCTTGCATGTGTCGCGCTTTGTTTTCCCTATGGTAGGAAGATTGGCTTTGTAACGCCGGTGATTGGATGTTCGTATTCTGTTAATGTCCTTCATGTTTTATTCGCAGGCGGTAGCTTTGAGTGTCATGTGTAACTGTTCACGGATACAGCTGAGTACCCCCGCCACCCAGTACGCAGGCTTAGATTCTCATGAGTGAATGCTTCTTATTTGGCTTCCTGTACTTTAGAGTTTGTTATACAGGGCAGGAGAATATTAAATGAAATGGAAATGTAGTAAAAGTAAAACTTCCAGTCACGGAAGGCCGTCGATGTGCTTAAGTTCGTGGCAAACGGGTTTTGTAGTCACTTTCCCTAGCTGTGGGTCTTGGAGACATTTGTCACCCATCTTACGCCTCCGCGGGGAGTTTTCTTTTTTACCACAGCCGCACTTAAGACACATCGGAGCCGAGATCGCGCACGGTAACTACCCGAACCATTATGGTCCGTAGTCGTGGGTATTATTCGATTTACCGTGGCCGGCTAGCGTGGGTGCCGTTGGCCGTGAACTACCCCTGGCTGGCCACACCTTATGTTGGGGCTTAAAGTAGGTTCACAGTTACCGGCGAGCCGAACGCCGTAATGAGCTGCCATCGGCTATAGTCGGCCTTTATGATGACTTATAATCGGCTCATTACAGTTGGCTTTGAGGGCAGGCGCGCAATGAGTTAACCCGCAGCAGAGGGATGCTGGAGCAAAAGTGTCTCATTGGCGAGTGCATAGCTTAGGTGGTTAAGACATTGGTGCTTTCTCAGTGAAAGTACCGCCTGCGAATAAAACATGAAGGGCGGTACTTTCATATACTTGTATACGAAGCATTGTACTTGTAATCTGAAAGAAAGAAGATAATAACATATAAAGTGGACGTAGGCATATTCTGGCCGAACCACTATAAATCTGTGTGTCTTTTACATTTCAGCTCCTACTTCTTTCATACCCACATACTCATCTAAAATTATTGAAAATCACATATAATCAACTAAATAATACGACTTGGAGGTGTTTGTCCATTTTTTGTGCAAACAGAAATAAGATGTATCGGGATATGAAGAAAACCTATTATTGGGAAGGTATGAAGAAGGATGTTGGAAATTTCATTTCCAAATGTATGAACTGCCAGTTGGTAAAAGTCGAACAGAAGAAGCCAAGTGGATTGCTTCAACCGTTAGAAGTTCCTACATGGAAGTGGGAGCAAATATCGATGGATTTTATTGAAGGTCTACCTAGAACCAGAGCAGGAAATGAAGGGGTTTGGGTCATCATAGATCGTTTGACTAAGAGTGCAAGATTCATTCCTGTTCGATCAAATAGGACTGCATGGAAATTGGCTGAGTTGTATGTTAAGTGGATAGTTCGATTCCATGGAATTCCGAAGAGTATAGTGAGCGATCGAGACTCATTGTTCACTAGTGAATTTTGGAAAAGCTTCCAGGAAATTTTAGGAACTGAGTTGTGTTTGAGTACAGCTTATCACCCTCAAACAGATGGTCAGACCGAGAGAGTCAACCGAGTTTTGGAAGATCTCCTTAGAGCATGTGTTTTGGACTTCGGAGGGTCATGGGAGGATCATCTTCATTTGATGGAATTTGCGTATAATAACAGTTACCAGTCAAGTATTGGTGTGACGACCGCCCATGACTCCTGCACTAAATAAGGGAATAGTGCGCTGAAAGGCGTGCCAGGCCGCCATGGACGATCATCAGGGTAAGATAAAACAACATTCTCTATCGTATAACTCACAGCGCATGGACAAAATACAATAGAGAAATATACATATATAGTGAAGCTCTCAACAGAATATCATCATATAAGCACCATAGAAGTTTGATACAAACATCAAAACAGTCAATACATCAAACCCCCACTACATAGCACTCAGAATATATACAAACAGCGTAACACCCAGTACATATAGTAAGAAAACTAATATGCAAAGTCTCTTGCTCGTCTTCGTCATCAGCAGCGTCAATCATAAAGAACAGCACCTGTCACCTGCTACCTAGTCTGCCCATCCCAACATGGATGAAAAGCCCAAGGTAATAAGAGGAGACATAAAACCTTGTGTCAGACAAAGTCTTAGTGAGCAGTAAATCAACTATCAAACATACCAAAAGAGCATAAGGGATAAAAGGAATAGGAACCAAACCATCCCACTCCACCTCTTTCTACAGTGATGGCCCCCAGACTCATACTAATGAGAAGCAAGAATAACATAGCAGACAATTAAAGTAAAGCAATAATCACTCGAGTCAAGGTCGATGTTTTCCAAATACAAACCCCCAAGGCCTAAACCAAGATCAGATAAGCATCCAGAAAACACTGCTCTTGAGACCGAATGATGATACAACCAAACGTCCAAACATCCATGACTCTGGCTATCACTGTTATCATTGCCTTGATTTCACCGTTAGTTGAATGACCTGTCAAGGGCTAATGGTAACCCCGGTTTTAACATAACTCCACACGTCATCGTGACCCGTGCCTAAGCCGAACGCATCAGCCTAGAGTACAAGCACGTCATCATGACCCGTGCTTGGAACGTCATCGTGACCCGTCCCAACGTACCCTTGCTTTGAGTATGCTATAACCTTCAACAACGATGAGATCTCAGCCTCCTAGTCATCCACCTCGACGACTATTCTCATACTAGCTCAAGCGCCTCTCAGGCTAACCATTATCACCAACCCGGACCGTATCACCGAGTTATCAACATAGCTTCGCACGTCGTCGTGACCCGTGCTTGGAACGTCATCATGACCCGTCCCATCTCAACATCATGCTTTGTGTTGGGCGAATTTTCACCCAGAAGATCTCAAGACCGAGAAGCGTCAGTTTCACCCGGGTTCGCAATCTCCATTCCATCCGGTTCCTAAGTCCGTTCGGCAATTCAAGGGTTTAAAGCTCCATTCGGCAATGAAGGGCAAGATCTCATCCGGTTCAATCTCATTCGGCATACCCCATCCGGTCCAAACGCATTCGGCATACCTCATCCGGTTCAAGCTCCAACCTCTTCATCACCGGACCACCATCACCGGTCCAAGCCACAACCGAACCAACCTACTCCAAGTGCCTACCGAACCATCCCACTTCCAAGACCAAGCCGGACCAACTACCACCGGACCAGGTATTGCCGAACCAACCACATACCTCCCATACAACACCGAACCAACGCATATCCAAGCCACCACCGAACCAAAGTCCCACCGGTCCACTCATCTCCTACCGCCGAACCAAATTAAACCGAACCAGAACGCTACCAGGCCAGATTGCTTCAGCCCGGGCCCACCAACAGCTATATACATCCAAGACCCCTGCCCCCTACCTCACTCTATAAATAGAGGGTCAGGGGTACAACAATGGCAGAGAAGTTTGAGAGCTCAAGCAAGGAAGGAACTTTCAAACTACTTTCAAATACTTGTATACAAAGCATTGTACTTGTAATCTGAAAGAAAGAAGATAATAACATATAAAGTGGACGTAGGCACGTTCTGGCCGAACCACTATAAATCTGTGTGTCTTTTACATTTCAGCCCCTGCTTTTTCATATTTACATAACTCATCCAAACCATTGAAAATCACATATAATCAACTAAATAACACGACTGGGAGGTGTTTGCCCATTTTTTGCGCAAACATTTTTGGTGCTTTCACTGAGAGCTTGGAACTCGAAGCTTCAGCTTCCCTCATTCAACCTTCTTTCCCAATAGCACCCTTCATTGCCTAGGAAACATGACTTCCATGCCAAGAAAAGATGCCAACAAGGGAAAGAACGTTGCAACCAGCAGCGCTCCTAATCCAGTGGATCCAGATCAAGAGAACCATCCCACTGTAGCAGCAGTGCCACATGTAGATCAGGCAATTCCAACAGCCCCTGCCGCGGAACAACCGGCAGTAATCACTAGGGCGGACCTAGACAGAGTTGTGGTGGAAGTGACTAACCGCTTCGCATCCCAACAAGAAGCTTTGGTAAACCAACTCATGTCACGCTTGAGGGATGTCGAAGAATCCAACCGCAACACTAAATCATGGGGTGAGTCTCAATCGGGAGGATCTCGGAGACAGCAAAGGTCTTCCCTCTTCGAAGAAGCTATCAACAGGAACAACAATGATAGGGACCGCGCCCGTACTCAGCCCGAACTCCGACTCGAGGAAGCGCTTGGAACCGAACCCAGTGGGGGAGGCGCCAGGCGAGGGTCGGATGTAGCTGAGGCAATCATGCCACCTAATCATAGAAACCCCGCTGAACGAAGCCGAGCCAGAACCCAGCCCGATGTTGACCCCATGGAAATGCTCGAAACAGAACCCCACAGGGAAGATCAAGGCTGGGGGCAACTGTAGCTGGTCCTAGCATGCATCCGAGCAGCCAGAGAAAGCCACTGGATAACGCCAGAAGTGATAGACTGTACAATCCCTACAGGTCATCTGGACGAGATCGATCCCGCAGGGAAGAGCCGAGCTCATTTTTGTCAGCTCCAAATTCTGATGAAAGAATGGCACGATTATTCAGAGAGTGCGTCCAACGGGAGCAAAGGGACCGGGGAATAGGCGCTAGGGTCACCAGCCCCTTTACCAGCAATATCGAAACTGCCATCACCCCCCGGGAATGGAAAATGCCAACTATGGAACCTTACAAGGGGACCTCCGACCCCATCGTACACTTACAGAGATACACCCAGCATATGCTCATGAGCGGAGCAACAGAAGGGGTATTGTGTAAATGCTTTCCGCTATTCCTAGCAGATCTAGCTACCTCTTGGTTCTGCCATCTACCACAAGGATCTATCAGCTCATGGGAGATGTTGAAAGAAAGGTTCATTAGCCAGTTCCGCATCCATGTGGAACAACCCAAGAATGCTTATTCTCTATCCAATGTCAAACAGAAATCCGGAGAGACACTGCAACAATATCTAACCCGGTTCAACGCCGCAGCGGCCGTAGTTCAAGATGCCGATGAGAAGCTCACTCTAATGGCCCTCTGTAGTGGTATACACCCAGATACCAAGTTTGCCAGAAGACTAACTAAGGAAAAACCAGCTACTTTACCTGATTTCTTCAATGAAGCTGGAAAGTATATGAGACTTGAAGACGCCGCCACTGAGAGGCAGTCAGGGCAACAAGGTAAGACAGTTAAGGACATGGTTCCTACTGCAGCTAAGGACGCTCGAAGAAATGAATCTAGAGACAATGCTGGGGGCAGGAAGGTTGAAAAGAGCCAATATCGACCCGGACCAAGATTTGACTCCTACACTCCTTTGAATGAAACAATGGAAAACATCTTTCTAGCCACTCAGGGCGAACTTGGATACAAGCGCCCCCCGCACAAGAAAGAATCAGATAACGCACTCAAGTCTGGAAAGTTCTGTCGCTTCCACGAATCCCATGGACATAACACCAATGAATGCCACCATCTCCGGGACTTGATCAAAGAACACATTAGAAGAAGAAGACTGGAACGCTATGTGAAAGGTCAGAACAGGACTCCAACTCCTGCCAACGAGAACTGTGACGACCGCCCATGACTCCCGCACCAAACAAGGAAATAATGCGTTGAAAGGCATGCCAGGCAGCCATGGACGATAGTCAGGGTAAAATAAAACGCAAAATCTATCGTACAACTCACAGCGCATGGATAAAATACAATAGAGAAATATAATATAGTGAAGCTCCATAGAACAGAACATCATCATATAAGCATCATAGTAGTTTTATACAAACATATGAATCATCCATACATCAAAGCCTCACTACATAACACTCAAACAAATACAGTAGCGGAACACCCAGTACATAATATGAAAATAATATGCAAAAGCCTCCTGGTCGTCTTCGTCATCATCAGCATGGATCTCCAACAACAGCACCTGTCACCTGCTACCTAGTCTGCCCATCCCAACATGGATGAACAGCCCAAGGTAATAAGAGGAGACATAAAACCTTGAGTAAGACAAAGTCTTAGTGAGCAGTAAATCAACTATCAAACATACCAAAAGAGCATAAGGGATAAAAGGAATAGGAACCAAACCATCCCACTCCACCTCTTTCTACAGTGATAGCCCCTAGACTCATACTAAAGAGAAGCAAGCATAACATAGCAGACAATTAAAGTAAAGCAATAATCACTCGAGTCAGGGTCGATGTTTTCCAAATACAAACCCCCAAGGCTTAAACCAAGATCAGATAAGCATCCAGAAAACACTGCTCCTGAGACCGAATGATGATACAACCAAACGTCCAAACATCCATGACTCTGGCTATCACTGTTATCATTGGCTTGATTTCACCGTTAGTTGAATGACCACCTGTCAAGGGCTAATGGTAACCCCGGTTCTAGACATAACTCCGCACGTCGTCGCAGCCCGTGCCTAGGAATTTTCGCAACTACCCAGAGTACTAGCACGTCGTCGCAGCCCGTGCCTGGAACGCCGTCGTAGCCCGTTCCAACGTACTCTTGCTTTGAGCATGCTAGAACCTTCAACAACGATGAGATCTCAGCCTCCTAGTCATCCTCCTCGACGACTATTATCATACTAGCTCAAGCGCCTCTCAAGCTAACCATTATTACCAACCCGGATCGCATTACCGAGTTATCAACATAGCTTTGCACGTCGTCGCAGCCCGTGCTTGGAACGTCATCATGACCCGTTCCATCTCAACATCATGCTTTGCCTCATCGCATCATAGCAAAGTCTCATCTCAACATCATGGTTTGCCTCCTCGCATCATGGCAAAGTCCCATCTCAACATCATGATTTGCCTCCTCGCATCATGGCAAAGTCCCATCTCAACATCATCCAATCCATACATATGAGCTTCAACATCCGCTTCATATGCCACAAGCAGCTTTCCTTATTCAAGAGCCTTTCCACTTAGCTTTTGAATCACCATCATCCAACTTTACCAAATCAAGTTATCAATCAACTAAACAATCAAACATTAACCCAAGCAATCAATCATTCAAACAAGATCAATATAAGCATTTATAACCACAATGGCAATTTCGTAAATAAATGAGCATAGATCTAACATACATGAATCATGGGTTTTCAGCATAGATCTAACAAATATAAATCATGGGTTTTGTCTCTACAACTTGATAAACGAACTTGCATAAGTAAACATCTTCATAAGTAATGGATCTACACTTGGATCTAAAGAAAAATGCATAAAAATCACTATCTACAACACTCCAACAAACAACCAAACCAATATACTCCTTTGGGTCCGCGTGAGAGATAACCACCACTCACCAAATCACCCAAACACTTCAAAAACTAACAACTTTAGATCTGGACAGCGAAGATTCAAGCTTAATTCGTCGAAATCCCGCTTGAAACGATGAAATCTAGCTTCGTTGGATGAAGATCTTCAACTTTGGTTCTTCAATCTTCAATCTTAATCCTCGATCTTGGATGGATGTTAGAACTCGATCAAAGTGGAGAAAAGAAGATGAAGAAATGTTGTAGTCGAGCTCTCAAAATGGCAGCACTTCGTAGCTTCAAAATCCGGTGCCAAAAAGTGAGGAAATTGCCGTGTATTTATAGGCCTAACTCATAACTCATCCGCCCCCCCTAAACTCGTTCGCGGCTTAGCGACCTATCCCCTAAGTCGCTCGCGACTCAGCAACCTACGCCTTATAACAACTCACGACTCATCAGGGTAAACGACTTAACAACCTTACGGCTTAGCTATTTACACGGATTAGCAAATGTCGCGACTTACCGGGTTACGACCTACAACCATCACGACTTAATGAAACACAGTGACCTACTATGTCGCTCACCACTAACCCGCTAGTTCCACTAACTCGTTAGCTCCACTAACTCGCTAACTCGCTAGCTCGTCCCAGCCCCTAAGTCGCTAACTATCTTAGGTCGGCCATACCCTTAACTCGCCACTACCTTAACTCAGCAACTATCTTAAACCGGTCAGTACTTAAGCCGGCTACCTCCTTGAGTCGTTTAAGCCTTAAGTCGGCCAAGCCCAACAAAACGCTAACCCTTAAGTCGTCTACGACCCAAGAACCCTACTAACCCGTATAACTCTTAACTCGCGGGCTTTCTCACTTGTAACCCGTAGCTACCTTAGGTCGTTCTATCCACTGAAACTAAACCGTTAACTCGTTCTAGCACTATCACGAGTTAACTTTCCAATCTAACTTCCTTACGACCCAAACAACATACGAGTTATCCTCCCATACGACTTAGGCTAAGGATGACATAAACAACGCTAACGACCTAGAAATTTTACGATTTATCGACACGTAAAATACGGGTCATCACATTCTCTCCCCCTTAGGAATTTCACCCCCGAAATTCCAAACAAACAAGAGCAATCAAAATTATTCCGCATGCCTACCATCCATAGCAACCAACAAACCATGCATCCATTTACTAGCCTAGCATGCAGAATTCTAAGATTAGAACAAGTTACAAATTCATGAGATGTCACGACACCTTAGGGCCATACCTCGAGGAGTTCAGTATGAGCTGCCTTCATCCTCTCTTCCTCCTCCCATGTACAGTCGTTAACATCATCACTCCATTGTATCTTGAGCAACGTAATCGTCTTCCTTCTAAGCTGTTTCGTGTTAGTTCCAACAACATGAAGCGGCTTATGATGTCTTCTAACAACTGGATCAACCTCTAAATCTTCACAGCTATCAGCAGAAACCACCGTAGTTGGGTCATGCACATACTTCCGTAGATAATATACATGAAAAACATTGTGCACACCCGCCATCTTTGCCGGTAACTCCAATCTATAAGCGAGCTTCCCAATTCGCTCGATAATCGGGAATGGTCCAACAAATCTCGAAGTTAACTTTCCTTTCTTTCCGAATCTAATGACACTCTTCAGAGGAGAAATCTTCACAAAAACCATATCACCAACGTCGAACTCCAAATCTTTTCGACGTTTATCAGCATAACTTTTCTGACGGTCTTGGGTTGCGTTCATTCGTTGCCGAATGATCTCTATACAATCCGAAGTCTGTCGAATCATCTTTGGCCCAAGTATCAGCTTTTCTCCAGTTTCCAACCAACATGTCGGAGAGTTACATGGTCTTCCATATAATGCCTCAAATGGTGCCATACCAATACTCGACTGATAACTGTTGTTATATGCAAATTCCACCAAATGAAGGTGATCTTCCCATGATCCTCCGAAGTCCAAAACACAAGCTCTGAGAAGATCTTCCAAAACTCGGTTGACTCTCTCAGTCTGACCATCTGTTTGAGGGTGATAAGCTGTACTCAAACACAACTCGGTTCCCAAAACTTCCTGGAAGCTCTTCCAAAATCCACTAGTGAACAATGTGTCTCGATCGCTCACTATACTCTTCGGAATACCATGGAATCGAACTATCCACTTAACATAAAGCTCAGCCAACTTCGATGCGGTCCTAGTCGATCGAACAGGAATGAATCTTGCACTCTTAGTCAAACGATCTACAATGACCCAAATCCCTTCATTCCCTGCCCTGGTTCTAGGTAGACCATCGATAAAATCCATCGATACTTGCTCCCACTTCCATGTAGGAACCTCTAATGGCTGAAGTAATCCACTGGGCTTTTTCTGCTCAGCTTTCACCAACTGGCAGTTCATACACTTGGAAATAAAATTTCCAACATCCTTCTTCATACCTTCCCAGTAGTAGGTTCTCTTCATGTCCCGATACATCTTATTCCCACCTGGATGAATCGTCAACTTCGAGTGATGAATTTCCCTAAGAACTTCATCTCTCAATCCATCTATATCAGGAACAACTAATCATCCTTGTTTCCGAAGCCATCCCTGTCGATCGACTTCAAATCCTTTATCCTCTTCTGGATTAAATCCAGATTCCAAATCACAAACAATCTTGACAAGCTTATCGTCTCGCTTTTGGCTCTCGCCAATTCTTTCCACTAGAGTAGGTCTTATCGATAAGTTTGCCAACATCTCAGGTTCCAACTCACATCTGGGCCTGAAATCAAACCCAGCCAAATACTCGAGACTCTTCCATTCTGAAAACATGGCTCCCAATCCTGCATGTCTTCGACTCAACGCATCTACCACTGCGTTACCATTTCCTGGAGTATAGGCTATACCAAAGTCATATTATGCTAAAAACTATAGCCACCGTTGCTGTCGAAGATTCAAATCCTTTTGGGAGAACAGATACTTCAACGACTTATGATCCGTAAGCAACTCGAATCGAACTCCCAACAGATAATGTCTCCACATCTTCAAAGCAAACACAATCGCCGCTAACTCCAAATCATGAGTCGGATAATTCCTTTCATGCGGCTTCAGTTGTCGACTTGCATACGCAACAACTTTATCCTTCTGCATTAGCACTGCTCCAAGTCCAGTACCACATGCATCGGTGTAAACCACCATCTCATCATTCCCACTTGGAATAGTCAAAACAGGAGCACTTTTCAGTCGCTCTTTCAGGATTACGAAAGCTTGCTCACACTTATTATCCCATCTGAACCCTTGATTCTTTTTCGTCAATCCCGTTAACGGTGCAGCTATCTTGGAAAAGTCTTTGATAAACCGACGATAATATCCAGCTAATCCAAGAAAACTTCTCACATCAGATGCATTGTTAGGTCTATTCCAATCCTGGATCGCTGCCACATTAGCGGGATCAACCGCTATTCCATTTCCAGAGATAACATGGCCTAAGAACCTCACTTCACTCTTCCAGAAGTGACACTTCGAAAACTTAGCCTTCAGCTGATGTTTCCGCAAAATTTCCAAAACAATCCGCAAGTGCATCTTGTGCTCCTCCTCAGTTCTGGAATAAATCAGAATATCATCCACGAACACAGGCACGAACTTATTCAACTGATCTCTGAACACTCTATTCATAAGATCCACAAAATATGCTGGTGCGTTAGTCAATCCAAACGGCATTACCAGCCACTCATAAAAGCCGGATGGTGTCCTGAAAGCAGTCTTCGGCACACTATCCTTCGCCACTCGTAACTGGTGAAATCTCGTTGCCAAGTCCATCTGAGAAAACACCTTAGCCTCGTGAAGCTGATCAAACAAGTCATCTATTCTTGGCAATGGATACTTGTTCTTCTTAGTCACTTTATTCAGCTCACGATAATCCACACACAACCTCAACGATCCATCCGCTTTGGTTGCGAACACAACTGGTGCACCCCATTCGGACACACTTCTCCGAATGAATCCTTTCTGCAAAAGGTCATCAACCTGCACCTTCAGCTCTTGATGTTCCCTAGGCGCCATCCGCCTAAGAGGCATCACAACAGGTCTGGCTCCCTCAACTAGATCGTTACAAAACTCGATCTCCCTATGCGGCGGTAACACTTTGACTTCATCAAAGACATAGTCAAATCCATTCACAATAGGCACCGATGACAGTCCATCCCGTGGAAC
The DNA here is from genome assembly GCA_030765085.1 of Allium cepa. NCBI lineage: Eukaryota > Viridiplantae > Streptophyta > Magnoliopsida > Asparagales > Amaryllidaceae > Allium > Allium cepa. The sequence continues at coordinate 12,187,239 of CM060943.1, forward strand.
AACCAGCGAATACATGAAGCTCATGAAGATGCCTTCTTCATGCTTGCATCGTATCACAACCTTTCGCCCTTCCACATTCCCGACTATCACCTCCAGCCTCTCACAATCAATCCTTTCCGCATACTTCCTAAGCCAGTCCATACCCAAAATAATTCCAAACCCCGCAAAGTTCAGAACAAAACAATCACAAACAAAAGAGCAATCATGACTCGACACAACTAGACCACGGCATATCATACACAAACATGACGAACCCCCAACTAGATTAGTCACAACTAATGGTCTATCAACAATTTCTGGCTCCAAACCTAACCGGTCTACAAGATCATCACAAACAAACGAATGCGACGCCCCAGTATCAAACAACACTCTAACTGGAACACCACAAATAGAAAGAGTACCTTGCACCACCATACTCTTCCCTTTCTCTTCAGCGGTAGGAGCTTTTGAAAACGACGGCACAGCTCCCAAAGCATAAGCTTGCACAATCTGCCTGTCCTTCCTCGGTTCTGGACAATCTTTCCTGAAATGCCCTGGCTTGTCACAGTTGTGGCATTTCGTCGGCGCCTTTGGATTCCTACAATCCTTGGAGAGATGGCCCTTCTACAGGCAATTATAGCAAGTCATTTCGCCCCTCGGCTTCTTCTGGCCATCCTTACCCTTCTGTTGCTGTTGTTTCCTCTTCTTGCTTCCACCCTTCTGTGGCATAAACCCTTCCTTGGTTACAGCAAAAACAGAACTCTCCCTAGGAAACAAACTCTCATGCCTGAGAGCTTTCTCCACAAGCTTCTCAAATGGATCGTCCAGATGATCCACCAACTGCCTTCCAAGATAAGCATCCAAGCCCGTCACAAACTTCTCGTTCTTCTGGTAGGGAGAATCAATATACGATCTGGCATGCTTAGACAAAGCCTCAAACTCAGAAACATACTCAAGAACCGATCTCCCACCTTGCTTGAGCTCTACAAACTTCTTGAACAAAACAGATTTCTGAGCTGTAGAGATAAACTTAGCTTCAAATCTAACTTGGAATTGCTCCCAAGTAATCTCTTCTTCTGGAGTATCGATGGTGATAGAATTCCACCAATCCAAAGCTCTCCCTTGAAGCTGTCTCGATGCAAGCTTCCTCTTAGTTGCATCCTCAATCCCCAAGTCACCAAAGATCCTTCGACAACCATCAATCCATCTCTGCACTTCAATGGTCGACTCTGTCCCCAAGAAAGCTTTTCCTCCAAGAGAAGTATAGTCCTTGCAAAGCTTAGCAAAATCCACCGGTCTTGGAGCTTGAACTTGAACTCCCACATCCACTGATGATCCTGAAGCTGGTATCCTCCTCATGATCGAAGTCATCATGGCCTCAAACATAGGAGCATAATCAACAGCTTCCTTAGCATCACGGCTTTCCCTCGCAGCTTGTCTCTCACTTCGACTCATTCTTATTATCTACAAAAAGGAATGATTTAGAACACCTTGAGAAACAACTACATAAGGAGTTCAAATTCTTCTAAACTACTATATTACATATAGTAATCATCCATCAAAATACAATTACATCTCTCATACGTAATTACGTCAGCGAGCGTTGGCTAAAATCGATTAACCAAAGCTTTGATACCAAATGTGACGACCGTCCATGACTCCCGCACCAAACAAGGAAATAATGTGCTGAAAGGCGTGCCAGGCAGCCATGGACGATAGTCAGGGTAAAATAAAACGGCAAAATCTATCGTACAACTCACAGCGCATGGATAAAATACAATAGAGAAATATAACATAGTGAAGCTCCATAGAACAGAACATCATCATATAAGCATCATAGTAGTTTTATACAAACATATGAATCATCCATACATCAAAGCCTCACTACATAACACTCAAACAAATACAGCAGCGGAACACCCAGTACATAATATGAAAATAATATGCAAAAGCCTCCTGCTCGTCTTCGTCATCATCGGCATAGATCTCCAACAACAGCACCTGTCACCTGCTACCTAGTCTGCCCATCCCAACATGGATGAACAGCCCAAGGTAATAAGAGGAGACATAAAACCTTGAGTCAGACAAAGTCTTAGTGAGCAGTAGATCAACTATCAAACATACCAAAACAGCATAAGGGAAAAAAGGAATAGGAATCAAACCATCCCACTCCACCTCTTTCTACAGTGATAGCCCTTAGACTCATACTAAAGAGAAGCAAGCATAACATAGCAGACAATTAAAGTAAAGCAATAATCACTCGAGTCAAGGTCGATGTTTTCCAAATATAAACCCCCAAGGCCTAAACCAAGATCAGATAAGCATCCAGAAAACACTGCTCTTGAGACCGAATGATGATACAACCAAACGTCCAAACATCCATGACTCTGGCTATCACTGTTATCATTGCCTTGATTTCACCGTTAGTTGAATGACCACCTGTCAAGGGCTAATGGTAAGCCCGGTTCTAGACATAACTCCGCACGTCGTCGCAGCCCGTGCCTAGGAATTTTCGCAACTACCCAGAGTACTAGCACGTCGTCGCAGCCCGTGCCTGGAACGCCGTCGCAGCCCATTCCAACGTACTCTTGCTTTGAGCAAGCTAGAACCTTCAACAACGATGAGATCTCAGCCTCCTAGTCATCCTCCTCGACGACTATTATCATACTAACTCAACGCCTCTCAAGCTAACCATTATCACCAACCCGGATCGCATTACCGAGTTATCAACATAGCTTTGCACGTCGTCGCAGGCCGTGCTTGGAACGTCATCATGACTCGTTCCATCTCAACATCATGCTTTGCCTCATCGCATCATAGCAAAGTCTCATCTCAACATCATGGTTTGCCTCCTCGCATCATGGCAAAGTCCCATCTCAACATCATGATTTGCCTCCTCGCATCATGGCAAAGTCCCATCTCAACATCATCCAATCCATACATATGAGCTTCAATATCCGCTTCATATGCCACAAGCAGCTTTCCTTATTCAAGAGCCTTTCCACTTAGCTTTTGAATCACCATCATCCAACTTGACCAAATCAAGTTATCAATCAACTAAACAATCAAATCAAACATTAACTCAAGCAATCAATCATTCAAACAAGATCTAAATAAGCATTTATAACCACAATGGCAATTTCGTAAATAAATGAGCATAGATCTAACATACATGAATCATGGGTTTTTAGCATAGATCTAACAAATATAAATCATGGGTTTTGTCTCCACAACTTGATAAACGAACTTGCATAAGTAAGCATCTTCATAAGTAATGGATCTACACTTGGATCTAAAGAAAAATGCATAAAAATCACTATCTACAACACTCCAACAAGCCACCAAACCAATATACTCCTTTGGGTCTGCGTGAGAGATAACCACCACTCACCAAATCACCCAAACACTTCAAAAACTAACAACTTCAGATCTGGACAGCGAAGGTTCAAGCTTGATTCGTCGAAATCCCGCTTGAAACGATGAAATCTAGCTTCGTTGGATGAAGATCTTCAACTTTGGCTCTTCAATCTTCAATCTTAATCCTCGATCTTGGATGGATGTTAGCACTCGATCAAAGTGGAGAAAAGAAGATGAAGAAATGTTGTAGTCGAGCTCTCAAAATGGCAGCACTTCGCCGCTTCAAAATCCGGTGCCAAAAAGTGAGGAAATGGCCGTGTATTTATAGGCCTAACTCATAACTCATCCGCCCCCCCTTAACTCGTTCGCGGCTTAGCGACCTATCCCCTAAGTCGCTCGCGACTCAGCAACCTACGCCTTATAACAACTCACGACTTATCAGGGTAAACGACTTAACAACCTTACGGCTTAGCTATTTACACGGATTAGAAAATGTCGCGACTTACCGGGTTACGACCTACAACCATCATGACTTAATGAAACACAGCGACCTACTAAGTCGCTCACCACTAACCCGCTAGTTCCACTAACTCGCTAACTCGCTAGCTCGTCCCAGCCACTAAGTCGCTAACTATCTTAGGTCGACCATACCCTTAACTCGCCACTACCTTAACTCAGCAACTATCTTAAACCGGTCAGTACTTAAGCCGGCTACCTCCTTGAGTCGTCTAAGCCTTAAGTCGGCCAAGCCCAACAAACCGGTAACCCTAAAGTCGTCTACGATCCAAGAACCCTACTAAACCGTATAACTCTTAACTCGCGGGCTTTCTCACTTATAACCCGTAGCTACCTTAGGTCGTTCTATCCACTAAAACTAAACCGTTAACTCGTTCTAGCACTATCATGAGTTAACTTTCCAATCTAACTTCCTTACGACCCAAACAACATACGAGTTATCCTCCCATACGACTTAGGCTAAGGATGACATAAACAACGCTAACGACCTAGAAATTTTACGATTTATCGAAACGTAAAATACGGGTCGTTACAAGAACTCAAAGCGACCCCTCCCAGAAGTAGGCGGAGGGAATCGCAACACCAGTAGCTCTAATCAAGAGAAGATAGTGGTCCATACCATCTCGGGAGGACCACACATCGTCGACAGAAGCTGGGCAGAGATGGAAAGGTACGACAAGTCACTTAGAAATGCGGAAGGCTATGTTAACTCCATTATGGAAGAACGCCACCCGAAACGGAAAGAGAGTGACGACATTACATTCAGTAGGCGTGATCTAGAGGGAAGACGGTATCCACATATGGATCCCATGGTCATCTCTGCCTGGTTCGGTCCAGCTAAAGTTTTTCGGATTCTAATAGACACAGGAAGCTCCGTAAATATCCTATTCAAGCTTGCTTTCGACAAAATGAAGCTGTCAATGAAGGATGTGTCTCCCTGCGACAAACCATTGCACGGTTTCACTGGAGATGCGAAAATGCCCCTCGGGCAACTTGACCTCTTCGTCGAAATAGGAAGTCATCCCCGCTCCGTTGTGCGAAAACAAACGTTCATACTAATAGAAAACCACTTGGCTTACAATGCCTTCTTAGGAAGACCAGCCTTATCTGACTTCCAAATTGTCCTAGCCCTGTTGTGCCTGAAGATGAAATTCCCAACAGATAACGGAATAGGAGAAGTTGAAGGAGATCAAGACGCTGCCCGAGACTGCTACGTCACTGAACTTCGCAATAACCGCAGAAAGAATAAAGGGAAAGATGCAGAGACTACTCTCTGCATGAAAAGCTTGGAAGCATAGCAACTAAAGAAAGCCCCTCCTCTTCGATATACTAGCGATCCCTTCAATGAACTAGACCCCAGGGATAAAGAGGAGGAGGCTACCGCCGAGCCTGCAGAGGCTATGGAATTCGTATCTGTAGACAAATATGATTCAAGTAGACTATTGAAAATCGGATCTGTTTGCGCGAAAAATGGGCAAACACCTCCAAGTCGTGTTATTTAGTTGATTATATGTGATTTTCAATGATTTGGATGAGTTATGTAAATATGAAAAAAGCAGGGGCTGAAATGTAAAAGACACACAGATTTATAGTGGGTCGGCCAGAATGTAACGACCCGTATTTTACGTGTCGATAGATCGTAGAATTTGCAGGTCATTAGTGTTGATTGTATTGTCTCTAGCCTGAGCCATATGGAGAGTAACTCGTGTGTTGTAGTGTTGAGTCGTTACCGAGTTAAGTGTTGCCGAGTTAAGGTTTGGGCCGACTCAGTTGGTTACCGGGTTAAGGGTTAGCTCGTATGACCGACCTAAGGAAGTGGCCGAGCTATTGGAGTTAACTGGTTAGGGGTTGACCGACTTAGTGGTGGTCGACTTAGTGGAGATGCCGAGCTAGCAAAGTTACCGAGATAACAGGTTAAGGGGGGATACCGACTTAAGGATGCGACCGACCTAAAGAGTAGACGACTTAGAGTGTGACCGAGATAGGTTGAGTCGTTGGTCGTATGGAGTTAGGTCGGCACTTGTATTAAGTCGTAAGTCGGCTAGGTGTTAAGAGCAGGCCCTGTGTTAGATCGTGAGCGCTTGAGTCGGTAGGTCGGCTATATGGTTAAGGCACTTGTAGTTAAGTCGGCAGCGACCTAAGTAGGTCGGTGGCTTTTGTGTCGTATATCTGTTAGGTCGTTGGGTCATGTCTGGGTTAAGTCGCGTGAGTGGCTTAGAGTTCGGTCGGCCATGTGGGTTATGTGTTAGGTCGGCGAGGTTAGGTCGGCGGCGACTTAGGGACGGCCGAGATAAGGGGTGTTCAGCCTATAAATAGAGGACTTTGGCTCACTTTTTGGCACCGGTTTTTGAAGCGACGAAGTGCTGCCATTTTGAAGACTCGACTACAACATTTCTTCATCTTCTTCTCTCCATTCCAATCTAGATCTAACATCCATCCAAGATCGAAGATCGAGATCGAAGATCCAAGTGCCAAAGTTGAAGATCTTCATCCATTCGAGCTAGATTTCATCGATTGTAGCAAGATTTTGCCGGATCAAATCTTGATCTCCGCTGTCCAGATCTGAAGTGTGTTGTATTTGAAGTGTTTGGGTGATTTGGTGAGTGGTAGTTATCTCTCACGCGGACCCAAAGGAGTATATTGGATTGGTGGCTTGTTTGAGTGTTAAAGTTAGAGATTTCTTGCATTTTTCTTAGATCCAAGTCTAGATCCATTGTTTCCAAAGATGTTTGTTTATGCAAGTTTATTTAACAAGTATTAGAGACAAAACCCATGTTTTATATTTGATAGATCTATGCTAAAAAACTATTAATCATGCATGTTGGACTTTTGCTCGTTTATTTACGAAATTGCCATTATAGTTGATATTGCTTGTTAGATCTTGTTTGAATGCTTGAATGTTTGGATGTATGATTGGTTTGATTGTTTCAAGTTAGCTTGTAGTTGATTTGGAACAAGATGGTTCGAGATGATTCAAAAGCTAAGTGGAAAGGCTCTTGGATGGTGGAAGCTGCCTGTAGCATATGAAGCGGATGTGGAAGCTCATATGGATGGATTCGAGGATGTGGGATCTTGCCATGATGCGAGAAGGCAAAGCATGATTGAGTTGGGACTTTGCTATGATATGATGAGGCAAGGCTTATGTTGAGATGGGACGGGTCATGATGACGTTCCAGGATGAGAGACTTTGCTATGATGTGATGAGGCAAGACATATGTTGTGATGGGACGGGTCACGAAGACGTTCCAAGCACGGGTCATGACGACGTGCAAACTTATAACTCCGTGATGCGGTCCGGGTTGGGGTGGATAATGGTTAGCTTGAGAGGCGCTTGAGCTAGTATGGAAATAGTCGTCAAGGAGGATGACTAGGAGGCTGAGATCTCATCGTTGTTGAAGGTTCTAGCATACTCAAAGCAAGGGTACGTTGGAACGGGTCACGATGACGTTCCAGGCACGGGTCACGATGACGTGCTAGTACTCTGGGCTGATGCGTTCGGCTTAGGCACGGGTCACGATGACGTGCGGAGTTATGTCTAGACCGGGGTTACCATTAGCCCTTGACAGGTGGTCATTCAACTAACAGTGAAATCAAGGCAATGATAACAGTGATAGCCAGAGTCATGGATGTTTGGTTGTATTATCATTCGGTCTCAAGAGCGGTGTTTTCTGGGTGCTTATCTGATCTTGGTTTAGGCCTTGGGGGTTTGTATTTGGAAAGCATCGCCCTTGACTCGAGTGATTATTGCTTTATTTTAATTACCTGCTATGCTATGATTGCTTCTCTTTAGTGTGTGTTTGGGGGCTATCACTGTAGAAAGAGGTGGAGTGGGATGGTTTGGTTCCTATTCCTTTTATCCCTTATGCTCTTTTGGTATGTTTGGTAGTTAATTTACTGCTCACTAAGACTTTGTCTGACTCAAGGTTTTATGTCTCCTCTTATTACCTTGGGCTGTTCATCCATGTTGGGATGGGCAGACTAGGTAGCAGGTGGCAGGTGCTGTGCTTAGAGTTCTCCGCTAATGGTGACGAAGACGAGCAGGAGGCTATGCATATTATTTCTTATATGTACTGGGTATCCGCTGCTGTATTTGATGAGTGATTTGTAGTGAGGTCTGGATGTATGGATTTATTGAGATGATTGTATAAAACTACTGTGATGCTTATATGATGATTTTCTGTTATGAGGCTTCACTATATATTTCTCTATTGTATTTTATCCATGCGCTGTGAGCTACGATAGAGATTCTGCGATTTTATTTTACCCTGACTATCGTCCATGGCTGCCTTGCACACCTTTCAACGCACTATTCCCTTGTTTTGGTGCGGGAGTCATGGGCGGTCGTCACATTTGGTATCAGAGCTTTGGTTAATCGATTTTAGCCAACGCTCGCTGACGTAACTACGTAAGAGAGACGTAATTGTATTTTGAAGGATGATTACTATATATAGTATAGTAGCTTAGATAGATTTGAACTCCTTATGCAGTTGTTTCTTAAGGTGTTCTAATCATTCTTTTTACAGATATTAAGAATGAGTCGAAGTGAGAGACAAGCTGCGAGGGAAAGTCGAGCTGTTAGGGAAGCTGTTGATTATGGAGCTATGTTTGAAGCTATGATGACTTCTATCATGAGAAGGGTACCAGCTTCAGGATCTTCTGTGGATGTGGGAGTTCAAGTCCAAGCTCTAAGACCAGTGGATTTTGCCAAGCTTTGCAAGGATTATACCTCTCTTGGAGGAAAAGCTTTCTTGGGGACGGAGTCGACTATTGAGGTGCAGAGATGGATTGATGCTTGCAGAAGAATCTTTGGTGACTTAGGGATTGAGGATGCAACCAAGAGGAAGCTTGCATCGAGACAGCTTCAGGGAAGAGCTGCTGATTGGTGGAATTCTATCACCATAGATACACCAGAAGAAGAGATTACTTGGGAGCAATTCCAAGTTAGATTTGAGGCCAAGTTCATCTCCACCGTTCAGAAGTCTGCTTTGTTCAAGAGGTTTGTAGAGCTCAAGCAAGGTGGGAGGCCTGTTCTTGAGTATATTTCTGAGTTCGAAGCTTTGTCTAAGTATGCCAGATCATATATTGATTCTCCCTATCAAAAGAATGAAAAGTTTGTGACTGGTCTGGATGCTTATCTGGGAAGGCAGTTAGTGGATCATTTGGACGATCCATTTGAGAAGCTTGTGGAGAAAGCCTTGAGGCATGAGAGTTTGTTCCCTAAGGAAAGTTCTGTTGTTGCTGTAACCAGGGAAGGATCTAAACCACAGCAGAATGGTAATAAGAAGAGGAAGCAGCAACAGCAGAAGGGTAAGGATGGCCAGAAGAAGCCAAAGGGCGAAGTGACCTGCTATAACTGCCGACAGAAGGGTCATCTCGCCCGGGATTGTAAGAATCCAAAGGTGCAGTTGAGGTGCCACTACTGTGATAAGCTGGGACACATCAAGAAGGACTGTCCAGAGCCGAGGAAAGATAGGCAGGTTGTGCAAGCTTATGCTTTGGAAGCTGTGCCGTCGTCTTCAAGAGTTCCTACTGCTGAAGAGAAGGGGAAGAGTGTGGTGGTTCAAGGTACTCTTTCCATTTGTGGTGTTCCAGTTAGAGTTTTGTTTGATACTGGAGCGTCGCATTCTTTAGTTTGTGATGATTTGGTAGGCCGGTTAGGTTTGAAACCGGATATTGTTGATAGGCCATTGGTTGTGACTAATCCAGTTGGGGGTTCGTCATGTTTGTGTATGATATGCCATGGTCTAGTTGTGTCGAGTCATGATTGCTCGTTTGTTTGTGATTGCTTTGTTCTGAACTTTGCGGGGTTCGGAATTATTTTGGGTATGGACTGGCTTAGGAAGTATGCGGCTATGATTGATTGTGTGAGGCTGGAGGTGACAGTCGGGAATGTGGATGGGCGAAAGGTTGTGATACGATGTAAGCATGAAGAAGGCGTCTTCATGAGCTTCATGTATTCGCTGGTTGTTCCACGGGATGGACTGTCATCAGTGCCTATTGTGAATGGATTTGAGGATGTCTTTGACGAAGTCAAAGGGTTGCCGCCGCATAGGGAGATCGAGTTTCGTATCGATCTAGTTGAGGGAGCCAGACCTATTGTGATGCCTCTTAGGCGGATGGCACCGAGGGAGCAGCAAGAGCTGAAGGTGCAAGTTGATGACCTTTTGCGGAAAGGATTCATTCGGAGAAGTGTGTCCGAATGGGGTGCGCCAGTTGTGTTCGCAACCAAAGCGGATGGATCGTTGAGGTTGTGTGTGGATTATCGTGAGCTGAATAAGGTGACTAAGAAGAACAAGTATCCATTGCCGAGAATAGATGACTTGTTTGATCAGCTTCACGAGGCTAAGGTGTTTTCTCAGATGGATTTGGCAACGGGATTTCACCAGTTGAGAGTGGCGAAGGATAGTGTGCCGAAGACTGCTTTCAGGACACCATCCGGTTTTTATGAGTGGCTGGTAATGCCGTTTGGATTGACTAACGCGCCAGCATATTTTGTGGATCTTATGAATAGAGTGTTCAGAGATCAGTTGAATAAGTTCGTGCTTGTGTTCGTGGATGATATTTTGGTTTATTCCAGAACGGAGGAAGAGCACAAGACGCACTTGAGGATTGTTTTGGAAATCTTGCGGAAACATCAGCTGAAGGCTAAGTTTTCGAAGTGTCACTTCTGGAAGAGTGAAGTGAGGTTCTTAGGCCATGTTATTTCTGGAAATGGAATAGTGGTCGATCCCGCTAAGGTGGCAGCAATCCAGGATTGGGTCAGACCTAAGAATGCATCTGATGTGAGAAGTTTTCTTGGATTAGCAGGATATTATCGACGGTTTATCAAAGACTTTTCCAAGATAGCTGCACCGTTGACAGGATTGACGAAGAAGAACCAAGTGTTCAGATGGGATGACAAGTGTGAGCAAGCTTTCGTAATCCTGAAAGAGCGACTGACAAGTGCTCCTGTTTTGACTATTCCAAGTGGGAATGATGAGATGGTGGTTTACACCGATGCATGTGGTACTGGACTTGGAGCAGTGCTAATGCAGAGGGATAAAGTTGTTGCGTATGCTAGTCGACAACTGAAGCCGCATGAAAGGAATTATCCGACTCATGACTTGGAGTTAGCGGCGATTGTGTTTGCTTTGAAGATGTGGAGACATTATCTACTGGGAGTTAGATTCGAGTTGTTCACAGATCATAAGTCGTTGAAGTATCTGTTCTCCCAAAAGGATTTGAATCTTCGACAGCAAAGGTGGCTAGAGTTCCTAGCATCGTATGATTTTGGTATAGCCTGTACTCCGGGAAAAGGTAACGCAGTGGCCGATGCGTTAAGTCGAAGACATGCAGGATTGGGAGCCATGTTTTCGGAATGGAAGAGTCTTGAGTATTTGGCTGAGTTTGACTTCAGGCCTAGATGTGAATTGGAACCTGAAATGTTGGCAAACTTATCGATAAGGCCTACTCTCGTGGAAAGAATTGGTGAGAACCAAAGGCGAGACGATAAGCTTGTCAAGATTATTCGGGACTTGGAATCTGGATTGGAACCAGAGAAGGATAAAGGGTTCGAGGTCGATCGAGAGGGTTGGCTTCGAAAGCAAGGACGATTGGTTGTTCCTGATGTAGATGGATTGAGAGATGAAGTTCTGAGGGAAAGTCATCACTCGAAGTTGACAATTCATCCAGGTGGAAATAAGATGTATCGGGATATGAAGAGAACCTACTACTGGGAAGGTATGAAGAAAGACGTTGGAAATTTTATTTCCAAGTGTATGAACTGCCAGTTGGTAAAAGCCGAGCAGAAGAAGCCCAGTGGATTGCTTCAGCCATTAGAGGTTCCTACGTGGAAGTGGGAGCAAGTGTCGATGGATTTTATCGAAGGTCTACCTAGGACAAGAGCAGGGAATGAGGGGATTTGGGTCATAGTAGATCGTTTGACCAAAAGTGCAAGGTTCATTCCTGTTCGATCGACTAGGACTGCATCGAAGTTGGCTGAGCTGTATGTGAAGTGGATTGTTCGATTCCATGGTGTTCCGAAGAGTATAGTGAGCGATCGAGACCCATTGTTCACTAGTGGATTTTGGAAGAGCTTCCAGGAAGTTTTGGGAACCGAGTTGTGTTTGAGTACAACTTATCACCCTCAAACAGATGGTCAGACTGAGAGAGTCAACCGAGTTTTGGAAGATCTCCTTAGAGCATGTGTTTTGGACTTCGGAGGATCATGGGAAGATCACCTTCATTTGGTGGAGTTTGCTTATAACAACAGTTATCAGTCGAGTATTGGTATGGCACCATATGAGGCATTATATGGAAGACCGTGTAACTCTCCGACATGTTGGTTGGAAACTGGAGAAAAATTGATACTTGGGCCAGAAATGATTCGACAGACTTCGGATTGTATAGAGATCATTCGGCAACGAATGAAGGCAGCCCAAGATCGTCAGAAAAGTTATGCCGACAATCGTCGAAAGGATTTGGAATTCGACGTGGGTGATATGGTTTTTGTGAAGATTTCTCCATTGAAGAATGTTATTAGATTCGGGAAGAAAGGAAAGTTAACTCCGAGATTTGTTGGACCATTCCCGATTATCGAGCGAATTGGAAGGCTCGCTTATAGATTGGAGTTACCGGAAAAGATGGCGGGTGTGCACAATGTTTTTCATGTATCTTATCTACGGAAGTATGTGCATGACCCAACTACAGTGGTTTCTGCTGATAGCTGTGAAGACCTAGAGGTTGATCCAGTGGTTACGAGACCTCGTAAGCCGCTTCGTATTGTTGAAACCGATACGAAATAGCTTAGGAGGAAGACGATTACGTTGCTCAAGGTACAATGGAGTGATGATGTTAACGACTGTACATGGGAGGAGGAAGAGAGGATGAAGGCAGCTCATCCTGAGCTCTTCGAGGTATGGCCCTAAAGTGTCGTGACATCTCATGAATTTGTAGCTTGTTCTAAGTCTTAGAATTCTGCATGCTAGGCTAGAATTGGTTGCATGGTTTGTTGATTGCTTTGGATGGTAGGCATGCGGAATATCTTTGATTGCTGTTGTTTGCTTGGAATTTCGGGGGCGAAATTCCTAAGGGAGAGAGAATGTAACGACCCGTATTTTACGTGTCGATAGATCGTAGAATTTGCAGGTCGTTAGTGTTGATTGTATTGTCTCTAGCCTGAGCCATATGGAGAGTAACTCGTGTGTTGTAGTGTTGAGTCGTTACCGAGTTAAGTGTTGCCGAGTTAAGGTTTGGGCCGACTCAGTTGGTTACCGGGTTAAGGGTTAGCTCGTATGACCGACCTAAGGAAGTGGCCGAGCTATAGGAGTTAACTGGTTAGGGGTTGACCGACTTAGTGGTGGTCGACTTAGTGGAGATGCCGAGCTAGCAAAGTTACCGAGATAACAGGTTAAGGGGGGATACCGACTTAAGGATGCGACCGACCTAAAGAGTAGACGACTTAGAGTGTGACCGAGATAGGTTGAGTCGTTGGTCGTATGGAGTTAGGTCGGAACTTGTATTAAGTCGTAAGTCGGCTAGGTGTTAAGAGCAGGCCCTGTGTTAGATCGTTAGCGCTTGAGTCGGTAGGTCGGCTATATGGTTAAGGCACTTGTAGTTAAGTCGGCAGCGACCTAAGTAGGTCGGTGGCTTTTGTGTCGTATATCTGTTAGGTCGTTGGGTCGTGTCTGGGTTAAGTCGCGTGAGTGGCTTAGAGTTAGGTCGGCCATGTGGGTTATGTGTTAGGTCGGCGAGGTTAGGTCGGCGGCGACTTAGGGACGGCCGAGATAAGGGGTGTTCAGCCTATAAATAGAGGACTTTGGCTCACTTTTTGGCACCGGTTTTTGAAGCGACGAAGTGCTGCCATTTTGAAGACTTGACTACAACATTTCTTCATCTTCTTCTCTCCATTCCAATCTAGATCTAACATCCATCAAAGATCGAAGATCGAGATCGAAGATCCAAGTGCCAAAGTTGAAGATCTTCATCCATTCGAGCTAGATTTCATCGATTGTAGCAAGATTTTGCCGGATCAAACCTTGATCTCCGCTGTCCAGATCTGAAGTGTGTTGTATTTGAAGTGTTTGGGTGATTTGGTGAGTGGTAGTTATCTCTCACGCGGACCCAAAGGAGTATATTGGATTGGTGGCTTGTTTGAGTGTTAAAGTTAGAGATTTCATGCATTTTTCTTAGATCCAAGTCTAGATCCATTGTTTCCAAAGATGTTTGTTTATGAAAGTTTATTTAACAAGTATTAGAGACAAAACCCATGTTTTATATTTGATAGATCTATGCTAAAAACCTATTAATCATGCATGTTGGACTTTTGCTCATTTATTTACGAAATTGCCATTATAGTTGATATTGCTTATTAGATCTTGTTTGAATGCTTGAATGTTTGGATGTATGATTGGTTTGATTGTTTCAAGTTAGCTTGTAGTTGATTTGGAACAAGATGGTTCGAGATGATTCAAAAGCTAAGTGGAAAGGCTCTTGAATGGTGGAAGCTACCTGTAGCATATGAAGCGGATGTGGAAGCTCATATGGATGGATTCGAGGATGTGGGATCTTGCCATGATGCGAGAAGGCAAAGCATGATTGAGTTGGGACTTTGCTATGATATGATGAGGCAAGGCTTATGTTGAGATGGGACGGGTCATGATGACGTTCCAGGATGAGAGACTTTGCTATGATGTGATGAGGCAAGACATATGTTGTGATGGGACGGGTCACGAAGACGTTCCAAGCACGGGTCATGACGACGTGCAAAGTTATAACTCGGTGATGCGGTCCGGGTTGGGGTGGATAATGGTTAGCTTGAGAGGCGCTTGAGCTAGTATGGAAATAGTCGTCAAGGAGGATGACTAGGAGGCTGAGATCTCATCGTTGTTGAAGGTTCTAGCATACTCAAAGCAAGGGTACGTTAGAACGGGTCACGATGACGTTCCAGGCACGGGTCACGATGACGTGCTAGTACTCTGGGCTGATGCGTTCGGCTTAGGCACGGGTCACGATGACGTGCGGAGTTATGTCTAGACCGGGGTTACCATTAGCCCTTGACAGGTGGTCATTCAACTAACGGTGAAATCAAGGCAATGATAACAGTGATAGCCAGAGTCATGGATGTTTGGTTGTATTATCATTCGGTCTCAAGAGCGGTGTTTTCTGGGTGCTTATCTGATCTTGGTTTAGACCTTGGGGGTTTGTATGTGGAAAGCATCGCCCTTGACTCAAGTGATTATTGCTTTATTTTAATTACCTGCTATGCTATGATTGCTTCTCCTTAGTGTGTGTCTGGGGGCTATCACTGTAGAAAGAGGTGGAGTGGGATGGTTTGGTTCCTATTCCTTTTATCCCTTATGCTCTTTTGGTATGTTTGGTAGTTAATTTACTGCTCACTAAGACTTTGTCTGACTCAAGGCTTTATGTCTCCTCTTATTACCTTGGGCTGTTCATCCATGTTGGGATGGGCAGACTAGGTAGCAGGTGGCAGGTGCTGTGCTTAGAGTTCTCCGCTGATGATGACGAAGACGAGTAGGAGGCTATGCATATTATTTCTTATATGTACTGGGTATCCGCTGCTGTATTTGATGAGTGATTTGTAGTGAGGTCTTGATGTATGGATTTATTGAGATGATTGTATAAAACTACTGTGATGCTTATATGATGATTTTCTGTTATGAGGCTTCACTATATATTTCTCTATTGTATTTTATCTATGCGCTGTGAGCTACGATAGAGATTCTGCGATTTTATTTTACCCTGACTATCGTCCATGGCTGCCTTGCACACCTTTCAGCGCACTATTCCCTTGTTTTGGTGCGGGAGTCATGGGCGGTCGTCACACAGAACGTGCCTACGTCCACTTTATATGTTATTATCTTCTTTCTTTCAGATTACAAGTACAATGCTTTTTACACGAGTATATGAAAGTAGTTTGAAAGTTCCTTCCTTACTTGAGCTCTCAAACTTGTCTGCCATTGTGGTACCCCTGCCCCTCTATTTATAGAGTGAGGTAGGGGGCAGGGGTCTTGGATGTTTATAGCTGCTGGTGGGCCCGGGCTGAAGCAATCTGGCCTGGTAGCGTTTTGGTTCGGCGAAGCCTTGGTTCGGCCGTGTCGAGGTCTTGGAGATATGATCCGGTGATGTTGGTCCGGTTCGGTGAAGCTTTGGGTAGGTAATAGTGGCTTTGGTTCGGAGGAGTTTGTTTTGATTCGGTAGAGAAGAGAGTGGGAATGGTCCGGGTGAGGTTGGCTCGGCGTTGGGTTGATTCGGTGGCATGTCTATGGAGTTGGTCCGGTAGTGGAGTTGGTCCGGTAGTGGGGGATTGCGGCCGGATGAAGCTCGACCGGATGAACTTATGCCTGTATTGCCGAATGGACGTTATCCTGGGGATGCCGAATGAGCTATTTGCCGAATGAGTTCTGAAATGCCGAATTTGTTCATGTATTTGGAATGCCAAACGATCCTTGGCTTTGCCGAATGAGGTGGAGGTTGCGAACACGGGTGAGACTGACGCCTCTTGGTCTCGAGATCTTCTGGGTAAGAATTCGCCCAACATTTGCCCCCCAAAGCGGGGCACGTGCTTGCATGTGTCGCGCTTTGTTTCCCTGTGGTAGGAAGGCTTGTTTTGTAATGCCATGGACTGGATGTTCACATCCTGTTGGTGTTCTCATGCCTTGCGGTAGGAAGGCGCGATTTGTTAATGCATTGAGCTGGACGTTCATATCTTGTTGATGTCCTGAAAAAGGAATTTACAGTTATAATGTGATTTCAAATGACGACCATTCGGGATCGCAATATTTGAGATGAAGTGAATCGTGCCGTTCGGGGCGAGAGAGTGTGCCCCGAGGGGGCTTAGCTTTATCGACGCCAGATTCACGTTAGAGTGGGTCCCTGGATCGTTTGTCAAGTTGGTTTATCGCCAGCTCAGAGCATTCCTAAGGGTTGTTCGCGACCCCATACATGTGTAAGTAGCTTAGCCATTTCAGAATTAGCAGGACTAAACATCCATCCAACCGATGGGTTTTAAAAGGATGTCAAAGTGTAAATTCTCACAACGATAAGGTTAATAGCCATTCAGAGCATGCCTGTGGACCGTTCGTGGTCGCGTACATGTGTAAATGATTAACCCATGTTAAGTGAAAGATTTACTACTTATTCATCGTTATCATAATTTCTATTTTATCAAAAGACCCTAGAGTACGCTACTTATCTGGTTTTTGCTGGCTAAGATGGTTTCATGCGGTTTTTGGTTGGTCCGGTATGCCGAACCGGCTGGACCGGTGCTTCTGCGCTTGCCTATATATAGGGGCTACACCCCCTTAGTTTTTCCTTACCGAACCAACGAGAGCCGAACCAAGCCCATACCGAATTGAACCTTTGCCGAACCAAACCCTTGCCGAACCAGGTATATGCTCTTTTGCCGAATATCCTTGATTACCGAATGGATCCGATACCGAATACACACGTAAGGCTTTTAATGCCGAATGATCCTTTGTACCGAATTAACTTGAGGTTTTAGCGCCGGATGAACTTTGCACTGTACTACTGAACGAGCAAGTGTACCGGACGAACACTCAACACCAAATGGGACTACCGAATGGAGTATATGCCGAATGGGATTTCGTACTTGAATTTCGAGCGGAATACCAGACCGATATACGCCTGCTCGCTCTATACACTTGCTTGTTTACTTTCCTGTACTTCTTGTTCTAACACCTTGTTTTTCTTGTGCTGCAGATAAATGTATCGCAAAGCAGAAACTCGATCGGATAGAAAGAAGTCTAAAGGTACAGTAGAGTCTTCTTCCTCCGTGCCCCCAGCCCAACCAGAACCGGCGCAACATCGACCTGTCCCGAGGTCGTTAGTGGACGGATATGGTCCACAGGAACTTCTGGTCTCCCCTCCCGATTGCTTTCCTAGCTCCCTAAAGGAGGAGCAACTTGATGTCATATCTCGTTCATTTGGGATAGACAGGGCTCTTATGCTGTTGCCGGGGGAGGGGGTCATGCCATATGATCCCCCTGAGGGATACTTCGCTTACAGCCGATACCATTGTATGTGCGGGGCTATTCCTCCAGTCAACGCCTGAATATTAAGCTTTGTCACTTATTTGAAGGTGGCCCCATTCCAGCTCCAGCCCAACTCTTATGCCATTTTGGTATGCTTGTATGCTATCTTCCAGAAGAGGTATGGGCGCGCCCCTTCCAATCGGGAAATACGATATCTGTACAATCTGAGGGGATACAGGAAGGGTCCCCATATATTAGCTTGGAGTCAGCTGTTTCCTTCAAGCCGGTTTTGGATTTATACTCGAAGTATAGTATGTTCATGAAGGAATGGTTCTTTGTCAGAGATGACTCCGTCTCTATTCGCCGATTTACCTCCGGATGTAAGTCAAAACTCTACTCATAACTCTTGTCTTGGCTTTGATTCTCTTTCTTATGCGTTTTCATTTCTTGCTAGCGACAGGTGGTTTTGCGGTTGTGGAAGGTGATCGCCTAGTTCAGATGGCGGCTGAAATTGAAGCTATTTCAGGGAGAGATAGATCGGCTGCTTATTTGATTAGGAATGCCAGGCTCTTGATGTACAATTTGATTCTCCCACATCAGTCTGTTGTCAAGCAGAGGGACACGGCAGAAGAGAAGGCTGCCCAACCTAAAGGAGGGGCCACAGCGAAGGGTGGCAAGAGGAAGCCCTTCGCGCATCATCCAGTCGTAGGAGGCAAGAAGCTTAAGGAGTCTGATGGCCCTTCTCCCAGTACTTGCCCAATTATCCCGAAAGAGGAAGGTGTGGAAAAGGGAGAAGAAGGCGATGTAGGAGGAGAGTTTGAGGGTGGCGGAGATGGCGATGGAGAGGAAGAGTCTGAGGGTGGAAGAGATGGCGATGGAGACGGAGAGGGCAATGGTGGTGACGACGGTCAGGGCGGTAGTGGTACCGGTGCCTTACCTTCTGGGCAAGTAGGGGAGCTTCAGGAGTGGACGGATGAGGCTCTCCGTCAGGCTTTCGGGGAATCGGAGGGAGAGTCGGAAGCGGAGAAGACGAAGAAAAATGGCAAGGCCGTGGCTTGGACTGATCCATCCCCTAAGGGCTCTTCCGCTAGGGTGACTCCGGCGGTGCAAGGTGAACTTTTGTCCTCTGCCGATTCCATTTACGATAGGGACTTAGAAATATTTTATGGTTCACTTCCATCCTGGAATGAGATTCAGGACTTATTGCAGTATCCCACTCCTCCGTAGGGTTTGTATAATAGATGTGCCTTCTCACTTTTTCTTTCTTTTTAACTTAACATGTTTCTTTGATCATCGTATGTTCGTAACACTTGTTCTCTATTCCAGGGGTAGGCCAGGTGGTTAAAACGTCAGATGTTCGGCACCGCCTCGAACAATTCAAGTTGATGAGAGCTTCTGCGAAGCCTCCCACTGGTCGTCCTGGGGACGTGGTCAGCTACCGCCCTCTCCTTGAAGTTATCGAGGAGGGTAGCCGGCAGAGGAAGAGGAAGCGTTCCTTGTTTGGTTCTCCACCCGGTCTTCAACCTCCTACTCAGCCTCCCCGAGATACCACGGAAGAGACCATGGAGTCTGTCCCCCCTCCACCTCCTTCCATAAATCCCATTGTTGTTCGTATAAGACGTCCCGGCGTGCCTCGTGACCCCTTTGCCGGTCATCATGACTTGGATTTAAGCTCTCAGGATATTTCATTTGACGAGGCCACGGGTGAGCACCTTCTTCCCCGCAACCCCATGGTACGAGTGCTTGATGAGGCCAAGTCCCTAGATCTCGATCTGCTTACTACTCGGGTAGTTACCATGGGGAACGAAGCCAAGGCTAATATTGATCGGGTGGATGAAGAGACTAAGAGGTTAATGGAGCATCATGCTCGATTGATCAAGGCCAGGGAGGAAATTGGAAGTGCTAATATTCGATTGCGGCTAAAGGTTGCCGATCAGGCCAAACAGCTTGCCGATCAAGCCATTCGGATTTATCAGCACGAGGAAGCCTCCAGGCGGCTGAAAGAGACTATGGAAAAGGCTAGTAGGGCAGAGCTACGGAAGATGGAGGCCGTCTGTAAGGAGCGGATTAACATGGCCATTGCGACAGTGGATGAGGTACGGAATGCGGATCTGGAGCAGGTGGAGGAATTGTCTGGGAGGCTTGAGGCCGTAGAGATGGCTCAAGTCAAGCTAAAGGAAGAGATGGAGGAGATGAGGAGGTCTCTCCAGGCTGACTGCTTGAGATACCGATCAGAGAGGGATGCTGCTATCGCCAAGTTGCAGGTTTCCGAGGCCCGGGTGAGGGAGTTTGAGGAGAACTAGGGGATGATGGACGAGATGCTGCAGGACATGTACTTCCGCACTTGGAAGGAGGGCAGCTTGTCTTGGATGGATGACTATCCCCGGGTGATGGCCAAGGTATATCTTCGGGCTTTAGAGGAGGCCAGGGTTAATGCGGGTAAGGAGGGTGGAGAGGCTTTTAGTCTAGATGTGGTCACTGCTCTGTTCTCGAAGGAGGAGCAAGCGGCGGTGAAGGAGGGGATGCGGCTGCTTGATGCGGAGGAAGCTGGCGTGCATTTGGAGGATGAGGATCAAGCGGCGGACGTTGGTGAGTTATTCTTTTCTTTTTCTTTTCTTTCTGGGTTTCCATAACTTAATCGTTTATTGTTCGTTTAATGAGTTCCTCTTCTGAATTGGACAGGTGGAACTTCCGATCAACATGCTGGGAGCTCCGGCCCTGCGGCCAAGTAGGCTTGAGAAGTTGGTAATGAAGTGTGGACGCAGTTGGTTACTTGTCCGGATTCGGCCGCCTTATTATTTCTATTTATCGCTGTTTATGTTAGTCCAAAACATTGATGTGACTGTAATAATATTATTTGCAAAGAATAACTTTGTGTGACTTTATAACATAAGCTGATTTTGTTATGTTTGAATGTTGTTGTCATCTTGATGTGCTGCGTAATAAGTATAACTATGCATATGCCCGTAATTTTAGTTGTGTTTGATGCTATGCTTTTGCTTGAAATATAATTTCATGTTTTGCAATGTTAGTGTGACGTATGAATAAGCTATAGTTACATATTTATGTACAGGATAAGAGAGTACCGCCCTTCATGTTTTAGTTGCAGGCGGTAGCCTTGAGCGTCTTGTGTAATTGATCATGGATATAGCTGAGTACCCAGTATGCAGGCTTAGATTCTCATGAGCGAATGCTTCTTATTTGGTTCCCTGTGCTTGAGAGTTCATTATACAGGATAGGAGAAAAGTATTTAAATGAAATGGAAATATAGGAAAAGTAAAACTTCCAGTCACGGAAGGCCGTCGATGTGCTTAAGTTCGTGGCAAACGGGTTTTGTAGTCACTTTCCCTAGCTGTGGGTCTTGGAGACATTTGTCACCAAACTTACGCCTCTACGGGGAGTTTTCTTTTTTACCATAGCCACACTTAAGACACATCGGAGCCGAGATCGCGCACGGTAACTACCCGAACCATTATGGTCCGTAATCGTGGGTATTATTCGATTTACCGTGGACGGCTAGCGTGGGTGCCGTTGGCCGTGAACTACCCCTGGCTGGCCACACCTTATGTTGGGGCTTAAAGTAGGTTCACAGTTGCCGGCGAGCCGAACGCCGTAATGAGCTGCCATCGGCTATAATCGGCCTTTATGATGACTTATAATCGGCCCATTACAGTTGGCTTTGAGGGCAGGCGCGAGCAATGAGTTTACCCGCAGCAGAGGGATGCTGGAGCAAAAGTGTCTCATTGGCGAGTGCGTAGAATCATAGCGTACCTGTTAGGCCTTGTCCAGATGAGGCCGCGGTGCATCTTGAGTGGAGATGCCATAGGATTTTGTTCAACAGAAAAGGATAAAGCTTAACAAGCAGCCATGATATAAAGGAACAAGTTAAAAAGAGACAAGATTTTTTAAAGTGGTTCGGTACGAAAATGCCCACGTCCACTGATTCTCTTTGTTAATTCACTTCATATGGGCAGTACAAGTTAAGAAAAGTATCGACGGAGGTGTCGGATGTTCAATGCCCTCTGGAATACCTCTCCGTCCACTGTTGACAAAATATAAGCTCCGTTGTGGAGATCTTTATGAATTACATATGGTCCGTCCCAGATGGGGTCCAGTGCCCCGGGGCGTGGAAAGATTCGCCTGAGGACAAGATCTCCTTCTTGTAAGCTGCGATGCTTGACTTTGGAGTTGTATAGTGCTACCACTTTTTGTTTGTGAGCTGCTGCTTTGAGTGCTGCATCGTTTCTCCTTCTCTCAATAAGATCCAAAGACATGAGGAGGAGTTCTTCGTTTTCCTCTGGGTTGTAGTGGATCCTACGGTGGGAAGGCACAATAGTCTCAACTGGGAGCATTGCCTCCGATCCATATGCCAAAGAGAAGGGAGTATGCCCTGTTGATGTTTTGAAAGATGTGCGGTAGGCCCAGTGTGCCGTAGGAAGTTCGTCTACCCAAGCGCCTTTTGACTTTTCAAGTTTCTTCTTGATTAGGATTTTGAGAATTTTGTTGACAGCTTCGACTTGTCCGTTTGCCTGAGGATAAGCTACTGATGAGAAGCTTTTGTGAATTCCATGCTCAAGGCACCAGTCGGCGAACTCTTCGCTGTCAAATTGGAGTCCGTTGTCTGATACGATCTTGAGTGGGACTCCGTACCTGCACAGAACATTTTTGATCAAGAAGTTGATAACTTTTGCTGAAGATATTTTATTTAGGGGTTCCGCTTCCACCCATTTGGTGAAATAATCGACTGCCACTATAGCATATTTGGCTCCGCCTCGGCCCATTGGCAGTTCGCCAATTAAGTCAATTCCCCATACAGCAAAGGGCCAAGGGCTGGTCATTTGAGTAATCTCATTTGTGGGTAGTCGAGGAATCTTTGCAAATTTTTGACATCTGTCGCATCTCTTGACGAAGTCTAAGGCGTCTTTGTTTAGTGTGGGCCAGTAATATCCATATCGGAGTATCTTTTTTGCCAGAGTCTGCCCTCCTGTGTGATCTCCGCAACCTCCCTGATGGATGTTTGATAAGATTTCCTTGGCTTCCCTTCCAGCGACGCTTCTTAATAAGGGGCTAGAGAAGCCGCGCCTATAGAGGATGCCTTCTTGTATGGTGTAGTGGGGAGCTTTCCTCAAGATTTTCTTGCCTTCGTCACGCCTGTCGGGTAGTGTGCCATCTTGCAAATATTTCCGGAGAGGAGTCATCCAGGTTCCTTCTTCGATTGCAGTTATCAGGTTCACTTGTTCGAAACTTGGGGCTAGCTGCCTTGAGATGGCTAGTGCTCCGGAAATGGTGCTATTCTTCATACTAACTTGCTTTGCAAGTTCATCGGCCTCTTGGTTCTCTTCTCAAGGAATGTGTTTGATTAGATAGTGGTCCAATTGATCGAACAACAGTTTTGTTTTCTTTAGGTATGCTGTGAGTCGTTCTCCTCGAGTCTGGAACTCTCCTAGTACTTGGTTTACGATAAGCTGAGAATCGCTATGAAGACATAAAGAACTGACTCCGATTTCTAGGGCAAGTTCCAATCCTGCTATTACCGCCTCATACTCCGCATCGTTGTTAGTGGCCGCGAATTCCATCCTTAATGCATAATACAGCTTTCTTCCCCTATGGGTGATTATCACAACACCTGGCCCCGAGCCTTGTTCGTTCGATGCTCCATCTACAAAGAGGTTCCACTTGATGTTTTTTGCTATTTCAAATTGATCCTTGCCTTCGTTGATAGTGAATTCGGCAATGAAATCGGCCATGGCTTGCCCCTTGATAGCGGTGCGTGGATGGTAGGTGATATCATACTGACTTAGTTCAATACACCGTTTGAGGAGTCGCCCAGAAGTGTCGGGACGATGGAGCACCTGTCTTAGCGGTTGATCGGTTAGAACTCTGATGGAGTGAGACTGGAAGTAGTGTCGCAGTTTTCGTGACGCGATCAATAAACAATATGCTAATTTCTCAAGCTTAGGATATCTGGCTTCTGCCCCTGTAAATCTCTTACTTACAAAGTATACCTGGCGTTGTGTGCGGTCTTCTTCTCTTACCAAGGCGGCGCTTAGGGCATGAGATGATACAGCGAGGTATAGGTATAGCTCCTCGCCTACGTTTGGAGTTGAGAGTATGGGTGGTCTCTGAAGGTGTTCGATCAGGTTAAGGAAGGCTTTTAAGCATTCATCGGTCCACTCGAATTTTCCTTTGTCTTTCTTGAGAGCTTCGAAGAAAGGGACACACTTGTTCGTTGCTTTGGAAATGAATCTGCTTAGGGCGGCCACCTTTCCGTTTAGGCTCTGCATTTCTTTTCGAGTGGAAGGTATCCTTATCTCTTTTAGAGCCCGTATTTGTTGAGGGTTTGCTTCAATTCCTCTGGCATGGACGATGAATCCTAAGAATTTTCCCGATGATACTCCTAAGGAGCACTTTAGAGGATTCAGCTTCATTCCATATCGGCGAAGTACCTGAAACACCTCGCCCAGGTGGCTTACATGGTCGTCCGCTTTCCTGGACTTTACCAACATGTCATCCACATACACTTCCATAGTTCGTCCTATTAGTTCCGCGAACATCTTGTTGACGAGGCGCTGATAGGTAGCTCCGGCATTTTTGAGTCCAAAAGGCATGACTTTGTAACAATATAATCCGCGGTCAGTGATGAAGCTAGTGTGGTCTTGATTGGGAGCGTGCATGGGAATCTGGTTATATACGGAGTATGCATCCATAAAAGATAGGAGTTCGTGCCCGGCTGTGCTGTCTACAATTTGGTCGATTCGGGGAAGTGGGAAGCAATCTTTTGGGCAAGCGTCATTCAGGTTGGAGAAGTCGATACATGTTCGCCACTTTCCACTGGCCTTTTTTACTAGTACTGGGTTCGCGATCCATTCTGGGTAGATGGCTTCTCGTAGGAATCCATTAGCAAGTAGATTCTTCACTTCCTCATCAAGGGCTGCTGATCGTTCTGCCCCCATACTCCTCTTTTTCTGCTTTACTGGTACCTTGGTGGGATCGATGTTCAGCATGTGGCATGCTATGTCTGGGGAGTTTCCTGTCATATCGGCATGTATCCATGCAAATACATCTAAGTTGTGGCGGAGAAAGTCAATGAGTTGATCTTTCAATTCCGTTTTTAGCTGAGATCCGATTTTTAATAGTCTACTTGAATCATGCTTGTCTACAGATACGAATTCAATAGCCTCTGCAGGCTCGGCGGTAGCCTCCTACTCTTTATCCCTGGGGTCTAGTTCATTGAAGGGATTGCTTGTATACCGAAGAGGAGGGGCTTTCTTTAGTTGCTATGCTTCCAAGCTTTTCATGCAGAGAGTAGTCTCTGCATATTTCCCTTTATCCTTTCTGCGGTTATTGCGAAGTTTAGTTACATAACAGTCTCGGGCAGCGTCTTGATCCCCTTCAACTTCTCCTATTCCGTTATCTGTTGGGAATTTCATCTTCAGGCACCACGGGGCTAGGATAATTTGGAAGTCAGACAAGGCTGGTCTTCCCAAGAAGGCGTTGTAGGCCGAGTGGTTTTCTATTAGTACGAACATTTGTTTTCGCACAACGGAGCGGGGATGACTTCCTATCTCGATGAAGAGGTCAAGCTGCCCAAGGGGTAACTTTGAATCTCCAGTGAAACCATGTAGTGGTTTGTTGCAGGGAGATACATCCTTCATTGACAGCTTCATTTTGTCGAAAGCATGCTTGAATAGTATATTTACTGAACTTTCGGTGTCTATTAGAATTCGAAAAACTTTAGCTGGACCGAACCAGGCAGAGATGACCATGGGATCCACATGTGGATACTGTCTTCCTTCTAAATCACGCCTACTGAATATGATGTCGTCACTCTCTTTCCGTTTCGGGTGGCGATCTTCCGTAATGGAGTTAACATAGCCTTCAGCAATTCTAAGTGACTTTACGTATCTTTCCATCTCTGTCCAGCTTCTGTCGGCGATGTGTGGTCCTCCCGAGATGGTATGGACCACTATCTTCTCTTGATTAGAGCCACTGGTGTTGCGATTCCCTCCGCCTGCTTCTGGGAGGGGTCGCTTTGAGTTCTCATTGGCAGGAGTTGGAGTCCTGTCTTGACCTTTCACATAGCGTTCCAATCTTCTTCTTCTAATGTGTTCTTCGATCAAGTCCCGAAGATGGTGGCATTCATTGGTGTCATGTCCGTGGGATTCGTGGAAGCGACAGAACTTTCCAGACTTGAGTGCGTTATCTGATTCTTTCTTGTGCGGGGAGCGCTTGTATCCGAGTTCGCCCTGAGTGGCCAGGAAGATGTTTTCGATTGTTTCATTCAAAGGAGTGTAGGAGTCAAATCTTGGTCCTGGTCGATATTGGCACTTTTCAACCTTCCTACCCCCAGCATTGTCTCTAGATTCATTTCTTCGAGCGTCCTTAGCTGCAGCGGGAACCTCGTCCTGAACTGTCTTACCTTGTTGCCCTGACTGCCTCTCCGTAGCAGCATCTTCAAGTCTCATATACTTTCCAGCTTCATGGAAGAAATCAAGCAAGGTAGCTGGTTTTTCCTTAGTTAATCTTCTGGCAAACTTGGTATCTGGGTGTACACCACTATAGAGGCCCATTAGGGTGAGCTTTTCATCAGCATCTTGAACTGCGGCCGCTGCGGCGTTGAACCGGGTTAGGTATTGTTGCAGTGTCTCTCCGGATTTCTGTTTGACATTGGATAGAGAATAAGCATCCTTGGGTTGTTCCACATGGATGCGGAACTAGCTAATGAACCTTTCTTTCAACATCTCCCATGAGCTGATAGATCCTTGGGGTAGACGGAAGAACCAGTAGGTAGCTAGATCTGCTAGGAATAGCGGAAAGCATTTACACAATACCCCTTCTGTTGCTCCGCTCATGAGCATATGCTGGGTGTATCTCTATAAGTGTACGATGGGGTCAGAAGTTCCCTTGTAAGGTTCCATGGTTGGCATTTTCCATTCCCGGGGGGTGATGGTAGTTTCGATATTGCGGGTAAAGGGGCTGGTGACCCTAGCGCCTATTCCCCGGTCCCTTTGCTCCCGTTGGACGCACTCTCTGAATAATCGTGCCATTCTTTCATCAGAATTTGGAGCGGATAGAAATGAACTTGGCTCTTCCCTGCGGGATTGATCTCGTCCAGATAGCCTGTAGGGATGGTACAGTCTATCACTTCTGGCGTTGTCCAGTGGCTGTCTCTGGCTGCTCGGATGCATGCTAGGACCAACTACAGTTGCCCCCTGCCTTGATCTTCCCCTGTGGGGTTCTGTTTCGAGCATTTCCACGGGGTCAATTTCGGGCTGGGTTCTAGCTCGGCTCCGTTCAGCGGGGTTTCTATGATTAGGTGGCATGACTGGCTCAGCTACATCCAACCCTCGCCTGGCGCCTCCCCCACTGGGTTCGGTTCCAAACGCTTCCTCGAGTCGGAGTTCGGGCTGAGTCCGGGCGCGGCCCCTATCATTGTTTTTCCTGTTGATAGCTTCTTCGAAGAGGGAAGACCTTTGCTGTCTCCGAGATCCTCCAGATTGAGATTCACCCCATGATTCAGTGTTGCGGTTGGATTCTTCGACATCCCTCAAGCGTGACATGAGTTGGTTCACCAAAGCTTCTTGTTGGGATGCGAAGCGGTTAGTCACTTCCACCACAACTCTGTCTAGGTCTGCCCTAGTGATTACTACCAGTTGTTCCGCGGCAGGGGCTGTTGGAATTGCCTGATCTACATGTGGCACTGCTGCTGTAGTGGGATGGTTCTCTTGATCTGGATCCACTGGATTTGGGGCGCTGCTGGTAGCAACGTTCTTTCCCTTGTTGGCGTCTTTTCTTGGCCTGGAAGTCATGTTTCCTAGGCAATGAAGGCCACTATTGGGAAAGAAGGTTGAATGAGGGAAGCTGAAGCTTCGGGTTCCAAGCTCTCAGTGAAAGCACCAAAAATGTTTACACGAAAAATGGCAAACACCTCCAAGTCGTGTTATTTAGTTGATTATATGTGATTTTCAATGATTTGGATGAGTTATGTAAATATGAAAAAAAGCAGGGGCTGAAATGTAAAAGACACACAAATTTATAGTGGTTCAGCCAGAACGTGCCTACGTCCACTTTATATGTTATTATCTTCTTTCTTTCGGATTACAAGTACAATGCTTTTTGCACGAGTATATGAAAGTAGTTTGAAAGTTCCTTCCTTGCTTGAGCTCTCAAACTTGTCTGCCATTGTTGTACCCCTGCCCCTCCATTTATAGAGTGAGGTAGGGGGCAAGGGTCTTGGATGTATATAGCTGCTGGTGGGCCCGGGCTGAAGCAATCTGGCCTGGTAGCGTTCTGGTTCGGCGAAGCCTTGGTTCGGCCGTGTCGAGGTCTTGGAGATATGATCCGGTGATGTTGGTCCAGTTCGGTGAAGCTTTGGGTAGGTAATAGTGGCTTTGGTCGGAGGAGTTTGTTTTGCTTCGGTAGAGAAGAGAGTGGGAATGGTCCGGGTGAGGTTGGCTCGGCGTTGGGTTGATTCGGTGGCGTGTCTGGAGTTGGTCCGGTAGTGGAGTTGGTCCGGTAGTGGGGGATTACGACCGGATGAAGCTCGACCGGATGAACTTGTGCCTATATTGCCGAATGGACGTTATCCTGGGGATGCCGAATGAGCTATTGCCGAATGAGTTCTGAAATGCCGAATTTGTTCGTGTATTTGGAATGCCAAACGATCCTTGGCTTTGCTGAATGAGGTGGAGGTTGCGAACACGGGCGAGACTGACGCCTCTTGGTCTCGAGATCTTCTGGGTAAGAATTCGCCCAACAGGATCTCAGCTAAAAGCAGAATTGAAGGATCAACTCATTGACTTTCTCCGCCACAACTTAGATGTATTTGCATGGACACATGCCGATATGACAGGAATCTCCCCAGATGTAGCATGCCACGTACTAAACATCGATCCCACCAAGGTACTAGTAAAGCAGAAAAAGAGAAGCATGAGGGCAGAACGATCAGCAGCCCTTGATGAGGAAGTAAAGAACCTACTAGCTAATGGCTTCATATGAGAAGCCATCTACCCAGAGTGGATCGCTAACCCAGTACTAGTAAAAAAGGCCAATGGAAAGTGGCGAACATGTATTGACTTCTCCAACCTGAATGACGCTTGCCCGAAAGATTGCTTCCCAATTCCCCGAATCGACCAACTTGTAGACAGCACAGTCGGGCACGAACTCTTATCTTTTATGGATGCATACTCCGGATATAACCAGATTCCCATGCACGCTCCCGATCAAGACCACACTAGCTTCATCACTGACCGAGGATTATATTGTTACAAAGTCATGCCTTTTGGACTCAAAAATGCCGGAGCTACCTATCAGCGCCTCGTCAACAAGATGTTCGCGGAACTAATAGGACGAATAATGGAAGTGTATGTGGATGACATGTTCGTGAAGTCCAAGAAAGCCGACGACCATGTAAGCCACCTGGGCGAGATGTTTCAGGTACTCCGCCGATATGGAATGAAGTTGAATCCTCTAAAGTGCTCCTTTGAAGTATCATCGGGAAAATTCTTAGGATTCATCGTCCATGCCAGAGGAATTGAAGCAAACCCTGAACAAATCCGGGCCCTAAAAGAAATAAGGATACCTTCAACTCGAAAAGAAATGCAGAGCCTAAACGGAAAGGTGGCCGCCCTAAGCAGATTCATTTCCAAAGCAACTGATAAGTGTGTCCCTTTCTTCGAAGCTCTCAAGAAAGACAAAGGGAAGTTCGAGTGGACCGATGAATGCTTAAAAGCCTTCCTAAACCTAATCGAACACCTTCAGAGACCACCAGTACTCTCAACTCCAAATGAAGGTGAAGTGTTATATCTATACCTCGTTGTATCATGTCATGCTCTAAGCGCCGCCTGGGTAAGAGAAAAAGACCGCACACAACGCCCGGTTTACTTTGTAAGTAAGAGATTTACAGGGGCAGAAGCCAGATATCCTAAACTTGAGAAATTAGCGTATTGTTTATTGATCGCGTCACAAAAACTGCGACACTACTTCCAGTCTCACTCCATCAGAGTTCTAACCGATCAACCGCTAAGACAGGTGCTCCATCGTCCTGACACTTCTGGGCGACTCCTCAAATGGTGCATTGAACTATGTCAGTATGATATCACCTACCATCCTCGCACCGCTATCAAAGGACAAGCCATGGCCGATTTCATTGCTGAATTCACTACCAACGAAGGCAAGGAACAATCCGAAATAGAAAAAAACATCAAGTGGAACCTCTTTGTAGATGGAGCATCGAACGAACAAGGCTCGGGGGCAGGTGTTGTGAAAATCACCCCCAGGGGAAGAAAGCTGTACTATGCATTAAGATTGGAATTCACGGCCACTAACAACGATGCGGAGTATGAGGCAGTAATAGCGGGATTGGAACTTGCCCTAGAAATCGGAGTCAGTTCTTTATGTCTTCATGGTGATTCTCAGCTTATCGTAAACCAAGTACTAGGAGAGTTCCAGACTCGAGGAGAATGACTCACAGCATATCTAAAGAAAACCAAACTGCTGCTCGATCAATTGGACCACTATCTAATCAAACACATTCCTCGAGAAGAGAACCAAGAGGCCGATGAACTTGCAAAGCAAGCTAGTATGAAGAGTAGCACCATTTCCGGAGCACTAGCCATCTCAAGGCAGCTAGCCCCAAGTTTCGAACAAGTGAATCTGATAACTGCAATCGAAGAAGGAACTTGGATGACTCATATCCGGAAATATTTGCAAGATGGCACACTACCCGATAGGCGTGACGAAGTCAAGAAAATCTTGAGGAAAGCTTCCCGCTACACCATACAAGAAGGCATCCTCTATAGGCATGGCTTCTCCAGCCCCTTATTGAGATGCGTCGCTGGAAGGGAAGTCTAGGAGATCTTATCAAACATCCATCAGGGAGGCTGCGGAGATCACACTGGAGGGCAGACTCTGGCAAAAAAGATACTCCGATATGGATATTACTGGCCCACACTAAACAAAGACGCCTTAGACTTCGTCAAGAGATGCGACAGATGTCAGAAATTTGCCAAGATTCCTCGACTACCCACAAATGAGATTACTCAAATGACCAGCCCTTGGCCCTTTGCTGTATGGGGAATTGACTTAATTGGCGAACTGCCAACGGGCCGAGACGGAGCCAAATATGCTATAGTGGCAGTCGATTATTTCACCAAATGGGTGGAAGCGGAACCCCTAAATAAAATATCTTCAGCAAAAGTTATCAACTTCTTGATCAAAAATATTCTGTGCAGGTACGGAGTCCCACTCAAGATCGTATCAGACAACGGACTTCAATTTGACAGCGAAGAATTCGCCGAATGGTGCTAAGAGCATGGAATTCACAAAAGCTTCTCATCAGTAGCTTATCCTCAGGCAAACGGACAAGTCGAAGCTGTCAACAAAATTCTCAAAACCCTAATCAAGAAGAAACTTGAAAAGTCAAAAGGCGCTTGGGTGGACGAACTCCCTACGGCACTCTGGGCCTACCGCACATCTTTCAAAACATCAACAGGGCATACTCCCTTCTCTTTGGCATATGGATCGGAGGCAATGCTCCCTGTTGAGACTATTGTACCTTCCCACCGTAGGATCCACTACAACCCAGAAGAAAACGAAGAACTCCTCCTCATGTATTTGGATCTGATTGAGGAAAGGAGAAACGATGTAGCACTCAAAGCAGCAGCTCACAAACAAAAAGTGGCAGCACTATACAACTCCAAAGTCAAGCATCACAGCTTACAAGAAGGAGATCTTGTCCTCAGGCGAATCTTTCCGCACCCCGGGGCACTGGACCCCATCTGGGACGGACCATATGTAATTCATAAAGATCTCCACAACGGAGCTTATATTTTGTCAACAGTGGACGGAGAGGTGTTCCAGAGGGCATGGAACATCCGACACCTCCGTTGATACTTTTCTTAACTTGTACTGCCCATATGAATTGAATTAACAAAGAGAATCAGTGGACGTAGGCATTTTCGTGCCGAACCACTTTAAAAAATCTTGTCTCTTTTTAACTTGTTCCTTTATATCTTGGCTGCTTGTTAAGCTTTATCCTTTTCTGTTGAACAAAATCCTACGGCATCTCCACTCAAGACGCACCGCAGCCTCATTTGGACAAGGCCTAACAGGTATGCTACGATTCTATGCACTCGCCAATGAGACACTTTTGCTCCAGCATCCCTCTGCTGCGGGTTAACTCATTGCTCGCGACTGCCCTCAAAGCCAACTGTAATGAGCCGATTATAACTCATCATAACGGCCGACTATTGCCGATGGCAGCTCATTACGGTGTTCGACTCGCCAGCAACTGTGAACCTACTTTAAGCCCCAACATAAGGTGTGGCCGGCCAGGGGTAGTTCACGGCCAACGGCACCCACGCTAGCCGGCCACGGTAAATCGAATAATACCCACGATGACTGACCATAATGGTTCGGGTATTTACCGTGCGCGATCTCGGCTCCGATGTGTCTTAAGTGCGACTGTGGTAAAAAAGAAAACTCCCCGCAGAGGCGTAAGATGGGTGACGAATGTCTCCAAGACCCACAGCTAGGGAAAGTGACTACAAAACCCGTTTGCCACGAACTTAAGCACATCGACGGCCTTCCGTGACTGGAAGTTTTACATTCTCTATATTTCCATTCCATTTAAATACTTTTCTCCTATCCTGTATAATAGACTCTAAAGTATAGGGAACCGAGCAGGAAGCATTCACTCATGAGAATTTAAGCCTGCATACTGGGTGGCAAGGTACTCAGCTATATCCATGATCAGTTACACAAGACGTTCAAGGCTACCGCCTGCAACTAAAAAATGAAGGGCGGTACTCTCTTATCTTGTACATAAATATGTAACTATAGCTTATTCATACGTCACACTAACATTGCAAAACAAGAAATTATATTTCAGAGCAAAAGCTTAGCATCAAACACAACTAAAATTACAGGCATATGCATAGTTATACTTCTTATGCAGCACATCAAAATGACAACAACATTCAAACATAACAAAATCAGCTTATGTTATAAAATCACACAAAGTTATTCTTTGCAAATAATACTATTACAGTCACATCAATGTTTTTGACTAACGTAAATAGCGATAAAAAGAAATAAAAAGGCGGCCGAATCCGGACAAGTAACCAGCTGCGTCCACACTTCGCTCTCCATCACTAACTTCCTACTTGGCCGCAGGGCCGGAGCTCCCAGCATGTTGATCGGAAGTTCCACCTGTCCAATTCAGAAGAGGAACTCATTAAACGAACAATAAACAATCAAGTTATGGAAACCCAGAGAGAAGAGAAAAAGAGAAGAATAACTCACCAGCATCCGCCGCTTGATCCTCATCCTCCAATTGCACACCCGCTTCCTCCGCAGCAAGCAGCCACATCCCCTCCTTCACCGCCACTTGCTCCTCCTTCGAGAACTGAGCAGTGACCACATCCAGACTAAAAGTCGCTCCACCTTCCTTACCCGCATTGACCCTGGCCTCCTCTAAAGCCCGAAGATACACCTTGGCCATGACCCGGGGATAGTCATCCATCCAAGACAAGCTGCCCTCCTTCCAAGTGCGGAAGTACATGTCCTACAGCATCTCGTCCATCATCCCCTCATTCTCCTCAAACTCCCTCACCCGGGCCTCGGAAACCTGCAACTTGGCGACAGCAACATCCCTCTCTGATCGGTATCTCAAGCAGTAAGCCTGGAGAGACCTCCTCATCTCCTCCATCTCTTCCTTTAGCTTGACTTGAGCCATCTCTGCGGCCTCAAGCCTCCCAGACAATTCCTCCACCTGCTCGAGATCCGCATTCCGAACCTCATCCACTGTCGCAATGGCCATGTTAATCCGCTCCTTACAGGCGGCCTCCATCTTCCGTAGCTCTGCCCTACTAGCCTTTTCCATAGTCTCTTTCAGCCGCCTGGAGGCTTCCTCGTGTTGAGAAATCTGAATGGCTTGATCGGCAAGCTGTTTGGCTTGATCGGCAACCTTTAGCCGCAACCGAATATTAGCACTCCCAATCTCCTCCCCGGCCTTGATCAATCGAGCATGATGCTCCATTAACCTCTTAGTCTCTTCAGCCACTCGATCAATATAAGCCTTGGCTTCGTTCCCCATGGTAACTACCCGAGTAGTAAGCAGATCAAGATCTAGGGACTTGGCCTCATCAAGCACTCGTACCATGGGGTTGCGGGGAAGAAGGTGCTCACCCGTGGCCTCATCAAATGAAATATCCTGAGAGCTTGGATCTAAATCAGGATGGCCGGCAAAGGGGTCACGAGGCACGTCGGGACGTCTTATACGGATAACAGTGGGATTCATGGAAGGAGGTGGAGGGGGGACAGACTCCGTGGTCTCTTCCGTGGTATCTCGGAGAGGCTGAGTAGGAGGTTGAGGACCGGGTGGAGAACCGAACAAGGAACGCTTCCTCTTCCTCTGCTGGCTACCCTCCTCGATAACTTCAAGGAGAGGGCGGTAGCTGACTACGTCCCCAGGACGACCAGTAGGAGGCTTCGCAGAAGCTCTCATCAACTTGAATTGTTCGAGGCGGTGTCGAACATCTGACGTTTTAACCACCTGGCCTGCCCCTGGAATAAAGAACAAGTGTTACGAACATACAATGATCCACAATTCAAGAAACATGTTAAGTTAAAAAGAAAGAAAAAGTGAGAAGGCACATCTATTATACAAACACTGCGGAGGAGTGGGATACTGCAATAAGTCCTGAATCTCATTCCAGGACGGAAGTGAACCATAAAATATTTCTAAGTCTCTATCGTAAATGGAATCGGCAGAGGACAAAAGTTCACCTTGCGCCGCCGGAGTCACCCTAGCTAAGGAGCCCTTAGGGAATGGATCAGCACCAGCCACGGCCTTGCCAGTTTTCTTCGCCTTCTCCGCTTCCGACTCTCCCTCCGATTCCCCGAAAGCCTGACGGAGAGCCTCATCCGTCCACTCCTGAAGCTCCCCTACTTGCCCGGAGGTTAAGGCACCAGCACCACCACCGCCCTGACCGTCGTCACCACCATTGCCCTCTCCATCTCCATCGCCGTCTCTTCCACCCTCAGACTCTCCATCTCCATCGCCATCTCCTCCACCCTCAAACTCTCCCCCTACATCGCCTTCTTCTCCCTTTTCCACACCTTCCTCCTCCGGGATAATCGGGCAAGTACTGGGAGAAGGGCCATCAGACTCCTTAAGCTTCTTGCCTCCTACAACAGGATGTTGCGCAAAGGGCTTCCTCTTGCCACCCTTCGTTGTGGCCCCTCCTTTAGGCTGGGCAGCCTTCTCTTCTGCCGTGTCCCTCTGCTTGACTACGGACTGATGCGGGAGAATAAAGTTGTACATCAAGAGTCTGGCATTCCTAATCAGATAAGCAGCCGATCTGTCACTCCCTGAAATAGCTTCAATTTCAGCTGCCATCTGAACTAGGCGATCATCTTCCACAACCGCAAAACCACCTGTCGCTTGCAAGAAATGAAAGCGCATAAGAAAGAGAATTACAGACAAAAAAAGAATTATGAATAGAGCTTTGAGTTACATCCGGAGGTAAATCGGCGGATAGAGACGGAGTCATCTCTGACAAAGAACCATTCCTTCTTGAACATACTATACTTCGAGTATAAATCCAGAACTGGCTTGAAAGAAATGGCTGACTCCAAACTAATATATAGGGACCCCTTCCTTTATCCCCTCAGATTGTACAGATACCGTATTTCCCGGTTGGAAGGGGCGCGCCCATACCTCTTCTGGAAGATAGCATACAAGCACACCAAAATGGCATAAGAGTTGGGCTGGAGTTGGAAGGGAGCCACCTTCAGATAAGTGATGAAGCTTAATATTCAGGCGTTGATTGGAGGAATAGCCCCGCACATACAATGGTATCGGCTGAAAGCGAAGTATCCTTCAGGAGGATCATATGGCATGACCCCCTCCCCCGGCAACAGCATAAGAGCCCTGTCTATCCCGAATGAACGAGATATGACATCAAGTTTCTCCTCCTTTAGGGAGCTGGGAAAACAATCGGGAGGGGAGACCAGAAGTTCCTGGGGAACATATCCGTCCACTAACGACCTCGAGGCAGGCCCATGTGGCGCCGGTCCTGGCTGGACTGGGGGCACGGAGGAAGAAGACTCTCCTATACCTTTAGACTTCTTTCTATCCGATCGAGTTTCTGCTTTGCGAGACATTATCTGCGCCACAAGAAAAACATGATATTAGAGCAAGAAGTATGGGAATATAAACAAGCGGGTATATAAAGCGAGCAGGTGTATATAAGTCTGGTATTGCACTCGAGATTCAAGTATGAAGTCTCATTCGGCATATACTCCATTCGGTAATTTCATTCGGCCTTGGAAGTTCGTCCGGTACACTTGCTCATTCGGTAATACAATGCAAAGAAGCATTCGGCAATAAAAAAACTTTCGTGTTTATTCGGCATCAGTCTCATTCGGTTGTCAAGTTCATTCGGCAAAAGGATATATACCTGGTTCGGCACAAGGTTGGTTCGACTAGTGGTTGATTCGGTATAAGATTGGTTCGGTTCTCGTTGGTTCGGTAAGGGACAACTAAGGGGGGGTGTAGCCTCTATATATAGACGAGCACAGAAGTACCGGACCAACCGGTTCGGCATACCGGACCAAACGAAAACCGAATGAGGCTACCAAACCAGCGAAGACCAGAAGTAGGGGGCATGCAAAGCGCCTCAACCAGATAAATACCGAGCTCTAGGGTTTACTGATAAAATAGAAATTATGATAATGATGAACAAGTAGTAAATCTCTCACCAACGTGGGTTATTCATTTACACATGTACGAGATCACGAACGATCCACAGGCATGCTCTGAATGTCTATTAACCCTATCGCTGTGAGAATTTACACTTTGACATCCTTTTAAAACTCATCGGTTAGATGGATATTTAATTCTGAAATGGCTAAGCCACTTACACATGTACGGGTTCGCGAACGATCCTCCGGCATGCTCTGAGATGGCGATAAACCACCTTGACGAACGATCCAGGAACCCACTCGAACGTGAGCCTGGCATCGATAACGCTAAGCCCCCTTGGGGCACACCTACTCGCCTCGAACGGCACCCGACCTCGAACGGTCACATCTCGCCCTGAACGGCACAATTCATTTCATCACAAATATTTCGATCCCAAACGGTCGTCATTTGAAATCACATTAAAACTGTAAATTCCTTCGCAGGAAACCACAGGATATGAACGTCCAGCCCATGGCGTTACAAAACAAGCCTTCCTACCATTGGGAAACAAAGCGCGACACATGCAAGCACGTGCCCCACTTTAGGGGGCAAATGTTGGGCGAATTTTCACCTAGAAGATCTCAAGACCGAGAAGCGTCAGTTTCACCAGGGTTCGCAATCTCCATTCCATCCGGTTCCTAAGTCCGTTCGGCAATTCAAGGGTTTAAAGCTCCATTCGGCAATGAAGGGCAAGATCTCATCCGGTTCAATCTCATTCGGCATACCCCATCCGGTCCAAACGCATTCGGCATACCTCATCCGGTCCAAGCTCCAACCTCTTCATCACCGGACCACCATCACCGGTCCAAGCCACAACCGAACCAACCTACTCCAAGTGCCTACCGAACCATCCCACTTCCAAGACCAAGCCGGACCAACTACCACCGGACGAGGTATTGCCGAACCAACCACATACCTCCCATACAACACCGAACCAACGCATATCCAAGCCACCACCGAACCAAAGTCCCACCGGTCCACTCATCTCCTACCGCCGAACCAAAGTAAACCGAACCAGAACGCTACCAGGCTAGATTGCTTCAGCCTGGGCCCACCAGCAGCTATATACATCCATAACCCCTGCCCCCTACCTCACTCTATAAATAGAGGGGCAGGGGTACAACAATGGCAGACAAGTTTGAGAGCTCAAGCAAGGAAGGAACTTTCAAACTACTTTCAAATACTTGTATACAAAGTATTGTACTTGTAATCTGAAAGAAAGAAGATAATAACATATAAAGTGGACGTAGGCACGTTCTGGCCGAACCACTATAAATCTGTGTGTCTTTTACATTTCAGCCCCTGCTTTTTTCATATTTACATAACTCATCCAAACCATTGAAAATCACATATAATCAACTAAATAACACGACTTGGAGGTGTTTGCCCATTTTTTGCGCAAACACTTTGCCTCATCGCATCATAGCAAAGTCCCATCTCAATATCATGCTTTGCCTCCTCACATCATGGCAAAGTCCATCATCATCAAATCCATCCATATGAGCTTCCACATCCGCTTCATATGCCACAGGCAGCTTTCCTCATTCAAGAGCCTTCCCACTTAGCTTTTGAATCACCATCGACCATACTTGTCCAAATCAAGTAATCGATCAACTAATCAATCAAATCAAACATTAATCCAAACAATCAATCATTCAAACAAGATCTAAATAGACAATTATAACAACAATGGCAATTTCGTAAATAAAGGATCCAAATCTAACATGTAATCTAACAAGCATGAATCATGGACAATATCTCTACAACTTAATGAATGAACTTGCATAGATGAACATATGGTAAAATAGGTGTCAAATCATCATGGACAATAGATCTACATGCAGACTTAGGGAAAATGCACGAAATCACTATCTTTAACACTTAAACAAGCCACCGATCCAATATACTCCTTTGGGTCCATGTGAGAGATAACCACCACTCACCAAATCACCTAAACACCTTAAAATCAACTAACTCCAGATCTGGACAGCGAAGAACAAGGCTTGATCCGGCAAAATCTCGCTTCAATCGATGAAATCTCTCTCGAACGGATGAAGATCGTCAACTTTGGCTCTTGGATCTTCGATCTTGATCTTCGATCTTGGATGGATGTTAGAACTAGATTGGAGTGGAGAAAAGAAGTGAAGAAGTGTTGTAGTCGAGCTCTCAAAATGGCAGCACTTCGTCGCTTCAAAATCCGATGCCAAAAAGTGAGGCGAACCCCTTCTATTTATAGGCTGAATTCCCCATGAGTCGTCCCCCCTTAAGTCGTCGCCGACCTACCATGTGTCGCCCACGACCTAACTACAGCCGACTCACGACTTAGCAACCCCATACGACCCAACGACCTAACTAACACGCGCTAACGATTCATGCGACCTAACTCTAAGCCGGCCTAACACGCACGCGACTTAACCCGTGTGCGACTTAACACAAGCAGCGCCTCAACCTAACGACTTACTCTACCTAGCGACTCATCAACAAGGCCGACCCAACGACCTATCTATACTGCCGCATTTCCTATGTCCTAAGTCGTATGACGACTCAACAATCATGCCGACTTAGCCAACACACGACTCAACACTAAGTCGTCTGGACGACTTAACATCCTAGTGACTTAGCACTAAACCTAAGTCCCAACAGCCTACGACTTATACCATAACAGCTTAAGTCTTAAGCCGTTCACTCTTGAGTCGGCTAAACCTTGAGTCGGCTACTAACTTAAGTCACTCCATCACTCCAACTCTTAAGTCGTCTTAATCCTTAACTCGTTTATACGACCTAACTATTACACGGCCTAACCCCTTAAGCCAATAACCCTTAAGCCGTTCCAACACTTAGGGTGTTAACTCCTATAAGTCGCTCTACCTATGAGTCGTTCATCCATATATGTCGGCCACCCTATGAGTCGTATACATCCTATAAGTCAGCAACACCTTAAGTTGGTCCTCTATGAGTCGCTCATACCACTAAGTCGACTACAATCTTAAGTCGTTCAAACGACTCATCTACCACCCGACCTAAGCTTCACACGAGCTAACTCCCACACGACTTAAACACTAAGTCGTTGACTCCTATAGGTCGGTCCACTTTCAAACTACAACACGACTTAAACTCTGAACGACTTAACAACATCAACGACTTAATGTTGACTGTTTCAATCTTTCGATCCGTAAAAATATGGGTCGTTACATTCTCTCCCCCTTAGGAATTTCGCCCCCGAAATTCCAAACAAACAAGAGCAACCAAAGTTATTCCGCATGCCTATCATCCATAGCAATCAACAAACCATGCGTCCAATTACTAGCCTAGCATGCAGAATTCTAAGACCTAGAACAAGTTACAAATTCATGAGATGTCACGACACCTTAGGGCCATACCTCGAAGAGTTCAGGATGAGCTGCCTTCATCCTCTCTTCCTCCTCCCATGTACAGTCGTTGACATCATCACTCCATTGTACCTTGAGCAACGTAATCGTCTTCCTCCTAAGCTGTTTCGTGTCAGTTTCCCCAACACGAAGCGGCTTACGAGGTCTCGAAACAACTGGATCAACCTCCAAGTCTTCACAGCTATCAGCAGAAACCACCATAGTTGGGTCGTGTACATACTTCCGTAGATATGATACATGAAAAACATTGTGCACACCCGCCATCATCTCCGGTAACTCCAATCTATAAGCGAGCTTTCCAATTCTCTCGATGATCGGGAATGGTCCAACAAATCTCGGAGTCAATTTCCCTTTCTTCCCAAATCTAATAACATTCTTTAATGGAGAAATCTTCACAAAAACCATATCGCCTACGTCGAATTCTAAATCCTTACGACGATTATCGGCATAACTTTTCTGAAGGTCTTGGGCTGCCTTCATTCGTTGCCGAATGATCTCTATACAATCCGAAGTCTGTCGAATCATCTCTGGCCCAAGTATCAACTTTTCTCCAATTTCCAACCAACATGTCGGAGAGTTACATGGTCTTCCATACAGTGCTTCATATGGTGCCATACCAATACTCGACTGATAACTGTTATTATACGCAAATTCCACCAAATGAAGGTGATCTTCCCATGATCCTCCGAAGTCCAAAACACATGCTCTGAGAAGATCTTCCAAAACTCGGTTGACTCCCTCGGTCTGACCATCTGTTTGAGGTGATAAGCTGTACTCAAACACAACTCGGTTCCCAAAACTTCTTGGAAGCTCTTCCAAAATCCACTGGTGAACAATGGGTCTCGATCGCTCACTATACTCTTCGGAATACCATGGAATCGAACTATCCATTTAACATAAAGCTCAGCCAACTTCGATGCAGTCCTAGTCGATCGAACAGGAATGAATCTTGCACTCTTAGTCAAACGATCTACAATGACCCAAATCCCTTCAGTCCCTGCCCTGGTTCTAGGTAGACCATAGATAAAATCCATCGATATCTGCTCCCACTTCCATGTAGGAACCTCTAATGGCTGAAGCAATCCACTGGGCTTCTTCTGCTCGGCTTTTACCAGCTGGCAGTTCATACACTTGGAAATAAAATTTCCAACATCCTTCTTCATACCTTCCCAGTAATAGGTTCTCTTCATATCCCGATAAATCTTATTTCCACCTGGATGAATTGTCAACATCGAGTGATGACTTTTCCTCAGAACTTCATCTCTCAATCCATCTATATCGGTAACAACTAGTCGTCCTTGCTTCCGAAGCCAACCCTCTCGATCGACTTCAAATCCTTTATCCTTTTCTGGATTCAATCCAGATTCCAAATCTCGGATAATCTTGACAAGCGTATTATCTCGCTTTTGGCTCTCACCAATTCTCTCCATCAGAGTAGGTCTTATTGATAAGTTTGCCAACATCTCAGGTTCCAATTCACATCTAGGCCTGAAATCAAATCCAGCCAAATACTCGAGACTCTTCCATTCCGAAAACATGGCTCCCAATCCTGCATGTCCTCGACTTAACGCATCTGCCACCGCGTTACCTTTTCCTGGAGTATAGGCTATACCAAAGTCATACGATGCTAAAAACTCTAGCCACCTTTGCTGCCGAAGATTCAAATCCTTTTGGGAGAACAGATACTTCAACGACTTATGATCCGTAAACAACTCGAATCGAACTCCCAATAGATAATGTCTCCACATCTTCAAAGCAAACACAATCGCCGCTAGCTCCAAATCATGAGTCGGATAATTCCTTTCATGCGGCTTCAGTTGTCGACTTGCATACGCAACAACTTTATCCTTCTGCATTAGCACTGCTCCAAGTCCAGTACCACATGCATCGGTGTAAACCACCATCTCATCATTCCCACTTGGAATAGTCAAAATAGGAGCACTCGTCAGTCGCTCTTTCAGGATTACGAAAGCTTGCTCACACTTGTCATCCCATCTGAACACTTGGTTCTTTTTCGTCAATCCTGTTAATGGTGCAGCTATCTTGGAAAAGTCTTTGATAAACCGATGATAATATCCAGCTAATCCAAGAAAACTTCTCACATCAGATGCATTCTTAGGTCTAACCCAATCCTGGATTGCTGCCACCTTAGCGGGATCAACCGCTATTCCATTTCCAGAAATAACATGGCCTAAGAACCTCACTTCTTTCTTTCAGAAGTGACACTTCGAAAACTTAGCCTTCAGCTGATGTTTCCGTAAGATTTCCAATACAATACGCAAGTGCGTCTTGTGCTCCTCCTCGGTTCTGGAATAAATCAGAATATCATCCACGAACACAAGCACGAACTTATTCAACTGATCTCTGAACACTCTATTCATAAGATCCACAAAATATGTTGGTGCGTTA
Source organism: Allium cepa (assembly GCA_030765085.1). Classification (NCBI taxonomy): domain Eukaryota; kingdom Viridiplantae; phylum Streptophyta; class Magnoliopsida; order Asparagales; family Amaryllidaceae; genus Allium; species Allium cepa. Next base: position 12,229,628 of record CM060943.1, read on the forward strand.
GTCAATGCAAACGGCATTACCAGCCACTCATAAAAACCGGATGGTGTCCTAAAAGCAGTCTTTGGAACACTATCCTTAGCCACTCTCAACTGGTGAAATCCCGTTGCCAAATCCATCTGAGAAAACACCTTAGCCTCGTGAACTTGATCAAACAAGTCATCTATTCTCGGCAATGGATACTTGTTCTTCTTAGTCACTTTATTCAGCTCACGATAATCCACACACAACCTCAACGATCCATCCGCTTTGGTTGCGAACACAACTGGTGCACCCCATTCGGACACACTACGTCGAATGAATCCTTTTCGAAAACGGTCATCCACCTGCACCTTCAACTCTAACTGCTCCCTAGGCGCCATCCGCCTAAGAGGCATCACAACAGGTCTGGCTCCCTCAACTAGATCGATACGAAACTCGATCTCCCTATGCGGCGGTAATCCTTTGACTTCGTCAAAGATATTCTCAAATCCATTCACAATAGGCACCGATGACAGTCCATTCCGTGGAACAACCAGCGAATACATGAAGCTCATGAAGACGCCTTCCTCATGCTTACATCGTACCACAACCTTTCGCCCTTCCACATTCCCGACTGTCACCTCCAGCCTCTCACAATCAATCCTTGCCGCATACTTCCTAAGCCAGTCCATACCCAAAATAATTCCGAACCCCGCAAAGTTCAGAACAAAGCAATCACAAACAAAAGAGCAATCATGACTCGACACAACTAGACCACGGCATATCATACACAAACATGACGAACCCCCAACTGGATTAGTCACAACCAATGGCCTATCAACAATATCCGGTTCCAAACCTAACCGGCCTACAAGATCATCACAAACAAAAGAATGCAACGCTCCAGTATCAAACAACACTCTAACTGGAACACCACAAATAGAAAGATTACCTTGAACCACCACACTCTTCCCCTTCTCTTCAGCAGTAGGAGCTTTCGAAGACGATGGAACAGCTCCCAAAGCATAAGCTTGCACAATCTGCTTATCTTTCCTCGGTTTTGGGCAGTCCTTCTTGATATGTCCCAGCTTATCACTATTGTGGCACTTCAACTGCACCTTTGGATTCTTGCAATCCCTAGAGAAATGGCCCTTCTACCGACAATTGTAGCAGGTCACTTCGCCTTTTGGCTTCTTCTGGCCATCCTTACCCTTCTTATGCTGCTGCTTCCTCTTCTGGTTTCCACCCTTCTGTGGTTTGAACTCTTCCTTGTTCACAGCAACAACAGACCCTTCCTTAGGAAACAAACTCTCATGCCTGAGAGCTTTCTCCACAAGCTTCTCAAATGGATCGTCCAGATGATCCACCAACTGTCTCCCAAGATAATTGTCCAAGCCTGTCACAAACTTCTCATTCTTCTGATAGGGAGAATCAATATACGATCTGGCATACTTGGACAAAGCTTCAAACTCAGAAACATACTCAAGAACCGATCTCCCCCTTGCTTGAGTTCTACAAACTTCTTGAACAAAACAGATTTCTGAGCCGTAGAGATAAACTTAGCTTCAAATCTAACTTGGAATTTCTCCCAAGTAATCTCTTCCTCTAGAGTATCAATGGTGATAGAATTCCACCAATCAGAAGCTCTCCCTTGAAGCTGTCTCGATGCAAACTTCCTCTTAGTTGCATCCTCGATTCCCAAGTCACCAAAAATCCACCTGTCTTGGAGCTTGAACTTGAACTCCCACATCCACTGATGATCCTGAAGCTGGTATCCTTCTCATGATCGAAGTCATCATGGCCTCAAACATAGGAGCATAATCAACAGCTTCCCTAGCAGCATGGCTTTCCCTAGCAGCTTGTCTCTCACTTCGGCTCATCCTTAATATCTACAAAAAGGAATGATTTAGAACACCTTGAAAAACAACTGCATAAGGAGTTCAAATCCTTCTAAACTACTATATTATATATAGTAATCATCCATCAAAATACAATTACGTCTCTCATACGTAATTATGTCAGCGAGCGTTGGCTAAAATCGATTAACCAAAGCTCTGATACCAAATGTGATGACCGCCCATGACTCCTGCACTAAATAAGGGAATAGTGCGCTGAAAGGCGTGCCAGGCCGCCATGAACGATCATCAGGGTAAGATAAAACAACATTCTCTATCGTATAACTCACAGCGCATGGACAAAATACAATAGAGAAATATACATATATAGTGAAGCTCTCAACAGAATATCATCATATAAGCACCATAGAAGTTTGATACAAACATCAAAACAGTCAATACATCAAAGCCTCACTACATAGCACTCAGAATATTTACAAACAGTGGAACACCCAGTACATATAGTTAGAAAACTAATATGCAAAGCCTCCTGCTCGTCTTCGTCATCAGCAGCGTCAATCACAAAGAACAGCACCTGTCACATGCTACCTAGTCTGCCCATCCCAACATGGATGAACAACCCAAGGTAATAAGAATTAAACATAAAACCTTGAGTCAGACAAAGTCTTAGTGAGCAGTAAATCAGCTATCAAACATACCAAAAGAGCATAAGGGATAAAAGGAATAGGAACCAAACCATCCCACTCCACCTCTTTCTAAAGTGATAGCCCCCAGACACACACTAAGAAGAAGCAAGCATAACATAGTAGGCAATTAAAGTAAAGCAATAATCACTCGAGTCAAGGTCGATGTTTTCCAAATACAAACCCCCAAGGCCTAAACCAAGATCAGATAAGCATCCAGAAAACACCGCTCTTGAGACCGAATGATGATACAACCAAACGTCTAAACATCCATGACTCTGGCTATCACTGTTATCATTGCCTTGATTTCACCGTTAGTTGAATGACCACCTGTCAAGGGCTAATGGTAACCCCGGTTCTAACATAACTCCGCGAGTCATCTTGACCCGTGCCTAAGCCGAACGCATCAGCCCAGAGTACTAGCACGTCATCATGACCCGTGCTTGGAACGTCATCGTGACCCGTCCCAACGTACCCTTGCTTTGAGTATGCTATAACCTTCAACAACGATGAGATCTCAGCCTCCTAGTCATCCTCCTCGACGACTATTCTCATACTAGCTCAAGCGCCTCTCAGGCTAACCATTATCACCAACCCGGACCGCATCACCGATTTATCAACATAGCTTCGCACGTCGTCGTGACCCGTGCTTGGAACGTCATCATGACCCGTCCCATCTCAACATCATGCTTTGCCGCATCGCATCATAGCAAAGTCCCATCTCAATATCATGCTTTGCCTCGTCGCATCATGGCAAAGTCCATCATCATCAAATCTATCCATATGAGCTTCCACATCCGCTTCATATGCCACAGGCAGCTTTCCCTATTCAAGAGCCTTTCCACTTAGCTTTTGAATCACCATCGACCTTACTTGTCCAAACCAAGTTGTCAAACAACTAATCAATCAAATCAAACATTAATCCAAGTAATCAATCATTCGAACAAGATCTAAATAGACAATTATAACAACAACGGCAATTTCGTTAATAAAGGATCCAAATCTAACATGTAATCTAACAAGCATGAATCATGGACAATATCTCTACAACTTAATGAATGAACTTGCATAGATGAACATATGGTAAAATAGGTGTCAAATCATCATGGACAATAGATCTACATGCAGACTTAGGGAAAATGCACGAAATCACTATCTTTAACACTTAAACAAGCCACCGATCCAATATACTCCTTTGGGTCCGTGTGAGAGATAACCACCACTCACCAAATCACCTAAACACCTTAAAATCAACTAACTCCAGATCTGGACAGCGAAGAACAAGGCTTGATCCGGCAAAATCTCGCTTCAGTCGATGAAATCTCTCTCGAACGGATGAAGATCTTCAACTTTGGCTCTTGGATCTTCGATCTCGATCATCGATCTTGGATGGATGTTAGAACTAGATTGGAGTGGAGAAAAGAAGTGAAGAAGTGTTGTAGTCGAGCTCTCAAAATGGCAGCACTTCGTCGCTTCTAAATCCGATGCCAAAAAGTGAGGCGAACCCCTTCTATTTATAGGCTGAATTCCCCATGAGTCGTCCCCCCTTAAGTCGTCGCCGACCTATCATGTGTCGCCCACGACCTAACTACAACCGACTCACGACTTAGCAACCCCATATGACCCAACGACCTAACTAACACGTGCTAACGATTCATGCGACCTAACTCTAAGCCGGCCTAACACGCACGCGACTTAACCCGTGTACGACTTAACACAAGCAGCGCCTCAACCTAACGACTTACTCTACCTAGCGACTCATCAACAAGGCCGACCCAACGACCTATCTATACTGCCGCATTTCCTAAGTCCTAAGTCGTATGACGACTCAACAAACATGCTGACTTAACCAACACACGACTCAACACTAAGTCGTCTGGACGACTTAACATCCTAACGACTTAGCACTAAACCTAAGTCCCAACAGCCTACGACTTATACCATAACAGCTTAAGTCTTAAGCCGTTCACTCTTGAGTCGGCTAAACCTTGAGTCGGCTACTAACTTAAGTCGCTCCATCACTCCAACTCTTAAGTCGTCTTAATCCTTAACTCGTTTATACGACCTAACTATTACACAGCCTAACAGCTTAAGCCAATAACCCTTAAGTCGTTCCAACACTTAGGGTGTTAACTCCTATAAGTCGCTCTACCTATGAGTCGTTCATCCTCATATGTCGGCCACCCTATGAGTCGTATACATCCTATAAGTCAGCAACACCTTAAGTCGGTCCTCTATGAGTCGCTCATACCACTAGGTCGACTACAATCTTAAGTCGTTCAAACGACTCATCTACCACACGACCTAAGCTTCACACGAGCTAACTCCCACACGACTTAAACACTAAGTCGTTGACTCCTATAGGTCGGTCCACTTTCAAACTGCAACACGACTTAAACTCTGAACGACTTAACAACATCAACGACTTAATGCTGACGGTTTCAATCTTTCGATCCGTAAAAATACGGGTCGTTACAATTGGTATGGCACCATATGAGGCATTGTATGGAAGACCGTGTAACTCTCCGACATGTTGGTTGGAAACAAGAGAAAAGTTGATACTTGGGCCAGTAATAATTCGACAAACTTCGGATTGTATAGAGATCATTCGGCAACGAATGAAGGCAGTCCAAGACCGTCAGAAAAGTTATGCCGATAAGCGTCGTAAGGATTTGGAATTCGACGTAGGAGATATGGTGTTTGTGAGGATTTCTCCACTGAAGAATGTTATTCGATTCGGGAAGAAAGGAAAATTGACACCGAGATTTGTTGGACCATTCCCGATCGTCGAGCGAATTGGAAAGCTCGCTTATAGGTGGGAGTTACCAGAAAAGATGTCGGGTGTGCACAATGTTTTTCATGTATCGTATCTACGGAAGTATGTGCACGACCCAAATACAGTGGTTTGTGCTGATAGCTGTGAAGATTTAGAAGTTGATCTAGTTGTTTGAAGACCTCGTAAGCCACTTCGTGTTGTGGGAACTGACATGAAACAACTTAGGAGGAAGGTAGTCAAGTTGCTCAAGATACAATGGAGTGATGAAGTTAACGACTGTGCATGGGAGGAGGAAGAGAGGATGAAGGCAGCTCATCCTGAACTCTTCGAGGTACGGCCCTAAGGTGTCGTGACATCTCATGAATTTGTAACTTGTTCTAGTCTTAGAATTCTGCATGCTAGGTTAGTAATTGGATGCATGATTTGTTGATTGCTATGGATGGTAGGCATGCAAAATAGTTTTGATTGCTCTTGTTTGTTTGGAATCTCGAGGGCGAAATTCCTAAGGGGGAGAGAATGTAACGACCCGTATTTTTACGGATCGAAAGATCATATAATTGTTGTTATTAGATTGTTAGTGCCGTTGAGTCGTTAAGAATTTAAGTCGTTCGGAGCTTAAGTCGTTCAGAGTTAGTTTTCCATAAGATGAGTTGTCCAGAGTTGAGTCGTATGGAGGCATGAGTCCTGACCGACTTAGGAGGTAGAGCGACTTAAGGTATGGCCGACTTAAGGCTTAGAAGACTTAGGGGTTAAACGACTTAAGAGTTGGAGCGACTTAGTGGTGTTGAGCGACCTATATGGCTTGACCGACTTTTAGGATGGTACGACCTAAGGGTTAAACGGCTTAGGGGTTTGGCTGACTTATAGATGAGACCGACCTATAGTGGTTGCCGACTTAAGGAGTTGACCGACCTAAGGGATAGTGGTATAGGAGTTAGGTCGTGGACGAGATAAGGCTTAGGTCGGCTGAGTGAGTTAATGGCCTAGTAGTTAGCGACTTAGGAGCCAACGATATAAGGGTTACGACCTAAGAGGGAGATAGGTTAGGTCGTTAAGGGGTTGAGTCGTTGGGTCGTTAGGCCTTGAGGTTAGGTCGGTGGGTCGTTAAGTCGTAAGTCGTGGGTTAGGTCCATACGACTTAGGGCTTAGGAAGGGACGCGCGCATGTGTTAAGTCACGCATAGGTTGTGAGCCGTGTGAGTGTAGTTAGGTCATAGACGATTTATGTTAGGTCATTGGGTCGTTGAATTGTTAGGTCGGCAAGAGTTAAGTCGTGACCAACTTAAGGGGGGGGGCATACGAGTTAAGGTTTCAGCCTATAAATAGAAGGGTTTGGCTCACTTTTTGGCACCGGATTTTGAAGCGACGAAGTGCTGTCATTTTGAGAGCTCGACTACAACACTTCTTCACCTCTTTTCTCCACTTTAATCTTGTGCTTCTATCCATCTAGATTGAAGATAAAATCGAAGATCCAAGAGCCAAAGTTAGAGATCTCCATCCATCAAAGAGAGATTTCATCATTTGAAGCGGAGCTTTGGAGGATCAAGCTTGATTCTTTGCTGTCCAGATCTGAAGTTGGTTGTTTTTGAGGTGTTTAGGTGATTCGGTGAGTGGTGGTTATCTCTCACACAGACCCAAAGGTGTATATTGGATCGGTGGCTTGTTTATGTGTTAAAGAGAGTGATTTCGTGCATTTTCCTTAAGTCTGCATGTAGATCTATTGCTCTGATGATTTGACACCTATTTTACTACATGTTCACTTATGCAAGTTTATTCATTAAGTTGTAGAGATTATGTTCATAATTCATGCTTGTTAGATTGCATGTTAGATTTGGACTCTTTATTTACGAAATTGCCATATTTGTTATAATTGCTTATTACATCTTGTTTGAATGATTGATTACTTGGATTAATGATTGTTTTGATTGATTGTTATGAGTTAGATGATGTATGGTTTGATTTGGACAAGTATGGTCGGAGATGATTCAAAAGCTAAGTGGAAAGGCTCTTGAATAAGGAAAGCTGCTTGTGGCATATGAAGTGGATGTTGAAGCTCAAATGGATGGATAGATTTGATCATGATGATTGAGATGGGACTTTGCTATGATATGATGAGGCAAAGGATGATGTTGAGATGGGACTTTGCTATGATGCGATGGAGCAAAGCATGATGTGAGAAAGCCTTGGTTTAATCCAAAGAGGATCATCCCAAGCATGTTGATAACTTGATGATGTGGTTCGAGTTTGTGGATAATGGTTAGCTTAAGAGGCGCTTGAGCTATTATGAAAATAGTCGTCGAGGAGGATGACTAGGAGGCTGAGATCTCATCGTTATTGAAGGTTCTAGCATGCTCAAAGCAAGAGTACGTTGGGACGGGATGCGACGACGTTCCAAGCACGGGCTGCGACGACGTGCTAGTACTCTGGGCAGATTCGATAGTCCTAGGCACTGGCTGCGACGACGTGCGGAGTTATGTCTAGAACCGGGTTTACCATTAGCCCTTGACGGACGGCTGAAATAATGTGCCGGTCATTCAATTAACGGTGGTATCAAGGCAATGATAACAGTGATAGCCAGAGTCATGGATGTTCGGATGTTTGGTTGTATTGTCGCTTGGGTCAAGAGCGATGTTTTCAGGGTACTTATCTGATCTTGGTTTAGGCCTTGGGGGTTTGTATTTGGAAAACACCGACCTTGACTCGAGTGATAATTACTGTGCTTTGAATGTCTGAGTTGCTATGTTAGCTTCTTCTTAGTATGTCTAGGGGCTATCACTGTAGAAAGAGGTGGAGTGGGATGGTTGGGTTCCTATTCCTTTTACCCTTTATGCTCTTTTGGTATGTTTGATAGTTGATTTACCGCTCACTAAGACTTTTGTCTGACTCAAGATTTTTTGTTTAACTCTTATTACCTTGGGTTGTTCATCCACGTTGGGATGGGCAGTCTAGGTAGCAGGTGACAGGTGCTGTTCTTAGTGGTCAACGCGGTTGATGACGAAGACGAGCTGGAGGCTTTTGCATATTATTTTCTTACTATATGTACTGGGTGTTCCGCTGTTTGTATATTCTCTGAGTGATATGTAGTGAGGCTTGATGTACTAACTCTGTTGATTGCTGTATCAAACTATTATGAGTTTATATGACGAGATTCTGTTCTATGGAGCTTCACTATGTATATTTTCTATTGTATTTTGTCCATGCGCTGTGAGTAATACGATAGAGTTTATTGTTTTACCTTACCCTGATGATCGTCCATGGCGGCCTGGCACACTTTTTAGCGCACTATTTCCTTGTTTAATGCAGGTGTCATGGGCGGTCGTCACAGTAGTGCTCCGTTTCAAATCCATGCACCCATTTCTAAAAGTCATACGACACTGTTTCGTCATTTTGGATGGATGTTGCACCTTGAACCGTAGATGTTGCTCCCTTTGGATATCGATTCTTCGGAGGGCCATAACTCTTGGCTCGATTAGAGTTACCAGAGCGATAACAAGTCAAAACGAAGCTCTCGGTGAGTTCTACAGCTATGACGGCTTTCAGCCATCACTAGATAGTTTCATACCCAAAAAATCCTATCCGAACCTCAATCGGGTCTTGGAAGTTTTTTGACCTTCGTTTTTCCGTCACGTGAATTTTTCTGTAAAACGGAATCCCTGTGGCTGTTCTATGATTTACCATCGCTAGAGAGTGGTGCACCATGGTAGTGCTCCATTTCAAATCCATGCATCCATTTGTAAAAGTCGTACGACACTTTTTCGTCATTTTGGACGGATGTTGCACCTTGCACCGTAGATGTTGCACCCTTTGGATATCGATTCTTCAGAGGGCCATAACTCTTGGCTCGTTTAGAGTTACGGGAGCGATAACCAGTCAAAACGAAGCTCTCGGTGAGTTCTACAACTATGATGGCTTTCAGCCGTCACTGGTTAGTTTCATACCCAAAAAATCCTATCCGAACCTCAATCGGGTCTTGGAAGTTTTTTTTCCTTCGTTTTTCCGTCACGTGGATTTTTCTGTAAAATAGAATCCCCGTTGTTGTTCTGTGATTTACCATCGCTGGAGAGTGGTGTACCATGGTAGTGCTCCATTTCAAATCCATGCATCCATTTCTAAAAGTCGTACGACACTGTTTTGTCATTTTGGACGGATGTTGCACCATGCGCCGTCGATGTTGCACCCATTGGATATCTATTCTTCGGAGGGCCATAACTCTTGGCTCGTTTAGAGTTACGGGAGCCATAACCAGTCGAAACGAAGCTATCAACGAGTTCTACAGCTATGACAACTTTCAACCGTCACTGGTTAGTTTCATACCCAAAAAATCCTATCCGAACCTCAATCGGGTCTTGAAAGTTTTTTAACCTTCGTTTTTCCGTCATGTGGATTTTTTCTTTAAATCGGGATCCCCGTGGCTGTTTTAAGATTTACCATCGCTAGAGAGTGGTGCACCATGGTAGTGCTCCGTTTCAAATCCATGCACCCATTTCTAAAAGTCATACGATACTGTTTTGTCATTTTAGACGGATGTTGCACCATGCACCGTAGATGTTGCTCCCTTAGGATATCGATTCTTCATAGGGCCATAACTCTTGGCTCGATTAGAGTTACGGGAGCGATAACCAGTCAAAACGAAGCTCTCGGTGAGTTCTATAGCTATGACATCTTTCAGCCGTCACTGGTTAGTTTCATACCCAAAAAATCCTATCCGAACCTCAATCGGGTCTTGGAAGTTTTTTGACCTTCGTTTTTCCGTCACATGGATTTTTTTGTAAAACGGAATCCCCGTGGCTGTTCTATGATTTACCATCACTGGAGAGTGGTGCAGCATGGTATTGCTCCGTTTCAAATCCATGCATCCATTTCTAAAAGTCGTGCGACACAGTTTCGTCATTTTGGACGGATGTTGCACCGTGCACCGTAGATGTTGCACCCTTTGGATATCGATTCATCGGAGGGCCATAACTCTTGGCTCGTTTAGAGTTACGGGAGCCATAACCAGTCGAAACGAAGCTCTTGACGAGTTCTACAGCTATAACAACTTTCAACCGTCACTGGTTAGTTTCATACCCAAAAAATCCTATCCGAACCTCAATCGGGTCTTGGAAGTTTTTTAACCTTTGTTTTTCCGTCACGTGGATTTTTTCTGTAAATCGGGATCCCCGTGGCTGTTCTATGATTTACCATCGCTGGAGAGTGGTGGACCATGGTAGTGCTCCGTTTCAAATCCATGCACCCATTTCTAAAAGTCGTACGACACTGTTTCGTCATTTTGGACGGATGTTGCACCTTGCACCGTAGATGTTGCTCCCTTTGGATATCGATTCTTCGGAGGGCCATAACTCTTGGCTCATTTAGAGTTACGGGAGCGATAACCAGTCAAAACGAAGCTCTCGGTGAGTTCTACAGGTATGACAGCATTCAGCCATCACTGGTTACTTTCATACCCAAAAAATCCTATCCGAACCTCAATCTGGTCTTGAAAGTTTTTTAACCTTCGTTTTTCCGTCATGTGGATTTTTCTGCAAAACGGAATCCCTGTGGCTGTTCTATGATTTACCATCGCTGGAGAGTGGTGCGCCATGGTAGTGCTCCATTTCAAATCCATGCACCCTGTTCGTCGACAGAAATTCTATCGGTTTAGAAAACCGTCGAAGAATTTATAATAAAATTTATACCGCAAGCGCACGGTGTACGAATGTAACACGTGGCAAATACGGGTCGATCCGCAGGGAATTGATGATTTTAAAATTCTATTCAATCAAATTATACCGAAATCGAGAGTGAATAGTTAGAAATGTAAGAAACTAACAAAAAAAACTAGCAAAAGAAAATGATAAAAATATGAGAGTCAAAAGAACAATTTAGAGATAAATCCACTCTCTAGATCATATAAATCAACAAAATGAAGTTATGATCTCTCTTTTCTTTTCATTAGTGTAATTAGTTGATGTGTTTATCATAAGTATGATATATTTGTGCTATTAATTAGCCCAATATAAATCATCAAACTATAACACAACCACTAATACACATTTAACTCTCATGAAATATGACAACAAAGTTGAAATAAAAATCTATTTTAAGCATAGCCTATTAACTATTGTTTAGAAATATAGGCTATCAAATTTCAATTTCAACATTCACTTCTTTGCCATAATCATATTTAGATAAAGAGGCAATTTGTGTTATGTTTGTTTAAGCATAGCCTATTTGTTATGAACAACATAGACTATCAAATTCAAAGCTAAAACAACAAGTTAAACCACTTCAAAACATTTCATTTAAGCACAAAAGAGAGCATAAACAACAAAATGTTGGATCTACATACTAGAGAGCTTCATTACCCCTAAATTGAAGGGATTAAGCTTTCATATTTGTTATCATATGAACAAATGTAGAAAACAACATTAAACAAGAAGAGAAAAAGAGAGCAAAATGAAAGGAAAAATTATTCTACTTGCATAAAAGTAAATCTACACTACTAGCATGAAAGGAAATGAACATGTAAGTAAAAGGAAACACTAATTAACATTGCATAAAATAAAAAGAAAATTACATAAAATAAAAATGGCTAAGTAGCCATGAAAAGAGAAAGAGAGCTTTCTTTTATTTTTGATCTAAACTAAACTAAAGAGAAGGAGGCCTAAGAGAGACTAAGAGAAGAGATCTAAGAGGGAATGTTACATGAAACATAAGGGGTATATTTACAAGTTTAAAACCCTAATTCCTATTTTTGGGGAATGCCCAAAATGCCCATGAGAAAGTGTGGAGGCCAAGTTATCATTAGCATGTTTTAATCCCCACTTAAATGTACATGAAGCCATTAAATCCATAAGCATGTGCATTAGCCTTTAATTTGTACATTAAGGTAGGTGGGGTCCTCCATGATCTTCACTTTGAATTATTTCCATCTTCATTCCTTTGTATTGATTTTGTGCATGCATATCTTCATGAAACCACTTTTAAAAGTCACCAAATTTCCTACAAAAAACATAGAAAATTCTAAGTAAATTTTCACAATTTAATAAATGCACAAAAATGACCATTTCACCCTTGTATGAAGATGAATGTGTGACAATTTGGAATTAATGTGAATTTTGGTTAAAACAAGTTAAAATACCCAATATGATCATTTATTTAATTTAAATAGATTAAATATGGTGGTAAAAATATGCACATTTACGTACACATCAAATACCCCCACACGTATCTTTTTATTCGTCCTCGAATAAAGGAAAACCAAGATAAACCCGTTTTCGTAGGGAGCACGATTGCATTGAGCATATGCAACAAGCCGTTAAACCTCTGGGTATCCCCAGTAGGACGAGTGTTGTCTCGTGAGGGTTTTCAGCGGATACTACCCACAAAATCCAAATACATGATGAAAATATTTACAAAAATGCAAGATTTATTTACAAAAAGATGAATGCAAATTTTTGAAAATATTTATAAATGGAGGATTTATTTTTAAATTGACACAAATAAGTTAAATATAGGTTTTGGTTATCATCTTGAAATTATTTAGTCATTTACTCGTCAAAATTTTCAATAAAAACAAAGTTACCATAACAAATAGACTATAGTTTAACTTGTTATTTTGGTTGATAACAAAGTGTAATTATGAAAAGGATTCTTAGTTGATTATCAAAGTTTATCAAAGTGGTATTTTTATTTCTTTTCAATAACAAATCAAATCAACTAAGTAAAAATAGTGCTAGGAATTCAATTGCTTGCTCTCTCATTATTTGCAAGAAAAATTACACACCTAGCTCAGGTAAACTGAGGCCAGATATACCACCCATGCACTGCCTTTCGGGCTTATGTGAGGGGAGTACAGAGCATGGCGAGTGCACACACTTTCGTGCATACACCTATCGACCGTAGGTGGTTTTTATTAAGTCTATTCTTTTTTTTTACATGTGTTCCATACATGCATAACCGTGAGGACTTTTAAATGAGTATGAAAGCACATAATCAAAGATTCTAAGTAATTCACCCATGCATAACCGTGAGGACTTTTAAATGAGAGTGAATACTTTGTTATTATTTTTTTTATTTTTTTTTATTTTTTTTTTAAAAGAGAGAGAGTTTTGCAAAATCATCTTAGCACCATTTAACTTAGAAGACAAAAAAAAAATGTTACATCCTTTACTTTAAATTCACCACTTTTAAAACAAAGATTTTCAATTAGGATGCATTTCATAATTAACACGTGTGAATCTACCTATATACTAGTTAAACCATTGTTATTTGTAATTTAACTTCATTTTTATTTTTGTTAAGACAAATAAAATTTCAAAAATTTTAATTTAATAAACCAAAACCATATATTTATCCTATAGTGTTTCTTTAAAAATAAATCAAAATGCTAAATTTCTTTTTGTATTTTAAAATTTTGATTTTTTTTTTTTGAATTTTGGAAGAAAAAAGAAAAAATGAAAATTTAATCATGAAAAATCCAAAAGAAAATGAGTCTCCCACCACACTTGATTTTGACTGTGTCCCCACAGTCAACCCAAGTGGAAGAAGAAAAATAAAAACATAACCTTTATTTAAATGAAAATGAAAAGAAGATTATTTACAAGACATGAGAAAGTATACAGTCAAAAAGTAAATGAAACGGTCTTCTAAAGACCGATTCATTTGTCTCGTCAAATGTGCAAGACACAGCTTAAACACGAAAAATCAAATCATGAAAGATTTCGAAGTTGATTGTTGATTTGGAAAAACGAATTTTGTTTTATTAAAAATTGAACGAGTTGTCTTGTTTTCGATGATTCTTGGGTCCGATAAAACAATTGATTGAAGTTCAAGTTTACTTTCACCAAATTCAAGCTTATCATCGATTTCAAAATCAAAATGATGATTCAAATCGTCCCCTTTAGAGTTTAACGACTCGTTTTCGAAAAGTTCATAAAACTCGTGTTCGTTAAATTCATCTTCCTTCGTTGGATTATCAACAACTTCAACGCATATATTCATTCCAAAATCCAAAGTTGTTGTCATCAAATTTTCAGAAAAAGGAAGATTGAAATTTAAATCGACTTTCTCACCCTCAAAAGAATTGAAATCCAACTCAATTACCAAATTTTCAACAACATCATTAAGAATGTCATTTTCAGTTTCGAAAGTTATTATTTGAAAATCATTGATTTGGGTAAAAGATGGATTATCGCTTGACTCGTCATACTTTAGGATTTGAGTATGTTTATTAAGTTGATTCAAATATGTTTCAAACACCAAATCCATGTGATTGTTGTACATTTCATTCGTTTGTTCAACAAAGTCAAATTTGTGATTATAAACTTGAAAACTTTTGATTTGGACTTGTTGAGGACAAGGATCGTTAATTTCAATAAATGGTGGATTTGATTCTTCGAAAGTTGGGATTTGATTATGATTTTCACGAAATGTTTTGTATTTCTCAAGTAATAAATCCCCGTTGTCTTCTTCCATTTGGTCAACAAAATTAAATTCATGATTATTAGTTTGAAAATTTTCACTTTGAATTTGATGAGGACCAAAGTTTTCAGTTGTATTGTGGTTGAGATTATACCCATTGCCAAATTCGTTTGAAAAATTGTTTCCATTTTTGTTTTGAGTTTGAAATTCATTTTGGAGATCAAAATTGAATTGGCATGGGTTATGATCGAAATTGTTCGAATTTTGAATTGAACTCAAATTTTGAAATCCTTGACTCGAGTTATTGCACAAATATGAATTGCACAAATCATTTATCTCTTGATTTTGTTGTGTAGAGAGTTCGAGTAAAGATGAAATCATTTCAATGCTATTTTCAAGAGTCGAAGGTTGATCATCGTTTTGAAAACTTTGTTGTTCGAAATTTGAATTATTTACAAAATAGTTATCGTTGAAATATCCATAAGAATTTTGAGTGAAATTGTATGGATTATACTGATTTTCCAAACTAAAATCAAGTGAGCAAGAAAAAGGAAACTCGGACATTTTCAAGAATTTTTTTTTTTTGTTTTTTTTTTATAAAAGAAAAATATTTACAAATAGAATTTATTTTTCAAATTGAAAAATTGATTTTTGTTTTGTTTTTGGATTTTCAATTTTTTTTGCTTTTGAAAAGATTTTTTTTTTTTGGATTTTTGAATTTCAAAGTAAAAGGATTTAAAACGTTCAAAGAAAAATAAAAGGAATATTTACAATTTTTTGTTTTAGTTTTGGATTTTGAAATTTTTTTTTTTGTGTTTTTTTTTTAAATATGCATGAACTAATGCAACTAAATGAATGCAGTGGTTAATTACAAATGATTTATCCTAAGTTAATCCAAAATTGTATAATCACACTTTGTCTTAATTCAACAAGATAGTTCTCAGCCAGGTAACGGGCAGGGGTTATCGGTGCACCACGAATCACCGTAGCAATGCAGCCGAAGGTTTAAGTACCTTCAGAGAAACAATTCAGTATAATATTTACGAATCACCGTAATATTATAACTGATTATTGCTCTGCCGTAGCCTAGACACCGAGAAATTAAATTGTCGAAAAAGGACAAATTGTCAATATACAATTTAGTGTTATTGATTTCTAACCGTTATTATTAATCAAAATCTAAGATGAAATGCAAAGCAGAAATTAAACGTGTATTAACAATGCAACTACAAATGATTTTTGTTTTTGTTTTTTTTTTATATATAAATTCAAATGCAAGCAATCAACAATGCAACTAATAAAAACAAGAGAATATACAATGCAAGGCAAATAAAACAAAAAAATTATTAGCAAGCAGGAAATTATTTTTTGGCAAGCTAAGCAAAGCAATTTATTTTAGCAAGCACTTCTTTTCCTTCTGATTTTCTGCTTGGACAACCTGAAATAAAGCAAGATATATACAACTTTTTTTTTTTTGTGTGGATGGAACTTAAAATAAAAACCAAACAGATTCAAACTCTTTTTTTTTGTGAAAGATAAAAGGAAAAGGCAACTAGCACTACTTTGTATATATCCAAACAAAAACCAAACAAAGTTAGACTAAGAAATTTGAAAAGTTTTGCTTTTTTTTTATAGACAAAGACTTTACACTAAAAAGAAAGGATATATATAAAAACACACCCAAAAACAAAACAGTAAATGAAAGCCCACAAGCCCAAAATACCCAATACCCGCATAAACAACTTTCCTTCCAAAGTTTTCACCCAGTAAAAACGAAATACATAAAACAATTCAACACGCAGTTTTTCCTCAATCAAAATTTCTCAAGCCGCCACTTCCTCAATTCAGTTAATTTCGCCCCTCTTCTCAGCAGTTAATGCTATCAATTCCGTTCAACCCAAAATAAATAAATAAAATTGGTCGATTCGAGTTGAAGGTGAGGAGTTGATTCGCGATGGAGGCAGGTTTGAATTGGAAGGGTGGATGGATTCAGTCGCGGTTGTCGATTTGTGTTCGAGGTTGGCTGTTGGATGATGGAGTTGTTTCGATGTGGAGTTCGATTGGGTGAATTCGTGGGTTGTATTGTTGCGTAGTGGTTTTGATTGCGGTTTGGTCAAAAAATTGCTGTGGGCTTGTGCTGATTGGAGGAGAGGATGGCGGAGTTTTGAAGCTGTGGTGGTCAGCGAGTTATTTGAGGAAGGTGACTGAGTAGTGGTGAGCCGCGTGCAGTAGTTGGACAGATGATGGAACTGTTGTTTGATGATCGTGGTTCTGAGTTAGTTTGAGCTGATTGAAGTCGTGGTGGAGGCAAGTTTTTGATGTTCCTCTGGTGAAGTCTTTGGTGATGGTGTGCAAAGGCTTGAAGCAGTAGTAAGGTGGACTGTTTGAATGTGTGATGTGGTGGCAGGGTGCTTGGTTGTGTTGGTTGTCAGGGAGGAGATATGGTGAAGTTGTTGTGAAGTTGAGGAGTTGGAAGTGAAGTGTATGTAGATGTAGGAGAATGATGTAGTTGCTGTTGTGCCAGTGGAAGTGGATGGTTTGTGGTGAGGGAGGTTTGTTGAAATTACTGCTGCGATGTTGTTGAAATGATGAGGTCAGAGGGGAAGAAGGTTGAAAGTGAATGTTGGTGGAGATGTTATGTGCAAGAAACGTGAAGTCTAGCTGCACTGTGCAGGTCGTAGCTGTGGTCAATGGTGGTTCTGTGGAGATGGTGGGTGGTTTGTGGTGAGGGTGGTTTGTTGAAAGAGCGGTAGAGTGTGTTTTGTGTGATGTAAGTTGGTCAGAGGTGGTGATGTATCAGGTCGTGGACTGGTCAGGGGAGTTATGGTAGGTGGGTGCTCTGGTATACGGTAGTGAAGGTGAAAGTGTATGTATGAGGATTGAACGGGTTTGGAAGTAGCTGTCGAGACTGTTGCAGTTGGTGGTAAGGCAATGGTAACGTAGAGGCTTCGGAAGGCAGTGCAGTTGAATGCCTGGTTGTAAGTTGTTTGATTTCAGGTGAATGAAGTGGGAAGGAGTTTGGGCAGAGGTAAGGTGATTGATGAAGGCAGTAGAATTTGCAGTGTTGTCTTGGTATAGCAGAGGAGTGAAATGGTTTTAGTTAAAGTGAGGAACAGAGGCTTGGTGTGCAGGGAAAAGAATGCACAGTGAACAGTTAATAGTGTGTATTTTTTTTTTCAATGTAAATGTAAAAAGGAAAAGGAAATTGTAAAAAGAAAATGTAGATGCCAAATTGTAAAAGAAAATAAAATGTTTTTGTTTTGAAATTTTTTTTTTTTTTTTTAATAATAGAAGAGCAAATAAAAATGCAAAACAACAAGAACACAAAACAAATGCACACAAACATTAAACAAACACACAATTTTTTTTTTAACACAACACACACAAAAAAAAACACACACTAAAATCAAAGAAAACTAATTCGAAGAATAGAGAATTAAAATCAAAACAATTCCCCGGCAACGGCGCCAAAAACTTGTTCGTCGACGGAAATTCTATCGGTTTAGAAAACCGTCGAAGAATTTATAATAAAATTTATACCGCAAGCGCACGGTGTACGAATGTAACACGTGGCAAATACGGGTCGATCCGCAGGGAATTGATGATTTTAAAATTCTATTCAATCAAATTATACCGAAATCGAGAGTGAATAGTTAGAAATGTAAGAAACTAACAAAAAAAACTAGCAAAAGAAAATGATAAAAATATGAGAGTCAAAAGAACAATTTAGAGATAAATCCACTCTCTAGATCATATAAATCAACAAAATGAAGTTATGATCTCTCTTTTCTTTTCATTAGTGTAATTAGTTGATGTGTTTATCATAAGTATGATATATTTGTGCTATTAATTAGCCCAATATAAATCATCAAACTATAACACAACCACTAATACACATTTAACTCTCATGAAATATGACAACAAAGTTGAAATAAAAATCTATTTTAAGCATAGCCTATTAACTATTGTTTAGAAATATAGGCTATCAAATTTCAATTTCAACATTCACTTCTTTGCCATAATCATATTTAGATAAAGAGGCAATTTGTGTTATGTTTGTTTAAGCATAGCCTATTTGTTATGAACAACATAGACTATCAAATTCAAAGCTAAAACAACAAGTTAAACCACTTCAAAACATTTCATTTAAGCACAAAAGAGAGCATAAACAACAAAATGTTGGATCTACATACTAGAGAGCTTCATTACCCCTAAATTGAAGGGATTAAGCTTTCATATTTGTTATCATATGAACAAATGTAGAAAACAACATTAAACAAGAAGAGAAAAAGAGAGCAAAATGAAAGGAAAAATTATTCTACTTGCATAAAAGTAAATCTACACTACTAGCATGAAAGGAAATGAACATGTAAGTAAAAGGAAACACTAATTAACATTGCATAAAATAAAAAGAAAATTACATAAAATAAAAATGGCTAAGTAGCCATGAAAAGAGAAAGAGGGCTTTCTTTTATTTTTGATCTAAACTAAACTAAAGAGAAGGAGGCCTAAGAGAGACTAAGAGAAGAGATCTAAGAGGGAATGTTACATGAAACATAAGGGGTATATTTACAAGTTTAAAACCCTAATTCCTATTTTTGGGGAATGCCCAAAATGCCCATGAGAAAGTGTGGAGGCCAAGTTATCATTAGCATGTTTTAATCCCCACTTAAATGTACATGAAGCCATTAAATCCATAAGCATGTGCATTAGCCTTTAATTTGTACATTAAGGTAGGTGGGGTCCTCCATGATCTTCACTTTGAATTATTTCCATCTTCATTCCTTTGTATTGATTTTGTGCATGCATATCTTCATGAAACCACTTTTAAAAGTCACCAAATTTCCTACAAAAAACATAGAAAATTCTAAGTAAATTTTCACAATTTAATAAATGCACAAAAATGACCATTTCACCCTTGTATGAAGATGAATGTGTGACAATTTGGAATTAATGTGAATTTTGGTTAAAACAAGTTAAAATACCCAATATGATCATTTATTTAATTTAAATAGATTAAATATGGTGGTAAAAATATGCACATTTACGTACACATCAAATACCCCCACACGTATCTTTTTATTCGTCCTCGAATAAAGGAAAACCAAGATAAACCCGTTTTCGTAGGGAGCACGATTGCATTGAGCATATGCAACAAGCCGTTAAACCTCTGGGTATCCCCAGTAGGACGAGTGTTGTCTCGTGAGGGTTTTCAGCGGATACTACCCACAAAATCCAAATACATGATGAAAATATTTACAAAAATGCAAGATTTATTTACAAAAAGATGAATGCAAATTTTTGAAAATATTTATAAATGGAGGATTTATTTTTAAATTGACACAAATAAGTTAAATATAGGTTTTGGTTATCATCTTGAAATTATTTAGTCATTTACTCGTCAAAATTTTCAATAAAAACAAAGTTACCATAACAAATAGACTATAGTTTAACTTGTTATTTTGGTTGATAACAAAGTGTAATTATGAAAAGGATTCTTAGTTGATTATCAAAGTTTATCAAAGTGGTATTTTTATTTCTTTTCAATAACAAATCAAATCAACTAAGTAAAAATAGTGCTAGGAATTCAATTGCTTGCTCTCTCATTATTTGCAAGAAAAATTACACACCTAGCTCAGGTAAACTGAGGCCAGATATACCACCCATGCACTGCCTTTCGGGCTTATGTGAGGGGAGTACAGAGCATGGCGAGTGCACACACTTTCGTGCATACACCTATCGACCGTAGGTGGTTTTTATTAAGTCTATTCTTTTTTTTTACATGTGTTCCATACATGCATAACCGTGAGGACTTTTAAATGAGTATGAAAGCACATAATCAAAGATTCTAAGTAATTCACCCATGCATAACCGTGAGGACTTTTAAATGAGAGTGAATACTTTGTTATTATTTTTTTTATTTTTTTTTATTTTTTTTTTAAAAGAGAGAGAGTTTTGCAAAATCATCTTAGCACCATTTAACTTAGAAGACAAAAAAAAAATGTTACATCCTTTACTTTAAATTCACCACTTTTAAAACAAAGATTTTCAATTAGGATGCATTTCATAATTAACACGTGTGAATCTACCTATATACTAGTTAAACCATTGTTATTTGTAATTTAACTTCATTTTTATTTTTGTTAAGACAAATAAAATTTCAAAAATTTTAATTTAATAAACCAAAACCATATATTTATCCTATAGTGTTTCTTTAAAAATAAATCAAAATGCTAAATTTCTTTTTGTATTTTAAAATTTTGATTTTTTTTTTTGAATTTTGGAAGAAAAAAGAAAAAATGAAAATTTAATCATGAAAAATCCAAAAGAAAATGAGTCTCCCACCACACTTGATTTTGACTGTGTCCCCACAGTCAACCCAAGTGGAAGAAGAAAAATAAAAACATAACCTTTATTTAAATGAAAATGAAAAGAAGATTATTTACAAGACATGAGAAAGTATACAGTCAAAAAGTAAATGAAACGGTCTTCTAAAGACCGATTCATTTGTCTCGTCAAATGTGCAAGACACAGCTTAAACACGAAAAATCAAATCATGAAAGATTTCGAAGTTGATTGTTGATTTGGAAAAACGAATTTTGTTTTATTAAAAATTGAACGAGTTGTCTTGTTTTCGATGATTCTTGGGTCCGATAAAACAATTGATTGAAGTTCAAGTTTACTTTCACCAAATTCAAGCTTATCATCGATTTCAAAATCAAAATGATGATTCAAATCGTCCCCTTTAGAGTTTAACGACTCGTTTTCGAAAAGTTCATAAAACTCGTGTTCGTTAAATTCATCTTCCTTCGTTGGATTATCAACAACTTCAACGCATATATTCATTCCAAAATCCAAAGTTGTTGTCATCAAATTTTCAGAAAAAGGAAGATTGAAATTTAAATCGACTTTCTCACCCTCAAAAGAATTGAAATCCAACTCAATTACCAAATTTTCAACAACATCATTAAGAATGTCATTTTCAGTTTCGAAAGTTATTATTTGAAAATCATTGATTTGGGTAAAAGATGGATTATCGCTTGACTCGTCATACTTTAGGATTTGAGTATGTTTATTAAGTTGATTCAAATATGTTTCAAACACCAAATCCATGTGATTGTTGTACATTTCATTCGTTTGTTCAACAAAGTCAAATTTGTGATTATAAACTTGAAAACTTTTGATTTGGACTTGTTGAGGACAAGGATCGTTAATTTCAATAAATGGTGGATTTGATTCTTCGAAAGTTGGGATTTGATTATGATTTTCACGAAATGTTTTGTATTTCTCAAGTAATAAATCCCCGTTGTCTTCTTCCATTTGGTCAACAAAATTAAATTCATGATTATTAGTTTGAAAATTTTCACTTTGAATTTGATGAGGACCAAAGTTTTCAGTTGTATTGTGGTTGAGATTATACCCATTGCCAAATTCGTTTGAAAAATTGTTTCCATTTTTGTTTTGAGTTTGAAATTCATTTTGGAGATCAAAATTGAATTGGCATGGGTTATGATCGAAATTGTTCGAATTTTGAATTGAACTCAAATTTTGAAATCCTTGACTCGAGTTATTGCACAAATATGAATTGCACAAATCATTTATCTCTTGATTTTGTTGTGTAGAGAGTTCGAGTAAAGATGAAATCATTTCAATGCTATTTTCAAGAGTCGAAGGTTGATCATCGTTTTGAAAACTTTGTTGTTCGAAATTTGAATTATTTACAAAATAGTTATCGTTGAAATATCCATAAGAATTTTGAGTGAAATTGTATGGATTATACTGATTTTCCAAACTAAAATCAAGTGAGCAAGAAAAAGGAAACTCGGACATTTTCAAGAATTTTTTTTTTTGTTTTTTTTTTATAAAAGAAAAATATTTACAAATAGAATTTATTTTTCAAATTGAAAAATTGATTTTTGTTTTGTTTTTGGATTTTCAATTTTTTTTGCTTTTGAAAAGATTTTTTTTTTTTGGATTTTTGAATTTCAAAGTAAAAGGATTTAAAACGTTCAAAGAAAAATAAAAGGAATATTTACAATTTTTTGTTTTAGTTTTGGATTTTGAAATTTTTTTTTTTGTGTTTTTTTTTTAAATATGCATGAACTAATGCAACTAAATGAATGCAGTGGTTAATTACAAATGATTTATCCTAAGTTAATCCAAAATTGTATAATCACACTTTGTCTTAATTCAACAAGATAGTTCTCAGCCAGGTAACGGGCAGGGGTTATCGGTGCACCACGAATCACCGTAGCAATGCAGCCGAAGGTTTAAGTACCTTCAGAGAAACAATTCAGTATAATATTTACGAATCACCGTAATATTATAACTGATTATTGCTCTGCCGTAGCCTAGACACCGAGAAATTAAATTGTCGAAAAAGGACAAATTGTCAATATACAATTTAGTGTTATTGATTTCTAACCGTTATTATTAATCAAAATCTAAGATGAAATGCAAAGCAGAAATTAAACGTGTATTAACAATGCAACTACAAATGATTTTTGTTTTTGTTTTTTTTTTATATATAAATTCAAATGCAAGCAATCAACAATGCAACTAATAAAAACAAGAGAATATACAATGCAAGGCAAATAAAACAAAAAAATTATTAGCAAGCAGGAAATTATTTTTTGGCAAGCTAAGCAAAGCAATTTATTTTAGCAAGCACTTCTTTTCCTTCTGATTTTCTGCTTGGACAACCTGAAATAAAGCAAGATATATACAACTTTTTTTTTTTTGTGTGGATGGAACTTAAAATAAAAACCAAACAGATTCAAACTCTTTTTTTTTGTGAAAGATAAAAGGAAAAGGCAACTAGCACTACTTTGTATATATCCAAACAAAAACCAAACAAAGTTAGACTAAGAAATTTGAAAAGTTTTGCTTTTTTTTTATAGACAAAGACTTTACACTAAAAAGAAAGGATATATATAAAAACACACCCAAAAACAAAACAGTAAATGAAAGCCCACAAGCCCAAAATACCCAATACCCGCATAAACAACTTTCCTTCCAAAGTTTTCACCCAGTAAAAACGAAATACATAAAACAATTCAACACGCAGTTTTTCCTCAATCAAAATTTCTCAAGCCGCCACTTCCTCAATTCAGTTAATTTCGCCCCTCTTCTCAGCAGTTAATGCTATCAATTCCGTTCAACCCAAAATAAATAAATAAAATTGGTCGATTCGAGTTGAAGGTGAGGAGTTGATTCGCGATGGAGGCAGGTTTGAATTGGAAGGGTGGATGGATTCAGTCGCGGTTGTCGATTTGTGTTCGAGGTTGGCTGTTGGATGATGGAGTTGTTTCGATGTGGAGTTCGATTGGGTGAATTCGTGGGTTGTATTGTTGCGTAGTGGTTTTGATTGCGGTTTGGTCAAAAAATTGCTGTGGGCTTGTGCTGATTGGAGGAGAGGATGGCGGAGTTTTGAAGCTGTGGTGGTCAGCGAGTTATTTGAGGAAGGTGACTGAGTAGTGGTGAGCCGCGTGCAGTAGTTGGACAGATGATGGAACTGTTGTTTGATGATCGTGGTTCTGAGTTAGTTTGAGCTGATTGAAGTCGTGGTGGAGGCAAGTTTTTGATGTTCCTCTGGTGAAGTCTTTGGTGATGGTGTGCAAAGGCTTGAAGCAGTAGTAAGGTGGACTGTTTGAATGTGTGATGTGGTGGCAGGGTGCTTGGTTGTGTTGGTTGTCAGGGAGGAGATATGGTGAAGTTGTTGTGAAGTTGAGGAGTTGGAAGTGAAGTGTATGTAGATGTAGGAGAATGATGTAGTTGCTGTTGTGCCAGTGGAAGTGGATGGTTTGTGGTGAGGGAGGTTTGTTGAAATTACTGCTGCGATGTTGTTGAAATGATGAGGTCAGAGGGGAAGAAGGTTGAAAGTGAATGTTGGTGGAGATGTTATGTGCAAGAAACGTGAAGTCTAGCTGCACTGTGCAGGTCGTAGCTGTGGTCAATGGTGGTTCTGTGGAGATGGTGGGTGGTTTGTGGTGAGGGTGGTTTGTTGAAAGAGCGGTAGAGTGTGTTTTGTGTGATGTAAGTTGGTCAGAGGTGGTGATGTATCAGGTCGTGGACTGGTCAGGGGAGTTATGGTAGGTGGGTGCTCTGGTATACGGTAGTGAAGGTGAAAGTGTATGTATGAGGATTGAACGGGTTTGGAAGTAGCTGTCGAGACTGTTGCAGTTGGTGGTAAGGCAATGGTAACGTAGAGGCTTCGGAAGGCAGTGCAGTTGAATGCCTGGTTGTAAGTTGTTTGATTTCAGGTGAATGAAGTGGGAAGGAGTTTGGGCAGAGGTAAGGTGATTGATGAAGGCAGTAGAATTTGCAGTGTTGTCTTGGTATAGCAGAGGAGTGAAATGGTTTTAGTTAAAGTGAGGAACAGAGGCTTGGTGTGCAGGGAAAAGAATGCACAGTGAACAGTTAATAGTGTGTATTTTTTTTTTCAATGTAAATGTAAAAAGGAAAAGGAAATTGTAAAAAGAAAATGTAGATGCCAAATTGTAAAAGAAAATAAAATGTTTTTGTTTTGAAATTTTTTTTTTTTTTTTTAATAATAGAAGAGCAAATAAAAATGCAAAACAACAAGAACACAAAACAAATGCACACAAACATTAAACAAACACACAATTTTTTTTTTAACACAACACACACAAAAAAAAACACACACTAAAATCAAAGAAAACTAATTCGAAGAATAGAGAATTAAAATCAAAACAATTCCCCGGCAACGGCGCCAAAAACTTGTTCGTCGACGGAAATTCTATCGGTTTAGAAAACCGTCGAAGAATTTATAATAAAATTTATACCGCAAGCGCACGGTGTACGAATGTAACACGTGGCAAATACGGGTCGATCCGCAGGGAATTGATGATTTTAAAATTCTATTCAATCAAATTATACCGAAATCGAGAGTGAATAGTTAGAAATGTAAGAAACTAACAAAAAAAACTAGCAAAAGAAAATGATAAAAATATGAGAGTCAAAAGAACAATTTAGAGATAAATCCACTCTCTAGATCATATAAATCAACAAAATGAAGTTATGATCTCTCTTTTCTTTTCATTAGTGTAATTAGTTGATGTGTTTATCATAAGTATGATATATTTGTGCTATTAATTAGCCCAATATAAATCATCAAACTATAACACAACCACTAATACACATTTAACTCTCATGAAATATGACAACAAAGTTGAAATAAAAATCTATTTTAAGCATAGCCTATTAACTATTGTTTAGAAATATAGGCTATCAAATTTCAATTTCAACATTCACTTCTTTGCCATAATCATATTTAGATAAAGATGCAATTTGTGTTATGTTTGTTTAAGCATAGCCTATTTGTTATGAACAACATAGACTATCAAATTCAAAGCTAAAACAACAAGTTAAACCACTTCAAAACATTTCATTTAAGCACAAAAGAGAGCATAAACAACAAAATGTTGGATCTACATACTAGAGAGCTTCATTACCCCTAAATTGAAGGGATTAAGCTTTCATATTTGTTATCATATGAACAAATGTAGAAAACAACATTAAACAAGAAGAGAAAAAGAGAGCAAAATGAAAGGAAAAATTATTCTACTTGCATAAAAGTAAATCTACACTACTAGCATGAAAGGAAATGAACATGTAAGTAAAAGGAAACACTAATTAACATTGCATAAAATAAAAAGAAAATTACATAAAATAAAAATGGCTAAGTAGCCATGAAAAGAGAAAGAGGGCTTTCTTTTATTTTTGATCTAAACTAAACTAAAGAGAAGGAGGCCTAAGAGAGACTAAGAGAAGAGATCTAAGAGGGAATGTTACATGAAACATAAGGGGTATATTTACAAGTTTAAAACCCTAATTCCTATTTTTGGGGAATGCCCAAAATGCCCATGAGAAAATGCGGAGGCCAAGTTATCATTAGCATGTTTTAATCCCCACTTAAATGTACATGAAGCCATTAAATCCATAAGCATGTGCATTAGCCTTTAATTTGTACATTAAGGTAGGTGGGTAGGTGGGGTCCTCCATGATCTTCACTTTGAATTATTTCCATCTTCATTCCTTTGTATTGATTTTGTGCATGCATATCTTCATGAAACCACTTTTAAAAGTCACCAAATTTCCTACAAAAAACATAGAAAATTGTAAGTAAATTTTCACAATTTAATAAATGCACAAAAATGACCATTTCACCCTTGTATGAAGATGAATGTGTGACAATTTGGAATTAATGTGAATTTTGGTTAAAACAAGTTAAAATACCCAATATGATCATTTATTTAATTTAAATAGATTAAATATGGTGGTAAAAATATGCACATTTACGTACACATCACACCCATTTCTAAAAGTCGTACGACAATGTTTCGTCATTTTGGACGGATGTTGCACCTTGCACCGTAGATGTTGCACCCTTTAGATATCGATTCTTCGGAGGGCCATAACTCTTGGCTCGTTTAGTGTTACGGGAGCGATAACCAGTCAAAACGAAGCTTTCGATGAGTTCTATAGCTATGATGACTTTCATCCGTCACTGGTTAGTTTCATACCCAAAAAATCCTATCCGAACCTCAATCGGGTCTTGGAAGTTTTTTAACCTTCGTTTTTCCGTCACGTGGATTTTTCTGCAAAACGGAATCCCCGTGGCTGTTCTATGATTTACCATCGCTGGAGAGTGGTGCACCATGGTAGTGCTCCGTTTCAAATCCATGCATCCATTTGCAAAAGTCGTACGACACTGTTTCGTCATTTTGGACGGATGTTGCACCTTGCATCGTAGATGTTGCACCCTTTGGATATCGATTCTTCGGAGGGACATAACTCTTGGCTCGTTTAGAGTTAGGGGAGCGATAACCAGTCAAAACAAAGCTCTCGATGCGTTCTACAACTATGACGGATTTTAGCCATCACTGGTTAGTTTCATACCTAAAAAATCCTATCCGAACCTCAATCGGGTCATGAATGTTTTTTAACCTTAGTTTTTCCATCACGTAGATTTTTTCTATAAATCGGGATCCCCATGGTTGTTCTATGATTTCCCATCGCTAGAGAGTGGTGCACCATAGTAGTGCTCCGTTTCAAATCCATGCACCCATTTCTAAAAGTCGTACGGCACTGTTTCGTCATTTTGGATGGATTTTGCACCTTGCACCGTAGATGTTGCACCCTTCGGATATCGATTCTTCGAAGGGCCATAACTCTTGGCTCGATTAGAGTTACGGAAGCGATAACCAGTCAAAACGAAGCTCTCGGTGAGTTCTATAGCTATGATAGCATTCAGCCCTCAATGGTTACATTCGTACCCAAAAAATCCTACCCGAACCTCAATCTGGTCTTGAAAGTTTTTTAACCTTCGTTTTTCCGTCACGTGGATTTTTCTGCAAAATGGAATCCCCGTGGCTGTTCTATGATTTACCATCGCTGGACAGTGGTGCACCAATGTAGTGCTCCATTTCAAATCCATGCACCCATTTCTAATAGTCGTACGACATTGTTTCGTCATTTTGGACGGATGTTGCACCTTGCACCGTAGATGTTGCACCCTTTGGATATCTATTCTTCGGAGGGCCATAACTCTTGGCTCGTTTGGAGTTACGGGAGCGATAACCAGTCAAAACGAAGCTTTCGGTGAGTTCTACAGCTATGACGACTTTCATCCGTCACTGGTTAGTTTCATACCCAAAAAAACCTATCCGAACCTCAATCGGGTCTTGGAAGTTTTTTAACCTTCGTTTTTCCGTCACGTGGATTTTTCTGTAAAACGGAATCCCTGTTGCTGTTCTATGATTTACCATCGCTGGAGAGTGGTCCACCATGGTAGTGCTCCGTTTCAAATCCATGCATCCATTTGTAAAAGTCGTACGACACTGTTTCGTCATTTTGGACGGATGTTGCACCTTGCACCGTAGATGTTGCACCCTTTGGATACCGATTCTTCGGAGGGCAATAACTCTTGGCTCGTTTAGGGTTACGGGAGCGATAACCAGTCAAAACGAAGCTCTCGGTGAGTTCTACACCTATGACGACTTTCAGCCGTCACTGGTTAGTTTCATACCCAAAAAATCCTATCCGAACCTCAATCGGGTCTTGAAAGTTTTTTAACCTTCGTTTTTCGTCTCGTGGATTTTTCGGTAAAACGGAATCCCCGTGGCTGTTCTATGATTTACCATCGCTAGAGAGTGGTGCACCATGGTAGTGCTCCGTTTCAAATTCATGCATCCATTTCTAAAAGTCGTACGACACTGTTTCGTCATTTTGGACGGATGTTGCACCATGCACCGTCGATGTTGCACCCTTTGGATATCGATTCTTCGGAGTGCCATAACTCTTGGCTCGTTTAGAGTTACGGGAGCCACAAGCAGTCGAAACGAAGCTCTCAACGAGTTCTATAGCTATGACAAGTTTCAACTGTCACTGGTTAGTTTCATACCCAAAAAATCCTATCCGAACCTCAATCGGGTCTTGAAATTTTTTAACCTTCGTTTTTCCGTCTCGTGGATTTTTTCTGTAAATCAGGATCCCCGTGGCTGCTTTATGATTTACCATCGCTAGAGAGTGGTGCACCATGGTAGTGCTCCGTTTCAAATCCATGCACCCATTTCTAAAAGTCATACAGCACTGTTTTGTCATTTTGGACGGATGTTGCACCTTGCACCGTAGATGTTGCTCCCTTTGGATATCGATTCTTCGGAAGGCCATAACTCTTGGCTCGATTAGAGTTACGGGAGCGATAACTTGTCAAAATGAAGCGCTCGGTGAGTTCTACAGCTATGATGGCTTTAAGCCGTCACTGGTTAGTTTCGTACCCAAAAAATCCTATCCGAACCTCAATCGGGTCTTGGAAGTTTTTTGACCTTCGTTTTTCCGTCACGTGGATTTTTCTGTAAAACGGAATCCCATTGGCTATTCTATGATTTACCAACACTGGAGAGTGGTGCACCATGGTAGTGCTTTGTTACAAATCCATGCATCCATTTCTAAAAGTCGTACGACACTGTGTCGTCATTTTGGACGGATGTTGCACCTTGCACCGTAGATGTTGCACCCTTTGGATATCGATTCTTCGGAGGGCCATAACTCTTGGCTCGTTTAGAGTTACGGGAGGCATAACCAGTCGAAACGAAGCTCTCGACGAGTTCTACAGCTATGACAACTTTCAACCGTCACTGGTTAGTTTCATACCCAAAAAATCCTATCTGAACCTCAATCGGGTCTTGAAAGTTTTTTAACCTTCGTTTTTACGTCACGTGGATTTTTTCTGTAAATCGGGATCCCCGTGGCTGTTCTATGATTTACCATCGCTGGAGATTGGTGCACCAGGGTAGTGCTCCGTTTCAAATCCATGCACCCATTTCTAAAAGTCGTACGACACTGTTTCGTCATTTTGTACGGATGTTGCACCTTGCACCGTAGATGTTGCTCCTTTTGGATATCGATTCTTCGAAAGGCCATAACTCTTGGCTCGATTAGAGTTATTGGAGCGATAACCAGTCAAAACGAAGCTCTCGGTGAGTTCTACAGCTATGACAGCTTTCAGCCATCACTGGTTAGTTTCATACCCAAAAAATCCTATCCGAACCTCAATCGGGTCTTGGAAGTTTTCTAACCTTCGTTTTTCTGTCACGTGGATTTTTTTTGTAAATCGGGATCCCCGTGGCTGTTCTATGATTTACCATCGCTGGAGAGTGGTGCACCATGGTAGTGCTCCGTTTCAAATCCAGGCACCCATTTCTAAAAGTCGTACGACACAGTTTCGTCATTTTGGACGGATGTTGCACCTTGCACCGTAGATGTTGCTCACTTTGGATATCGATTCTTTGGAGGGCCATAACTCTTGGCTCGATTAGAGTTATGGGAGCGATAACCAGTCAAAATGAACTCGCGGTGAGTTCTACTGCTATGACAGCTTTTAGCTGTCGCTGGTTAGTTTCATGCCCAAAAAATCCTATCCGAACCACAATCGGATCTTGAAAGTTTTTTAACCTTCGTTTTTCCGTCACGTGGATTTTTCTGCAAAATGGAATCCCCGCGGTTGTTCTATGATTTATCATCGTTGGAGAGTGGTGCACCGTGGTACGGCTTCATTTCAAATCCATGCACCCATTTCTAAAAGTCGTACGACACTGTTTCGTCATTTTGGACGGATGTTGCACCTTGCACCCTAGATGTTGCACCCTTTTGATATCGATTCTTCGGAGGGCCATAACTCTTGGCTCGTTTAGAGTTACGGGAGCAATAACCAGTCAAAACGAATCTCTCGGTGAGTTCTACAGCTATGACGGCTTTCTGCCGTCATTGTTTAGTTTCATACCCAAAAAATCTTATCCGAACCTCAATCGGGTGTTGGAAGTTTTTTAACCTTCGTTTTTCCGTCACGTGGATTTTTCTGTTAAACGGAATCCCCGTGGCTGTTCTATGATTTACCATCGCTGGAGAGTGGTGCACCTTGGTAGTGCTCCGTTTCAAATCCATGCATCAATTTCTAAAATTCGTACGACACTGTTTCGTCATTTTGGACGGATGTTGCACCTTGCACCGTAGATGTTGCACCCTTTGGATATCGATTCTTTGGAGGGCCATAACTCTTGGCTCGTTTAGAGTTACGGGAGCAATAACCAGTCAAAACGAAGTTCTGGGTGAGTTCTACAGCGATGACGGCTATCAGCCGTCACTAGTTAGTTTCATACCCAAAAAATCCTATCCGAACCTCAATCGGGTCTTGGAAGTTTTTTATCCTTCGTTTTTCCGTCACGTGGATTTTTTGTAAAACTGAATCCCCGTGCCCCTTCTATGATTTACCATCGCTGGAGAGTGGTGCACCATGGTAGTGCTCCATTTCAAATCCATGCACCCATTTCTAAAAGTCGTACGACACTGTTTCGTCATTTTTAACGGATGTTGCACCTTGCACCCTAGATGTTGCACCCTTTGGATATCGATTCTTCGGAGGGCCATAACTCTTGGCTCGTTTAGAGTTACGGGAGCGATAACCAGTCAAAACGAATCTCTCGGTGAGTTCTACAGCTATGACGGCTTTCTGCCGTCACTGTTTAGTTTCATACCCAAAAAATCCTATCCGAACCTCAATCGGGTCTTGGAAGTTTTTTAACCTTCGTTTTTCCGTCACGTGGATTTTTCTGTAAAACGGAATCCCCGTGGCTGTTCTATGATTTACCATCGCTGGAGAGTGGTGCACCATGGTAGTGCTCCGTTTCAGATCCATGCATCGATTTCTAAAAGTCGTACGACACTGTTTCGTCATTTTGGACGGATGTTGCACCTTGCACCGTAGATGTTGCACCCTTTGGATATCGATTCTTCGGAGGGCCATTACTCTTGGCTCGTTTGGAGTTACGGGAGCGATAACCAGTCAAAACGAAGTTCTGGGTGAGTTCTACAGTGATGATGGTTTTCAGCCGTCACTGGTTAGTTTCATACCCAAAAAATCCTATCCGAACCTCAATCGGGTCTTGGAAGTTTTTTAGCCTTCGTTTTTCCGTCACGTGGATTTTCTGTAAAACGGAATCCCCGTGGTTGTTTTATGATTTACCATCGCTGGAGAACGTTTTAAATCCATGCATCCATTTCTAAAAGTCGTACGACACTGTTTCGTCATTTTGGACGGATGTTGCACCATGCACCGTCGACGTTGCACCCTTTGGATATCGATTCTTCGGAGGGCCATAAATCTTGGCTTGTTTAGAGTTACGGGAGCCATAACCAGTCGAAACGAAGCTCTCAACGAGTTCTACAGCCGTGACAACTTTCAATCGTCAATGGTTAGTTTCATACCCAAAAAATCCAATCCGAAACTCAATCGGGTCTTGAAAGTTTTTTAACCTTCGTTTTTCCGTCACGTGGATTTTTTCTGTAAATCGGGATCCCCGTGGCTGTTTTATGATTTACCATCGCTGGAAAGTAGTGCACCAAGGTAGTGCTCTGTTTCAAATCCATGCACCCATTTCTAAAAGTTGTACAACACTGTTTCATCATTTTGGACGGATGTTGCACCTTGCACCGTAGATGTTGCACCCTTTGGACATCGATTCTTCGGAGGTCCATAACTCTTGGCTCGATTAGAGTTACGGGAGCTATAACCAATCAAAACGAATCTCTCGGTGAGTTCTACAGCTATGACGGCTTTCATCCGTCACTGGTTAGTTTCATACCCAAAAAATCCTATCCGAACCACAATCGGGTCTTGGAAGTTTTTTAACCTTCGTATTCCCGTCACGTGGATTTTTTCTGTAAATCGAGATCCCCGTGGCTGTTCTATGATTTACCATCGCTGGAGAGTGGTCCACCATGGTAGTGCTCCGTTTCAAATCCATGCACCCATTTCTAAAAGTCGTACGACACTATTTCGTCATTTAGGACGGATGTTGCACCTTGCACCGTAGATGTTGCTCCCTTTGGATATCGATTCTTCGGAGGGCCATAACTCTTGGCTCGATTAGAGTTACGGGAGCGATAACCAGTCAAAACGAACTCTCGGTGAGTTCTACAGCTATGACAGCTTTTAGCTGTCACTGGTTAGTTTCATGCCCAAAAAATCCTATCCGAACCTCAATCGGATCTTGAAAGTTTTTTGACCTTCGTTTTTCCGTCACGTGGATTTTTCTGCAAAACGGAATCCCTGTGGCTGTTCTATGATTTACCATCGCTGGAAAGTGGTGCACCATGGTAGTGCTCCATTTCAAATCCATGCACCCGTTTCTAAAAGTCGTACGACACTGTTTCGTCATTTTGGACGGATGTTGCACCTTGCACCCTAGATGTTGCACCCTTTGGATATCGATTCTTCGGAGGGCCATAACTCTTGGCTCGTTTAGAGTTACGGGAGCGATAACTAGTCAAAACGAATCTCTCGGTGAGTTCTACAGCTATGACGGCTTTCTGCCGTCACTGTTTAGTTTCATACACAAAAAATCCTATCCGAACCTAAATCGGGTCTTGGAAGTTTTTTAACCTTCGTTTTTCCGTCACGTGGATTTTTCTGTAAAACGGAATCACCGTGGCTGTTCTATGATTTACCATCGCTGGAGAGTGGTCCACCATGGTAGTGCTCCGTTTAAAACCATGCATCGATTTCTAAAAGTCGTACGACACTGTTTCGTCATTTTGGACGGATGTTGCACCTTGCACCGTAGATGTTGCACCTTTTGGATGTCGATTCTTCGGAGGGCCATAACTCTCGGCTCGTTTAGAGTTACGGGAGCGATAACCAGTCAAAACGAAGTTCTGGGTGATTTCTACAGCGACGACGGCTTTCAGCCATCACTGGTTGTTTCATACCCAAAAAATCCTATCCGAACCTCAATCGGGTCTTGAAAGTTTTTTAACCTTCGTTTTTCCGTCACGTGGATTTTTTCCGTAAATCGGGATCCCCGTGGCTGTTTTATGATTTACCATCGCTGGAGAGTAGTGCACCATGGTAGTGCTCCGTTTCAAATCCATGCACCCATTTCTAAAAGTCATACGACACTGTTTCGTCATTTTGGACGGATGTTGCACCTTGCAGCGTAAATGTTGCTCCCATTGGATATCGATTCTTCGGAGGGCCATAACTCTTGCCTCGATTAGAGTTACGGGAGCGATAACCAGTCAAAACGAATCTCTCGGTGAGTTCTACAGCTATGACGGCTTTCAGCCGTCACTGGTTAGTTTCATACCCAAAAAATCCTATCCGAACCTCAATCAGGTCTTGGAAGTTTTTTAACCTTCGTATTTCCGTCACGTGGATTTTTTCTGGAAAACGGGATCCCCGTTGCTGTTCTATGATTTACCATCGCTGGAGAGTGGTGCACCATGGTAGTGCTCAATTTCAAATCCATGCACCCGTTTCTAAAAGTCGTACGACACTGTTTCGTCATTTTGGACGGATGTTGCACCTTGCACCCTAGATGTTGCACCCTTTGGATATCGATTCTTCGGAAGTCCATAACTCTTGGCTCGTTTAGAGTTACGGGAGCGATAACCAGTCAAAACGAATCTCTCGGTGAGTTCTACAGTTATGACGGCTTTCTGCCGTCACTGTTTAGTTTCATACCCAAAAAATCCTATCCGAACCTCAATCGGGTCTTGGACGTTTTTTAACCTTCGTTTTTCCGTCACGTGGATTTTTCTGTAAAACGGAATCCCCGTGGCTGTTCTATGATTTACCATCGCTGGATAGTGGTGCACTATGGTAGTGCTCCATTTCAAATCCATGCACCCATTTCTAAAAGTCGTACGACACTGTTTCGTCATTTTGGACGGATGTTGCACCTTGCACCGTAGATGTTGCACCGTAGATGTTGCACCCTTTGGATATCGATTCTTCGGAGGGCCATAACTCTTGGCTCGTTTAGAGTTACGGGAGCGATAACCAGTCAAAACAAAGCTCTCCGTGAGTTCTAAAGCAATGACGGCTTTCAGCCGTCACTGGTTATTTTCATACCCAAAAAATCCTATCCGAACTTCAATCGGGTCTTGGAAGTTTTTTTACCTTCGTTTTCCGTCACGTGGATTTTTCTGTAAAACGGAATCCCCGTGGCTGTTCAATGATTTACCATCGCTGGAGAGTGGTGCACCATGGTAGTGCTCCGTTTCAAATCTTTGCATCCATTTATAAAAGTCGTATGACACTGTTTCGTCATTTTGGACGGATGTTGAACCTTGCACCGTAGATGTTGCACCCTTTGGATATCGATTCTTCGGAGTGCCATAACTCTTGGCTCGTTTAGAGTTACGGGAGCGATAACCAGTCAAAACGAAGCTCTCGGTGAGTTCTACAGCTATGACGGCTTTCAGCCGTCACTGGTTAGTTTCATACCCAAAAAATCCTTTCCGTACCACAAACGAGTCTTGGAAGTTTTTTAACCTACGTTTTTCCGTCACGTGGATTTTCCTGTAAAACTGAATCCCCGTGCCCGTTCTATGATTTACCATCGCTGGAGAGTGGTGCACCATGGTAGTGCTCCATTTCAAATCCATGCACCCATTTCTAAAAGTCGTACGACACTGTTTCGTCATTTTGGACGGATGTTGCACCTTGCACCGTAGATGTTGCACCCTTTGGATATCGATTCTTCGAAGGGCCATAACTCTTGGCTCGTTTAGAGTTACGGGAGCGATAACCTGTCAAATCGAAGCTCTCTGTGAGTTCTATAGCTATGACGGCTTTTAGCCGTCACTGGTTAGTTTCATACCCAAAAAATCCTATCCGAACCTCAATCGGGTCTTGGAAGTTTTTAAACCTTCGTTTTTCCGTCACGTGGATTTTTCTGTAAAACGGAATCCCCATGGCTGTTCTATGATTTACCATCGCTAAAGAGTGGTGCACCGTGGTAGTGCTCCGTTTCAAATCCATTCATCCATTTCCAAAAGTCGTACGACACTGTTTCGTAATTTTGGACGGATGTTGCACCTTGCACCGTAGATGTTGCTCCCTTTGGATATCGATTCTTCGGAGGG
Source organism: Allium cepa (assembly GCA_030765085.1). Lineage (NCBI taxonomy): Eukaryota > Viridiplantae > Streptophyta > Magnoliopsida > Asparagales > Amaryllidaceae > Allium > Allium cepa. Next base: position 12,265,752 of record CM060943.1, read on the forward strand.
CCATAACTCTTGGCTCGTTTAGAGTTACGGGAGTGATAACCAGTCAAAACGAAGCTCTCGGTGAGTTCTATAGCTATAACAGCTTTCAGCCGTCAATGGTTAGTTTCATACCCAAAAAATCCTATCCGTACCTCAATTGGGTCTTGGAAGCTTTTTATCCTTCGTTTTTCCGTCACGTGGATTTTTTCTATAAAACAGGATCCCCGTGGCTGTTCTATGATTTACCATCGATGGAGAGTGGTGCACCATGGTAGTGCTCCGTTTCAAATCCATGCATCCATTTTTCAAAGACGTATGGCACTGTTTCGTCATTTTGGACGGATGTTGCACCTTGCACCGTAGATGTTGCACCCTGTGGATATCGATTCTTTGGAGGGCCAAAACTCTTTGCTCGTTTAGAGTTACGGGGGTCATAACCAGTCGAAACGAAGATCTCGACGAGTTCTACAGCTATGACGGCTTTCAGCCGTCACTGGTTAGTTTCATACCCAAAAAATCCTATCCGAACCTCAATCGGGTCTTGGAAGTTTTTTAACCTTCGTTTTTCCGTCACGTGGATTTTTCTGTAAAACGAAATCCCCGTGGCTGTTCTATGATTTACCATCGCTGGAGAGTGGTGCACCATGGTAGTGCTCCATTTCAAATCCATGCATCCATTTCTATAAGTCATACGACACTGTTTCGTCATTTTGTACGGATGTTGCACCTTGCACCGTAGATTTTGCACCCTTTGGATATCGATTCTTCGGAGGGCCATAACTCTTGGCTCGTTTAGAGTTACGGGAGCCATAACCAGTCAAAACAAAGCACTCGACGAGTTCTACAGCTATGACAACTTTCAACCGTCACTGGCTAGTATCATACCCAAAAAATCCTATCCGAACCTCAATCGAGTCTTGAAAGCTTTTTAACCTTCGTTTTTCCATCACGTGGATTTTTTCTGTAAATCGGGATCCCCGTGGCTGTTCTATGATTTACCATCCCTGGAGAGTGGTGCATGATGGTAGTGCTCCATTTCAAATCCATGCACCCATTTCTAAAAGACGTACGACACTGTTTCGTCATTTTGGACGGATGTTGCACCTTGCACCGTAGATGTTGCACCCAATGGATATCGATTCGTCGGAGGGCCATAACTCTTGGCTCATTTAGAGTTACGAGAGCGATAACCAGTCAAAACGAAGCTCTCGGTGAGTTCTACAGCTATGACAATTTTCAGCCGTCATTTGTTAGTTTCATACCCAAAAAATCCTATCCGAACCTTAATCGGGTCTTGGAAGGTTTTTAACCTTCGTTTTTCCGTCACGTGGATTTTTCTGTAAAACGGAATCCCCGTGGCTGTTCTATGATTTACCATCGCTAGAGAGTGGTGCACCATGGTAGTGCTTCGTTCCAAATCCATGCATCCATTTCTAAATGTCGTACGACACTGTTTCGTCATTTTGGAGGGATGTTGCACCTTGCACCGTAGATGTTGCACCCTTTGGACATCGATTCTTCGGAGGGCCATAACTCTTGTCTCGTTTAGAGTTACGGGAGCGATAACTAGTCAAAACGAAGCTTTGGGTGAGTTCTACAGCTATAACGGCTTTCGGCCATCACTAGTTAGTTTCGTACCCAAAAAATCCTATCCGAACCTCAATCGGGTCTTGGAAGTTTTTTACCCTTCGTTTTTCCGTCACGTGGATTTTTTCTCTAAAATGGGATCCCCGTGGCTGTTCTATGATTTACCATCGATGGAGAGTTATGGACCATGGCAATGCTCCGTTTCAAATCCATGCACCCATTTCTGAATGTCGTACGGCACTGTTTCGTCATTTTGGACGGATGTTGCACCTTGCACCGTAGATGTTGCACCCTTTGGATATCGATTCTTCGGAGGGCCATAACTCTTGGCTCGTTTAGAGTTACGGGAGCGATAACCAGTCAAAACGAAGCTCTCGGTGAGTTCTACAGCTATGACAATTTTCAGCCGTCACTTGTTAGTTTCATACCCAAAAAATCCTATCTGAACCCTAATCGGGTCTTGGAAGGTTTTTAACCTTCGTTTTACCGTCACGTGGATTTTTCTGTAAAACGGAATCCCCGTGGCTATTCTATGATTTACCATCGCTGGAGAGTGGTGCACCATGGTAGTGCTTAGTTTCAAATCCATGCATCCATTTCTAAATGTCGTATGACACTGTTTCGTCATTTTGGACGGATGTTGCACCTTGCACCGTAGATGTTGCACCCTTTGGATATCGATTCTTCGGAGGGCCATAACTCTTGGCTCGTTTAGAGTTATGGGAGCGATAACCAGTCAAAACAAAGCTCTCGGTGAGTTCTACAGTTATGATGGCTTTCAGCCGTCACTGGTTAGTTTCATACCCAAAAATTCCTTTCCGAACCTCAATCGGGTCTTGGAAGTTTTTTAACCTTCGTTTTTCCATCACGTGGATTTTTCTGTAGAATGGAATCCCCATGGCTGTTCTATGATTTACCATCGCTGGAGAGTGGTGCACCATGGTTGTGCTCCGTTTCAAATCCATGCATCCATTTCTAAAACTCGTAAGACATTGTTTCGTCATTTTGGTCGGATGTTGCACCTTCAACCATCGATGTTGCACCCTTTGGATATCGATTCTTCGGAGGGCCATAACTCTTGGCTCATTTAGAGTTACGGGAGTCATAACCTATCAAAACGAAGCTCTCAACGAGTTCTACAGCTATGACAGCTTTCAACCATCACTGGTTAGTTTCATACCCAAAAAATCCTATCCGAACTCAATCGGGTCTTGGAAGTTTTTTAACCTTCGTTTTTCCGTCACGTGGATTTTTCTGTAAAACGGAATCCCCATGGCTGTTCTATGATTTACCATCGCTGGAGAGTGGTGCACCATGCTAGTGCTCCGTTTCAAATCCATGCATCCATTTCTAAAAGTCGTACGACATTGTTTCGTCATTTTGGACGGATGTTGCACCTTGCACCGTTGATGTTGCACCCTTTGGATATCGATTCTTCAGAGGGCCATAACTCTTGGCTCGTTTAGAGTTACGGGAGCCATAACCAGTCAAAACGAAGCTCTCGACGAGTTCTATAGCTATGTCAACTTTCAACCGTCACTGGTTTGTTTCATACCCAAAAAATCCTATCCGAACCTCAATCGGGTCTTGAAAGTTTTTTAACCTTCGTTTTTCCGTCACGTGAATTTTTTCTGTAAATCGAGATCCCCGTGGCTGTTCTATGATTTACCATCGCTGGAGAGTGGTGCACCACGGAAGTGCTCCGTTTCAAATCCATGCACACATTTCTAAAATTTGTACGACACTGTTTCGTCATTTTGGACGGATGTTGCACCTTGCACCGTAGATATTGCACCCTATGGATATCGATTCTTCGGAGGGCCATAACTCTTGGCTCGATTAGAGTTACAGGAGCGATAACCAGTCAAAACGAAGCTCTCGGTGAGTTCTACAACAATGACAACTTTTGGCTATTACTGGTTAGTTTTATACCCAAAAAATCCTATCCGAACCTCAATCGGGTCTTGCAAATTTTTTTACCTTCGTTTTTCCGTCACGTGGATTTTTCTGCAAAACGGAATCCCCGTGCCTGTTCTATGATTTACCATCGCTGGAGAGTGGTGCACCATGGTAGTGCTCCATTTCAAATCCATGCACCTATTTCTAAAAGTTGTACGACACTGTTTCGTCATTTTGGAAGGATGCTGCACTTTGCACCGTAGATGTTGCATCGTTTGGATATCGATTCTTCGGAGGGCCATTACTCTTGGCTCGTTTAGAGTTACGGGAGCGATAACCAGTCAAATCGAAGCTCTAGGTGAGTTCTATAGCTATGATGGCTTTCAGCCGTCGCTGGTTAGTTTCATACCCAAAAAATCCTATCCGAACCTCAATCGGGTCTTGGAAGTTTTTTAACCTTCGTTTTTCCGTCACGTGGATTTTTCTGTAAAACGGTATCCCTGCGGCTGTTCTATGATTTACCATCGCTGGAGAGTGGTGCACTGTGGTAGTGCTCCATTTCAAATCCATGCATCTATTTCTAAAAGTCGTACGACACTATTTCGTCATTTTGGACGGATGTTGCACCTTGCACCGTAGATGTTGCACCCGTTGGATATCGATTCTTCGGAGGGCCATAACTCTTGGCTCGTTTAGAGTTACGGGAGCGATAACCAGTCGAAACGAAGCTCTCGGTGAGTTCTATAGCTATGACAGCTGTTATCCAGCTTTTTGGCAAAGCCGTGATACCAAAAGATCGGACAAAAACAAAAGACAGTTCGTCTCAGAGAATTAGTTGCACTTCCCTTCGCCATGGATATCGATGAATTTTTTCTGAGTCCGGATTGTGCCAGAATCGACAAGACATGATGAGCAAAGGCATAGAAGCCGTCGTTTCAAGTTTCAATTCAATCCGAGTTCGTATGCTCGAGATACGATGGATTCAATTTGTGAAAGATAGCCCTTGTCCGGTTCGAACCCATAGGATACCCCATAGTTCGAATCGATGGCCAGAGATTAGGTTCGAATCTACTGATTCGACTCCACCCACTTCAAATCCATCGCCTTCGAATCCGTCGAGTCTAACCCATCAGGGTGCCTTGGTTCGACTCCATCAAACTTCGAACCCATGAGATATAGCCGTGCCTCAAATCCATCAGGACAGCAACAGTTCGAATCCACCCTCGCATGCCTTAGTTCGAATCCATCAAGTATATATTGCTTTGACTCCACGAGAAGTTCCTTTGCCTCTACTCCATCGGGCAAGCCCTTACTTCGAATCCATCCTCGCATGTATATGTTCGAATCCATCCAAACCCACCAGGTTCGAACCCAAGTCATTTCGAACCGATCTTGTTCGAACCGATCGAGTTCGAATCCATTGGGATACCTCGGTTCGAATCGGTCGCGTTCGAACCCAGGAACATACGTTTGTTTGAATCCACCAAGTCAACTAGCTTAGATGACGTGCCACTCCACGATACGAAGTCGGCAAGATTCACGGAGACGTAGCGCTCAACAAGGAGAGAAGACCGGATCGACTCGAAAGACGCGCACCACCTCATCGCAAGGCCACGTGAGCTGATCAATTCGAAGATAGTGGGTTCCGAGCGATCAATTCGAACACCACAGCCAACCGAAAAACTCCAATTCTAATCGATCGTATTTCCTAAGCCACTCATCCAAATGCAATGAAATTTTCACAGTAGCTTCCATACAAGATAAAAATTGTTCCTGCCAAGTTTCAGCTTGATTGGACCATATCTTGATGGGTTCGAAATCAATTCGAATCGATGTCAGATCAAGTCGAAACTTGGTGGGGTCGGTCGCGTGGGCCCACTCACGTGCCAGAAGAAGTCTCCCGAAGTTTGAGCGAGATCTGGGCCTCCAACGCCTATAAATAGCACCCTGAAGCCTTTAGAAAGGGGGATCTTTCGGGAGCTTCCGCCATTAAACGCCAAGACTCTGCCGAGTTCTATTCTACTCATCATCATCGCTATTGTATTCAGATTTTAAAGCTATCATCAACTGTAATCCGTTGTAATCGATTAATATCATCAAGCGAAGCAATAAAGATAAAACCTTCAAAGTGGACGTAGGCACAAACGCCGAACCACTATAAATCCTATGTTTGTGGTTGTTATCTGTGAATTATTGTGATTGTTGTTGCTTAGATCTGAATTCTATATTCATTGTTGCTGATCTGTGTTCATAAATGGGTGCTTTCACGGTATTGGGTGTTTGTGACCAATTTTGGCACAAACATTTTGGTGCTTTCACTGAGAAGGCTAATTCAGGAGTTCTACCAATTGATAGTTGATTCAGAGAGTGTTTGAAAGTTCAGATTTGAGAAATTATGACGAGACAATCAAGCCGAAGGCCAAGGCCAGAGAGAAGTGAACAACTAGGAAGTCAAGAGGCTTCCTCAGGAGTGAATCAACCGTCGATCTTCATCACTAGGGACGAGATGGAGACAATGATGAAGAAGCAAGAGGAATTGATCCAGAGTTTATTTCAACATATAGGACAGCTTGGAGCACAGAATAGAGAAGCCAATAGAGTCCAGAATGGAACAGGACCATCCGGCATAGCACCCGGATTAGGAGGCGCACCCATGGAGAACGTTGATCCAATTTCGGAGAGAGAAAGAGGAGCATCTGCGCAACCCGGTAGTAGTAGAGGAGTGAACGCACAGTCAAGGGGGCAGATCCCAGAGTTCCCTCGTGAACTCGAGGGGCAGGTCGAAAGTAGTGAACGAAGATTACATCTTGGAGACAACGACAAGTTTGCAGAGATGGTTAGGCGAGCTATGAGAGGCGGTTTGGTGAACAATGACCTAGAGGATGTTAATAGGAGTCCTTTTACTCCAGCAATCAGACAAGCTAGAAACCCACCGGATTTCAAGTTACCATCATTGGACATGTATGACAGGAAAACGGACCCCACGGTCCATCTAACGAAGTATATGAGGCATATGGAAGTGCTGGGGGCATCAGAGGAGGTTATGGCCCGGTGCTTTCCATTGTACTTGACGGATATTGCAGCATTGTGGTTTAGACAATTGGAGAATGGATCCATCGGAACGTGGAACGGTTTAATTGAGAGATTTATGAGGCAATTCAGGGTGCACATTGCAAGACCCAAGAATGTGACGACTTTGGCAACCCTAAAGCAGAAAGCCGGAGAAACCTTGAGGAGTTATTTAGCGCGATTCAATGCAGCAACAGCTTCGGTGGATCAAGCAGATCCATCTATGGTGGTGATGGCAGCTGTGTCCGGAGTAGCTGACAGCATAGAGTTCAAAAATTCATTGACTAAAGATCCACTCGTGGATCTGGAGGAATTCTACAACGAGGCAGAAAAGTTTTTACGTTTAGAGGATGCGAATGCAGAAAGAGAAGAAGGAGAGGGAATAGAAGTTTTTGTGCTTAAAGACAAAAAGCATATCGAAAAGGACTCAGGTAAGGATAAAGGAAAACGAAAGGATGAGGATTATAATGACAGGTCAAAGCGACAATGGAGGGAGCCGCGATTCACCACTTACGCCGAGCTGAATGAGAGTCTGGAGCGGATTTATCAGGATACCAAAGAACAGATTCCGTATCGTAGACCGATACGAAGGGATCCAACCTCTGACGAAAGGAAATCAGATAAGTTTTGTGCATTTCATGAATTAAATGGTCATAACACTAATGATTGTAGGCACCTGAGGGACGAGGTGGAAGGACATATCAGAAAAGGTATGCTCCTTCAATATGTGAGGAGGCGAGCTTCAGCGGTAGAGCCAGAGCAGCCACCATCTACATCAGTCAGGGGTAACCCAGAGCCAAGACATCGTTCGGTTATCAATTAATTAAAATAACGATGAACAAGTCGCAAGCTTCCACTGACACAATTAAATCATTTACACATGTACGAGATCGCGAACGTTCTCCAGGCACGCTCTGAATGATCATTGATTGTTTCGTAGTGGGAACTTACACTTTGACATCTTTGCTTTGCTTCTATTTCATGTTGATTTGGACATTTGAACTTGGCTTGTTTGGACATTTCTGTTTTTAAAACTCATCTGTTGAATAAGATATTTGATTCTGATAACTCTGAAATGGCTAAGCTACTTGCACATGTACGGGGTCGCGAACGGTCCTTAGGCATGCTCTGAGATAGTGATATATCCTAACAAATGATCCAGGGACCCACCCGAACGTGAACCTGGTATCAACAGTACCAAGCTCCCCCGGGCACACTTATTCGCCTCCAACAGGCACAAAAACAATCCAGGAACTCACCCGAAGGTGACCCTAGCCTCCATAACATCAAGCCCCCCCGGGCATGCAAACTCGCCTCGAACGGCACCTGACTTCGAACGGTCACCACTCGCCACGAACGGCACTCGACTTCGAACAGTCGCAAACTCGCCTCTAACGGCACACGATCGCAAACGATCACAATTCGCCTCGAACGGCACCCGACCGTGAACGGTCGCAACTCGCCTCGAACGACACAACTCATCTCACCTCAAATGGCTCGATCGCGAACGGTCGTCATTTGAGGCCCGCTACTTGACCGCGCACTGTCGCACTTTACCTCGAATGACTCGATCCCGAACGATCGTCATTTGAAGTTAAGCGCTTGACCTTGAACGGTCACATTTCGCCGCAGAAGACTCGATCCCAAACGATCGAAGCATGGATTTATACGCTTGACCGCGCACGGTCGCACTTCACCTCAAATGAATCGATCATGAACGATCGTCATTTGAGGTTAGGCGCTTGACCATGAACGGCCGCGCTTCATCCCAAATAGCTCGATCCCGAAAGATCGTCATTTGAGGACATATGAAACTATCAAGTTCTTTACAGGTTGATGATAGGATATGAACATCTAACTCAAGGCATTACAAAACACACCTTCCTACCGCAAGGCATGTTTTGGGGGGCAAATGTTATCCCGCTTTTTGGCAAAGCCGTGATACCAACAGATCGGACAAAAACAAAAGACAGTTCATCTCAGAGAATTGGTTGCACTTCACTTCGCCATGGATATCGATGAATTTTGTCCGAGTCCGGATTATGCCAGAATCGACAAGACATGATGAGCAAAGCCGTAGAAGCCAGCATTTCATGTTTCAAGTCAATCCGAGTTCGTATGCTCGAGATACGATGGATTCAATTTGAGAAAGATAGCCCTTGTCCGGTTCGAACCCATAGGAAGCCCCATAGTTCGAATCGATGGCCAGAGATTAGGTTCGAATCCACTGATTCGACTCCACCCACTTCGAATCCATCGCCTTCAAATCCATTGAGTCGAACCCATCAGGGTTTCTTGGTTCGACTCCATCAAACTTCGAACCCATGAGATATAGCCGTGCCTTAAATCCATCAGGACAACAACAGTTCGAATCCACCCTCGCATGCCTTAGTTCGAATCCATCAAGTATATATTGCTTCGACTCCATGAGAAGTTCCTTTGCCTCGACTCCATCGGGCAAGCCCTTACTTCGAATCCATCCTCGCATGTCTATGTTCGAATCCATCCAAACCCACCAGGTTCGAACCCAAGTCATTTCGAACCGATCTTGTTCGAACCGATCTTGTTCGAACCGATCGAGTTCGAACCCATTGGGATACCTAGGTTCGAATCGGTCGCGTTCGAACCCAGGAACATACGTTTGTTCGTATCCACCAAGTCAACTAGCTTGGATGATGTACCACTCCACGATACGAAGTCGGCAAGATTCACAGAGACGAAGCGCTCAACAAGGAGAGAAGACCGGGTCGACTCGAAAGACACGCGCCACATCATCGCAAGGCCACGTGACCCGATCGATTCGAAGAGAGTGGGTTCGAAGCGATCAATTCGAACACCACAGCCAACCGAAAAACTCCTATTCGAATCGATCGTATCTCCTAAGCCACTCATCCAAATGCAACGAAATTTTCACAGTAGCTTCCATACAAGATAAAGATTGTTCCTGCCAAGTTTCAGCTCGATTGGACCATTTCTTGATGGGTTCGAAATCAATTCGAATCGATGTCAGATCGATTCGAAACTTGGTGGGGTCGGTCGCGTGGGCCCACTCACGTGCCAGAAGAAGTCTCCCTAAGTTTGAGCGAGATCTGTGCCTCCAACGCCTATAAATAGCACCCTGAAGCCTTCAGAAAGGGGGATCATTCGGGAGCTTCCGCCATTAAACGCCAAGACTCTGCCGAATTCAATTATATTCATCATCATCGCTGTTGTATTCAGATTTTAAAGCTATCATCAACTGTAATCCGTTGTAATCGATTAATATCATCAAGCGAAGCAATAAAGATAAAACCTTTGTAACGACCCGTATTTTACGTGTCGATTAAATCGTAAAATAGTTGTATTAGATCGTTAGTATTGATTGAGTCGCATGAAGCATGAGTCGTTAGGCCATGTTAAGGCATTGGGTCGTTGAGTCGTGGGTCGTAGGCTTTGATGAGTCGTGGACGACTCATGGATAGGTCGGCGACCACTTATGGGGGGGCACGACTCATGGGTTTTTCAACCTATAAATAGAGGGGTTTGGCTCACTTTTTGGCACCGGATTTTGAAGCGACGAAGTGCTGCCATTTTGAGAGCTCGACTACAACACTTCTTCACTTCTTTTCTCCACTCTAATCTAGTGATTACATCCATCCAAGATCGAAGATCCAAGGGCCAAAGTTGAAGATCTTCATCCGACGAAGAGAGATTCCATCGATTGAAGCGAGATTTTTCCGGATCAAGCTTTGTTCTTCGCTGTCCAGATCTGAAGTTAGTAGCTTTTGAGGTGTTTAGGTGTTTTGGTGAGTGGTGGTTATCTCTCACACGGACCCAAAGGAGTATATTAGATTGGTGGCTCGTTTGTGTGTTAAAGATAGTGATTTCGTGCATTTTCCTTAAGTCTGCATGTAGATCTATTGTCCATGATGATTTGACACCTATTTTACTATATGTTCATCTATGCAAGTTCGTTCATTAAGTTGTTCATGATTCATGCTTGTTAGATTACAAGTTAGATTTGGACCCTTTATTTACGAAATTGCCATTATTGTTAATTGTCTATTTAGATCTTGTTCGAATGATTAATTACTTGGATTAATGTTTGATTTGATTGATTAGTTGTTTGACAACTTGGTTTGGACAAGTAAGGTCGATGGTGATTCAAAAGCTAAGTGGAAAGGCTCTTGAATAAGGAAAGCTGCCTGTGGCATATGAAGCGGATGTGGAAGCTCATATGGATAGATTTGATGATGATGGACTTTGCCATGATGCGACGAGGCAAAGCATGATATTGAGATGGGACTTTGCTATGATGCGATGAGGCAAAGCATGATGTTGAGATGGGACGGGTCATGATGACGTTCGAAGCACGGGTCACGACGACGTGCGAAGCTATGTTGATAACTCAGTGATGCGGTCCGAGTTTGTGTGGATAATGGTTAGCTTGAGAGGCGCTTGAGTTAGTATGGAGATAGTCATCAAGGAGGATGACTAGGAGGCTGAGACTTTATCATTGTTGAAGGTTCTAGCATGCTCAAAGCAAGAGTACTTTGGGACGGGTCACGATGACGTTCCAAGCACGGGTCACGATGACGTGCTAGTACTTTGGGCTGATGTGTTCGGCTTAGGTACGGGTCACGATGACGTGCGGAGTTATGTTTAGAACCGGGGTTACCATTAGCCCTTGGCAGGCGGTCATTCAATTAACGGTGAAATCAAGGCAATGATAACAGTGATAGCCAGAGTCATGGATGTTTGGATGTTTGGTTGTAACATTATTTGGTCTCAAGAGCGGTGTTTTCTGAGTGCTTATCTGATCTTGGTTTAGGCCTTGGGGGTTTGTATTTGGAAAACATCGACCTTGACTCGAGTGATTATTGCTTTACTTTAATTGCCTGCTATGCTATGCTTGCTTCTCCTTAGTGTGTCTGGGGGCTATCACTTTAGTAAGAGGTGGAATGGGATGGTTTGGTTCCTATTCCTTTTTCCTTTACTTTTGGTATGTTTGATAGTTGATTTACTACTCACTAGGACTTTGTCTGACTCAAGGTTTTATGTTTTATTCTTATTACCTTGGGCTGTTCATCCATGTTGGGATGGGCAGACTAGGTAGCAGGTGACAGGTGCTGTTCTTTGTGATTGGCGCTGATGATGACGAAGACGAGCAGGAGGCTTATGCATATTGTTTTTTTTTACTATATGTACTGGGTGTTCCGCTGTTTGTATATACTCCGAGTGCTATGTAGTGAGGCTTTGATGTATTGACTGTTCTGATGATGTATCAAACTGTTATGGGATTTATATGTTGATATTCTGTTGAGAGCTTCACACTAGACATATATATTTCTCTATTGTATTTTATCCATGCGCTGTGAGTTATACGATAGAGTTTTACTGTTTTATCTTACCCTGACTATCACCCGTGGCGGCCTGGCACGCCTTTCAGCGTACTATTCCCTTATCTAGTGCAGGAGTCATGGGCGGTCGTCACATTTGGTATCAGAGCTTTGGTTAATCGATTTTAGCCAACGCTCGCTGACGTAACTACGTATGAGAGACGTAATTGTACTTTGATAGAAGATTACTATATATAATATAGTAGCTTAGAAGGATTTGAACTCCTTATGCAGTTGTTTTTCAAGGTGTTCTAAATCATTCCTTTTTGTAGATATTAAGGATGAGTCGAAGCGAGAGACAAGCTGCTAGGGAAAGCCGTGCTGCTAGGGAAGCTTTTGATTATGCTCCTATGTTTGAGGCCATGATGACTTCGATCATGAGGAGGATACCAGCTTCAGGATCATCAGTGGATGTAGGAGTTCAAGTTCAAGCACCAAGACCGGTGGATTTTGCTAAGCTTTGCAAGGACTATATTTCTCTTGGAGGAAAGGTTTTATTGGGAACGGAATCGACCATTGAAGTGCAGAGATGGATTGATGCTTGTAGGAGGATCTTTGGTGACTTGGGAATTGAGGATGCGACTAAGAGGAAGCTTGCATCAAGGCAACTTCAAGGGAGAGCTTCGGATTGGTGGAATTCTATCACCATTGATACTCCAGAGGAAGAGATTACTTGGGAGCAATTCCAAGTTAGATTTGAAGCTAAGTTCATTTCTACGGCTAAGAAATCTGTCTTATTTAAGAAGTTTGTGGAGCTCAAGCAAGGTGGAAGATCAGTTCTTGAGTATGTTTCTGAGTTCGAAGCTTTGTCCAAGTATGCTCGGTCGTATATTGAATCTCCCTATCAGAAGAACGAGAAGTTTGTGACAGGCTTGGACAATTATCTTGGGAGACAGTTGGTAGATCATCTGGACGATCCGTTTGAGAAGCTTGTGGAGAAAGCTCTAAGGCACGAGAGTCTGTTTCCTAAGGAAGGACTTGTTGTTTCTGTGACCAAGGAAGAGTACAAACCACAGCAGGGTGGAAACAAGAAGAGGAAGCAGCAACAGCAGAAGGGTAAGGATGGCCAGAAGAAGCCAAAGGGTGAAGTGACCTGCTACAATTGTCGGCAGAAGGGGCATTTCTCTAGGGTTGCAAGAATCCAAAGGTGCAGTTGAAATGCCACAACTGTGATAAGCTGGGGCATATCAAGAAGGACTGTCCAGAACCGAGGAAAGATAAGCAGAATGTGCAAGCTAATGCTTTGGGAGCTGTGCCATCATCTTCGAAAGCTCCTACTGCGGAAGAGAAAGGGAAGAGTGTGGTGGTTCAAGGTACTCTTTCCATATGTGGTGTTCCAGTTAGAGTGTTGTTTGATACTGGGGCATCACATTTGTTTGTTTGTGATGATCTTGTAGGCCGGTTGGGTTTGGAACCGGAAATTGTTGATAGACCATTGGTTGTGACAAATCCAGTTGGGGGTTCGTCTTATTTGTGTATGGTATGTCGTGGTCTAGTTGTATCGAGTCATGATTGCTCTTTTGTTTGTGATTGTTTTGTTCTGAACTTTGCGGGGTTCGGAATTATTTTAGGTATGGACTGGCTTAGGAAGTATGCGGCAAAGGTTGATTGTGAGAAACTGGAGGTGACAGTCGGGAATGTGGAAGGGTGAAAGGTTGTGATACGATGTAAGCATGAAGAATGCGTCTTCATGGGCTTCATGTATTCGCTGGTTGTTCCACGGGATGGACTGTCATCGATGCCTATTGTGAATGGATTTGAGAATGTATATGACGAAGTCAAAGGATTACCGCCGCATATGGAGATCGAGTTTCGTATCGATCTAGTTGAGGGAGCTAGACCTGTTGTGATGCCTCTTAGGCGGATGGCGCCTATGGAGCAACAAGAGTTGAAGGTGCAAGTTGATGACCTTTTACGGAAAGGATTCATTCGGCGTAGCCTGTCCGAATGGGGTGCACCAGTTGTGTTCGCAACCAAAGCGGATGGATCGTTGAGGTTGTGTGTGGATTATCGTGAGCTGAATAATGTGACTAAGAAGAACAAGTATCCATTGCCGAGAATTGATGACTTGTTTGATCAGCTTCACGAGGCTAAGGTGTTTTCTCAGATGGATTTGGCAACGGGATTTCACCAGTTGAGAGTGGCTAAGGATAGTGTGCCGAAGACTGCTTTTAGGACACCATCCGGCTTTTATGAGTGGCTGGTAATGCCATTTGGATTGACTAACGCACTAGCATATTTTGTGGATCTTATGAATAGAGTGTTCAGAGATCAGTTGAATAAGTTCGTGCTTGTGTTCGTGGATGATATTCTGACTTATTCCAGAACTTAGGAGGAGTACAAGACGCACTTGCGTATTGTTTTGGAAATCTTGCGGAAACATCAGCTGAAGGCTAAGTTTTCGAAGTGTCACTTCTGGAAGAGTGAAGTGAGGTTCTTAGGCCATGTTATCTCTGGAAATGGAATAGCGGTTGATCCCGCTAAGGTGGCAGCAATCCAGGATTGGATTAGACCTAAGAATGCATCTGATGTGAGAAGTTTTCTTGGATTAGCAGGATATTATCGTCAGTTTATCAAAGACTTTTCCAAGATAGCTGCACCGTTAACAGGATTGACGAAAAAGAACCAAGAGTTCAGATGGGATGATAAGTGTGAGCAAGCTTTCGTAATCCTGAAAGAGCGACTGATCAGTGCTCCTGTTTTGACTATTCCAAGTGGGAATGATGAGATGGTGGTTTACACCGATGCATGTGGTACTGGACTTGGAGCAGTGCTAATGCAGAAGGATAAAGTTGTTGCGTATGCAAGTCGACAACTAAAGCCGCATGAAAGGAATTATCCTACTCATGATTTGGAGTTAGCGACGATTGTGTTTGCTTTGAAGATGTGGAGACATTATCTATTGGGAGTTAGATTCGAGTTGTTTACAGATCATAAGTCGTTGAAGTATCTTTTCTCCCAAAAGGATTTGAATCTTCGACAGCAACGATGGCTAGAGTTTTTAGCATCGTATGATTTTGGTATACCCTATACTCCGGGAAAAGGTAACACAGTGGCAGATGCGTTAAGTCAAAGACATGCAGGTTTGGGAGCCATGTTTTCGGAATGGAAGAGTCTTGAGTATTTGGCTGGATTTGACTTCAGGCCTAGATGTGAATTGGAACCTGAGATGTTGGCAAACTTATCGATAAGACCTACTCTTGTGGAAAGGATTGGGGAGAGCCAAAAGCGAGACGATAAGCTTGTCAAGATTATCCATGACTTGGAATCTGGATTGAATCCAGAAAAGGATAAAGGATTTGAAGTCGATCGAGAGGGTTGGCTTCAGAAACAAGGACGGCTAGTTGTTCCCGATATAGATGGATTAAGAGATGAAGTTCTTAAGGAAAGTCATCACTCGAAGTTGACAATTCATCCAGGTGGAAATAAGATGTATCGAGATATGAAGAGAACTTATTACTGGAAAGGTATGAAGAAGGATGTTGGAAATTTTATTTCCAAATGTATGAACTGCCAGTTTGTGAAAGCTGAGCAGAAGAAGCCCAGTGGATTGCTTCAACCATTAGAAGTTCCTACCTGGAAGTGGGAGCAAGTATCGATGGATTTTATCGATGGATTACCTAGAACCAGGGCAGGAAATGAAGGGATTTGGGTCATTGTAGATCGTTTGACTAAGAGTGCAAGATTCATTCCTGTTCGATCAACTAGGACTACATCGAAGTTGGCTGAGCTGTATGTTAAGTGGATAGTTTGATTCCATGGTATTCCGAAGAGTATAGTGATCGATCGAGACCCATTGTTCACTAGTGGATTTTGGAAGGGCTTCCAGGAAGTTTTGGGAACCGAGTTGTGTTTGAGTACAGCTTATCACCCTCAAACAGATGGTCAGACCGAGAGAGTCAATCGAATTTTGGAAGATCTTCTCAGAGCATGTGTTTTGGACTTCGAAGGATCATGGGAAGATCATCTTCATTTGGTGGAATTTGTGTATAATAACAGTTATCAGTCGAGTATTGGTATGGCACCATATGAGGCATTATATGGAAGACCGTGTAACTCTCCGACGTGTTGGTTGAAACTGGAGAAAAGTTGATACTTGGGCCAGAGATGATTCGACAGACTTCGGATTGTATAGAGATCATTCGGCAACGAATGAAGGCAGCCCAAGATCGTCAGAAAAGTTATGTCGATAAGCGTCGTAAGGATTTGGAATTCGACGTGGGTGATATGGTTTTTGTGAAGATTTCTCCACTGAAGAATGTTATTCGATTCGGGAAGAAAGGAAAGTTGACTCCGAGATTTGTTGGACCATTTCCGATCATCGAGCGAATTGGAAAGCTCGCTTATAGATGGAAGTTACCGGAAAAGATGGTGGGTGTGCACAATGTTTTTCACGTATTGTATCTACGGAAGTATGTGCACGACCCAACTACGGTGGTTTTTGCTGATAGCTGTGAAGATTTAGAGGTTGATCCAGTTGTTACGAGACCTTGTAAGCCGCTTCGGGTTGTTGAAACCGACACGAAACAGCTTAGGAGGAAGACGATTACGTTGCTCAAGGTACAATGGAGTGATGATGTTAACGACTGTGCATGGGCGGAGGAAGAGAGGATGAAGGCAGCTCATCCTGAACTCTTCGAGGTATGGCCCTAAGGCGTCGTAACATCTCACGAATTTGTAGCTTGTTCTAGTCTTAGAATTCTGCAAGCTAGGATAGTAATTGGATGCATGGTTTGTTGATTGCTATGGATGGTAGGCATGCAGAATAATTTTGATTGCCCTTGTTTGTTTGGAATTTCGGGGGCGAAATTCCTAAGGGAGAGAGAATGTAATGACCCGTATTTTACGTGTCGATTAAATCGTAAAATAGTTGTATTAGATCGTTAGTATTGATTGAGTCGCATAAAGCATGAGTCGTTTGGCCGTGTTAAGGCGCTGGGTCGTCGAGTTGTGGGTCGTAGGCTTTGATGAGTCATGGACGACTCATGGATAGGTCGGCGACGACTTATGGGGGGGCACGACTCATGGGTTTTTCAGCCTATAAATAGAGGGGTTTGGCTCACTTTTTGGCACCGGATTTTGAAGCGACGAAATGCTGCCATTTTGAGAGCTCGACTACAACACTTCTTCACTTCTTTTCTCCACTCTAATCTAGTGATTACATCCATCCAAGATTGAAGATCAAGATCGAAGATCCAAGGGCCAAAGTTGAAGATCTTCATCCGACGAAGAGAGATTCCATCGATTGAAGCGAGATTTTGCCGGATCAAGCTATGTTCTTCGCTGTCCAGATCTGAAGTTAGTAGCTTTTGAGGTGTTTAGGTGTTTTGGTGAGTGATGGTTATCTCTCACATGGACCCAAAGGAGTATATTGGATTGGTGGCTCGTTTGTGTGTTAAAGATAGTGATTTCGTGCATTTTTATTAATTCTGCATGTAGATTTATTGTCCATGATGATTTGACACCTATTTTACTATATGTTCATCAATGCAAGTTCATTCATTAAGTTGTTCATGATTCATGCTTGTTAGATTACATGTTAGATTTGGACCCTTTATTTACGAAATTTCCATTATTGTTAATTGTCTAGTTAGATCTTGTTCGAATGATTGATTACTTGGATTAATGTTTGATTTGATTGATTAGTTGTTTGACAACTTGGTTTGGACAAGTAAGGTCGATGGTGATTAAAAATCTAAGTGGAAAGGCTCTTGAATAAGGAAAGCTGCCTGTGGCATATGAAGCGGATGTGGAAGCTCATATGGATAGATTTGATGATGATGGACTTTGCCATGATGCGACGAGGCAAAGCATGATATTGAGATGGGACTTTGCTATGATGCGATGAGGCAAAGCATGATGTTGAGATGGGACGGGTCATGATGACGTTCCAAGCACGGGTCACGACAACGTGCGAAGCTATGTTGATAACTCGGTGACGCGGTCCTAGTTTGTGTGGATAATGGTTAGCTTGAGAGGCGCTTGAGCTAGTATGGAGATAGTCATCGAGGAGGATGACTAGGAGGCTGAGACTTTATCGTTGTTGAAGGTTATAGCATGCTCAAAGCAAGAGTACGTTGGGAAGGGTCACGATGACGTTCCAAGCACGGGTCACGATGACGTGCTAGCACTCTGGGCTGATGCGTTCGGCTTAGGAACGGGTCACGATGACGTGCGGAGTTATGTTTAGAACCGGGGTTACCATTAGCCCTTGGCAGGCGGTCATTCAATTAACGGTAAAATCTAGGCAATGATAACAGTGATAGCCAGAGTCATGGATGTTTGGACGTTTGGTTGTAACATCATTCAGTCTCAAGAGCGGTGTTTTCTAGGTGCTTATCTGATCTTGGTTTAGGCCTTGGGGGTTTGTATTTGGAAAACATCGACCTTGACTCGAGTGATTATTACTTTACTTTAATTGCCTGCTATGCTATGCTTGCTTCTCCTTAGTGTGTGTCTGGGGGCTATCACTTTAGTAAGAGGTGGAATGAGATGGTTTGGTTCCTATTCCTTTTTCCTATATGCTCTTTTGGTATGTTTGATAGTTGATTTACTGCTCACTAGGACTTTGTCTGACTCAAGGTTTTATGTTTAATTCTTATTACCTTGGGCTGTTCATCCATGTTGGGATGGGCAGACTAGGTAGCAGGTGACAGGTGCTGTTCTTTGTGATTGGCACTGATGATGACGAAGACGAGCAGGAGGCTTATGCGTATTGTTTTTTTTTACTATATGTACTGGGTGTTCCGCTGTTTGTATATACTCTGAGTGCTATGTAGTGAGGCTTTGATGTATTGACTATTCTGATGATGTATCAAACTATTATGGGATTTATATGTTGATATTCTGTTGAGAGCTTCACACTATATACATATTTCTCTATTGTATTTTGTCCATGCGCTGTGAGTTATACGATAGAGTTTTACTGTTTTATCTCACCCTGACTATCACCCATGGCGGCCTGGCACGCCTTTCAGCGCACTATTCCCTTATCTAGTGCAGGAGTCATGGGCGGTCGTCACAACCTTCAAAGTGGACGTAGGCCCGAACGCCGAACCACTATAAATCCTGTGTTTGTGATTGTTATCTATGAATTATTATGATTGTTGTTGCTTAGATCTGAATTCTATATTCATTGTTGCTGATCTGTGTTCATAAACGGGTGCTTTCACGGTATTGGGTGTTTGTGACCAATTTTGGCGCAAACAACAGCTTTCAGCCGTCACTGGTTTGTTTCATACCCAAAAAACCTTATCCGAACCTCAATCGATCTTGGAAGTTTTTTAACCTTCGTTTTTACGTCACGTGGATTTTTTCTGTAAAACGGGATCCCCGTGGCTGTTCTATTATTTACCATCACTGGAGAGTGGTGCACCATGGTAGTTCTTCGTTTCAAATCCATGCACCCATTTCTAAAAGTCGTACGACACTGTTTCGTCATTTTGGACGGATGTTGCACCTTGCACCGTAGATGTTGCACCCTTTGGATATCCATTCTTCGGAGGGCCATAACTCTTGGCTCGTTTAGGGTTACGAGAGCGATAACCAGTCGAAACGAAGCTCTCGGTGAGTTCTACAGCTATGACCGCTCTCAGCCGTCACTGGTTAATTTCATACCCAAAAAATCCTATCTGAACCTCAATCGGGTCTTGGAAGTTTTTAATCCTTCGTTTTTCCGTCACGTGGATTTTTTCTGTAAACAGGATCCCCGTGGCTGTTTTACGATTTGCCATCGCTGAAGAGTGGTGCACCATGGTAGTGCTCTGTTTCAAATCCATGCACCCACTTCTAAAAGTCGTACGGCATTGTTTCGTCATTTTGGACGGATGTTGCACCTTGCACCATAGATGTTGCACCCTTTGGATATCTATTCTTCGGAGGGCCAAAACTCTTGGCTCTTTTAGAGTTACGGGGGCCATAACCAGTCGAAACGAAGATCTCGACGAGTTCTACAGCTATGACGGCTTTTAGCCGTCATTGGTTAGTTTCATACCCAAAAAATCCTATCCGAACCTCAATCGGCTATTGGAAGTTTTTTAACCTTCGTTTTTCCATTTCATGGATTTTTCTGTAAAACGGAATTCCCGTGGCTGTTCTATGATTTACCATCGCTGGAGAGTGGTGCCCCATGGTATTGCTCCGTTTCAAATCCATGCACCCATTTCTAAAAGTCGTACGACACTGTTTCGTCATTTTGGATGGATGTTGCACCTTGCACCGTAGATGTTGCACCCTTTGGATATCGATTCTTCGGAGGGCCATAACTCTTGGCTCGTTTATAGATACGGGAGCGATGACCAGTCAAAACGAAGCTCTCGGTGAGTTCTATAGCTATGATGGCTTTCAGCCGTCACTGGTTAGTTTCATACCCGAAAAATCCTATCCGAACCTCAATAGGGTCTTGGAAGTTTTTTAACGTTCGTTTTTCCGTCACGTGGATTTTTCTGTAAAACGGAATCCCCATGGCTGTTCTATGATTTACCATCGCTAGAGAGTGGTGCACCATAGTAGTGCTCCGTTTCAAATCCATGCACCCATTTCTAAAAGTCGTACGACACTGTTTCGACATTTTGGACGGATGTTGCACCCTGCACCGTAGATGTTGCACCCTTTGGATATCGATTCTTCGGAGGTCCATTACTCTTGGCTCGTTTAGATTTACGGGAGCGATAACTAGTCAAAACGAAGCTCTCGGTGACTTCTACAGCTATGACAACTTTCTTCCGTCACTGGTTAGTTTCATACCCAAAAAATCCTATCCAAACCTCAATCGGGTCTTGGAAGGTTTTTAACCTTCGTTTTTCCGTCACGTGATTTTTCTGTAAAACGGAATCCCCGTGGCTATTCTATGATTTACCATCGCTGGAGAGTGGTGCACCATGGTAGCGCTCTGTTTCAAATCCATGCATCCATTTCTAAAAGTCATACGACAGTGTTTTGTCATTTGGACGGATGTTGCACCTTGCACCGTAGATGTTGCACCCTTTGGATATCAATTCTTCGGAGGGCCATAACTCTTCGCTCGTTTAGAGTTACGGGAGCGATAACCAGTCAAAACGTAGCTCTCGGTGAGTTCTACAGCTATGACGGCTTTCAGCCATCACTGGTTAGTTTCATACCCAAAAAATCCTTTTCGAACCTCAATGAGGTCTTGGAAGTTTTTTAACCTTCATTTTTCCGTCACGTGGATTTTTCTGTAAAACGGAATCCCCGTGGCTGTTCTATGATTTACCATCGCTGGAGAGTGGTGCACCATGGTAGTGCTCCGTTTCAAATCCGTGCATCCATTTCTAAAAGTCATACGACACTGTTTCGTCATTTAGGACGGATGTTGCACCTTGCACCATCGATGTTGCACCCTTTGGATATCGATTCTTCGGAGGGCCATAACTCTTGGCTCGTTTAGAATTACGGGAGCCATAACTTGTCGAAACGAAGCTCTCAACGAGTTTTACAGCTATGACAGCTTTTAACCGTCACTGATTAGTTTCATACCCAAAAAATTCTATCCGAACCTCAATCGGGTCTGGAAAGTTTTTTAACCTTCATTTTTCCGTCATGTGGATTTTTTCTGTAAATCGGGTTCCCCGTGGCTGTTCTATGATTTACCATCACTGGAGAGTGGTGCACCATGGAAGTGCTCCGTTTCAAATCCATGCACCCATTTCTAAAAGTCGTACGACACTGTTTCGTCATTTTGGACGGATGTTGCACCTTGCACCGTAGATGTTGCACCCTTTGGATATCGATTCTTCGGAGGGCCATAACTCTTGGCTCGATTAGAGTTACGGTAGCGATAACCAGTCAAAACGAAGCTCTCGGTGAGTTCTACAGCAATGACAGCTTTCAGCTGTTACTGGTTAGTTTCATACCCAAAAAATCCTATCCGAACCTCAATCGGGCCTTGCAAATTTTTTAACCTTCGTTTTTCCGTCACGTGGATTTTTCTGCAAAACGGAATCCCCGTGCCTGTTTTATGATTTACCATCGCTGGAGAGAGATGCACCATGGTAGTGCTCGATTTCAAATCCATGCACCCATTTCTAAAAGTCGTACGACACTGTTTCGTAATTTTGGACGGATGTTGCGCCTTGCACCGTAGATGTTGCACCCTTTGGATATCGATTCTTCGGAGGGCCATAACTCTTGGCTCGTTTATGGTTACGGGAGCGATGACCAGTCAAAACGAAGCTCTCGGTGAGTTCTATAGCTATGATGGCTTTCAGCCGTCACTGGTTAGTTTCATACCCGAAAAATCCTATCCGAACCTCAATCGGGTCTTGGAAGTTTTTTAACCTCCGTTTTTCCGTCACGTGGATTTTTCTGTAAAACGGAATCCACGTGGCTGTTCTATGATTTACCATCGCTGGAGAGTGGTGCACCGTGGTAGTGCTCCGTTTCAAATCCATGCATCCATATCTAAAAGTTGTACGATACTGTTTCGTCATTTTGGACGGATGTTGCACCTTGCGCCGTAGATGTTGCACCCTTTGGATATCGATTCTTCGGAGGGCCATAACTCTTCGCTCGTTTAGAGTTACGGGAGCGATAACCAGTCGAAACGAAGCTATCGGTGAGTTCTACAGCTATGACAGCTTTCAGCCATCACTGGTTAGTTTCATACCCAAAAAATCATATCTGAACCTCAATCGGGTCTTGGATGTTTTTTATCTTTCGTTTTTCCGTCACGTGGATTTTTTCTATAAAACGGGATCCCCGTGGCTGTTCTATGATTTACCATCGCTGGAGAGTGGTGCACCATGGTAGTGCTCCGTTTCAAATCCATGCACCCATTTCTCAAAGTCGTACGGCACTGTTTCGTCATTTTGGACGGATGTTGCACCTTGCACCGTATGTTATCCCATTTTTTGGACAAAACCGGAATATCAATGTTGTATGCATTTCCACCACGACCGGAACAAGAAGAAGCAAGCAAGCGTACATAAGTCAGGGGTTTCACGCAAGGATCAAATATCAAAGTTCATTCGGCCGAAGCCATGCGAGAGCTCATTCGGCACTACAGATGTTCATTTGGCATTCCCTACTCCCTTGGTTCATGCAGCATATCAAACTTCTAGAGCTCATTCGGCATACCCCTCCCTGCCGAACCAACTAGAAGTCACCACCATCCATCTCATTTAAACTCATCCGGTAAGCACACACCTTCAACCCATTCGGTACCGGATCATTCGGTACCGGACCAAGCACCCACTCCACCAACGCCGGTCCATAGCATTGCCGAGCCAACTCCCTTCTCCACATAGCCGAATCAACCACCTCTCCTTACCACCGAACCAAGCTCCACTTCCATGCTCCACCGAACAACATACCATCGGACCAAGCTCTCACTCCACCAACACCGATACAACCTTCTCCATATGGCCGAACCAAGTAACGCCGAACCAAAGTTGCCAGTCCAGATTGCATCAGCCCAGGTCCACCAGCAGCTATAAACATCCAAGACCCCTGCCCCCAACCTTACTCTATAAATAGAGGGGCAGGGGTACAACAATGGCAGACAAGTTTGAGAGCTCAAGCCTGGAAGGAACTCTCAAACAACTTTAGATACTTGTAATCAAAGCTTTGTACTTGTAATCTGAAGAAAAAAGGGGAATAACATATAAAGTGGACGTAGGCACGTTCTGGCCGAACCACTATAAATCTGTGTGTCTTTTACAGTTTAGTCACTGCTTTTTATATATTTGCATAAATCACCCAAATCACTAAAAACAACATAAAATCAATCAACTCATACGACTTTGGGTGTTTGCGGCCATTTTTTACGCAAACATTTTGGTGCTTTTCACTGAGAAGAACCAGCTCCCGCTGCATCGAATAGAAGTTTGGATTTGGAAGACAATGACTAGGCAAAATAGTAGAAGGCAAAGGGCCAAAGAGATGTGAACATGAAGGAAAATCAAGAGACTTCTTATAGAAATGGAGCAGGAGGAGCATCCATCTACATCACCAGAGAGGAAATGAAAGTCATAATGAAAAGACAAGAGGAGGTGACGCAAGCTCTTCCCAGACGACATTACGCGAGCAGGAAATGCCCAAACTAAGATCCATGTAGCTGGATCAGAAATGCCCAACCAGCAAGCAGATGAAATGGCCCAGCAGGGGGCAACCCCCAATCAGCAGACGACTATCAATCAGGCATCGATCCCGCATGGGGGCACCACACTTGGAGCCAGTTGATCCAATCCCAGAGAATAAGATAGAGGCCTCTGAGCAACCTGGTAAGGAATGAACGCCCAGCCAGAGGGCAGGTAAAATTCCCTCATGAACTCGAGGGCAGGTCGAGAGCAATGAACAAGTCGCAAGCCTCTCACTTGCATGGTTAAATCATTTACACATGTGAGCGATCGCGTACGATCCATAGGCATGCTCTGAATGACTATAGACCACACCATAGTAAGAGTTTACACTTTGACATCCTCGTCTTGCTCCCGCTTTGACTTTGATTTGAACATTCCTATCATGGGACTCGTATGATTATTGCTTTGAAATTTGTAATTCCGTGAAAGGATTCACTTGCATGCCCGTTGGATCGCGAACGGTCCACGAGCACCTTTTGTAGGCGATGAACCGCCAAATTCTTTTGATTAAGAAACTCCCCCAAACATGAACTCCAGCAATCAAACGATCCAGGGACCCACTCGAACGTGAACCTGGTATCAGCGATACTAAGCCCCCCCGGGCGCACTTATTCGCCTCCAAAAGGCACACAAACAATCCAGGAGCTCACCCGAACGTGACCCTGGCATCCAAAACACCAAGCCCCCCGGGCATGCTTTCACGCCTCGAACAGCACCCGACTTCGAACAGTCACCACTCGCCACGAACGGCACCCGACTTCGAACAGTCACAATTCCCCTCGAACGGCACCCGACTTCGAACAGTCACAATTCGCCTCGAACGACACCCGACTTCGAACAGTCACAACTCGCCTCGAACGGCACCCGATCGCGAACGATCACAACTCGCCTCGAACGGCACAACTCGCTTCGAACGGCACAACTCGCCTCGAACGGCACAACTCACCTTACCTCAAATGGCTCTACCGCGAACGGTCGTCATTTGAGGTCCGCCACCTGATCGCTGACTGTTACACCTTACCTCAAATGGTTTGATCGCGAACGGTCGTCATTTGAGGACCGCCACTTGACCGCTCACTGTCGCAACTTACCTCGAGTGACTTGATCACGAACGATCGTCATTTAAAGTTAGGCGCTTGACCTTGAACGGTCACATTTCATCACGAATGGCTCGGTCTCGACGCATGGACTAACAGGCTCGACCGCGCACTGTCGCACTTTACCTCGAATGACTCGATCCCGAACGGTCGTCATTTGAAGATAAGCGCTTGACCTTGAACGGTCACACTTCACTGCAGATGACTCGATCCCGAACGATCGACGCACGGATTTATGCGCTTGACCGCGCATGGTCGCACTTCACCATAAATGACTCGATCGCGTACGGTCGTCATTTGAAGTTAGGTGTTTGACCATGAACGGCCGCGCTTCATCCCAAATAGCTCGATCCCGAATGGTCGTCATTTGGGGCCATATGAAATATCAAGCTCTTTACAGGTTGTCAACAGGATACGAACATCCAGCTCATGGCATTACAAAACACGCCTTCCTACCGCAAGGCATATTTTGGGGGGCAAAGTGTTATCCCATTTTTTGGACAAAACCGGAATATCAATGTTGTATGCATTTCCACCACGACCGGAACAAGAAGAAGCAAGCAAGCGTACATAAGTCAGGGGTTTCACGCAAGGATCAAATATCAAAGTTCATTCGGCCGAAGCCATACGAGAGCTCATTCGGCACTACAGATGTTCATTCGGCATTCCCTACTCCCTTGGTTCATCCAGCATATAAAACTTCTAGAGCTCATTCGGCATACCCCTCCCTGCCGAACCAACTAGAAGTCACCACCATCCATCTCATTTAAACTCATCCGGTAAGCACACACCTTCAACCCATTCTGTACCGGATCATTCGGTACCGGACCAAGCACCCACTCCACCAACGCCGGTCCATAGCATTGCCGAGCCAACTCCCTTCTCCACATAGCCGAATCAACCACCTCTACTTACCACCGAACCAAGCTCCACTTCCATGCTCCATCGAACAACATACCACCGGACCAAGCTCTCACTCCACCAACACCGATCCAACCTTCTCTATATGGCCGAACCAAGGAACGCCGAACCAAAGTTGCCAGTCCAGATTGCATCAGCCCAGGTCCACCAGTAGCTATAAACATCCAAGACCCCTGCCCCCAGCCTCACTCTATAAATAGAGGGGCAGGGGTACAACAATGGCAGACAAGTTTGAGAGCTCAAGCCTGGAAGGAACTCTCAAACAACTTTAGATACTTGTAATCAAAGCTTTGTACTTGTAATCTGAAGAAAAAAGGGGAATAACATATAAAGTGGATGTAGGCACGTTCTGGCCGAACCACTATAAATCTGTGTGTCTTTTACAGTTTAGTCCCTGCTTTTTATATATTTGCGTAAATCACCCAAATCACAAAAACAACATAAAATCAACCAACTCATACGACTTTGGGTGTTTGCGGCCATTTTTTACGCAAACACCGTAGATGTTGCACCCTTTGGATATCGATTCTTCGGAGGGCCATAACTCTTTGCTCGTTTAGAGTTACGGGAGCCATAACCAGTCAAAACGATGCTCTCGGTGAGTTCTACAGCTTAGCAAAACCTTTCCTCCAAGAGCAGTATAGTCTTTACACAACTTAGCAAAATCCACGGGTTTTGGGGCTTGAACTTGAACTTGAACTCCAACATCTACCGATGACCCCGAGACTGGCATCCTTCTCATGATCGAAGTCATCATGGCCTCAAACATAGCGGCATAATCAGCATCAGCAGCCTCTTTAGTAGCACGGCTTTCCCTAGCAGCTTGTCTCTCTCTTCGACTCATCCTTTATATCTATAAAAAGAATGATTAGAACACCTTGAGAAACAACTACATAAGGAGTTCAAATCCTTCTAAGCTACTATATTATATATAGTGATTATCCATCAAAATACAATTACGTCTCTCATATGTAGTTACGTCAGCGAGCGTTGGCTAAAATCGATTAACCAAAGCTCTGATACCAAATGTGACGACCGCCCATGACTCCTGCACTAAACAAGGAAATAGTGCGCTGAAAAGTGTGCCAAGCCACCATGGACGATCGTCAGGGTAAGGTAAAACAATAAACTCTATCGTATTACTCACAGCGCATGGACAAAATACAATAGAAAATATACATAGTGAAGCTCCATAGAACAGAATCTCATCATATAAACTCATAATAGTTTGATACAGCAATCAACAGAGTCAATACATCAAGCCTCACTACATATCACTCAGAGAATATACAAACAGCGGAACGCCCAGTACATATTGTAAGAAAATAATATGCAAAAGCCTCCAGCTCGTCTTCGTCATCAACAGCGTTGACCACTAAGAACAGCACCTGTCACCTGCTACCTAGTCTGCCCATCCCAACATGGATGAACAGCCCAAGTTAATAAGAGTTAAACATAAAACCTTGAGTCAGACAAAAGTCTTAGTGAGCAGTAAATCAACTATCAAACATACCAAAAGAGCATAAAGGTTAAAAAGGAATAGGAACCCAACCATCGCACTCCACCTCTTTCTACAGTGATAGCCCCCAGACACACTAAGCAGAAGCAAACAGGGCAATTCAGACATTCAATGCAAAGTAATTATCACTCGAGTCAAGGTCGGTGTTTTCCGAGCACAAACCCCTAAGGCCTAAACCAAGATCAGATAAGCACCCTGAAAAGATCGCTCTTGACCCAAGCGACGATACAACCAAAGCATCCAAACATCCATGACTCTGGCTATCACTGTTATCATTGCCTTGATTTCACCGTTAGTTGAATGACGGCCCGCCAAGGGCTAATGGTAACCCCGGTTCTAGACAAAACTCCGCACGTCGTCATGACCCGTGCCTAGGACTATCGCATCTGCCCAGAGTACTAGCACTTCATCGTGACCCATGCCTGTAACGTCGTCGTGACCCGTTCCAACGTACTCTTACTTTGAGCATGCTAGAACCTTCAACAGCGATGAAATCTCAGCCTTCTAGTCATCCTCCTCGACGACTATTTCCATACTAGCTCGAGCGCCTCTCAAGCCAACCATTATCCACAAACCCGGACCACATCACCGAGTTATCAACATGCTTGGGATGATCCCGACTTGATTAAACCAAGGCTTTCTCACATCATGCTTTGCTTTATCACATCATAGCAAAGTCCCATCTCAACATCACGCTTTGCCTTACCGCATCATAGCAAAGTCCCATCTTAACATCACCATGAAATCTATTCATATGAGCTTCAACATCCGCTTCATATGCCACAGGCAGCTTTCCTTATTCAAGAGCTTTTCCACTTAGCTTTTGAATCATCTTCGACCAACTTGTCCAAATCAAGTTATCAATAAACTAATCAATCAAATCAAGCATTAATCCAAGTAATCAATCATTCAAACAAGATCTAAATAAACAATTACAGCAATAATGGCAATTCCGTAAATAAAGAGTCCAAATCTAACAAGTAATCTAACAAGCATGAATCATGAACAATATCTCTACACTTGATGAATGAACTTGTATAGATGAACATGTAGTAAAATAGGTGTCAAATCATCATGAACCATATATCTACATGCATACTTAAGGAAAATGCATGAAATCGCTATCTTTAACACACAAACAAGCCACCGATCCAATATACTCCTTTCAGTCCGTGTGAGAGATAACCACCACTCACCGAATCACCTAAACACCTCAAAAACAACCAACTTCAGATCTGGAAAGCAAAGAATCAAGCTTGATCCTCCAAAGCTCCGCTTCAAATGAAGAAATCTCTCGTTGACGGATGAAGATCTTCAACTTTGGCTCTTGGATCTTCGATTTGATCTTCAATCTTTGATGGAAGAAATCACTAGATTAGAGTGGAGAAAAGAAGTGAAGAAGTGTTGTAGTCAAGCTCTCAAAATGACAGCATTTCGTCGCTTCAAAATCCGGTGCCAAAAAGTGAGCCAAACCCTTCTATTTATAGGCTGAAACCTTAACTCGTATGCCCCCCCTTAAGTCGGTCACGACTTAACTCTTACCGACCTAACGACCTACGACTTAACCAAGATGCCGACCCAACAATTCAATGACCCAACGACCTAATATAAGTCGTCTACGACCTAACTACACTCACACGACTCACAACTTATGCGCGACTTAACACATGCGCGCGTCCCTTCCTAAGCCCTAAGTCGTATGGACCTAACCGACGACTTACGACTTAACGACCCAACGACCTAACCTCAAGGCCTAACGACCCAACGACTCAACCCCCTAACAACCTAACCTATCTCCCTCTTAGGTCGTAACCCTTATACCGTTGGCTCCTAAGTCGCTAACTACTAGGCTATTAACTCGCTTAGCCGACCTAAGCCTTATCTCGTCCACGACCTAACTCCTATACCACTATCCCTTAGGTCGGTCAACTCCTTAAGTCGGCAACCACTATAGGTCGGTCTCATCTATGAGTCGTTAACTACTAAGTCGGCCAAACCCCTAAGCCGTTTAACCCTTAGGTCGTTCCATCCTATAAGTCGGTGAAGCCCTATAGGTCGCTCAACACCACTAAGTCGCTCCAACTCTTAAGTCGTTTAACCCCTAAGTCGTCTAAGCCTTAAGTCGGCCATACCTTAAGTCGATCTACCTCCTAAGTCGGTCATGACTCATGCCTCCAAACGACTCAACTCTGGACAACTCATCTTATGGCAATCTAACTCTGAATGACTTAAGCTCCGAACGACTTAAATTCTAAACGACTTAACGGCACTAACAATCTAATAACAACAATTCTACGATCTTTCGATCCGTAAAAATACGGGTCGTTACAGCTGTTCTATGATTTACCATCGCTGGAGAGTGATGCACCATGGTAGTGCTCCGTTTCAAATCCATGCACCCATTTCTAAAAGTCGTACGGTACTGTTTCGTCATTTTGGATGGATGTTGCACCTTGCACCGTAGATGTTGCACCCTTTGGATATCGATTCTTCGGAGCGCCATAACTCTTGGCTCGTTTAGAGTTACGCGAGCCATAACCATTCGAAACGAAGCTCTCGACGAGTTCTCCAGCTATGACAGCTTTCAGCCGTCACTGGTTAGTTTCATACCCAAAAAATCCTATCGGAACCTCAATCGGGTCTTGGAAGTTTTTTATCCTTCGTTTTTCCGTCACGTGGATTTTTTCTGTAAAACAGGATCCCCAAGGCTGTTGTATGATTTACCATCGCTGGAGAGTGGTGCACCATGGTAGTGCTCCGTTTCAAATCCATGCACCCATTTCTCAAAGTCGTACGACACTGTTTCATCATTTTGAACGGATGTTGCACCTTGCACCGTAGATGTTGCACCCTTTGGATATCGATTCTTCGGAGGGCCATAACTCTTGCCTCGTTTAGAGTTACGCGAGCCATAACCTGTCAAAACGAAGTTCTCGACGAGTTCTACAGCAATGACCGCTTTCAGCCATCACTGGTTAGTTTCATACCAAAAAATCCCATCCGAGCCTCAATCGGGTCTTCGAAGTTTTTTAACCTTTGTTTTTCCGTCACGTGGTTTTTTCTGTAAAACGGGATCCCCGTGGTTGTTCTTTGATTTACCATCGATGGAGAGTGGTGGACCATGGTAGTGCTCCGTTTCAAATCCATGCCCCCATTTCTAAAAGTCGCACGGCACTGTTTCGTCATTTGGGACGGATGTTGCACCTTGCACCGTAGATGTTGCACCCTTTGGATATCGATTCTTCGAAGGGCCATAACTCTTGGCTCGTTTAGAGTTACGGGAGCCATAACCAGTCGAAATAAAGCACTCGACGAG
Source organism: Allium cepa (assembly GCA_030765085.1). NCBI lineage: Eukaryota > Viridiplantae > Streptophyta > Magnoliopsida > Asparagales > Amaryllidaceae > Allium > Allium cepa. The sequence continues at coordinate 12,296,615 of CM060943.1, forward strand.
TTGTATAGCTATGACAGCTTTCAGCCGTCTCTGGTTAGTTTCGTACCCAAAAAATCCTATCGGAACCTCAATCGGGCCTTGGAAGTTTTTTATCCTTCGTTTTCCGTCACGTGGATTTTTTCTGTAAATCGGGATCCCCGTGGCTGTTCTATGATTTACCATCGCTGGGGAGTGGTGCACCATGGTACTGCTCCGTTTCAAATCCATGCACCCATTTCTAAAAGTCGTACGACACTATTTCGTCATTTTGAACGGATGTTGCGCCTTGGTCCGTAGATGTTGCACCCTTTGGATATCGGTTCTTCGTAGGGCCATAACTCTAGGCTCGTTTAGAGTTACGGGAGCCATAACCAGTCAAAACGAAGCTCTCGACGAGTTCTACAGCTATGACAGCTTTCAACTGTCACTGGTTAGTTTCATACCCAAAAAATCCTATCCGAACCTCAATCGGATCTTGGTAGTTTTTTAACCTTCGTTTTTCCATCACGTGGATTTTTCTGTAAAACAGAATCCCGTGGTTGTTCTATGATTTACCATCGCTGGAGAGTGGTGCACCATGGTAATCCTCCATTTCAAATCCATGCACCCATTTCTAAAAGTCGTACGGCACTGTTTCATCATTTTGGACGGATGTTGCACCTTGCACCGCAGATGTTGCACCCTTTTGATATCGATTCTTCGGAGGGTCATTACTCTTGGCTCGTTTAGAGTTACGTGAGCGATAACCAGTCGAAACCAAGCTCTCTGTGAGTTCTACACCTATGACAACTTTCAGCCGTCACTGGTTAGTTTCTTACCCAAAAAATCATATCCGAACCTCAATCGGGTCTTGAAAGTTTTTTAACCTTCATTTTTCCGTCACGTGGATTTTTCTGTAGAACGGATTCCCCGTGGCTGTTCTATGATTTGCCATCGCTGGAGAGTGGTGCACCATGGTAGTGCTCCGTTTGAAATCCTTGCACCCATTTCTAAAAGTCGTACAGCACTGTTTCGTCATTTTGAAAGGATGTTGCACCTTGCACCGTAGATGTTGCACCCTTTGGATATCGATTATTCGGAGGGCCATAACTCTTGGCTTGTTTAGAATTACGGAAGCGATAACCAGTCAAAACGAAGCACTCGGTGAGTTCTACAGCTATGACAGCTTTTAGCCGTCACGGGTTAGTCTCATACCCAAAAAATCCTATCCGAACCTCAATCGGGTCTTGGAAGTTTTTTATCCTTCGTTTTTCCATCGCTTGGATTTTTTCTGTAAAACGGGATCCCCGTGGCTGCTCTATGATTTACCATCGCTGCAGAGTGGTGAACCATGGTAGTGCTCCATTTCAAATCCATGCACCTATTTCTAAAATTTGTGCGGCACTATTTCGTCATTTTGGACGGATGTTGCACCTTGCACCGTAGATGTTGCACCCTTTGGATATCGATTCTTCGGAGGGCCATAACTCCTACTTGTTTAGAGTTACGGGAGCCATATCCAGTTGAAACTAAGCTCTCGACGAGTTCTACCACTATGACAGCTTTCAGCCGTCACTGGTTAGTTTCATGCCCAAAAAATCATATCCGAACCTACATCGGGTCTTGGAAGTTTTTTATCCTTCGTTTTTCCATCACGTGGATTTTTTCTATAGAACGGGATCCCCGTGGCTGTTCTATGATTTACCATCGCTGTAGAGTGGTACACCATGGTAGTGCTCCGTTTCAAATACATGCACCCATTTCTACAAGTCGTACGGCACTGTTTCGTCATTTTGGACGGATGTTGCACCTTGCACCGTAGATGTTGCACCCTTAGGATATCGATTCTTCGGAGGGCCATAACTCTTGGCTCGTTTAGAGTCACGGGATCCATAACCAGTCAAAACAAAGCACTCGACGAGTTTTACAGCTATGACGGCTTTCAGCCGTCACTGATTAGTTTCATACCCAAAAAATCCTATCCGAACCTCAATCGGGTCTTGGAAGTTTTTTATCCTTCGTTTTCCGTCACGTGGATTTTTTCTGTAAATCGGGATCCCCGTGGCTGTTCTATGATTTATCATCGCAGGAGAGTGGTGCACCATGGTAGTGCTCCGTTTCAAATTCATGCACCTATTTCTAAAAGTCGTACGGCACTGTTTTGTCATTTTTGACGGATGTTGCACCTTGCACCGTAAATGTTGCACCCTTTGGATATCGAGGGCCATAACTCTTGGCTCTTTTAGAGTTACGGGAGCGATAAGCATTCAAAACGAAGCTCTCGGTGAGTTCTACAGCTATGACGTCTTTCAACCGTCACTGGTTAGTTTCATACCCAAAAAATCCTATCTGAACCTCAATCGTGTCTTGGAAGTTTTTTAACGTCCGTTTTTCCGTCACGTGGATTTTTCTATAAAACGGAATACCCATGGCTGTTCTATGATTTACCATCGTGGGAGAGTGGTGCACCATGGTAGTGCTCCATTTCAAATCCATGCACCCATTTCTAAAAGTCATACGACACTGTTTTCGTCATTTTGGACGGATGTTGCACCTTGCACCGTAGATGTTGCACCCTTTGGATATCGATTCTTCGGAGGGCCATTACTCTTGGCTCGTTTAGAGTTACGGGAACAATAACCAGTCAAAATGAAGCTCTCGGTGAGCTCTACAGCTATGACTGCTTTCAGACGTCGCTGGTTAGTTTCGTACCCAATAAATCCTATCTGAACCTCAATCGGGTCTTGGAAGTTTTTTACCCTTCGTTTTTCCATCACGTGTATTTTTTCTGTAAAACGGGATCCCCGTGGCTGTTCTACGATTTACCATCGATGGAGAGTGGTGGACCATGGTAATGCTCCGTTTCTAATCCATGCATCCATTTCTAAAAGTCGTACAGCACTGTTTCGTCATTTTTGACGGATTTTGCACCTTGCACCGTAGATGTTGCACCCTTTGGATATTGATTCTTCGGAGGGCCATAACTCTTGGCTCGTTTAGAGTTACGGGAGCCATAACCAGTCGAAATGAAGACATCAATGAGTTCTACAGCTTTGACTACTTTGAGCTGTCACTGGTTAGTTTCATACCCAAAAAATCCTATCCGAACCTCAATCGGGTCTTGGAAGTTTTTTATCCTTCGTTTTCCGTCACGTGGATTTTTTCTGTAGAACGGGATCCACGTGGCTGTTCTATGATTTACCATCGCTGGAGAGTGGTGCATCAGGGTAGTGCTCCGTTTCAAATCCATGCACCCATTTCTAAAAGTCGTACGACAATGTTTCGTCATTTTGGACGGATGTTGCACCTTGCACCGTAGATGTTGCACCCTTTGGATATCGATTCTTCGGAGGGCCATTACTCTTGGCTCGTTTAGAATTACGGGAGCCATAACAAGTCAAAACGAAGCTCACGACGAGTTCTACAGGTATGACAACTTTCAACCGTCACTGGTTAGGTTCTTACACAAAAAATCCTATCCGAACCTCAATCGTGTCTTGGAAGTTTTTTAACCTTCGTTTTTCCGTCACGTGGATTTTTTCTGTAAATCGGGATCCCCGTGGCTGTTCTATGATTAACCATCGCTAGAGAGTGGTGCACCATGGTAGTCCTCCGTTTCAAATCCATGCACCCATTTCTAAAAGTCGTACGGCACTGTTTCGTCATTTTGGACGGATGTTGCACCTTGCACCGTAGATGTTGCCCCCTTTGGATATCGATTCTTCGGAGGGCCATTGCTCTTAGCTCGTTTAGACTTACGTAAGCGATAACCAGTAAAAACGAAGCTCTCGGTGAGTTCTACACCTATGACAGCTTTCAGCCATCACTGGTTAGTTTCATAGCCAAAAAATCGTATCCGAACCTCAATCGGGTCTTGGAAGTTTTTTAACCTTCGTTTTTCCGTCACGTCGATTTTCTGTAGAATGGAATCCCCGTGGCTGTTCTATGATTAATCATCGCTGGAGAGTGGTGCACCATGGTAGTGCTCCATTTCAAATCCATGCACCCATTTCTAAAAGTCGTACGGCACTGTTTCGTCATTTTGGAAGGATGTTGCACCTTGCACCGTAGATGTTGCACCCTTCGGATATCGATTATTCGGAGGGCCATAACTCTTGGCTCATTTAGGGTTACGTAAGCGATAACCAGTCAAAACGAAGCTCTCGGTGAGTTCTACAGCTATGACAGCTTTCAGCAGTCACCGGTTAGTTTCATACCCAAAAAATCCTATCCAAACCTCAATCGGGTCTTGGAAGTTTTTTATCCTTCGTTTTTCCATCACGTGGATTTTTTCTGTAAAAAGGGATCCCCATGGCTGCTCTATGATTTACCATCGCTGGAGTGTGGTGCACCAGGGTAGTGTTCCGTTTCAAATCCATGCACCCATTTCTAAAAGTCGTACGGCACTGTTTCGTCATTTTGGACGGATGTTGCACCTTGCACCGTAGATATTGCACCCTTTGGATATTGATTCTTCGAAGGGTCATACTCTTGGCTCGTTTAGAGTTACGGGAGCCATAACCAGTCGAAACGAAGCTCTCAACGAGTTCTACAGCTATGATAGCTTTCAGCCGTCACTGGTTAGTTTCATACCCAAAAAATCCTATCCGAACCTCCATCGGGTCTTGGAAGTTTTTTAACGTTCGTTTTTCCGTCACGTGGATTTTTCTGTAAAACGGAATCCCCATGGCTGTTCTATGATTTACCATCGCTGGAGAGTTGTGCACCATAGTAGTGCTCCGTTTCAAATCCATGCACTCATTTCTAAAAGTCGTACGACACTGTTTCGTCATTTTGGACGGATGTTGCACCATGCACCGTCGATGTTGCACCCTTTGGATATCGATTCTTCAGAGGGCCATTACTCTTGGCTCGTTTAGAGTTACGGGAGCGATAACCAGTCAAAATGAAGCTCTCGGTGAGCTCTACAGCTATGACTGCTTTTAGCCGTCACTGGTGTTTGCACCAAAATTGGGCAATACCCTTCGGATGTCTTTGAAGAGATGATAAATGAAGAGCTTAAATTGGAAGTAAAGATTATCTAACAAAAAACTCCAAGTCACAGAAAAATAAATTGCACTGAAGATAAGAATTTAGAGTGGTTCGGCGATGCGCCTACGTCCACTATGAAGTTTTATCACTTTATTGCTTAATACTTGAAGATTACAAGTGTTTTGAAGCAAATTACAGCTGACAACAGACTTAAATTCGAAATCAACAGCAGTGAAGAAGATATGGAGCGTTTTTGGCAGCGTTTGGGCGTACTCTTTCTCTCCAAATTCTCCGACCCCTTTCCTGAATGACCAGGGTCTCTATTTATAGGCGTGGAAGGCCAAAATCCCGCCTAAAACTCTGGGAGGCTGCTTGGCACGTGAGGGGGGCCCATAAGCTCGCATTCTCTGAATCCGTGCCCAATTTGGGATCGATTCAAAGTGAGGTTTGAATCGATCAAAAATGCATCCAATCGAGGTGAAATTTGGTGTGGACATTACTCAGTGTATAATGAAGCTTCTGTGAAAATTTCATAGCATTTGGATCAAGGGATTGAGAGATATGATCGATTCAAGATTGCATCTTCATGTACCCTGTTTGCTTCGACTCGATCCTACGGATTCGTTCGAATCCATATGGTTCGAATCCATAGGTTCGAATCCATGCTTTTGCATGTGAAGATGGCGACGTGGTGCTTGCTGTATGGACTTGATGGACTCGAAGAGAGGGATTCGAAGGTATGCTCCTTCGATTCGATCAAACGTGCATTCCTTCGTATCGGTCAAGGCGTTCCATGGTTCGATCGATACGAAGGGTTCTCTGCTCCATGGATTCGAAGATGGTTATGAATTGGAGTCGAGGCTTCTTGAACTTCATGGATTCGAAGGGTGGTTCTTGGGGGGTTCGAGAGACAGGAATGCCTCGATGGATTCGAATCAAGGCCTAGTGGGATGGATTCGAACCGATATATGGCTTTTGGATTCGAATCATGGCTTTTGAGGGCTTGTTTGATGGAGTCGAAGTGAGGGTCGTGGGACAGATTCGAAGTAGATGGAGTCGATGTGAGTGGATGCGAGGCAAGCACTAGCTGATGGATTCGAATGGCGTTCCTGCTTATGGATTCGAACTAGATGGGTTCGAACTAAATGAAGGAGTGATGGATTCGAACCGAGCAAGGTCCATCTTTCTCAACTTGAATCCATCATAACTTGAGCATACGACCTCGGATTGACTTGAAATTTGAGATGCGGACATCTATGATCTTTCTAGTTATACCCTATCAATTGTGGCCTGATCTGGACTTGGACAAAATTCATCGATATCCATAGCGAAGAGAAGTGCAACCAATCTCTGAGTCGGACTGTCCTTTGTTTTGGCCAATCTTTCGGTATTACGGCTTTGCCAAAAAGCGTGATAACGTTTTGCCCCCCCAAAGTACGTCTTGTGGGAACATGACGTGCTTTGAATAGTTGCCATTTCTTTCTGAAAAATCATTGCTCTCCTTTTGTTGAGATTCGTACGCTGTATTGCTGTAACTTTGCCTTGATATGATTGATTGCTGTAAAATAGCGCTTAGCCGTTGGCTATTGTAGTTGCAACAGGATGAGTGTTTGATCCCTGTAAATGTTTAAAATCAAATGTTAGTTCGATATGTATGTATGTATATTAGTTTGACCCTTGTTAACGTCGTGCGTCCATGAGTCATGTTGGTTTCGTTTGCTATTGAATTTCGTATCAATTTTCTCCTGAATCGGTATACAAGGTGGACAAGTAATTTTTTATATTCGAAACGATTTCGTCCATTTTCATCGGTGGTTTTCGATGGATTCGAAGCTATGTTTGCATGAATCGATGGTTTTTGAATCGATGGCCTGATGGACATCGTGCTTCGAATCGATGAGGCCCTCAACCCAGCATCTGTTCGGTTGTTCCTCCAAATGGATCATGCTTCGCATCGACACTGCATGGATGGATTCGGAGTATTGATGGGTTCGAACGCGATGGTTTCGAATGTGATGGGTAAGAACGTGGCTTGTTCGAATCGATGGAGTATGGTGAATGACCGGCGGTAGGAAGTCAACACAACCGGGAGCCGAAGTGTCACGCGTTTTCTGTGGATCCCATATAAATGCTTAAGGCCGACTTCACTTTTACTTTTTACTATTTATTGTTGCTATTTCTTCATCTCGACCCTTCAAAGCAAGAAACTACCGTGTCTTTGCATTGGAATCGATAAAATTTCATCAAGTCTTTGTTTGCAAACGAATCCAATCAGGTAATTTAAGGGACTGATTCGATTGTAGAATGACGAAACCGGAAATTTGTCATCGATTTCAATTCTTCCTTTCGAACACCTTGAGGAATAGTGAGATCTGAGATGGGTTGACTCGCTGGATCTGGGGAATGAATCCATATGGTTCGAATCGATCCTGTGTGTTGCTAGGGAGAAGTGTAGGCAATGATGGATGTTATCATTCTTCCTTGCTTCGCATCGACCTGTGAATGATCATTTCGAATCGATATCAAGGAGAAAGCTTCGAATCGATGGTTGCAGGAGGAGGCATCGAATCGATCGATTCGAAGTAGTGTTACTTTGATCGATTCGAAGGTGCACGACATTGATCGATTCGAAACCTCACAGGTCCTATGGGTTCGAAAGGTTTTTTCACCCCAAGGTTTCACCGAGTCGACCTTCATGGAGCCGAAGCATATGGATTCAAACGTCTTCGATTCGACTCGTATCGATTCGAGTCGATCGATTCGAGCATCCTAACACCTGAAACTTCTGATTTTCTGATTTGTTCCAACTTTTTAACTACGACTAATTTCAAGTTGAACTTTAACGAACTTACTGAATTTAGCATACTTGACCTCGACGAGCTTCGGCCTTGCATAACCGAAGTTGACTTGACCTATCTTTTGGCGCTCGTCGATGGTACCATGACTTAAACAAATATAACGAAATCATACTTGAATTGGTCAGTAGCATCTGGGTGGCGTGAAAGTGACGGTCAGCAATGATGGTCATTTTCATTTTCCAACTCCAAAGTTTCGTCATTCGGACATCTTGTTTCATCTTGTAAAACCGGCTTAAGTTTTGCATAGCACTTGCACTGCACGACATATTCATCTACTTTACTCCGGGGAATATACGGGCTTCCTTTGTACTTAACGCTGCTTTCTGGTGAGTTAGTTAATTATGGAGTCTTCGAGCTCTCAACAACAAGAGGTGCATAGCTCGCCCCCTCCTGTGCTAGAAATCCTAGAAATCCCTCCTGAAGTAGTAGATCCGGCTCCGGACGAATTGCTGGAGGCTCTATTTATCGAGGTACCGGTAGACTCCATCCAATCCAATATCTCCGAGGCATTATTTGGTCGGATATGTTTGAAACATAACTTATCCCCAGCTGACGTTTTGTTACCGGGGGTTGATGATAGACCCCACAATCCACCCGAGGGGTATACTGCTTTCTACCGCCATGCTTGTGCGGCTGGAACTCTCCCCCAATTTAACCAATATATCAGGGAGATGCTATCATTTATTGGAATCGCTCCCGCACAACTTCATCCCAATGGACACGCATTGCTGAACAGTGTCTTTGTTTTATTTATGGACCATCTTTTTCGTCCGCCAAGGCCAACTGAGATTAGACATATATTCAACTTCAAGAGCAGGGGCGATAGTCCATCTTTCACCTTTTTGGAAGCAGTTAGAAGCTGTCAGATTGTGATGGGAGCCTGGACCAGACTTAGTTACTTTAAGAATGAGCGGTTTTTTGTTCGATGCCCCCCAGGATTCGCTAGGCGATGGCTGTCCAGACGTGAGTGTCGTAAATCATGCAAGCCTTCTTTAATAGTCGTTGTCAACACTTGAACTAATATCAGGTGTTTTTCTTGCAGCTATCGTATCAAGGCCTGATGGTGGTCGCTACAGAGGCGTTGTCTGAAGTTTACAAGAGATCCCGAGTGATTTGCGACACGTCGACTCGGTCTTAACTGATGATAACTCAAGGATGCTGGGTTTAATTGAGACGAACCAGAGTATTGTCATTGAGGGGTTGGCGAAATCGGCTTCGAAGGCAAAGCTGAAGATGGTGAAAAGAAAACCCGGTATAGTGATAAGAGAAATGAGCGATGATGAGGGGATGCCCTTTCACACCGAGCTAGCGGCTGATCTTTCCTGAGCAGGAAAAAAGCAGAAAGGCAAGGCTGTTGTTCCTAAATTTAAGAGACGGAATAACCGGGTGTGTAGTGTCGCCCTACACATCCGTTTCACTCAAATTTAAGAGACGGAAGTCTGTAGTCGTATCTCGTTTGATCCTCGAAATTACTTCCTCTGACGCTGCTCTTTGTCAATCAGGAAACATTTTTATAGGACTGGAGGGCATTCCCATCCCGGAATGCGTATCTCTCCATCACGAGTAGGGTAGGATGTGCTCCAGGAAGCGTTAGACATAAGCGAGCCTTTACCTGTTAGTGCATTTGACACTTCTGATTTGTCGAGGGTTTTGCACATCTGCATACACTTTCATAACACTACACGAATTCCGCACAAGTCATATTGCTTTCGCCTGGTACTTAATTGAATCGCTTCTCTTTTCCAGGTTATATGTCCGGCCATTAGTCTACACTAGACAAACTTCGAAGAGTGCATCACCCTTCATCTCATTACGAATCTCGACACGGAGACTCCGATCGCGATCGCGATCGGAGGCATCACGGCCAGGAGTATCATGCAAAGGATCATCATCGTAGTTACTCTAGCCAGGAACGATCAGACAAAGACCGTAGACATTGCTCCCCTTCTCGATCTCCTCCGCCATCCCGAAGTCATGTCCAGGTATCTGAGCCTCTACGACATCAACCATCTTCACAGGTTTCGAGGCATGAGCCACATCGTCCTAGAACTGAGGTTGCAACGTCCACGTCCGTGGAGGAGGCCCTTATTGAGCTATCTGGTGAAGGGGCCATCAGACTTGCTCAATTGAAGAGGGATTTTCCAGAGATTTTCTTTGACGCTTGTATTTTTCCTCCAAATATTAAAAGAATCCCCGAAGATGATGTGACCACGGCACTCGGCTACACCCGTGACTTCTATGCCCAGTACAAGGAATGGTATAAAGCAGCTGTTAGAGCTTCAAAAGCTGACTTCGATCGGGCCAAAATTATCGAGAAGTTGGAGGCCGACTTGGCTCAAAAGAATCGCATTGTGGACATACTCCAATCTGAGGCGGAATCTTCCCGCAAGACCGAGGTCGAGTCGTTAAAAAGGTTGATGAGACATTAGTTGAGATGGCGAAGATGCTACAGGAACATTGCACTTTAGTTGAAGACTTAGGCCATCGATTCAAGAATGTTGAAGCTGAGCGGGACGCGGCAGTCAAGGAACTAGAGGAGTTAAAGGCTAAGCTTGCTGACATGAATAAGGAAAAGGACAATGCGAATGTGGCCGCGCAAGAAGCGTGTGAGCAGGCTGTATCTTCTCGAGTTGAGCGTGATGCGGCAGTTGCAAGGGTTAAGGTGGTTGAATCAGAGGTGGAAGAGAGAATTCAGGCAGAGAGGTTCAAGATGGAGGCCAAATTCGACGATCTCTTGGACACATATAATGCCAATGTTTTAGAGCATAGAAATCTCTCCTGGCTAGGAGATTACTCGATGCCTCTCTACAATGCCTCGAAGAAATTAGTGGAAAACAAGAGGATGTCTTGCCCGGATGGGGTATTAGATGAGTTTGAGCTTGAGTCGCGTCTGCTCAGCGAGGATGAGAGGAGAACTCTTCATGAAGTGATAATTTCTGTTGAGAAAGAAAGACTTGGCATCCATCAAACGGAGATCGGCGAAGGTTCGGGTATTGTGCATCATAGCGAGAATATTGAAGTCCCTGTCTCGACTTCATCCGAAGCTATCGCCGCGGTTGATCCACAAGCTATTCCAGCCTACAATTCGGACCAACCGGAGTTGTCTTCGGGCAAGACTGTCGTCCCCGAGCTTGTTCAAGCTCCAAGGCAAGGTAAAGCAGGTATTTTGATTATTTTCCTTCCGTCTTAAAGCATCGATTTTTAAGTGAATTTTCTGGCCCGATAGCTCCCATTCTTTTTGTTCGGTGACCAAGAGTGTCGCATTCGTTCCCCCGGTTCCTTCGGTTTTATATCCTACGCGTGGAGTCATTGTCACCGAGGCCATCTCAACTGCTGCCATGGTTGGTGATATGGGAGAGGGGAGCTTGATATCATTCGATGTTCAAATGATTGAAGAGCTATTTGGTCATCCTCTCGACCCTATTCCTGATCTTTCATTTGCGACGAGTGGAGCAGCTCCGGCTTTTAGTTCGATCGTGTCGACCACTAGCGTATCTAGCGCAGTCCAGTTGTCTCGAGAGGAAGAGATTTTAGCCGAGATAAGTGCTGAGATGGCCACAACAGTGACAGTTGGTCCCAGTAGTGACGCTGCTCCTTCGAGCTTATCTTCTCTAATGATGATTTCTCCCGGTGGCACGGTAACCGTCTCGAGTGTTGCTGAACAAACACCTGTCACCGCTCCCATGCCTTTGGTTCGTCCTCACAAAAGGATTTCTATCCCTTCCAGTTCTGAGGAAGACGTTGATATTATGCCAGATCCGGAGGATGTTCCCAAGAAAGGCAAAAAGTCTCGCAGGAAGCCGGGTAGCGGGTCTAGCGGCCCGACTCCGAGGAAGAAGCACCGGAGGAAAGTGAGCTTCTCGCTTCATCATGTGATTGTGAATAGCAATTCTTTTATCTCTTCTTTTGTTCTTTTAGGGCCGTGTATGTGTGTGGATTCGGCCTCCACTTAATCGAAACATCTTTACTCGCCATGTAATCAAACTTGTTTTTGTTGCCTGATGAAGTGGGAAATTGCTCTTTTCTTTTACCTAAATGCTTTGCAATGTTTGTTTTTTATCTGCCCAGTGTTTAAATATAGCTTCGTGTCGTGATTTAATGAATGAGTCGGACTCTGGACATAGTATCACTTAAGTTAGCGATTAACATTCAGCTTTTTTGCTCCTTAGTCGCGGGGAATAATATTCATATTCAAGTGGCTGATCGCATTTATTGCAAATCTTGGGCAGACGGCCACATTCTGGGGGACTCAGGATAATTTGAGATCAATAATTCTGCTCAAACTTCGGGAGTTCGAGAGTTATCGATACCTGTAATCATGGTTCGCGTTCTACGAACCTGGAATTGGTATTTATATTCTGCTTCATGCTCCGGGAACCTGGAGCTAGTGTTGACATTTTGGTTCACACATCGAGAACTTCGATGTAGTACTTGCGCTCCACCTCGCACTTTGGGAGTTTGGAGTCCGTTCGCACTTCGGGAACGAATCGGTGAATGTTTATACTCCAATTCGCACTCTGGGAAATTGGAGTCCTTTCGCACTTCGGGAACGAATTGGTGAATGTTTATACTCCAATTCGCACTCTGGGAAATTGGAGTCCGCTCGCACTTCGGGAACGAATTGGTGAATGTTTATACTCCAATTCACACTCTGGGAAATTGGAGTCCGTTCGCACTCCGGGAACGAATTGGTGAATGTTTATACTCCAATTCGCACTCTGGGAAATAGGAGTCCGTTTGCACTCCGAGAACAGATTGGTGAATGTTTATACTCCAATTCGCACTCTGAGAAATTGGAGTCCGTTCGCACTGCGGGAACAAATTGGTGAATGTTTATACTCCAATTCGCACTCTGGGAAATTGGAGTCCGATCGCACTTTGGGAAGGAATTGGTGAATGTTTATACTCCAATTCGCACTCTGGGAATTTGGAGTTGGTAAGAGGATTGTTATGTACCAATCCTAGTAATTGCTGGTGTAGTGTTCTACCCCTGAGCTTGGGTTTCACTTAGCGAGTGACTGGTCGTATCACAGTCACTCCCTTTTTGAATAAATTCCGTCGTGTGATGGAACTTAACTCTCCGTGCACCGTGATATCATGTGTCATATTTAGTAAACTACAACTTTGGCTCGAAGAGACGGCATTTTATAGCTGAAATGAAAGAAACGTGGCAAAATCAGTTGCCTTATTACACGTTCAAGCTTCGAAATGCAAAAAAAAATGCAAAGGAAGAAATTGATTAAAAATAGATAAATAGAGCCTGTCATATGTAGTAGCGACGGAGGCTTCCGCTAGTCTAGGCTCTCGGTAAAGTAAGACCATCAATGGTTGATAACTTGAACGTGCCATCTCTGAGCTTTTGTGAAATCATATACGGCCCTTCCCAATTTGGGTTCATGTGCGAAGGGACCGGGTAAATTCTCTTGAGTACCAGGTTGTCGGGTTCAAAGGTTCGTGGGCGGACCTTGGCGTTGTATATTCGAGCGACTCGACCCCGATATGCAGCTGCCCTTAAATCGGCTTCTTCACGCTTCTCATCAAGTAGATCCAGAGATTCAGCAAGCAATATAGCATTCATTTTCGGGTCGTAATATGTCACACGATGAGAGTGGACTTCCATTTCGACTGGAATAACTGCTTCAGAGCCATAGGATAGAGAAAATGGAGTGTGTCTGGTCGCAGTTTTGTGGGTCGTTCGGTACGCCCACAGAGCCATAGGTAGTTCATCAACTCACTTGCCCCCGGCTTTCTCCAGTCGTTTCTTCAATATAGACTTGATAACCTTATTGACGGCCTCAACTTGACCATTCGCTTGAGGGTGCGCTACTGCAGAGAATCTCTTATGGATGTGAAATCGTTGACAGAAGTCCCTGAATTCAGCACTGTCGAATTGGGCTCCATTGTCGGTGATAATACTATGTGGGAGACCAAATCGGCAGATGATATTGCGTACCACGAAGTTGATTACTTTTTTCGTCGTAATTGTTGCAAGAGGTTCAACTTCAGCCCATTTAGTGAAGTACTCAACTGCGACTATGGCGTACTTTGCACCCCCTTTAGCTAAGGGCAATGCACCAATTATATCAATCCCCCACATTGCAAATGGCCACGGACTGACCATTTTGGTTATCTCAGACGGCGGGGCTCTAGGGATCCGAGCGTATCTTGGGCGTTTATCACATCTTTTGGCATAGTCCACAGCATCGCGGTTAATGGTAGGCCAATAATATCCATATCGAAGTATTTTCTTGACAAGTGCTTGCCCCCCAGTGTGATCGCCACATTCTCCTTCGTGCACATCGCGTAACACTCGTTTGACTTCGTCGTGTGCGATACACCGGAGAAGAGGAACAGAATATCCCCTCCGATACATACCTCCATTTTAAATGACAAACCGTGAAGCCTTTCGAAGAATCTGTCTTCTTTCATTTTGTCGTTTGGGCAGTATGCCATGCTCAATGTAGTCTTGGTAGGGTGTCATCAATGACTCCCTATTGGAAGTAGCTTCAAATGTGAATTCATTCTCTGCTCGATCAATGCTTGGAGAGGATAAAGTTTCGACAGGAAAGAGTCCCAAGTGTTGAGCTTCGCCTGTGCTTGCCAACTTTGCCAACGAATCGGCTTTCCGATTGTGCTCTCGGGGTATGTAGAGAATGGTATAATAATCAAACTGACCAAGTATTTCTCGGAACCAGGCTAGATAAGCGGCTAATCTTCGATCTTTGGCCTGATACTCACCCCGAACTTGGCATACCACCAACTGGGAATCACAGTAAATTTCCACAACGATAATTCTCAGGTCACGGGCCAACTTCAACCCGGTGAGCAAAGCTTCATATTCGGCTTCGTTGTTGGTTTCCCGGAAATCGAACTTTAAGGCGTAGCATATGGATCAGCCCTCGGGAGTCTCAAGCACTATTCCTGCGCCGGAGCACCAATCGTTGGATGCACCATAAGTATATAGCTTCCATATATATTCGGGGGAGTTACTAGTTTCAGGTAAGTCCTCAGGAACAGTGAATTCGGCAATGAAATCTGCTACGACTTGACCGTGTATAGCTCTCCTCGGAGCATATGTGATGTCGAATTGACTCAGTTCAATGTTCCACTTTAGTAACCTGCCAGACGTCTCAGATCGCGTGAGGACCTGTCGTAACGGTTGGTCGGTGTACACAATGATAGGGTGAGCCTGAAAATATGGACGGAGCTTCCTCGAGGCGATGACTAGGCAGGATGCCAATTTTTTTAGCCTTGGGTAGTTTCTCTCGGCCCCGGTCAACCGTTTACTGACATAATAGACTGGTTTCTGCACTCGGTCTTCCTCTCGAACTAATGCAGCACTGATTGCGTTTTCAGATACAGCCAGATAAAGGTATAATTGCTCGTGATCAACAGGTTTTGAAAGAATCGGTGGTGTGGAAAGATGCTGAACTAGTGATCGAAATGCGCCCACGCATTCCGTAGTCCATTCGAAGTTTCGTTTCCCCTTTCGGATCAGATCGAAGAAGGGTATGCATTTATCAGTTAATTTCGAGATGAACCTGCTCAGCGCTGCAACCTTCCCGTTGAAACTCTGAACCTGATTTACGGTCTTTGGGGTTTGAAGATTCCTGATCGCCCAGATCTTCTCGGGGTTGGCCTCTATTCCCCGGGCGTTGACGATGAACCCAAGGAACTTTCCGGAAGCGACTCCAAAATGACATTTTAGCGGATTAAGCTTCATACCATATCTCTGGAGGACGTTGAACATTGACTCTAAGTCTATGACATGATCAGTGGAGTATCGTGATTTTACCAACATGTCATCCACATAGACCTCCATGGTTTTTCCGATTTGGTCGGCAAACATTCGGTTGACTAAGCGTTGGTAAGTTGCTCCGGTATTCTTTAATCCAAAAGGCATGACCTTGTAGAAGTATAGTCCCAGGTCAGTTACGAGGCTCGTGTGTTCTTGATCGGGAACATGCATGGGTATCTGATTGTACCCAGAGTAAGCGTCCATGAAAGATAGTAATTCATGCCCGGCCGTTGAATCCACAAGTTGATCGATTTGAGGAAGTGGAAAACTGTCTTTCGGACAAGCCTTATTTAAGTCAGAGTAGTCGATGCACGTTCTCCATTTTCCATTCGGTTTTCGGACAAGTACAGGATCGGATACACACTCCGGGTATAAAGCATCTCGGATAAACCCATTCGTCTTTAGCTTATTGACTTCTTCTTTGAGGGAGGCAGATCTCTCTGGATCCATACCGCGTCTCATTTGCTTGACCGGGATGTATCATGGGTCAACATTTAAGATGTGGCTCGCGATGTCCGACGAGATTCCATACATATCAGAGTGCGTCCAGGCGAATACGTCTAGATTTGCTTGGAGAAATTCGACCAATTCCTGTTGTGCTTGCAGGTTTAACTGAGACCCAATTTTAAACATTTTCGAATCATTATTGTCATCAATTGGAACGTCGATCGTCAGCTCGGCTGGGGAAGCTTGACTTTCTTTGGATTCATTATTATCTTCAGAGTCTCTAGGGTCAAGATCCTTCTGGAATTGGTCGTGGTGCCCGGGCCGAGGCCCAGGTGCTAATTGTCAATCATCAGGAAAACGGATGCAGAGAGATTCCTCCATGCCCTTTCCTTTCTCCTTCCTCTGTGCTTCTCGCAGTTCAGCAACATAACAGGCTCTCCCAGCAGCCTGGTCTCCTTGAATGACCCCAATCCCGTGGTCAGTAGGGAATTTTAGAGTTAAACACCACGGGGCAATTGCTGCCCTAAACTCGGCAAGGGCCGGTCGGCCCAAAAGGCAATATAGGGTGAATGGATATCTAAGACAACAAATTGTAATATTCGGACTCTACGGCGTTCTCCGTTTCCCAACTCCACTGGCAATTCCACCATTCCAGTGGGTATATTTGTACTTCCATCGAAGCCATGGAACCTACATTGACAGGGCTTTAAATCTTTGGCTTCCATCTTCATTTGATCATACGCCCTTTTAAACAAGATATTTACTGAGTGTTATCCCGCTTTTTGGCAAAGCCGTGATACCAAAAGATTGGTCAAAAAACAGAAGGCAGTTCACCTTAGAAATTGATCGTACTTTCCTTCGCTATGAATATGGATAAATATTGTCCGAGTCCGGATTGGGCCAAAATCGACAGGACATGATGAGCAAAGTCACAGGAACCAGCATCTCAAGTTTCAAGTCAATCCGAGGTCGTACGCTCAAGTTATGATGGATTCAAGGTTGAAAGAAATGAATGTTGCTTGTTTCGAACCCATCACCTCCACATTGATTCGAACCCGTCCAGTTCGAACCCACGTAGTTCGAAACCATCCCCTGACCTTCCTTCGAATCCATCAAGACGAATGTCGCCTCGAACCCATGAGAAGTGCATTTGCTTCAAATCCATCAAGCAAGCCTTCACTTCGAATCCATGCAAAGTGCTCCCTACTTCAAATCCATCAGGAGCATGCCTCCCTTCGAATCCATCGGAGATGAATGCGCTTCGAATCGACGACTTCACCTAGCCTCGAATCCAACAGCCAGTACATGCTTCGAACCCATCAACTTCGACTCCATCGGCCTCGCATCCATCGGCTTCGAATCCATCCACACAGCACACCACGTCACTGCCTTCGCACACAAAAGCGTGGATTCGAACCGTATGGATTCGAACCGTATGGATTCGAACCCATGGATTCGAACCGTATGGATTCGAACCAATGGATTCGAACCATATGGATTCGAACCATATGGATTCGAACCATATGGATTCGAATGAATCAATAAGTGGAGTCGAAGCAAATAGGGTACACGGAGACGCAATCTTGAATCGATCATATCTCTCAATCCCTTGATCCAAATGCCATGAAATTTTCACAGAAGCTTACATACATGTTGAAGAATGTCCACACCAAATTTCGCCTCGATTGGATGCGTTTTTGATCGATTCGAAGTTCACTTCGAATCGATCCCAAACTGGGCACGGACTCCGAGAACGCGGGCTTATGGGCCCCCCCTCACGTGTCAGGCAGCCTCCCTGGGTTTTAGGCGGGATTTTGGCCTTCCACACCTATAAATAGAGCCCCTGGTCATTCAGAAAAGAGGTCGGAGAATTTGGAGAAGAAGAATAAGCCTAAACGCTGCCAGAATCACTCCATACTACCTCCTTTGCTGTTAATTTCGAATTTAAGTCCATTTCCTGCTGTAATTTGCTTAAAAACACTTGTAATCTTCAAGTATTAAGTAATAAAGTGATAAAACTTCATAGTGGACGTAGGCGCAAAGCCGAACCACTCTAAATCCTTGTCTTCTGTGCAATTTACTTTTCTGTGACTTGGAGTTTTTGTTAGATAGTCCTTATTTCCAATTCAAGTTCTTCAGTTACTATCTCTTCAAAAACTTCCGAAGGGCGTTTGCCTAATTTTGGTGCAAACATTTTGGTGCTTTCACTGAGAAGGGAAAAAACCAATTCTTTCTCCTGCTATACGGATCTATCTTCGATACCGTATTGCATAAATCTAAGAGGGAGATCCAGACTTCAAATTCAGATTCCTTCCATTCTTTTCAGATTTGCTCAAAATCTAGGACAGGAATCCAACCTTCAGGATGGTTAGTATGAGAACCACTTCCAACTTTGGTAATCAAGAAGGTCGGGATAGGCAGAATCCCGCACAGCTACAGTCAGCCAATCAGGATGCCACTGGGCAAACGGATCAGTCGGGTCCAGTTACAAGACAGGAGTTCCAACACTTACTCCAGGAATTAACTCAAAGCCGACAACAGCTAACTGAGCAGTTACGTGTCAATGCTGAATTGGCTAACCAACTAAACCATCAAGGGCGAAGGAGAATCAAGAGGGACCACACTCCGCATTCTTCCACGGAAAGCTCTGCCTCATCCGACTATGACGGCAGATCTACGCGCCCCAGACTAGACGAAAGTCATGCGCATGCTTCTGGTCTCCGGCAAACGTTAACTGTTGGGCAAATAAGAGTTGGCCCCTCTGCCAGTTTTCATACGGGACCTTCCTCTCGAGGAGGCACTGTTCCACAGCACACTACAGATAACCAAGCCACCGCAGTTGACACAGGAGTTGACACCCGAAATCACTCCAGTCCAAACTACCACCCACAGGAACGTGTCCCAGGACCGAATGTCCCAAAAGACGTCGAGCCAAGGAGGCGAGATTCGGATCGTCGACAGCGCCTGATCCCACCTCGTACTGTGGAACCCGACCACACTTTGGCTCGACATCCTTCGAACATGGCAACGCCTGATCTCTCGGCTATGGTCCGCCAAATGGTTCACGAAAGTCAAGGTTTAACAAATGACGATTGGGGGATCTCTCGAAGTCACACCCCGTTCACTGATGATATATTGTATGCTGAGCCTCCCCGGCGATTCAGGATGCCGGCTTTGCCCATGTATGAAGGAAACTCTGACCCTAGCCAGCATATCCTGAAATACGAATGGTCAATGACTGCTGCCAGAGCTGATGATGCAGTAAAGTGCCGTAGCTTTCCCATTTCCTTAGGGGGAATTGCGACAATGTGGTTTACACGATTACCACCACGGTCCATCTCCTCGTTTGACCAATTGGCTACCAAATTTATTGAGCAATTTCGTATGCACATCGCCCGGCCTAAAGACGTAAATACTTTATCTAGTGTCACTCAAGCCCCCGGGGAGACACTCAGGCGATACCTGGAAAGATTCAACGCCGCCTGTGCAGAAATCACTAACCCCAATGATAATTCAATCTTGATGGCTCTGACTAAGGGGATTGACCCCGACTCTGATTTTGGAAACTGGCTAGCTGGAAAACCTCCCGCGTCGTTGGATCGTTTCTATTCCAAAGCCGCCCAATTCCTGAGGCGTGAGGATGCGAAACAATCTAGGAAGCAAGACGATGCGAGGCCCAGCAATGAAGGGGTTCAAAGCAATGTGGCGGTTAAACAGTCAGGAGAGGGCTCAGGAAGAGTACAGTTGAATACTCAGAACAAGCAAACCCAGCCAAGGAACGGCGATAATAGGAG
The DNA here is from genome assembly GCA_030765085.1 of Allium cepa. Lineage (NCBI taxonomy): Eukaryota > Viridiplantae > Streptophyta > Magnoliopsida > Asparagales > Amaryllidaceae > Allium > Allium cepa. Next base: position 12,316,462 of record CM060943.1, read on the forward strand.
TAAGAAGCAGGATCAGAATCGTGGCCCGCGACGTAGGGCGCAAATGTTTGAAAGCTATACACCACTGAATACGACATTGGAAAACGTATATCTACAAACCTGTAATACGATGCAATATAAGAAGCCGACTCCGAAGCCATCGTCGGAGAAACAGATTCAAACGGGGAAGTTTTGTAGATTTCACGAAAACTATGGACACAACACCAATGACTGCATGCATTTGCAAGACCTTATTGAAAAACTGATCAGAGAAAGGAAGTTGGATCGATTTGTGCGGGCACCGCAAGCCGGTGGTGTGGGCCCGTCAAACCAAAATCGTGCGCAGAACCAAGAAAGACAGGAGGAGCCCGCTCGTACAAGCGGAAGGTTGGTCATAAATACAGTCAGTGGTGGCCCTCATCCAGCGGATCGAAGTTGGAGGGAAATGGAATCATACGCCAATTCGATCAGGCACGTAAGTTTTGAAAGCTGCAGTACACTTGATGAAGGGGCTCCGGCTAAGCAACAGAAGACGATGGTGGATGATATCGTATTTAGAAACCGAGATGCTGATAAAGTCGAAGCCCCGACCATAGACCCACTAATCATATCCTCCCAGGTTGGTCCTGCTTGGATGAAGAGGATCCTGGTAGACAGTGGAAGCTCAGTAAACATCTTGTTTAAAAGGGCATATGATCAGATGAAGATGGAAGCTAAAGATCTAAAGCCTTGTCAATGTAGGATCCACGGCTTCGATGGAAGTACTAATATACCCACCGGGATGGTGGAACAGCCAGTAGAATTGGGAAACGGAGAACGCCGTAGAGTCCGAATGTTACAGTTTGTTGTCCTGGATATCCATTCACCCTATAATGCCTTTTTGGGCCGACCAGCCCTTGCAGAATTTAGGGCAGCAATTGCCCCGTGGTGTTTGACTCTAAAGTTCCCTACTGACCACGGGATTGGGGTCATTCAAGGGGACCAGGCTGCCGGGAGAGCCTGTTATGTTGCTGAACTACGAGAAGCACAGAGGAGGGAGAAAGGAAAGGGCGTGAGGGAATCTCTCTGCGTCCGCTTTGCCGATGATTGACAATTAGCGCCTGGGCCTCGGCCCGGGCACCACGACCAATTCCAGAAGGATCTTGACCCTCGAGACACTAAAGATAATGATGAATCCAACGAAAGTCAAGCTTCCCCAGCCGAGCTGACGATCGTTGTTCCAATTGATGACAATAACGATTCGAAAATATTGAAAATTGGGTCTCAGCTAAACCTGCAAGCACAACAGGAATTGGTCGAATTTCTCCAAGCGAATCTAGATGTATGACGCACTCCGTTATGTGTGGGATCTCGTCGGACATCGCTTGCCACATCTTAAATATTGACCCACGGTACATCCCGGTCAAGCAAAAGAGACGCGGTATGGATCCAGAGAGATCTGCCGCCCTCAAAGATGAAGTCGATAAGTTGAAGACGAATGGGTTTATCCGAGATGCTTTGTACCCGGAGTGGGTATCCAATCCTGTACTTGTCCGCAAACCGAATGGAAAATGGAGAACGTGCATCGACTACTCTGACTTAAACAAGGCTTGTCCGAAAGACAGTTTTCTACTTCCTCGAATCAATCAACTTCTGGATTCGACGGCCGGACATGAATTATTATCTTTCATGGATGCTTACTCTGGGTACAATCAGATACCCATGCATGTGCCCGATCAAGAACATACAAGCTTCGTAACGGACCTGGGACTATACTGCTACAAGGTCATGCCTTTTGGTTTAAAGAATGCCGGGGCAACTTACCAACGCTTAGTCAACCGAATGTTTCCGACCAGATTGGGAAAACCATGGAGGTCTATGTGGATGACATGTTGGTAAAGTCACGATACTCCACTGATCATGTCAAAGACTTAGAGTCAATGTTCAATGTCCTGCGGAGATATGGGATGAAGCTCAATCAGCTAAAATGTCATTTTGGGGTCGCTTCCGGAAAGTTCCTTGGGTTCATCGTCAACGCCCGGGGAATAGAGGCCAATCCCGAGAAGATCTGGGCAATCAGGAATCTTCAAACCCCAAGGACCTTAAAACAGGTTCAGAGTCTCAATGGGAAGGTTGCAGTGCTGAGCAGGTTCATCTCGAGATCAACGGATAAATGCATCCCCTTCTTCGATCTGATCCGAAAGGGGAAACGAAACTTCGAATGGACTACGGAATGTGAGGGCGCGTTTCAATCGCTAGTTCAGCATCTTTCCACACCACCGATTCTTTCAAAACCTGTTGATCACGAACAATTATACCTTTATCTGGCTGTATCTGAAAACGCTATTAATGCTGCATTAGTTCGAGAGGAAGACCGAACACAGAAACCAGTCTATTATGTCAGTAAACGATTAACCGGAGCCGAGAGAAATTATCCAAGGCTAGAAAAATTGGCATATTGCCTAGTCATCGCCTCGAGGAAGCTCCGTCCATATTTTCAGGCTCACCCTATCATTGTGTACACCGACAAACCGTTACGACAGGTTCTCACACGACTTGAGACGTCTGGCAGGTTACTAAAGTGGAACATTGAACTGAGTCAATTCGACATCACATATGATCGGAGGAGAGCCATACACGGTCAAGTCCTAGCAGATTTCATTGCCGAATTCACTGTTCCTGAAGACTTACCTGAAACTAGTAACTCCCCCGAATATATATGGAAGCTATACACTGATGGTGCATCCAACGATCGGTGCTCGCGCGCAGGAATAGTGCTTGAGACTCCCGAAGGCCGATCCATCTGCTACGCCTTAAAGTTTGATTTCCGGGCAACCAACAGTGAAGCTGAATACGAAGCCTTGCTCACCGGGTTGAAGTTGGCCCGTGACCTGAGAATTATCGCTGTGGAGATCTACTGCGATTCCCAGTTGGTGGTATGCCAAGTTCGAGGTGAATATCAGGCCAAGGATCGAAGACTAGCCGCTTATCTAACCCAGGTCCGAGAAATACTGGGTCAGCTTGATTATTATACCATCTTCTACATACCCCGAGAGCACAATCAGAAAGCCGATTCGTTGGCAAAGTTGGCAAGCACAGGCGAAACTCAACACTTGGGACTCGTTCCCGTCGAAACTTTATCCTCTCCAAGCATTGATCGAACGGAAAATGAACTCACATTTGAAGCCACCTCCGAGAGGGAATCATGGATGACCCCCTACCGAGACTACATTGAGCATGGCACACTGCCGGAACGACGAAGTGAAAGAAGACAGATTCTTCGAAAGGTTTCACGATTTGTCATTCAAAACGGAGTTATGTATCGGAGGGGATACTTTGTTCCTCTTCTCCGCTGTATCGCACATGACGAAATCAAGCGAGTGTTGCGTGAGGTGCACGGAGGAGAATGTGGCGACCACATTGGGGGGCAAGCACTTGCCAAGAAAATACTTCGATACGGATATTATTGGCCTACCGTTAACCCCGATGCTATGGATTATGCCAAAAGATGTGATGACTGCCAGAGACACGCTCGGATCCCTAGAGCCCCGCCTTCTGAAATAACCCAAATGGTCAGCCCGTGGCCATTTGCAATGTGGGGGATGGATATAATCGGTGCATTGCCTTTAGCTAAAGGGGGTGCAAAGTACGCCATAGTTGCGGTTGATTACTTCACCAAGTAGTCTGAGGCCGAGCCTCTTGCAATGATTACAACAAAAAAGGTAATCAACTTCGTGGTACGCAACATCATCTGCCGGTTTGGTCTCCTGCATACTATTATCACCGACAATGGAACCCAATTCGACAGTGCTGAATTCAGGGACTTCTGTCAGCGATTTCACATCCATAAGAGATTCTCAGCAGTAGCGCACCCGCAAGCGAATGGTCAGGTCGAGACCGTCAATAAGGTTATCAAGTCTATATTGAAGAAAAGACTGGTGAAAGCCGGGGGTAAGTGGGTTGATGAACTACCAATGGCTCTGTGGGCGTACAGAACGACTCACAAAACTGCAACCGGACACACCCCTTTTTCTCTATCCTATGGCTCTGAAGCAGTTATTCCAGTCGAAATGGAAGTTCACTCTCAGCGTGCAACATACTACGACCCGAAAACGAATGCTATATTACTTGCTGAATCACTAGATCTGCTTGATGAGAAGCGTGAAGAGGCCGATGTGAGGGCAGCTGCATATCGAAGTCTAGTCGCTCGAATATACAACGCCAAGGTCCGCCCACGAACTTTTGAACCCGGCGACCTGGTACTCAAGAGAATTTACCCGGTCCCTTCACACATAAACCCAAATTGGGAAGGGCCGTATACGATTTCACAAAAGCTCAGAGATGGCACATTCAAGTTATCAACCGCTCACTTTACCAAGAGCCTGGAATAGCGGGAGCCTCCGTCGCTACTACACCTGACAGGCTTTATTTATCTATTTTTTATCAATTTCTTCCTTAGCATTTTGTTTTTGCATTTTGAAATTTGAACTTGTAATAAGGCAACTGATTTTGCCATGTTTCTTTCGTTTCAGCAATAAAATGCCATCTCTTCGAGCCGAAAGTTGTGATTCACTGAAAATAACACATAATATCACGTTGCACGAAGAGCTAGATTCCATCACACGGCGGGATTTATTCAAATAGGGAGTAACTGTGATGCGACCAGTCACTCACTAAATGAAACCCGAGCTCGGGGACAAAACACAATACCAACATTCACAGGGATTGATACACAACGATCCTTTTTGCTAACTCCGAATTCCCAGAGTGTGAATTGGAGTATAAACATTCCATAATTCGTTCCCAAAGTGTGAACGGACTACAACTTCCCGCAGCGCGAATTGGAGTATAAACATCAAATCCATCGTTCCCAGAGTGTGAACGAATTCCTAAAAAGCCCAAATAGGTGTGACTGACCACCTATCGGCTAACTCCAACTTCCCGCGGCGCGAATTGGAGTATAAACATCAAGTCCGTCGTTCCCAGAGTGTGAACGAATTCCTAAAAAAGCCCAAATAGGTGTGACTGACCACCTATCGGCTAACTCCAACTTCCCGCAGCGCGAATTGGAGTATAAACATCAAATCCGTCGTTCCCAGAGTGTGAACGAATTCCTAAAAAAGCCCAAATAGGTGTGACTGACCACCTATCGGCTAACTCCAACTTCCCGCAGCGCGAATTGGAGTATAAACATCAAATCCGTCATTCTCAGAGTGTGAACGAATTCCTAAAAAGCCCAAATAAGTGTGACTGACCACCTATCGACTAACTCCAACTTCCCACAGCGTAAGTTGGAGTATGAACATTCCATAATTCATTCCCGAAATACGGGCCGAGATGTCAACATCAACTCCCAATTCCCATAGCGTGAAGTGGAGTGTGAACATCAATTCCGAATTCCCAGAGCGCGAATCGTGTTCCAAACATCGATAACTCTCAGATTCCTGGAACGCAGGACAGATTATCGATCTCAAATTGTCATAAATCCCCAGAAGGGGGGCATGTGCCCAAGACTTGCAATAAACGCAATCAGCCGCCAGAATATGAATATTATTCCCCGCAACTAAGGGGCAAGGAGCTGAGTGTTAATCACTGGCTTAAGTGGTAATGTATTCAGAGTCCAACTCATTCATTAAATCACGACACGAAGATATATTGAAAATATTGGGCGGATAGAAAACAAATACTGCAAGGCATTTAGGTAAGAAGAAAAGAATAATTTCCCATTTCATCAGCCAACAAAAACAGGTTTGATTACATGGCAAGTAAAGATTCTTCGATTAAGTGGAGGCCGAATCCACACATACACATGGCCGAAAAAAGAACAAGAGAAAAGAAAAAAGAACTGCTGTTCGTAATCCCACGGCGAAGCAAGAAGCTCACTCTTTCTTCCTCCGGTGCTTCTTCCTCGGAGTCGAGCCGCTAGACCCACTACCCGGCTTCCTGCGAGACTTTTTGCCTTTCTTGGGGACATCCTCCGGGTCTAGCATAATATCGACGTCTTCCTCAGAACTGGAAGGGACCGAGATTCTTCTGTGGGAATGAGCCAGAGGCACGGGAGCGGTAACATGTACTTGGTCAGCAACACTCGAGACGGTTACCGTGCCCCCAGGAGAAATCATCATTAGAGAAGATATGCTTGAGGGAGCAGCGTCACAACCAGGACCAACTGTCACCGTCGTAGCCATCTCGGCACTTATCTCGGCTAAAATCTCTTCCTCTCGAGACAGTTGGGCCGCGCTAGATACACTGGTGGTCATCACAATCGTGCTAGAAACTGGAGCAGCTCCATTCGTCGCAAAAGAAAGATCAGAGATGGGGTCAAGAGGGTGACCAAATAGCTCTTCAAACATTTGAACATCGAATGACATTGAGCCTCCCTCTCCCATATCACCAACCATGGCGGTAGTTGAAATCGCCTCGGTGACAATAACTCCACGCGTAGGATATAAAGCCGAAGGAACTGGGAGCACGGGTGCGACACTCTCGGTCACTAAACAACAAAAATTAGAGCTATCAGACCAAGAAATTCCCTCGAAAATCAATGTCTTAAGATGTAAAGAGAGTAATCAAAATACCTACTTTACCTTGCCTTGGAGCTTGAACAAGCTCGGGGACGAGAGTCTTGCCCGAAGACAGTTCCGGTTGGTCCGGATTGTAGGCTGGAATAGCTTGTGGATCAGCCACAGCAACAGCTTCGGATGAAGTCGAAACAGGAACTTCAATATTCTCGCTATGATGCACAATACCCGAACCTTCGCCAACCTCCGTTTGATGGACGCCAAGTCTCTCTTTTTCAACAGAAATGATTGCTTCATGAAGGGTCCTCCTCTCATCCTCGATGAGCAGACGTGACTCAAGCTCAAACTCATCTAATACCCCATCTGGACAAGACATCCTCTTATTTTCCACTAGTTTCTTCCAAGCATTGTAGAGAGGCATCGAGTAATCCCCTAGCCAGGAGAGATTTCTATGCTCTAATACATTGGCATTATATGTGTCCAAGAGATCGTCGAATTCGGTCTCCATCTTGAACCTCTCTGCTTGGACTCTCTCCTCCACCTCCGATTCAACCTCTTTAACCCTTGCAATTGCCGCATCGCGCTCAGCTCGAAAAGATACAGCCTGCTCACACGCTTCTTGCGCATCCACGTTCGCGTCGTCTTTTTCTTTATTCATGTCAACGAACTTAGCCTTTAACTCCTCTAGTTCCTTGACTGCCGCATCCCGCTCAGATTCAACGTTCTTGTATCGATGGCCTAAGTCTTAAACTAAAGTACAATGTGCCTGTTGCATTTTCGCCATCTCAACTAATGTCTCATCAACCTTTTTTAACGACTCGACCTCGGCCTTGCGAGAAGATTCCGCCTCATATTGGAGTATGTCGACAATGCGACTCTTTTGAGCCAAGTCGGCTTCCAGCTTCTCGATAATTTGGGACCGGTCGAAGGCAGCTTTGGAAGCCTTAACAGCCGCTTTGTACCATTCTTTGTACTGAGCAAAAAAGTCACGGGTGTAGCTGAGCGCCGTGGTCGCGGCATCTTCGGGAATTCTTTTAAGATTGGGAGGAAAAATACAAGCGTCAAAGCAAATCTCTGGAAAGTCCTTCCTCAATTGAGCAAGCCTGATGGCCCCTTCGCCGGAAGACTCAATAAGGGTCTCTTCCACGGATGTGGACGTTGCAACCTCAGTTCGAGGACGATGTGGCTCAAGCCTCGAAACTTGCAAAGGTGGTTGATGTCGCAGAGGCTCGGATACCTGGACGTGACTTCGGGATGTCGGAGGAGATCGAGAAGGGGAGCGACGTCTACAATCCCTGTCCGATCGTTCCTGGCTAGAGTAACCACAGTGATGATCCTTTGCATGATACTCTTGGCCATGATGCCTCCAGTCGCGATCACGATCGGAGCCTCCACGCCGAGATTCATGATAGGTTGAGGGGTGATGCACTCTCCGGAGTTTGTCCAATGTTGTCTGACGGTCAGCCATATTACCTGGAAAAGAGATGCAGTTCAGTTAAGTACCAGGCAAAATCGATATGGCATGTGAAGCAGTCATGTAGTGTCATGAAAGTGTATGCAAATGTGCAAAGCCCCCGACCAACCAGAAGTATCGACTGCACTAACGGGTAAAAGCTCGCTTATGTCTAACGCTTCCCGGAGCTCAACCAACCCGGACTCGTGATAAAGAGAAACGCATTTCGGGATGGGAACGTCATCCAGTCCTGTGAAAATGTTTCCTGGTTGACAAAGAGCGGAGTCAGAAGAAATAATTCCAAGGATCAAGCGAGACACGATTACAGACTTCTGTCTCTTAAATTTAGGAACAACAGCCTTGCCTTTCCGCTTTTTCCTGCTTGGGGAAGGTCAGCCGCTAGCCCGGTGTCAGTAGGCATCCTCTCATCATCGCTCATTTCTCTTATCGCTACACCGGTTTTCTTCTTTGACTTCGGAGCCGATTTCACCAACCCCTCAACGACAATACTCTGGTTCGTCTCAATTAAACCCAGCATCCTTAAGTTATCATCAGTTAAGACCGAGTCAATGTGCCGCAAATCACTCGGTATCTCTTGTAAACTTCGGATGACGTTTCTGTATCGACCACCGTTTGGCCTTGATATGATAGCTGCAAGAAAAGCACCTGATGTCAGTTCGAGTGTTGACAATGACCATTAAAGAGGGCTTACACGATTTACGACACTCACGTCTGGACAGCCATCGCCTAGCGAATCCTGGGGGGCATCGGACAAAGAACTATTCATTCTTAAAGTAACCGAGTCTGGTCCAGGCTCCCGTCACAATCTGGCAGTTTCTAACTGCTTCCAAAAAGGTGAAAGATGGACTATCACCCCTGCTCTTGAAGTTGAATATATGTCTAATCTCAGCTGGCCTAGGCGGACGAAAGAGGCGGTCCATGAATAAGATGAAAACACTGTTCAGTAACGCGTGCCCGTTGGGGTGAAGTTGTGCGGGAGCAATTCCAATGAACGATAGCATCTCCCTGATATATTGGTTAAACGGAGGGAGAGTTCCAGCCGCACAAGCATGGCGATAAAAAGCAGTATAGCCCTCGGGTGGATTGTGAGGTCTATCATCAACTCCCGGTAGCAAAACGTCATCCGGGGATAAGTTATGTTTCGAACATATCCGACCCAATAATGCTCCAGAAATATTGGATCGGACGGAGTCTATGGGATCCTCGATAAGTAAGGCCTCCGGCAATTCGTCCGGAGCAGGATCTATTACTTCATGAAGGATCTCTGGAATTTCTAGCGCTGGAGGAGTCAAGCTTTGTAACTCTTGTTGTTCAGAACCCGAAGACTCCATAATTAACTAACTCACGAGAAAGCAGCATTAAAAACGAAGAAAAGCCCGTATATTCCGCGGTGTGAAGTATATGAATATGCCATGCAGTGCAAATGCATAACTAAAGCAAATTTTTCAAGATTGGAACACGGTGTCCGAACGACAAAACTTTGGAATCAGAAAGCGAAAACGACCGTCATCGCTGACCGTCACTTTCACGTCACTCAGATACTACTGACCAATTCAAGTATGAATTCGTTATATGTGTTTAAGTCATGGTGCCATCGACGAGCTCCAAAAGACAGGTCAGGTCAACTTTGATCATGCAAGGACGAAGCTCGTCGGAATCAAATATGCTAAAAATTTAGTGAGTTCGTTAGAGTTCAATTTAAAGTTGGTTGTAGTTCAGATATTGGAACAAATAAAAGGAGTGGAAGTTCCAGAAGCGAGAACGTTCGAATCGATCAACTCGATTCGACACGAGTCGAATCAATAAACTTCGAATCGGCACGCCCCAATGCCACGTAGTACGACTCGATGAGACCTGGGAACAGAGGAGCAGTTCGAACCCATGGAGCCCCACCTGATTCTGAATCCTTCAAGAGCGGTTCGAACCCATGGAGCCCCACCTGACTTCGAATCCATCAAGAGCGGTTCGAACCCATGGAACTCCACCTGGCTTCGAATCGATCGAAGTCAGACTCCATCGAATCCATCAAAGAGCAGATCGAACCCATGGAACCCTACCTGACTTCGAATCGATCGGAGTTAAACTCCTTCAAATCAATCAACGTATCAGCGCTTCGAAACCAACTCGAATCGCTCACCCCTGGATCGATGCGAAATAATGTGAGACAACACCCTGAATGATACGACTCGAATGGGTTCGTTCCTCAGTTCCATCGAATCGACCCACTCTGTTCATATCTCGCCACACTTCAAGATTTCTAGAAGAAAGTGTTGAATCAACGCAAGAAAAATTCCATTTTTATCATTCTCAACTCGAATCAATCCCTTGGGTACCTGGTTTGGTTCGATTGCAAATAGAAGCTTGGAGGAATTTGATCAACTCGTGGAAAAGAACGTTTGATTTGGCTCTGAGATCGATTCGAAGGAGCAGCTAAAGCAATGGTAAAAGGTAAAAAGTAAAAATGGAGTCGGCCTCGTGTATTTATATGGATTCCAAGGGGGATTAGTAGCGCTTCGACTCTAGGTCATATTGACCGCTTACCACAGGTCACAACCCCAACGATTCGAACGACGGCCTTCGAATCCATCACAGCTTCGAGTCCATCACCGCTTCGAATCCATTGCTTGGTTCGAAGCCTTTCTAAGCTTCGAATCCATCACAGCTTCGAGTCCATCACTGCTTCGAATCCATTGCTTGGTTCGAATCCTTTCTAAGCTTCGAATCCATCACAGCTTCGAGTCCATCACTGCTTCGAATCCATTGCTTGGTTCGAATCCTTTCTAAGCTTCGAATCCATCACAGCTCCGAGTCCATCACTGCTTCGAATCCTTCGCAGTTCCGACTCCTTTCTAAGCTCCGAATCCAGCAAGGTGGCATCGATTCGAGACATCATCGATTCGAAGAAGCACATGGGCAAGGGCTGGATCGAAGGTCCAATCGATACGAAGCGCAAGGTCCATTGGGCCATCGATTCGAAAGCCATCGATTCATACAAACATAACTTCGAATCCGTCAAAAACCACTGATATAAACGGACGAAATCGTTTCGAAGGTAAAAGGTTACTCGTCTACCTCGTATGCCGATTCGGGAAAGGATCGATACAAGAGGATGATCATAGACAACCATAAAAACAACACTTTGACTTGAATCTAAAATCGATTCAGGAGAAAATCGATAGGGATTTCAGCAGCAAACAAGAACCAACGTAACTCGTGAACGCACGACGTTAATAGAGGTCAAACTAATACATATGCACACATATCAAACTAACATTCGATTTTAAATATTTACAGGGGTCAAACACTCATCCTGTTACGACTACAACAGCCAACGACTAAGCGCAATTATACAGCAATCAATCATATCAAGGCAAAGTTACAACAATACGGCGTGTGAGTCTCAGCGAAAAGAGAGCCATGATTTTTCAAAAAGAGATGGCAACTATTCAAAGCACGTCATGTTCCCACAAGACATACTTTGGGGGGCAAAATGTTATCCCGCTTTTTGGCAAAGCCGTGATACCAAAAGATTGGTCAAAAAACAGAAGGCAGTTCACCTCAGAAATTGATCGTACTTTCCTTCGCTATGAATATCGATAAATATTGTCCGAGTCCGGATTGGGCCAAAATTGATAGGACATGATGAGCAAAGTCACAGGAACTAGCGTCTCAAGTTTCAAGTCAATCCGAGGTCGTACGCTCAAGTTATGATGGATTCAAGGTTGAAAGAAATGAATGTTGCTTGTTTCGAACCCATCACCTCCACATTGATTCGAACCCATCCAGTTCGAACCCACGTAGTTCGAAACCATCCCCTGACCTTCCTTCGAATCCATCAAGGCGAATGTCGCCTCGAACCCATGAGAAGTGCATTTGCTTCGAATCCATCAAGCAAGCCTTCACTTCGAATCCATTCAAAGTGCTCCCTACTTCGAATCCATCAGGAGCATGCCTCCCTTCGAATCCATTGGAGATGAATGCGCTTCGAATCGACGACTTCACCTAGCCTCAAATCCAACAGCCAGTACATGCTTCAAACCCATCAACTTCGACTCCATCGGCCTCGCATCCATCGGCTTCGAATCCATCCACACAGCACACCACGTCACTGCCTTCGCACACAAAAGCGTGGATTCGAACCGTATGGAGTCGAACCATATGGATTTGAACCGTATGGATTCGAACCCATGGATTCGAACCGTATGGATTCGAACCCATGGGTTCGAACCGTATGGATTCGAACCCATGGATTCGAACCGTATGGATTCGAACCATATGGAATCGAACCATATGGATTCGAATGAATCAATAAGTGGAGTCGAAGCAAACAGGGTACACGGAGACGCAATCTTGAATCGATCTTATCTCTCAATCCCATGATCCAAATGCCATGAAATTTTCACAGAAGCTTACATACATGTTGAAGAATGTCAACACCAAATTTCGCCTCGATTGGATGCGTTTTTGATCGATTCAAAGTTCACTTCGAATCGATCCCAAACTGGGCACGGACTCCGAGAACGCGGGCTTATGTGCCCCCCTCACGTGCCAGGCAGCCTCCCTGGGTTTTAGGCGGGATTTTGGCCTTCCACGCCTATAAATAGAGCCCCTGGTCATTCAGAAAAGAGGTCGGAGAATTTGGAGAAGAAGAATAAGCCTAAACGCTGCCAGAATCACTCCATACTACCTCCTTTGCTGTTAATTTCGAATTTAAGTCCATTTCCTGCTGTAATTTGCTTAAAAACACTTGTAATCTTCTAGTATTAAGTAATAAAGTGATAAAACTTCATAGTGGACGTAGGCGCATAGCCGAACCACTCTAAATCCTTGTCTTCTGTGCAATTTACTTTTCTGTGACTTGGAGTTTTTGTTAGATAGTCCTTATTTCCAATTCAAGTTCTTCATTTACTATCTCTTCAAAAACTTCCGAAGGGTGTTTGCCCAATTTTGGTGCAAACACTGAGCTTCCACTGTCCACCAGGATCCTCTTCATCCAAGCAGGACCAACCTGGGCGGATATGACTAGTGGGTCTATAGTCGGAACTTCGACTTTATCAGCATCTCGGTTTCTAAATACGATATCATCTGCCATCGTCCTCTGTTGTTTGGCCGGAGCCCCTTCATCAAGTGTACTGTAGCTTTCGAAACTCACATGCCTGATCGAATTGGCGTATGATTCCATTTCCCCCCAGCTTCGATCCGTTGGATAAGGACCACCACTGACTGTATTTATGACCAACCTTCCGCTTGTACGAGCGGGCTCCTCCTGTCTTTCTTGGTTCTGTGCGCGATTTTGGTTTGATGGGCCCACACCACCAGCTTGCGGTGCCCGCACGAATTGATCCAACTTCCTTTCTCTGATCAGTTTTTCAATAAGGTCTTGCAAATGCCTGCAGTCATTGGTGTTGTGTCCATAGCTTTCGTGAAATCTACAGAACTTCCCCGTTTGAATCTGTTTTTCCGATGATGTCTTTGGAGTCGGCTTCTTATACTGCATCGCGTTACAAGTTTGTAGATATACGTTTTCCAGTGTCGTATTCAGTGGTGTATAGCTTTCAAACATTTGCGCCCTACGTCGCATGCCACGATTCTGATCCTGCTTCTTATTTCTATTATCGTCGTTCCTTGGCTGGGTTTGCTTGTTTTGAATATTCTACTGTACTCTTCCTGAGCATTCCCCTGACTGTTTAACCGCCACATTGCTTTGAACCCCTCCGTTGCTAGGCCTTGCATCGTCCTGCTTCCTAGATTGTTTCGCATCCTCACGCCTTAAGAATTGGGAGGCTTTGGAATAGAAACGATCAAACGATGCGGGAGGTTTCCGAGCTAGCCAGTTTCCAAATTCAGAGTCGGGGTCAATTCCCTTAGTCAGAGCCATCAAGATTGAATTATCATTGGGGTTAGTGATCTCTGTACAAGCGGCGTTGAATCTTTCCAGATATCGCCTGAGTGTCTCCCCTGGGGCTTGAGTGACACTAGATAAAGTATTTACGTCTTTAGGCCTGGCAATGTGCATACAGAATTGTTCAATAAATTTAGTAGCCAATTGGTCAAACGAGGAGATAGACCGTGGTGGTAATCGTGTAAACCGCATTGTCGCAATCCCCCCTAAGGAAATGGGAAAACTACGGCACTTTACTGCATCATTAGCTCTTGCAGCAGTCATTGACCATTCGTATTTCAGAATGTGTTGGTTAGGGTCGGAGTTTCCTTCATACATGGGCAGAGTCGGCATCCTGAATCGCCGGGGAGGCTCAGCATATAATATGTCATTAGTGAACGGGGTGTGACTTCGAGAGATCCTCCAATCGTCATTTGTTAAACCTTGACTTTCGCGAATCATTTGGCGGACCATAGCTAGGAGATCAGGCGTTACCATATTCGAAGGGTGGCGAGCCAAAGTGTGGTCGGGTTCCATAGTGCGAGGTGGGATCGGGCGCTGTGACGACCGCCCATGACTCCCGCACCAAAACAAGAGAAAAGAGCTCTGAAGGGTGTGCCAGGCAGCCATGGACGATAGTCAAGGGTAGAATAAAACAGAAACTCTATCGTAACTCACAGCGCATGGATAAAATACAATAGAGAAATATATAGTGAAGCTCCATAACAGAAAATCATCATATAAGCAACATAGAAGTTTTATACAGACATATGAATCATCCATACATCAAAGCCTCACTACAACACTCAATCAGATACAACAGCGGAACACCCAGTACATATAGAAAGAAAACTAATATGCATAGCCTCCTGCTCGTCTTCGTCATCATCTGCGGAGAACTCTAAGCACAGCACCTGCCACCTGCTACCTAGTCTGCCCATCCCAACATGGATGAACAGCCCAAGGTAATAAGAGGAGACATAAAACCTTGAGTCAGACAAAGTCTTAGTGAGCAGTAAATCAACTATCAAACATACCAAAAGAGCATAAGGGATAAAAGGAATAGGAACCAAACCATCCCACTCCACCTCTTTCTACAGTGATAGCCCCCAGACACACACTAAGGAGAAGCAAGCATAACATAGCAGGTAATTAAAGTAAAGCAATAATCACTCGAGTCAAGGACGATGTTTTCCAAATACAAACCCCCAAGGCCTAAACCAAGATCAGATAAGCACCCAGAAAACACCGCTCCTGAGGCCGAATGATAATACAACCAAACATCCATGACTCTGGCTATCACTGTTATCTTTGCCTTGATTTCACCGTTAGTTGAATGACCACCTGTCAAGGGCTAATGGTAACCCCGGTTCTAGCCATAACTCCGCACGTCGTCGCAGCCCGTGCCTAGGAATTTTCGCAACTACCCAGAGTACTAGCACGTCGTCGCAGCCCGTGCCTGGAACATCGTCGCAGCCCGTTCCAACGTACTCTTGCTTTGAGCATGCTAGAACCTTCAACAACGATAAGTTCTCAGCCTCCTTGTCATCCTCCTCGACGACTACTTCCATACTAGCTCAAGCTCCTCTCAAGCTAACCATTATCACCAACCCGGATCACATCACCGAGTTATCAACATAACTTTGCACGTCGTCGCAGCACGTGCTTGGAACGTCATCATAACACGTCCCATCTCAACATATGTCTTGCCTCATCACATCATAGCAAAGTCCCATCTCAATATCATGCTTTGCCTTCTCGCATCATGGCAAGATCCCACATCCTCGAATCCATCCATATGAGCTTCCACATCCGCTTCATATGTTATAGGCAGCTTTCACCATTCAAGAGCTTTTCTACTTAGCTTTTGAATCATCTTCAACCATCTTGTTCCAAATCAACTACAAGCTAACTTGGAGCAATCAAATCTATCATACATTCACACAACCAATCATTAATACAACCAATCAAGCATTCAAACAAGATCTATCAAGCAATATTAACTATAATGGCAATTTCGTAAATAAATGAGCAAAAGTCCAACATATGTGAAATCATGGTTTTTAGCATAGATCTATCAAATATAAAACATGGGTTTTATCTCTAATACTTGTTAAATAAACTTGCATAAGTAAACATCTTTGGAAACAATGGATCTAGACTCGGATCTAAGAAAAATGCATGAAATCTGTAACTTTAACACTCAAACAAGCCACCAATCCAATATACTCCTTTGGATCCGCGTGAGAGATAACTACCACTCACCAAATCACCCAAACACTATGAAAACTAAACACTTCAGATCTGGACAGTGGAGATCAAGGCTTGATCCGGCAATATCTCGCTTCAATCGATGAAATCTAGCTCAAACGGATGAAGATCTTCAACTTTGGCTCTTGGATCTTCAATCTTGATCTTCGATCTTGGATGGATGTTAGAACTAGATTGGAATGGAGAAAAGAAGATGAAGAAATGTTGTAGTCGAGTCATCAAAATGGCAGCACTTCGTCGCTTCAAAAACCGGTGCCAAAAAGTGAGCCAAACCCCTCTATTTATAGGCTGAATCAATCATGAGTCGTCGCCCTTAGGTCGTCGCCGACCCAACTCTTGAGTCGCCCCCGACTCATCACCATGCCGACTCAACACAACACAGCCGACTTACCATGAGTCGTTCACGACTCATTGCCATGCCGACCTAACTCCATACGACCATAAGTCGTTAACGACTTATTTTCCCCACGACCTAACCCCTTAGGTCGTTCCACTAGCCTAAACCACTATCCCATAAGTCGGCAACATCACTAAGTCGTATAAACGACTCATCTACCCACCGACCTAAGCTTAACTCGAACCAACTCCTATACGACTTAAGCTATAACTCGGCAACTCTTAGGTCGGTCCATCCTTATCTCGGCCAACACTTTAAACCGCTACCTCCATGAGTCGCCTAAACTCCTTGAGTCGGTCCCCCCTATGAGTCGGTCACGACCCATCACTTGACCCCTATCTCGCCTCTCATCTTAAGTCGGCAACTACTATGCCGTTCTAACCCTTAACTCAGTCCATCCCCTTAAGTCGTCTACGACTTATCTATGGGTCGGTTACCTCTATAACTCGGTCACTACGCCTAGGTCGTAACTCGTGCACGACCTAACCTATGAGTCGGTCACGACTCAACCCTTCAACACACGAGTTACTCTTCATACGACTCAGGCTAGAAACAACACAAACAACACTAACGACCTGCAAATTCTACGATAAATCGACACGTAAAATACGGGTCGTTACATTCTCTCCCCCTTAGGAATTTCGCCCCCGAAATTCCAAACAAACATCAGCAATCAAAGATATTCCGCATGCCTACCATCCAAAGCAATCAACAAACCATGCATCCAATTCTAGCCTAGCATGCAGAATTCTAAGACTTAGAACAAGCTACAAATTCATGAGATGTCACGACACTTTAGGGCCATACCTCGAAGAGTCCGGGATGAGCTGCCTTCATCCTCTCTTCCTCCTCCCATGTACAGTCGTTAACATCATCACTCCATTGTACCTTGAGCAACGTAATCGTCTTCCTCCTAAGCTGTTTCGTGTCGGTTTCAACAACACGAAGCGGCTTACGAGGTCTCGTAACCACTGGATCAACCTCTAAGTCTTCACAGCTATCAGCAGAAACCACAGTAGTCGGGTCATGCACATACTTCCGTTGATACGATAAATGAAAAACATTGTGCACAACCGCCATCTTTTCCGGTAACTCCAATCTATAAGCGAGCTTTCCAATACGCTCGATAATCGGGAATGGTCCAACGAATCTCGGAGTCAATTTCCCTTTCTTCCCGAATCTAATAACATTCTTCAATGGAGAAATCTTCACAAAAACCATATCACCCACGTCGAACTCCAAATCCTTTCGACGATTATCTGCATAACTTTTCTGACGATCTTGGGCTGCCTTCATTCTTTGCCGAATGATCTCTATACAATCCGAGGTCTGTCGAATCATCTCTGGCCCAAGTATCAGCTTTTCTCCAGTTTCTATCCAACATGACGGAGAGTTACACGGTCTTCCATATAATGCCTCATATGGTGCCGTACCAATACTCGACTGATAACTGTTATTATAAGCAAACTCCACCAAATGAAGGTGATCTTCCCATGATCCTCCGAAGTCCAAAACACATGCTCTAAGAAGATCTTCCAAAACTCGGTTGACTCTCTCAGTCTGACCATCTGTTTGAGGGTGATAAGCTGTACTCAAACACAACTCAGTTCCCAAAACTTTCTGGAAGCTCTTCCAAAATCCACTAGTGAACAATGGGTCTCGATCGCTCACTATACTTTTCGGAACACCATGGAATCGAACAATCCACTTCACATACAACTCAGCCAACTTCGATGCAGTCCTAGTCGATCGAACAGGAATGAACCTTGCACTCTTAGTCAAACGATCTACAATGACCCAAATCCCTTCATTCCCTGTCCTGGTCCTAGGTAGACCATCGATAAAATCCATCGACACTTGCTCCCACTTCCATGTAGGAACCTCTAATGGCTGAAGCAATCCATTGGGCTTCTTCTGCTCAGCCTTCACCAACTGGCAGTTCATACATTTGGAAATAAAATTTCCAACATCCTTCTTCATACCCTCCCAGTAGTAGGTTCTCTTCATATCCCGATACATCTTATTTCCACCTGGATGAATCGTCAACTTTGAGTGATGACTTTCCCTCAGAACCTCATCTCTCAATCCATCAATATCGGGAACAACCAATCGTCCTTGCTTCCGAAGCCAACCCTCCCGATCGACCTCGAATCCTTTATCCTTCTCTGGGTCAGATCCAGATTCCAAATCACGGATAATCTTGACAAGCTTATCATCTCTCTTTTGGCTCTCGCCAATCCTTTCCACAAGGGTAGGTCTTATCGATAAGTTTGCCAACATCTCAGGTTCCAATTCACATCTAGGCCTGAAATCAAATCCAGCCAAATACTCGAGACTCTTCCATTCCGAAAACATGGCTCCCAAACCTGCATGTCTTCGACTTAACGCATCTGCCACTGCGTTTCCTTTTCCCGGAGTATAGGCTATACCAAAATCATAAGATGCTAAGAACTCTAGCCACCTTTGCTGTCGAAGATTCAAATCCTTTTGGGAGAACAGATACTTCAACGACTTATGATCTGTAAACAACTCAAATATAACTCCCAATAGATAGTGTCTCCACATCTTCAAAGCAAACACAATCGCCGCTAACTCCAAATCATGAGTCGGATAATTCCTTTCATGCGGCTTCAGTTGTCGACTAGCGTATGCAACAACTTTACCTTTCTGCATTAGCACTGCTCCAAGTCCAGTGCCACATGCGTCGGTGTAAACCACCATCTCATCATTCCCACTTGGAATAGTCAAAACAGGAGCACTCGTCAGTCGCTCTTTTAGGATTACGAAAGCTTGCTCACACATATCATCCCATCTGAACACTTGGTTCTTTTTCGTCAATCCTGTTAACGGTGCAGCTATCTTGGAAAAGTCTTTGATAAACCGTCTATAATATCCTGCTAATCCAAGAAAACTTCTCACATCAGATGCATTCTTAGGTCTAACCCAATCCTGGATTGCTGCCACCTTAGCGGGATCAACCGCTATTCCATTTCCAGAGATAACATGGCCTAAGAACCTCACTTCACTCTTCCAGAAGTGACACTTCGAAAACTTAGCCTTTAGCTGATGTTTCCGTAATATTTCCAAAACAATTCTCAAGTGCGTCTTGTGCTCTTCCTCAGTTCTGGAATATACCAAAATATCATCCACAAACACAAGCACGAACTTATTCAACTGATCTCTGAACACTCTATTCATAAGATCCACAAAATATGCTGGTGCGTTAGTCAATCCGAACGGCATTACCAGCCACTCATAAAACCCAGATGGTGTCCTGAAAGCAGTCTTCAGCACACTATCCTTCGCCACTCTCAACTGGTGAAATCCCGTTGCCAAATCCATCTGAGAAAACACCTTAGCCTCGTGAAGCTGATCAAACAAGTCATCTATTTTCGGCAATGGATACTTGTTCTTCTTAGTCACCTTATTCAGCTCACGATAATCAACACACAACCTCAACGATCCATCTGCTTTGGTTGCGAACACAACTGGTGCACCCCATTCGGACACACTTCTCCGAATGAATCCTTTCCGTAAAAGGTCATCAACTTGCACCTTCAGCTCTTGCTGCTCCCTCGGTGCCATCCGTCTAAGAGGCATCACAACAGGTCTGGCTCCCTCAACTAGATCGATACGAAACTCGATCTCCCTATGCGGCGGCAACCCTTTGACTTCGTCAAAGACATCCTTAAATCCATTCACAATAGGCACCGATGACAGTCCATCCCGTGGAACAACCAGCGAATACATGAAGCTCATGAAGATGCCTTCCTCATTCTTACATCGTATTACAACCTTTCGCCCTTCCACATTCCCGACTGTCACCTCAAGCCTCTCACAATCCATCCTTGCCGCATACTTCCTAAGCCAGTCCATACCCAAAATAATTCCGAACCCCGCAAAGTTCAGAACAAAGCAATCACAAACAAACGAGTAATCATGACTCGACACAACTAGACCACGGCATATCATACACAAACATGACGAACCCCCAACCGGATTAGTCACAACCAATGGCCTATCAACAATATCCGGTTTCAAACCCAACCGGCCTACCAAATCATCACAAATAAAAGAATGCGACGCTCCAATATCAAACAACACTCTAACTGGAACACCACAAATAGAAAGAGTACCTTGAACCACCACACTCTTCCCCTTCTCTTCAGCGGTAGGAGCTTTTGAAGATGACGGAACAGCTTCCAAAGCATAGGCTTGCACAACCTGCCTGTCCTTCCTCGGTTCTGGACAGTCCTTCCGGAAATGCCCTGGCTTATCACAGTTGTGGCATTTCGCCGGCGCCTTTGGATTCCTACAATCCTTGGAGAGATGGCCCTTCTGCTGGCAATTATAGCAAGTCACTTCGCCCTTCGGCCTCTTCTGGCCATCCCTACCCTTCTGTTGCTGCTGCTTCCTCTTCCTATTGCCACTCTGCTGTGGTTTAGATCCTTCCCTGGTTACAGCAACAACAGAACTCTCCTTAGGAAACAAACTCTCGTACCTGAGAGCTTTCTCCACAAGCTTCTCAAACGGATCATCCAAATGATCCACTAACTGCCTCCCAAGATAAGCATCCAGATCAGTCACAAACTTTTCATTCTTCTGGTAGGGAGAATCAATATACGATCTGGCATACTTAGACAAAGCTTCGAACTCAGAGATATACTCAAGAACAGGCCTCCCACCCTGCTTGAGCTCCACAAACCTCTTGAACAAAACAGACTTCTGAGCCGTAGAGATAAACTTGGCTTCAAATCTAACTTGGAATTGCTCCCAAGTAATCTCTTCTTCTGGGGTATCTATGGTTATAGAATTCCACCAATCTGCAGCCCTCCCTTGAAGCTGTCTCGATGCAAGCTTTCTCTTGGTTGCATCCTCAATCCCCAAGTCACCAAAGATTCTTCGGCAAGCATCAATCCATCTCTGTACTTCAATAGTCGACTCCGTCCCCAAGAAAGCTTTTCCTCCGAGAGAAGTATAATCCTTGCAAAGCTTGGCAAAATCCACCGGTCTCGGAGATTGGACTTGAACTCCCACATCCACAGATGATCCTGAAGCTGGTATCCTCCTCATGATTGAAGTCATCATGGCCTCAAACATAGGAGCATAATCAACAGCTTCCCTAGCAGCATGGCTATCCCTCTCACTTCTACTCATCCTTAATATCTGTAAAAAGGAATGATTAGAACACCTTAAGAAACAACTGCATAAGGAGTTCAAATCCTTAAGCTACTATATTATATATAGTAATCGTCCATCAAAATACAATTACGTCTCTCTTACGTAGTTACGTCAGCGAGCGTTGGCTAAAATCGATTAACCAAGGCTCTGATATCAAATGTGACGACCGCCCATGACTCCCGCACCAAAACAAGAGAAAAGAGCTCTGAAGGGTGTGCCAGGCAGCCATGGACGATAGTCAAGGGTAGAATAAAACAGAAACTCTATCGTAACTCACAGCGCATGGATAAAATACAATAGAGAAATATATAGTGAAGCTCCATAACAGAAAATCATCATATAAGCAACATAGCAGTTTTATACAGACATATGAATCATCCATACATCAAAGCCTCACTACAACACTCAATCAGATACAACAGCGGAACACCCAGTACATATAGAAAGAAAACTAATATGCATAGCCTCCTGCTCGTCTTCGTCATCATCTGCGGAGAACTCTAAGCACAGCACCTGCCACCTGCTACCTAGTCTGCCCATCCCAACATGGATGAACAGCCCAAGGTAATAAGAGGAGACATAAAACCTTGAGTCAGACAAAGTCTTAGTGAGCAGTAAATCAACTGTCAAACATACCAAAAGAGCATAAGGGATAAAAGGAATAGGAACCAAACCATCCCACTCCACCTCTTTCTACAGTGATAGCCCCCAGACACACACTAAGGAGAAGCAAGCATAACATAGCAGGTAATTAAAGTAAAGCAATAATCACTCGAGTCAAGGACGATGTTTTCCAAATACAAACCCCCAAGGCCTAAACCAAGATCAGATAAGCACCTAGAAAACACCGCTCCTGAGGTCGAATGATAATACAACCAAACATCCATGACTCTGGCTATCACTGTTATCTTTGCCTTGATTTCACCGTTAGTTGAATGACCACCTGTCAAGGGCTAATGGTAACCCCGGTTCTAGCCATAACTCCGCACGTCGTCGCAGCCCGTGCCTAGGAATTTTCGCAACTACCCAGAGTACTAGCACGTCGTCGCAGCCCGTGCCTGGAACGTCGTCGCAGCCCGTTCCAACGTACTCTTGCTTTGAGCATGCTAGAACCTTCAACAACGATAAGATCTCAGCCTCCTAGTCATCCTCCTCGACGACTACTTCCATACTAGCTCAAGCTCCTCTCAAGCTAACCATTATCACCAACCCGGATCGCATCACCGAGTTATCAACATAACTTTGCACGTCGTCGCAGCACGTGCTTGGAACGTCATCATAACACGTCCCATCTCAACATATGTCTTGCCTCATCACATCATAGCAAAGTCCCATCTCAAAATCATGCTTTGCCTTCTCGCATCATGGCAAGATCCCACATCCTCGAATCCATCCATATGAGCTTCCACATCCGCTTCATATGTTATAGGCAGCTTTCACCATTCAAGAGCTTTTCTACTTAGCTTTTGAATCATCTTCAACCATCTTGTTCCAAATCAACTACAAGCTAACTTGGAGCAATCAAATCTATCATACATTCACACAATCAATCATTAATACAACCAATCAAGCATTCAAACAAGATCTATTAAGCAATATTAACTATAATGGCAATTTCGTAAATAAATGAGCAAAAGTCCAACATATGTGAAATCATGGTTTTTAGCATAGATCTATCAAATATAAAACATGGGTTTTATCTCTAATACTTGTTAAATAAACTTGCATAAGTAAACATCTTTGGAAACAATGGATCTAGACTCGGATCTAAGAAAAATGCATGAAATCTCTAACTTTAACACTCAAACAAGCCACCAATCCAATATACTCCTTTGGATCCGCGTGAGAGATAACTACCACTCACCAAATCACCCAAACACTATGAAAACTAAACACTTCAGATCTGGACAGCGGAGATCAAGGCTTGATCCGGCAATATCTCGCTTCAATCGATGAAATCTAGCTCAAACGGATGAAGATCTTCAACTTTGGCTCTTGGATCTTCAATCTTGATCTTCGATCTTGGATGGATGTTAGAACTTGATTGGAATGGAGAAAAGAAGATGAAGATATGTTGTAGTCGAGTCTTCAAAATGGCAGCACTTCGTCGCTTCAAAAACCGGTGCCAAAAAGTGAGCCGAACCCCTCTATTTATAGGCTGAATCAATCATGAGTCGTCGCCCTTAGGTCGTCGTCGACCCAACTCTTGAGTCGCCCCCGACTCATCACCATGCCGACTCAACACAACACAGCCGACTTACCATGAGTCGTTCACGACTCATTGCCATGCCGACCTAACTCCATACGACCATAAGTCGTTAACGACTTATTTTCCCCACGACCTAACCCCTTAGGTCGTTCCACTGGCCTAAACCACTATCCCATAAGTCGGCAACATCACTAAGTCGTATAAACGACTCATCTACCCACCGACCTAAGCTTAACTCGAACGAACTCCTATACGACTTAAGCTATAACTCGGCAACTCTTAGGTCGGTCCATCCTTATCTCGGCCAACACTTTAAACCGCTACCTCCATGAGTCGCCTAAACTCCTTGAGTCGGTCCCCCCTATGAGTCGGTCACGACCCATCACTTGACCCCTATCTCGCTTCTCATCTTAAGTCGGCAACTACTATGCCGTTCTAACCCTTAACTCGGTCCATCCCCTTAAGTCGTCTACGACTTATCTATGGGTCGGTTACCTGTATAACTCGGTCACTACACCTAGGTCGTAACTCGTGCACGACCTAACCTATGAGTCGGTCACGACTCAACCCTTCAACACACGAGTTACTCTTCATACGACTCAGGCTAGAAACAACACAAACAACACTAACGACCTGCAAATTCTACGATAAATCGACACGTAAAATACGGGTCGTTACAGGCGCTGTCGACGTTCTGTATCTCGCCTCCTTGGCTCGACGTCTTCTGGGACATACGGTCCTGGGACGCGTTCCTGCTGATGGTAGTTCGGACTGGAGTGATTTCGGGTGTCAACTCCCGTGTCAACTGCGGTGGCGGTAGCTTGGTTATCCGCAGTATGTTGTGGAACAGTGCCTCCTCGAGAAGAAGGCCCCGTATGAAAACTGGCAGAGGGGCCAACTCTTATTTGCCCAATAGTTAACGTTTGCCGGAGACCAGAAGCATGCGCATGACTTCCGTCTACCCTGGGGCGCGTAGATCTGCCGTCATAGTCGGACGAGGCAGAGCTTTCTGTGGAAGAATGCGGGGCATGGTCCCTCTTGAATCTTCTTCCCCCTTGACAGTTTAGTTGGTTAGTCAACTCAGCATTGACACGTAACTGCTCAGTTAGCTGTTGTCGGCTTTGAGTTAATTCCTGGAGTAATGTTTGGAACTCCTGTCTTGTAACCGGACCTGACTGATCCGTTTGCCCAGCAGCATCCTGATTGGCTGACTGCAGCTGTGTGGGATTTTGCCTATCCCGGCCTTCTTGATTACCAACGTTGGAAGTGGTTCTCGTACTAACCATCTTGAAGGTTGGATTCCTTTCCTAGACTTTGAACAAATCTGAAGAGAACGGAAGGAATATGAATTTGAGGTCTAGATCTCCCTCTTAGATTTATGCAATCCGGTATTGAAGACAGATCCAAGGAGCAGGAGAAAAAACCGGGTTGTTCTCAGTGAAAGCACCAAAATGTTTGCACCAAAATTGGGCAACACCCTTCGGAAGTCTTTGAAGAGATAATAAATGAAGAGCTTAAAGTGGAAATAAAGATTATCTAACAAAAGACTCCAAGTCACAGAAAAATAAATTGCACTGAAGACAAGAATTTAGAGTGGTTTGGCGATGCGCCTACGTCCACTATGAAGTTTTATCACTTTATTGCTTAATACTTGAAGGTTACAGGTGTTTTGAAGCAAATTACAGCTGACAACAAACTTAAATTCGAAATCAACAGCAGTGAAGAAGATATGGAGCGTTTTTGGAAGCGTTTGGGCGTACTCTTTCTCTCCAAATTCTCCGACCCCTTTTATGAATGACCAGGGGCTCTATTTATAGGCGTGGAAGGCCAAAATCCCGCCTAAAACTCAGGGAGGCTGCTTGGCACGTGAGGGGGGCCCATAAGCCCGCAATCTCGGAATCCGTGCCCAATTTGGGATCGATTCGAAGTGAGGTTCGAACCGATCAAAAATGCATCCAAACGATGCGAAATTTGGTGTGGACATTCTTCTGTGTATAATCAAGCTTCTGTGAAAATTTCATAGCATTTGGATCTAGGAATTGAGAGATATGATCAATTCAAGATTGCATCTTCGTGTACCCTGTTTGCTTCGACTCGATCCTATGGATTCGTTTGAATCCATATGGTTCGAATCCATAGGTTCGAATCCATGCTTTTGCATGTGAAGGTGGCGATGTGGTGCTTGTTGTATGGACTTGATGGACTCGAAGAGAGGGATTCGAAGGTATGCTCCTTCGATTCGATCAAACGTGCGTTCCTTCGTACCGGTCAAGGCGTTCCATGGTTCGATCGATACGAAGGGTTCTCTGCTCCATGGATTCGAAGATGGTTATGAATTAGAGTCGAGGCTTCCTGAAATTCATGGATTCGAAGGGTGGTTCTTGGGGGGTTCGAGAGACAGGAATGCCTCGATGGATTCGAATCAAGGGCTAGTGGGATGGATTCAAACTGATGTATGGCTTATGGATTCGAAGCATGGCAGTTGAGAGCTTGTTTGATGGAGTCGAAGTGAGGGTCATGGGACGGATTCGAAGTAGATGGAGTCGAAGTGAGTGGATGCGAGGCAAGCACTAGCTGATGGATTACAAGCTCCGTTGTAGAGATCTTTATGAATTACATATGGTCCGTCCCAAATAGGGTCCAGTGCCCCGGGGCGCGGAAAGATTTGCCTGAGGACAAGATCTCCTTCTTGTAAGCTGCGATGCTTGACCTTGGAGTTGTATAGTGCTGCCACTTTTTGTCTGTGAGCTGCTGCTTTGAGTGCTGCATCGTTTCTCCTTTCCTCAATCAGATCCAAAGACATGAGGAGGAGTTCTTCGTTTTCTTCTGGATTGTAGTGGATCCTACGGTGGGAAGGAACAATAGTCTCAACTGGGACCATTGCCTTCGATCCGTATGCCAAAGAGAAAGGAGTATGTCCCGTTGATGTTCTGAAAGATGTGCGGTAGGCCCAAAGTGCCGTAGGAAGTTCGTCCACCCAAGCGCCTTTTGACTTCTCAAGTTTCTTCTTGATTAGGGTTTTGAGAATTTTGTTGACAGCTTCGACTTGTCCGTTTGCCTGAGGATAAGCTACTGATGAGAAGCTTTTGTGAATTCCATGCTCTTGGCACCAGTCGGCGAATTCTTCGCTGTCAAATTGAAGTCCGTTGTCTGATACGATCTTGAGTGGGACTCCGTACCTGCACAGAATATTTTTGATCAAGAAGTTGATAACTTTTGCTGAAGATATTTTATTTAAGGGTTCCGCTTCCACCCATTTGGTGAAATAATCGACTGCCACTATAGCATATTTGGCTCCACCTCGGCCCGTTGGCAGTTCGCCAATTAAGTCAATTCCCCATACAGCAAAGGGCCAAGGGCTGGTCATTTGAGTAATCTCATTTGTGGGTAGTCGAGGAATCTTGGCAAATTTCTGACATCTGTCGCATCCCTTGACAAAGTCTAAGGCGTCTTTGTTTAGTGTGGGCCAGCAATATCCATATCGGAGTATCTTTTTTGCCAGAGTCTGCCCTCTAATGTGATCTCCGCAACCTCCCTGATGGATGTTTGATAAGATTTCCTTGGCTTCCCTTCCAACGACGCATCTTAATAAGGGGCTAGAGAAGCCGCGCCTATAGAGGATGCCTTCTTGTATGGTGTAGTGGGAAGCTTTCCTTAATATTTTCTTGGCTTCGTCACGCCTGTCGGGTAGTATGCCGTCTTGCAAATATTTCCGGATAGGAGTCATCCAAGTTCCTTCTTCGATTGCAGTTATCAGATTCACTTGTTCGAAACTTGGGGCTAGCTGCCTTAATATGGCTAGTGCTCCGGAAATGGTGTTATTCTTCATACTAGCTTGTTTTGCTAGTTCGTCGGCCTCTTGGTTCTCTTCTCCAGGAATGTGTTTGATTAGATAGTGGTCCAATTGATCGAGCAGCAGTTTGGTTTTCTTTGGATATGCTGTAAGTCGTTCTCCTCGAGTCTAGAACTCTCCTATTACTTGGTTTACGATTAGTTGAGAATCACTATGAAGACATAAAGAATTGACTCCAATTTCTAAGGCAAGTTCCAGTCCCGCTATTACTGCCTCATACTCCGCATCGTTGTTAGTGGCCGCGAATTCCAACCTTAATGCATGGTACAGCTTTCTTCCCCTGGGGGTGATTATCACAATACCTGCCCCCGAGCCTTGTTAGTTCGATTCTTCATCTACCAAGAGGTTCCACTTGACATCTTTCGTTATTTCAGATTGATCCTTACCTTCGTTAGTAGTGAATTCGGCAATGAAATCGGCCATGGCATGTCCTTTGATGGCAGTGCGTGGATGGTAGGTGATATCATACTGACTTTGTTCAATACACCATTTGAGGAGTCGCCCAGAAGTGTCGGGACGATGGAGCACCTGTCTTAGCGGTTGAACGGTTAGAACTTTGATGGAGTGAGACTGGAAGTAGTGTCGCAGTTTTCGTGACGCGATCAATAAACAATATGCTAATTTCTCAAGTTTAGGATATCTGGCTTCTGCCCCTGTAAATCTTTTACTTATAAAGTATACCGGGCGTTGTGTGCGGTCTTCTTCTCTTACCAAGGCGGCGCTTAGAGCATGAGATGATACAGCGAGGTATAGGTATAGCTCCTCGCCTTCGTTTGGAGTTGAGAGTACAGGTGGTCTCTGAAGGTGTTCGATTAGGTTAAGGAAGGCTTTTAAGCATTCATCGGTCCACTCGAATTTTCCTTTGTCTTTCTTGAGAACTTCGAAGAAAGGGACACACTTGTCAGTTGCTTTGGAAATGAATCTGCTTAGGGCGGCCACCTTTCCATTTAGGCTCTGCATTTCTTTTCGAGTGGAAGGTATCCTTATCTCTTTTAGAGCCCGGATTTGTTCAGGGTTTGCTTCAATTCCTCTGGCATGGACGATGAATCCTAAGAATTTTCTCGATGATACTCCGAAGGAGCACTTTAGAGGATTCAGCTTCATTCCATATCGGCGAAGTACCTGAAACATCTCGCCCAGGTGGCTTACATTGTCGTCGGCTTTCTTGGACTTCACCAACATGTCATCCACATACACTTCCATTGTTCGCCCTATTAGTTCCGCGAACATCTTGTTGACGAGGCGCTGATAGGTAGCTCCGGCATTTTTGAGTCCAAAAGGCATGACTTTGTAACAATATAATCCCCGGTCAGTGATGAAGCTAGTGTGGTCCTGATCGGGAGCGTGCATGGGAATCTGGTTATATCCGGAGTATGCATCCATAAAAGATAAAAGTTCGTGCCCGGCAGTGCTGTCTACAAGTTGGTCGATTCGGGGGAGTGGGAAGCAATCCTTCGGGCAAGCGTCATTTAGGTTGGAGAAGTCAATACACGTTCGCCACTTTCCATTGGCTTTCTTTACTAGTACCGGGTTAGCGATCCATTCTGGGTAGATGGCTTCTCGTATGAAGTCATTAGCAAGTAGGTTTTTTACTTCCTCATCGAGGGCTGCTGATCGTTCTGCCCCCATGCTTCTCTTTTTCTGCTTTACCGGTACCTTGGTGGGATCGATGTTCAGCATGTGGCATGCTATGTCTGGGGAGATTCCTGTCATATCGGCATGTGTCCATGCAAATACATCTAAGTTGTGGCGGAGAAAGTCAATGAGTTGATCCTTCAATTCTGTTTTTAGCCGAGATCCTATTTTTAATAGTCTACTTGAATCATGTTTGTCTACAGATACGAATTCCATAGCCTCGGCAGGCTCGGCGGTAGCCTCCTCCTCTTTATCCCTGGGGTCTAGTTCATTGAAGGGATCGCTTGTATACTGAAGAGGAGGGGCTTTCTTTAGTTGCTATGCTTCCAAGTTTTTCATGCAGAGAGTAGTCTCTGCATCTTTCCCTTTATCCTTTCTGCGGTTATTGCAAAGTTCAGTTACATAACAGTCTCGAGCAGTGTCTTGATCCCCTTCAACTTCTCCTATTCCGTTATCTGTTGGGAATTTCATCTTCAGGCACCACGGGGCTAGGACAACTTGGAAGTCAGACAAGGCTGGTCTTCCCAAGAAGGCGTTGTAGGCCGAATGGTTTTCTATTAGTACGAACGTTTGTTTTCGCACAACGGAGCGGGGATGACTTCCTATTTTAACGAAGAGGTCAAGTTGCCCGAGGGGTAACTTTGCATCTCCAGTGAAAACATGTAGTGGTTTGTTGCAGGGAGATACATCTTTCATTGACAGCTTCATTTTGTCGAAAGCATGCTTGAATAGGATATTTACAGAGCTTCATGTGTCTATTAGAATCCGAAAAACTTTAGCTGGACCGAACCAGGCAGAGATGACCATGGGATCCATATGTGGATACTGTCTTCCTTCTAAATCAAGCCTACTGAATATGATGTCGTCACTCTCTTTCCATTTCGGGTGGCGTTCTTCCATAATGGAGTTAACATAGCCTTCAGCATTTCTAAGTGACTTGCCGTATCTTTCCATCTCTGCCCAGCTTCTGTCGGCGATGTGTGGTCCTCCCGAGATGGTATGGACCACTATCTTCTCTTGACTAGAGCCACTGGTGTTGCGATTCCCTCCGCCTACTTCTGGGAGGGGTCGCTTTGAGTTCTCATTGGCAGGAGTTGGAGTCCTGTTCTGACCTTTCACATAGCGTTCCAATCTTCTTCTTCTAATGTGTTCTTCGATCAAGTCCCGGAGATGGTGGCATTCATTGGTGTCATGTCCGTGGGATTCGTGGAAGCGACAGAACTTTCCAGGCTTGAGTGCGTTATCTGATTCTTTCTTGTGCGGGGGGCGCTTATATCCGAGTTCGCCCTGAGTGGCTAGAAAGATGTTTTCGATTGTTTCATTCAAAGGAGTGTAGGAGTCGAATCTTGGTCCTGGTCGATATTGGCGCTTTTCAACCTTCCTGCCCCCAGCATTGTCTCTAGATTCATTTCTTCGAGCGTCCTTAGCTGCAGCGGGAACCTTGTCCGGAGCTGTCTTACCTTGTTGCCCTGACTGCCTCTCAGTGGCGGCGTCTTCAAGTCTCATATACTTTCCAGCTTCATGGAAGAAATCAGGTAAAGTAGATGGTTTTTCCTTAGTTAGTCTTCTGGCAAACTTAGTATCTAGGTGTACACCGCTATAGAGGGCCATTAGGGTGAGCTTCTCATCGGCATCTTGAACTGCGGCCGCTGCGGCGTTGAACCGGGTTAGATATTGTTGCAGTGTCTCTCCGGATTTCTGTTTGACATTGGATAGAGAATAAGCATCCTTTGGTTGCTCCACATGGATGCGGAACTGGCTAATGAACCTTTCTTTCAACATCTCCCATGAGCTGATAGATCCTTGGGGTAGATGGCAGAACCAGGAGGTAGCTAGATCTGCTAGGAATAGCGGAAAGAATTTACACAATACCCCTTCTGTTGATCCGCTCATGAGCATATGCTGGATGTATCTCTGTAAGTGTACGATGGGGTCAGAAGTTCCCTTGTAAGGTTCCATGGTTGGCATTTTCCATTCCCGGGGGGTGATGGCAATTTCGATATTGCGGGTAAAGGGGCTGGTGACCCTAGCGCCTATTCCTCGGTCCCTTTGCTCCCGTTGGACGCACTCTCTGAATAACCGTGCCATCCTTTCATCGGAATTTGGAGCTGATAGAAATGAACTTGGTTCTTCCCTGCGGGATCGTTCTCGTCCAGATGACCTGTAGGGATGGTATAGTCTATCACTTCTGACGTTATCCAGTGGTTGTCTCTGGCTGCTCGGATGCATGCTAGGACCAGCTATAGTTGCCCCCTGCCTTGATCTTCCCCTGTGGGGTTCTGTTTCAAGCATTTCCATGGGGTCAACTTCGGGCTGGGTTCTAGCTCGGCTCCGTTCAGCGGGGTTTCTATGATTAGGTGGCATGACTGGCTCAGCTACATCCGACCCTCGCCTGGCGCCTCCCCCACTGGGTTCGGTTCCAAGTGCTTCCTCGAGTCGGAGTTCGGGCTGAGTCCGGGCGCGGCCCCTATCATTGTTGTTCCTGTTGATAGCTTCTTCGAAGAGGGAAGACCTTTGCTGTCTCCAAGATCCTCCAGATTGAGATTCACCTCATGATTCAGTGTTGCGGTTGGATTCTTCGACATCCCTCAAGCGTGACATGAGTTGGTTCACCAAAGCTTCTTGTTGGGATGCGAAGCGGTTAGTCACTTCCACCACCACTCCGTCTAGGTCTGCCCTAGTGATTACTACCGGTTGTTCCGCGGCAGGGGCTGTTGGAATTGCCTGATCTACATGTGGCACTGCTGCTGTAGTGGGGTGGATCTCTTGATCTGGATCCACTGGATTTGGAGCGCTGCTGGTTGCAATGTTCTTTCCCTTGTTAGCGTCTTTTCTTGGCCTGGAAGTCATGTTTCCTAGGCAATGAAGGGTGCTATTGGGAAAGAAGGTTGAATGAGGGAAGCTGAAGCTTCGAGTTCCAAGTTTCTCAGTGAAAGCACCAAAAATGTTTGCGCAAAAAATGAACAAACACCTCCAAGTCGTGTTATTTAGTTGATTATATGTGATTTTCAATGGTTTGGATGAGTTATGTAAATATGAAAAAAGCAGGGGCTGAAATGCAAAAGACACACAGATTTATAATGGTTCGGCCAGAACGTGCCTACGTCCACTTTATATGTTATTATCTTCTTTCTTTCAGATTACAAGTACAATGCTTTGTATACAAGTATATGAAAGTGGTTTGAAAGTTCCTTCCTTTCTTGAGCTCTCAAACTTGTCTGCCATTGTTGTACCCCTGCCCCTCTATTTATAGAGTGAGGTAGGGGGCAGGGGTCTTGGATGTATATAGCTGCTGAAGGGCCTGGGCTGGAGTAATCTGGCCTGGCAGCGTTCTGGTTCGGCGAGGCTTCATTCGGCATGGAGCTTGGTCCGGTGA
Source organism: Allium cepa (assembly GCA_030765085.1). Classification (NCBI taxonomy): domain Eukaryota; kingdom Viridiplantae; phylum Streptophyta; class Magnoliopsida; order Asparagales; family Amaryllidaceae; genus Allium; species Allium cepa. Next base: position 12,349,218 of record CM060943.1, read on the forward strand.
TGGAGTGGACCGGTGGTAGGTGGTTTGGGAGGTTCATTCGGTGGTGAGGTATGAGGTTGATTCGGTGGTGTTGGTCCGGCTATGAATGGTCCGGTATTAGTAGGGAGAGTCGTTGGTTCGGTTGTGGCTTGGACCGGTGATAGTGGTCCGGTGATGAAGAGGTTGGAGCTTGAACCGGATGAGGTATGTGCAACGACCCGTATTTTACATGTCGATATATAGTAGAATTATTAGGTCGTCAGTGTCGTTTATGTTCTCCTTAGCCTAAGTCGTATGAGAAGTGAACTCGGTTGCACCGGTTAAGTGACGGGCCGTTAGCGAGTTAAGGTTTAGTTTAGGTCGTTGGAGCGACCTAAGGAGATAGGTCGGTTTAAGTAGATTAGCGACCTAGGGGGAGGAAGGTCGTTCAAGCGACCTAGGGGTTGTATGAAACCTAGTAGTAACGACCTAAGGAAGAGCGGGAGCAACCTATAGGATGAGCGACCTATAGGGTGTGGCGACCTAAGGAAGTTGGTGAGTTAAGATATGGCCGACCTAAGAGGGTAAGCGAGTTAGTGGGTTAGCGGCTTAGAGGGTGACCGACCTATAGGAGTGAGCGACGTATAGGTATTGACCGGTTTAAGGAGTTACCGACCTAAAGAGAGTAGGTCGATGAGCGACCTAAGGGAAGTGTTAGGTCGCTGGGTAGTTGTGTGACGCAGTTAGGACGTTAGACGACCTAAGGAAGGTTAGGTCGGACCTAGTTAAGTCGCTAGGTCATGTAAGTCTTTAGGTCGGTAGGTTATTAGGTCGTGTTGCTCGATAGGTCGTGACTAGGTTAGGTCGTATAGAGGCTTATGTGTTAGGTCGTAAGCCGTTGGGATTCTATGAGTCGTAGACGACTTACGGGGGATGAGTCGTGAAATACTTAAGGGTTATGTCGGAGATTTCTTAGGTCAGCAACGACCTAAAACCGGGCATACGAGTTAAAATCTGGGCGACCTAAGGGGCGAATCAGCTTATAAATAGAGGGCTTTGGCTCACTTTTTGGCACCGGTTTTTGAAGCGACGAAGTGCTGCCATTTTGGGAACTCGACTACAACATTTGTTCACTTCTTTTCTCTACTTTAATCTTGTGCTAACATCTGTCCAAGATCGAAGATCAACATCGAAGATCCAAGAGCCAAAGTTGTAGATCTTCATCCAACGAAGCTAGATTTCATCGTTTCAAGCGGGATTTCGACGAATCAAGTTTGAATCTTCACTGTCCAGATCTGGAGTTGATAGTTTTTGAAGTGTTTGGGTGATTTGGTGAGTGGTGGTTATCTCTCACGCGGATCCAAAGGAGTATATTGGTTTGGTGGCTTGTTGGAGTGTTGTAGATAGTGATTTTTATGCATTTCCCTTAGATCCAAGTGTAGATCCATTACTTATGAAGATGTTTACTTTTGCAAGTTCATTTACCAAGTTGTAGAGACAAAACCCATGATTTATATTTGTTAGATCTATGCTAAAACCCATGATTCATGTATGTTAGATCTATGCTCATTTATTTACGAAATTGCCATTTTAGTTATAAATGCCTATTTAGATCTTGATTGACTACTTATTTGTTTGGATTAATGTTTGCCTTGTTTGATTGTTGTGAATGAGTTGTCTAGTTGATAGATTTGGACAAGTATGGTCAAAGACGATTCAAAAGCTACGGAAGAGGCTCTTGACTGGTGAAATGTGACGACCGCCCATGACTCCCGCACCAAAACAAGGAAATAATGTGCTGAAAGGCATGCAGGCAGCCATGGACGATAGTCAAGGGTAAAATAACATCACAGAATCTCTATCGTAACTCACAGCGCATGGATAAAATACAATAGAGAAATATATAGTGAAGCCTCATAACAGAAAATCATCATATAAGCATCACAGTAGTTTTATACAATCATCTCAATGAATCCATACATCAAGACCTCACTACAAAACACTCAATCAGATACAACAGCGGACACCCAGTACATAAAAGAAATAATATGCATAGCCTCCTGCTCGTCTTTGTCATCATCAGCGGAGAACTCTAAGCACAGCACCTGCCACCTGCTACCTAGTCTGCCCATCCCAACATGGATGAACAGCCCAAGGTAATAAGAGGAGACATAAAACCTTGAGTCAGACAAAGTCTTAGTGAGCAGTAAATTAACTATCAAACATACCAAAAGAGCATAAGGGATAAAAGGAATAGGAACCAAACCATCCCACTCCACCTCTTTCTACAGTGATAGCCCCCAGACACACACTAAGGAGAAGCAATCATAACAATACAGACAATTAAGGTAAAGCAATAACCACTCGAGTCAAGGATGATGTTTTCCAAATACAAACCCCCAAGGCCTAAACCAAGATCAGATTATCACCCAGAAAACACCGCTCTTGAGGCCGAATGATAATATAACCAAACATCCATGACTCTGGCTATCACTGTTATCATTGCCTTGATTTCACCGTTAGTTGAATGACCATCCGTCAAGGGCTAATGGTAACCCCGGTTCCAGACATAACTCCGCACACTGCCTTGTGCCTAGGACTTATCTACTTTGCCCAGAGTACTCGACTACCTACCTGTAGTCTTTTGGGTGTCCTAACTCCCTACCTGTAGTCGTTGTGGGCGCCCCATGTACTCTTGCTTTTGAGCATGCTAGAACCTTCAACAACGATGAGATCCAAGCCTCCTAGCCATCCTTCTCGACGACTATCCTCATACAAGCTCAAGCTACCTCTTGAACAATCCATTATCAACCAACTTGAACTACCCTTCAAGTTATCAACATGCTTGGAACGATCCCTGCCTGGATTAAGCCAAAACTCACATCATACTTCGCTTCATCGCATCAAAGCAAAGTCTCAACTCAACAACATGGTTTGTCTCATCGCATCATGGCAAAGTTCCATCTCAACTTCATCCAATCCATACATATGAGCTTCAATATCCGCTACATATGCCTTAAGCAGCTTTCACTATTCAAGAGCCTTCTTCCGTGGCTTTTGAATCATCTTCAATCATCTTGCTCCAAATCAACTACTAGCTAACTTGGAACAATCAAATCAATCATACATTCAATCAATCAATCATTCAAACAAGATCTAAATAGCAATATTTACTATAATGGCAATTTCGTAATTAAACGAGCATAAATCAATCATGCATGAATCATAGGTTTTTAGCATAGATCTATCAAATATAAAACATAGGTTTTGTCTCTAATACTTGTTAAATAAACTTGCATAAGTAAACATCTTTGGAAACAATGGATCTAGACTTGGATCTAAGAAAAATGCATGAAATCTCTAACTTTAACACTCAAACAAGCCACCAATCCAATATACTCCTTTGGGTCCGCGTGAGAGATAACCACCACTCACCAAATCACCTAAACACTTCAAAAACTACACACTTCAGATCTGGACAGCGGAGATCAAGGCTCGATCCGACAAAATCTCGCTTCAATCGAAGAAATCTAGCTCGAACGGATGAAGATCTTCAACTTGGACACTTGAATCTTCGATCCCGATCTTTGATCTTGGATGGATGCTAACACTTGATTGAAATGGAGAAAAGAAGATGAAGAAATGTTGTAGTCGAGTTCCCAAAATGGCAGCACTTCGTCGCTTCAAAAACCGGTGCCAAAAAGTGAGCCAAACCCCTCTATTTATAGGCTGAATCAACCATGAGTCGTCGCCCTTAGGTCGTCGCCGACCCAACTCTTGAGTCGCCCCCGACTCATCACCATGCCGACTCAACACAACACAGCCGACTTACCATGAGTCGTTCACGACTCATTGCCATGAAGACCTAACACATAACCCACATGGCCGACCTAACACTAAGCCGTTTACGCGACTTAACCCAGACACGACCCAACTACTTATACACAGGACGACCTAACACCACACAAGGTCATACGACCTAACTTCTAGCCGACTCAACGACTCAAAATGCCTCCGACTCACGACCTAATGACTCAACAACATACACACGACTCAACTACGATGCCGACTCACGACTCATCCACCAAGCCGACTCATCGCCCCAGCTACCTAACGACTTACGACTCATAGCATACACGACTCAAAACAACTTATGACCTATGACTCGGCCATACGACTCATCTTGCTAACCCGTTATCTCCTAAGTCGGTCTTTCTTAAGTCGGTCACCAACCCTTAAACCGCTATCTCGTGAGTCGGTCACCACCTTATGAAGCTAACTCCTACTAGGTCGGTCACTTCTTAGGTCGGTCCATCCTTATCTCGGCCAAACCCATAAGTCGTTGCTTCTATAAGTCGGTCACCCTCTTAACTCGTCTAAGCCTATGAGTCGGCCCTCTATGAGTCGGTCACGACTCATCACTTGTACCCGGGTTAACTCCTAAACGACTCAAGCTAGAGGCAACACAAACACACTATCGACCTGCAAATTCTACGATTTATCGACACGTAAAATACGGGTCGTTACATTCTCTCCCCCGTAGGAATTTCGCCCCCGAAATTCCAAGCAAACAACAGCAATCACAATTATTCCGCATGCCTACCATCCATAGCAATCAACAAACCATGCATCCAATTCTAACCTAGCATGCAGAATTCTATGACTTAGAACAAGCTACTAATTCATGAGATGTCACGACACTTTAGGGCCATACCTCGAAGAGTTCGGGATGAGCTGCCTTCATCCTCTCTTCCTCCTCCCATGTACAGTCGTTAACATCATCACTCCATTGTACCTTGAGCAACGTAATCGTCTTCCTCCTAAGCTGTTTCGTATCGGTTTCAACAATACGAAGTGGCTTACGAGGTCTCGTAACCACTGGATCAACCTCTAAATCTTTACAGCTATCAGCAGAAACCACCGTAGTTGGATCGTGCACATACTTCCGTAGATAGGATATATGAAAAACATTGTGCACATCCGCCATCTTTTCCGGTAACTTCAATCTATAAGCGAGCTTTCCAATTCGCTCGATAATCGGGAATGGTCCAACAAATCTCGGAGTCAATTTTCCTTTCTTCCTGAATCTAATAACATTCTTCAATGGAGAAATCTTCACAAAAACCATATCTCCTACGTCGAATTCCAAATCCTTACGACGATTATCTGCATAACTTTTCTGACGATCTTGGGCTGTCTTCATTCGTTGCCGAATGATCTCTATGCAATCCGAAGTCTGTCGAATCATCTCTGGCCCAAGTATCAGCTTTTCTCCAGTTTCCAACCAACATGTCGGAGAGTTACACGGTCTTCCATATAATGCCTCATATGGTGCCATACCAATACTCGACTGATAACTGTTATTATAAGCAAACTCCACCAAATGAAGGTGATCTTCCCATGATCCTCCAAAGTCCAAAACACATGCTCTAAGGAGATCCTCCAAAACTCGGTTGACTCTCTCAGTCTGACCATCAGTTTGAGGGTGATAAGCTGTACTCAAACACAACTTGGTTCCCAAAACTTCCTGGAAGCTCCTCCAAAATCCACTAGTGAACAATGGGTCTCGATCGCTCACTATACTCTTCGGAATACCATGGAAACGAACTATCCACTTCACATACAGTTCAGCCAACTTCGATGCAGTCCTGGTCGATCGAACAGGAATGAACCTTGCACTCTTGGTCAAACGATCTACGATGACCCAAATCCCTTCATTCCCTGCTCTTGTCCTAGGTAGACCATCGATAAAATCCATCGACACTAGCTCCCACTTCCATGTAGGAACCTCTAATGGCTGAAGTAATCCACTGGGCTTCTTCTGCTCAGCTTTCACCAACTGGCAATTCATACATTTGGAAATAAAATTTCCAACATCCTTCTTCATACCTTCCCAGTAGTAAGCTCTCTTCATATCCCGATACATCTTATTTCCACCTGGATGAATTGTCAACTTCGAGTGATGACTTTCCCTCAGAACTTCATCTCTCAATCCATCTACATCGGGAACAACTAATCGTCCCTGCTTCCGAAGCCAACCCTCTCGATCGACCTCGAATCCCTTATCCTTTTCCGGGTCCAATCCGGATTCCAAATCACGGATAATCTTGACAAGCTTATCGTCTCGCCTTTGGCTCTCACCAATTCTTTCCACAAGTGTAGGCCTTATCGATAAGTTTGCCAACATCTCAGGTTCCAACTCACATCTAGGCCTGAAGTCAAATCCAGCCAAATACTCAAGACTCTTCCATTCCGAAAACATGGCTCCCAATCCTGCATGTCTTCGACTTAACGCATCAGCTACTGCGTTACCTTTGCCCGGAGTATAGGCTATACCAAAATCATAAGATGCTAGAAACTCTAACCACCGTTGCTGTCGAAGATTCAAATCCTTTTGGGAGAACAGATACTTCAACGACTTATGATATGTAAACAACTCGAATCTAACTTCCAATAGATAATGTCTCCAACTCTTCAAAGCAAACACAATCGCCGCTAACTCCAAATCATGAGTCGGATAATTCCTTTCATGCGGCTTCAGTTGTCGACTAGCATACGCAACAACTTTATCCTTCTGCATTAGCACTGCTCCAAGTCCAGTGCCACATGCATCGGTGTATACCACCATCTCCTCATTCCCACTCGGAATAGTCAAAACAGGAGCACTCGTCAGTCGCTCTTTCAGGATTACGAAAGCTTGCTCACACTTGTCATCCCATCTGGACACTTGGTTCTTCTTCGTCAATCCTGTCAACGGTGCAGCTATCTTGGAAAAGTCTTTGATAAACCGACGATAATATCCTGCTAATCCAAGAAAACTTCTCACATCAGATGCATTCTTAGGTCTAACCCAATCCTGGATCGCTGCCACCTTAGCGGGATCAACCGCTATTCCATTTCCAGAAATAACATGGCCTAAGAACCTCACTTCACTCTTCCAGAAGTGACATTTCGAAAATTTAGCCTTCAGCAGATGTTTCCGCAAGATTTACAAAACAATCCTCAAGTGTGTCTTGTGCTCTTCCTCGGTTCTAGAATAAACCAAAATATCATCCACGAACACAAGCACGAACTTATTCAACTGATCTCTGAATACCCTATTCATAAGATCCACAAAATATGCTGGTGCGTTAGTCAACCCAAACGGCATTACCAGCCACTCATAAAACCCGGATGGTGTCCTGAAAGCAGTCTTCGGCACACTATCCTTCGCCACTCTTAACTGGTGAAATCCCGTTGCCAAATCCATCTGAGAAAACACCTTAGCCTCGTGGAGCTGATCAAACAAGTCATCTATTCTCGGCAATGGATACTTGTACCTCTTAGTCACCTTATTCAGCTCACGATAATCCATACACAACCTCAACAATCCATCCGCTTTGGTTGCGAACACAACTGGCGCACCCCATTCAGACACACTTCTCCGAATGAATCCTTTCCGCAAAAGGTCATCAACTTGCACCTTCAGCTCTTGCTGCTCTCTCGGTGCCATCCGCCTAAGAGGCATCACAACAGGTCTGGCTCCCTCAACTAGATCGATACGAAACTCGATCTCCCTATGCGGCGGCAACCCTTTGACTTCCTCAAAGACATCCTCAAACTCATTCACAACAGACACCGATGACAGTCCATCCCGTGTAACAACCAGCGAATACATGAAGCTCATGAAGACGCCTTCCTCATGCTTACATCGTATCACAACCTTTCGCCCTTCCACATTCCCGACTGTCACCTCAAGCCTCTCACAATCAATCCTTGCCGCATATTTCCTAAGCCAGTCCATACCCAAAATAATTCCGAACCCCGCAAAGTTCAGAACAAAGCAATCACAAACAAACGAGCAATCATGACTTGACACAATCAGACCACGGCATATCATACACAAACATGACGAACCCCCAACTGGATTAGTCACAACCAATGGCCTATCAACAATATCCGGTTTCAAACCTAACCGGCCTACCAAATCATCACAAACAAAAGAATGCGACGCTCGAGTATCAAACAACACTCTAACTGGAACACCGCAAATGGAAAGAGTACTTGAACCACCACACTCTTCCCCTTCTCTTCAGCAGTAGGAGCTTTTAAAGACGACGGCACAGCTTCCAAAGCATAGGCCTGCACAATCTGCCTATCTTTCCTTGGCTCTGGGCAATCCTTCTTGATATGTCCCAGCTTATCACAGTTGTAACACTTTCCCGGCACCTTGGGATTCTTACAATCTTTGTAAAGATGGCCCTTCTGCTGGCAGTTATAGCAAGTCACTTCGCCCTTCGGCTTCTTCTGGCCATCCTTACCCCTCTGTTGCTGCTGCTTCCTCTTCTTATTGCCACTCTGCTGTGGTTTAGATCCTTCCCTAGTTACAGCAACAACAGAACTTTCCCTAGGAAACAAACTCTCATGCCTAAGAGCTTTTTCCACAAGCTTCTCAAATGGATCGTCCAGATGATCCACTAACTGCCTCCCAAGATAAGCATCCAGACCAGTCACAAACTTTTCATTCTTCTGGTAGGGAAAATAAATATACGATCTGGCATACTTGGACAGAGCTTCGAACTCAGAAATATACTCAAGAACAGGCCTCCCACCCTGCTTGAGCTCCACAAACCTCTTGAACAAAACAGACTTCTGAGCCGTAGAGATGAACTTGGCTTCAAATCTGACTTGGAATTGCTCCCAAGTAATCTCTTCTTCTGGTGTACCTATAGTAATAGAACTCCACCAATCCGCAGCTCTCCCTTGATGCTGTCTCGATGCTAGCTTTCTCTTGGTTGCATCCTCAATCCCTAGATCACCAAAAATCCTCCGACAAGCATCAATCCTTCTCTGCACCTCAATAGTCGACTCTGTCCCCAAGAAACTTTTTCCTCCAAGAGAAGTATAATCCTTGCAAAGCTTGGCAAAATCCACTGGTCTTGGAGCTTGGACTTGAACTCCCACATCCACAGAAGATCCTGAAGCTGGTATCCTCCTCATGATAGAAGTCATCATTGCTTCAAACATCGCAGCATAGTCAACAGCTTCCCTAGCCGCACGGCTTTCCCTTGCAGCTTGTCTCTCGCTTCGACTCATCCTTAATATCTGTAAAAAGAATGATTAGAACACCTTAAGAAACAACTGCATAAGGAGTTCAAATCCTTCTAAGCTACTATATTATATATAGTAATCATCCATCAAAATACAATTACGTCTTTCATACGTAGTTACCGTCAGCGAGCGTTGGCTAAAATCGATTAACCAAAGCTCTGATACCAAATGTGACGATCGCCCATGACTCCCGCACCAAAACAAGGAAATAATGCGCTGAAAGGCATGCAGGCAGCCATGGACGATAGTCAAGGGTAAAATAACATCACAGAATCTCTATCGTAACTCACAGCGCATGGATAAAATACAATAGAGAAATATATAGTGAAGCCTCATAACAGAAAATCATCATATAAGCATCACAGTAGTTTTATACAATCATCTCAATGAATCCATACATCAAGACCTCACTACAAAACACTCAATCAGATGCAACAGCGGACACCCAGTACATAAAAGAAATAATATGCATAGCCTCCTGCTCGTCTTCGTCATCATCAGCGGAGAACTCTAAGCACAGCACCTGCCACCTGCTAGCTAGTCTGCCCATCCCAACATGGATGAACATCCCAAGGTAATAAGAGGAGACATAAAACCTTGAGTCAGACAAAGTCTTAGTGAGCAGTAAATTAACTATCAAACATACCAAAAGAGCATAAGGGATAAAAGGAATAGGAACCAAACCATCCCACTCCACCTCTTTCTACAGTGATAGCCCCCAGACACACACTAAGGAGAAGCAAGCATAACAATACAGACAATTAAGGTAAAGCAATAACCACTCGAGTCAAGGACGATGGTTTCCAAATACAAACCCCCAAGGCCTAAACCAAGATTAGATAAGCACCCAGAAAACACCGCTCTTGAGGCCGAATGATAATATAACCAAACATCCATGACTCTGGCTATCACTGTTATCATTGCCTTGATTTCACCGTTAGTTGAATGACCATCCGTCAAGGGCTAATGGTAACCCCGGTTCCAGACATAACTCCGCACACTGCCTTGTGCCTAGGACTTATCTACTTTGCCCAGAGTACTCGACTACCTACCTGTAGTCTTTTGGGTGTCCTAACTCCCTACCTGTAGTCGTTGTGGGCGCCCCATGTACTCTTGCTTTTGAGCATGCTAGAACCTTCAACAACGATGAGATCTAAGCCTCCTAGCCATCCTTCTCGATGACTATCCTCATACAAGCTCAAGCTACCTCTTGAACAATCCATTATCAACCAACTTGAACTACCCTTCAAGTTATCAACATGCTTGGAACGATCCCTGCCTGGATTAAGCCAAAACTCACATCATACTTCGCTTCATCGCATCAAAGCAAAGTCTCAACTCAACAACATGGTTTGTCTCATCGCATCATGGCAAAGTTCCATCTCAACTTCATCCAATCCATACATATGAGCTTCAATATCCGCTACATATGCCTTAAGCAGCTTTCACTATTCAAGAGCCTTCTTCCGTGGCTTTTGAATCATCTTCAATCATCTTGCTCCAAATCAACTACTAGCTAACTTGGAACAATCAAATCAATCATACATTCAATCAATCAATCATTCAAACAAGATCTAAATAGCAATATTTACTATAATGGCAATTTCGTAATTAAACGAGCATAAATCAATCATGCATGAATCATAGGTTTTTAGCATAGATCTATCAAATATAAAACATAGGTTTTGTCTCTAATACTTGTTAAATAAACTTGCATAAGTAAACATCTTTGGAAACAATGGATCTAGACTTGGATCTAAGAAAAATGCATGAAATCTCTAACTTTAACACTTAAACAAGCCACCAATCCAATATACTCCTTTGGGTCCGCGTGAGAGATAACCACCACTCACCAAATCACCCAAACACTTCAAAAACTACACACTTCAGATCTGGACAGCGGAGATCAAGGCTCGATCCGACAAAATCTCGCTTCAATCGAAGAAATCTAGCTCGAACGGATGAAGATCTTCAACTTGGACACTTGAATCTTCGATCCCGATCTTTGATCTTGGATGGATGCTAACACTTGATTGAAATGGAGAAAAGAAGATGAAGAAATGTTGTAGTCGAGTTCCCAAAATGGCAGCACTTCGTCGCTTCAAAAACCGGTGCCAAAAAGTGAGCCAAACCCCTCTATTTATAGGCTGAATCAACCATGAGTCGTCGCCCTTAGGTCGTCGCCGACCCAACTCTTGAGTCGCCCCCGACTCATCACCATGCCGACTCAACACAACACAGCTGACTTACCATGAGTCGTTCACGACTCATTGCCATGACGACCTAACACATAACCCACATGGCCGACCTAACACTAAGCCGTTTACGCGACTTAACCCAGACACGACCCAACTACTTATACACAGGACGACCTAACACCACACAAGGTCATACGACCTAACTTATAGCCGACTCAATGACTCAAAATGCCTCTGACTCACGACCTAATGACTCAACAACATACACACGACTCAACTACGATGCCGACTCACGACTCATCCACCAAGCCGACTCATCGCCCCAGCTACCTAACGACTTACGACTCATAGCATACACGACTCAAAACAACTTATGACCTATGACTCGGCCATACGACTCATCTTGCTAACCCGTTATCTCCTAAGTCGGTCTTTCTTAAGTCGGTCACCAACACTTAAATCGCTATCTCGTGAGTCGGTCACCATCTTATGAAGCTAACTCCTACTAGGTCGGTCACTTCTTAGGTCGGTCCATCCTTATCTCGGCCAAACCCATAAGTCGTTGCTTCTATAAGTCGGTCACCCTCTTAACTCGTCTAAGCCTATGAGTCGGCCCTCTATGAGTCGGTCACGACTCATCACTTGTACCCGGGTTAACTCCTAAACGACTCAAGCTAGAGGCAACACAAACACACTATCGACCTGCAAATTCTACGATTTATCGACACGTAAAATACAGGTCGTTACATGAAAGCTGCTTAAGGCATATGTGGCAAATGTTGAAGCTCATATGTATGGATTGGATGATGTTGAGATGGAACTTTGCCATGATGCGATGAGGCAAACCATGTAGTTGAGTTGAGACTTTGCTAAGATGTGATGAAGCAAAGTATGATGTGAGATAGTCTTGGCTTAATCCAGGCAGGGTTCATTCAAAGCATGTTGATAACTTGAAGGGTAGTTCAAGATTGGTTGATAATGGTTGGCTCGAGAGGTAGTTTGGGCTAGGTTGAGAATAATCGTCGAGGAGGATGACTAGGAGGCTTGGATCTCATCGTTGTTGAAGGTTCTAGCATGCTCAAAAGCAAGAGTACATGGGGCGCCTAGAATGACTACAGGTAGGTAGTCGGGACACCCAAAAGACTACAGGCAGGTAGTCGAGTACTCTGGGAAAAGTAGATAAGTCCTAGGCACAAGGTAGTGTGCGGAGTCATGTCTAGAACCGGGGTTACCATTAGCCCTTGACAAGTGGTCATTCAATTAACGGTGAAATCAAGGCAATGATAACAGTGATAGCCAGAGTCATGGATGTTTGGTCGTATCATCATTCGGTCTCAAGAGCGGTGTTTTCTGGGTGCTTATCTGATCTTGGTTTAGGCCTTGGGGGTTTGTATTTGGAAAACATCGTCCTTGACTCGAGTGGTTATTGCTTACCTTAATTGTCTGCCATGTTATGCTTGCTTCTCCTTAGTGTGAGTCTGGGGGCTATCTCTGTCGTAAGAGGTGGAGTGGGATGGTTTGGTTCCTATTCCTTTTAACCTTTATGCTCTTTTGGTATGTTTGATAGTTGATTTACTGCTCACTAAGACTTTGTCTGACTCAAGGTTTTATGTCTCCTCTTATTACCTTGGGCTGTTCATCCATGTTGGGATGGGCAGACTAGGTAGCAGGTGACAGGTGCTGTTCTTGGAGATCTACGCTGATGATGACGAAGACGAGCAGGAGGCTTTTGCATATTATTTCATATTATGTACTGGGTATTCCGCTGCTGTATTTGTTTGAGTGCTATGTAGTGAGGCTTTGATGTATGGATGATTCATATGTTTGTATAAAACTACTATGATGCTTATATGATGATGTTCTGTTCTATGGAGCTTCACTATATTATATTTCTCTATTGTATTTTATCCATGCGCTGTGAGTTGTACGATAGAGTGTGCTGTTTTATTTTATCCTGACTATCGTCCATGGCTGCCTGGCACGCCTTTCAGCGCACGTTTTTCCTTGTTTTTGTGCGGGAGTCTTGAGCGGTCTTCACATTTGGTATCGGAGCTTTGGTTAATCGATTTTAGCCAACGCTCGCTGACGTAACTACGTAAGAGAGACGTAATTGTATTTTGATGGATGATTACTATATATATAATATGGTAGTTTAGATGGATTTGAACTCCTTATGCAGTTGTTTCTTAAGATGTTCTAATCATTCTTTTTATAGATATTAAGGATGAGTCGAAGCGAGAGACGAGCTGCGAGGGAAAACCGTGCTGCTAGGGAAGCTGTTGATTATGCTCCTATGTTTGAGGCCATGATGACTTCGATCATGAGGGGATACCAGCTTCTGGATCATCAGTGGATGTGGGAGTTCAAGTCCAAGCTCCAAGACCGGTGGATTTTGTTGAGCTTTGCAAGGACTATACTTCTCTTGGAGGAAAGGTTTTCTTGGGGACAGATTCGACCATTGAAGTGCAGAGATGGATTGATGCTTGTCGAAGAATTTTTGGTGACTTGGGAATTGAAGATGCAACTAAGAGGAAGCTTGCATCAAGAAAACTTCAATGGAGAGCTGCGGATTGGTGGAATTCTATCACCATCGATACTCCAGAAGAAGAGATTTCTTGGGAGCAATTCCAAGTTAGATTTGAAGCCAAGTTCATCTCTACGGCTCAGAAGTCTGTTTTGTTCAAGAGGTTTGTAGAGCTCAAGCAAGGTGGGAGGTCCGTTCTTGAGTATGTTTCCGAGTTTGAAGCTTTGTCCAAGTATGCCAGATCGTATATTGATTCTCCCTACCAGAAGAACAAGAAGTTTGTGACCGGTTTGGATGCTTATCTTAGGAGGCAGTTGGTGGATCATCTGGACGATCCATTTGAGAAGCTTGTGGAGAAAGCTCTCAGGCACGAGAGTTTGTTTCCTAAGGAAGTATCTGTTGTTGCTGTAACCAAGGAAGGATCTAAACCACAGCACAATGGAAACAAGAAGAGGAAGCAGCAGCAACAGAGGGGTAAGGATGGCCAGAAGAAGCCGAAGGGCGAAGTGACCTGCTATTACTGCCAGCAAAAGGGCCATCTTTACAAAGATTGTAAGAATCCCAAGGTGCCGGGAAAGTGTTACAACTGTGATAAGCAGGGACATATCAAGAAGGATTCCCCAGAGCCGAGGAAAGATAGGCAGGTTGTGCAAGCTTATGCTTTCGGAGCTGTGCCGTCGTCTTCGAAAGCTCCTACTGCTGAAGAGAAGGGGAATAGTGTGGTGGTTCAAGGTACTCTTTCAATTTGTGGTGTTCCAGTTAGAGTGTTGTTTGATACTGGAGCGTCGCATTCTTTTGTTTGTGATGATTTGGTAGGCCGGTTAGGTTTGGAACCGGATATTGTTGATAGGCCATTGGTTGTGACTAATCCAGTTGGGGGTTCGTCATGTTTGTGTATGATATGCCATGGTCTAGTTGTGTCGAATCATGATTGCTCGTTTGTTTATGATTGCTTTTTCTGAACTTTGCAGGGTTCGGAATTATTTTGGGTATGGACTGGCTTAGGAAGTATGCGGCAAGGATTGATTGTGAAAGGCTGGAGGTGACAGTCGGGAACGTGGAAGGGCGAAAGGTTGTGATACGATGTAAGCATGAAGAAGGCGTCTTCATAAGCTTCATGTATTCGCTTGTTGTTCCACGAGATGGACTGTCATCGGTGCCTATTGTGAATGGATTTGAGGATGTCTTTGACGAAGTCAAAGGGATATCGCCGCATAGGGAGATCGAGTTTCGTATCGATCTAGTTGAGGGAGCCAGACCTGTTGTGATGCCTCTTAGGCGGATGGCGCTTAGGGAGCAGCTAGAGTTGAAGGTGCAAGTTGATGACCTTTTGCCGAAAGGATTCATTCGGCGTAGTGTGTCCGAATGGGGTGCACCAGTTGTGTTCGCAACCAAAGCGGATGGATCGTTGAGGTTGTGTGTGGATTATCGTGAGCTGAATAAGGTGACTAAGAAGAACAAGTATCCATTGCCGAGAATAGATGACTTGTTTGATCAACTCCACGAGGCTAAGGTGTTTTCTCAGATGGATTTGGCAACGGGATTTCACCAGTTGAGAGTGGCTAAGGATAGTGTGCCGAAGACTGCTTTTAGGACACCATCCGGATTTTATGAGTGGATGGTAATGCCGTTTGGGTTGACTAACGCACCAGCATATTTTGTGGATCTTATGAATAGAGTGTTCAGAGATCAGTTGTATAAGTTTGTGCTTGTGTTCATGGATGATATTCTGATTTATTCCAGAACTGAGGAGGAACACAAGACACACTTGAAGATTGTTTTGGAAATCTTGCGGAAACATCAGCTGAAGGCTAAGTTTTCGAAGTGTCACTTCTAGAAGAATGAAGTGAGGTTCTTAGGCCATGTTATCTCTGGAAATGGAATAGCGGTTGATCCCGCTAAGGTGGCAGCAATCCAGGATTGGGTTAGACCTAAGAATGCATCTGATGTGAGAAGTTTTCTTGGATTAGCAGGATATTATCGTCGGTTTATCAAAGACTTTTCCAAGATAGCTGCACCGTTAACAGGATTGACGAAGAAGAACCAAGTGTTCAGATGGGATGACAAGTGTGAGCAAGCTTTCGTAATCCTGAAAGAACGACTGACGAGTGCTCCTGTTTTGACTATTCCAAGTGGGAATGATGAGATGGTTTTTACACCGATGCATGTGGTACTAGACTGGGAGCAGTGCTAATGCAGAAGGATAAGGTTGTTGCGTATGCAAGTCGACAACTGAAGCCGCATGAAAGGAATTATCCGACTCATGATTTGGAGTTAGCGGCGATTGTGTTTGCTTTGAAGATGTGGAGACATTATCTATTGGGAGTTCGATTCGAGTTGTTTACGGATCATAAGTCGTTGAAGTATCTGTTCTACCAAAAGGATTTGAATCTTCGACAGCAACGGTGGCTAGAGTTTTTGGCATCTTATGATTTTGGTACAGCCTATACTCCGGGAAAAGGTAACGCAGTGGCAGATGCGTTAAGTCGAAGACATGCATGATTGGGAGCCATGTTTTCGGAATGGAAGAGTCTCGAGTATTTGGCTGGATTTGATTTCAGGCCTAGATGTGAATTGGAACCTGAGATGTTGGCAAACTTATCGATAAGACCTATTCTTGTTGAAAGAATTAGCGAGAGACAAAAGCGAGACGATAAGCTTGTCAAGATTATCCATGATTTGGAATCTGGATTGGACCCAGAGAAGGATAAAGGATTCGAGGTCGATCGAGAGGGTTGGCTTCGGAAACAAGGACGACTAGTTGTTCCCAATGTAGATGGATTGAGAGATGAAGTTCTGAGGGAAAGTCATCACTCGAAGTTGACAATTCATCCGGGTGGAAACAAGATGTATCGGGATATGAAGAGAACCTATTACTGGGAAGGTATGAAAAAGGATGTTGGAAATTTTATTTCCAAGTGTATGAACTGCCAGTTGGTGAAAGCTGAGCAGAAGAAGCCCAGTGGATTACTTCAGCCATTAGAGGTTCCTACATGGAAGTGGGAAAAGGTGTCGATGGATTTTATCGATGGTCTACCTAGGACAAGAGCGGGAAATGAAGGGATTTGGGTCATCGTAGATCGTTTGACTAAGAGTGCAAGATTCATTCCTGTTCGATCAACTAGGACTGCATCGAAATTGGCTGAGTTGTATGTTATGTGGATAGTTCGATTCCATGGTATTCCGAAGAGTATAGTGAGCGATCGAGATCCATTGTTCACTAGTGGATTTTGGAAGAGCTTCCAGCAAGTTTTGGGAACCGAGTTGTGTTTGAGTACAGCTTATCACCCTCAAACAGATGGTCAAACTGAGAGAGTCAACCGAGTTTTGGAAGATCTTCTCAGAGCTTGTGTTTTGGACTTCGGAGGATCATGGGAAGATCATCTTCACTTGGTGGAATTTGCGTATAATAACAGTTATCAGTCGAGTATTGGTATGGCACCATACGAGGCATTATATGGAAGACCGTGTAACTCTCCGACATGTTGGTTGGAAACTGGAGAAAAGCTGATACTTGGGCCAGAGATGATTCGACAGACTTCGAATTGTATAGAGATCATTCGGCAACGAATGAAGGCAGCCCAAGATCGTCAGAAAAGTTATGCCGATAATCGTCGTAAGGATTTGGAGTTCGACGTAGGCGATATGGTTTTTGTGAAGATTTCTCCATTAAAGAGCGTTATTAGATTCGGGAAGAAAGGGAAATTGACTCCGAGATTTGTTGGACCATTCCCGATTATCGAGCGAATTGGAAAGCTCGCATATAGATTGGAGTTACCGGAAAAGATGGCGGGAGTGCACAATGTTTTTCATGTATCTTATCTACGGAAGTATGTGCACGACCCAAGTACTGTGGTTTCTGCTGATAGTTGTGAAGATTTAGAGGTTGATCCAGTTGTTAGAAGACCCCGTAGGCCGCTTCGTGTTATTGGAACTGACACGAAACAGCTTAGGAGGAAGACGATTACGTTGCTCAAGGTACAATGGAGTGATGATGTTGACGACTGTACGTGGGAGGAGGAAGAGAGGATGAAGGCAGCTCATCCTGAACTCTTCAAGGTATGGACCTAAGGTGTCGTGACATCTCATGGATTTGTAACTTGTTCTAATCTTAGAATTCTGCATGCTAGGCTAGAATTGGATGCATGGTTTGTTGATTGCTATGGATGGTAGGCATGCAGAATAGTTTTGATTGCTGTTGTTTGCTTGGAATTTCGGGGGAGAAATTCCTAAAGGGGAGAGAATGTAACGACCCGTATTTTACGTGTCGATATATAGTAGAATTATTAGGTCGTCAGTGTCGTTTATGTTCTCCTTAGCCTAAGTCGTATGAGAAGTGAACTCGGTTGCACGGGTTAAGTGATAGGCCGATAGCGAGTTAAGGTTTAGTTTAGGTCGTTGGAGCGACCTAAGGAGATAGGTCGGTTTAAGTAGATTAGCGACCTAGGGGAGGAAGGTCGTTCAAGCGACCTAGGGGTTGTATGAAACCTAGTAGTAACGACCTAAGGAAGAGCGGGAGCAACCTATAGGATGAGCGACCTATAGGGTGTGGCGACCTAAGGAAGTTGGTGAGTTAAGATATGGCCGACCTAAGAGGGTAAGCGAGTTAGTGGGTTAGCGGCTTAGAGGGTGACCGACCTATAGGAGTGAGCGACCTATAGGTATTGACCGGTTTAAGGAGTTACCGACCTAAAGAGAGTAGGTCGATGAGCGACCTAAGGGAAGTGTTAGGTCGCTGGGTAGTTGTGTGACGCAGTTAGGACGTTAGACGACCTAAGGAAGGTTAGGTCAGACCTAGTTAAGTTGCTAGGTCATGTAAGTCTTTAGGTCGGTAGGTTATTAGGTCATGTTGCTCGATAGGTCGTGACTAGGTTAGGTCGTATAGAGGCTTATGTGTTAGGTCGTAAGCCGTTGGGATTCTATGAGTGGTAGACGACTTAGGGGGGATGAGCCGTGAAATACTTAAGGGTTAGGTTGGAGATTTCTTAGGTCGGCAATGACCTAAAACCGGGCATACGAGTTAAAATCTGGGCGACCTAAGGGGCGAATCAGCCTATAAATAGAGGGCTTTGGCTCACTTTTTGGCACCAGTTTTTGAAGCGACGAAGTGCTCCCATTTTGGGAACTCGACTACAACATTTCTTCACTTCTTTTCTCTACTTTAATCTTGTCCTAACATACATCCAAGACCGAAGATCAAGATCGAAGATCCAAGAGCCAAAGTTGTAGATCTTCATCCAACGAAGCTAGATTTCATCGTTTCAAGCGGGATTTCGACGAATCAAGTTTGAATCTTCACTGTCCAAATCTGGAGTTGATAGTTTTTGAAGTGTTTGGGTGATTTGGTGAGTGGTGGTTATCTCTCACGCGGATCCAAAGGAGTATATTGTTTTGGTGGCTTGTAGGAGTGTTGTAGATAGTGATTTTTATGCATTTCCCTTAGATCCAAGTGTAGATCCATTACTTATGAAGATGTTTACTTTTGCAAGTTCATTTACCAAGTTGTAGAGACAAAACCCATGATTTATATTTGTTAGATCTATGCTAAAACCCATGATTCATGTATGTTAGATCTATGCTCATTTATTTACGAAATTGCCATTTTAGTTATAAATGCCTATTTAGATCTTGATTGACTACTTATTTGTTTGGATTAATGTTTGCCTTGTTTGATTGTTGTGAATGAGTTATCTAGTTGATAGATTTGGACAAGTATGGTCAAAGACGATTCAAAAGCTACGGAAGAGGCTCTTGAATGGTGAAAGCTGCTTAAGGCATATGTGGCAAATGTTGAAGCTCATATGTATGGATTGGATGATGTTGAGATGGAACTTTGCCATGATGCGATGAGGCAAACCATGTAGTTGAGTTGAGACTTTGCTAAGATGTGATGAAGCAAAGTATGATGTGAGATAGTCTTGGCTTAATCCAGGCAGGGATCATTCCAAGCATGTTGATAACTTGAAGGGTAGTTCAAGATTGGTTGATAATGGTTGGCTCGAGAGGTAGTTTGGGCTAGGTTGAGAATAGTCGTCGAGGAGGATGACTAGGAGGCTTGGATCTCATCGTTGTTGAAGGTTCTAGCATGCTCAAAAGCAAGAGTACATGGGGCGCCCAGAACGACTACAGGTAGGTAGTCGGGACACCCAAAAGACTACATGCAGGTAGTCGATTACTCTGGGCAAAGTAGATAAGTCCTAGGCACAAGGTAGTGTGCGGAGTCATGTCTAGAACCGGGGTTACCATTAGCCCTTGATAGGTGGTCATTCAATTAACGGTGAAATCAAGGCAATGATAACAGTGATAGCCAGAGTCATGGATGTTTGGTCGTATCATCATTCGGTCTCAAGACCGGTGTTTTCTGGGTGCTTATCTGATCTTGGTTTAGGCCTTGGGGGTTTGTATTTGGAAAACATCGTCCTTGACTCGAGTGGTTATTGCTTACCTTAATTGTCTGCTATGTTATGCTTGCTTCTCCTTAGTGTGAGTCTGGGGGCTATCACTGTAGAAAGAGGTGGAGTGGGATGGTTTGGTTCCTATTCCTTTTAACCTTTATGCTCTTTTGGTATGTTTGATAGTTGATTTACTGCTCACTAAGACTTTGTCTGACTCAAGGTTTTATGTCTCCTCTTATTACTTTGGGCTGTTCATCCATGTTGGGATGGGCAGACTAGGTAGCAGGTGACAGGTGCGGTTCTTGGAGATCTACGCTGATGATGACGAAAACGAGCAGGAGGCTTTTGCATATTATTTCATATTATGTACTGGGTATTCTGCTGCTGTATTTGTTTGAGTGCTATGTAGTGAGGCTTTGATGTATGGATGATTCATATGTTTGTATAAAACTACTATGATGCTTATATGATGATGTTCTGTTCTATGGAGCTTCACTATATTATATTTCTCTATTGTATTTTATCCATGAGCTGTGAGTTGTACGATAGAGTGTGCTGTTTTATTTTATCCTGACTATCGTCCATGGCTGCCTGGCACGCCTTTCAGCGCATGTTTTTCCTTGTTTTTGTGCGGGAGTCATGGGCGGTCGTCACAGTATGCCGAATGCGTTTGGACCGGATGAGGTATGCCGAATGAGATTGATCCGGATGAGAGTTTGCCCTTCTTTGCCGAATGGAGCTTTAAACCCTTGAATTGCCGAACAGTCTTAGGAACCGGATGGAATGTAGGTTGCGAACCCGGGTGAAACTGACGCTTCTCGGTCTCGAGATCTTCTGGGTGAAAATTCGCCCAACAGCATCCATTTCTAAAAGTTGTACGGCACTGTTTCGTCATTTTGGACGGATGTTGCACCTTGCACCGTAGATGTTGCACCCTTTGGATATCGATTCTTCGGGGGGCCATAACTCTTGGCTCGTTTAGAGTTACGGGAGCCATAACTAGTCGAAACGAAGATCTCGACGAGTTCTACAGCTTTGACTGCTTTCAGCCGTCACTGGTTAGTTTCATACCCAAAAAATCCTATCCGAACCTCAATCGGGTCTTGGAAGTTTTTTATCCTTCGTTTTCCGTCACGTGTATTTTTTTGTAGAACGGCATCCCCATGGCTGTTCTATGATTTACCATCACTGGAGAGTGGTGCACCATGGTAGTGCTTCGTTTCAAATCCATGCACCCATTTCTAAAAGTCGTACCGCACTATTTCGTCATTTTGGACGGATGTTGCACCTTGCACCGTAGATGTTGCACCCTTTGGATATCGATTCTTCGGAGGGCCATAACACTTGGCTCGTTTAGAGTTACGGGAGCCATAACCAGTCGAAACGAAGCTCTCGACGTGTTCTACAGCTGTGACAACTTTCAGCCGTCACTGGTTAGTTTCATACCCAAAAATCATATCTGAACCTCAATCGTGTCTTGAAAGTTTTTTAACCTTCGTTTTTCCGTCACGTGGATTTTTTCTGTAAATCGGGATCCCCGTGGCTGTTCTATGATTTACCATCGCTGGAGAGTGGTGCACCATGGTAGTCCTCCGTTTCAAATCCATGACCAATTTCTAAAAGTCGTACGGCACTATTTCGTCATTTTGGACGGATGTTGCACCTTGCACCGTAGATGTTGCCCCCTTTGGATATCGATTCTTCGGAGGGCCATTACTCTTGGCTCGTTTAGAGTTACGTAAGCGATAACCAGTCAAAACGATGCTCTCGGTGAGTTCTACACCTATTACAGCTTTAAGCCGTCACTGGTTAGTTTCATACCCAAAAAATCGTATCTGAACCTCAATCGGGTCTTGGAAGTTTTTTAACCTTCGTTTTTCCGTCACGTGGATTTTTCTGTAGAACGAAATCCCCGTGGCTGTTCTATGTTTTACCATCGCTGGAGAGTGGTGCACCATGGTAGCGCTCCGTTTCAAATCCATGCACCCATTTCTAAAAGTCGTACGGCACTGTTTCGTCATTTTGGAAGGATGTTACACCTTGCACCGTAGATGTTGCACCCTTCGGATATCGATTATTCGGAGGGCCATAACTCTTGGCTCGTTTAGGGTTATGGAAGCGATAACCAGTCAAAACGAAGCTCTCTGTGAGTTCTACAGCTATGACAGCTTTCAGCCGTCACTGGTTAGTTTCGTACCCAAAAAATCCTATCCGAACCTCAATCGGGTCTTGGAAGTTTTTTATCCTTCGTTTTTCCATCACGTGGATTTTTTCTGTAAAAAGGGATCCCCATGGCTGCTCTATGATTTACCATCGTTGGAGAGTGGTGCACCAGGGTAGTGTTCCGTTTCAAATCCATGCACCCATTTCTAAAAGTCGTACGGTACTGTTTCGTCATTTTGGACGGATGTTGCACCTTGCACCGTAGATGTTGCACCCTTTGGATATCGATTCTTCGGAGGGCCATACTCTTGGGTCGTTTAGAGTTACGAGAGCCATAACCAGTCGAAACGAAGATCTTAACAAGTTCTACAGCTATGATGGCTTTCAGCCATCACTGGTTAGTTTCATACCCAAAAAATCCTATTCGAACCTCAATCGGGTCTTGGAAGTTTTTTAACGTTCGTTTTTCCGTCACGTGGATTTTTCTGTAAAACGGAATCCCCATGGCTGTTCTATGATTTACCATCGCTGGAGAGTGGTGCACCATAGTAGTGCTTCGTTTCAAATCCATGCACCCATTTCTAAAAGTCATACGACACTGTTTCGTCATTTTGGACGGATGTTGCACCTTGCACCGTAGATGTTGCACCCTTTGGATATCGATTCTTCGGAGGGCCATTACTCTTGGCTCGTTTAGAGTTATGGGAGCGATAACCAGTCAAAATGAAGCTCTCGATGAGCTCTACAGCTTTGACTGCTTTCAGCCGTCACTGGTTAGTTTCGTACCCAAAAAATCCTATCCGAACCTCAATCGGTTCTTGGAAGTTTTTTACCCTTCGTTTTTACCATCGATGGAGAGTGATGGACCATGGTAATGCTCCGTCACGTGGATTTTTTCTGTAAAACGGGATCCCCGTGGTTGTTCTACGATTTACCATCGATGGAGAGTGATGGACCATGGTAATGCTCCGTTTCGAATCCATGCATCCATTTCTAAAAGTCGTACGACACTGTTTCGTCATTTTGGACGGATGTTGCACCTTGCACCGTAGATGTTGCACCCTTTGGATATCGATTCTTCGGAGGGCCATTACTCTTGGCTCGTTTAGAGTTACGGGAGCGATAACCAGTCAAAATGAAGCTCTCGGTGAGCTCTACAGCTATGACTGCTTTCAACCGTCACTGGTTAGTTTCGTACCCAAAAAATCCTATCCGAACCTCAATCGGGTCTTGGAAGTTTTTTACCTTTCGCTTTTCCGTCACGTGGATTTTTTCTGTAAAACGGGATCCCCGTGGCTGTTCTACGATTTACCATCGATGGAGAGCGGTTGACCATGGTAATGCTCCGTTTACATCCATGCATCCATTTCTAAAAGTCGTACGGCACTGTTTCGTCATTTTGGACGGATGTTGCACCTTGCACCGTAGATGTTGCACCCTGTGGATATCGATTCTTCGGAGGGCCATAACTCTTGGCTCGTTTAGAGTTACGGGAGCGATAACCAGTCAAAACAAAGCTCTTGGTGAATTCTACAGCTATGACCACTTTCAGCCGTCACTGGTTAGTTTCATACCCAAAAAATCCTAACCGAACCTCAACCGGGTCTTGGAAGTTTTTTATCCTTCGTTTTTCCGTCACGTGGATTTTTTCTGTAAAACAGGATCCCCGTGGCTGTTCTATGATTTACCATCGCTGGAGAGTGGCGCACCACGGTAGTGCTCCGTTTCAAATCCATGCACCCATTTCTCAAAGTCGTACGGCACTGTTTCGTCATTTTGGACGGATGTTGCACCTTGCACCGTAGATGTTGCACCCTGTGGATATCGATTCTTCGGAGGGCCATAACTCTTGGCTCGTTTAGAGTTACGGGAGCGACAACTAGTCAAAACGAAGCTCTCGGTGAGTTCTACAGCTATGACCGCTTTTAGCCGTCACCGGTTAGTTTCATACCCAAAAAATCCTATCCGAACCTCAATCGGGTCTTGGAAGTTTTTTATCCTTCGTTTTTCCGTCACGTGGATTTTTTCTGTAAAACAGGATCCCCATGGCTGTTCTATGATTTACCATCGCTGGAAAGTGGTGCACCATGGTAGGGCTCCGTTTCAAATCCATGCACCCCTTTCTCAAATTCGTACGGCATTGTTTCGTCACTTTGGACGGATGTTGCACCTTGCACCGTAGATGTTGCACCCTGTGGATATCGATTCTTCGGAGGGCCATAACTCTTGGCTCGTTTAGAGTTACCGGAGCGATAACCAGTAAAAACGAAGCTCTCGGTGAGTTCTACAGCAATGACAGCTTTCAGCCGTCAGTGGTTAGTTTCATACCCAAAAAATCCTATCCGAACCACAATCGGGTCTTGGATGTTTTTTATCATTCGTTTTTCCGTCACGTGGATTTTTTCTGTAAAACAGGATCACCGTGGCTGTTCTATGATTTACCATCGCTGGAGAGTGGTGCACCATGGTAGTGCTCCGTTTCAAATCCACGCACCCATTTCTCAAAGTCGTACGGCTCTGTTTCGTCATTTTAGACGGATGTTGCACCTTGCACCGTAGATGTTGCACCCAATGGATATCATTCTTCGGAGGGACATAACTCTTGGCTCGTTTAGTGTTACGGGAGCGATAACCAGTCAAAACGAAGCTCTCGGTGAGTTGTACAGCTATGACAGCTTTCAGCCGTCACTGGATAGTTACATACCGAAAAAATCCTATCCGAACCTCAATCGTGTCTTGGAAGTTTTTTATCCTTCGTTTTTCCGTCATGTGGATTTTTTCTGTAAAACCGGATCTCCGTGGTTGTTCTATGATTTACCATCGCTAGAGAGTGGTGCACCATGGTAGTGCTCCGTTACAAATCCATGCACCCATTTCTCAAAGTCGTACGGCACTGTTTCGTCACTTTGGACGGATGTTGCACCTTGCACCGTAGATGTTGCACCCTGTGGATATTGATTCTTCGGAGGGCCATAACTCTTGGCTCGTTTAGAGTTACGGGAGCGATAACAAGTCAAAACGAAGCTCTCGGTGAGTTCTACAGCTATGACAGCTTTCAGCCGTCACTGGTTAGTTTCATACTCAAAAAATCCTATCCGAACCACAATCGGGTCTTGGAAGTTTTTTATCATTCGTTTTTCCGTAACGTGGATTTTTTCTGTAAAACAGGATCCCCGTGGCTGTTCTATGATTTACCATCGCTAGAGAGTGGTGCACAATGGTAGTGCTCCGTTTCAAATCCACGCACCCATTTCTCAAAGTCGTACGGCACTGTTTCGTCATTTTGGACGGATGTTGCACCTTGCACCGTAGATGTTGCACCCAATGGATATCGATTCTTCGGAGGGCCATAACTCTTGGCTCGTTTAGAGTTACGGGAGCGATAACCAGTCAAAACGAAGCCCTCGGTGAGTTCTACAGCTATGACCGCTTTCAGCCGTCAATGGATAGATACAAACCCAAAAAATCCTATCCGAACCTCAATCGGGTCTTGGAAGTTTTTTATCCTTCGTTTTTCCGTCACGTGGATTTTTTTCTGTAAAACCGGATCCCCGTGGCTGTTCTATTATTTACCATCGCTGGAGAGTGGTGCACTATGGTAGTGCTCCGTTACAAATCCATGCACCCATTTCTCAAAGTCGTACGGTACTGTTTCATCACTTTGGACGGATGTTGCACCTTGCACCGTAGATGTTGCACCCTGTGGATATCGATACTTCGGAGGGCCATAACTCTTGGCTCGTTTAGAGTCACGGGAGCGATAACCAGTCAAAACGAAGCTCTCGGTGAGTTCTACAGCTATGACAGCTTTCAGCCGTCACTGGTTAGTTTCATACCCAAAAAATCCTATCCGAACCACAATCGGGTCTTGGAAGTTTTTTATCATTCGTTTTTCCGTCACGTGGATTTTTTTTGTAAAACAGGATCCCCGTGGCTGTTCTATGATTTACCATCGTGGAGAGTGGTACACCATGGTAGTGCTCCGTTTCAAATCCATGCACCCATTTCTCAAAGTCGTACGGCACTGTTTCGTCATTTTGGACGGATGTTGCACCTTGCACCGTAGATGTTGCACCCTATGGATATCGATTCTTCGGAGGGCCATAACTCTTGGCTCGTTTAGAGTTACGGGAGCGATAACCAGTCAAAACAAAGCTCTCGGTGAGTTCTACAGCAATGACCGCTTTCAGCCGTCACTGGTTAGTTTCATACCCAAAAAATCCTATCCGAACCTCAATCGGGACTTGGAAGTTTTTTATCATTCGTTTTTCCGTCACGTGGATTTTTTCTATAAAACGGTATCCCCGTGGCTGTTCTATGATTACCATCGCTGGAGAGTGGTGCACCATGGTAGTGCTCCGTTTCAAATCCACGCACCCATTTCTCAAAGTCGTACGGCACTGTTTCGTCATTTTGGACGGATGTTGCACCTTGCACCGTAGATGTTGCACCCTATGGATATCGATTCTTCGGAGGGCCATAACTCTTGGCTCGTTTAGTGTTACGGGAGCGATAACCAGTCAAAACGAAGCTCTCGGTGAGTTCTACAGCTATGACCTCTTTCAGCCGTCATTGATTAGTTTCATACCCAAAAAATCCTAACCGAACCTCAACCGGGTCTTGAAAGTTTTTTATCCTTCGTTTTCCCGTCACGTGGATTTTTTCTGTAAAACAGGATCCCCGTGGCTGTTCTATGATTAACCATCGCCGGAGAGTGGTGCACCATGGTAGTGCTCCGTTTCAAATCCATGCACCCATTTCTCAAAGTCATACGGCACTGTTTCGTCATTTTGGACGGATGTTGCACCTTGCACCGTAGATGTTGCACCCTGTGGATATCGATTCTTCGGAGGGCCATAACTCTTGGCTCGTTTAGAGTCACGGGAGCGATAACCAGTCAAAACGAAGCTCTCGGTGAGTTCTACAGCTATGACAGCTTTCATCCGTCACTGGTTAGTTTCATACCCAAAAAATTCTATCCGAACCACAATCGGGTCTTGGAAGTTTTTTATCATTCGTTTTTCAGTCACGTGGATTTTTTCTGTAAAACAGGATCCCCGTGGTTGTTCTATGATTTACCATGGCTGGAGAGTGGTGCACCATGGTAGTGCTCCGTTTCAAATCCACGCACCCATTTCTCAAAGTCGTACGGCACTGTTTCGTCATTTTGGACAGATGTTGCACCTTGCACCGTAGATGTTGCACCCTGTGGATATCGATTCTTCGGAGGGCCATAACTCTTGGCTCGTTTAGAGTTACGGGAGCGATAACCAGTCGAAACGAAGCTCTCGGTGAGTTCTACAGCAATGACAGCTTTCAGCCATCACTGGTTAGTTTCATACCCAAAAAATCCTATCCGAACCTCAATCGGGACTTGGAAGTTTTTTATCATTCGTTTTTCCGTCACGTGGATTTTTTCTATAAAAACGGATCCCCGTGGCTGTTCTATGATTACCATCGCTGGAGAGTGGTGCACCATGGTAGTGCTCCGTTTCAAATCCATGCACCCATTTCTCAAAGTCGTAGGGCACTGTTTCGTCATTTTGGACGGATGTTGCACCTTGCACCGTAGATGTTGCACCCTGTGGATATCGATTCTTCGGAGGGCCATAACACTTGGCTCGTTTAGAGTTACGGGAGCGATAACCATTCAAAACGAAGCTCCGGTGAGTTCTACAGCTATGACCTCTTTCAGCCGTCATTGATTAGTTTCATACCCAAAAAATCCTAACCGAACCTCAACCGGGTCTTGGAAGTTTTTTATCCTTTGTTTTTCCGTCACGTGGATTTTTTCTGTAAAACATGATCCCCGTGGCTGTTCTATGATTAACCATCGCTGGAGAGTGGTGCACCATGGTAGTGCTCCGTTTCAAATCCATTAACCCATTTCTCCAAGTCATACGGCACTGTTTTGTCATTTTGGACGGATGTTGCACCTTGCACCGTAGATGTTGCACCCTGTGGATATCGATTCTTCGGAGGGCCATAACTCTTGGCTCGTTTAGAGTCACGGGAGCGGTAAACTGTCTAAACGAAGCTCTCGTTGAGTTCTACAGCTATGACAGCTTTCAGTCGTCACTGGTTAGTTTCATACCCAAAAAATCCTATCCGAACCTCAATCGGGACTTGGAAGTTTTTTATCATTCGTTTTTCCGTCACGTGGATTTTTTCTATAAAACGGGATCCCCGTGGCTGTTCTATGATTACCATCGCTGGAGAGTGGTGCACCATGGTAGTGCTCCGTTTCAAATCCACGCACCCATTTCTCAAAGTCGTACGGCACTGTTTCGTCATTTTGGACGGATGTTGCACTTGCACCGTAGATGTTGCACCCTATGGATATCGATTCTTCGGAGGGCCATAACTCTTGGCTCGTTTAGAGTTACGGGTGCGATAACCAGTCAAAACGAAGCTCTCGGTGAGTTCTACAGCTATGACCTCTTTTAGCCGTTATTGATTAGTTTCATACCCAAAAAATCCTAACCGAACCTCAACCGGGTCTTGGAAGTTTTTTATCCTTCGTTTTTCTGTCACGTGGATTTTTTCTGTAAAACAGGATCCCCATGGTTGTTCTATGATTAACCATCGCTGGAGAGTGGTGCACCATGGTAGTGCTCCGTTTCAAATCCATGCACCCATTTCTCAAAGTCATACGGCACTATTTCGTCATTTTGGACGGATGTTGCACCTTGCACCGTAGATGTTGCACCCTGTGGATATCGATTCTTCGGAGGGCCATAACTCTTGGCTCGTTTAGAGTTACGGGAGCGATAACCAGTCAAAACAAAGCTCTCGGTGAGTTCTACAGCAATGACCGCTTTCAGCCGTCACTGGTTAGTTTCATACCCAAAAAATCCTATCCGAACCTCAATCGGGACTTGGAAGTTTTTTATCATTCGTTTTTCCGTCACGTGGATTTTTTCTATAAAACGGTATCCCCGTGGCTGTTCTATGATTACCATCGCTGGAGAGTGGTGCACCATGGTAGTGCTCCGTTTCAAATCCATGCACCCATTTCTCAAAGTCGTACGGCACTGTTTCATCATTTTGGACGGATGTTGCACCTTGCACCGTAGATGTTGCACCCTATGGATATCGATTCTTCGGAGGGCCATAACTCTTGGCTCGTTTAGAGTTACGGGAGCGATAACCAGTCAAAACGAAGCTCTCGGTGAGTTCTACAGCTATGACCTCTTTCAGCCGTCATTGATTAGTTTCATACCCAAAAAATCCTAACCGAACCTCAACCGGGTCTTGGAAGTTTTTTATCCTTCGTTTTTCCGTCACGTAGATTTTTTCTGTAAAACAGGATCCCCGTGGTTGTTCTATGATTAACCATCGCCGGAGAGTGGTGCACCATGGTAGTGCTCCGTTTCAAATCCATGCACCCATTTCTCAAAGTCACACGGCACTGTTTTGTCATTTTGGACGGATGTTGCACCTTGCACCGTAGATGTTGCACCCTGTGGATATCGATTCTTCGGAGGGCCATAACTCTTGGCTCGTTTAGAGTCACGGGAGCGATAACCAGTCAAAACGAAGCTCTCGGTGAGTTCTACAGCTATGACAGCTTTCATCCGTCACTGGTTAGTTTCATACCCAAAAAATTCTATCCGAACCACAATCGGGTCTTGGAAGTTTTTTATCATTCGTTTTTCAGTCACGTGGATTTTTTCTGTAAAACAGGATCCCCGTGGTTGTTCTATGATTTACCATGGCTGGAGAGTGGTGCACCATGGTAATGCTCCGTTTCAAATCCACGCACCCATTTCTCAAAGTCGTACGGCACTGTTTCGTCATTTTGGACGGATGTTGCACCTTGCACCGTAGATGTTGCACCCTGTGGATATCGATTCTTCGGAGGGCCATAACTCTTGGCTCGTTTAGAGTTACGGGAGCGATAACCAGTCAAAACGAAGCTCTCGGTGAGTTCTACAGCAATGACAGCTTTCAGCCATCACTGGTTAGTTTCATACCCAAAAAATCCTATCCGAACCTCAATCGGGACTTGGAAGTTTTTTATCATTCGTTTTTCCGTCACGTGGATTTTTTCTATAAAAACGGATCCCCGTGGCTGTTCTATGATTACCATCGCTGGAGAGTGGTGCACCATGGTAGTGCTCCGTTTCAAATCCATGCACCCATTTCTCAAAGTCGTACGGCACTGTTTCATCATTTTGGACGGATGTTGCACCTTGCACCGTAGATGTTGCACCCTGTGGATATCGATTCTTCGGAGGGCCATAACACTTGGCTCGTTTAGAGTTACGGGAGCGATAACCATTCAAAACGAAGCTCTCGGTGAGTTCTACAGCTATGACCTCTTTCAGCCATCATTGATTAGTTTCATACCCAAAAAATCCTAACCGAACCTCTACCGGGTGTTGGAAGTTTTTTATCCTTTGTTTTTCCGTCACGTGGATTTTTTCTGTAAAACAGGATCCCCGTGGCTGTTCTATGATTAACCATCGCTGGAGAGTGGTGCACCATGGTAGTGCTCCGTTTCAAATCCATTAACCCATTTCTCAAAGTCATACGGCACTGTTTTGTCATTTTGGACGGATGTTGCACCTTGCACCGTAGATGTTGCACCCTGTGGATATCGATTCTTCGGAGGGCCATAACTCTTGGCTCGTTTAGAGTCACGGGAGCGGTAAACTGTCTAAACGAAGCTCTCGTTGAGTTCTACAGCTATGACAGCTTTTAGTCGTCACTGGTTAGTTTCATACCCAAAAAATCCTATCCGAACCTCAATCGGGACTTGGAAGTTTTTTATCATTCGTTTTTCCGTCACGTGGATTTTTTCTATAAAACGGGATCCCCGTGGCTGTTCTATGATTACCATCGCTGGAGAGTGGTGCACCATGGTAGTGCTCCGTTTCAAATCCACGCACCCATTTCTCAAAGTCGTACGGCACTGTTTCGTCATTTTGGACGGATGTTGCACTTGCACCGTAGATGTTGCACCCTATGGATATCGATTCTTCGGAGGGCCATAACTCTTGGCTCGTTTAGAGTTACGGGTGCGATAACCAGTCAAAACGAAGCTCTCGGTGAGTTCTACAGCTATGACCTCTTTTAGCCGTCATTGATTAGTTTCATACCCAAAAAATCCTAACCGAACCTCAACCGGGTCTTGGAAGTTTTTTATCCTTCGTTTTTCTGTCACGTGGATTTTTCTGTAAAACAGGATCCCCATGGTTGTTCTATGATTAACCATCGCTGGAGAGTGGTGCACCATGGTAGTGCTCCGTTTCAAATCCATGCACCCATTTCTCAAAGTCATACGGCACTATTTCGTCATTTTGGACGGATGTTGCACCTTGCACCGTAGATGTTGCACCCTGTGGATATCGATTCTTCGGAGGGCCATAACTCTTGGCTCGTTTAGAGTTACGGGAGCGATAACCAGTCAAAACAAAGCTCTCGGTGAGTTCTACAGCAATGACCGCTTTCAGCCGTCACTGGTTAGTTTCATACCCAAAAAATCCTATCCGAACCTCAATCGGGACTTGGAAGTTTTTTATCATTCGTTTTTCCGTCACGTGGATTTTTTCTATAAAACGGTATCCCCGTGGCTGTTCTATGATTACCATCGCTGGAGAGTGGTGCACCATGGTAGTGCTCCGTTTCAAATCCACGCACCCATTTCTCAAAGTCGTACGGCACTGTTTCGTCATTTTGGACGGATGTTGCACCTTGCACCGTAGATGTTGCATCCTATGGATATCGATTCTTCGGAGGGCCATAACTCTTGGCTCGTTTAGAGTTACGGGAGCGATAACCAGTCAAAACGAAGCTCTCGGTGAGTTCTACAGCTATGACCTCTTTCAGCCGTCATTGATTAGTTTCATATCCAAAAAATCCTAACCGAACCTCAACCGGGTCTTGGAAGTTTTTTATCCTTCGTTTTTCCGTCACGTAGATTTTTTCTGTAAAACAGGATCCCCGTGGTTGTTCTATGATTAACCATCGCCGGAGAGTGGTGCACCATGGTAGTGCTCCGTTTCAAATCCATGCACCCATTTCTCAAAGTCATACGGCACTGTTTCGTCATTTTGGACGGATGTTGCACCTTGCACCGTAGATGTTGCACCCTGTGGATATCGATTCTTCGGAGGGCCATAACTCTTGGCTCGTTTAGAGTCACGGGAGCGATAACCAGTCAAAACGAAGCTCTCGGTGAGTTCTACAGCTATGACAGCTTTCAGCCGTCACTGGTTAGTTTCATACCCAAAAAATCCTATCCGAACCTCAATCGGGACTTGGAAGTTTTTTATCATTCGTTTTTCCGTCACGTGGATTTTTTCTGTAAAACAGGATCCCCATGGCTGTTCTATGATTTACCATCGCTGGAAAGTGGTGCACCATGGTAGTGCTCCGTTTCAAATCCATGCACCCATTTCTCATAGTCGTACGGCACTTTTTCTTCATTTTGGACGGACGTTGCACCTTGCACCGTAGATGTTGCACCCTGTGGATATCGATTCTTCGGAGGGCCATAACTCTTGGCTCGTTTAGAGTTACGGGAGCGATAACCAGTCAAAACGAAGCTCTCGGTGAGTTCTACAGCAATGACAGCTTTCAGCCGTCACTGGTTAGTTTCATACCCAAAAGATCCTATCCGAACCTCAATCGGGACTTGGAAGTTTTTTATCATTCGTTTTTCCGCCACGTGGATTTTTTCTATAAAAACGGATCCCCGTGGCTGTTCTATGATTACCATCGCTGGAGAGTGGTGCACCATGGTAGTGCTCCGTTTCAAATCCATGCACCCATTTCTCAAAGTCGTACGGCACTGTTTCGTCATTTTGGACGGATGTTGCACCTTGCACCGTAGATGTTGCACCCTGTGGATATCGATTCTTCGGAGGGCCATAACACTTGGCTCGTTTAGAGTTACGGGAGCGATAACCATTCAAAACGAAGCTCTCGGTGAGTTCTACAGCTATGACCTCTTTCAGCCGTCATTGATTAGTTTCATACCCAAAAAATCCTAACCGAACCTCAACCGGGTCTTGGAAGTTTTTTATCCTTCGTTTTTCCGTCACGTGGATTTTTTCTGTAAAACAGGATCCCCGTGGCTGTTCTATGATTAACCATCGCTGGAGAGTGGTGCACCATGGTAGTGCTCCGTTTCAAATCCATGCACCCATTTCTCAAAGTCATACGGCACTGTTTCGTCATTTTGGACGGATGTTGCACCTTGCACCGTAGATGTTGCACCCTGTGGATATCGATTCTTCGGAGGGCCATAACTCTTGGCTCGTTTAGAGTCACGGGAGCGGTAAACTGTCTAAACGAAGCTCTCGTTGAGTTCTACAGCTATGACAGCTTTCAGTCGTCACTGGTTAGTTTCATACCCAAAAAATCCTATCCGAACCTCAATCGGGACTTGGAAGTTTTTTATCATTCGTTTTTCCGTCACGTGGATTTTTTCTATAAAACGGTATCCCCGTGGCTGTTCTATGATTACCATCGCTGGAGAGTGGTGCACCATGGTAGTGCTCCGTTTCAAATCCACGCACCCATTTCTCAAAGTCGTACGGCACTGTTTCGTCATTTTGGACGGATGTTGCACCTTGCACCGTAGATGTTGCATCCTATGGATATCGATTCTTCGGAGGGCCATAACTCTTGGCCCGTTTAGAGTTACGGGAGCGATAACCAGTCAAAACGAAGCTCTCGGTGAGTTCTACAGCTATGACCTCTTTCAGCCGTCATTGATTAGTTTCATATCCAAAAAATCCTAACCGAACCTCAACCGGGTCTTGGAAGTTTTTTATCCTTCGTTTTTCCGTCACGTAGATTTTTTCTGTAAAACAGGATCCCCGTGGTTGTTCTATGATTAACCATCGCCGGAGAGTGGTGCACCATGGTAGTGCTCCGTTTCAAATCCATGCACCCATTTCTCAAAGTCATACGGCACTGTTTCGTCATTTTGGACGGATGTTGCACCTTGCACCGTAGATGTTGCACCCTGTGGATATCGATTCTTCGGAGGGCCATAACTCTTGGCTCGTTTAGAGTCACGGGAGCGATAACCAGTCAAAACGAAGCTCTCGGTGAGTTCTACAGCTATGACAGCTTTCAGCCGTCACTGGTTAGTTTCATACCCAAAAAATCCTATCCGAACCTCAATCGGGACTTGGAAGTTTTTTATCATTCGTTTTTCCGTCACGTGGATTTTTTCTGTAAAACAGGATCCCCATGGCTGTTCTATGATTTACCATCACTGGAAAGTGGTGCACCATGGTAGTGCTCCGTTTCAAATCCATGCACCCATTTCTCATAGTCGTACGGCACTTTTTCTTCATTTTGGACGGACGTTGCACCTTGCACCGTAGATGTTGCACCCTGTGGATATCGATTCTTCGGAGGGCCATAACTCTTGGCTCGTTTAGAGTTACGGGAGCGATAACCAGTCAAAACGAAGCTCTCGGTGAGTTCTACAGCAATGACAGCTTTCAGCCGTCACTGGTTAGTTTCATACCCAAAAAATCCTATCCTAACCTCAATCGGGACTTGGAAGTTTTTTATCATTCGTTTTTCCGCCACGTGGATTTTTTCTATAAAAACGGATCCCCGTGGCTGTTCTATGATTACCATCGCTGGAGAGTGGTGCACCATGGTAGTGCTCCGTTTCAAATCCATGCACCCATTTCTCAAAGTCGTACGACACTGTTTCGTCATTTTGGACGGATGTTGCACCTTGCACCGTAGATGTTGCACCCTGTGGATATCGATTCTTCGGAGGGCCATAACACTTGGCTCGTTTAGAGTTACGGGAGCGATAACCATTCAAAACGAAGCTCTCGGTGAGTTCTACAGCTATGACCTCTTTCAGCCGTCATTGATTAGTTTCATACCCAAAAAATCCTAACCGAACCTCAACCGGGTCTTGGAAGTTTTTTATCCTTCGTTTTTCCGTCACGTGGATTTTTTCTGTAAAACAGGATCCCCGTGGCTGTTCTATTATTAACCATCGCTGGAGAGTGGTGCACCATGGTAGTGCTCCGTTTCAAATCCATGCACCCATTTCTCAAAGTCATACGGCACTGTTTCGTCATTTTGGACGGATGTTGCACCTTGCACCGTAGATGTTGCACCCTGTGGATATCGATTCTTCGGAGGGCCATAACTCTTGGCTCGTTTAGAGTCACGGGAGCGGTAAACTTTCTAAACGAAGCTCTCGTTGAGTTCTACAGCTATGACAGCTTTCAGTCGTCACTGGTTAGTTTCATACCCAAAAAATCCTATCCGAACCTCAATCGGGACTTGGAAGTTTTTTATCATTCGTTTTTCCGTCACGTGGATTTTTTCTATAAAACGGTATCCCCGTGGCTGTTCTATGATTACCATCGCTGGAGAGTGGTGCACCATGGTAGTGCTCCGTTTCAAATCCACGCACCCATTTCTCAAAGTCGTACGGCACTGTTTCGTCATTTTGGACGGATGTTGCACCTTGCACCGTAGATGTTGCATCCTATGGATATCGATTCTTCGGAGGGCCATAACTCTTTGCCCGTTTAGAGTTACGGGAGCGATAACCAGTCAAAACGAAGCTCTCGGTGAGTTCTACAGCTATGACCTCTTTCAGCTGTCATTGATTAGTTTCATATCCAAAAAATCCTAACCGAACCTCAACCGGGTCTTGGAAGTTTTTTATCCTTCGTTTTTCCGTCACGTAGATTTTTTCTGTAAAACAGGATCCCCGTGGTTGTTCTATGATTAACCATCGCCGGAGAGTGGTGCACCATGGTAGTGCTCCGTTTCAAATCCATGCACCCATTTCTCAAAGTCATACGGCACTGTTTCGTCATTTTGGACGGATGTTGCACCTTGCACCGTAGATGTTGCACCCTGTGGATATCGATTCTTCGGAGGGCCATAACTCTTGGCTCGTTTAGAGTCACGGGAGCGATAACCAGTCAAAACGAAGCTCTCGGTGAGTTCTACAGCTATGACAGCTTTCAGCCGTCACTGGTTAGTTTCATACCCAAAAAATCCTATCCGAACCTCAATCGGGACTTGGAAGTTTTTTATCATTCGTTTTTCCGTCACGTGGATTTTTTCTGTAAAACAGGATCCCCATGGCTGTTCTATGATTTACCATCACTGGAAAGTGGTGCACCATGGTAGTGCTCCGTTTCAAATCCATGCACCCATTTCTCATAGTCGTACGGCACTTTTTCTTCATTTTGGACGGACGTTGCACCTTGCACCGTAGATGTTGCACCCTGTGGATATCGATTCTTCGGAGGGCCATAACTCTTGGCTCGTTTAGAGTTACGGGAGCGATAACCAGTCAAAACGAAGCTCTCGGTGAGTTCTACAGCAATGACAGCTTTCAGCCGTCACTGGTTAGTTTCATACCCAAAAAATTCTATCCTAACCTCAATCGGGACTTGGAAGTTTTTTATCATTCGTTTTTCCGCCACGTGGATTTTTTCTATAAAAACGGATCCCCGTGGCTGTTCTATGATTACCATCGCTGGAGAGTGGTGCACCATGGTAGTGCTCCGTTTCAAATCCATGCACCCATTTCTCAAAGTCGTACGGCACTGTTTCGTCATTTTGGACGGATGTTGCACCTTGCACCGTAGATGTTGCACCCTGTGGATATCGATTCTTCGGAGGGCCATAACACTTGGCTCGTTTAGAGTTACGGGAGCGATAACCATTCAAAACGAAGCTCTCGGTGAGTTCTACAGCTATGACCTCTTTCAGCCGTCATTGATTAGTTTCATACCCAAAAAATCCTAACCGAACCTCAACCGGGTCTTGAAAGTTTTTTATCCTTCGTTTTTCCGTCACGTGGATTTTTTCTGTAAAACAGGATCCCCGTGGCTGTTCTATGATTAACCATCGCTGGAGAGTGGTGCACCATGGTAGTGCTCCGTTTCAAATCCATGCACCCATTTCTCAAAGTCATACGGCACTGTTTCGTCATTTTGGACGGATGTTGCACCTTGCACCGTAGATGTTGCACCCTGTGGATATCGATTCTTCGGAGGGCCATAACTCTTGGCTCGTTTAGAGTCACGGGAGCGGTAAACTGTCTAAACGAAGCTCTCGTTGAGTTCTACAGCTATGACAGCTTTCAGTCGTCACTGGTTAGTTTCATACCCAAAAAATCCTATCCGAACCTCAATCGGGACTTGGAAGTTTTTTATCATTCGTTTTTCCGTCACGTGGATTTTTTCTATAAAACGGGATCCCCGTGGCTGTTCTATGATTACCATCGCTGGAGAGTGGTGCACCATGGTAGTGCTCCGTTTCAAATCCACGCACCCATTTCTCAAAGTCGTACGGCACTGTTTCGTCATTTTGGACGGATGTTGCACCTTGCACCGTAGATGTTGCATCCTATGGATATCGATTCTTCGGAGGGCCATAACTCTTGGCTCGTTTAGAGTTACGGGAGCGATAACCAGTCAAAACAAAGCTCTCGGTGAGTTCTACAGCAATGACCGCTTTCAGCCGTCACTGGTTAGTTTCATACCCAAAAAATCCTATCCGAACCTCAATCGGGACTTGGAAGTTTTTTATCATTCGTTTTTCCGTCACGTGGATTTTTTCTATAAAACGGTATCCCCGTGGCTGTTCTATGATTACCATCGCTGGAGAGTGGTGCACCATGGTAGTGCTCCGTTTCAAATCCACGCACCCATTTCTCAAAGTCGTACGGCACTGTTTCGTCATTTTGGACGGATGTTGCACCTTGCACCGTAGATGTTGCATCCTATGGATATCGATTCTTCGGAGGGCCATAACTCTTGGCTCGTTTAGAGTTACGGGAGCGATAACCAGTCAAAACGAAGCTCTCGGTGAGTTCTACAGCTATGACCTCTTTCAGCCGTCATTGATTAGTTTCATACCCAAAAAATCCTAACCGAACCTCAACCGGGTCTTGGAAGTTTTTTATCCTTCGTTTTTTCGTCACGTAGATTTTTTCTGTAAAACAGGATCCCCGTGCTTGTTCTATGATTAACCATCGCCGGAGAGTGGTGCACCATGGTAGTGCTCCGTTTCAAATCCATGCACCCATTTCTCAAAGTCATACGGCACTGTTTCGTCATTTTGGACGGATGTTGCACCTTGCACCGTAGATGTTGCACCCTGTGGATATCGATTCTTCGGAGGGCCATAACTCTTGGCTCGTTTAGAGTCACGGGAGCGATAACCAGTCAAAACGAAGCTCTCGGTGAGTTCTACAGCTATGACAGCTTTCAGCCGTCACTGGTTAGTTTCATACCCAAAAAATCCTATCCGAACCTCAATCGGGACTTGGAAGTTTTTTATCATTCGTTTTTCCGTCACGTGGATTTTTTCTGTAAAACAGGATCCCCATGGCTGTTCTATGATTTACCATCGCTGGAAAGTGGTGCACCATGGTAGTGCTCCGTTTCAAATCCATGCACCCATTTCTCATAGTCGTACGGCACTTTTTCTTCATTTTGGACGGACATTGCACCTTGCACCGTAGATGTTGCACCCTGTGGATATCGATTCTTCGGAGGGCCATAACTCTTGGCTCGTTTAGAGTTACGGGAGCGATAACCAGTCAAAACGAAGCTCTCGGTGAGTT
Source organism: Allium cepa (assembly GCA_030765085.1). Classification (NCBI taxonomy): domain Eukaryota; kingdom Viridiplantae; phylum Streptophyta; class Magnoliopsida; order Asparagales; family Amaryllidaceae; genus Allium; species Allium cepa. Next base: position 12,388,137 of record CM060943.1, read on the forward strand.
CTAAAGCAATGACAGCTTTCAGCCGTCACTGGTTAGTTTCATACCCAAAAAATCCTATCCGAACCTCAATCGGGACCTGGAAGTTTTTTATCATTCGTTTTTCCGCCACGTGGATTTTTTCTATAAAAACGGATCCCCGTGGCTGTTCTATGATTACCATCGCTGGAGAGTGGTGCACCATGGTAGTGCTCCGTTTCAAATCCATGCACCCATTTCTCAAAGTCGTACGGCACTGTTTCGTCATTTTGGACGGATGTTGCACCTTGCACCGTAGATGTTGCACCCTGTGGATATCGATTCTTCGGAGGGCCATAACACTTGGCTCGTTTAGAGTTACGGGAGCGATAACCATTCAAAACGAAGCTCTCGGTGAGTTCTATACCTATGAACTCTTTCAGCCGTCATTGATTAGTTTCATACCCAAAAAATCCTAACCGAACCTCAACCGGGTCTTGGAAGTTTTTTATCCTTCGTTTTTCCGTCACGTGGATTTTTTCTGTAAAACAGGATCCCCGTGGCTGTTCTATGATTAACCATCGCTGGAGAGTGGTGCACCATGGTAGTGCTCCGTTTCAAATCCATGCACCCATTTCTCAAAGTCATACGGCACTGTTTCGTCATTTTGGACGGATGTTGCACCTTGCACCGTAGATGTTGCACCCTGTGGATATCGATTCTTCGGAGGGCCATAACTCTTGGCTCGTTTAGAGTCACGGGAGCGATAACCAGTCAAAACGAAGCTCTCGGTGAGTTCTACAGCTATGACAGCTTTCATCCGTCACTGGTTAGTTTCATACCCAAAAAATTCTATCCGAACCACAATCGGGTCTTGGAAGTTTTTTATCATTCGTTTTTCAGTCACGTGGATTTTTTCTGTAAAACAGGATCCCCGTGGTTGTTCTATGATTTACCATGGCTGGAGAGTGGTGCACCATGGTAGTGCTCCGTTTCAAATCCGCGCACCCATTTCTCAAAGTCGTACGGCACTGTTTCGTCATTTTGGACGGATGTTGCACCTTGCACCGTAGATGTTGCACCCTGTGGATATCGATTCTTCGGAGGGCCATAACACTTGGCTCGTTTAGAGTTATAGGAGCGATAACCAGTCAAAACGAAGCTCTCGGTGAGTTCTACAGCAATGACAGCTTTCAGCCGTCACTGGTTAGTTTCATACCCAAAAAATCCTATCCGAACCTCAATCGGGACTTGGAAGTTTTTTATCATTCGTTTTTCCGTCACGTGGATTTTTTCTATAAAAACGGATCCCCGTGGCTGTTCTATGATTACCATCGCTGGAGAGTGGTGCACCATGGTAGTGCTCCGTTTCAAATCCATGCACCCATTTCTCAAAGTCGTACGGCACTATTTCGTCATTTTGGACGGATGTTGCACCTTGCACCGTAGATGTTGCACCCTGTGGATATCGATTCTTCGGAGGGCCATAACACTTGGCTCGTTTAGAGTTACGGTAGCGATAACCATTCAAAACGAAGCTCTCGGTGAGTTCTACAGCTATGACCTCTTTCAGCCATCATTGATTAGTTTCATACCCAAAAAATCCTAACCGAACCTCAACCGGGTCTTGGAAGTTTTTTATCCTTCGTTTTTCCGTCACGTGGATTTTTTCTGTAAAACAGGATCCCCGTGGTTGTTCTATGATTAACCATCGCTGGAGAGTGGTGCACCATGGTAGTGCTCCGTTTCAAATCCATGCACCCATTTCTCAAAGTCATACGGCACTGTTTTGTCATTTTGGACGGATGTTGCACCTTGCACCGTAGATGTGGCACCCTGTGGATATCGATTCTTCGGAGGGCCATAACTCTTGGCTCGTTTAAAGTCACGGGAGCAGTAAACTGTCAAAACGAAGCTCTCGTTGAGTTCTACAGCTATGACAGCTTTCAGTCGTCACTGGTTAGTTTCATACCCAAAAAATCCTATCCGAACCTCAATCGGGACTTGGAAGTTTTTTATCATTCGTTTTTCCGTCACGTGGATTTTTTCTATAAAACGGGATCCCCGTGGCTGTTCTATGATTACCATCGCTGGAGAGTGGTGCACCATGGTAGTGCTCCGTTTCAAATCCACGCACCCATTTCTCAAAGTCGTACGGCACTGTTTCGTCATTTTGGACGGATGTTGCACTTGCACCGTAGATGTTGCACCCTATGGATATCGATTCTTCGGAGGGCCATAACTCTTGGCTCGTTTAGAGTTACGGGAGCGATAACCAGTCATAACGAAGCTCTCGGTGAGTTCTACAGCTATGACCTCTTTTAGCCGTCATTGATTAATTTCATACCCAAAAAATCCTAACCGAACCTCAACCGGGTCTTGGAAGTTTTTTATCCTTCGTTTTTCCGTCACGTGGATTTTTTCTGTAAAACAGGATCCCCATGGTTGTTCTATGATTAACCATCGCTGGAGAGTGGCGCACCATGGTAGTGCTCCGTTTCAAATCCATGCACCCATTTCTCAAAGTCATACGGCACTATTTCGTCATTTTGGACGGATGTTGCACCTTGCACCGTAGATGTTGCACCCTGTGGATATCGATTCTTCGGAGGGCCATAACTCTTGGCTCGTTTAGAGTCACGGGAGCGATAACCAGTCAAAACGAAGCTCTCGGTGAGTTCTACAGCTATGACAGCTTTCTGCCGTCACTGGTCAGTTTCATACCCAAAAAATCCTATCCGAACCTCAATCGGGACTTGGAAGTTTTTTATCATTCGTTTTTCCGTCATGTGGATTTTTTCTATAAAACAGGATCCCCATGGCTGTTCTATGATTTACCATCGCTGGAAAGTGGTGCACCATGGTAGTGCTCCGTTTCAAATCCATGCACCCATTTCTCATAGTCGTACGGCACTTTTTCTTCATTTTGGACGGACGTTGCACCTTGCACCGCAGATGTTGCACCCAATGGATATCGATTCTTCGGTGGGCCATAACTCTTGGCTCGTTTAGAGTTACGGGAGCGATAACCAGTCAAAACGAAGCTCTCGGTGAGTTCTACAGCTATGACGGCTTTCAGCCGTCACTGGTTAGTTTCAAACCCAAAAAATCCTATCCGAACCACAATCGGGTCTTGGAAGTTTTTTATCATTCGTTTTTCCGTCACGTGGATTTTTTCTGTAAAACAGGATCCCCGTGGCTGTTCTATGATTTACCATCGTTGCAGAGTGGCGCACCATGGTAGTGCTACGTTTCAAATCCACGCACCCATTTCTCAAAGTCGTACGGCACTGTTTCGTCATTTTGGATGGAAGTTGCACCTTGCACCGTAGATGTTGCACCCAATGGATATCGATTCTTCGGAGGGCCATAACTCTTGGCTCGTTTAGAGTTACGGGAGCGATAACTTGTCAAAACGAAGCTCTCGGTGAGTTCTATAGCTATGAAAGCTTTCAACCTTCACTGGATAGTTACATACCCAAAAAATCCTATCCAAACCTCAATCGGGTCTTGGAAGTTTTTTATCCTTCGTTTTCCCGTCACGTGGATGTTTTCTGTAAAACCGGATCCCCGTGGCTGTTCTATGATTTACCATCGCTGGAGAGTGGTGCACCATGGTAGTGCTCTGTTACAAATCCATGCACCCATTTCTCAAAGTCGTACGGCACTGTTTCGTCACTTTGGACGGATGTTGCACCTTGCACCGTAGATGTTGCACCCTGTGCATATCGATTCTTCGGAGGGCTATAACTCTTGGCTCGTTTAGAGTTACGGGAGCGATAACCAGTCAAAACGAAGCTCTCGGTGAGTTCTACAGCTATGACAGCTTTCAGCCGTCACTGGTTAGTTTCATACCCAAAAAGTCCTATCCGAACCACAATCGGGTCTTGGAAGTTTTTTATCATTCGTTTTTCCGTCACGTGGATTTTTTCTGTAAAACAGGATCCCCGTGGCTGTACTATGATTTACCATCGTTGGAGAGTGGTGCACCATGGTAGTGCTCCGTTTCAAATCCATGACCCATTTCTCAAAGTCGTACGGTACTGTTTCGTCATTTTGGACGGATGTTGCACCTTGCACCGTAGATGTTGCACCCTGTGGATATCGATTCTTCGGAGGGCCATAACTCTTGGCTCGTTTAGAGTCACGGGAGCGATAACCAGTCAAAACGAAGCTCTCGGTGAGTTCTACAGCTATGACAGCTTTCAGCCGTCACTGGTTAGTTTCATACCCAAAAAGTCCTATCCGAACCACAATCGGGTCTTGGAAGTTTTTTATCATTCGTTTTTCCGTCACGTGGATTTTTTCTGTAAAATAGGATCCCCGTGGTTGTTCTATGATTAACCATCGCTGGAGAGTGGTGCACCATGGTAGTGCTCCGTTTCAAATCCATGCACCCATTTCTCAAAGTCGTACGGCACTGTTTCGTGGACGGATGTTGCACCTTGCACCGTAGATGTTGCACCCTGTGGATATCGATTCTTTGGAGGGCCATAACTCTTGGCTCGTTTAGAGTTACGGGAGCGATAACTAGTCAAAACGAAGCTCTCGGTGAGCTCTACAGCGATGACAGCTTTCAGCCGTCACTGGTTAGTTTCATACCCAAAAAATCCTATCCGAACCTCAATCGGGTCTTGGAAGTTTTTTATCCTTTGTTTTTCCGTCACGTGGATTTTTTCTGTAAAACAGGATCCCCATGGCTGTTCTATGATTTACCATCGCTGGAAAGTGGTGCACCATGGTAGTGCTTCGTTTCAAATCCATGCACCCATTTCTCAAAGTTGTACGGCACTGTTTCGTCATTTTGGACGGATGTTGCACCTTGCACCGTAGATGTTGCACCCAATGGATATCGATTCTTCGGAGGGCCATAACTCTTGGCTCGTTTAGAGTTACGGGAGCGATAACCAGTCAAAACGAAGCTCTCGGTGAGTTCTACAGCTATGACCGCTTTCAGCCGTCACTGGTTAGTTTCATACCCAGAAAATCCTATCCGAACCACAATCGGGTCTTGGAAGTTTTTTATCATTCGTTTTTCCGTCACGTGGATTTTTTCTGTAAAACAGGATCCCCGTGGCTGTTTTATGATTTACCATCGTGGAGAGTGGTGCACCATGGTAGTGCTCCGTTTCAAATCAACGCACCCATTTCTCAAAGTCGTACGGCACTGTTTCGTCATTTTGGACGGATGTTGCACCTTGCACCGTAGATGTTGCACCCTGTGGATATCGATTCTTCGGAGGGCCATAACTCTTGGCTCCTTTAGAGTTACGGGAGCGATAACCTGTCAAAACGAAGCTCTCGGTGAGTTCTACAGCTATGACCGCTTTCAGCCGTCACTGGTTAGTTTCATACCCAAAAAATCCTATCCGAACCTCAATCGGGACTTGGAAGTTTTTTATCATTCGTTTTTCCGTCACGTGGATTTTTTCTATAAAACGGGATCCCCGTGGCTGTTCTATGATTACCATCGCTGGAGAGTGGTGCTCCATGGTAGTGCTCCGTTTCAAATCCACGCACCCATTTCTCAAAGTCGTACGGCACTGTTTCGTCATTTTCGACGGATGTTGCACCTTGCACCGTAGATGTTGCACCCTGTGGATATCGATTCTTCGGAGGGCCATAACTCTTGGCTCGTTTAGAGTTACGGGAGCGATAACCAGTCAAAACGAAGCTCTCGGTGAGTTCTACAGCTATGACCTCTTTCAACCGTCATTGATTAGTTTCATACCCAAAAAATCCTAACCGGACCTCAACCGGGTCTTGGAAGTTTTTTATCCTTCGTTTTTCCGTCACGTGGATTTTTTCTGTAAAACAGGATCCCTGTGGCTGTTCTATGATTAACCATCGCTGGAGAGTGGTGCACCATGGTAGCGCTCCGTTTCAAATCCATGCACCCATTTCTCAAAGTCATACGCCACTGTTTCGTCATTTTGGACGGATGTTGCACCTTGCACCGTAGATGTTGCACCCTTTGGATATCGATTCTTCGGAGGGCCATAACTCTAGGCTCGTTTAGAGTCACGGGAGCGATAACCAGTCAAAACGAAGCTAACGGTGAGTTCTACAGCTATGACAGCTTTCAGCCGTCACTGGTTAGTTTCATACCCAAAAAATCCTATCCGAACCTCAATCGGGACTTGGATGTTTTTTATCATTCGTTTTTCCGTCACGTGGATTTTTTCTATAAAATGGGATCCCCGTGGCTGTTCTATGATTTACCATCGCTGGATAGTGGTGCACCATGGTAGTGCTCCGTTTCAAATCCATGCACCCATTTCTCAAAGTCGTACGGCACTGTTTCGTCATTTTGGACGGATGTTGCACCTTGCACCGTAGATGTTGCACCCTGTGGATATCGATTCTTCGGGGGGCCAAAACTCTTGGCTCGTTTAGAGTTACGGGAGCGATAACCAGTCAAAACGAAGCTCTCGGTGAGTTCTACAGCTATGACCTCTTTTAGCCGTCACTGATTAGTTTCATACCCAAAAACTCCTAACCGAACCTCAACCGGGTCTTGGAAGTTTTTTATCCTTCGTTTTTCCGTCACGTGGATTTTTTCTGTAAAATAGGATCCCCGTGGTTGTTCTATGATTAACCATCGCTGGAGAGTGGTGCACCATGGTAGTGCTCCGTTTCAAATCCATGCACCCATTTCTCAAAGTCGTACGGCACTGTTTCGTCATTTTGGACGGATGTTGCACCTTGCACCGTAGATGTTGCACCCTGTGGATATCGATTCTTCGGAGGGCCATACCTCTTGGCTCGTTTAGAGTTACGGGAGCGATAACTAGTCAAAACGAAGCTCTCGGTGAGTTCTACAGCTATGACCTCTTTCAGCCGTCACTGATTAGTTTCATACCCAAAAACTCCTAACCGAACCTCAACCGGGTCTTGGAAGTTTTTTATCCTTCGTTTTTCCGTCACGTGGATTTTTTCTGTAAAATAGGATCCCCGTGGTTGTTCTATGATTAACCATCGCTGGAGAGTGGTGCACCATGGTAGTGCCCCGTTTCAAATCCATGCACCCATTTCTCAAAGTCGTACGGCACTGTTTCGTCATTTTGGACGGATGTTGCACCTTGCACCGTAGATGTTGCACCCTGTGGATATCGATTCTTCGGAGGGCCATAACTCTTGGCTCGTTTAGAGTCACGGGAGCGATAACCAGTCAAAACGAAGCTCTCGGTGAGTTCTACAGCTATGACATCTTTCAGCCATCACTGATTAGTTTCATACCCAAAAATTCCTAACCGAACCTCAACCGGGTCTTGAAAGTTTTTTATCCTTCGTTTTTCCGTCACGTGGATTTTTTCTGTAAAATAGGATCCCCGTGGTTGTTCTATGATTAACCATCACTGGAGAGTGGTGCACCTTGGTAGTGCTCCGTTTCAAATCCATGCACCCATTTCTCAAAGTCGTACGGCACTGTTTCGTGGACGGATGTTGCACCTTGCACCGTAGATGTTGCACCCTGTGGATATCGATTCTTCGGAAGGCCATAACTCTTGGCTCGTTTAGAGTTACGGGAGCGATAACTAGTCAAAACGATGCTCTCGATGAGTTCTACAGCGATGACACCTTTCAGCCGTCACTGGTTAGTTTCATACCCAAAAAATCCTATCCGAACCTCAATCGGGTCTTGGAAGTTTTTTATCCTTTGTTTTTCCGTCACGTGGATTTTTTCTGTAAAACAGGATCCCCATGGCTGTTCTATGATTACCATCGCTGGAGAGTGGTGCTCCATGGTAGTGCTCCGTTTCAAATCCACGCACCCATTTCTCAAAGTCGTACGGCACTGTTTCGTCATTTTCGACGGATGTTGCACCTTGCACCGTAGATGTTGCACCCTATGGATATCGATTCTTCGGAGGGCCATAACTCTTGGCTCGTTTAGAGTTACGGGAGCGATAACTAGTCAAAACGAAGCTCTCGGTGAGTTCTACAGCTATGACCTCTTTCAGCCGTCATTGATTAGTTTCATACCCAAAAAATCCTGACCGAACCTCAACCGGGTCTTGGAAGTTTTTTATCCTTCGTTTTTCCGTCACGTGGATTTTTTCTGTAAAACAGGATCCCCGTGGCTGTTCTATGATTAACCATCGCTGGAGAGTGGTGCACCATGGTAGTGCTCCGTTTCAAATCCATGCACCCATTTCTCAAAGTCATACGGCACTGTTTCGTCATTTTGGACGGATGTTGCACCTTGCACCGTAGATGTTGCACCCTTTGGATATCGATTCTTCGGAGGGCCATAACTCTTGGCTCGTTTAGAGTCACGGGAGCGATAACCAGTCAAAACGAAGCTCTCGGTGAGTTCTACAGCTATGACAGCTTTCAGCCGTCACTGGTTAGTTTCATACCCAAAAATTCCTATCCGAACCTCAATCGGGACTTGGATGTTTTTTATCATTCGTTTTTCCATCACGTGGATTTTTTCTATAAAACGGGATCCCCGTGGCTGTTTTATGATTTACCATCGCTGGAGAGTGGTGCACCATGGTAGTGCTCCGTTTCAAATCCATGCACCTATTTCTCAAAGTCGTACGGCACTGTTTCGTCATTTTGGACGGATGTTGCACCTTGCACCGTAGATGTTGCACCCTGTGGATATCGATTCTTCGGAGGGCCATAACTCTTGGCTCGTTTAGAGTTACGGGAGCGATAACCAGTCAAAACGAAACTCTCGGTGAGTTCTACAGCTATGACCTCTTTCAGCCGTCACTGATTAGTTTCATACCCAAAAACTCCTAACCGAACCTCAACCGGGTCTTGGAAGTTTTTTATCCTTCGTTTTTCCGTCACGTGGATTTTTTCTGTAAAACAGGATCCCCGTGGCTGTTCTATGATTAACCATCACTGGAGAGTGGTGCACCATGGTAGTGCTCCGTTTCAAATCCATGCACCCATTTCTCAAAGTCTTACGGCACTGTTTCGTCATTTTGGACGGATGTTGCACCTTGCACCGTAGATGTTGCACCCTTTGGATATCGATTCTTCGAAGGGCCATAACTCTTGGCTCGTTTAGAGTCACGGGAGCGATAACCAGTCAAAACGAAGCTTTCGGTGAGTTCTACAGCTATGACAGCTTTCAGCCGTCACTGGTTAGTTTCATACCCAAAAAATCCTATCCGAACCTCAATCGGGACTTGGATGTTTTTTATCATTCGTTTTTCCATCACGTGGATTTTTTCTATAAAAGGGGATCCCCGTGGCTGTTCTATGATTTACCATCGCTGGAGAGTGGTTCACCATGGTAGTGCTCCGTTTCAAATCCATGCACCCATTTCTCAAAGTCGTACGGCACTGTTTCGTCATTTTGGACGGATGTTGCAACTTGCACCGTAGATGTTGCACCCTGTGGATATCGATTCTTCGGAGGGCCATAACTCTTGGCTCGTTTAGAGTTACGGGAGCGATAACCAGTCAAAACGAAGCTCTCGGTGAGTTCTACAGCTATGACCTCTTTCAGCCGTCACTGATTAGTTTCATTCCCAAAAACTCCTAACCGAACCTCAACCGGGTCTTGGAAGTTTTTTATCCTTCGTTTTTCTGTCTCGTGGATTTTTTCTGTAAAATAGGATCCCCGTGGGTGTCTATGATTAACCATCGCTGGAGAGTGGTGCACCATGGTAGTGCTTCGTTTCAAATCCATGCACCCATTTCTCAAAGTCGTACGGCACTGTTTCGTCATTTTGGACGGATGTTGCACCTTGCACCGTAGATGTTGCACCCTGTGGATATCGATTCTTCGGAGGGCCATACCTCTTGGCTCGTTTAGAGTTACGGGAGCAATAACCAGTTAAAACGATGCTCTCGGTGAGTTCTACAGCTATGACCTCTTTCAGCCGTCACTGATTAGTTTCATACCCAAAAACTCCTAATCGAACCTCAACCGGGTCTTGGAAGTTTTTTATCCTTCGTTTTTCCGTCACGTGGATTTTTCTGTAAAATAGGATCCCCGTGGTTGTTCTATGATTAACCATCGCTGGAGAGTGGTGCACCATGGTAGTGCTCCGTTTCAAATCCATGCACCCATTTCTCAAAGTCGTACGACACTGTTTCGTCATTTTGGACGGATGTTGCACCTTGCACCGCAGATGTTGCACCATGTGGATATCGATTCTTCGGAGGGCCATAACTCTTGGCTCGTTTAGATTTACGGGAGCGATAACTAGTCAAAACGAAGCTCTCGGTGAGTTCTACAGCTATGACAGCTTTCAGCCGTCACTGGTTAGTTTCATACCCAAAAAATCCTATCCGAACCTCAATCGGGTCTTGGAAGTTTTTTATCCTTTGTTTTTCCGTCACGTGGATTTTTCCTGTAAAACAGGATTCCCATGGCTGTTCTATGAATTAACATCGCTGGAAAGTGGTGCACCATGGTAGTGCTCCGTTTCAAATCCATGCACCCATTTCTCAAAGTCGTACGGCACTGTTTCGTCATTTTGGACGGATGTTGCACCTTGCACCGTAGATGTTGCACCCAATGGATATCGATTCTTCGGAGGGCCATAACTCTTGGCTCTTTTAGATTTACGGGAGCGATAACCAGTCAAAACGAAGCTCTCGGTGAGTTCTACAGCTATGACAGCTTTCAGCCGTCACTGGTTAGTTTCATACCCAAAAAATCCTATCTGAACCACAATCGGGTCTTGGAAGTTTTTTATCATTCGTTTTTCCGTCACGTGGATTTTTTCTGTAAAACAGGATCCCCGTGGCTGTTTTATGATTTACCATCGCTGGAGAGTGGTGCACCATGGTAGTGCTTCGTTTCAAATCCACGCACCCATTTCTCAAAGTCGTACGGCACTGTTTCGTCATTTTGGACGGATGTTGCACCTTGCACCGTAGATGTTGCACCCTGTGGATATCGATTCTTCGGAGGGCCATAACTCTTGGCTCGTTTAGAGTTACGGGAGCGATAACCAGTCAAAACCAAGCTCTCGGTGAGTTCTACAGCTATGACAGCTTCCAGCCGTCACTGGTTAGTTTCATACCCAAAAAATCCTATCTGAACCTCAATCGGGTCTTGGAAGTTTTTTATCCTTTGTTTTTCCATCACGTGGATTTTTTCTGTAAAATAGGATCCCCATGGCTGTTCTATGATTTACCATCGCTGGAAAGTGGAGCACCATGGTAGTGCTCCATTTCAAATCCATGCACCCATTTCTCAAAGTCGTACGGCACTGTTTCGTCATTTTGGACGGATGTTGCAACTTGCACCGTAGATGTTGCACCCTGTGGATATCGATTCTTCGGAGGGCCATAACTCTTGGCTCGTTTAGAGTTACGGAAGCTCTCGGTGAGTTCTACAGCTTTGACCTCTTTCAGCCGTCACCGGTTAGTTTCATACCCAGAAAATCCTATCTGAACCACAATCGGGTCTTGGAAGTTTTTTATCATTCGTTTTTCCGTCACGTGGATTTTTTCTGTAAAACAGGATCCCCTTGGCTGTTCTATGATTTACCATCGCTGGAGAGTGGTCCACCATGGTAGTGCTTCGTTTCAAATCCACGCACCCATTTCTCAAAGTCGTACGGCACTGTTTCGTCATTTTGGACGGATGTTGCACCTTGCACCGTAGATGTTGCACCCTGTGGATATCGATTCTTCGGAGGGCCATAACTCTTGGCTCGTTTAGAGTCACGGGAGCGATAACCAGTCAAAACGAAGCTCTCGGTGAGTTCAACAGCTATGACAGCTTTCAGCCGTCACTGGTTAGTTTCATACCCAAAAAATCCTATCCGAACCTCAATCGGGACTTGGAAGTTTTTTATCATTCGTTTTTCCGTCACGTGGATTTTAAACGGGATCCCCGTGGTTGTTCTATGATTTACCATCACTGGAGAGTGGTGCACCATGGTAGTGCTCCGTTTTAAACCCATGCACCCATTTCTCAAAGTCGTACGGCACTGTTTCGCCATTTTGGACGGATGTTGCACTGTTTGCGTAAAAAATGGCCGCAAACACCCAAAGTCGTATGAGTTGATTGATTTTATGTTGTTCTTAGTGATTTGGGTGATTTATGCAAATATATGAAAAGCAGGGACTAAACTGTAAAAGACACACAGATTTATAGTGGTTCGGCCAGAACGTGCCTACGTCCACTTTATATGTTATTCTCCTTTTTTCTTTAGATTACAAGTACAAAGCTGTGATTGCAAGTATCTAAAGTTGTTTGAGAGTTCCTTCCAGGCTTGAGCTCTCAAACTTGTCTCAAAACTCGTCCCCCCATTGTTGTACCCCTGCCCCTCTATTTATAGAGTGAGGCTGGGGGTAGGGGTCTTGGATGTTTATAGCTGCTGGTGGGCTTGGGCTGAAGCAATCTGGCCTGGCAGAGTTGGTTCGGTATGAAGGTTGGTCCGGTGATGGAGTGGACCGGTGGTAGGTATTTTGGAAGGTCATTCGGTATTGCATAGAGGAGTGTGGTTCGGTGATGGCTTGAGAAGGATTGGTCCGGTGGTTGATGAGAGGTGTGTTTGGCTCGGTAGTGCATGGAGATGGTGTTTCGGTTGTAGCTAATTCGATGGGAAGGGATATGGAGATGGTGATTCGGTGGTAGGGAGGCTTGGTTCGGCGTGGGGTATCACCGAATGGATCTGCCGAATGATGCCTTTGGTTGTGGATGCCGAATGAGCTTTGCTTCATACTACCGAATGGATGAATACCGAATGTACATTGTTGCTGGGAACGCCGGATGAACCTACGTGCTCCGAGTGCCAAATGAGGCCTTGCTTCTTATGGCCGAATGGGCTATGCCGAATGAAACCTTAAAACTTCTTAATATCGAATGAGCTTTTGCACTTGGGTTATGAATGAAATCTTCAACTTGTATACGCTTGCTGGCTGCTTCTTCGAGGTGGAAACGCGCTCAACATGGATATTCCAGTTTTGTCCAAAAATTGGGATAACACTTTGCCCCCCAAAATATGCCTTGCGGTAGGAAGGCGTGTTTTGTAATGCCATGAGCTGGATGTTCATATCCTGTCATCAACCTGTAAAGAATTTGATAGTTTATATGGCCCCAAATGACGACCGTTCGGGATCGAGCTATTCAGGATGAAGCGCGGCCGTTCATGGTCAAGCGCCTAACTTCAAATGACGACCGTTCGCGATCGAGTCATTCGAGGGAAAGTGCGACCCTGCGCGGTCAAGCGCGTAAATCCATGTGTCGATCGTTCGGGATCGAGTCATCTGCGGTGAAATGTGACCGTTCAAGGTCAAGCGCTCAACTTCAAATGACGACCGTTCGGGATCGAGTCATTCGAGGTAAAGTGCGACAGTGCGCGGTCAAGTGGTGGTCCTCAAATGACGACCGTACGCGATCAAGCCATTTGAGGTAAGGTGTAACAGTCAGTGATCAGGTGGCGGACCTCAAATGACGACCGTTCGCGATCGAGCCATTTGAGGTAAGGTGAGTTGTGCCGTTCGAGGCGAGTTGTGCCGTTCGGGGCGAGTTGTGACCGTTCGCGATCATGTGCCATTCGAGGCGATTTGTGACCGTTCGCGATCGGGTGCCGTTCGAGGCGAATTGTGACTGTTCGAAGTCGGGTGCCGTTCGAGGCGAATTGTGACTGTTCGAAGTCGGGTGCCGTTCGAGGCGAATTGTGACTGTTCGAAGTCGAATGCCGTTCGAGGCGAATTGTGACTGTTCGAAGTCGGGTGCCGTTCGAGGCGAATGAGTGTGCCCGGGGGGGACTTAATATTATCAGTGTTGGAGTCATTGTTTGGGGGAATTTTTCGAATCAAAGGCTTTGGCAGTTCGTTGCCATGCAATAGGTGCTCGTGGACCGTTCGTGATCCAACGGGCATACAAGTAAATAATTTTTTCATAGAATTATTGTAAATGTTAAAGCAATAGTATCTTACAGCAGAAATGTCCAAACAGGAAGAATTCAAATGTTCAAATCGAAACAAAAGCAAAACAAGGATGTCAAAGTGTAAGTTCCCACTCCGAAGCAGTCAATGATCATTCAGAGCATGCCTGGAGATCGTTCGCGATCTCGTACATGTGTAAATGATTTAATTGCGTTAGTGGAAGCTTACGACCTGTTCATCGTTATTTTAATCAAGCAATCAAGGGATAATCAAATGGTGCCCCGATCTAGGGTCACCTCTAGCTGACGTAGAGGGCGGTCGCTCTGGCTCCACCGCTGGAGTTCGCCTCCTCACATACTGAAGGAGCATACCGTTCCTGATATGCCCTTCTACCTCGTCCTTCAAATGCCTGCAATCATTAGTGTTATGACCATTCAATTCATGAAATACACAAAACTTATCTGATTTTCTTTCGTCAGAGGTTGGATCCCTTCGCATTGGTTTACGATACGGAACCTGCCCCTTGGTATCCTGATAAATCCGTTCCAAACTCTCATTCAGCTCTGAATGGGTGGTGAAGCGTGGTTCTCTTCGTAGCCACTTTGTCCTGTCATCATTATCCTCAGCCTTTCTTTTTCCTTTGCTAGTCTCCGCACCCTTTCCAGGTGTGTTTCCGCTCTTGATTACGTAAACGTCATCTTCTTCCTCTCTTTCTGCACTAGCATCTTCCAAACGCAGAAACTTTTCAGCCTCATGATAGAACTCTCCCAGATTCATAGGCGGGTCCTTGGTTAATGAATTCTTGAATTCTGTATTACTAGCTATTCCAGATACAGCTGCCATCATGACCATAGATGGATCTGGTCGATCCACTGATGCTGCCGCCGCATTAAATCGCGTTAGAAAGCTCCTCAAAGTCTCTCCAGTTTTCTGTTTCAAGGTTGCCAAAGTCATCACATTCTTGGGTCTCGCAATATGAACCCTGAATTGCCTCATGAATCTCTCAGTTAAATCTGCCCATGTTCCTATGGAGCCGCTCTCCAGTTGCCTAAACCATAACGATGCAATGTCCGTCAAATACAGTGGAAAGCACCGGGCCATAATCTCCTCTGATGCCCCCAGCACTTCCATATGTCTCATATACTTCGTTAGATGGACCGTGGGGTCCGTTTTCCCGTTGTACATGTCCAATGATGGTAGCTTGAATTCTGGTGGGTTCCTAGCCATCCTAATCGCAAAAGAAAAAGGACTCCTATTTACATCTTCCAAGTCTCTGTTTACTAAACCTCCTCTCATAGCTCTTCTAACCATCTCTGCTAATCTGTCATTGTCTCCAAGCTGTAGTTCTCGTTCACTGTCTTCGACCTGCCCCCCGAGTCCGCGGGAGTTTTCATGTGTATGCCTCCCTGGCTGAACGTTCCTTCCTCTATTGCTACCAGGTGGTTCGGATGCCCCCATCTCACTTCCCGGGGTCGGATCAACATGCTCTGCGTGAGTGCCCCCTAGCTCTGGTGCTGCGCCAGATGGTCCTGCCCCGTTCTGAACCCCAGTTGCTCCTTGGATTTGTGCTCCAATTTGCCCAATTTGTTGAAGTAAGTTCTGGATCATCTCTTCTTGTCTTCTCATCATGGCCTCCATCTCATCCCTAGTGATGAAGATCGACGCTTGATTCCCTCCTGAGGAAGCCTCTTGACTTCCTTGGTGTTCACTTCTCTCTGGCCTTTGCCTTCTACTTGTTTGTCTCGTCATAACTCTTAGATCTAAACTCTTAGATTTTCAAATTCAACTTCTATCCGATGTAGCGGGAGCTGGTTCTTCTCAGTGAAAGCACCAAAATGTTTGCGTAAAAAATGGCCGCAAACACCCAAAGTCGTATGAGTTGATTGATTTTATGTTGTTCTTAGTGATTTGGGTGATTTATGCAAATATATGAAAAGCAGGGACTAAACTGTAAAAGACACACAGATTTATAGTGGTTCGGCCAGAACGTGCCTACGTCCACTTTATATGTTATTCTCCTTTTTTCTTTAGATTACAAGTACAAAGCTGTGATTGCAAGTATCTAAAGTTGTTTGAGAGTTCCTTCCAGGCTTGAGCTCTCAAACTTGTCTCAAAACTCGTCCCCCCATTGTTGTACCCCTGCCCCTCTATTTATAGAGTGAGGCTGGGGGTAGGGGTCTTGGATGTTTATAGCTGCTGGTGGGCTTGGGCTGAAGCAATCTGGCCTGGCAGAGTTGGTTCGGTATGAAGGTTGGTCCGGTGATGGAGTGGACCGGTGGTAGGTATTTTGGAAGGTCATTCGGTATTGCATAGAGGAGTGTGGTTCGGTGATGGCTTGAGAAGGATTGGTCCGGTGGTTGATGAGAGGTGTGTTTGGCTCGGTAGTGCATGGAGATGGTGTTTCGGTTGTAGCTAATTCGATGGGAAGGGATATGGAGATGGTGATTCGGTGGTAGGGAGGCTTGGTTCGGCGTGGGGTATCACCGAATGGATCTGCCGAATGATGCCTTTGGTTGTGGATGCCGAATGAGCTTTGCTTCATACTACCGAATGGATGAATACCGAATGTACATTGTTGCTGGGAACGCCGGATGAACCTACGTGCTCCGAGTGCCAAATGAGGCCTTGCTTCTTATGGCCGAATGGGCTATGCCGAATGAAACCTTAAAACTTCTTAATATCGAATGAGCTTTTGCACTTGGGTTATGAATGAAATCTTCAACTTGTATACGCTTGCTGGCTGCTTCTTCGAGGTGGAAACGCGCTCAACATGGATATTCCAGTTTTGTCCAAAAATTGGGATAACATGCACCTTGCACCGTAGATGTTGCACCCTGTGGATATCGATTCCTCGGAGGGCCGTAACTCTTGGCTCGTTTAGAGTTACGGGAGCGATAACCATTCAAAACGAAGCTCTCGGTGAGTTCTACAGCTATGACCACTTTCAGCCGTCACTGATTAGTTTCATACCCAAAAACTCCTAACCGAACCTCAACCGGGTCTTGGAAGTTTTTTATCCTTCGTTTTTCCGTCACGTGGATTTTTTCTGTAAAACAGGATCCCCGTGGTTGTTCTATGATTGGAGAGTGGTGCACCATGGTAGTGCTCCGTTTCAAATCCATGCACCCATTTCTCAAAGTCGTACGGCACTGTTTCGTCATTTTGGCCGGATGTTGCACCTTGCACCGTAGATGTTGCACCCAATGGATATCGATTCTTCGGAGGGCCATAACTCTTGGCTCGTTTAGATTTACGGGAGCGATAACCAGTCAAAACGAAGCTCTCGGTGAGTTCTACAGCTATGACAGCTTTCAGCCGTCACATGTTAGTTTCATACCTAAAAAATCCTATCCGAACCACAATCGGGTCTTGGAAGTTTTTTATCATTCGTTTTTCCGTCACGTGGATTTTTTCTGTAAAACAGGATCCTCGTAACTGTTCTATGATTTACCATCGCTGGAGAGTGGTGAACCATGGTAGTGCTCCGTTTCAAATCCATGCACCCATTTCTCAAAGTCGTACGGCACTGTTTCGTCATTTTGGACGGATGTTGCACCTTGCACCGTAGATGTTGCACCCTGTGGATATCGATTCTTCGGAGGGCCATAACTCTTGGCTCGTTTAGAGTTACGGGTGCGATAACCGGTCAAAACGAAGCTCTTGGTGAGTTCTACAGCTATGACAGCTTTCAGCCATCACTGGTTAGTTTCATACCCAAAAAATCCTATCCGAACCTCTGTCGGGACTTGGAAGTTTTTTATCATTGGTTTTTCCGTCACGTGGATTTTTCTATAAAACGGGATCCCCGTGGCTGTTCTATGATTTACCATCGCTGGAGAGTGGTGCACCATGGTAGTGCTCCGTTTCAAATCCACGCACCCATTTCTCAAAGTCGTACGGCACTGTTTCGTCATATTGGACGGATGTTGCACCTTGCACCGTAGATGTTGCACCCTGTGGATATCGATTCTTCGGAGGGCCATAACTCTTGGCTCGTTTAGAGTTACGGGTGCGATAACCAGTCAAAATGAAGCTCTCGGTGAGTTCTACTGCTATGACAGCTTTCAGCCGTCACTGGTTAGTTTCATACCCAAAAAATCCTATCCGAACCTCAATCGGGACTTGGAAGTTTTTTATCATTGGTTTTTCCGTCACGTGGATTTTTTCTGTAAAACGGGATCCCCGTGGCTGTTCTATGATTTACCATCGCTGGAGAGTGGTGCACCATGGTAGTGCTCCGTTTCAAATCCACGCACCCATTTCTCAAAGTCGTACGGCACTGTTTCGTCATTTTGGACGGATGTTGCACCTTGCGCCGTAGATGTTGCACCTTGTGGATATCGATTCTTCGGAGGGCCATAACTCTTGGCTCGTTTAGAGTGACGGGAGCGATAACCAGTCAAAACGAAGCTCTCGGTGAGTTCTATAGCTATGATAGCTTTCAGCCGTCACTGGTTAGTTTCATACCCAAAAAATCCTATCCGAACCGCAATCGGGTCTTGGAAGTTTTTTATCATTCGTTTTTCCGTCACGTGGATTTTTTCTGTAAAACGGGATTCCCGTGGCTGTTCTATGGTTTACTGTAACGACCCGTATTTTACGTGTCGATAGATCGTAGGATTTACAGGTCGATAGTGTTGTTTGTGTTGCTTCTAGATTGAGTCGTTTAGGAGTTAACCCTGGTGAAGTGATGAGTCGTGACCGACTCATGGGCATGGCCGAGTTAAGGCTTGAGTCGTGTCCGACTCATAGGCATAGCTAAATTAGGTGATGAGTCGTGACCGACTCATAGGGACCGACTCAAGGAGTTTAGGCGACTTAGAGAAGCAGCAAGTATAGGTTTGGCCGAGATAAGGATGCGACCGACCTAAGGTTAGACGACTTAGTGATGTTACCGAGTCAAGGAGCTTGCGACTTAATAAGTTAGCATGTTAGTGCGATAAGACCGAGTTACGACTCATAGGTGACCGACTTATAGAGGTGAGCGACTCAGTAGGGGCAGCGACTCATAGGGGTAGCGAGTCAGTGGCTTACGAGTTAAGGAGTTAAGGCTGAGTCAGCAGTGTGTGTTTTGTGTGTTGAGTCTTAAGTCGTATGGAACGACTCATGGATATGACCGAGTTAGTGGAGCCATAGGCTTAAGGGTTTATAAGTTGGTGAACGACCCATAGTTAAGTCGTAAACGACTTAGGGGCTACGACCTAGCTGGTTGGATGTCGAGTTAGTAGGGTCAGTGTCTTAGGGGTTAACTCGTTTACGAGTTAAGGTTTAGGTCATAAGCATTAGGTCGTAGAGTAGGGTGGGTCGTTAGCGAGTTACCAAGCCACGACTTAGTAGTTGGGTTGAGTAACGACCTAAGGGGAGTTCGAGTCTTAAGTCGTGAACGACCTATAGAAGATAGCGACCTAAGTTAAGTTGTGTGGCTGTTGACTCGGAGGTATGTTAAGTCGTAGGAGTAGCTTGAGTCGTAAGTCATAACTCGTATACGAGTTAAGGCATTGGTTGAAAGCTCGTGTGTGTTGAGTCGCGTAGGTGTTAACTCGGTAAGTCGTAGAGGCGGACTGTTGTTAGGTCGTTAAGAGCTATGGAGTGCTGGGTCGTATGAACGACTTAGTGATAAGTCGTAGGTCATAACACGTGAAGGCTTAGGTCGTATAGGTTGAGTTGTTGGGCTTAGGTCGCGTGCTTGGATGAGTCGTAGCTTGTTGTGTCGTGTTGGCTTGTGTCGGCAGAGGCTTGCTGTGTCTGTTGAGTCGGCAAAAGGATGAGTCGGCAGGAGATGAGTCGTGGACGACTCATGATGAGTCGGGACCGACTCATGGGCGACGACTCATAGAGGTTCCAGCCTATAAATAGAGGGGTTCGGCTCTCATTTTGGCACCGGTTTTTGAAGCGACGAAGTGCTGTCATTTTGAAGACTCGACTACAGTATTTTCTTCACTTCTTTCTCTACTTCCATCAAAGTGCTAACATCCATTGAAGATCGAGGATCAAGATCAAAGATCAAGTGCCAAAGTTGAAGATTTTCATCCGAAGAGGCTAGATTTCACCGTTTCAAGTGAAATTTCTCCGGATCAAGCTCAAGTCCTTGCTGTCCAGATCTGAAGTTGATTGATTTTAGGTTGTTTTGGTGATTTGGTGAGTGGTAGTTATCTCTCACGCGGATCCAAAGGAGTATATGGGATTGGTGATATGTTTATGTGTTAAAGTTAGCATTTTCTCGCATTTTCCTTAAGTCTGCATGTAGATCCATCATATTTGAAGATGTTTATCTATGAAAGTTATTTATCAAGTATTAAAGACAAAACCCATGTTTTAGAATTGATAGATCTATGCTAAAAACCATGATTTCACATATGTTGGACTTTTGCTCATTTAATTACGAAATTGCCATTATAGTTGATATTGCTTAATAGATCTTGTTTGAATGCTTGAATGTTTGAATATATGATAGATTTGATTGCTCCAAGTTAGCTTGTAGTTGATTTGGAACAAGATGGTTGAAGGTGATTCAAAAGCTAAGTGGAAAGGCTCTTGAATGATGAAAGCTGCCGATGGCATATGAAGCGGATGTGGAAGCTCATATGGACGGATTCGATGATGATGGACTTTGCCATGATACGAAGAGGCGAAGTACGAGATCAAGGAAGATGACAAGGATGTTTGGATCTCATCGTTATTGAAGGTTCTAGCAAACCTAAAGCAAGAGTACATAGGGACGCCTAAAAGACTACAGGCAGGTAGTCGAGTACTCTGGGCCAAGAAGATAAGTCCTAGGCACAAGGCAGTGTGCGAAGTTTTGTCTAGAACCAGGGTTACCATTAGCCCTTGACAGATGACTCAGGAAGGAGTTGGTCATTCAATTAACGGTGATTTCGAAACAAAGTGTGATGTTGAGATGGGACGGGCCATGATGACGTTCCAAGCACGGGCTGCGACGACGTGCAAAGTTATGTTGATACTCGGTGATGCGATCCGGGTTGGTGATAATGGTTAGCTTGAGAGGCGCTTGAGCTAGTATGAATGGTCGTCAAGGAGGATGACTTGGAGGCTTAGATCTCATCGTTGTTGAAGGTTCTAGCATGCTCAAAGCAAGGGTACGTTGGAACGGGCTGCGACGGCGTTCCAGGCACGGGCTACGACGGCGTGCTAGTACTCTGGGTAGTTGCGAAAATTCCTAGGCACGGGCTACGACGGCGTGCGGAGTTATGGCTAGAACCGGGGTTACCATTAGCCCTTGACGGATGGTCATTCAACTAACGGTGAAATCAAGGCAATGATGCAGTGATAGCCAGAGTCATGGATGTTTGGATGTTTGGTTGTATTATCATTCGGCTTCAAGAGCGGTGTTTTCTGGGTGCTTATCTGATCTTGGTTTAGGCCTTGGGGGTTTGTATTCGGAAAACATCGTCCTTGACTCGAGTGGTTATTGCTTTACCTTAACTGTCTATATTGTTATGCTTGATTCTCCTTAGTGTGTGTCTGGGGGCTATCACTGTGAGATGAGGTGGAGTGGGATGGTTTGGTTCCTATTCCTTTTATCCTTTATGCTCTTTTGGTATGCTTGATTGTTAATTTACTGCTCACTAAGACTTTGTCTGACTCAAGGTTTTATGTCTCCTCTTATTACCTTGGGCTGTTCATCCATGTTTGGGATGGGCAGACTAGGTAGCAGGTGGCAGGTGCTGTGCTTAGAGCTAGAGTTTTCCGTTGATGATGGCGAAGACGAGCAGGAGGCTATACATATTATTTTCTTATATGTACTGGGTATCCGCTGCTGTATTTGATGAGTGCTTGTAGTGAGGTCTTGATGTATGGATTTGTTGAGATGATTGTATAAAACTTCTGTGATGCTTATATGATGATTTTCTGTTATGAGACTTCACTATATATTTCTCTATTATATTTTATCCATGCGCTGTGAGTTACGATAGAGATTCTGCGATTTTATTTTACCCTGACTATCGTCCATGGCTGCCTGGCACACCCTTTCAGCGCACTATTCTCTTGTTTTGGTGCGGGAGTCATGGGCGGTCGTCACATTTGGTATCAGAGCTTTGGTTAATCGATTTTAGCCAACGCTCACTGACGTAACTACGTATGAGAGACGTAATTGTATTTTGATGGATGATTACTATATATAATATAGTAGTTTAGAAGGATTTGCACTCCTTATGCAGTTGTTTCTCAAAGGTGTTCTAATCATTTCTTTTTGTAGATATTAAGGATGAGTCTAGAAAAGGGACAAGCTGCTAAGGAAGGTTGTGAAGCTGAAGGAGTTATTGATCATGATGCTAAGTTCGAGGCTATGGTGACTTCAATCGTGAAGAGACAGTTGGTGGACTTTCTGGATAATTCATTTGAAGAATTTATGGAGAAGACTTCTAGGCACAGGAGCCTGTTTCCTAAAGAAGAGTCTGATGTTGTTGTTACCAAGGATGGGTTTAAATCATCGCAAGGCGGGAACAAGAAGAAGAGACAGCAACAGAAGAAGGGTAAGAGTGGCCAAAAGAAGCAGAAGGGCGAGGTGACCTGCTACAATTGCCAACAGAAGGGCCACTTCTCCAGGGATTGCAAGAATCCAAAGGTGCAGGGAAAGTGTTACAACTGTGATAAACCAGGGCATATTAAGAAGAATTGTCCAGAGCCGCCAAAGGTTGAGCAGGTTGAGCAAGCCTGTGTGTTGAGAGCTGTTCCTCCAACTTCAAAAGCTCCTACTGCTGAGGAAAAGGGGAAGAGTGTGGTGGTTTAAAGTACTCTTTCCATTTGAGATGTTTCCGTTTAAGAATGTTGTTCGATGTTGAGATGATACATTCTCTTGTTTGTAATAACTTGTATGACCAATTGGGTTAGGAACCAGATATTATTGATAGACCCTTGGTTGTAACTATTTCAGTTGAAGATTTGTCTGGTTTGTGGATGTTATGGTGTGATCTGGTTGTGTCGAGTCATGATTGCTCGTTTGTTTGTGATTGCTTTGTTCTGAACTTTGCGAGGTTCGGAATTATTTTGGGTATGGACTGGCTTAGGAAGTATGCGGCTAGGGTTGATTGTGAGAGGCTGGAGGTGACAGTCGGGAATGTGGATGGGCGAAAGGTTGTGATACGATGTAAGCATGAAGAAGGCATCTTCATGAGCTTCATGTATTCGCTGGTTGTTCCACGGGATGGACTGTCATCGGTGCCTATTGTGAATGGATTTGAGGACGTCTTTGACAAAGTCAAAGGGTTGCCGCCGCATAGGGAGATCGAGTTTCGTATCGATCTAGTTGAGGGAGCCAGACCTGTTGTGATGCCTCTTAGGCGGATGGTACCGAGGG
This sequence comes from Allium cepa, assembly GCA_030765085.1. Lineage (NCBI taxonomy): Eukaryota > Viridiplantae > Streptophyta > Magnoliopsida > Asparagales > Amaryllidaceae > Allium > Allium cepa. The sequence continues at coordinate 12,411,232 of CM060943.1, forward strand.
AGCAGCAAGAGCTGAAGGTGCAAGTTGATGACCTTTTGCGGAAGGGATTCATTCGTAGGAGTGTGTCCGAATGGGGTGTGCCAGTTGTGTTCACAACCAAAGCGGATGGATCGTTGAGGTTGTGTGTTGATTATCGTGAGCTGAATAAGGTGACTAAGAAGAACAAGTATCCATTGCCGAGAATAGATGACTTGTTTGATCAGCTTCACGAGGCTAAGGTGTTTTCTCAGATGGATTTGGCAACGGGATTTCACCAGTTGAGAGTGGCAAAGGATAGTGTGCCGAAGACTGCTTTCAGGACAGCATCCGGATTTTATGAGTGGCTGGTAATACCGTTTGGGTTGACTAACGCACCAGCATATTTTGTGGATCTTATGAATAGAGTATTCAGAGATCAGTTGAATAAGTTCGTGCTTGTGTTCGTGGATGATATTTTGGTTTATTCTAGAAATGAGGAAGAGCACAAGACGCACTTGAGGATTGTTTTGGAAATCTTACGGAAACGTCAGCTGAAGGCTAAGTTTTCGAAGTGTCACTTCTGGAAGAGTGAAGTGAGGTTCTTAGGCCATGTTATCTCTGGAAATGGAATAGCGGTTGATCCCGCTAAGGTGGCAGCGATCCAGGATTGGGTTAGACCTAAGAATGCATCTGATGTGAGAGTTTTCTTGGATTAGCAGGATATTATCGTCGGTTTATCAAGAACTTTTCCAAGATAGCTGCACCATTGATAGGATTGACGAGGAAGAACCAAGTGTTCAGATGGGATGATAAGTGTGAGCAAGCCTTCGTAATCCTGAAAGAGCGATTGACGAGTGCTCCTGTATTGACTATTCCTGGTGGGAATGAGGAGATGGTGGTTTACACCGATGCATGTGGCACTGGATTAGGAGCAGTGTTAATGCAGAAGGATAAAGTTGTTGCGTATGCTAGTTGACAACTAAAGCCGCATGAAAGGAATTATCCAACTCATGATTTGGAGTTAGCAGCGATAATGTTTGCTTTGAAGATGTGGAGACATTACCTATTGGGAGTTAGATTTGAGTTGTTTACAGATCATAAGTCGTTGAAGTATCTGTTCTCCCAAAAGGATCTGAATCTTCGACAGCAACGGTGGTTAGAGTTTCTAGCATCTTATGATTTTGGTATAACCTATACTCCGGGAAAAGGCAACGCAGTAGCAGATGCGTTAAGCCGAAGGCATGCAGGTTTGGGAGCCATGTTTTCGGAATGGAAGAGTCTTGAGTATTTGGCTGGGTTTGATTTCAGGCCTAGATGTGAATTGGAACCAGAGATGTTGGCAAACTTATCAATAAGGCCTACTCTTGTGGAAAGAATTGGCGAGAGCCAAAAGAAAGATGATAAGCTTGTCAAGATTATCCGTGATTTGGAATCCGGATTGGATCCAGAAAAGGATAAGGGATTTGAGATTGATCGAGAGGGTTGGCTTCGAAAGCAAGGACGATTGGTTGTTCCTGATATTGATGGATTGAGAGATGAGGTTCTGAGGGAAAGTCATCACTCGAAGTTGACAATTCATCCAGGAGGAAATAAGATGTATCAGGATATGAAGAGAGCTTACTACTGGGAAGGTATGAAGAAAGATGTTGGAAATTTTATTTCCAAGTGTATGAATTGCCAGTTGGTGAAAGCTGAGCAGAAGAAGCCCAGTGGATTACTTCAGCCATTAGAAGTTCCTACATGGAAGTGGGAGCAAGTATCGATGGATTTTATCGATGGTCTACCGAGAACCAGGACAGGGAACGAAGGGATTTGGGTTATTGTAGATCGTTTGACCAAGAGTGCAAGGTTCATTCCTGTTCGATCGACTAGAACTGCATCGAAATTGGCTGAGTTGTATGTGAAGTGGATTGTTCGATTCCATGGTGTTCCGAAGAGTATAGTGAGCGATCGAGATCCGTTGTTCACTAGTGGATTTTGGAAGATCTTCTTAGAGCTTGTGTTTTGGACTTCGGGGGATCATGGGAGGATCACCTTCATTTGGTGGAATTTGCGTATAATAACAGTTATCAGTCGAGTATTGGTATGGCACCATATGAAGCATTATATGGAAGACCGTGTAACTCTCCGACATGTTGGTTGGAAGCTGGAGAAAAGTTGATACTTGGGCCAGAGATGATTCGACAGACTTCGGATTGTATAGAGATCATTCGGCAACGAATGAAGGCAGCCCAAGATCGTCAGAAAAGTTATGCAGATAATCGTCGAAAGGATTTGGAGTTCGACGTAGGCGATATGGTTTTCGTGAAGATTTCTCCATTGAAGAATGTTATTCGATTCGGGAACAAAGGAAAGTTGACTCCGAGATTTGTTGGACCATTCCCGATTATCAAGCGAATTGGAAAGCTCGCTTATAGATTGGAGTTACCGGAGAAGATGGTGGGTGTGCACAATGTTTTTCATGTATCTTATCTACGGAAGTATGTGCACGACCCAACTACGGTGGTTTCTGCTGATAGCTGTGAAGACTTAGAGGTTGATCCCGTGGTTACGAGACCTCGTAAGCCGCTTCGTATTGTTGAAACCGATACGAAACAGCTTAGGAGGAAAACGATCACGTTGCTCAAGGTACAATGGAGTGACGATGTTAACGACTGTACGTGGGAGGAGGAAGAGAGGATGAAGGCAGCTCATCCCGGACTCTTCGAGGTATGGCCCTAAAGTGTCGTGACATCTCATGAATTTGTAGCTTGTTCTAAGTCTTAGAATTCTGCATGCTAGGCTAGAATTGGATGCATGGTTTGTTGATTGCTATGGATGGTAGGCATGCGGAATACCTTTGATTGCTGTTGTTTGTTTGGAATTTCGGGGGCGAAATTCCTAAGGGGGAGAGAATGTAACGACCCGTATTTTACGTGTCGATAGATCGTAGGATTTACAGGTCGATAGTGTTGTTTGTGTTGCTTCTAGATTGAGTCGTTTAGGAGTTAACCCTGGTGAAGTGATGAGTCGTGACCGACTCATGGGCATGACCGAGTTAAGGCTTGAGTCGTGTCCGACTCATAGGCATAGCTAAATTAGGTGATGAGTCGTGACCGACTCATAGGGACCGACTCAAGGAGTTTAGGCGACTTAGAGAAGCAGCAAGTATAGGTTTGGCCGAGATAAGGATGCGACCGACCTAAGGTTAGACGACTTAGTGATGTTACCGAGTCAAGGAGCTTGCGACTTAATAAGTTAGCATGTTAGTGCGATAAGACCGAGTTACGACTCATAGGTGACCGACTTATAGAGGTGAGCGACTCAGTAGGGGCAGCGACTCATAGGGGTAGCGAGTCAGTGGCTTACGAGTTAAGGAGTTAAGGCTGAGTCAGCAGTGTGTGTTTTGTGTGTTGAGTCTTAAGTCGTATGGAACGACTCATGGATATGACCGAGTTAGTGGAGCCATAGGCTTAAGGGTTTATAAGTTGGTGAACGACCCATAGTTAAGTCGTAAACGACTTAGGGGCTACGACCTAGCTGGTTGGATGTCGAGTTAGTAGGGTCAGTGTCTTAGGGGTTAACTCGTTTACGAGTTAAGGTTTAGGTCATAAGCATTAGGTCGTAGAGTAGGGTGGGTCGTTAGCGAGTTACCAAGCCACGACTTAGTAGTTGGGTTGAGTAACGACCTAAGGGGAGTTCGAGTCTTAAGTCGTGAACGACCTATAGAAGATAGCGACCTAAGTTAAGTTGTGTGGCTGTTGACTCGGAGGTATGTTAAGTCGTAGGAGTAGCTTGAGTCGTAAGTCATAACTCGTATACGAGTTAAGGCATTGGTTGAAAGCTCGTGTGTGTTGAGTCGCGTAGGTGTTAACTCGGTAAGTCGTAGAGGCGGACTGTTGTTAGGTCGTTAAGAGCTATGGAGTGCTGGGTCGTATGAACGACTTAGTGATAAGTCGTAGGTCATAACACGTGAAGGCTTAGGTCGTATAGGTTGAGTTGTTGGGCTTAGGTCGCGTGCTTGGATGAGTCGTAGCTTGTTGTGTCGTGTTGGCTTGTGTCGGCAGAGGCTTGCTGTGTCTGTTGAGTCGGCAAAAGGATGAGTCGGCAGGAGATGAGTCGTGGACGACTCATGATGAGTCGGGACCGACTCATGGGCGACGACTCATAGAGATTCCAGCCTATAAATAGAGGGGTTCGGCTCTCATTTTGGCGCCGGTTTTTGAAGCGACGAAGTGCTGTCATTTTGAAGACTCGACTACAGTATTTTCTTCACTTCTTTCTCTACTTCCATGAAAGTGCTAACATCCATTGAAGATCGAGGATCAAGATCAAAGATCAAGTGCCAAAGTTGAAGATTTTCATCCGAAGAGGCTAGATTTCACCGTTTCAAGTGAAATTTCTCCGGATCAAGCTCAAGTCCTTGCTGTCCAGATCTGAAGTTGATTGATTTTAGGTTGTTTTGGTGATTTGGTGAGTGGTAGTTATCTCTCACGCGGATCCAAAGGAGTATATGGGATTGGTGATATGTTTATGTGTTAAAGTTAGCATTTTCTCGCATTTTCCTTAAGTCTGCATGTAGATCCATCATATTTGAAGATGTTTATCTATGAAAGTTATTTATCAAGTATTAAAGACAAAACCCATGTTTTAGAATTGATAGATCTATGCTAAAAACCATGATTTCACATATGTTGGACTTTTGCTCATTTAATTACGAAATTGCCATTATAGTTGATATTGCTTAATAGATCTTGTTTGAATGCTTGAATGTTTGAATATATGATAGATTTGATTGCTCCAAGTTAGCTTGTAGTTGATTTGGAACAAGATGGTTGAAGGTGATTCAAAAGCTAAGTGGAAAGGCTCTTGAATGATGAAAGCTGCCGATGGCATATGAAGCGGATGTGGAAGCTCATATGGACGGATTCGATGATGATGGACTTTGCCATGATACGAAGAGGCGAAGTACGAGATCAAGGAAGATGACAAGGATGTTTGGATCTCATCGTTATTGAAGGTTCTAGCAAACCTAAAGCAAGAGTACATAGGGACGCCTAAAAGACTACAGGCAGGTAGTCGAGTACTCTGGGCCAAGAAGATAAGTCCTAGGCACAAGGCAGTGTGCGAAGTTTTGTCTAGAACCAGGGTTACCATTAGCCCTTGACAGATGACTCAGGAAGGAGTTGGTCATTCAATTAACGGTGATTTCGAAACAAAGTGTGATGTTGAGATGGGACGGGCCATGATGACGTTCCAAGCACGGGCTGCGACGACGTGCAAAGTTATGTTGATACTCGGTGATGCGATCCGGGTTGGTGATAATGGTTAGCTTGAGAGGCGCTTGAGCTAGTATGAATGGTCGTCAAGGAGGATGACTTGGAGGCTTAGATCTCATCGTTGTTGAAGGTTCTAGCATGCTCAAAGCAAGGGTACGTTGGAACGGGCTGCGACGGCGTTCCAGGCACGGGCTACGACGGCGTGCTAGTACTCTGGGTAGTTGCGAAAATTCCTAGGCACGGGCTACGACGGCGTGCGGAGTTATGGCTAGAACCGGGGTTACCATTAGCCCTTGACGGATGGTCATTCAACTAACGGTGAAATCAAGGCAATGATGCAGTGATAGCCAGAGTCATGGATGTTTGGATGTTTGGTTGTATTATCATTCGGCTTCAAGAGCGGTGTTTTCTGGGTGCTTATCTGATCTTGGTTTAGGCCTTGGGGGTTTGTATTCGGAAAACATCGTCCTTGACTCGAGTGGTTATTGCTTTACCTTAACTGTCTATATTGTTATGCTTGATTCTCCTTAGTGTGTGTCTGGGGGCTATCACTGTGAGATGAGGTGGAGTGGGATGGTTTGGTTCCTATTCCTTTTATCCTTTATGCTCTTTTGGTATGCTTGATTGTTAATTTACTGCTCACTAAGACTTTGTCTGACTCAAGGTTTTATGTCTCCTCTTATTACCTTGGGCTGTTCATCCATGTTTGGGATGGGCAGACTAGGTAGCAGGTGGCAGGTGCTGTGCTTAGAGCTAGAGTTTTCCGTTGATGATGGCGAAGACGAGCAGGAGGCTATACATATTATTTTCTTATATGTACTGGGTATCCGCTGCTGTATTTGATGAGTGCTTGTAGTGAGGTCTTGATGTATGGATTTGTTGAGATGATTGTATAAAACTTCTGTGATGCTTATATGATGATTTTCTGTTATGAGACTTCACTATATATTTCTCTATTATATTTTATCCATGCGCTGTGAGTTACGATAGAGATTCTGCGATTTTATTTTACCCTGACTATCGTCCATGGCTGCCTGGCACACCCTTTCAGCGCACTATTCTCTTGTTTTGGTGCGGGAGTCATGGGCGGTCGTCACATTTACCATCGCTGGAGAGTGCTGCACCATGCTAGTGCTCCGTTTCAAATCCACGCACCCATTTCTCAAAGTCGTACGGCACTGTTTCGTCATTTTGGACGGATGTTGCACCTTGCACCGTAGATGTTGCACCCTGTGGATATCGATTCTTCGGAGGGCCATGACTCTTGGCTCGTTTAGAGTGACGGGAGCGATAACTAGTCAAAACGAAGCTCTCGGTGAGTTCTACAGCTATGACCGCTTTCAGCCGTCACTGGTTAGTTTCATACCTAAAAAATCCTATCCGAACCTCAACCGGGACTTGGAAGTTTTTTATCCTTCGTTTTTCCGTCACGTGGATTTTTTCTGTAAAACAGGATCGCCGTGGCTGTTCTATGATTTACCATCGCTGGAGAGTGCTGCACCATGGTAGCGCTCCATTTCAAATCCATGCACCCATTTCTCAAAGTCGTACGGCACTGTTTCGTCATTTTGGACGGATGTTGCACCTTGCACCGTAGATGTTGCACCTTGTGGATATCGATTCTTCGGAGGGCCATAACTCTTGGCTCATTTAGAGTGACGGGAGCGATAACCAGTCAAAACGAAGCTCTCGGTGAGTTCTATAGCTATGACAGCTTTCAGCCGTCACTGGTTAGTTTCATACCCAAAAAATCCTATCCGAACCACAATCGGGTCTTGGAAGTTTTTTATCATTCTTTTTTCCGTCACGTGGATTTTTTCTTTAAAACGGGATTCCCGTGGCTGTTCTATGATTTACCATCGCTGGAGAGTGCTGCACCATGGTAGTGCTCCGTTTCAAATCCACGCACCCATTTCTCAAAGTCGTACGGCACTGTTTCGTCATTTTGGACGGATGTTTCACCTTGCACCGTAGATGTTGCACCCTGTGGATATCGATTCTTCGGAGGGTCATGACTCTTGGCTCGTTTAGAGTGACGGGAGCGATAACCAGTCAAAACGAAGCTCTCGGTGAGTTCTACAACTATGACCACTTTCAGCCGTCACTGGTTAGTTTCATACCCAAAAAATCCTATCTGAACCTCAACCGGGACTTGGAAGTTTTTTATCCTTCGTTCTTCCGTCACGTGGATTTTCTCTGTAAAACAGGATCCCCGTGGCTGTTCTATGATTTACCATCGCTGGAGAGTACTGCACCATGGTAGTGCTCCGTTTCAAATCCATGCACCCATTTCTCAAAGTCGTACGGCACTGTTTCGTCATTTTGGACGGATGTTGCACCTTGCACCGTAGATGTTGCACCCTATGGATATCGATTCTTCGGAGGGCCATAACTCTTGGCTCGTTTAGAGTTACGGAAGCTCTCGGTGAGTTCTACAGCTTTGACCTCTTTGAGCCGTCACTGGTTAGTTTCATACCCAGAAAATCCTATCCGAACCACAATCGGGTCTTGGAAGTTTTTTATCATTCGTTTTTCCGTCACGTGGATTTTTTCTGTAAAACAGGATCCCCTTGGCTGTTCTATGATTTACCATCGCTGGAGAGTGGTCCACCATGGTAGTGCTTCGTTTCAAATCCACGCACCCATTTCTCAAAGTCGTACGGCACTGTTTCGTCATTTTGGACGGATGTTGCACCTTGCACCGTAGATGTTGCACCCTGTGGATATCGATTCTTCGGAGGGCCATAACTCTTGGCTCGTTTAGAGTCACGGGAGCGATAACCAGTCAAAACGAAGCTCTCGGTGAGTTCTACAGCTATGACAGCTTTCAGCCGTCACTGGTTAGTTTCATACCCAAAAAATCCTATCCGTACCTCAATCGGGACTTGGAAGTTTTTTATCATTCGTTTTTCCGTCACGTTGATTTTAAACGGGATCCCCGTGGCTGTTCTATGATTTACCATCGCTGGAGAGTGGTGCACCATGGTAGTGCTCCGTTTTAAACCCATGCACCCATTTCTCAAAGTCGTACGGCACTGTTTCGCCATTTTGGACGGATGTTGCACCTTGCACCGTAGATGTTGCACCCTGTGGATATCGATTCTTCGGAGGGCCGTAACTCTTGGCTCGTTTAGAGTTACGGGAGCGATAACCATTCAAAACGAAGCTCTCGGTGAGTTCTACAGCTATGACCACTTTCAGCCGTCACTGATTAGTTTCATACCCAAAAACTCCTAACCGAATCTCAACCGGGTCTTGGAAGTTTTTTATCCTTCGTTTTTCCGTCTCGTGGATTTTTTCTGTAAAATAGGATCCCCGTGGTTGTTCTATGATTAACCATCGCTGGAGAGTGGTGCACCATGGTAGTGCTCCGTTTCAAATCCATGCACCCATTTCTCAAAGTCATACGGCACTGTTTCGTCATTTTGGACGGATGTTGCACCTTGCACCGTAGATGTTGCACCCAATGGATATCGATTCTTCGGAGGGCCATAACTCTTGGCTCGTTTAGATTTACGGGAGCGATAACCAGTCAAAACGAAGCTCTCGGTGAGTTCTACAGCTATGACAGCTTTCAGCCGTCATAGGTTAGTTTCATACCCAAAAAATCCTATCCGAACCACAATCGGGTCTTGGAAGTTTTTTATCATTCGTTTTTCCGTCACGTGGATTTTTTCTGTAAAACATGATCCTCGTGGCTGTTCTATGATTTACCATCGCTGGAGAGTGGTGAACCATGGTAGTGCTCCGTTTCAAATCCATGCACCCATTTCTCAAAGTCGTACGGCACTGTTTCGTCATTTTGGACGGATGTTGCACTTGCACCGTAGATGTTGCACCCTGTGGATATCGATTCTTCGGAGGGCCATAACTCTTTGCTCGTTTAGAGTTACGGGTGCGATAACCAGTCAAAACGAAGCTCTTGGTGAGTTCTACAGCTATGACAGCTTTCAGCCATCACTGGTTAGTTTCATACCCAAAAAATCCTATCCGAACCTCAATCGGGACTTGGAAGTTTTTTATCATTGGTTTTTCCGTCACGTGGATTTTTTCTATAAAACGGGATCCCCGTGGCTGTTCTATGATTTACCATCGCTAGAGAGTGGTGCACCATGGTAGTGCTCCGTTTCAAATCTACGCACCCATTTCTCAAAGTCGTACGGCACTGTTTCGTCATTTTGGACGGATGTTGCACCTTGCACCGTAGATGTTGCACCCTGTGGATATCGATTCTTCGGAGGGCCATAACTCTTGGCTCGTTTAGAGTTACGGGTGCGATAACCAGTCAAAACGAAGCTCTTGGTGAGTTCTACAGCTATGACAGCTTTCAGCCGTCACTGGTTAGTTTCATACCCAAAAAATCCTATCCGAACCTCAATCGGGACTTGGAAGTTTTTTATCATTGGTTTTTCCGTCACGTGGATTTTTTCTGTAAAACGGGATCCCCGTGGCTGTTCTATGATTTACCATCGCTGGAGAGTGGTGCACCATGGTAGTGCTCCATTTCAAATCCACGCACCCATTTCTCAAAGTCGTACGGCACTGTTTCGTCATTTTGGACGGATGTTGCACCTTGCACCGTAGATGTTGCACCTTGTGGATATCGATTCTTCGGAGGGCCATAACTCTTGGCTCGTTTAGAGTGACGGGAGCGATAACCAGTCAAAACGAAGCTCTCGGTGAGTTCTACAGCTATGACAGCTTTCAGCCGTCACTGGTTAGTTTCATACCCAAAAAATCCTATCCGAACCACAATCGGGTCTTGGAAGTTTTTTATCATTCGTTTTTCCGTCACGTGGATTTTTTCTGTAAAACGGGATTCCCGTGGCTGTTCTATGATTTACCATCGCTGGAGAGTGCTGCACCATGGTAGTGCTCCGTTTCAAATCCACGCACCCATTTCTCAAAGTCGTACGGCACTGTTTCGTCATTTTGGACGGATGTTGCACCTTGCACCGTAGATGTTGCACCCTGTGGATATCGATTCTTCGGAGGGCCATGACTCTTGGCTCGTTTAGAGTGACGGGAGCGATAACCAGTCAAAACGAAGCTCTCGGTGAGTTCTACAGCTATGACCGCTTTCAGCCGTCACTGGTTAGTTTCATACCCAAAAAATCCTATCCGAACCTCAACCGGGACTTGGAAGTTTTTTATCCTTCGTTTTTCCGTCACGTGGATTTTTTCTGTAAAACAGGATCCCCGTGGCTGTTCTATGATTTACCATCGCTGGAGAGTGCTGCACCATGGTAGTGCTCCGTTTCAAATCCATGCACCCATTTCTCAATGTCGTACGGCACTGTTTCGTCATTTTGGACGGATGTTGCACCTTGCACCGTAGATGTTGCACCCAATGGATATCGATTCTTCGGAGGGCCATAACTCTTGGCTCGTTTAGAGTTACGGGAGTGATAACCAGTCAAAACGAAGCTCTCGGTGAGTTCTACAGCTATGACAGCTTTCAGCCGTCACTGGTTAGTTTCATACCCAAAAAATCCTATCCGAACCACAATCGGGTCTTGGAAGTTTTTTATCATTCGTTTTTCCGTCACGTGGAATTTTTCTGTAAAACGGGATTCCCGTGGCTGTTCTATGATTTTCCATCGCTGGAGAGTGTTGCACCATGGTAGTGCTCCGTTTCAAATCCACGCACCCATTTCTCAAAGTCGTACGGCACTGTTTCGTCATTTTGGACGGATGTTGCACCTTGCACCGTAGATGTTGCACCCTGTGGATATCGATTCTTCGGAGGGTCATGACTCTTGGCTCGTTTAGAGTGACGGGAGCGATAACCAGTCAAAACGAAGCTCTCGGTGAGTTCTACACCTATGACCGCTTTCAGCCGTCACTGGTTAGTTTCATACCCATAAAATCCGACTTGGAAGTTTTTTATCCTTCGTTTTTCCGTCACGTGGATTTTTTCTGTAAAACAGGATCCCCGTGGCTGTTCTATGATTTACCATCGCTGGAGAGTGCTGCACCATGGTAGTGCTCCGTTTCAAATCCATGCACCCATTTCTCAAAGTCGTACGGCACTGTTTCGTCATTTTGGACGGATGTTGCACCTTGCACCGTAGATGTTGCACCCTGTGGATATCGATTCTTCGGAGGGCCATTACTCTTGGCTCGTTTAGAGTTATGGGAGCGATAACCAGTCAAAACGAAGCTCTCGGTGAGTTCTACAGCTATGACAGCTTTCAGTCGTCACTGGTTAGTCTCATACCCAAAAAATCCTATCCGAACCACAAACGGGTGTTGGAAGTTTTTTATCATTCGTTTTCCCGTCACGTGGATTTTTTCTGTAAAACAGGATCCCCGTGGCTGTTCTATGATTTACCATCGCTGGAGAGTGGTGCACCATGGTAGTGCTCCGTTTCAAATCCACGCACCCATTTCTCAAAGTCGTACGGCACTGTTTCGTCATTTTGGACGGATGTTGCACCTTGCACCGTAGATGTTGCACCCTGTGGATATCGATTCTTCGGAGGGCCATGACTCTTGGCTCGTTTAGAGTGACGGGAGCGATAACCAGTCAAAACGAAGCTCTCGGTGAGTTCTACAGCTATGACAGCTTTCAGCCGTCACTGGTTAGTTTCATACCCAAAAAATCCTATCCGAACCTCAACCGGGACTTGGAAGTTTTTTATCATTCGTTTTTCCGTCACGTGGATTTTTTCTGTAAAACGGGATCCCCGTGGCTGTTCTATGATTTACCACCGCTGGAGAGTGTTGCACCATGGTAGTGCTCCGTTTCAAATCCATGCACCCATTTCTCAAAGTCGTACGGCACTGTTTCGTCATTTTGGACGGATGTTGCACCTTGCACCGTAGATGTTGCACCCTGTGGATATCGATTTTTCGTAGGGCCATAACTCTTGGCTCGTTTAGAGTTACGGGAGCAATAATCAGTCAAAACGAAGCTCTCGGTGAGTTCTACAGCAATGACAGCTTTCAGCCGTCACTGGTTAGTTTCATACCCAAAAAATCCTATCCGAACCACAATCGGGTCTTGGAAGTTTTTTATCATTCTTTTTTCCGTCACGTGGATTTTTTCTGTAAAACAGGATCCACGTGGCTGTTCTATGATTTACCATCGCTGGAGAGTGGTGCACCATGGTAGTGCTTCGTTTCAAATCCACGCACCCTTTTCTCAAAGTCGTACGGCACTGTTTCGTCCTTTTGGACGGATGTTGCACCTTGCACCGTAGATGTTGCACCCTGTGGATATCGATTCTTCGGAGGGCCATAACTCTTGGCTCGTTTAGAGTTACGGAAGCGATAACCAGTCAAAACGAAGCTCTCGGTGAGTTCTACAGCTATGACAGCTTTCAGCCGTCACTGGTTAGTCTCATACCCAAAAAATCCTATCCGAACCACAATCGGGTCTTGGAAGTTTTTTATCATTCGTTTTTCCTTCACGTGGATTTTTTCTGTAAAACAGGATCCCCGTGCCTGTTCTATGATTTACCATCGCTGGAGAGTGGTGCACCATGGTAGTGCTTCGTCTCAAATCCACGCACCCATTTCTCAAAGTCGTACGGCACTGTTTCGTCATTTTGGACGGATGTTGCACCTTGCACCGTAGATGTTGCACCCTGTGGATATCGATTCTTCAGAGGGCCATAACTCTTGGCTCGTTTAGAGTTACGGGAGCGATAACCAGTCAAAACGAAGCTCTCGGTGAGTTCTACAGCTATGACCGCTTTCAGCCGTCACTGGTTAGTTTCATACCCAAAAAATCCTATCCGAACCACAATCGGGTCTTGGAAGTTTTTTATCATTCGTTTTTCCGTCACGTGGATTTTTTCTGTAAAACAGGATCCCCGTGGCTGTTCTATGATTTACCATCGCTGGAGAGTGGTGCACCATGGTAGTGCTTCGTTTCAAATCCACACACCCATTTCTCAAAGTCGTACGACACTGTTTCGTCATTTTGGACGGATGTTGCACCTTGCACCGTAGATGTTGCACCCTGTGGATATCGATTCTTCGGAGGGCCATAACTCTTGGCTCGTTTAGAGTGACGGGAGCGATAACCAGTCAAAACGAAGCTCTCGGTGAGTTCTACAGCTATGACCGCTTTCAGCCGTCACTGGATAGTTTCATACCCAAAAAATCCTATCCGAACCACAATCGGGTCTTGGAAGTTTTTTATCATTCGTTTTTCCGTCACGTGGATTTTTTCTGTAAAACGGGATCCCCGTGGCTGTTCTATGATTTACCATCGCTGGAGAGTGCTGCACCATGGTAGTGCTCCGTTTCAAATCCGTGCACCCATTTCTCAAAGTCGTACGGCACTGTTTCGCCATTTTGGACGGATGTTGCACCTTGCACCGTAGATGTTGCACCCTGTGGATATCGATTCTTCGGAGGGCCATAACTCTTGGCTCGTTTAGAGTTACGGGAGCGATAACCAGTCAAAACGAAGCTCTCGGTGAGTTCTACAGCTATGACAGCTTTCAGCCGTCACTGGTTAGTTTCATACCCAAAAAATCCTATCCGAACCTCAATCGGGTCTTGGTAGTTTTTTATCCTTTGTTTTTCCGTCACGTGGATTTTTTCTGTAAAACAGGATCCCCACGGCTGTTCTATGATTTACAATCGCTGGAAAGTGGTGCACCATGGTAGTGCTCCGTTTCAAATCCATGCACCCATTTCTCAAAGTCGTACGGCACTGTTTCGTCATTTTGGACGGATGTTGCACCTTGCACCGTAGATGTTGCACCCTGTGGATATCGATTCTTCGGAGGGTCATGACTCTTGGCTCGTTTAGAGTGACGGGAGCGATAACCAGTCAAAACGAAGCTCTTGGTGAGTTCTACAGCTATGACCGCTTTCAGCCGTCACTGGTTAGTTTCATACCCATAAAATCCTATCCGAACCTCAACCGGGACTTGGAAGTTTTTTATCCTTCGTTTTTCCGTCACGTGGATTTTTTCTGTAAAACAGGATCCCCGTGGCTGTTCTATGATTTACCATCGCTGGAGAGTGCTGCACCATGGTAGTGCTCCGTTTCAAATCCATGCACCCATTTCTCAAAGTCGTACGGAACTGTTTCGTCATTTTGGACGGATGTTGCACCTTGCACCGTAGATGTTGCACCCTGTGGATATCGATTCTTCGTAGGGCCATTACTCTTGGCTCGTTTAGAGTTACGGGAGCGATAACCAGTCAAAACGAAGCTCTCGGTGAGTTCTACAGCTATGACAGCTTTCAGTCGTCACTGGTTAGTCTCATACCCAAAAAATCCTATCCGAACCACAATCGGGTGTTGGAAGTTTTTTATCATTCGTTTTTCCGTCACGTGGATTTTTTCTGTAAAACAGGATCCCCGTGGCTGTTCTATGATTTACCATCGCTGGAGAGTGGTGCACCATGGTAGTGCTCCGTTTCAAATCCACGCACCCATTTCTCAAAGTCGTACGGCACTGTTTCGTCATTTTGGACGGATGTTGCACCTTGCACCGTAGATGTTGCACCCTGTGGATATCGATTCTTCGGAGGGCCATGACTCTTGGCTCGTTTAGAGTGACGGGAGCGATAACCAGTCAAAACGAAGCTCTCGGTGAGTTCTACAGCTATGACAGCTTTCAGCCGTCACTGGTTAGTTTCATACCCAAAAAATCCTATCCGAACCTCAACCGGGACTTGGAAGTTTTTTATCATTCGTTTTTCCGTCACGTGGATTTTTTCTGTAAAACGGGATCCCCGTGGCTGTTCTATGATTTACCACCGCTGGAGAGTGTTGCACCATGGTAGTGCTCCGTTTCAAATCCATGCACCCATTTCTCAAAGTCGTACGGCACTGTTTCGTCATTTTGGACGGATGTTGCACCTTGCACCGTAGATGTTGCACCCTGTGGATATCGATTTTTCGTAGGGCCATAACTCTTGGCTCGTTTAGAGTTACGGGAGCAATAATCAGTCAAAACGAAGCTCTCGGTGAGTTCTACAGCAATGACAGCTTTCAGCCGTCACTGGTTAGTTTCATACCCAAAAAATCCTATCCGAACCACAATCGGGTCTTGGAAGTTTTTTATCATTCTTTTTTCCGTCACGTGGATTTTTTCTGTAAAACAGGATCCACGTGGTTGTTCTATGATTTACCATCGCTGGAGAGTGGTGCACCATGGTAGTGCTTCGTTTCAAATCCACGCACCCTTTTCTCAAAGTCGTACAGCACTGTTTCGTCCTTTTGGACGGATGTTGCACCTTGCACCGTAGATGTTGCACCCTGTGGATATCGATTCTTCGGAGGGCCATAACTCTTGGCTCGTTTAGAGTTACGGAAGCGATAACCAGTCAAAACGAAGCTCTCGGTGAGTTCTACAGCTATGACAGCTTTCAGCCGTCACTGGTTAGTCTCATACCCAAAAAATCCTATCCGAACCACAATCGGGTCTTGGAAGTTTTTTATCATTCGTTTTTCCTTCACGTGGATTTTTTCTGTAAAACAGGATCCCCGTGGCTGTTCTATGATTTACCATCGCTGGAGAGTGGTGCACCATGGTAGTGCTTCGTCTCAAATCCACGCACCCATTTCTCAAAGTCGTACGGCACTGTTTCGTCATTTTGGACGGATGTTGCACCTTGCACCGTAGATGTTGCACCCTGTGGATATCGATTCTTCAGAGGGCCATAACTCTTGGCTCGTTTAGAGTTACGGGAGCGATAACCAGTCAAAACGAAGCTCTCGGTGAGTTCTACAGCTATGACCGCTTTCAGCCGTCACTGGTTAGTTTCATACCCAAAAAATTCTATCCGAACCACAATCGGGTCTTGGAAGTTTTTTATCATTCGTTTTTCCGTCACGTGGATTTTTTCTGTAAAACAGGATCCCCGTGGCTGTTCTATGATTTACCATCGCTGGAGAGTGGTGCACCATGGTAGTGCTTCGTTTCAAATCCACGCACCCATTTCTCAAAGTCGTACGACACTGTTTCGTCATTTTGGACGGATGTTGCACTTTGCACCGTAGATGTTGCACCCTATGGATATCGATTCTTCGGAGGGCCATAACTCTTGGCTCGTTTAGAGTTACGGGAGCGATAACCAGTCAAAACGAAGCTCTCGGTGAGTTCTACAGCTATGACAGCTTTCAGCCGTCACTGGATAGTTTCATACCCAAAAAATCCTATCCGAACCACAATCGGGTCTTGGAAGTTTTTTATCATTCGTTTTTCCGTCACGTGGATTTTTTCTGTAAAACAGGATCCCCGTGGCTGTTCTATGATTTACCATCGCTGGAGAGTGGTGCACCATGGTAGTGCTTCGTTTCAAATCCATGCACCCATTTCTCAAAGTCGTACGGCACTGTTTCGTCATTTTGGACGGATGTTGCACCTTGCACCGTAGATGTTGCACCCTGTGGATATCGATTCTTCGGAGGGCCATAACTCTTGGCTCGTTTAGAGTTACGGGAGCGATAACCAGTCAAAACGAAGCTCTCGGTGAGTTCTACAGCTATTACAGCTTTCAGCCGTCACTGGTTAGTTTCATACCCAAAAAATCCTATCCGAACCTCAATCGGGACTTGGAAGTTTTTTATCATTGGTTTTTCCGTCACGTGGATTTTTTCTATAAAACGGGATCCCTGTGGCTGTTCTATGATTTACCATCGCTAAAGAGTGGTGCACCATGGTAGTGCTTCGTTTCAAATCCACGCACCCATTTCTCAAAGTCGTACGGCACTGTTTCGTCATTTTGGACGGATGTTGCACCTTGCACCGTAGATGTTGCACCCTGTGGATATCGATTCTTCGGAGGGCCATAACTCTTGGCTCGTTTAGAGGGACGGGAGCGATAACCAGTCAAAACGAAGCTCTCGGTGAGTTCTACAGCTATGACAGCTTTCAGCCGTCACTGGTTAGTTTCATACCCAAAAAATCCTATCCGAACCACAATCGGGTCTTGGAAGTTTTTTATCATTCGTTTTTCCGTCACGTGGATTTTTTCTGTAAAACGGGATCCCCGTGGCTGTTCTATGATTTACCATCGCTGGAGAGTGCTGCACCATGGTAGTGCTCCGTTTCAAATCCATGCACCCATTTCTCAAAGTCGTACGGCACTGTTTCGCCATTTTGGACGGATGTTGCACCTTGCACCGTAGATGTTGCACCCTGTGGATATCGATTCTTCGGAGGGCCATAACTCTTGGCTCGTTTAGAGTTACGGGAGCGATAACCAGTCAAAACGAAGCTCTCGGTGAGTTCTACAGCTATGACAGCTTTCAGCCGTCACTGGTTAGTTTCATACCCAAAAAATCCTATCCGAACCTCAATCGGGTCTTGGTTGTTTTTTATCCTTTGTTTTTCCGTCACGTGGATTTTTTCTGTAAAACAGGATCCCCACGGCTGTTCTATGATTTACAATCGCTGGAAAGTGGTGCACCATGGTAGTGCTCCGTTTCAAATCCATGCACCCATTTCTCAAAGTCGTACGGCACTATTTCGTCATTTTGGACGGATGTTGCACCTTGCACCGTAGATGTTGCACCCAATGGATATCGATTCTTCGGAGGGCCATAACTCTTGGCTCGTTTAGAGTTACGGGAGCGATAAACAGTCAAAACGAAGCTCTCGGTGAGTTCTACAGCTATGACAGCTTTCAGCCGTCACTGGTTAGTTTCATACCCATAAAATCCTATCCAAACCACAATCGGGTCTTGGAAGTTTTTTATCATTCGTTTTTCCGTCACGTGGATTTTTTCTGTAAAACAGGATCCTCGTGGCTGTTCTATGATTTACCATCGCTGGAGAGTGGTGCACCATGGTAGTGCTTCGTTTCAAATCCACGCACCCATTTCTCAAAGTCGTACGGCACTGTTTCGTCATTTTGGACGGATGTCGCACCTTGCACCGTAGATGTTGCACCCTGTGGATATCGATTCTTCGGAGGGCCATAACTCTTGGCTCGTTTAGAGTTACGGGAGCGATAACCAGTCCAAACGAAGCCCTCGGTGAGTTCTACAGCTATGACAGCTTTCAGCTGTCACTGGTTTGTTTCATACCCAAAAAATCCTATCCGAACCACAATCGGGTCTTGGAAGTTTTTTATCATTCGTTTTTCCATCACGTGGATTTTTTCTGTAAAAAGGGATCCCCGTGGCTGTTCTATGATTTACCATCGCTGGAGAGTGCTGCACCATGGTAGTGCTCCGTTTCAAATCCACGCACCCATTTCTCAAAGTCGTACGGCACGTATTCGTCATTTTGGACGGATGTTGCACCTTGCACCGTAGATGTTGCACCCTGTGGATATCGATTCTTCGGAAGGCCATGAATCTTGGCTCGTTTAGAGTGACGGGAGCGATAACCAGTCAAAACGAAGCACTCGGTGAGTTCTACAGCTATGACCGCTTTCAGCCGTCACTCGTTAGTTTCATACCCAAAAAATCCTATCCGAACCTCAACCGGGACTTGGAAGTTTTTTATCATTCGTTTTTCCGTCACGTGGATTTTATCTGTAAAACAGGATCCCCGTGGCTGTTCTATGATTTACCATCGCTGGAGAGTGCTGCACCATGGTAGTGCTCCGTCTCAAATCCATGCACCCATTTCTCAAAGTCGTACGGCACTGTTTCGTCATTTTGGACGGATGTTGCACCTTGCACCGTAGATGTTGCACCCTGTGGATATCGATTTTTCGGAGGGCCATAACTCTTGGCTCGTTTAGAGTTACGGGAGCGATAACCAGTCAAAACGAAGCTCTCGGTGAGTTCTACAGCAATGACAGCTTTCAGCCGTCACTGGTTAGTTTCATACCCAAAAAATCCTATCCGAACCACAATGGGTCTTGGAAGTTTTTTATCATTCGTTTTTCCGTCACGTGGATTTTTTCTGTAAAACAGGATCCCCGTGGCTGTTCTATGATTTACCATCGCTGGAGAGTGGTGCACCATCGTAGTGCTTCGTATCAAATCCACGCACCCATTTCTCAAAGTCGTACGGCACTGTTTCGTCATTTTGGACGGATGTTCCACCTTGCACCGTAGATGTTGCACCCTATGGATATCGATTCTTCGGAGGGCCATAACTCTTGGCTCGTTTAGAGTTACGGGAGCGATAACCAGTCCAAACGAAGCTCTCGGTGAGTTCTACAGCTATGGCTTTCAGCCGTCACTGGTTAGTTTCATACCCAAAAAATCCTATCCGAACCACAATCGGGTCTTGGAAGTTTTTTATCATTCGTTTTTCCGTCACGTGGATTTTTTCTGTAAAACAGGATCCCCGTGGCTGTTCTATGATTTACCATCGCTGGAGAGTGGTGCACCATGGTAGTGCTCCGTTTCAAATCCACGCACCAATTTCTCAAAGTCGTACGGCACTGTTTCGTCATTTTGGACGGATGTTGCACCTTGCATCGTAGATGTTGCACCCTGTGGATATCGATTCTTCGGAGGGCCATAACTCTTGGCTCGTTTTGAGTTACGGGAGCGATAACCAGTCAAAACGAAGCTCTCGGTGAGTTCTACAACTATTACAGCTTTCAGCCGTCACTGGTTAGTTTCATACCCAAAAAATCCTATCCGAACCACAATCGAGTCTTGGAAGTTTTTTATCATTCGTTTTTCCGTCACGTGGATTTTTTCTGTAAAACAGGATCCCCGTGGCTGTTCTATGATTTACCATCGCTGGAGAGTGGTGCACCATGGTAGTGCTTCGTTTCAAATCCATGCACCCATTTCTCAAAGTCGTACGACACTGTTTCGTCATTTTGGACGGATGTTGCACCTTGCACCGTAGATGTTGCACCCTGTGGATATCGATTCTTCGGATGGCCATAACTCTTGGCTCGTTTAGAGTTACGGGAGCGATAACCAGTCAAAACGAAGCTCTCGGTGAGTTCTACAGCTATGACAGCTTTCAGCCGTCACTCGTTAGTTTCATACCCAAAAAATCCTATCCGAACCTCAATCGGGACTTGGAAGTTTTTTATCATTCGTTTTTCCGTCACGTGGATTTTTTCTGTAAAACAGGATCCCCGTGGTTGTTCTATGATTTACCATCGCTGGAGAGTGGTGCACCATGGTAGTGCTTCGTTTCAAATCCACGCACCCATTTCTCAAAGTCGTACGACACTGTTTCGTCATTTTGGACGGATGTTGCACCTTGCACCGTAGATGTTGCACCCTGTGGATATCGATTCTTCGGAGGGCATAACTCTTGGCTCGTTTAGAGTTACGGGAGCGATAACCAGTCAAAACGAAGCTTTCGGTGAGTTCTACAGCTATGACAGCTTTCAGCCGTCACTGGTTAGTTTCATACCCAAAAAATCCTATCCGAACCACAATCGGGTCTTGGAAGTTTTTTATCATTCGTTTTTTCGTCACGTGGATTTTTTATATAAAACGGGATCCCCGTGGTTGTTCTATGATTTACCATCGCTGGAGAGTGCTGCACCATGGTAATGCTCCGTTTCAAATCCATGCACCCATTTCTCAAAGTCGTACGGCACTGTTTCGTCATTTTGGACGGATGTTGCACCTTGCACCATAGATGTTGCACCTTGCACCATATCGATTCTTCGGAGGGCCATAACTCTTGGCTCGTTTAGAGTTACGGGAGCGATAACCAGTCAAAACGAAGATCTCGGTGAGTTCTACAGCTATGACCTCTTTCAGCCGTCACTGATTAGTTTCATACCCAAAAACTCCTAACCGAACCTCAACCGGGTCTTGGAAGTTTTTTATCCTTCGTTTTTCCGTCACGTGGATTTTTTCTGTAAAACAGGATCCCCGTGGTTGTTCTATGATTAACCATCGCTGGAGAGTGGTGCACCATGGTAGTGCTCCGTTTCAAATCCATGCACCCATTTCTCAAATTCGTACGGCACTGTTTCGTCATTTTGGACGGATGTTGCACCTTGCACCGTAGATGTTGCACCCTGTGGATATCGATTCTTCGGAGGGCCATAACTCTTGGGTCGTTTAGAGTTACGGGAGCGATAACCAGTCAAAACGAAGCTCTCGGTGAGTTCTACAGCTATGACAGCTTTCAGCCGTCACTGGTTAGTTTCATACCCAAAAAATCCTATCCGAACCACAATGGGTCTTGGAAGTTTTTTATCCTTCGTTTTTCCGTCACGTGGATTTTTTCTGTAAAACAGGATCCCCGTGGCTGTTCTATGATTTACCATCGCTGGAGAGTGCTGCACCATGGTAGTGCTTCGTTTCAAATCCATGCATCCATTTCTCAAAGTCGTACGGCACTGTTTCGTCATTTTGGACGGATGTTGCACCTTGCACCGTAGATGTTGCACCCAATGGATATCGATTCTTCGGAGGGCCATAACTCTTGGCTCGTTTAGAGTTTCGGGAGCGATAACCAGTCAAAACGAAGCTCTCGGTGAGTTCTACAGCTATGACAGCTTTCAGCCGTCACTGGTTAGTTTCATACCCAAAAAATCCTATCCGAACCATAATCGGGTCTTGGAAGGTTTTTATCATTCTTTTTTCCGTCACGTGGATTTTTTCTGTAAAACAGGATCCCCGTGGCTGTTCTATGATTTACCATCGCTAGAGAGTGGTGCACCATGGTAGTGCTTCGTTTCAATTCCATGCACCCATTTCTCAAAGTCGTACGGCACTGTTTCGTCATTTTGGACGGATGTTGCACCTTGCACCGTAGATGTTGCACCCTGTGGATATCAATTCTTCGGAGGGCCAAAACTCTTGGCTTGATTAGAGTTACGTGAGCGATAACCGGTCAAAATGAAGCTCTCGGTGAGTTCTACAGCAATGACAGCTTTCAGCCGTCACTGGTTAGTTTCGTACCCAAAAAATCCTATCCGAACCACAATCGGGTCTTGGAAGTTTTTTATCATTCTTTTTTCCGTCACGTGGATTTTTTCTGTAAAACAGGATCCCCATGGTTGTTCTATGATTTACCATCGCTGGAGAGTGGTGCACCATGGTAGTGCTTCGTTTCAAATCCACGCACCCATTTCTCAAAGTCGTACGGCACTGTTTCGTCATTTTGGACGGATGTTGCACCTTGCACCGTAGATGTTGCACCCTATGGATATCGATTCTTCGGAGGGCCATAACTCTTGGCTCGTTTAGAGTTACGGGAGCGATAACCAGTCAAAACGAAGCTCTCGGTGAGTTCTACAGCTATGACAGCTTTCAGCCGTCACTGGTTAGTTTCATACCCAAAAAATCCTATTCGAACCACAATCGGGTCTTGGAAGTTTTTTATCATTCGTTTTTCCGTCACGTGGATTTTTTCTGTAAAACAGGATCCCCGTGGCTGTTCTATGATTTACCATCGCTGGAGAGTGGTGCACCATGGTAGTGCTTCGTCTCAAATCCACGCACCCATTTCTCAAAGTCGTACGGCACTGTTTCGTCATTTTGGACGGATGTTGCACCTTGCACCGTAGATGTTGCACCCTGTGGATATCGATTCTTCGGAGGGCCATAACTCTTGGCTCGTTTAGAGTGACGGGAGCGATAACCAGTCAAAACGGAGCTCTCGGTGAGTTCTACAGCTATGACAGCTTTCAGCCGTTACTGGTTAGTTTCATACGCAAAAAATCTTATCCGAACCTCAACCGGGACTTGGAAGTTTTTTATCATTCGTTTTTCCGTCACGTGGATTTTTTCTGTAAAACGAGATCCCCGTGGCTGTTCAATGATTTACCATCGCTGGAGAGTGCTGCACCATGGTAGTGCTCCGTTTCAAATCCATGCACCCATTTCACAAAGTCGTACGGCACTGTTTCGTCATTTTAGACGGATGTTGCACCTTGCACCGTAGATGTTGCACCTTGTGGATATCGATTCTTCGGAGGGCCATAACTCTTGGCTCGTTTAGAGTTACGGGAGCGATAACCAGTCAAAACGAAGCTCTCGGTGAGTTCTACAGCAATGACGGCTTTCAGCCGTCACTGGTTAGTTTCCTACCCAAAAAATCCTATCCGAACCATAATCGGGTCTTGGAAGTTTTTTATCATTCTTTTTTCCGTCACGTGGATTTTTTCTGTAAAACAGGATCCCCGTGGCTGTTCTATGATTTACCATCGCTGGAGAGTGGTGCACCATGGTAGTGCTTCGTTTCAATTCCATGCACCCATTTCTCAAAGTCGTACGGCACTGTTTCGTCATTTTGGACGGATGTTGCACCTTGCACCGTAGATGTTGCACCCTGTGGATATCAATTCTTCGGAGGGCCAAAACTCTTGGCTTGATTAGAGTTACGGGAGCGATAACCGGTCAAAATGAAGCTCTCGGTGAGTTCTACAGCAATGACAGCTTTCAGCCGTCACTGGTTAGTTTCGTACCCAAAAAATCCTATCCGAACCACAATCGGGTCTTGGAAGTTTTTTATCATTCTTTTTTCCGTCACGTGGATTTTTTCTGTAAAACAGGATCCCCATGGTTGTTCTATGATTTACCATCGCTGGAGAGTGGTGCACCATGGTAGTGCTTCGTTTCAAATCCACGCACCCATTTCTCAAAGTCGTACGGCACTGTTTCGTCATTTTGGACGGATGTTGCACCTTGCACCGTAGATGTTGCACCCTATGGATATCGATTCTTCGGAGGGCCATAACTCTTGGCTCGTTTAGAGTTACGGGAGCGATAACCAGTCAAAACGAAGCTCTCGGTGAGTTCTACAGCTATGACAGCTTTCAGCCGTCACTGGTTAGTTTCATACCCAAAAAATCCTATCCGAACCACAATCGGGTCTTGGAAGTTTTTTATCATTCGTTTTTCCGTCACGTGGATTTTTTCTGTAAAACGAGATCCCCGTGGCTGTTCTATGATTTACCATCGCTGGAGAGCGGTGCACCATGGTAGTGCTTCGTTTCAAATCCACGCACCCATTTCTCAAAGTCGTACGGCACTGTTTCGTCATTTTGGACGGATGTTGCACCTTGCACCGTAGATGTTGCACCCTGTGGATATCGATTCTTCGGAGGGCCATAACTCTTGGCTCGTTTAGAGCTACGGGAGCGATAACAAGTCAAAAAGAAGCTCTCGGTGAGTTCTACAGCTATGACAGCTTTCAGCCGTCACTGGTTAGTTTCATACCCAAAAAATCCTATCCGAACCACAATCGGGTCTTGGAAGTTTTTTATCATTCGTTTTTCCGTCACGTGGATTTTTTCTGTAAAACAGGATCCCCGTGGCTGTTCTATGATTTACCATCGCTGGAGAGTGGTGCACCATGGTAGTGCTTCGTTTCAAATCCACGCACCCATTTCTCAAAGTCGTACGGCACTGTTTCGTCATTTTGGACGAATGTTGCACCTTGCACCGTAGATGTTGCACCCTGTGGATATCGATTCTTCGGAGGGCATAACTCTTGGCTCGTTTAGAGTTACGGGAGCGATAACCAGTCAAAACGAAGCTTTCGGTGAGTTCTACAGCTATGACAGCTTTCAGCCGTCACTGGTTAGTTTCATACCCAAAAAATCCTATCCGAACCACAATCGGGTCTTGGAAGTTTTTTATCATTCGTTTTTTCGTCACGTGGATTTTTTCTATAAAACGGGATCCCCGTGGTTGTTCTATGATTTACCATCGCTGGAGAGTGCTGCACCATGGTAATGCTCCGTTTCAAATCCATGCACCCATTTCTCAAAGTCGTACGGCACTGTTTCGTCATTTTGGACGGATGTTGCACCTTGCACCATAGATGTTGCACCTTGCACCATATCGATTCTTCGGAGGGCCATAACTCTTGGCTCGTTTAGAGTTACGGGAGCGATAACCAGTCAAAACGAAGATCTCGGTGAGTTCTACAGCTATGACCTCTTTCAGCCGTCACTGATTAGTTTCATACCCAAAAACTCCTAACCGAACCTCAACCGGGTCTTGGAAGTTTTTTATCCTTCGTTTTTCCGTCACGTGGATTTTTTCTGTAAAACAGGATCCCCGTGGTTGTTCTATGATTAACCATCGCTGGAGAGTGGTGCACCATGGTAGT
This sequence comes from Allium cepa, assembly GCA_030765085.1. Classification (NCBI taxonomy): domain Eukaryota; kingdom Viridiplantae; phylum Streptophyta; class Magnoliopsida; order Asparagales; family Amaryllidaceae; genus Allium; species Allium cepa. Next base: position 12,436,379 of record CM060943.1, read on the forward strand.
GCTCCGTTTCAAATCCATGCACCCATTTCTCAAATTCGTACGGCACTGTTTCGTCATTTTGGACGGATGTTGCACCTTGCACCGTAGATGTTGCACCCTGTGGATATCGATTCTTCGGAGGGCCATAACTCTTGGGTCGTTTAGAGTTACGGGAGCGATAACCAGTCAAAACGAAGATCTCGGTGAGTTCTACAGCTATGACAGCTTTCAGCCGTCACTGGTTAGTTTCATACCCAAAAAATCCTATCCGAACCACAATGGGTCTTGGAAGTTTTTTATCCTTCGTTTTTCCGTCACGTGGATTTTTTCTGTAAAACAGGATCCCCGTGGCTGTTCTATGATTTACCATCGCTGGAGAGTGCTGCACCATGGTAGTGCTTCGTTTCAAATCCATGCACCCATTTCTCAAAGTCGTACGGCACTGTTTCGTCATTTTGGACGGATGTTGCACCTTGCACCGTAGATGTTGCACCCAATGGATATCGATTCTTCGGAGGGCCATAACTCTTGGCTCGTTTAGAGTTTCGGGAGCGATAACCAGTCAAAACGAAGCTCTCGGTGAGTTCTACAGCTATGACAGCTTTCAGCCGTCACTGGTTAGTTTCATACCCAAAAAATCCTATCCGAACCATAATCGGGTCTTGGAAGTTTTTTATCATTCTTTTTTCCGTCACGTGGATTTTTTCTGTAAAACAGGATCCCCGTGGCTGTTCTATGATTTACCATCGCTGGAGAGTGGTGCACCATGGTAGTGCTTCGTTTCAATTCCATGCACCCATTTCTCAAAGTCGTACGGCACTGTTTCGTCATTTTGGACGGATGTTGCACCTTGCACCGTAGATGTTGCACCCTGTGGATATCAATTCTTCGGAGGGCCAAAACTCTTGGCTTGATTAGAGTTACGTGAGCGATAACCGGTCAAAATGAAGCTCTCGGTGAGTTCTACAGCAATGACAGCTTTCAGCCGTCACTGGTTAGTTTCGTACCCAAAAAATCCTATCCGAACCACAATCGGGTCTTGGAAGTTTTTTATAATTCTTTTTTCCGTCACGTGGATTTTTTCGGTAAAACAGGATCCCCATGGTTGTTCTATGATTTACCATCGCTGGAGAGTGGTGCACCATGGTAGTGCTTCGTTTCAAATCCACGCACCCATTTCTCAAAGTCGTACGGCACTGTTTCGTCATTTTGGACGGATGTTGCACCTTGCACCGTAGATGTTGCACCCTATGGATATCGATTCTTCGGAGGGCCATAACTCTTGGCTCGTTTAGAGTTACGGGAGCGATAACCAGTCAAAACGAAGCTCTCGGTGAGTTCTACAGCTATGACAGCTTTCAGCCGTCACTGGTTAGTTTCATACCCAAAAAATCCTATTCGAACCACAATCGGGTCTTGGAAGTTTTTTATCATTCGTTTTTCCGTCACGTGGATTTTTTCTGTAAAACAGGATCCCCGTGGCTGTTCTATGATTTACCATCGCTGGAGAGTGGTGCACCATGGTAGTGCTTCGTCTCAAATCCACGCACCCATTTCTCAAAGTCGTACAGCACTGTTTCGTCATTTTGGACGGATGTTGCACCTTGCACCGTAGATGTTGCACCCTGTGGATATCGATTCTTCGGAGGGCCATAACTCTTGGCTCGTTTAGAGTGACGGGAGCGATAACCAGTCAAAACGGAGCTCTCGGTGAGTTCTACAGCTATGACAGCTTTCAGCCGTTACTGGTTAGTTTCATACGCAAAAAATCTTATCCGAACCTCAACCGGGACTTGGAAATTTTTTATCATTCGTTTTTCCGTCACGTGGATTTTTTCTGTAAAACGAGATCCCCGTGGCTGTTCAATGATTTACCATCGCTGGAGAGTGCTGCACCATGGTAGTGCTCCGTTTCAAATCCATGCACCCATTTCACAAAGTCGTACGGCACTGTTTCGTCATTTTAGACGGATGTTGCACCTTGCACCGTAGATGTTGCACCTTGTGGATATCGATTCTTCGGAGGGCCATAACTCTTGGCTCGTTTAGAGTTACGGGAGCGATAACCAGTCAAAACGAAGCTCTCGGTGAGTTCTACAGCAATGACAGCTTTCAGCCGTCACTGGTTAGTTTCCTACCCAAAAAATCCTATCCGAACCATAATCGGGTCTTGGAAGTTTTTTATCATTCTTTTTTCCGTCACGTGGATTTTTTCTGTAAAACAGGATCCCCGTGGCTGTTCTATGATTTACCATCGCTGGAGAGTGGTGCACCATGGTAGTGCTTCGTTTCAATTCCATGCACCCATTTCTCAAAGTCGTACGGCACTGTTTCGTCATTTTGGACGGATGTTGCACCTTGCACCGTAGATGTTGCACCCTGTGGATATCAATTCTTCGGAGGGCCAAAACTCTTGGCTTGATTAGAGTTACGGGAGCAATAACCGGTCAAAATGAAGCTCTCGGTGAGTTCTACAGCAATGACAGCTTTCAGCCGTCACTGGTTAGTTTCGTACCCAAAAAATCCTATCCGAACCACAATCGGGTCTTGGAAGTTTTTTATCATTCTTTTTTCCGTCACGTGGATTTTTTCTGTAAAACAGGATCCCCATGGTTGTTCTATGATTTACCATCGCTGGAGAGTGGTGCACCATGGTAGTGCTTCGTTTCAAATCCACGCACCCATTTCTCAAAGTCGTACGGCACTGTTTCGTCATTTTGGACGGATGTTGCACCTTGCACCGTAGATGTTGCACCCTATGGATATCGATTCTTCGGAGGGCCATAACTCTTGGCTCGTTTAGAGTTACGGGAGCGATAACCAGTCAAAACGAAGCTCTCGGTGAGTTCTACAGCTATGACAGCTTTCAGCCGTCACTGGTTAGTTTCATACCCAAAAAATCCTATCCGAACCACAATCGGGTCTTGGAAGTTTTTTATCATTCGTTTTTCCGTCACGTGGATTTTTTCTGTAAAACGAGATCCCCGTGGCTGTTCTATGATTTACCATCGCTGGAGAGCGGTGCACCATGGTAGTGCTTCGTTTCAAATCCACGCACCCATTTCTCAAAGTCGTACGGCACTGTTTCGTCATTTTGGACGGATGTTGCACCTTGCACCGTAGATGTTGCACCCTGTGGATATCGATTCTTCGGAGGGCCATAACTCTTGGCTCGTTTAGAGCTACGGGAGCGATAACAAGTCAAAACGAAGCTCTCGGTGAGTTCTACAGCTATGACAGCTTTCAGCCGTCACTGGTTAGTTTCATACCCAAAAAATCCTATCCGAACCACAATCGGGTCTTGGAAGTTTTTTATCATTCGTTTTTCCGTCACGTGGATTTTTTCTGTAAAACAGGATCCCCGTGGCTGTTCTATGATTTACCATCGCTGGAGAGTGGTGCACCATGGTAGTGCTTCGTTTCAAATCCACGCACCCATTTCTCAAAGTCGTACGGCACTGTTTCGTCATTTTGGACGAATGTTGCACCTTGCACCGTAGATGTTGCACCCTGTGGATATCGATTCTTCGGAGGGCCATAACTCTTGGCTCGTTTAGAGTTACGGGAGCGATAACCAGTCAAAACGAAGCTCTCGGTGAGTTCTACAGCTATGACAGCTTTCAGCCGTCACTGGTTAGTTTCATACCCAAAAAATCCTATCCGAACCTCAATCGGGTCTTGGAAGTTTTTTATCCTTCGTTTTTCCGTCACGTGGATTTTTTCTGTAAAACAGGATCCCCGTGGCTGTTCTATGATTTACCATCGCTGTAGAGTGGTGCACCATGGTAGTGCTTCGTTTCAATTCCATGCACCCATTTCTCAAAGTCGTACGGCACTGTTTCGTCATTTTGGACGGATGTTGCACCTTGCACCGTAGATGTTGCACCCTGTGGATATCGATTCTTCGGAGGGCCATAACTCTTGGCTCGTTTAGAGTTACGGGAGCGATAACCAGTCAAAACGAAGCTCTCGGTGAGTTCTACAGCTATGACAGCTTTTAGCCGTCACTGGTTAGTTTCATACCCAAAAAATCCTATCTGAACCTCAATCAGGACTTGGAAGTTTTTTATCATTGGTTTTTCCGTCACGTGGATTTTTTCTATAAAATGGGATCCCCGTGGCTGTTATATGATTTACCATCGCTGGAGAGTGGTGCACCATGGTAGTGCTCCGTTTCAAATCCACACACCCATTTCTCAAAGTCGTACGGCACTGTTTCGTCATTTTGGACGGATGTTGCACCTTGCACCGTAGATGTAGCACCCTGTGGATATCGATTCTTCGGAGGGCCATAACTCTTGGCTCGTTTAGAGTGACGGGAGCGATAACCAGTCAAAACGAAGCTCTCGGTGAGTTCTACAGCTATGACAGCTTTCAGCCGTCACTGGTTAGTTTCATACCCAAAAAATCCTATCCGAACCACAATCGGGTCTTGGAAGTTTTTTATCATTCGTTTTTCCGTCACGTGGATTTTTTCTATAAAACGGGATCCCCGTGGCTGTTCTATGATTTACTATCGCTGGAGAGTGCTGCACCATGGTAATGCTCCGTTTCAAATCCATGCACCCATTTCTCAAAGTCGTACGGCACTGTTTCGTCATTTTGGACGGATGTTGCACCTTGCACCGTAGATGTTGCACCCTGTGGATATCGATTCTTCGGAGGGCCATAACTCTTGGCTCGTTTAGAGTTACGGGAGCGATAACCAGTCAAAACGAAGCTCTCGGTGAGTTCTATAGCTATGACCTCTTTCATCCGTCACTTATTAGTTTCATACCCAAAAACTCCTAACCGAACCTCAACCGGGTCTTAGAAGTTTTTTATCCTTCGTTTTTCCGTCACATGGATTTTTTCTGTAAAACAGGATCCCCGTGGTTGTTCTATGATTAACCATCGCTGGAGAGTGGTGCACCATGGTAGTGCTCCGTTTCAAATCCACTCACCCATTTCTCAAAGTCGTACGACACTGTTTCGTCATTTTGGACGGATGTTGCACCTTGCACCGTAGATGTTGCACCCTGTGGATATCGATTCTTCGGAGGGCCATAACTTTTGGCTCGTTTAGAGTTACGGGAGCGATAACCAGTCAAAACGAAGCTCTCGGTGAGTTCTACAGCTATGACAGCTTTCAGCCGTCACTGGTTAGATTCATACCCAAAAAATCCTATCCGAACCTCAATCGGGTCTTGGAAGTTTTTTATCCTATGTTTTTCCGTCACGTGGATTTTTTCTGTAAAACAGGATCCCCATGGCTGTTCTATGATTTACAATCGCTGGAAAGTGGTGCACCATGGTAGTGCTCCGTTTCAAATCCATGCACCCATTTCTCAAAGTCGTACGGCACTGTTTCGTCATTTTGGATGGATGTTGCACCTTGCACCGTAGATGTTGCACCCAATGGATATCGATTCTTCGGAGGGCCATAACTCTTGGCTCGTTTAGAATTACGGGAGCGATAACCAGTCAAAACGAAGCTCTCGGTGAGTTCTACAGCTATGATCGCTTTCAGCCGTCACTGATTAGTTTCATACCCAAAAAATCCTATCCGAACCACAATCCGGTCTTGGAAGTTTTTTATCATTCATTTTTCCGTCACGTGGATTTTTTATTTAAAACAGGATCCCCGTGGCTGTTCTATGATTTACCATCGCTGGAGAGTGGTGCACCATGGTAGTGCTTCGTTTCAAATCCACATACCCATTTCTCAAAGTCGTATGGCACTGTTTCGTCATTTTGGACGGATGTTGCACCTTGCACCGTACATGTTGCACCCTGTGGATATCGATTCTTCGGAGGGCCATAACCTTGGCTCGTTTAGAGTTACGGGAGCGATAACCAGTCAAAACGAAGCTCTCGGTGAGTTCTACAGCTATGACAGCTTTCAGCCGTCACTGGTTAGTTTCATACCCAAAAAATCCTATCCGAACCACAATCGGGTCTTGGAAGTTTTTTATCATTCGTTTTTCCGTCATGTGGATTTTTTCTGTAAAACAGGATCCCCGTGGCTGTTCTATGATTTACCATCGCTGGAGAGTGGTGCACCATGGTAGTGCTCCGTTTCAAATCTATGCACCCATTTCTCAATGTCGTACGGCACTGTTTCGTCATTTTGGACGGATGTTGCACCTTGCACCGTAGATGTTGCACCCAATGGATATCGATTCTTCGGAAGGCCATAACTCTTGGCTCGTTTAGAGTTACGGGAGTGATAACCAGTCGAAACGAAGCTCTCGGTGAGTTCTACAGCTATGACAGCTTTCAGCCGTCACTGGTTAGTTTCATACCCAAAAAATCCTATCCGAACCACAATCGGGTTTTGGAAGTTTTTTATCATTCGTTTTTCCGTCACGTGGATTTTTTCTGTAAAACAGGATCCCCGTGGCTGTTCTATGATTTACCATCGCTGGAGAGTGGTGCACCATGGTAGTGCTTCGTCTCAAATCCACGCACCCATTTCTCAAAGTCGTACGGCACTGTTTCGTCATTTTGGACGGATGTTGCACCTTGCACCGTAGATGTTGCACCCTGTGGATATCGATTCTTCGGAGGGCCATAACTCTTGGCTCGTTTAGAGTTACGGGAGCGATAACCAGTCAAAACGAAGCTCTCGGCGAGTTCTACAGCTATGACTGCTTTCATCCATCACTGGTTAGTTTCATACCCAAAAAATCCTATCCGAACCTCAATCGGGACTTGGAAGGTTTTTATCATTCGTTTTTCCGTCACGTGGATTTTTTCTGTAAAAAAGGATCCCCGTGGCTGTTCTATGATTTACCATCGCTGGAGAGTGGTGCACCATGGTAGTGCTTCGTTTCAAATCCACGCACCCATTTCTCAAAGTCGTACGACACTGTTTCGTCATTTTGGACGGATGTTGCACCTTGCACCGTAGATGTTGCACCCTGCGGATATCGATTCTTCGGAGGGCCATAACTCTTGGCTCGTTTAGAGTTACGGGAGCGATAACCAGTCAAAACGAAGCTCTCGGTGAGTTCTACAGCTATGACAGCTTTCAGCCGTCACTGGTTAGTTTCATACCCAAAAAATCCTATCCGAACCACAATCGGGTCTTGGAAGGTTTTTATCATTCGTTTTTCCGTCACGTGGATTTTTTCTATAAAACGGGATCCCCGTGGCTGTTCTATGATTTACCATCGCTGGATAGTGCTGCACCATGGTAATGCTCCGTTTCAAATCCATGCACCCATTTCTCAAAGTCGTACGGCACTGTTTCGTCATTTTGGACGGATGTTGCACCTTGCACCATAGATGTTGCACCCTGTGGATATCGATTCTTCGGAGGGCCATAACTCTTGGCTCGTTTAGAGTTACGGGAACGATAACCAGTCAAAACGAAGATCTCGGTGAGTTCTACAGCTATGACCTCTTTCAGCCGTCACTGATTAGTTTCATACCCAAAAACTCCTAACCGAACCTCAACCGGGTCTTGGAAGTTTTTTATCCTTCGTTTTTCCGTCACGTGGATTTTTTCTGTAAAACAGGATCCCCGTGGTTGTTCTATGATTAACCATCGCTGGAGAGTGGTGCACCATGGTGGTGCTCCGTTTCAAATCCACGCACCCATTTCTCAAAGTCGTACGGCACTGTTTCGTCATTTTGGACGGATGTTGCACCTTGCACCGTAGATGTTGCACCCTGTGGATATCGATTCTTCGGAGGGCCATAACTCTTGGCTCGTTTAGAGTTACGGGAGCGATAACCAGTCAAAACGAAGCTCTCGGTGAGTTCTACAGCTATGACAGCTTTCAGCCGTCACTGGTTAGTTTCATACCCAAAATATCCTATCCGAACCTCAATCGGGTCTTGGAAGTTTTTTATCCTTTGTTTTCCATCACGGGGATTTTTTCTATAAAATAGGATCCCCATGGCTGTTCTATGATTTACAATCGCTGGAAAGTGGGGCACCATGGTAGTGCTCCGTTTCAAATCCATGCACCCATTTCTCAAAGTCGTACGGCACTATTTCGTCATTTTGGACGGATGTTGCACCTTGCACTGCAGATGTTGCACCCAATGGATATCGATTCTTCGGAGGGCCATAACTCTTGGCTCGTTTAGAGTTACGGGAGCGATAACCAGTCAAAACGAAGCTCTCGGTGAGTTCTACAGCTATGACCTCTTTCATCCGTCACTGATTAGTTTCATACCCAAAAACTCCTAACCGAACCTCAACCGGGTCTTGGAAGTTTTTTATCCTTCGTTTTTCCATCACGTGGATTTTTTCTGTAAAACAGGATCCCCGTGGTTGTTCTATGATTAACCATCGCTGGAGAGTGGTGCACCATGGTAGTGCTCCGTTTCAAATCCACGCACCCATTTCTCAAAGTCGTACGACACTGTTTCGTCATTTTGGACGGATGTTGCACCTTGCACCGTAGATGTTGCACCCTGTGGATATCGATTCTTCGGAGGGCCATAACTCTTGGCTCGTTTAGAGTTACGGGAGCGATAACCAGTCAAAACGAAGCTCTCGGTGAGTTCTACAGCTATGATAGCTTTCAGCCGTCACTGGTTAGATTCATACCAAAAAAACCCTATCCGAACCTCAATCAGGTCTTGGAAGTTTTTTATCCTTTGTTTTTCCGTCACGTGGATTTTTTCTGTAAAACAGGATCCCCATGGCTGTTCTATGATTTACAATCGCTGGAAAGTGGTGCACCATGGTAGTGCTCCGTTTCAAATCCATGCACCCATTTCTCAAAGTCGTACGGCACTGTTTCGTCATTTCGGACGGATGTTGCACCTTGCACCGTAGATGTTGCACCCAATGGATATCGATTCTTCGGAGGGCCATAACTCTTGGCTCGTTTAGAATTACGGGAGCGATAACCAGTCAAAACGAAGCTCTCGGTGAGTTCTACAGCTATGACCGCTTTCAGCCGTCACTGATTAGTTTCATACCCAAAAAATCCTATCCGAACCACAATCCGGTCTTGGAAGTTTTTTATCATTCATTTTTCCGTCACGTGGATTTTTTATTTAAAACAGGATCCCCGTGGCTGTTCTATGATTTACCATCGCTGGAGAGTGGTGCACCATGGGAGTGCTTCGTTTCAAATCCACGTACCCATTTCTCCAAGTCGTACGGCACTGTTTCGTCATTTTGGACGGATGTTGCACCTTGCACCGTAGATGTTGCACCCTGTGGATATCGATTCTTCGGAGGGCCATAACCTTGGCTCGTTTAGAGTTACGGGAGCGATAACCAGTCAAAACGAAGCTCTCGGTGAGTCGTCACTGGTTAGTTTCATACCCAAAAAATCCTATCCGAACCACAATCGGGTCTTGGAAGTTTTTTATCATTCGTTTTTCCGTCATGTGGATTTTTTCTGTAAAACAGGATCCCCGTGGCTGTTCTATGATTTACCATCGCTGGAGAGTGGTGCACCATGGTAGTGCTCCGTTTCAAATCTATGCACCTGTAACGACCCGTATTTTACGTGTCGATAAATCGTAGAATTTGCAGGTCGATAGTGTTGTTTGTGTTGCTTCTAGCTTGAGTCGTTTAGAAGTTAACCCGAGTGCAAGTGATGAGTCGTGACCGACTCATAGATAAGTCGTATGGCCGGGTTAGCTAGGCTAACATATTACCGAGTTAAAGGGTCACCGGGATAAGGTAGTGACCGACCTATAGTGTTGCCGACTTAAGGAGGTTAGTGGTTTAAAGGTTGGCTGACTCATAAGGGAGACCGACTTAACAGTGTTGCCGACTTAGAAGTTGCCGACTTAAGAAGTGAGCGAGTTAAAGTTTGTCCGAGTTAAGAACTGACCGACCTAAGGGGGTTACCGGTCTAACATATAGCGACCTAGTGGTTACCCCTGTATGTGGTTAGGTCGGTAGGACGGGCATTGTGGCTTTGAGTTGGGTCGGCATCTGGTTTAGTTGATAAGTCGGCAAGGTGTGTTAGGTAGTTGGGTCGGTCATGCCGTGTTATAATTAGGTCGTGTGGCCCCGTGTCTTTTGTTAAGTCGCAGAACGACTTAGTGTTAGGTCGGCCGTGTGATATCTCTGTTAGGTCGTTAGGTCGTGTACCTGTTGAGTCTTGGAATGGTTTATGTGTTAGGTCGGCAGAGTGTTGGGTCGGCAGAGTGTTAGGTCGGCAAGGTTAGGTCGGCAAGGTTAGGTCGGCGGCGACTTAGGGATGGCCGAGATAAGGGATTTCCAGCCTATAAATAGAGGGGTTCGGCTCACTTTTTGGCACCGGTTTTTGAAGCGACGAAGTGCTGCCATTTTGAAGACTCGTCTACAACATTTCTTCATCTTCTTTTCTCCATTCCAATCTAATTCTAACATCCATCCAAGATCGAAGATCAAAGTGCCAAAGTTGAAGATCTTCATCCGTTCGAGCTAGAATTCATCGATTTGAGCGAGATATTGCCGGATCAAACCTTGATCTTCGCTGTCCAGATCTGAAGCGTGTTGTTTTTGGAGTTTTTTGGTGATTTGGTGAGTGGTAGTTATCTCTCCCGCGGACCCAAAGGAGTATATTGGATTGGTGGCTTGTTTGAGTGTTAAAGTTAGAGATTTCATGCATTTTTCTTAGATCCAAGTCTAGATCCATTGTTTCCATAGATGTTTGTTTATGCAAGTTTATTTAATAAGTATTAGAGACAAAACCCATGTTTTATATTTGATAGATCTATGCTAAAAACCTATGAATCATGCATGTTGGACTTTCGCTCATTTATTACGAAATTGCCATTATTGTTGATATTGCTTGTTAGATCTTGTTTGAATGCTTGATTGTTTGTATTGATGATTGATTTAGATTGTTTCAAGTTAGCTAGTGGTTGATTTGGAACAAGATGGTTCGAGTTGATTCAAAAGCTAAGTGGAAAGGCTCTTGAATTGTGGAAGCTGCCTGTAGCATATGAAGCGGATGTGGAAGCACATATGGATGGATTCGAGGATGTGGAATCTGGCCATGATGCGAGAAGGCAAAGCATGATTGAGTTGGGACTTTGCTATGAAATGATGAGGCAAGGCTTATGTTGAGATGGGACGGGTCATGATGACGTTCCAAGATGAGAGACTTTGCTATGATGTGATGAGGCAAGACATATGTTGTGATGGGACGGGTCACGAAGACGTTCCAAGCACGGGTCATGACGACGTGCAAAGTTATAACTCGATGATGCGGTCCGGGTTGGGGTGGATAATGGTTAGCTTGAGAGGCGCTTGAGCTAGTATGGAAATAGTCGTCAAGGAGGATGACTAGGAGGCTGAGATCTCATCGTTGTTGAAGGTTCTAGCATACTCAAAGCAAGGGTACGTTGGAACGGGTCACGATGACGTTCCACGCACGGGTCACGATGACGTGCTAGTACTCTGGGCTGATGCGTTCGGCTTAGGCACGGGTCACGATGACGTGCGGAGTTATGTCTAGACCGGGGTTACCATTAGCCCTTGACAGGTGGTCATTCAACTAACGGTGAAATCAAGGCAATGATAACAGTGATAGCCAGAGTCATGGATGTTTGGTTGTATTATCATTTGGCCTCAAGAGCGGTGTTTTCTGGGTGCTTATCTGATCTTGGTTTAGGCCTTGGGGGTTTGTATTTGGAAAACATCGTCCTTGACTCGAGTGATTATTGCTTTACTTTAATTACCTGCTATGCTATGATTGTTTCTCCTTAGTGTGTGTCTGGGGGCTATCACTGTAGAAAGAGGTGGAGTGGGATGGTTTGGTTCCTATTCCTTTTATCCCTTATGCTCTTTTGGTATGTTTGATAGTTAGTTTACTGCTCACTAAGACTTTGTCTGACTCAAGGTTTTATGTCTCCTCTTATTACCTTGGGCTGTTCATCCATGTTAGGATGGGCAGACTAGGTAGCAGGTGACAGGTGCTGTGCTTAGAGTTCTCCGCTGATGATGACGAAGACGAGCAGGAGGCTATGCATATTATTTCTTATATGTACTGGGTATCCGCTGCTGTATTTGATGAGAGTTTTGTAGTGAGGTCTTGATGTATGGATCTATTGAGATGATTGTATAAAACTACTGTGATGCTTATATGATGATTTTCTGTTATGAGGCTTCACTATATATTTCTCTATTGTATTTTATCCATGCGCTGTGAGTTACGATGGAGATTCTGCGATTTTATTTTACCCTGACTATTGTCCATGGCTGCCTTGCACACCTTTCAGCGCACTATTCTCTTGTTTTGGTGCGGGAGTCATGGGCGGTCGTCACATTTGGTATCAGAGCTTTGGTTAATCGATTTTAGCCAACGCTCGCTGACGTAACTACGTAAGAGAGACGTAATTGTATTTTGATGGATGATTACTATATATAGTATAGTAGTTTAGAAGGATTTGAACTCCTTATGCAGTTGTTTCTTAAGGTGTTCTAATCATTCTTTTTACAGATATTAAGAATGAGTCGAAGTGAGAGACAAGCTGCGAGGGATAGTCGAGCTGCTAGGGAAGCTGTTGATTATGGAGCAATGTTTGAAGCTATGATGACCTCCATTATGAGGAGGATACCAGCTTCAGGATCTTCTGTGGATGTGGGAGTTCAAGTCCAAGCTCCAAGACCGGTGGATTTTGCTAAGCTTTGCAAAGATTATACTTCTCTGGGAGGAAAAGTTTTCTTGGGGACGGAGTCGACTATTGAAGTGCAGAGATGGATTGATGCTTGCCGAAGGATTTTTGGTGACTTAGGGATTGAAGATGCAACTAAGAGGAAGCTTGCATCGAGACAGCTTCAGGGAAGAGCTGCTGATTGGTGGAATTCTATCACCATAGATACACCAGAAGAAGAGATTACTTGGGAGCAATTCCAAGTTAGATTTGAGGCCAAGTTCATCTCCACTGTTCAGAAGTCTGCTTTGTTCAAGAGGTTTGTAGAGCTCAAGCAAGGTGGGAGGCCTGTTCTTGAGTATATTTCTGAGTTCGAAGCTTTGTCTAAGTATGCCAGATCATATATTGATTCTCCCTATCAGAAGAATGAAAAGTTTGTGACTGGTCTCGATGCTTATCTGGGAAGGCAGTTAGTGGATCATCTGGGCGATCCATTTGAGAAGCTTGTGGAGAAAGCTTTGAGGCATGAGAGTTTGTTCCCTAAGGAAAGTTCTGTTGTTGCTGTAACCAGGGAAGGATCTAAACCACAGCAGAATGGTAATAAGAAGAGGAAGCAGCAACAGCAGAAAGGTAAGGTTGGCCAGAAGAAGCCAAAGGGCGAAGTGACCTGCTATAACTGCCGACAGAAGGGTCATCTCTCCCGGGATTGTAAGAATCCAAAGGTGCAGTTGAAGTGCCACAACTGTGATAAGCTGGGACACATCAAGAAGGACTGTCCAGAGCCGAGGAAAGATAGGCAGGTTGTGCAAGCTTATGCTTTGGAAGCTGTGCCGTCGTCTTCAAGAGTTCCTACTGCTGAAGAGAAGGGGAAGAGTGTGGTGGTTCAAGGTACTCTTTTCATTTGTGGTGTTCCAGTTAGAGTGTTGTTTGATACTGGAGCGTCGCATTCTTTTGTTTGTGATGATTTGGTAGGCCGGTTAGGTTTGAAACCGGATATTGTTGATAGGCCATTGGTTGTGACTAATCCAGTGGGGGGTTCGTCATGTTTGTGTATGATATGCCGTGGTCTAGTTGTGTCGAGTCATGATTGCTCATTTGTTTGTGATTGCTTTGTTCTGAACTTTGCGGGGTTCGGAATTATTTTGGGTATGGACTGGCTTAGGAAGTATGCGGCTAGGATTGATTGTGAGAGGCTGGAGGTGACAGTCGGGAATGTGGATGAGCGAAAGGTTGTGATACGATGTAAGCATGAAGAAGGCGTCTTCATGAGCTTCATGTATTCGCTGGTTGTTCCACGGGATGGACTGTCATCAGTGCCTATTGTGAATGGATTTGAGGATGTCTTTGACGAAGTCAAAGGGTTGCCGCCGCATAGGGAGATCGAGTTTCGTATCGATCTAGTTGAGGGAGCCAGACCTGTTGTGATGCCTCTTAGGCGGATGGCACCGAGGGAGCAGCAAGAGCTGAAGGTGCAAGTTGATGACCTTTTGCACAAAGGATTCATTAGGAGAAGTGTGTCCGAATGGGGTGCGCCAGTTGTGTTCGCAACCAAGGCGGATGGATCGTTGAGGTTGTGTGTTGATTATCGTGAGCTGAATAAGGTGACTAGGAAGAACAAGTATCCATTGCCGAGAATAGATGACTTGTTTGATCAGCTTCACGAGGCTAAGGTGTTTTCTCAGATGGATTTGGCAACGGGATTTCACCAGTTGGGAGTGGCGAAGGATAGTGTGCCGAAGACTGCTTTCAGGACACCATCCGGTTTTTATGAGTGGCTGGTAATGCCGTTTGGATTGACTAACGCACCAGCGTATTTTGTGGATCTTATGAATAGAGTGTTCAGAGATCAGTTGAATAAGTTCGTGCTTGTGTTCGTGGATGATATTTTGGTATATTCCAGAACTGAGGAAGAGCACAAGACGCACTTGAGGATTGTTTTGGAAATCTTGCGGAAACATCAGTTGAAGGCTAAGTTTTCGAAGTGTCACTTCTGGAAGAGTGAAGTGAGGTTCTTAGGCCATGTTATTTCTGGAAATGGAATAGCGGTTGATCCCGCTAAGGTGGCAGTAATCCAGGATTGGGTTAGACCTAAGAATGCATCTGATGTGAGAAGTTTTCTTGGATTAGCAGGATATTATCGTCGGTTTATCAAAGACTTTTCCAAGATAGCTGCACCATTGACGGGATTGACGAAAAAGAACCAAGTGTTCAAATGGGATGACAAGTGTGAGCAAGCTTTCGTAATCCTGAAAGAGCGATTGACAAGTGCTCCTGTTTTGATTATTCCAAGTGGGAATGATGAGATGGTAGTTTATACCGATGCATGTGGTACTGGACTGGGAGCAGTGCTAATGCAGAAGGATAAAGTTGTTGCGTATGCAAGTCGACAACTAAAGCCGCATGAAAGAAATTATCCGACTCATGACTTGGAGTTAGCGGCGATTGTGTTTGCTTTGAAGATGTGGAGACATTATCTATTGGGAATTAGATTCGAGTTGTTTACGGATCATAAGTCGTTGAAGTATCTGTTCTCCCAAAAGGATTTGAATCTTCGACAGCAAAGGTGGCTAGAGTTTCTAGCGTCATATGATTTTGGTATAGCCTATACTCCGGGGAAAGGTAACGCAGTGGCTGATGCGTTAAGTCGAAGACATGTAGGTTTGGGAGCCATGTTTTTGGAATGGAAGAGTCTCGAGTATATGGCTGAGTTTGACTTCAGGCCTAGATGTGAATTGGAACCTGAGATGTTGGCAAACTTATCGATAAGACCTACTCTTGTGGAGAGGATTGGCGAGAGCCAAAAGAGGGATGATAAGCTTGTCAAGATTATCCGTGATTTGAAATCTGGATTGGACCTAGAGAAGGGTGAAGAATTCGAGGTCGATCGAGAGGGTTGGCTTCGGAAGCAAGGACGATTGGTTGTTCCCGATATGGATGGATTGAGAGATGAAGTTCTAAGGGAAAGTCATCACTCAAAGTTGACGATTCATCCAGGTGGTAATAAGATGTATCGGGATATGAAGAGGGCTTACTAGTGGGAAGGTATGAAGAAAGATGCTGGAAATTTTATTTCCAAGTGTATGAATTGTCAGTTGGTGAAAGCCGAGCAGAAGAAGCCCAGTGGATTGCTTCAGCCATTAGAGGTTCCTACGTGGAAGTGGGAGCAAGTGTCGATGGATTTTATCGATGGTCTACCTAGGACAAGAGCAGGGAATGAAGGGATTTGGGTCATAGTAGATCGTTTGACCAAGAGTGCAAGGTTCATTCCTGTTCGATCGACTAGGACTGCATCGAAGTTGGCTGAGTTGTATGTGAAGTGGATTGTTCGATTCCATGGCGTTCCGAAGAGTATAGTGAGCGATCGATACCCATTGTTCACTAGTAGATTTTGGAAGAGCTTCCAGGAAGTTTTGGGAACTAAGTTGTGTTTGAGTACAGCATATCACCCTCAAACAGATGGTCAGACTGAGAGAGTCAACCGAGTTTTGGAAGATCTTCTCAGAGCTTGTGTTTTGGACTTCGGAGGATCATGGGAAGATCACCTTCATTTGGTGGAGTTTGCTTATAATAACAGTTATCAGTCGAGTATTGGTATGGCACCATACGAGGCATTATATGGAAGACCGTGTAACTCTCCGGCATGTTGGTTAGAAACTGGAGAAAAGCTGATACTTGGGCCAGAGATGATTCGACAGACTTCGGATTGTATAGAGATCATTCGGCGAAGAATGAAGGCAGCCCAAGATCGTCAGAAAAGTTATGCAGATAATCGTCGAAAGGATTTGGAATTCGACGTGGGCGATATGGTTTTTGTGAAGATTTCTCCATTAAAGAATGTTATTAGATTCGGGAAGAAAGGAAAATTGACTCCGAGATTTGTTGGACCATTCCCGATTATCGAGCGAATTGGAAAGCTCGCTTATAGATTGGAGTTACCAGAAAAGATGGCGGGTGTGCACAATGTTTTTCATGTATCTTATCTACGGAAGTATGTGCACGACCCAACTACAGTGGTTTCTGCTGATAGCTGTGAAGACTTAGAGGTTGATCCAGTTGTTTCGAGACCTCGTAAGCCGCTTCGTATTGTTGAAACCGATACGAAACAGCTTAGGAGGAAGACGATTACGTTGCTCAAGGTACAATGGAGTGATGATGTTAACGACTGTACATGGGAGGAGGAAGAGAGGATGAAGGCAGCTCATCCCGGACTCTTCGAGGTATGGCCCTAAAGTGTCGTGACATCTCATGAATTTGTAGCTTGTTCTAAGTCTTAGAATTCTGCATGCTAGGCTAGAATTGGATGCATGGTTTGTTGATTGCTTTGGATGGTAGGCATGCGGAATATCTTTGATTGCTATTGTTTGCTTGGAATTTCGGGGGCGAAATTCCTAAGGGGGAGAGAATGTAACGACCCGTATTTTACGTGTCGATAAATCGTAGAATTTGCAGGTCGATAGTATTGTTTGTGTTGCTTCTAGCTTGAGTCGTTTAGAAGTTAACCCGAGTGCAAGTGATGAGTCGTGACCGACTCATAGATAAGTCGTATGGCCGGGTTAGCTAGGCTAACATATTACCGAGTTAAAGGGTCACCGGGATAAGGTAGTGACCGACCTATAGTGTTGCCGACTTAAGGAGGTTAGTGGTTTAAAGGTTGGCTGACTCATAAGGGAGACCGACTTAACAGTGTTGCCGACTTAGAAGTTGCCGACTTAAGAAGTGAGCGAGTTAAAGTTTGGCCGAGTTATGAACTGACCGACCTAAGGGGGTTACCGGTCTAACATATAGCGACCTAGTGGTTACCCCTGTATGTGGTTAGGTCGGTAGGACGGGCATTGTGGCTTTGAGTTGGGTCGGCATCTGGTTTAGTTGATAAGTCGGCAAGGTGTGTTAGGTAGTTGGGTCGGTCATGCCGTGTTATAATTAGGTCGTGTGGCCCCGTGTCTTTTGTTAAGTCGCAGAACGACTTAGTGTTAGGTCGGCCGTGTGATATCTCTGTTAGGTCGTTAGGTCGTGTACCTGTTGAGTCTTGGAATGGTTTATGTGTTAGGTCGGCAGAGTGTTGGGTCGGCAGAGTGTTAGGTCGGCAAGGTTAGGTCGGCAAGGTTAGGTCGGCGGCGACTTAGGGACGGCCGAGATAAGGGATTTCCTGCCTATAAATAGAGGGGTTCGGCTCACTTTTTGGCACCGGTTTTTGAAGCGACGAAGTGCTGCCATTTTGAAGACTCGTCTACAACATTTCTTCATCTTCTTTTCTCCATTCCAATCTAATTCTAACATCCATCCAAGATCGAAGATCCAAGTGCCAAAGTTGAAGATCTTCATCCGTTCGAGCTAGAATTCATCGATTTGAGCGAGATATTGCCGGATCAAACCTTGATCTTCGCTGTCCAGATCTGAAGCGTGTTGTTTTTGGAGTGTTTGGGTGATTTGGTGAGTGGTAGTTATCTCTCACGCGGACCCAAAGGAGTATATTGGATTGGAGGCTTGTTTGAGTGTTAAAGTTAGAGATTTCATGCATTTTTCTTAGATCCAAGTCTAGATCCATTGTTTCCATAGATGTTTGTTTATGCAAGTTTATTTAATAAGTATTAGAGACAAAACCCATGTTTTATATTTGATAGATCTATGCTAAAAACCTATGAATCATGCATGTTGGACTTTTGCTCATTTATTACGAAATTGCCATTATTGTTGATATTGCTTGTTAGATCTTGTTTGAATGCTTGATTGTTTGTATTGATGATTGATTTAGATTGTTTCAAGTTAGCTAGTGGTTGATTTGGAACAAGATGGTTCGAGTTGATTCAAAAGCTAAGTGGAAAGGCTCTTGAATTGTGGAAGCTGCCTGTAGCATATGAAGCGGATGTGGAAGCTCATATGGATGGATTCGAGGATGTGCGATCTGGCCATGATGCGAGAAGGCAAAGCATGATTGAGTTGGGACTTTGCTATGAAATGATGAGGCAAGGCTTATGTTGAGATGGGACGGGTCATGATGACGTTCCAAGATGAGAGACTTTGCTATGATGTGATGAGGCAAGACATATGTTGTGATGGGACGGGTCACGAAGACGTTCCAAGCACGGGTCATGACGACGTGCAAAGTTATAACTCGGTGATGCGGTCCGGGTTGGGGTGGATAATGGTTAGCTTGAGAGGCGCTTGAGCTAGTATGGAAATAGTCGTCAAGGAGGATGACTAGGAGGCTGACATCTCATCGTTGCTGAAGGTTCTAGCATACTCAAAGCAAGGGTACGTTGGAACGGGTCACGATGACGTTCCAGGCACGGGTCACGATGACGTGCTAGTACTCTGGGCTGATGCGTTCGGCTTAGGCACGGGTCACGATGACGTGCGGAGTTATGTCTAGACCGGGGTTACCATTAGCCCTTGACAGGTGGTCATTCAACTAACGGTGAAATCAAGGCAATGATAACAGTGATAGCCAGAGTCATGGATGTTTGGTTGTATTATCATTCGGCCTCAAGAGCGGTGTTTTCTGGGTGCTTATCTGATCTTGGTTTAGGCCTTGGGGGTTTGTATTTGGAAAACATCGTCCTTGACTCGAGTGATTATTGCTTTACTTTAATTACCTGCTATGCTATGATTGCTTCTCCTTAGTGTGTGTCTGGGGGCTATCACTGTAGAAAGAGGTGGAGTGGGATGGTTTGGTTCCTATTCCTTTTATCCCTTATGCTCTTTTGGTATGTTTGATAGTTAGTTTACTGCTCACTAAGACTTTGTCTGACTCAAGGTTTTATGTCTCCTCTTATTACCTTGGGCTGTTCATCCATGTTGGGATGGGCAGACTAGGTAGCAGGTGACAGGTGCTGTGCTTAGAGTTCTCCGCTGATGATGACGAAGACGAGCAGGAGGCTATGCATATTATTTCTTATATGTACTGGGTATCCGCTGCTGTATTTGATGAGAGTTTTGTAGTGAGGTCTTGATGTATGGATCTATTGAGATGATTGTATAAAACTACTGTGATGCTTATATGATGATTTTCTGTTATGAGGCTTCACTATATATTTCTCTATTGTATTTTATCCATGCGCTGTGAGTTACGATGGAGATTCTGCGATTTTATTTTTCCCTGACTGCCTTGCACACCTTTCAGCGCACTATTCTCTTGTTTTGGTGCGGGTGTCATGGGCGGTCGTCACAGCACCCATTTCTCAATGCCGTACGGCACTGTTTCGTCATTTTGGACGGATGTTGCACCTTGCACCGTAGATGTTGCACCCAATGGATATCGATTCTTCGGAGGGCCATAACTCTTGGCTCGTTTAGAGTTACGGGAGTGATAACCAGTCAAAACGAATCTCTCGGTGAGTTCTACAGCTATGACAGCTTTCAGCCGTCACTGGTTAGTTTCATACCCAAAAAATCCTATCCGAACCACAATCGGGTCTTGGAAGTTTTTTATCATTTGTTTTTCCGTCACGTGGATTTTTTCTGTAAAACAGGATCCCCGTGGCTGTTCTATGATTTACCATCGCTGGAGAGTGGTGCACCATGGTAGTGCTTCGTCTCAAATCCACGCACCCATTTCTCAAAGTCGTACGGCACTGTTTCGTCATTTTGGACGGATGTTGCACCTTGCACCGTAGATGTTGCACCCTGTGGATATCGATTCTTCGGAGGGCCATTACTCTTGGCTCGTTTAGAGTTACGGGAGCGATAACTAGTCAAAACGAAGCTCTCGGTGAGTTCTACAGCTATGACTGCTTTCATCCATCACTGGTTAATTTCATACCCAAAAAATCCTATCCGAACCTCAATCGGGACTTGGAAGGCTTTTATCATTCGTTTTTCCGTCACGTGGATTTTTTCTGTAAAACAGGATCCCCGTGGCTGTTCTATGATTTACCATCGCTGGAGAGTGGTGCACCATAGTAGTGCTTCGTTTCAAATCCACGCACCCATTTCTCAAAGTCGTACGGCACTGTTTCGTCATTTTGGACGGATGTTGCACCTTGCACCGTAGATGTTGCACCCTGTGGATATCGATTCTTCGGAGGGCCATAACTCTTGGCTCGTTTAGAGTTACGGGAGTGATAACCAGTCAAAACGAAGCTCTCGGTGAGTTCTACAGCTATGACAGCTTTCAGCCGTTACTGGTTAGTTTCATACCCAAAAAATCCTATCCGAACCACAATCGGGTCTTGGAAGTTTTTTATCATTCGTTTTTCCGTCACGTGGATTTTTTCTGTAAAACAGGATACCCGTGGCTGTTCTATGATTTACCATCGCTGGAGAGTGCTGCACCATGGTAATGCTCCGTTTCAAATCCATGCACCCATTTCTCAAAGTCGTACGGCACTGTTTCGTCATTTTGGACGGATGTTGCACCTTGCATCATAGATGTTGCACCCTGTGGATATCGATTCTTCGGAGGGCCATAACTCTTGGCTCGTTTAGAGTTACGGGAGCGATAACCAGTCAAAACGAAGATCTCGGTGAGTTCTACAGCTATGACCTCTTTCAGCCGTCACTGATTAGTTTCATACCCAAAAACTCCTAACCGAACCTCAACCGGGTCTTGGAAGTTTTTTATCCTTCGTTTTTCCGTCACGTGGATTTTTTCTGTAAAACAGGATCCCCGTGGTTGTTCTATGATTAACCATCGCTGGAGAGTGGTGCACCATGGTGGTGCTCCATTTCAAATCCACGCACCCATTTCTCAAAGTCGTACGGCACTGTTTCGTCATTTTGGACGGATGTTGCACCTTGCACCATAGATGTTGCACCCTGTGGATATCGATTCTTCGGAGGGCCATAACTCTTGGCTCGTTTAGAGTTACGGGAGCGATAACCAGTCAAAACGAAGCTCTCGGTGAGTTCTACAGCTATGACAGCTTTCAGCCATCACTGGTTAGTTTCATACCCAAAAAATCCTATCCGAACCTCAATCGGGTCTTGGAAGTTTTTTATCCTTTGTTTTTCCGTCACGTGGATTTTTTCTGTAAAACAGGATCCCCATGGCTGTTCTATGATTTACAATCGCTGGAAAATGGTGCACCATGGTAGTGCTGAGATTCAAATCCATGCACCCATTTCTCAAAGTCGTACGGCACTGTTTCGTCATTTTGGACGGATGTTGCACCTTGCACCGCAGATGTTGCACCCAATGGATATCGATTCTTCGGAGGGCCATAACTCTTGGCTCGTTTAGAGTTATGGGAGCGATAACCAGTCAAAACGAAGCTCTCGGTGAGTTCTACAGCTATGACCGCTTTCAGCCGTCACTGTTAGTTTCATACCCAAAAATTCCTATCCGAACCACAATCGGGTCCTGGAAGTTTTTTATCATTCGTTTTTCCGTCACGTGGATTTTTTATTTAAAACAGGATCCCCGTGGCTGCTCTATGATTTACCATCGCTGGAGAGTGGTGCACCATGGTAGTGCTTCGTTTCAAATCCACGTACCCATTTCTCAAAGTCGTACGGCACTGTTTCGTCATTTTGGACGGATGTTGCACCTTGCACGGTAGATGTTGCACCCTTTGGATATCGATTCTTCGAAGGGCCATAACTCTTGGCTCGTTTAGAGTTACGGGAGCGATAACCAGTCAAAACGAAGCTCTCGGTGAGTTCTACAGCTATGACTGCTTTCAGCCGTCACTGGTTAGTTTCATACCCAAAAAATCCTATCCGAACCACAATCGGGTCTTGGAAGTTTTTTATCATTCGTTTTTCCGTCATGTGGATTTTTTCTGTAAAACAGGATCCCCATGGCTGTTCTATGATTTACCATCTCTGGAGAGTGGTGCACCATGGTAGTGCTCCGATTCAAATCCATGCACCCATTTCTCAAAGTCGTACGGCACTGTTTCGTCATTTTGGACGGATGTTGCACCTTGCACCGTAGATGTTGCACCCAATGGATATCGATTCTTCGGAGGGCCATAACTCTTGGCTCGTTTAGAGTTACGGGAGCGATAACCAGTCAAAACGAAGCTCTCGGTGAGTTCTACAGCTATGACAGCTTTCAGCCGTCACTGGTTAGTTTCATACCCAAAAAATCCTATCCGAACCACAATCGGGTCTTGGAAGTTTTTTATCATTCGTTTTTCCGTCACGTGGATTTTTTCTGTAAAACAGGATCCCCGTGGCTGTTCTATGATTTACCATCGCTGGAGAGTGTTGCACCATGGTAATGCTCCGTTTCAAATCCATGCACCCATTTCTCAAAGTCGTACGGCACTGTTTCGTCATTTTGGACGGATGTTGCACCTTGCACCATAGATGTTGCACCCTGTGGATATCGATTCTTCGGAGGGCCATAACTCTTGGCTCGTTTAGAGTTACGGGAGCGATAACCAGTCAAAATGAAGATGTCGGTGAGTTCTACAGTTATGACCTCTTTCAGCCGTCACTGATTAGTTTCATACCCAAAAACTCCTAACCGAACCTCAACCGGGTCTTGGAAGTTTTTTATCCTTCGTTTTTCCGTCACGTGGATTTTTTCTGTAAAACAGGATCCCCGTGGTTGTTCTATGATTAACCATCGCTGGAGAGTGGTGCACTATGGTGGTGCTCCGTTTCAAATCCACGCACCCATTTCTCAAATTCGTACGGCACTGTTTCGTCATTTTGGACGGATGTTGCACCTTGCACCGTAGATGTTGCACCCTGTGGATATCGATTCTTCGGAGGGCCATAACTCTTGGCTCATTTAGAGTTACGGGAGCGATAACCAGTCAAAACGAAGCTCTCGGTGAGTTCTACAGCTATGACAGCTTTCAGCCGTCACTGGTTAGTTTCATACCCAAAAAATCCTATCCGAACCTCAATCGGGTCTTGGAAGTTTTTTATCCTTTGTTTTTCCGTCACGTGGATTTTTTCTGTAAAACAGGATCCCCATGGCTGTTCTATGATTTACAATCGCTGGAAAATGGTGCACCATGGTAGTGCTCTGTTTCAAATCCATGCACCCATTTCTCAAAGTCGTACGGCACTGTTTCGTCATTTTGGACGGATGTTGCACCTTGCACCGCAGATGTTGCACCCAATGGATATCGATTCTTCGGAGGGCCATAACTCTTGGCTCGTTTAGAGTTATGGGAGCGATAACCTGTCGAAACGAAGCTCTCGGTGAGTTCTACATCTATGACCGCTTTCAGCCGTCACTGATTAGTTTCATACCCAAAAATTCCTATCCGAACCACAATCGGGTCCTGGAAGTTTTTTATCATTCGTTTTTCCGTCACGTGGATTTTTTATTTAAAACAGGATCCCCATGGCTGTTCTATGATTTACCATCGCTGGAGAGTGGTGCACCATGGTAGTGCTTCGTTTCAAATCCACGTACCCATTTCTCAAAGTCGTACGGCACTGTTTCGTCATTTTGGACGGATGTTGCACCTTGCACCGTAGATGTTGCACCCTTTGGATATCGATTCTTCGGAGGGCAATAACTCTTGGCTCGTTTAGAGTTACGGGAGCGATAACCAGTCAAAACGAAGCTCTCGGTGAGTTCTACAGATATGACTGCTTTCAGCCGTCACTGGTTAGTTTCATACCCAAAAAATCCTATCCGAACCACAATCGGGTCTTGGAAGTTTTTTATCATTCGTTTTTCCGTCATGTGGATTTTTTCTGTAAAACAGGATCCCCATGGCTGTTCTATGATTTACCATCGCTGGAGAGTGGTGCACCATGGTTGTGCTCCGTTTCAAATCCATGCACCCATTTCTCAAAGTCGTACGGCACTGTTTCGTCATTTTGGACGGATGTTGCACCTTGCACCGTAGATGTTGCACCCAATGGATATCGATTCTTCGGAGGGCCATAACTCTTGGCTCGTTTAGAGTTACGGGAGCGATAACCAGTCAAAACGAAGCTCTCGGTGAGTTCTACAGCTATGACAGCTTTCAGCCGTCACTGGTTAGTTTCATACCCAAAAAATCCTATCCGAACCACAATCGGGTCTTGTAAGTTTTTTATCATTCGTTTTTCCGTCACGTGGATTTTTTCTGTAAACAGGATCCCCGTGGCTGTTCTATGATTTACCATCGCTGGAGAGTGGTGCACCATGGTAGTGCTTCGTCTCAAATCCACGCACCCATTTCTCAAAGTCGTACGGCACTGTTTCTTCATTTTGTACGGATGTTGCACCTTGCACCGTAGATGTTGCACCCTGTGGATATCGATTCTTCGGAGGGCCATAACTCTTGGCTCGTTTAGAGTTACGGGAGCGATAACCAGTCAAAACGAAGCTCTCGGTGAGTTCTACAGCTATGACTGCTTTCAGCCATCACTGGTTAGTTTCATACCCAAAAAATCCTATCCGAACCTCAATCGGGACTTGGAAGGTTTTTATCATTCGTTTTTCCGTCACATGGATTTTTTCTGTAAAACAGGATCCCCGTGGCTGTTCTATGATTTACCATAGCTGGAGAGTGGTGCACCATGGTAGTGCTTCGTTTAAAATCCACGCACCCATTTCTCAAAGTCGTACGGCACTGTTACGTCATTTTGGACGGATGTTGCACCTTGCACCGTAGATGTTGCACCCTGTGGATATCGATTCTTCGGAGGGCCATAACTCTTGGCTCGTTTAGAGTTACGGGAGCGATAACCAGTCAAAACGAAGCTCTCGGTGAGTTCTACAGCTATGACCTCTTTCATCCGTCACTGATTAGTTTCATACCCAAAAACTCCTAACCGAACCTCAACCGGGTCTTGGAAGTTTTTTATCCTTCGTTTTTCCGTCACGTGGATTTTTTCTGTAAAACAGGATCCCCGTGGTTGTTCTATGATTAACCATCGCTGGAGAGCGGTGCACCATGGTAGTGCTCCGTTTCAAATCCACGCACCCATTTCTCAAAGTCGTACGACACTGTTTCGTCATTTTGGACGGATGTTGCACCTTGCACCGTAGATGTTGCACCCTGTGGATATCGATTCTTCGGAGGGCCATAACTCTTGGCTCGTTTAGAGTTACGGGAGCGATAACCAGTCTAAACGAAGCTCTCGGTGAGTTCTACAGCTATGACTGCTTTCATCCATCACTGGTTAGATTCATACCCAAAAAATCCTATCCGAACCTCAATCGGGTCTTGGAAGTTTTTTATCCTTTGTTTTTCCGTCACGTGGATTTTTTCTGTAAAACAGGATCCCCATGGCTGTTCTATGATTTACAATCGCTGGAAAGTGGTGCACCATGGTAGTGCTCCGTTTCATTTCCATGCACCCATTTCTCAAAGTCGTACGGCACTGTTTCGTCATTTTGGACGGATGTTGCACCTTGCACCGTAGATGTTGCACCCAATGGATATCGATTCTTCGGAGGGCCATAACTCTTGGCTCGTTTAGAATTACGGGAGCGATAACCAGTCAAAACGAAGCTCTCGGTGATTTCTACAGCTATGACCGCTTTCAGCCGTCACTGATTAGTTTCATACCCAAAAAATCCTATCCGAACCACAATCCGGTCTTAGAAGTTTTTTATCATTCATTTTTCCGTCACGTGGATTTTTTATTTAAAACAGGATCCCCGTGGCTGTTCTATGATTTACCATCGCTGGAGAGTGGTGCACCATGGTAGTGCTTCGTTTCAAATCCACGTACCCAATTCTCAAAGTCGTACGGCACTGTTTCGTCATTTTGGACGGATGTTGCACCTTGCACCGTAGATGTTGCACCCTGTGGATATCGATTCTTCGGAGGGCCATAACCTTGGCTCGTTTAGAGTTACGGGAGCGATAACCAGTC
Organism: Allium cepa; assembly: GCA_030765085.1. Lineage (NCBI taxonomy): Eukaryota > Viridiplantae > Streptophyta > Magnoliopsida > Asparagales > Amaryllidaceae > Allium > Allium cepa. The sequence continues at coordinate 12,462,626 of CM060943.1, forward strand.
AAAACGAAGCTCTCGGTGATTTCTACAGCTATGACAGCTTTCAGCCGTCACTGGTTAGTTTCATACCCAAAAAATCCTATCCGAACCACAATCGGGTCTTGGAAGTTTTTTATCATTCGTTTTTCCGTCATGTGGATTTTTTCTGTAAAACAGGATCCCCGTGGCTGTTCTATGATTTACCATCGCTGGAGAGTGGTGCACCATGGTAGTGCTTCGTTTCAAATCTATGCACCCATTTCTCAATGTCGTACGGCACTGTTTCGTTATTTTGGACGGATGTTGCACCTTGCACCGTAGATGTTGCACCCAATGGATATCGATTCTTCGGAGGGCCATAACTCTTGGCTCGTTTAGAGTTACGGGAGTGATAACCAGTCAAAACGAAGCTCTCGGTGAGTTCTACAGCTATGACAGCTTTCAGCCGTCACTGGTTAGTTTCATACCCAAAAAATCCTATCCGAACCACAATCGGGTCTTGGAAGTTTTTTATCATTCGTTTTTCCGTCACGTGGATTTTTTCTGTAAAACAGGATCCCCGTGGCTGTTCTATGATTTACCATCGCTGGAGAGTGGTGCACCATGGTAGTGCTTCGTCTCAAATCCACGCACCCATTTCTCAAAGTCGTACGGCACTGTTTCGTCATTTTGGACGGATGTTGCACCTTGCACCGTAGATGTTGCACCCTGTGGATATCGATTCTTCGGAGGGCCATAACTCTTGGCTCGTTTAGAGTTACGGGAGCGATAACCAGTCAAAACGAAGCTCTCGGTGAGTTCTACAGCTATGACTGCTTTCATCCATCACTGGTTAGTTTCATACCCAAAAAATCCTATCCGAACCTCAATCGGGACTTGGAAGGTTTTTATCATTCGTTTTTCCGTCACGTGGATTTTTTCTGTAAAACAGGATCTCCGTGGCTGTTCTATGATTTACCATCGCTGGAGAGTGGTGCACCATGGTAGTGCTTCGTTTCAAATCCACGCACCCATTTCTCAAAGTCGTACGGCACTGTTTCGTCATTTTGGACGGATGTTGCACCTTGCACCGTAGATGTTGCACCCTGTGGATATCGATTCTTCGGAGGGCCATAACTCTTGGCTCGTTTAGAGTTACGGGAGCGATAACCAGTCAAAACGAAGCTCTCGGTGAGTTCTACAGCTATGACCGCTTTCAGCCGTCACTGGTTAGTTTCATACCCAAAAAATCCTATCCGAACCACAATCGGGTCTTGGAAGTTTTTTATCATTCGTTTTTCCGTCACGTGGATTTTTTCTGTAAAACAGGATCCCCGTGGCTGTTCTATGATTTACCATCGCTGGAGAGTGTTGCACCATGGTAATGCTCCGTTTCAAATCCATGCACCCATTTCTCAAAGTCGTACGGCACTGTTTCGTCATTTTGGACGGATGTTGCACCTTGCACCATAGATGTTGCACCCTGTGGATATCGATTCTTCGGAGGGCCATAACTCTTGGCTCGTTTAGAGTTACGGGAGCGATAACCTGTCAAAACGAAGATCTCGGTGAGTTCTACAGCTATGACCTCTTTCTGCCGTCACTGATTAGTTTCATACCCAAAAACTCCTAACCGAACCTCAACCGGGTCTTGGAAGTTTTTTATCCTTCGTTTTTCCGTCAGGTGGATTTTTTCTGTAAAATAGGATCCCCGTGGTTGTTCTATGATTAACCATCGCTGGAGAGTGGTGCACCATGGTGGTGCTCCGTTTCAAATCCACGCACCCATTTCTCAAAGTCGTACGGCACTGTTTCGTCATTTTGGACGGATGTTGCACCTTGCACCGCAGATGTTGCACCCTGTGGATATCGATTCTTCGGAGGGCCATAACTCTTGGCTCGTTTAGAGTTACGGGAGCGATAACCAGTCAAAACGAAGCTCTCGGTGAGTTCTACAGCTATGACCTCTTTCATCCGTCACTGATTAGTTTCATACCCAAAAACTCCTATCCGAACCTCAATCGGGTCTTGGAAGTTTTTTATCCTTTGTTTTTCCGTCACGTGGATTTTTTCTGTAAAACAGGATCCCCATGGCTGTTCTATGATTTACAATCGCTGGAAAATGGTGCACCATGGTAGTGCTCCGTTTCAAATCCATGCACCCATTTCTCAAAGTCGTACGGCACTGTTTCGTCATTTTGGACGGATGTTGCACCTTGCACCGCAGATGTTGCACCCAATGGATATGGATTCTTCGGATGGCCATAACTCTTGGCTCGTTTAGAGTTACGGGAGCGATAACCAGTCAAAACGAAGCTCTCGGTGAGTTCTACAGCTATGACCGCTTTCAGCCGTCACTGATTAGTTTCATACCCAAAAAATCCTATCCGAACCACAATCGGGTCCTGGAAGTTTTTTATCATTCGTTTTTCCGTCACGTGGATTTTTTATTTAAAACAGGATCCCCGTGGCTGTTCTATGATTTACCATCGCTGGAGAGTGGTGCACTATGGTAGTGCTTCGTTTCAAATCCACGTACCCATTTCTCAAAGTCGTACGGCACTGTTTCGTCATTTTGGACGGATGTTGCACCTTGCACCGTAGATGTTGCACCCTGTGGATATCGATTCTTCGGAGGGCCATAACTCTTCGCTCGTTTAGAGTTACGGGAGCGATAACCAGTCAAAACGAAGCTCTCGGTGAGTTCTACAGCTATGACAGCTTTCAGCCGTCACTGGTTAGTTTCATACCCAAAAAATCCTATCCGAACCACAATCGGGTCTTGGAAGTTTTTTATCATTCGTTTTTCCGTCAGGTGGATTTTTTCTGTAAAACAGGATCCCCATGGCTGTTCTATGATTTACCATCGCTGGAGAGTGGTGCACCATGGTAGTGCTCCGTTTCAAATCCATGCACCCATTTCTCAAAGTCGTACGGCACTGTTTCGTCATTTTGGACGGATGTTGCACCTTGCACCGTAGATGTTGCACCCAATGGATATCGATTCTTCGGAGGGCCATAACTCTTGGCTCGTTTAGAGTTACGGGAGCGATAACCAGTCAAAACGAAGCTCTCGGTGAGTTCTACAGCTATGACAGCTTTCAGCCGTCACTGGTTAGTTTCATACCCAAAAAATCCTATCCGAACCACAATCGGGTCTTGGAAGATTTTTATCATTCGTTTTTCCGTCACGTGGATTTTTTCTGTAAAACAGGATCCCCGTGGCTGTTCTATGATTTACCATCGCTGGAGAGTGGTGCACCATGGTAGTGCTTCGTCTCAAATCCACGCACCCATTTCTCAAAGTCGTACGGCATTGTTTCGTCATTTTGGACGGATGTTGCACCTTGCACCGTAGATGTTGCACCCTGTGGATATCGATTTTTCGGAGGGCCATAACTCTTGGCTCGTTTAGAGTTACGGGAGCGATAACCAGTCAAAACGAAGCTCTCGGTGAGTTCTACAGCTATGACTGCTTTCAGCCATCACTGGTTAGTTTCATACCCAAAAAATCCTATCCGAACCTCGATCGGGACTTGGAAGGTTTTTATCATTCGTTTTTCCGTCACATGGATTTTTTCTGTAAAACAGGACCCCCGTGGCTGTTCTATGATTTACCATCGCTGGAGAGTGGTGCACCATGGTAGTGCTTCGTTTCAAATCCACGCACCCATTTCTCAAAGTCGTACGGCACTGTTTCGTCATTTTGGACGGATGTTGCACCTTGCACCGTAGATGTTGCACCCTGTGGATATCGATTCTTTGGAGGGCCATAACTCTTGGCTCGTTTAGAGTTACGGGAGCGATAACCAGTCAAAACAAAGCTCTCGGTGAGTTCTACAGCTATGACAGCTTTCAGCCGTCACTGGTTAGTTTCATACCCAAAAAATCCTATCCGAACCACAATCGGGTCTTGGAAGTTTTTTAACATTCGTTTTTCCGTCACGTGGATTTTTTCTATAAAACGGGATCCCCGTGGCTGTTCTATGATTTACCATCGCTGGAGAGTGCTGCACCATGGTAATGCTCCGTTTCAAATCCATGCACCCATTTCTCAAAGTCGTACGGCACTGTTTCGTCATTTTGGACGGATGTTGCACCTTGCACCATAGATGTTGCACCCTGTGGATATCGATTCTTCGGAGGGCCATAACTCTTGGCTCGTTTATAGTTACGGGAGCGATAACCAGTCAAAACGAAGATCTCGGTGAGTTCTACAGCTATGACCTCTTTCAGCCGTCACTGATTAGTTTCATACCCAAAAACTCCTAACCGAACCTCAACCGGGTCTTGGAAGTTTTTAATCCTTCGTTTTTCCGTCACGTGGATTTTTTCTGTAAAACAGGATCCCCGTGGTTGTTCTATGATTAACCATCGCTGGAGACTGGTGCACCATGGTGGTGCTCCGTTTCAAATCCACGCACCCATTTCTCAAAGTCGTACGGCACTGTTTCGTCATTTTGGACGGATGTTGCACCTTGCACCGTAGATGTTGCACCCTATGGATATCGATTCTTCGGAGGGCCATAACTCTTGGCTCGTTTAGATTTACGGGAGCGATAACCAGTCAAAACGAAGCTCTCGGTGAGTTCTACAGTTATGAAAGCTTTCAGCCGTCACTGGTTAGTTTCATACCCAAAAAATCCTATCCGAACCTCAATCGGGTCTTGGAAGTTTTTTATCCTTTGTTTTTCTGTCACGTGGAATTTTTCTGTAAAACAGGATCCCCATGGCTGTTCTATTATTTACCATCGCTGGAAAGTGGCGCACCATGGTAATGCTCCGTTTCAAATCCATGCACCCATTTCTCAAAGTCGTACGACACTGTTTCGTCATTTTGGACGGATGTTGCACCTTGCACCGTAGATGTTGCACCCAATGGATATCGATTCTTCGGAGGGCCATAACTCTTGGCTCGTTTAGAGTTACGGGAGCGATAACCAGTCAAAACGAAGCTCTCGGTGAGTTCTACAGCTATGACAGCTTTCAGCCGTCATTGGTTAGTTTCATACCCAAAAAATCCTATCCGAACCACAATCGGGTCTTGGAAGTTTTTTATCATTCGTTTTTCCGTCACGTGGATTTTTTCTGTAAAACAGGATCCCCGTGGTTGTTCTATGATTTACCATCGCTGGAGAGTGGTGCACCATGGTAGTGCTTCATTTCAAATCCACGCACCCATTTCTCAAAGTCGTACGGCACTGTTTCGTCATTTTGGACGGATGTTGCACCTTGCACCGTAGATGTTGCACCCAATGGATATCGATTATTCGGAGGGCCATAAATCTTGGCTCGTTTAGAGTTACGGGAGCGATAACCAGTCAAAACGAAGCTCTCGGTGAGTTCTACAGCTGTGACAGCTTTCAACCGTCACTGGTTAGTTTCATACCCAAAAAATCCTATCCGAACCACAATCGGGTCTTGGAAGTTTTTTATCATTCGTTTTTCCGTCACGTGGATTTTTTCTGTAAAACAGGATCCCCGTGGCTGTTCTATGATTTACCATCGCTGGAGAGTGGTGCACCATGGTAGTGCTCCGTTTCAAATCCACGCACCCATTTCTCAAAGTCGTACGGCACTGTTTCGTCATTTTGGACGGATGTTGCACCTTGCACCGTAGATGTTGCACCCTGTGGATATCGATTCTTCGGAGGGCCATGACTCTTGGCTCATTTAGAGTGACGGGAGCGATACCCAGTCAAAACGAAGCTCTCGGTGAGTTCTACAGCTATGACCGCTTTCAGCCGTCACTGGTTAGTTTCATACCCAAAAAATCCTATCCGAACCTCAACCGGGACTTGGAAGTTTTTTATCATTCGTTTTTCCGTCACGAGGATTTTTTCTATAAAACAGGATCCCCGTGGCTGTTCTATGATTTACCATCGCTGGAGAGTGCTGCAACATGGTAGTGCTCCGTTTCAAATCCATGCACCCATTTCTCAAAGTCGTACGGCACTGTTTCGTCATTTTGGACGGATGTTGCACCTTGCACCGTAGATGTTGCACCCTGTGGATATCGATTCTTCGGAGGGCCATTACTCTTGGCTCGTTTAGAGTTACGGGAGCGATAACCAGTCAAAACGAAGCTCTCGGTGAGTTCTACAGCTATGACAGCTTTCACCCGTCACTGGTTAGTTTCATACCCAAAAAATCCTATCCGAACCACAATCGGGTCTTGGAAGTTTTTTATCATTCATTTTTCCGTCACGTGGATTTTTTCTGTAAAACAGGATCCCCGTGGCTGTTCTATGATTTACCATCGCTGGAGAGTGGTGCACCATGGTAGTGCTCCGTTTCAAATCCACGCACCCATTTCTCAAAGTCGTACGGCACTGTTTCGTCATTTTGGACGGATGTTGCACCTTGCACCGTAGATGTTGCACCCTGTGGATATCGATTCTTCGGAGGGCCATGACTCTTGGCTCGTTTAGAGTGACGGGAGCGATAACCAGTCAAAACGAAGCTCTCCGTGATTTCTACAGCTATGACAGCTTTCAGCCGTCACTGGTTAGTTTCATACCCAAAAAATCCTATCCGAACCTCATACGGGACTTGGAAGTTTTTTATCATTCGTTTTTCCGTCACGTGGATTTTTTCTATAAAACGGGATCCCCGTGGCTGTTCTATGATTTACCATCGCTGGAGAGTGCTGCACTATGGTAGTGCTCCGTTTCAAATCCATGCACCCATTTCTCAAAGTCGTACGGCACTGTTTCGTCATTTTGGACGGATGTTGCACCTTGCACCGTAGATGTTGCACCCTGTGGATATCGATTCTTCGGAGGGCCATAACTCTTGGCTCGTTTAGAGTTACGGGAGCGATAACCAGTCAAAACGAAGCTCTCGGTGAGTTCTACAGCAATGACAGCTTTCAGCCGTCACTGGTTAGTTTCATACCCAAAAAATCCTATCCGAACCACAATCGGGTCTTGGAAGTTTTTTATCATTCTTTTTTCCGTCACGTGGATTTTTTCCTTAAAATATGATCCTCGTGGCTGTTCTATGATTTACCATCGCTGGAGAGTGGTGCACCATGGTAGTGCTTCGTTTCAAATCCACGCACCCATTTCTCAAAGTCGTACGGCACTGTTTCGTCATTTTGGACGGATGTTGCACCTTGCACCGTAGATGTTGCACCCTGTGGATATCGATTCTTCGGAGATCCATAACTCTTGGCTCGTTTAGAGTTACGGGAGCGATAACCAGTCAAAACGAAGCACTCGGTGAGTTCTACAGCTATGAAAGCTTTCAGCCGTCACTGGTTAGTTTCATAACCAAAAAATCCTATCCGAACCACAATCGGGTCTTGGAAGTTTTTTATCGTTCGTTTTTCCGTCACGTGGATTTTTTCTGTAAAACAGGATCCCCGTGGCTGTTCTATGATTTACCATCGCTGGAGAGTGGTGCACCATGGTAGTGCTCCGTTTCAAATCCACGCACCCATTTCTCAAAGTCGTACGGCATTGTTTTGTCATTTTGGACGGATGTTGCACCTTGCACCGTAGATGTTGCACACTGTGGATATCGATTCTTCGGAGGGCCATAACTCTTGGCTCATTTAGAGTTACGGGAGCGATAACCAGTCAAAACGAAGCTCTCGGTGAGTTCTACAGCTATGACAGCTTTCAGCCATCACTGGTTAGTTTCATACCCAAAAAATCCTATCCGGACCACAATCGGGTCTTGGAAGTTTTTTATCATTCGTTTTTCCGTCACGTGGATTTTTTCTGTAAAACAGGATCCCCTTGGCTGTTCTATGATTTACCATCGCTAGAGAGTGGTGCACCATGGTAGTGCTCCGTTTCAAATCCACGCACCCATTTCTCAAAGTCGTACGGCACTGTTTCGTCATTTTGGACGGATGTTGCACCTTGCACCGTAGATGTGGCACCCTGTGGATATCGATTCTTCGGAGGGCCATAACTCTTGGCTCGTTTAGAGTCACGGGAGCGATAACCAGTCAAAACGAAGCTCTCGGTGAGTTCTACAGCTATGACAGCTTTCAGCCGTCACTGGTTAGTTTCATACCCAAAAAATCCTATCTGAACCTCAATCGGGACTTGGAAGTTTTTTATCATTCGTTTTTCCGTCACGTGGATTTTTTCTGTAAAACGGGATCCCCGTGGCTGTTCTATGATTTACCATCGCTGGAGAGTGCTGCACCATGGTAGTGCTCCGTTTCAAATCCATGCACCCATTTCTCAAAGTCGTACGGCACTGTTTCGTCATTTTGGACGGATGTTGCACCTTGCACCGTAGATGTTGCACCCTGTGGATATCGATTCTTCGGAGGGCCATAACTCTTGGCTCGTTTAGAGTCACGGGAGCGATAACCATTCAAAACGAAGCTCTCGGTGAGTTCTACAGCTATGACCTCTTTCAGCCGTCACTGATTAGTTTCATACCCATAAACTCCTAACCGAACCTCAACCGGGTCTTGGAAGTTTTTTATCCTTTGTTTTTCCGTCACGTGGATTTTTTCTGTAAAACAGGATCCCTGTGGTTGTTCTATGATTAACCATCGCTGGAGAGTGGTGCACCATGGTAGTGCTCCGTTTCAAATCCACGCACCCATTTCTCAAAGTCGTACGGCACCGTTTCGTCATTTTGGACGGATGTTGCACCTTGCACCGTAGATGTTGCACCCTGTGGATATCGATTCTTCGGAGGGCCATAACTCTTGGCTCGTTTAGAGTTACGGGAGCGATAACCAGTCAAAACGAAGCTCTCCGTGAGTTCTACAGCTATGACAGCTTTCAGCCGTCACTGGTTAGTTTCATACCCAAAAAATCCTATCCGAACCATAATCGGGTCTTGGAAGTTTTTTATCATTCGTTTTTCCGTCACGTGGATTTTTTCTATAAAACGGGATCCCCGTGGCTGTTCTATGATTTACCATCGCTGGGGAGTGCTGCACCATGGTAATGCTCCATTTCAAATCCATGCACCCATTTCTCAAAGTCGTACGGCACTGTTTCGTCATTTTGGACGGATGTTGCACCTTGCACCATAGATGTTGCACCCTGTGGATATCGATTCTTCGGAGGGCCATAACTCTTGGCTCGTTTATAGTTACGGGAGCGATAACCAGTCAAAACGAAGATCTCGGTGAGTTCTACAGCTATGACCTCTTTCAGCCGTCACTGATTAGTTTCATACCCAAAAACTCCTAACCGAACCTCAACCGGGTCTTGGAAGTTTTTTATCCTTCGTTTTTCCGTCACGTGGATTTTTTCAGTAAAACAGGATCCCCGTGGTTGTTCTATGATTAACCATCGCTGGAGAGTGGTGCACCATGGTGGTGCTCCGTTTCAAATCCACGCACCCATTTCTCAAAGTCGTACGGCACTGTTTCGTCATTTTGGACGGATGTTGCACCTTGCACCGTAGATGTTGCACCCTGTGGATATCGATTCTTCGGAGGGCCATAACTCTTGGCTCGTTTAGAGTTACGAGAGCGATAACCAGTCAAAACGAAGCTCTCGGTGAGTTCTACAGCTATGACAGCTTTCAGCTGTCACTGGTTAGTTTCATACCCAAAAAATCCTATCCGAACCTCAATCGGGTCTTGGAAGTTTTTTATCCTTTGTTTTTCTGTCACGTGGAATTTTTCTGTAAAACAGGATCCCCATGGCTGTTCTATGATTTACCATCGCTAGAAAGTGGTGCACCATGGTAATGCTCCGTTTCAAATCCATGCACCCATTTCTCAAAGTCGTACGACACTGTTTCGTCATTTTGGACGGATGTTGCACCTTGCACCGTAGATGTTGCACCCAATGGATATCGATTCTTCGGAGGGCCATAACTCTTGGCTCGTTTAGAGTTACGGGAGCGATAACCAGTCAAAACGAAGCTCTCGGTGAGTTCTACCGCTACGACAGCTTTTAGCCGTCACTGGTTAGTTTCATACCAAAAAATCCTATCCGAACCACAATCGGGTCTTGGAAGTTTTTTATCATTCGTTTTTCCGTCACGTGGATTTTTTCTGTAAAACAGGATCCCCGTGGTTGTTCTATGATTTACCATCGCTGGAGAGTGGTGCACCATGGTAGTGCTTCATTTCAAATCCACGCACCCATTTCTCAAAGTCGTACGGCACTGTTTCGTCATTTTGGACGGATGTTGCACCTTGCACCGTAGATGTTGCACCCAATGGATATCGATTATTCGGAGGGCCATAAATCTTGGCTCGTTTAGAGTTACGGGAGCGATAACTAGTCAAAACGAAGCTCTCGGTGAGTTCTACAGCTGTGACAGCTTTCAGCCGTCACTGGTTAGTTTCATACCCAAAAAATCCTATCCGAACCACAATCGGGTCTTGGAAGTTTTTTATCATTCGTTTTTCCGTCACGTGGATTTTTTCTGTAAAAAAGGATCCCCGTGGCTGTTCTATGATTTACCATCGCTGGAGAGTGGTGCACCATGGTAGTGCTCCGTTTCAAATCCACGCACCCATTTCTCAAAGTCGTACGGCACTGTTTCGTCATTTTGGACGGATGTTGCACCTTGCACCGTAGACGTTGCACCCTGTGGATATCGATTCTTCGGAGGGCCATGACTCTTGGCTCGTTTAGAGTGACGGGAGCGATAACCAGTCAAAACGAAGCTCTCCGTGAGTTCTACAGCTATGACCGCTTTCAGCCGTCACTGGTTAGTTTCATACCCAAAAAATCCTATCCGAACCTCAACCGGGACTTGGAAGTTTTTTATCATTCGTTTTTCCGTCACGTGGATTTTTTCTATAAAATGGGATCCCCGTGGCTGTTCTATGATTTACCATCGCTGGAGAGTGCTGCACCATGGTAGTGCTCCGTTTCAAATCCATGCACCCATTTCTCAAAGTCGTACGGCACTGTTTCATCATTTTGGACGGATGTTGCACCTTGCACCGTAGATGTTGCACCCTGTGGATATCGATTATTCGGAGGGCCATAACTCTTGGCTCGTTTAGAGTTACGGGAGCGATAACCTGTCAAAACGAAGCACTCGGTGAGTTCTACAGCTATGACAGCTTTCACCCTTCACTGGTTAGTTTCATACGCAAAAAATCCTATCCGAACCACAATCGGGTCTTGGAAGTTTTTTATCACTCGTTTTTCCGTCACGTGGATTTTTTCTGTAAAACAGGATCCCCGTGGCTGTTCTATGATTTACCATCGCTGGAGAGTAGTGCACCATGGTAGTGCTCCGTTTCAAATCCACGCACCCATTTCTCAAAGTCGTACGGCACTGTTTCGTCATTTTGGACGGATGTTGCACCTTGCACCGTAGATGTTGCACCCTGTGGATATCGATTCTTCGGAGGGCCACGACTCTTGGCTCGTTTAGAGTGACGGGAGCGATAACCAGTCAAAACGAAGCTCTCGGTGAGTTCTACAGCTATGACAGCTTTCAGCCGTCACTGGTTAGTTTCATACCCAAAAAATCCTATCCGAACCTCAACCGGGACTTGGAAGTTTTTTATCATTCGTTTTTCCGTCACGTGGATTTTTTCTATAAAACGGGATCCCCATGGATGTTCTATGATTTACCATCGCTGGAGAGTGCTGCACTATGGTAGTGCTCCGTTTCAAATCCATGCACCCATTTCTCAAAGTCGTACGGCACTGTTTCGTCATTTTGGACGGATGTTGCACCTTGCACCGTAGATGTTGCACCCTGTGGATATCGATTCTTCGGAGGGCCATAACTCTTGGCTCGTTTAGAGTTACGGGAGAGATAACCAGTCAAAATGAAGCTCTCGGTGAGTTCTACAGCAACGATAGCTTTCAGCCGTCACTGGTTAGTTTCATACCCAAAAAATCCTATCCGAACCACAATCGGGTCTTGGAAGTTTTTTATCATTCTTTTTTCCGTCACGTGGATTTTTTCTATAAAATAGGATCCTCGTGGCTGTTCTATGATTTACCATCGCTGGAGAGTGGTGCGCCATGGTAGTGCTTCGTTTCAAATCCACGCACCCATTTCTCAAAGTCGTACGGCACTGTTTCGTCATTTTGGACCGATGTTGCACCTTGCACCGTAGATGTTGCACCTTGTGGATATCGATTCTTCGGAGGGCCATAACTCTTGGCTCGTTTAGAGTTACGGGAGCGATAACCAGTCAAAACGAAGCACTCGGTGAGTTCTACAGGTATGACAGCTTTCAGCCGTCACTGGTCAGTTTCATACCCAAAAAATCCTATCCGAACCACAATCGGGTCTTGGAAGTTTTTTATCGTTCGTTTTTCCGTCACGTGGATTTTTTCTGTAAAACAGGATCCCCGTGGCTGTTCTATGATTTACCATCGCTGGAGAGTGGTGCACCATGGTAGTGCTCCGTTTCAAATCCACGCACCCATTACTCAAAGTCGTACGGCACTGTTTCGTCATTTGGGACGGATGTTGCACCTTGCACCGTGGATGTTGCACCCTGTGGATATCGATTCTTCGGAGGGCCATAACTCTTGGCTCGTTTAGAGTCACGGGAGCGATAACCAGTCAAAACGAAGCTCTCGGTGAGTTCTACAGCTGTGACAGCTTTCAGCTGTCACTGGTTAGTTTCATACCCAAAAAATCCTATCCGAACCTCAACCGGGACTTGGAAGTTTTTTATCATTCGTTTTTCCGTCACGTGGATTTTTTCTATAAAACGGGATCCCCGTGGCTGTTCTATGATTTACCATCGCTGAGAGTGGTGCACCATGGTAGTGCTCCGTTTCAAATCCATGCACCCATTTCTCAAAATCGTACGGCACTGTTTCGTCATTTTGGACGGATGTTGCACCTTGCACCGTAGATGTTGCACCCTGTGGATATCGATTCTTCGGAGGGCCATAACTCTTGGCTCGTTTAGAGTCACGGGAGCGATAACCAGTCAAAACGAAGCTCTCGGTGAGTTCTACAGCTATGACAGCTTTCAGCCGTCACTGGTTAGTTTCATACCCAAAAAATCCTATCCGAACCTCAATCGGGACTTGGAAGTTTTTTATCATTCGTTTTTCCGTCACGTGGATTTTTCTATAAAACGGGATCCCCGTGGCTGTTCTATGATTTACCATCGCTGTAGAGTGCTGCACCATGGTAGTGCTCCATTTCAAATCCATGCACCCATTTCTCAAAGTCGTACGGCACTGTTTCGTCATTTTGGACGGATGTTGCACCTTGCACCGTAGATGTTGCACCCTGTGGATATCGATTCTTCGGAGGGCCATAACTCTGGGCTCGTTTAGAGTCACGGGAGCGATAACCAGTCAAAACGAAGCTCTCGGTGAGTTCTACAGCTATGACCTCTTTCAGCCGTCAATGATTAGTTTCATACCCAAAAACTCCTAACCGAACCTCAACCGGGTCTTGGAAGTTTTTTATCCTTCGTTTTTCCGTCACGTGGATTATTTCTGTAAAACAGGATCCCTGTGGTTGTTCTATGATTAACCATCGCTGGAGAGTGGTGCACCATGGTAGTGCTCCGTTTCAAATCCACGCACTCATTTCTCAAAGTCGTACGGCACCGTTTCGTCATTTTGGACGGATGTTGCACCTTGCACCGTAGATGTTGCACCCTGTGGATATCGATTCTTCGGAGGGCCATAACTCTTGGCTCGTTTAGAGTTACGGGAGCGATAACCAGTCAAAACGAAGCTCTCCGTGAGTTCTACAGCTATGACAGCTTTCAGCCGTCACTGGTTAGTTTCATACCCAAAAAATCCTATCCGAACCACAATCGGGTCTTGGAAGTTTTTTATCATTCGTTTTTCCGTCACGTGGATTTTTTCTATAAAACGGGATCCCCGTGGCTGTTCTATGATTTACCATCGCTGGGGAGTGCTGCACCATGGTAATGCTCCATTTCAAATCCATGCACCCATTTCTCAAAGTCGTACGGCACTGTTTCGTCATTTTGGACGGATGTTGCACCTTGCACCATAGATGTTGCACCCTGTGGATATCGATTCTTCGGAGGGCCATAACTCTTGGCTCGTTTATAGTTACGGGAGCGATAACCAGTCAAAACGAAGATCTCGGTGAGTTCTACAGCTATGACCTCTTTCAGCCGTCACTGATTAGTTTCATACCCAAAAACTCCTAACCGAACCTCAACCGGGTCTTGGAAGTTTTTTATCCTTCGTTTTTCCGTCACGTGGATTTTTTCAGTAAAACAGGATCCCCGTGGTTGTTCTATGATTAACCATCGCTGGAGAGTGGTGCACCATGGTGGTGCTCCGTTTCAAATCCACGCACCCATTTCTCAAAGTCGTACGGCACTGTTTCGTCATTTTGGACGGATGTTGCACCTTGCACCGTAGATGTTGCACCCTGTGGATATCGATTCTTCGGAGGGCCATAACTCTTGGCTCGTTTAGAGTTACGAGAGCGATAACCAGTCAAAACGAAGCTCTCGGTGAGTTCTACAGCTATGACAGCTTTCAGCTGTCACTGGTTAGTTTCATACCCAAAAAATCCTATCCGAACCTCAATCGGGTCTTGGAAGTTTTTTATCCTTTGTTTTTCTGTCACGTGGAATTTTTCTGTAAAACAGGATCCCCATGGCTGTTCTATGATTTACCATCGCTAGAAAGTGGTGCACCATGGTAATGCTCCGTTTCAAATCCATGCACCCATTTCTCAAAGTCGTACGACACTGTTTCGTCATTTTGGACGGATGTTGCACCTTGCACCGTAGATGTTGCACCCAATGGATATCGATTCTTCGGAGGGCCATAACTCTTGGCTCGTTTAGAGTTACGGGAGCGATAACCAGTCAAAACGAAGCTCTCGGTGAGTTCTACCGCTACGACAGCTTTCAGCCATCACTGGTTAGTTTCATACCCAAAAAATCCTATCCGGACCACAATCGGGTCTTGGAAGTTTTTTATCATTCGTTTTTCCGTCACGTGGATTTTTTCTGTAAAACAGGATCCCCTTGGCTGGAGAGTGGTGCACCATGGTAGTGCTCCGTTTCAAATCCACGCACCCATTTCTCAAAGTCGTACGGCACTGTTTCGTCATTTTGGACGGATGTTGCACCTTGCACCGTAGATGTGGCACCCTGTGGATATCGATTCTTCGGAGGGCCATAACTCTTGGCTCGTTTAGAGTCACGGGAGCGATAACCAGTCAAAACGAAGCTCTCGGTGAGTTCTACAGCTGTGACAGCTTTCAGCCGTCACTGGTTAGTTTCATACCCAAAAAATCCTATCCGAACCACAATCGGGTCTTGGAAGTTTTTTATCATTCGTTTTTCCGTCACGTGGATTTTTTCTGTAAAAAAGGATCCCCGTGGCTGTTCTATGATTTACCATCGCTGGAGAGTGGTGCACCATGGTAGTGCTCCGTTTCAAATCCACGCACCCATTTCTCAAAGTCGTACGGCACTGTTTCGTCATTTTGGACGGATGTTGCACCTTGCACCGTAGACGTTGCACCCTGTGGATATCGATTCTTCGGAGGGCCATGACTCTTGGCTCGTTTAGAGTGACGGGAGCGATAACCAGTCAAAACGAAGCTCTCGGTGAGTTCTACAGCTATGACCGCTTTCAGCCGTCACTGGTTAGTTTCATACCCAAAAAATCCTATCCGAACCTCAACCGGGACTTGGAAGTTTTTTATCATTCGTTTTTCCGTCACGTGGATTTTTTCTATAAAATGGGATCCCCGTGGCTGTTCTATGATTTACCATCGCTGGAGAGTGCTGCACCATGGTAGTGCTCCGTTTCAAATCCATGCACCCATTTCTCAAAGTCGTACGGCACCGTTTCGTCATTTTGGACGGATGTTGCACCTTGCACCGTAGATGTTGCACCCTGTGGATATCGATTCTTCGGAGGGCCATAACTCTTGGCTCGTTTAGAGTTACGGGAGCGATAACCAGTCAAAACGAAGCTCTCCGTGAGTTCTACAGCTATGACAGCTTTCAGCCGTCACTGGTTAGTTTCATACCCAAAAAATCCTATCCGAACCACAATCGGGTCTTGGAAGTTTTTTATCATTCGTTTTTCCGTCACGTGGATTTTTTCTATAAAACGGGATCCCCGTGGCTGTTCTATGATTTACCATCGCTGGGGAGTGCTGCACCATGGTAATGCTCCATTTCAAATCCATGCACCCATTTCTCAAAGTCGTACGGCACTGTTTCGTCATTTTGGACGGATGTTGCACCTTGCACCATAGATGTTGCACCCTGTGGATATCGATTCTTCGGAGGGCCATAACTCTTGGCTCGTTTATAGTTACGGGAGCGATAACCAGTCAAAACGAAGATCTCGGTGAGTTCTACAGCTATGACCTCTTTCAGCCGTCACTGATTAGTTTCATACCCAAAAACTCCTAACCGAACCTCAACCGGGTCTTGGAAGTTTTTTATCCTTCGTTTTTCCGTCACGTGGATTTTTTCAGTAAAACAGGATCCCCGTGGTTGTTCTATGATTAACCATCGCTGGAGAGTGGTGCACCATGGTGGTGCTCCGTTTCAAATCCACGCACCCATTTCTCAAAGTCGTACGGCACTGTTTCGTCATTTTGGACGGATGTTGCACCTTGCACCGTAGATGTTGCACCCTGTGGATATCGATTCTTCGGAGGGCCATAACTCTTGGCTCGTTTAGAGTTACGAGAGCGATAACCAGTCAAAACGAAGCTCTCGGTGAGTTCTACAGCTATGACAGCTTTCAGCTGTCACTGGTTAGTTTCATACCCAAAAAATCCTATCCGAACCTCAATCGGGTCTTGGAAGTTTTTTATCCTTTGTTTTTCTGTCACGTGGAATTTTTCTGTAAAACAGGATCCCCATGGCTGTTCTATGATTTACCATCGCTAGAAAGTGGTGCACCATGGTAATGCTCCGTTTCAAATCCATGCACCCATTTCTCAAAGTCGTACGACACTGTTTCGTCATTTTGGACGGATGTTGCACCTTGCACCGTAGATGTTGCACCCAATGGATATCGATTCTTCGGAGGGCCATAACTCTTGGCTCGTTTAGAGTTACGGGAGCGATAACCAGTCAAAACGAAGCTCTCGGTGAGTTCTACCGCTACGACAGCTTTTAGCCGTCACTGGTTAGTTTCATACCAAAAAATCCTATCCGAACCACAATCGGGTCTTGGAAGTTTTTTATCATTCGTTTTTCCGTCACGTGGATTTTTTCTGTAAAACAGGATCCCCGTGGTTGTTCTATGATTTACCATCGCTGGAGAGTGGTGCACCATGGTAGTGCTTCATTTCAAATCCACGCACCCATTTCTCAAAGTCGTACGGCACTGTTTCGTCATTTTGGACGGATGTTGCACCTTGCACCGTAGATGTTGCACCCAATGGATATCGATTATTCGGAGGGCCATAAATCTTGGCTCGTTTAGAGTTACGGGAGCGATAACTAGTCAAAACGAAGCTCTCGGTGAGTTCTACAGCTGTGACAGCTTTCAGCCGTCACTGGTTAGTTTCATACCCAAAAAATCCTATCCGAACCACAATCGGGTCTTGGAAGTTTTTTATCATTCGTTTTTCCGTCACGTGGATTTTTTCTGTAAAAAAGGATCCCCGTGGCTGTTCTATGATTTACCATCGCTGGAGAGTGGTGCACCATGGTAGTGCTCCGTTTCAAATCCACGCACCCATTTCTCAAAGTCGTACGGCACTGTTTCGTCATTTTGGACGGATGTTGCACCTTGCACCGTAGACGTTGCACCCTGTGGATATCGATTCTTCGGAGGGCCATGACTCTTGGCTCGTTTAGAGTGACGGGAGCGATAACCAGTCAAAACGAAGCTCTCGGTGAGTTCTACAGCTATGACCGCTTTCAGCCGTCACTGGTTAGTTTCATACCCAAAAAATCCTATCCGAACCTCAACCGGGACTTGGAAGTTTTTTATCATTCGTTTTTCCGTCACGTGGATTTTTTCTATAAAATGGGATCCCCGTGGCTGTTCTATGATTTACCATCGCTGGAGAGTGCTGCACCATGGTAGTGCTCCGTTTCAAATCCATGCACCCATTTCTCAAAGTCGTACGGCACTGTTTCATCATTTTGGACGGATGTTGCACCTTGCACCGTAGATGTTGCACCCTGTGGATATCGATTATTCGGAGGGCCATAACTCTTGGCTCGTTTAGAGTTACGGGAGCGATAACCTGTCAAAACGAAGCACTCGGTGAGTTCTACAGCTATGACAGCTTTCACCCGTCACTGGTTAGTTTCATACGCAAAAAATCCTATCCGAACCACAATCGGGTCTTGGAAGTTTTTTATCACTCGTTTTTCCGTCACGTGGATTTTTTCTGTAAAACAGGATCCCCGTGGCTGTTCTATGATTTACCATCGCTGGAGAGTAGTGCACCATGGTAGTGCTCCGTTTCAAATCCACGCACCCATTTCTCAAAGTCGTACGGCACTGTTTCGTCATTTTGGACGGATGTTGCACCTTGCACCGTAGATGTTGCACCCTGTGGATATCGATTCTTCGGAGGGCCACGACTCTTGGCTCGTTTAGAGTGACGGGAGCGATAACCAGTCAAAACGAAGCTCTCGGTGAGTTCTACAGCTATGACAGCTTTCAGCCGTCACTGGTTAGTTTCATACCCAAAAAATCCTATCCGAACCTCAACCGGGACTTGGAAGTTTTTTATCATTCGTTTTTCCGTCACGTGGATTTTTTCTATAAAACGGGATCCCCATGGATGTTCTATGATTTACCATCGCTGGAGAGTGCTGCACTATGGTAGTGCTCCGTTTCAAATCCATGCACCCATTTCTCAAAGTCGTACGGCACTGTTTCGTCATTTTGGACGGATGTTGCACCTTGCACCGTAGATGTTGCACCCTGTGGATATCGATTCTTCGGAGGGCCATAACTCTTGGCTCGTTTAGAGTTACGGGAGAGATAACCAGTCAAAATGAAGCTCTCGGTGAGTTCTACAGCAACGATAGCTTTCAGCCGTCACTGGTTAGTTTCATACCCAAAAAATCCTATCCGAACCACAATCGGGTCTTGGAAGTTTTTTATCATTCTTTTTTCCGTCACGTGGATTTTTTCTATAAAATAGGATCCTCGTGGCTGTTCTATGATTTACCATCGCTGGAGAGTGGTGCGCCATGGTAGTGCTTCGTTTCAAATCCACGCACCCATTTCTCAAAGTCGTACGGCACTGTTTCGTCATTTTGGACCGATGTTGCACCTTGCACCGTAGATGTTGCACCTTGTGGATATCGATTCTTCGGAGGGCCATAACTCTTGGCTCGTTTAGAGTTACGGGAGCGATAACCAGTCAAAACGAAGCACTCGGTGAGTTCTACAGGTATGACAGCTTTCAGCCGTCACTGGTCAGTTTCATACCCAAAAAATCCTATCCGAACCACAATCGGGTCTTGGAAGTTTTTTATCGTTCGTTTTTCCGTCACGTGGATTTTTTCTGTAAAACAGGATCCCCGTGGCTGTTCTATGATTTACCATCGCTGGAGAGTGGTGCACCATGGTAGTGCTCCGTTTCAAATCCACGCACCCATTACTCAAAGTCGTACGGCACTGTTTCGTCATTTGGGACGGATGTTGCACCTTGCACCGTGGATGTTGCACCCTGTGGATATCGATTCTTCGGAGGGCCATAACTCTTGGCTCGTTTAGAGTCACGGGAGCGATAACCAGTCAAAACGAAGCTCTCGGTGAGTTCTACAGCTGTGACAGCTTTCAGCTGTCACTGGTTAGTTTCATACCCAAAAAATCCTATCCGAACCTCAACCGGGACTTGGAAGTTTTTTATCATTCGTTTTTCCGTCACGTGGATTTTTTCTATAAAACGGGATCCCCGTGGCTGTTCTATGATTTACCATCGCTGAGAGTGGTGCACCATGGTAGTGCTCCGTTTCAAATCCATGCACCCATTTCTCAAAATCGTACGGCACTGTTTCGTCATTTTGGACGGATGTTGCACCTTGCACCGTAGATGTTGCACCCTGTGGATATCGATTCTTCGGAGGGCCATAACTCTTGGCTCGTTTAGAGTCACGGGAGCGATAACCAGTCAAAACGAAGCTCTCGGTGAGTTCTACAGCTATGACAGCTTTCAGCCGTCACTGGTTAGTTTCATACCCAAAAAATCCTATCCGAACCTCAATCGGGACTTGGAAGTTTTTTATCATTCGTTTTTCCGTCACGTGGATTTTTCTATAAAACGGGATCCCCGTGGCTGTTCTATGATTTACCATCGCTGTAGAGTGCTGCACCATGGTAGTGCTCCATTTCAAATCCATGCACCCATTTCTCAAAGTCGTACGGCACTGTTTCGTCATTTTGGACGGATGTTGCACCTTGCACCGTAGATGTTGCACCCTGTGGATATCGATTCTTCGGAGGGCCATAACTCTGGGCTCGTTTAGAGTCACGGGAGCGATAACCAGTCAAAACGAAGCTCTCGGTGAGTTCTACAGCTATGACCTCTTTCAGCCGTCAATGATTAGTTTCATACCCAAAAACTCCTAACCGAACCTCAACCGGGTCTTGGAAGTTTTTTATCCTTCGTTTTTCCGTCACGTGGATTATTTCTGTAAAACAGGATCCCTGTGGTTGTTCTATGATTAACCATCGCTGGAGAGTGGTGCACCATGGTAGTGCTCCGTTTCAAATCCACGCACCCATTTCTCAAAGTCGTACGGCACCGTTTCGTCATTTTGGACGGATGTTGCACCTTGCACCGTAGATGTTGCACCCTGTGGATATCGATTCTTCGGAGGGCCATAACTCTTGGCTCGTTTAGAGTTACGGGAGCGATAACCAGTCAAAACGAAGCTCTCCGTGAGTTCTACAGCTATGACAGCTTTCAGCCGTCACTGGTTAGTTTCATACCCAAAAAATCCTATCCGAACCTCAATCGGGTCTTGGAAGTTTTTTATCCTTTGTTTTTCCGTCACGTGGATTTTTTCTGTAAAACCGGATCCCCATGGCTGTTCTATGATTTACCATCGCTGGAAAGTGGTGCACCATGGTAGTGCTCCGTTTCAAATCCATGCACCCATTTCTCAAAGTCGTACGGCACTGTTCCGTCATTTTGGACGGATGTTGCACCTTGCACCGTAGATGTTGCACCCAATGGATATCGATTCTTCGGAGGGCCATAACTCTTGGCTCGTTTAGAGTTACGGGAGCGATAACCAGTCAAAACAAAGCTCTCGGTGAGTTCTACAGCTATGACAGCTTTCAGCCGTCACTGGTTAGTTTCATACCCAAAAAATCCTATCCGAACCACAATCGGGTCTTGGAAGTTTTTTATCATTCGTTTTTCCGTCACGTGGTTTTTTTTGTAAAACAGGATCCCATTGGCCGTTCTATGATTTACCATCGCTGGAGAGTGGTGCACCATGGTAGTGCTCTGTTTCAAATCCACGCACCCATTTCTCAAAGTCGTACGGCACTGTTTCGTCATTTTGGACTGATGTTGCACCTTGCACCGTAGATGTTGCACCCTGTGGATATCGATTCTTCGGAGGGCCATAACTCTTGGCTCGTTTAGAGTGACGGGAGCGATAACCAGTCAAAACGAAACTCTCGGTGAGTTCTACTGCTATGACCGCTTTTTGCCGTCACTGGTTAGTTTCATACCCAAAAAATCCTATCCGAACCTCAACCGGGACTTGGAAGTTTTTTATCATTCGTTTTTCCGTCACGTGGATTTTTTCTATAAAATGGGATCCCCGTGGCTGTTCTATGATTTACCACCGCTGGAGAGTGGTGCACCATGGTAGTGCTCCGTTTCAAATCCATGGACCCATTTCTCAAAGTCGTACGGCACGGTTTCGTCATTTTGGACGGATGTTGCACCTTGCACCGTAGATGTTGCACCCTGTGGATATCGATTCTTCGGAGGGCCATAACTCTTAGCTCGTTTAGAGTCTCGGGAGCGATAACCCGTCAAAACGAAGCTCTCGGTGAGTTCTATAGCTATGACAGCTTTCAGCCGTCACTGGTTAGTTTCATACCCAAAAAATCCTATCCGAACCTCAATCTCGACTTGGAAGTTTTTTATCATTCGTTTTTCCGTCACGTGGATTTTTTCTATAAAACGGGATCCCCGTGGCTGTTCAATGATTTACCATCGCTGGAGAGTGCTGCACCATGGTAGTGCTCCATTTCAAATTCATGCACCCATTTCTCAAAGTCGTACGGCACTGTTTCGTCATTTTGGACGGATGTTGCACCTTGAACCGTAGATGTTGCACCCTGTGGATGTCGATTCTTCGGAGGGCCATAACTCTTGGCTCGTTTAGAGTTACGGGACCGATAACCAGTCAAAATGAAGCTCTCGGTGAGTTCTACGGCTATGACCTCTTTCAGCCGTCACTGATTTGTTTCATACCCAAAAACTCCTAACCGAACCTCAACCAGGTCTAGGAAGTTTTTTATCCTTCGTTTTTCCGTCACGTGGATTTTTTCTGTAAAACAGGATCCCCGTGGTTGTTCTATGATTAACCATCGCTGGAGAGTGGTGCACCATGGTAGTGCTCCGTTTAAAATCCACGCACCCATTTCTCAAAGTCGTACGGCACTGTTTCGTCATTTTGGACGGATGTTGCACCTTGCACCGTAGATGTTGCACCCTGTGGATATCGATTCTTCGGAGGGCCATATCTCTTGGCTCGTTTAGAGTTACGGGAGCGATAACCAGTCAAAACGAAGCTCTCGGTGAGTTCTACAGCTATGACAGCTTTCAGCCGTCACTGGTTAGTTTCATACCCAAAAAATCTTATCCGAACCTCAATCGGGTCTTGGAAGTTTTTTATCCTTTGTTTTTCCGTCACGTGGATTTTTTCTGTAAAACAGGATCCCCATGGCTGTTCTATGATTTACCATCGCTGGAAAGTGGTGCACCATGGTAGTGCTCCGTTTCAAATCCATGCACCCATTTCTCAAAGTCGTACGGCACTGTTTCGTCATTTTGGACGGATGTTGCACCTTGCACCGTAGATGTTGCACCCTGTGGATATCGATTCTTCGGAGGGCCATGACTCTTGGCTCGTTTAGAGTGACGGGAGCGATAACCAGTCAAAACGAAGCTCTCGGTGAGTTCTACAGCTATGACAGCTTTCAGCCGTCACTGGTTAGTTTCATACCCAAAAAATCCTATCCGAACCACAATCGGGTCTTGGTAGTTTTTTATCATTCGTTTTTCCGTCACGTGGATTTTTTCTGTAAAACAGGATCCCCGTGGCTGTTCTATGATTTACCATCGCTGGAGAGTGGTGCACCATGGTAGTGCTTCGTTTCAAATCCACGCACCCATTTCTCAAAGTCGTACGGCACTGTTACGTTATTTTGAACGGATGTTGCACCTTGCACCGTAGATGTTGCACCCGGTGGATATCGATTCTTCGGAGGGCCATAACTCTTGGCTCGTTTAGAGTTACGGGAGCGATAACCAGTCAAAACGAAGCTCTCGGTGAGTTCTACAGCTACGACAGCTTTCAGCCGTCACTGGTTAGTTTCATACCCAAAAAATCCTATCCGAACCACAATCGGGTCTTGGAAGTTTTTTATCATTCGTTTTTCCATCACGTGGATTTTTTCTGCAAAACAGGATCCCCGTGGCTGTTCTATGATTTACCATCGCTGGAGAGTGGTGCACCATGGTAGTTCTTCGTTTCAAATCCACGCACCCATTTCTCAAAGTCGTACGGCACTGTTTCGTCATTTTGGACTGATGTTGCACACCTTGTACCGTTGATGTTGCACCCTGTGCATATCGTTTCTTCGGAGGGCCATAACTCTTGGCTCGTTTAGAGTTACGGGAGCGATAACCAGTCAAAACAAAGCTCTCGGTGAGTTCTACAGCTATGACAGCTTTCAGCCGTCACTGGTTAGTTTCATACCCAAAAAATCCTATCCGAACCACAATCGGGTCTTGGAAGTTTTTAATCATTCGTTTTTCCGTCACGTGGATTTTTTCTGTAAAACAGGATCCCCGTGGCTGTTCTATGATTTACCACCGTTGGAGAGTGGTGCACCATGGTAGTGCTCCGTTTCAAATCCACGCACCCATTTCTCAAAGTCGTACGGTACTTTTTCGTCATTTTGGACGGATGTTGCACCTTGCACCGTAGATGTTGCACCCTGTGGATATCGATTATTCGGAGGGCCATAAATCTTGGCTCGTTTAGAGTTACGGAAGCGATAACAAGTCAAAACGAAGCACTCGGTGAGTTCTACAGCTATTGCAGCTTTCAGCCGTCACTGGTTAGTTTCATACCCAAAAAATCCTATCCGAACCACAATCGGGTCTTGGAAGTTTTTTATCATTCGTTTTTCCGTCACGTGGATTTTTTCTGTAAAACAGGATCCCCGTGGCTGTTATATGATTTACCATCGCTGGAGAGTGGTGCACCATGGTAGTGCTTCGTTTCAAATCCACGCACCCATTTCTCAAAGTCGTACGGCACTGTTTCGTCATTTTGAACTGATGTTGCACCTTGTACCGTTGATGTTGCACCCTGTGGATATCGTTTCTTCGGAGGGCCATAACTCTTGGCTCGTTTAGAGTTACGGGAGCGATAACCAGTCAAAACGAAGCTCTCGGTGAGTTCTACAGCTATGATAGCTTTCAGCCGTCACTGGTTAGTTTCATACCCAAAAAATCCTATCCGAACCACAATCGGGTCTTGGAAGTTTTTTATCATTCGTTTTTCCGTCACGTGGATTTTTTCTGTAAAACAGGATCCCCGTGGCTATTCTATGATTTACCATTGCTGGAGAGTGGTGCACCATGGTAGTGCTTCGTTTCAAATCCACGCACCCATTTCTCAAAGTCGTACGACACTGTTTCATCATTTTGGACTGATGTTGCACCTTGTACCGTTGATGTTGCACTCTGTGGATATCGTTTCTTCGGAGGGCCATAACTCTTGGCTCGTTTAGAGTTACGGGAGCGATAACCAGTCAAAACGAAGCTCTCGCTGGAGAGTGGTGAACCATGGTAGTGCTTCGTTTCAAATCAACGCACCCATGTCTCAAAGTCGTACGGCACTGTTTCGTCATTTTGGACTGATGTTGCACCTTGTACCGTTGATGTTGCACCCTGTGGATATCGTTTCTTCGGAGGGCCATAACTCTTTGCTCGTTTAGAGTTACGGGAGCGATAACCAGTCAAAACGAAGCTCTCGGTGAGTTCTACAGCTATGACAGCTTTCAGCCATCACTGGTTAGTTTCATACCCAAAAAATCCTATCCGAACCACCATCGGGTCTTGGAAGTTTTTTATCATTCGTTTTTCCGTCACGTGGATTTTTTCTGTAAAACAGGATCCCCGTGGCTGTTCTATGATTTACCATCGCTGGAGAGTGGTGCAACATGGTAGTGCTTCGTTTCAAATCCACGCACCCATTTCTCAAAGTCGTACGGCAATGTTTCGTCATTTTGGACCGATGTTGCACCTTGTACCGTTGATGTTGCACACTGTGGATATCGTTTCTTCGGAGGGCCATAACTCTTGGCTCGTTTAGAGTTACGGGAGCGATAACCAGTCAAAACGAAGCTCTCGGTGAGTTCTACAGCTATGACAGCTTTCAGCCGTCACTGGTTAGTTTCATAACCAAAAAATCCTATCCGAACCACAATCGGGTCTTGGAAGTTTTTTATCATTCGTTTTTCCGTCACGTGGATTTTTTCTGTAAAACAGGATCCCCGTGGCTGTTCTATGATTTACCATCGCTGGAGAGTGGTGCACCATGGTAGTGCTCCGTTTCAAATCCACGCACCCATTTCTCAAAGTCGTACGGCACTGTTTCGTCATTTTGGACGGATGTTGCACCTTGCACCGTAGATGTTGCACCCTGTGGATATCGATTCTTCGGAGGGCCATAACTCTTGGCTCGTTTAGAGTGACGGGAGCGATAACCAGTCAAAACGAAGCTCTCGGTGAGTTCTACAGCTATGACCGCTTTCAACCGTCACTGGTTAGTTTCATACCCAAAAAATCCTATCCGAACCTCAACCGGGACTTGGAAGTTTTTTATCATTCGTTTTTCCGTCACGTGGATTTTTTCTATAAAACGGGATCACCGTGGCTGTTCTATGATTTACCACCGCTGGAGAGTGGTGCACCATGGTAGTGCTCCGTTTCAAATCCACGCACCCATTTCTCAAAGTCGTACGGTACTTTTTCGTCATTTTGGACGGATGTTGCACCATGCACCGTAGATGTTGCACCCTGTGGATATCGATTATTCGGAGGGCCATAAATCTTGGCTCGTTTAGAGTTACGGGAGCGATAACCAGTCAAAACGAAGCTCTCGGTGAGTTCTACAGCTGTGACGGCTTTCAGCCGTCATTGGTTAGTTTCATACCCAAAAAATCCTATCCGAACCTCAATCGTGTCTTGGAAGTTTTTTATCCTTTGTTTTTCCGTCACGTGGATTTTTTCTGTAAAACAGGATCCCCATGGCTGTTCTATGATTTACCATCGCTGGAAAGTGGTGCACCATGGTAGTGCTCCGTTTCAAATCCATGCACCCATTTCTCAAAGTCGTACGGCACTGTTTCGTCATTTTGGACGGATGTTGCACCTTGCGCCGTAGATGTTGCACCCTGTGGATATCGATTCTTCGGAGGGCCATAAATCTTGGCTCGTTTAGAGTTACGGGAGCGATAACCAGATAAAACGAAGCTCTCGGTGAGTTCTACAGCTATGACAGCTTTCAGCCGTCACTGGTTAGTTTCATACCAAAAAAATCCTATTCGAACCACAATCGGGTCTTGGAAGTTTTTTATCATTCGTTTTTCCGTCACGTGGTTTTTTTCTGTAAAACAGGATCCCCATGGCCGTTCTATGATTTACCATCGCTGGAGAGTTGTGCACCATGGTAGTGCTCCGTTTCAAATCCACGCACCCATTTCTCGAAGTCGTACGGCACTGTTTCGTCATTTTGGACGGATGTTGCACCTTGCACCGTAGATGTTGCACCCTGTGGATATCGATTCTTTGGAGGGCCATAACACTTGGCTCGTTTAGAGTTACGGGAGCGAAAACCAGTCAAAACGAAGCTCTCGGTGAGTTCTACAGCTATGACCGCTTTCGGCCGTCACTGGTTTGTTTCATACCAAAAAAATCCTATCCGAACCTCATTCGGGACTTGGAAGTTTTTTATCATTCGTTTTTCCGTCACGTGGATTTTTTCTATAGAACGGGATCCCCGTGGCTGTTCTATGATTTACCAGCGCTGGAGAGTGGTGCACCATGGTAGTGCTCCGTTTCAAATCCATGGACCCATTTCTCAAAGTCGTACGGCATTGTTTCGTCATTTTGGACGGATGTTGCACCTTGCACCGTAGATGTTGCACCCTGTGGATATCGATTCTTCGGAGGGCCATAACTCCTGGCTCGTTTAGAGTTACGGGAGAGATAACCAGTCAAAACGAAGCTCTCGGTGAGTTCTACAGCTATGACCTCTTTCAGCCGTCATTGGTTAGTTTCGTACCCAAAAAATCCTATCCGAACCTCAATCTCGACTTGGAAGTTTTTTATCATTCGTTTTTCCGTCACGTGGATTTTTTCTATAAAACGGGATCCCCGCGGCTGTTCTATGATTTACCATCGCTGGAGAGTGCTGCACCATGGTAGTGCTCCGTTTCAAATCCATACACCCATTTCTAAAAGTCGTGCGGCACTGTTTCGTCATTTTGGACGGATGTTGCACCTTGCACCGTAGATGTTGCACCCTGTGGATATCGATTCTTCGGAGGGCCATAACTCTTGGCTCGTTTAGAGTCACGGGAGCGATAACCAGTCAAAACGAAGCTCTCGGTGAGTTCTACAGCTATGACAGCTTTCATCCGTCACTGGTTAGTTTCATACCCAAAAAATCCTATCCGAACCACAATCGGGTCTTGGAAGTTTTTTATCATTCGTTTTTCCGTCACGTGGATTTTTTCTGTAAAACAGGATCCTCGTGGCTGTTCTATGATTTACCATCGCTGGAGAGTGAAGCACCATGGTAGTGCTCCGTTTCAAATCCACGCACCTTTTCAAAGTCGTACGGCACTGTTTCGTCATTTTGGACGGATGTTGCACCTTGCACCGTAGATGTTGCACCCAATGGATATCGATTCTTCGGAGGGCCATAACTCTTGGCTCGTTTAGAGTTACGGGAGCGATAACCAGTCAAAACGAAGCTCTCGGTGAGTTCTACAGCTATGACAGCTTTCAGCCGTCACTGGTTAGTTTCATACCCAAAAAATCCTATCTGAACCACAATCGGGTCTTGGAAGTTTTTTATCATTCGTTTTTCCGTCACGTGGATTTTTTCTATAAAACAGGATCCCCGTGGCTGTTCTATGATTTACCATCACTGGAGAGTGGTGCACCATGGTAGTGCTCCGTTTCAAATCCACGCACCCATTTCTCAAAGTCGTACGGCACTGTTTCGTCATTTTGGACGGATGTTGCACCTTGCACCGTAGATGTTGCACCCTGTGGATATCGATTCTTCGGAGGGCCATAACTCTTGGCTCGTTTAGAGTTACGGGAGCGATAAGCAGTCAAAACGAAGCTCTCGGTGAGTTCTACAGCTATGACAGCTTTCAGCCATCACTGGTTAGTTTCATACCCAAAAAATCCTATCCGGACCACAATCGGGTCTTGGAAGTTTTTTATCATTCGTTTTTCCGTCACGTGGATTTTTTCTGTAAAACAGGATCCCCTTGGCTGTTCTATGATTTACCATCGCTAGAGAGTGGTGCACCATGGTAGTGCTCCGTTTCAAATCCACGCACCCATTTCTCAAAGTCGTACGGCACTGTTTCGTCATTTTGGACGGATGTTGCACCTTGCACCGTAGATGTTGCACCCTGTGGATATCGATTCTTCGGAGGGCCATAACTCTTGGCTCGTTTAGAGTGACGAGAGCGATAACCAGTCAAAACGAAGCTCTCGGTGAGTTCTACAGCTATGACCGCTTTCAACCGTCACTGGTTAGTTTCATACCCAAAAAATCCTATCCGAACCTCAACCGGGACTTGGAAGTTTTTTATCATTCGTTTTTCCGTCACGTGGATTTTTTCTATAAAACGGGATCCCCGTGGCTGTTCTATGATTTACCACCGCTGGAGAGTGGTGCACCATGGTAGTGCTCCGTTTCAAATCCACGCACCCATTTCTCAAAGTCGTACGGTACTTTTTCGTCATTTTGGACGGATGTTGCACCATGCACCGTAGATGTTGCACCCTGTGGATATCGATTATTCGGAGGGCCATAAATCTTGGCTCGTTTAGAGTTACGGGAGCGATAACCAGTCAAAACGAAGCTCTCGGTGAGTTCTACAGCTATGACGGCTTTCAGCCGTCATTGGTTAGTTTCATACCCAAAAAATCCTATCCGAACCTCAATCGTGTCTTGGAAGTTTTTTATCCTTTGTTTTTCCGTCACGTGGATTTTTTCTGTAAAACAGGATCCCCATGGCTGTTCTATGATTTACCATCGCTGGAAAGTGGTGCACCATGGTAGTGCTCCGTTTCAAATCCATGCACCCATTTCTCAAAGTCGTACGGCACTGTTTCGTCATTTTGGACGGATGTTGCACCTTGCACCGTAGATGTTGCACCCTGTGGATATCGATTCTTCGGAGGGCCATAAATCTTGGCTCGTTTAGATTTACGGGAGCGATAACCAGATAAAACGAAGCTTTCGGTGAGTTCTACAGCTATGACAGCTTTCAGCCGTCACTGGTTAGTTTCATACCAAAAAAATCCTATTCGAACCACAATCGGGTCTTGGGAGTTTTTTATCATTCGTTTTTCCATCACGTGGTTTTTTTCTGTAAAACAGGATCCCCGTGGCCGTTCTATGATTTACCATCGCTGGAGAGTGGTGCACCATGGTAGTGCTCCGTTTCAAATCCACGCACCCATTTCTCAAAGTCGTACGGCACTGTTTCATCATTTTGGACGGATGTTGCACCTTGCACCGTAGATGTTGCACCCTGTGGATATCGATTCTTCGGAGGGCCATAACACTTGGCTCGTTTAGAGTTACGGGAGCGAAAACCAGTCAAAACGTAGCTCTCGGTGAGTTCTACAGCTATGACCGCTTTCGGCCGTCACTGGTTTGTTTCATACCCAAAAAATCCTATCCGAACCTCATTCGGGACTTGGAAGTTTTTTATCATTCGTTTTTCCGTCACGTGGATTTTTTCTATAGAACGGGATCCCCGTGGCTGTTCTATGATTTACCAGCGCTGGAGAGTGGTGCACCATGGTAGTGCTCCATTTCAAATCCATGGACCCATTTCTCAAAGTCGTACGGCACTGTTTCGTCATTTTGGACGGATGTTGCACCTTGCACCGTAGATGTTGCACCCTGTGGATATCGATTCTTCGGAGGGCCATAACTCTTGGCTCGTTTAGAATTACGGGAGCGATAACCAGTCAAAACGAAGCTCTCGGTGAGTTCTACAGCTATGACCTCTTTCAGCCGTCATTGGTTAGTTTCGTACCCAAAAAATCCTATCCGAACCTCAATCTCGACTTGGAAGTTTTTTATCATTCGTTTTTCCGTCACGTGGATTTTTTCTATAAAACGGGATCCCCGTGGCTGTTCTATGATTTACCATCGCTGGAGAGTGCTGCACCATGGTAGTGCTCCGTTTCAAATCCATGCACCCATTTCTAAAAGTCGTGCGGCACTGTTTCGTCATTTTGGACGGATGTTGCACCTTACACCGTAGATGTTGCACCCTGTGGATATCGATTATTCGGAGGGCCATAACTCTTGGCTCGTTTAGAGTCACGGGAGCGATAACCAGTCAAAACGAAGCTCTCGGTGAGTTCTACTGCTATGACAGCTTTCATCCGTTACTGGTTAGTTTCATACCCAAAAAATCCTATCCGAACCACAATCGGGTCTTGGAAGTTTTTTATCATTCGTTTTTCCGTCACGTGGATTTTTTCTGTAAAACAGGATCCTCGTGGCTGTTCTATGATTTACCATCGCTGGAGAGTGGAGCACCATGGTAGTGCTCCGTTTCAAATCCACGCACCATTTCAAAGTCGTACGGCACTGTTTCGTCATTTTGGACGGATGTTGCACCTTGCACCGTAGATGTTGCACCCAATGGATATCGATTCTTCGGAGGGCCATAACTCTTGGCTCGTTTAGAGTTACGGGAGCGATAACCAGTCAAAACGAAGCTCTCGGTGAGTTCTACAGCTATGACAGCTTTCAGCCGTCACTGGTTAGTTTCATACCCAAAAAATCCTATCTGAACCACAATCCGGTCTTGGAAGTTTTTTATCATTCGTTTTTCCGTCACGTGGATTTTTTCTATAAAACAGGATCCCCGTGGCTGTTCTATGATTTACCATCACTGGAGAGTGGTGCACCATGGTAGTGCTCCGTTTCAAATCCACGCACCCATTTCTCAAAGTCGTACGGCACTGTTTCATCATTTTGGACGGATGTTGCACCTTGCACCGTAGATGTTGCACCCTGTGGATATCGATTCTTCGGAGGGCCATAACTCTTGGCTCGTTTAGAGTTACGGGAGCGATAAGCAGTCAAAACGAAGCTCTCGGTGAGTTCTACAGCTATGACAGCTTTCAGCCATCACTGGTTAGTTTCATACCCAAAAAATCCTATCCGGACCACAATCGGGTCTTGGAAGTTTTTTATCATTCGTTTTTCCGTCACGTGGATTTTTTCTGTAAAACATGATCCCCTTGGATGTTCTATGATTTACCATCGCTAGAGAGTGGTGCACCATGGTAGTGCTCCGTTTCAAATCCACGCACCCATTTCTCAAAGTCGTACGGCACTGTTTCGTCATTTTGGACGGATGTTGCACCTTGCACCGTAGATGTTGCACCCTGTGGATATCGATTCTTCGGAGGGCCATAACTCTTGGCTCGTTTAGAGTGACGGGAGCGATAACCAGTCAAAACGAAGCTCTCGGTGAGTTCTACAGATATGACCGCTTTCAACCGTCACTGGTTAGTTTCATACCCAAAAAATTCTATCCGAACCTCAACGGGGACTTGGAAGTTTTTTATCATTCGTTTTTCCGTCACGTGGATTTTTTCTATAAAACGGGATCCCCGTGGCTGTTCTATGATTTACCACCGCTGGAGAGTGGTGCACCATGGTAGTGCTCCGTTTCAAATCCACGCACCCATTTCTCAAAGTCGTACGGTACTTTTTCGTCATTTTGGACGGATGTTGCACCATGCACCGTAGATGTTGCACCCTGTGGATATCGATTATTCGGAGGGCCATAAATCTTGGCTCGTTTAGAGTTACGGGAGCGATAACCAGTCAAAACGAACCTCTCGGTGAGTTCTACAGCTATGACGGCTTTCAGCCGTCATTGGTTAGTTTCATACCCAAAAAATCCTATCCGAACCTCAATCGTGTCTTGGAAGTTTTTTATCCTTTGTTTTTACGTCACGTGGATTTTTTCTGTAAAACAGGATCCCCATGGCTGTTCTATGATTTACCATCGCTGGAAAGTGGTGCACCATGGTAGTGCTCCGTTTCAAATCCATGCACCCATTTCTCAAAGTCGTACGGCACTGTTTCGTCATTTTGGACGGATGTTGCACCTTGCACCGTAGATGTTGCACCCTGTGGATATCGATTCTTCGGAGTGCCATAAATCTTGGCTCGTTTAGAGTTACGGGAGCGATAACCAGATAAAACGAAGCTCTCGGTGAGTTCTACCGCAATGACAGCTTTCAGCCGTCACTGGTTAGTTTCATACCAAAAAAATCCTATTCGAACCACAATCGGGTCTTGGAAGTTTTTTATCATTCGTTTTTCCGTCACGTGGTTTTTTTCTGTAAAACAGGATCCCCGTGGCCGTTCTATGATTTACCATCGCTGGAGAGTGGTGCACCATGGTAGTGCTCCATTTCAAATCCACGCACCCATTTCTCAAAGTCGTACGACACTGTTTCGTCATTTTGGACGGATGTTGCACCTTGCACCGTAGATGTTGCACCCTGTGGATATCGATTCTTCGGAGGGCCATAACACTTGGCTCGTTTAGAGTTACGGGAGCGAAAACCAGTCAAAATGAAGCTCTCGGTGAGTTCTACAGCTATGACCGCTTTCGGTCGTCACTGGTTTGTTTCATACCCAAAAAATCCTATCCGAACCTCATTCGGGACTTGGAAGTTTTTTATCATTCGTTTTTCCGTCACGTGGATTTTTTCTATAGAACGGGATCCCCGTGGCTGTTCTATGATTTACCAGCGCTGGAGAGTGGTGCACCATGGTAGTGCTCCGTTTCAAATCCATGGACCCATTTCTCAAAGTCGTACGGCACTGTTTCGTCATTTTGGACGGATGTTGCACCTTGCACCGTAGATGTTGCACCCTGTGGATATCGATTATTCGGAGGGCCATAACTCTTGGCTCGTTTAGAGTCACGAGAGCGATAACCAGTCAAAACGAAGCTCTCGGTGAGTTCTACAGCTATGACAGCTTTCATCCGTTACTGGTTAGTTTCATACCCAAAAAATCCTATCCGAACCACAATCGGGTCTTGGAAGTTTTTTATCATTCGTTTTTCCGTCACGTGGATTTTTTCTGTAAAACAGGATCCTCGTGGCTGTTCTATGATTTACCATCGCTGGAGAGTGGAGCACCATGGTAGTGCTCCGTTTCAAATCCACACACCATTTCAAAGTCGTACGGCACTGTTTCGCCATTTTGGACGGATGTTGCACCTTGCACCGTAGATGTTGCACCCAATGGATATCGATTCTTCGGAGGGCCATAACTCTTGGCTCGTTTAGAGTTACGGGAGCGATAACCAGTCAAAACGAAGCTCTCGGTGAGTTCTACAGCTATGACAGCTTTCAGCCGTCACTGGTTAGTTTCATACCCAAAAAATCCTATCTGAACCACAATCGGGTCTTGGAAGTTTTTTATCATTCGTTTTTCCGTCACGTGGATTTTTTCTATAAAACAGGATCCCCGTGGCTGTTCTATGATTTACCATCACTGGAGAGTGGTGCACCATGGTAGTGCTCCGTTTCAAATCCACGCACCCATTTCTCAAAGTCGTACGGCACTGTTTCGTCATTTTGGACGGATGTTGCACCTTGCACCGTAGATGTTGCACCCTGTGGATATCGATTCTTCGGAGGGCCATAACTCTTGGCTCGTTTAGAGTTACGGGAGCGATAAGCAGTCAAAACGAAGCTCTCGGTGAGTTCTACAGCTATGACAGCTTTCAGCCATCACTGGTTAGTTTCATACCCAAAAAATCCTATCCGGACCACAATCGGGTCTTGGAAGTTTTTTATCATTCGTTTTTCCGTCACGTGGATTTTTTCTGTAAAACAGGATCCCCTTGGCTGTTCTATGATTTACCATCGCTAGAGAGTGGTGCACCATGGTAGTGCTCCGTTTCAAATCCATGCACCCATTTCTCAAAGTCGTACGGCACTGTTTCATCATTTTGGACGGATGTTGCACCTTGCACCGTAGATGTTGCACCCTGTGGATATCGATTCTTCGGAGGGCCATAACTCTTGGCTCATTTAGAGTGACGGGAGCGATAACCAGTCAAAACGAAGCTCTCGGTGAGTTCTACAGCTATGACCGCTTTCAACCGTCACTGGTTAGTTTCATACCCAAAAAATTCTATCCGAACCTCAACCGGGACTTGGAAGTTTTTTATCATTCGTTTTTCCGTCACGTGGATTTTTTCTATAAAACGGGATCCCCGTGGCTGTTCTATGATTTACCACCGCTGGAGAGTGGTGCACCATGGTAGTGCTCCGTTTCAAATCCACGCACCCATTTCTCAAAGTCGTACGGTACTTTTTCGTCATTTTGGACGGATGTTGCACCATGCACCGTAGATGTTGCACCCTGTGGATATCGATTATTCGGAGGGCCATAAATCTTGGCTCGTTTAGAGTTACGGGAGCGATAACCAGTCAAAACGAAGCTCTCGGTGAGTTCTACAGCTATGACGGCTTTCTGCCGTCATTGGTTAGTTTCATACCCAAAAAATCCTATCCGAACCTCAATCGTGTCTTGGAAGTTTTTTATCCTTTGTTTTTCCGTCACGTGGATTTTTTCTGTAAAACAGGATCCCCATGGCTGTTCTATGATTTACCATCGCTGGAAAGTGGTGCACCATGGTAGTGCTCCGTTTCAAATCCATGCACCCATTTCTCAAAGTCGTACGGCACTGTTTCGTCATTTTGGACGGATGTTGCACCTTGCACCGTAGATGTTGCACCCTGTGGATATCGATTCTTCGGAGTGCCATAAATCTTGGCTCGTTTAGAGTTACGGGAGCGATAACCAGATAAAACGAAGCTCTCGGTGAGTTCTACCGCAATGACAGCTTTCAGCCGTCACTGGTTAGTTTCATACCAAAAAAATCCTATTCGAACCACAATCGGGTCTTGGATGTTTTTTATCATTCGTTTTTCCGTCACGTGGTTTTTTTCTGTAAAACAGGATCCCCGTGGTCGTTCTATGATTTACCATCGCTGGAGAGTGGTGCACCATGGTAGTGCTCCGTTTCAAATCCACGCACCCATTTCTCAAAGTCGTACGACACTGTTTCGTCATTTTGGACGGATGTTGCACCTTGCACCGTAGATGTTGCACCCTGTGGATATCGATTCTTCGGAGTGCCATAACACTTGGCTCGTTTAGAGTTACGGGAGCGAAAACCAGTCAAAATGAAGCTCTCGGTGAGTTCTACAGCTATGACCGCTTTCGGCCGTCACTGGTTTGTTTCATACCCAAAAAATCCTATCCGAACCTCATTCGGGACTTGGAAGTTTTTTATCATTCGTTTTTCCGTCACGTGGATTTTTTCTATAGAACGGGATCCCCGTGGCTGTTCTATGATTTACCAGCGCTGGAGAGTGGTGCACCATGGTAGTGCTCCGTTTCAAATCCATGGACCCATTTCTCAAAGTCGTACGGCACTGTTTCGTCATTTTGGACGGATGTTGCACCTTGCACCGTAGATGTTGCACCCTGTGGATATCGATTCTTCGGAGGGCCATAACTCTTGGCTCGTTTAGAGTTACGGGAGCGATAACCAGTCAAAACGAAGCTCTCGGTGAGTTCTACAGCTATGACCTCTTTCAGCCGTCACTGGTTAGTTTCGTACCCAAAAAATCCTATCCGAACCTCAATCTCGACTTGGAAGTTTTTTATCATTCGTTTTTCCGTCACGTGGATTTTTTCTATAAAACGGGATCCCCGTGGCTGTTCTATGATTTACCATCGCTGGAGAGTGCTGCACCATGGTAGTGCTCCGTTTCAAATCCATGCACCCATTTCTAAAAGTCGTGCGGCACTGTTTCGTCATTTTGGACGGATGTTGCACCTTGCACCGTAGATGTTGCACCCTGTGGATATCGATTCTTCGGAGGGCCATAACTCTTGGCTCGTTTAGAGTCACGGGAGCGATAACCAGTCAAAAAGAAGCTCTCGGTGAGTTCTACAGCTATGACAGCTTTCATCCGTCACTGGTTAGTTTCATACCCAAAAAATCCTATCCGAACCACAATCGGGTCTTGGAAGTTTTTTATCATTCGTTTTTCCGTCACGTGGATTTTTTCTGTAAAACAGGATCCTCGTGGCTGTTCTATGGTTTACCATCGCTGGAGAGTGGAGCACCATGGTAGTGCTCCGTTTCAAATCCACGCACCCATTTCTCAAAGTCGTACGGCACTGTTTCGTCATTTTGGACGGATGTTGCACCTTGCACCGTAGATGTTGCACCCTGTGGATATCGATTCTTCGGAGGGCCATAACACTTGGCTCGTTTAGAGTTACGGGAGCGAAAACCAGTCAAAACGAAGCTCTTGGTGAGTTCTACAGCTATGAAAGCTTTCAGCCGTCACTGGTTAGATTCATACCCAAAAAATCCTATCCGAACCACAATCGGGTCTTGGAAGTTTTTTATCATTCGTTTTACCGTCAAGTGGATTTTTTCTGAAAAACAGGATCCCCGTGGCTGTTCTATGATTTACCATCGCTGGAGAGTGGTGCAC
Source organism: Allium cepa (assembly GCA_030765085.1). Taxonomy (NCBI): domain Eukaryota; kingdom Viridiplantae; phylum Streptophyta; class Magnoliopsida; order Asparagales; family Amaryllidaceae; genus Allium; species Allium cepa. The sequence continues at coordinate 12,499,568 of CM060943.1, forward strand.
CATGGTAGTGCTCCGTTTCAAATCCACGCACCCATTTCTCAAAGTCGTACGGCACTGTTTCGTCATTTTGGAAGGATGTTGCACCTTGCACCGTAGATGTTGCACCTTGTGGATATCGATTCTTCGGAGGGCCATAACTCTTGGCTCGTTTAGAGTTACGGGAGCGATAACCAGTCAAAACGAAGCTCTCAGTGAATTCTATAGCTATGACAGCTTTCAGCCGTCACTGGTTAGTTTCATACCCAAAAAATCCTATCCGAACCTCAACTAGGAATTGGAAATTTTTTATCATTCGTTTTTCCGTCACGTGGATTTTTTCTATAAAACGGGATCCCCGTGGCTGTTCTATGATTTACCATCGCTGGAGAGTGGTGCACCATGGAAGTGCTCTGTTTCAAATCCATGGACCCATTTCTCAAAGTCGTACGGCACTGTTACGTTAGTTTGAACGGATGTTGCACCTTGCACCGTAGATGTTGCACCCGGTGGATATCGATTCTTCGGAGGGCCATAACTCTTGGCTCGTTTAGAGTCACGGGAGCGATAACCAGTCAAAACGAAGCACTCGGTGAGTTCTACAGATATGACAGCTTTCATCCGTCACTGGTTAGTTTCATACCCAAAAAATCCTATCCGAACATCAACTAGGAATTGGAAGTTTTTTATCATTCGTTTTTCCGTCACGTGGATTTTTTCTATAAAACGGGATCCCCGTGGCTGTTCTATGATTTACCATCGCTGGAGAGTGGTGCACCATGGTAGTGCTCTGTTTCAAATCCATGGACCTATTTCTCAAAGTCGTACGGCACTGTTACGTTATTTTGAACGGATGTTGCACCTTGCACCGTAGATGTTGCACCCGGTGGATATCGATTCTTCGGAGGGCCATAACTCTTGGCTCGTTTAGAGTCACGGGAGCGATAACCAGTCAAAACGAAGCTCTCGGTGAGTTCTACAGCTATGACAGCTTTCATCTGTCACTGGTTAGTTTCATACCCAAAAAATCCTATCCGAACCACAATCGGGTCTTGGAAGTTTTTTATCATTCGTTTTTCCGTCACGTGGATTTTTTCTGTAAAACAGGATCCTCGTGGCTGTTCTATGATTTACCATCGCTGGAGAGTGGTGCACCATGGTAGTGCTCCGTTTCAAATCCACGCACCCATTTCTCAAAGTCGTACGGCACTGTTTCGTCATTTTGGACGGATGTTGCACCTTGCACCGTAGATGTTGCACCCTGTGGATATCGATTCTTCGGAGGGCCATACTCTTGGCTCGTTTAGAGTTACGGGAGCGATAACCAGTCAAAACGAAGCTCTTGATGAGTTCTACAGCTATGAAAGCTTTCAGCCGTCACTGGTTAGTTTCATACCCAAAAAATCCTATCCGAACCACAATCGGGTCTTGGAAGTTTTTTATCATTCGTTTTTCCGTCAAGTGGATTTTTTCTGTAAAACAGGATCCTCGTGGCTGTTCTATGATTTACCATCGCTGGAGAGTGGTGCACCATAGTAGTGCTCCGTTTCAAATCCATGCACCCATTTCTAAAAGTCGTACGGCACTGTTTCGTCATTTTGGACGGATGTTGCACCTTGCACCGTAGATGTTGCACCCTGTGGATATCGATTCTTCGGAGGGCCATAACTCTTGGCTCGTTTAGAGTTACGGGAGCGATAACCAGTCAAAACGAAGCTCTTGGTGAGTTCTACAGCTATGAAAGCTTTCAGCCGTCACTGGTTAGTTTAATACCCAAAAAATCCTATCCGAACCACAATCGGGTCTTGGAAGTTTTTTATCATTCGTTTTTCCGTCAAGTGGATTTTTTCTGAAAAACAGGATCCCCGTGGCTGTTCTATGATTTACCATCGCTGGAGAGTGGTGCACCATGGTAGTGCTCCGTTTCAAATCCACGCACCCATTTCTCAAAGTCGTACGGCACTGTTTCGTCATTTTGGATGGATGTTGCACCTTGCACCGTAGATGTTGCACCCTGTGGATATCGATTCTTCGGAGGGCCATAACTCTTGGCTCGTTTAGAGTTACGGGAGCGATAACCAGTCAAAACGAAGCTCTCGGTGAATTCTACAGCTATGACAGCTTTCAGCCGTCACTGGTTAGTTTCATACCCAAAAAATCCTATCCGAACCTCAACTAGGAATTGGAAGTTTTTTATCATTCGTTTTTCCGTCACGTGGATTTTTTCTATAAAACGGGATCCCCGTGGCTGTTCTATGATTTACCATCGCTGGAGAGTGGTGCACCATGGTAGTGCTCTGTTTCAAATCCATGGACCCATTTCTCAAAGTCGTACGGCACTGTTACGTTATTTTGAACGGATGTTGCACCTTGCACCGTAGATGTTGCACCCGGTGGATATCGATTCTTCGGAGGGCCATAACTCTTGGCTCGTTTAGAGTCACGGGAGCGATAACCAGTCAAAACGAAGCTCTCGGTGAGTTCTACAGCTATGACAGCTTTCATCCGTCACTGGTTAGTTTCATACCCAAAAAATCCTATCCGAACCACAATCGGGTCTTGGAAGTTTTTTATCATTCGTTTTTCCGTCACGTGGATTTTTTCTGTAAAACAGGATCCTCGTGGCTGTTCTATGATTTACCATCGCTGGAGAGTGGTGCACCATGGTAGTGCTCCGTTTCAAATCCACGCACCATTTTCTCAAAGTCGTACGGCACTGTTTCGTCATTTTGGACGGATGTTGCACCTTGCACCGTAGATGTTGCACCCAATGGATATCGATTCTTCGGAGGGCCATAACTCTTGGCTCGTTTAGAGTTACGGGAGCGATAACCAGTCAAAACGAAGCTCTCGGTGAGTTCTACAGCTATGATAACTTTCAGCCGTCACTGGTTAGATTCATACCCAAAAATACCTATCCGAACCACAATCGGGTCTTGGAAGTTTTTTATCATTCGTTTTTCCGTCACGTGGATTTTTTCTGTAAAACAGGATCCCCGTGGCTGTTATATGATTTACCATCGCTGGAGAGTGGTGCACCATGGTAGTGCTTCGTTTCAAATCCACGCACCCAATTATCTAAGTCGTACGGCACTGTTTCGTCATTTTGGACGGATGTTGCACCTTGCACCGTAGATGTTGCACCCTGTGGATATCGATTCTTCGGAGGGCCATAACTCTTGGCTCGTTTAGAGTTACGGAAGCGATAACCAATCAAAACGAAGCTCTCGGTGAGTTCTACAGCTATGACAGCTTTCAGCCGTCACTGGTTAGTTTCATACCCAAAAAATCCTATCCGAACCACAATCGGGTCATGGAAGTTTTTTATCATTCGTTTTTCCATCACGTGGATTTTTTCTGTAAAACAGGATCCCCGTGCCTGTTCTATGATTTACCATCGCTGGAGAGTGGTGCACCATAGTAGTGCTCCATTTCAAATCCATGCACCCATTTCTAAAAGTCGTGCGGCACTGTTTCGTCATTTTGGACGGATGTTGCACCTTGCACCGTAGATGTTGCACCCTGTGGATATCGATTCTTCGGAGGGCCATAACTCTTGGCTCGTTTAGAGTCACGGGAGCGATAACCAGTCAAAACGAAGCTCTCGGTGAGTTCTACAGCTATGACAGCTTTCATCCGTCACTGGTTAGTTTCATACCCAAAAAATCCTATCCGAACCACAATCGGGTCTTGGAAGTTTTTTATCATTTGTTTTCCCATCACGTGGATTTTTTCTGTAAAACAGGATCCTCGTGGCTGTTCCATGATTTACCATCGCTGGAGAGTGGAGCACCATGGTAGTGCTCCGTTTCAAATCCACGCACCATTTTCTCAAAGTCGTACGGCACTGTTTCGTCATTTTGGACGGATGTTGCACCTTGCACCGTAGATGTTGCACCCAATGGATATCGATTCTTCGGAGGGCCATAACTCTTGGCTCGTTTAGAGTTACGGGAGCTATAACCAGTCAAAACGAAGCTCTCGGTGAGTTCTACAGCTATGACAGCTTTCAGCCGTCACTGGTTAGTTTCATACCCAAAAAATCCTATCTGAACCTCAACCAAAACTTGGAAGTTTTTTATCATTTGTTTTTCCGTCACGTGGATTTTTTCTATAAAACGGGATCCCCGTGTCTTTTCTATGATTTACCATCGCTGGAGAGTGGTGCACCATGGTAGTGCTCCGTTTCAAATCCATGGACCCATTTCTCAAAGTCGTACGGCACTGTTTCGTTATTTTGAACGGATGTTGCACCTTGCACCGTAGATGTTGCACCCTGTGGATATCGATTCTTCGGAGGGCCATAACTCTTGGCTCGTTTAGAGTCACGGGAGCGATAACCAGTCAAAACGAAGCTCTCGGTGAGTTCTACAGCTATGACAGCTTTCAGCCGTCACTGGTTAGTTTCATACCCAAAAAATCCTATCCGAACCTCAATCGGGTCTTGGAAGTTTTTTATCATTTGTTTTCCCATCACGTGGATTTTTTCTATAAAACGGGATCCCCGTGGCTGTTCTATGATTTACCATCGCTGGAGAGTGGTGCACCATGGTAGTGCTCCGTTTCAAATCCATGCACCCATTTCTCAAAGTCGTACGGCACTGTTTCGTCATTTTGGACGGATGTTGCACCTTGCACCGTAGATGTTGCACCCTATGGATATCGATTCTTTGGAGGGCCATAACTCTTGGCTCGTTTAGAGTTACGGGAGCGATAACCAGTCAAAACGAAGCTCTCGGTGAGTTCTACAGCTATGACCTCTTTCAGCCGTCACTGATTAGTTTCATACCCAAAAACTCCTAACCGAACCTCAACCGGGTCTTGGAAGTTTTTTATCCTTCGTTTTTCCGTCATGTGGATTTTTTCTGTAAAACTGGATCCCCGTGGTTGTTCTATGATTAACCATCGCTGGAGAGTGGTGCACCATGGTAGTGCTCCGTTTCAAATCCATGCACCCATTTCTCAAAGTCGTACGACACTGTTTCCTCATTTAGGACGGATGTTGCACCTTGCACCGTAGATGTTGCACCCTGTGGATATCGATTCTTCGAAGGGCCATAACTCTTGGCTCGTTTAGAGTTACGGGAGCGATAACCAGTCAAAACGAAGCTCTCAGTGAGTTCTACAGCAATGACAGCTTTCAGCCGTCACTGGTTAGTGTCATACCCAAAAAATCCTATCCGAACCTCAATCGGGTCTTGGAAGTTTTTAATACTTTGTTTTTCCGTCACGTGGATTTTTTCTGTAAAACAGGATCCCCATGGCTGTTCTATGATTTACCATCGCTGGAAAGTGGTGCACCATGGTAGTGCTCCGTTTCAAATCCATGCACCCATTTCTCAAAGTCGTACGGCACTGTCTCGTCATTTTGGACGGATGTTGCACCTTGCACCGTAGATGTTGCACCCTGTGGATATCGATTCTTCGGAGGGCCATAACTCTTGGCTCGTTTAGAGTCACGGGAGCGATAACCAGTCAAAACGAAGCTCTCGGTGAGTTCTACAGCTATGACAGCTTTTAGCTGTCACTGGTTAGTTTCATACCCAAAAAATCCTATCCGAACCATAATCGGGTCTTGGAAGTTTTTTATCATTCGTTTTTCCGTCACGTGGATTTTTTCTGCAAAACAGGATCCCCTTGGCTGTTCTATGATTTACCATCGCTGGAGAGTGGTGCACCATGGTAGTGCTCCATTTCAAATCCACGCACCCATTTCTCAAAGTCGTACGGCACTGTTTCGTCATTTTGGACGGATGTTGCACCTTGCACCGTAGATGTTGCACCCTGTGGATATCGATTCTTCGGAGGGCCATAACTCTTGGCTCGTTTAGAGTAACGGGAGCGATAACCAGTCAAAACGAAGCTCTCGGTGATTTCTACAGCTATGACAGCTTTCAGCCGTCACTGGTTAGTTTCATACCCAAAAAATCCTTTCCGAACCTCAATCGGGACTAGGAAGTTTTTTATCATTCGTTTTTCCGTCACGTGGATTTTTTCTATAAAACGGGATCCCCGTGGCTGTTCTATGATTTACCATCGCTGGAGAGTGGTGCACCATGGTAGTGCTCCATTTCAAATCCATGCACCCATTTCTCAAAGTCGTACGGCACTGTTTCGTCATTTTGGACGGATGTTGCACCTTGCACCGTAGATGTTGTACCCTGTGGATATCGATTCTTCGGAGGGCCATAACTCTTGGCTCGTTTAGAGTTACAGGAGCGATAACCAGCCAAAACGAAGCTCTTGGTGAGTTCTACAGCTATGACCTCTTTCAGCCATCACTGATTAGTTTCATACCCAAAAAATTCTAACCGAACCTCAACTGGGTCTTGGAAGTTTTTTATCCTTCGTTTTTCCATCACGTGGATTTTTTCTATAAAACAGGATCCCCGTGGCTGTTCTATGATTAACCATCGCTGGAGAGTGGTGCACCATGGTAGTGCTCCGTTTCAAATCCATGCACCCATTTCTCAAAGTCGTACGGCACTGTTTCGTCATTTTGGACGGATGTTGCACCTTGCACCGTAGATGTTGCACCCTGTGGATATCGATTCTTCGGAGGGCAATAACTCTTGCCTCGTTTAGAGTCACGGGAGCGATAACCAGTCAAAACGAAGATCTCGGTGAGTTCTACAGCTATGACAGCTTTCAGCCGTCACTGGTTAGCTTCATACCCAAAAAATCCTATCTGAACCTCAATCAGGACTTGGAAGTTTTTTATCATTCGTTTTTCCGTCACGTGGATTTTTTCTATAAAACGGGATCCCCGTGGCTGTTCTATGATTTACCATCGCTGGAGAGTGGTGCACCATAGTAGTGCTCCGTTTCAAATCCATGCACCCATTTCTAAAAGTCGTACGGCACAGTTTCGTCATTTTGGACGGATGTTGCACCTTGCACCGTAGATGTTGCACCCTGTGGATATCGATTCTTCGGAGGGCCATAACTCTTGGCTCGTTTAGAGTTACGGGAGCGATAACCAGTCGAAACGAAGCTCTCGGTGAGTTCTACAGCTATGAAAGCTTTCAGCCGTCACTGGTTAGTTTCATACCCAAAAAATCCTATCCGAACCACAATCGGGTCTTGGAAGTTTTTTATCATTCGTTTCTCCGTCAAGTGGATTTTTTCTGTAAAACATGATCCCCGTGGCTGTTCTATGATTTACCATCGCTGGAGAGTGGTGCACCATGGTAGTGCTCCGTTTCAAATCCACGCACCCATTTCTCAAGGTCGTACGGCACGGTTTCGTCATTTTGGACGGATGTTGCACCTTGCACCGTAGATGTTGCACCCTGTGGATATCGATTCTTCGGAGGGCCATAACTCTTGGCTCGTTTAGAGTTACGGGAGCGATAACCAGTCAAAATGAAGCTCTCGGTGAGTTCTACAGCTATGACTGCTTTCAGCCGTCACTGGTTAGTTTCATACCCAAAAAATCCTATCCGAACCTCAACCGGGACTTGGAAGTTTTTTATCATTCGTTTTTCCGTCACGTGGATTTTTTCTATAAAACGGGATCCCCGTGGCTGTTCTATGATTTACCATCGCTGGAGAGTGGTGCACCATGGTAGTGCTTCGTGTCAAATCCATGGACCCATTTCTCAAAGTCGTACGACACTGTTTCGTCATTTTGGACGGATGTTGCACCTTGCACCGTAGATGTTGCACCCTGTGGATATCGATTCTTCGGAGGGCCATAACTCTTGGCTCGTTTAGAGTCACAGGAGCGATAACCAGTCAAAACGAAGCTCTCGGTGAGTTCTACAGCTATGACAGCTTTCAGCCATCACTGGTTAGTTTCATACCCAAAAAATCCTATCCGAACCTCAATCGGGACTTGGAAGTTTTTTACCATTCGTTTTTCCGTCACGTGGATTTTTTCTATAAAACGGGATCCCCGTGGCTGTTCTATGATTTACCATCGCTGGAGAGTGGTGCACCATGGTAGTGCTCCGATTCAAATCCATGCACCCATTTCTCAAAGTCGTACGGTACTGTTTCGTCATTTTGGACGGATGTTGCACCTTGCACCGTAGATGTTGCACCCTGTGGATATCGATTCTTCGGAGGGCCATAACTCTTGGCTCGTTTAGACTTACGGGAGCGATAACCAGTCAAAACGAAGCTCTCGGTGAGTTCTACAGCTATGACCTCTTTCAGCCGTCACTGATTAGTTTCATACCCAAAAACTCCTAACCGAACCTCAACCGGGTCTTGGAAGTTTTTTATCCTTCGTTTTTCCGTCACGTGGATTTTTTCTGTAAAACAGGATCCCCGTGGTTGTTCTATGATTAACCATCGTTGGAGAGTGGTGCACCATGGTAGTGCTCCGTTTCAAATCCATGCACCCATTTCTCAAAGTCGTACGGCACTGTTTCATCATTTAGGACGGATGTTGCACCTTGCACCGTAGATGTTGCACCCTGTGGATATCGATTCTTCGGAGGGCCATAACTCTTGGCTCGTTTAGATTTACGGGAGCAATAACAAGTCAAAACGAAGCTCTCGGTGAGTTCTACAGCTATGACAGCTTTCAGCCGTCACTGGTTAGTTTCATACCCAAAAAATCCTATCCGAACCTCAATCGGGTCTTGGAAGTTTTTTATCCTTTGTTTTTCCGTCACGTGGATTTTTTCTGTAAAACAGGATCCCCATGGCTGTTCTATGATTTACCATCGCTGGAAAGTGGTGCACCATGGTAGTGCTCCATTTCAAATCCATGCACCCATTTCTCAAAGTCGTACGGCACTGTTTCGTCATTTTTACGGATGTTGCACCTTGCACCGCAGATGTTGCACCCTGTGGATATCGATTCTTCGGAGGGCCATAAATCTTGGCTCGTTTAGAGTCACTGGAGCGATAACCAGTCAAAACGAAGCTCTCGGTGAGTTCTACAGCTATGACAGCTTTCAGCCGTCACTGGTTAGTTTCATACCCAAAAAATCCTATCCGAACCACAATCGGGTCTTGGAAGTTTTCTATCATTCGTTTTTCCGTCACGTGGATTTTTTATGTAAAACAGGATCCCCGTGGCTGTTCTATGATTTACCATCGCCGGAGAGTGGTGCACCATGGTAGTGCTCCGTTTCAAATCCACGCACCCATTTCTCAAAGTCGTACGGCACTGTTTCGTCATTTTGGACGGATGTTGCACCTTGCACCGTAGATGTTGCACCCTGTGGATATCGATTCTTCGGGGGGCCATAACTCTTGGCTCGTTTAGAGTTACGGGAGCGATAACCAGTCAAAACGAAGCTCTCGGTGAGTTATACAGCTGTGACCTCTTTCAGCCGTCACTGATTAGTTTCATACCCAAAAAATCCTATCCGAACCACAATCGGGTCTTGGAAGTTTTTTATCATTCATTTTTCCGTCACGTAGATTTTTTCTGTAAAACAGGATCCCCGTGGCTGTTCTATGATTTACCATCGCTGGAAAGTGGTGCACCATGGCAGTGCTCCGTTTCAAATCCATGCACCCATTTCTCAAAGTCGTACGACACTGTTTCGTCATTTTGGACGGATGTTGCACCTTGCACCGCAGATGTTGCACCCTGTGGATATCGATTCTTCGGAGGGCCATAACTCTTGGCGCGTTTAGAGTCACGGGAGCGATAACCAGTCAAAACGAAGCTCTCGATGAGTTCTACAGCTATGACAGCTTTCAGCCGTCACTGGTTAGTTTCATACCCAAAAAATCCTATCCGAACCACAATCGGGTCTTGGAAGTTTTTATCATTCGTTTTTCCGTCACGTGGATTTTTTCTGTAAAACAGGATCCCCGTGGCTGTTCTATGATTTACCATCACTGGAAAGTGGTGCACCATGGTAGTGCTCTGTTTCAAATCCATGCACCCATTTCTCAAAGTCGTACGGCACTGTTTCGTCATTTTGGACGGATGTTGCACCTTGCACCGTAGATGTTGCATCCTGTGGATATCGATTCTTCGGAGGGCCATAACTCTTGGCTCGTTTAGAGTCACGGGTGCGATAACCAGTCAAAACGAAGCACTCGGTGAGTTCTACAGCTATGACAGCTTTCAGCCGTCACTGGTTAGTTTCATACCCAAAAAATCCTATCCGAACCTCAATCGGGTCTTGGAAGTTTTTTATCCTTTGTTTTTCCATCACGTGGATTTTTTCAGTAAAACAGGATCCCCATGGCTGTTCTATGATTTACCATCGCTGGAAATTGGTGCACCATGGTTGTGCTCCGTTTCAAATCAATGCACCCATTTCTCAAAGTCCTACGGCACTGTTTCGTCATTTTGGACGGATGTTGCACCTTGCACCGTAGATGTTGCACCCTATGGATATCGATTCTTCGGAGGGCCATAACTCTTGGCTCGTTTAGAGTAACGGGAGCGATAACCATTCAAAACGAAGCTCTCGGTGAGTTCTACAGCTATGACAGCTTTCAGCCGTCACTGGTTAGTTTCATACCAAAAAAATCCTTTCCGAACCTCAATCGGGACTTGGAAGTTTTTTATCATTCGTTTTTCCGTCACGTGGATTTTTTCTTTAAAACGGGATCCCCATGGCTGTTCTATGATTTACCATCGCTGGAGAGTGGTGCACCATGATAGTGCTCCATTTCAAATCCATGCACCCATTTCTCAAAGTCGTACGGCACTGTTTCGTCATTTTGGACGGATGTTGCACCTTGCACCTTAGATGTTGCACCCTGTGGATATCGATTCTTCGGAGGGCCATAACTCTTGGCTCGTTTAGAGTTACGGGAGCGATAACCAGTCAAAACGAAGCTCTCGGTGAGTTCTACAGCTATGACTTCTTTCAGCCGTCACTGATTAGTTTCATACCCAAAAAATCCTAACCAAACCTCAACCGGGACTTGGAAGTTTTTTATCCTTCGTTTTTCCATCACGTGGATTTTTTCTATAAAACTGGATCCCCGTGGCTGTTATATGATTAACCATCGCTGGAGAGTGGTGCACCATGGTAGTGCTCCGTTTCAAATCCATGCACCCATTTCTCAAAGTCGTACGGCACTGTTCCGACATTTTGGACGGATGTTGCACCTTGCATCGTAGATGTTGCCCCCTGTGGATATCGATTCTTCGGAGGGCTATAACTCTTGGCTCGTTTAGAGTCACGGGAGCGATAACCAGTCAAAACAAAGCTCTCGGTGAGTTCTACAGCTATGACAGCTTTCATCCGTCACTGGTTAGTTTCATACCCAAAAAATCCTATCCGAACCACAATCGGGTCTTGGAAGTTTTTTATCATTCGTTTTTCCGTCACGTGGATTTTTTCTGTAAAACAGGATCCTCGTGGCTGTTCTATGATTTACCATCGCTGGAGAGTGGAGCACCATGGTAGTGCTCCGTTTCAAATCCACGCACCATTTTCTCAAAGTCGTACGGCACTGTTTCGTCATTTTGGATGGATGTTGCACCTTGCACCGTAGATGTTGCACCCTGTGGATATCGATTCTTCGAAGGGCCATAACTCTTGGCTCGTTTAGACTTACGGGAGCGATAACCAGTCAACACGAAGCTCTCGGTGAGTTCTACAGCTATGACCTCTTTCAGCCGTCACTGATTAGTTTCATACCCAAAAACTCCTAACCGAACCTCAACCGGGTCTTGGAAGTTTTTTATCCTTCGTTTTTCCGTCACATGGATTTTTTCTGTAAAACAGGATCCCTGTGGTTGTTCTATGATTAACCATCGCTGGAGAGTGGTGCACCATGGTAGTGCTCCGTTTCAAATCCATGCACCCATTTCTCAAAGTCGTACGGCACTGTTTCATCATTTAGGACGGATGTTGCACCTTGCACCGTAGATGTTGCACCCTGTGGATATCGATTCTTCGGAGGGCCATAACTCTTGGCTCGTTTAGAGTTACGGGAGCAATAACAAGTCAAAACGAAGCTCTCGGTGAGTTCTACAGCTATGACAGCTTTCAGCCGTCACTGGTTAGTTTCATACCCAAAAAATCCTATCCGAACCTCAATCGGGTCTTGGAAGTTTTTTATCCTTTGTTTTTCCGTCACGTGGATTTTTTCTGTAAAACAGGATCCCCATGGCTGTTCTATGATTTACCATCGCTGGAAAGTGGTGCACCATGGTAGTGCTCCATTTCAAATCCATGCACCCATTTCTCAAAGTCGTACTGCACTGTTTCGTCATTTTTACGGATGTTGCACCTTGCACCGCAGATGTTGCACCCTGTGGATATCGATTCTTCGGAGGGCCATAACTCTTGGCTCATTTAGAGTCACTGGAGCGATAACCAGTCAAAACGAAGCTCTCGGTGAGTTCTACAGCTATGACAGCTTTCAGCCGTCACTGGTTAGTTTCATACCCAAAAAATCCTATCCGAACCACAATCGGGTCTTGGAAGTTTTTTATCATTCGTTTTTCCGTCACGTGGATTTTTTCTGTAAAACAGGATCCCCGTGGCTGTTCTATGATTTACCATCGCCGGAGAGTGGTGCACCATGGTAGTGCTCCGTTTCAAATCCACGCGCCCATTTCTCAAAGTCGTACGGCACTGTTTCGTCATTTTGGACGGATGTTGCACCTTGCACCGTAGATGTTGCACCCTGTGGATATCGATTCTTCGGGGGGGCATAACTCTTGGCTCGTTTAGAGTTACGGGAGCGATAACCAGTCAAAACGAAGCTCTCGGTGAGTTCTACAGCTATGACCTCTTTCAGCCGTCACTGATTAGTTTCATACCCAAAAAATCCTATCCGAACCACAATCGGGTCTTGGAAGTTTTTTATCATTCATTTTTCCGTCACGTGGATTTTTTCTGTAAAACAGGATCCCCGTGGCTGTTCTATGATTTACCATCGCTGGAAAGTGGTGCACCATGGTAGTGCTCCGTTTCAAATCCATGCACCCATTTCTCAAAGTCGTACGGCACTGTTTCGACATTTTGGACGGATGTTGCACCTTGCATCGTAGATGTTGCACCCTGTGGATATCGATTCTTCGGAGGGCTATAACTCTTGGCTCGTTTAGAGTCACGGGAGCGATAACCAGTCAAAACGAAGCTCTCGGTGAGTTCTACAGCTATGACAGCTTTCAGCCGTCACTGGTTAGTTTCATACCCAAAAAATCCTATCCGAACCTCAATCGGGACTTGGAAGTTTTTTATCATTCGTTTTTCCATCACGTGGATTTTTTCTATAAAACGGGATCCCCGTGGCTGTTCTATGATTTACCATCGCTGGAGAGTGGTGCACCATGGTAGTGCTCCGTTTCAAATCCACGGACCCATTTCTCAAAGTCGTACGGCACTGTTTCGTCATTTTGGACGGATGTTGCACCTTGCACCGTAGATGTTGCACCCCGTGGATATCGATTCTTCGGAGGGCCATAACTCTTGGCTCGTTTTGAGTTACGGGAGCGATAACCAGTCAAAACGAAGCTCTCGGTGAGTTCTACAGCTATGACGGCTTTCAGCCGTCACTGGTTAGTTTCATACCCAAAAAATCCTATCCGAACCTCAACCGGGACTTGGAAGTTTTTTATCATTCGTTTTTCCGTCACGTGGATTTTTTCTATAAAACGGGATCCCCGTGGCTGTTCTATGATTTACCATCGCTGGATAGTGGTGCACCATGGTAGTGCTCTGTTTCAAATCCATGGACCCATTTCTCAAAGTCGTACGGCACTGTTTCGTCATTTTGGACGGATGTTGCACCTTGCACCGTAGATGTTGCACCCTGTGGATATCGATTCTTCGGAGGGCCATAACTCTTGGCTCGTTTAGAGTAACGGGAGCGATAACCATTCAAAACGAAGCTCTCGGTGAGTTCTACAGCTATGACAGCTTTCAGCCGTCACTGGTTAGTTTCATATCCAAAAAATCCTTTCCGAACCTCAATCGGGACTTGGAAGTTTTTTATCATTCGTTTTTCCGTCACGTGGATTTTTTCTTTAAAACGGGATCCCCGTGGCTGTTCTATGATTTACCATCGCTGGAGAGTGGTGCACCATGATAGTGCTCCATTTCAAATCCATGCACCCATTTCTCAAAGTCGTACGGCACTGTTTCGTCATTTTGGACGGATGTTGCACCTTGCACCGTAGATGTTGCACCCTGTGGATATCGATTCTTCGGAGGGCCATAACTCTTGGCTCGTTTAGAGTAACGGGAGCGATAACCATTCAAAACGAAGCTCTCGGTGAGTTCTACAGCTATGACAGCTTTCAGCCGTCACTGGTTAGTTTCATACCCAAAAAATCCTATCCGAACCTCAATCGGGTCTTGGAAGTTTTTTATCCTTTGTTTTTCCGTCACGTGGATTTTTTCTGTAAAACAGGATCCCCATGGCTGTTCTATGATTTACCATCGCTGGAAAGTGGTGCACCATGGTAGTGCTCCATTTCAAATCCATGCACCCATTTCTCAAAGTCGTACTGCACTGTTTCGTCATTTTTACGGATGTTGCACCTTGCACCGCAGATGTTGCACCCTGTGGATATCGATTCTTCGGAGGGCCATAACTCTTGGCTCATTTAGAGTCACTGGAGCGATAACCAGTCAAAACGAAGCTCTCGGTGAGTTCTACAGCTATGATAGCTTTCAGCCGTCACTGGTTAGTTTCATACCCAAAAAATCCTATCCGAACCACAATCGGGTCTTGGAAGTTTTTTATCATTCGTTTTTCCGTCACGTGGATTTTTTCTGTAAAACAGGATCCCCGTGGCTGTTCTATGATTTACCATCGCCGGAGAGTGGTGCACCATGGTAGTGCTCCGTTTCAAATCCACGCGCCCATTTCTCAAAGTCGTACGGCACTGTTTCGTCATTTTGGACGGATGTTGCACCTTGCACCGTAGATGTTGCACCCTGTGGATATCGATTCTTCGGGGGGGCATAACTCTTGGCTCGTTTAGAGTTACGGGAGCGATAACCAGTCAAAACGAAGCTCTCGGTGAGTTCTACAGCTATGACCTCTTTCAGCCGTCACTGATTAGTTTCATACCCAAAAAATCCTATCCGAACCACAATCGGGTCTTGGAAGTTTTTTATCATTCATTTTTCCGTCACGTGGATTTTTTCTGTAAAACAGGATCCCCGTGGCTGTTCTATGATTTACCATCGCTGGAAAGTGGTGCACCATGGTAGTGCTCCGTTTCAAATCCATGCACCCATTTCTCAAAGTCGTACGACACTGTTTCGACATTTTGGACGGATGTTGCACCTTGCATCGTAGATGTTGCACCCTGTGGATATCGATTCTTCGGAGGGCTATAACTCTTGGCTCGTTTAGAGTCACGGGAGCGATAACCAGTCAAAACGAAGCTCTCGGTGAGTTCTACAGCTATGACAGCTTTCAGCCGTCACTGGTTAGTTTCATACCCAAAAAATCCTATCCGAACCTCAATCGGGACTTGGAAGTTTTTTATCATTCGTTTTTCCATCACGTGGATTTTTTCTATAAAACGGGATCCCCGTGGCTGTTCTATGATTTACCATCGCTAGAGAGTGGTGCACCATGGTAGTGCTCCGTTTCAAATCCACGGACCCATTTCTCAAAGTCGTACGGCACTGTTTCGTCATTTTGGACGGATGTTGCACCTTGCACCGTAGATGTTGCACCCCGTGGATATCGATTCTTCGGAGGGCCATAACTCTTGGCTCGTTTTGAGTTACGGGAGCGATAACCAGTCAAAACGAAGCTCTCGGTGAGTTCTACATCTATGACGGCTTTCAGCCGTCACTGGTTAGTTTCATACCCAAAAAATCCTATCCGAACCTCAACCGGGACTTGGAAGTTTTTTATCATTCGTTTTTCCGTCACGTGGATTTTTTCTATAAAACGGGATCCCCGTGGCTGTTCTATGATTTACCATCGCTGGATAGTGGTGCACCATGGTAGTGCTCTGTTTCAAATCCATGGACCCATTTCTCAAAGTCGTACGGCACTGTTTCGTCATTTTGGACGGATGTTGCACCTTGCACCGTAGATGTTGCACCCTGTGGATATCGATTCTTCGGAGGGCCATAACTCTTGGCTCGTTTAGAGTAACGGGAGCGATAACCATTCAAAACGAAGCTCTCGGTGAGTTCTACAGCTATGACAGCTTTCAGCCGTCACTGGTTAGTTTCATATCCAAAAAATCCTTTCCGAACCTCAATCGGGACTTGGAAGTTTTTTATCATTCGTTTTTCCGTCACGTGGATTTTTTCTTTAAAACGGGATCCCCGTGGCTGTTCTATGATTTACCATCGCTGGAGAGTGGTGCACCATGATAGTGCTCCATTTCAAATCCATGCACCCATTTCTCAAAGTCGTACGGCACTGTTTCGTCATTTTGGACGGATGTTGCACCTTGCACCGTAGATGTTGCACCCTGTGGATATCGATTCTTCGGAGGGCCATAACTCTTGGCTCGTTTAGAGTAACGGGAGCGATAACCATTCAAAACGAAGCTCTCGGTGAGTTCTACAGCTGTGACAGCTTTCAGCCGTCACTGGTTAGTTTCATATCCAAAAAATCCTTTCCGAACCTCAATCGGGACTTGGAAGTTTTTTATCATTCGTTTTTCCGTCACGTGGATTTTTTCTTTAAAACGGGATCCCCGTGGCTGTTCTATGATTTACCATCGCTGGAGAGTGGTGCACCATGATAGTGCTCCATTTCAAATCCATGCACCCATTTCTCAAAGTCGTACGGCACTGTTTCGTCATTTTGGACGGATGTTGCACCTTGCACCGTAGATGTTGCACCCTGTGGATATCGATTCTTCGGAGTGCCATAACTCTTGGCTCGTTTAGAGTTACGGGAGCGATAACCAGTCAAAACGAAGCTCTCGGTGAGTTCTACAGCTATGACTTCTTTCAGCCGTCACTGATTAGTTTCATACCCAAAAAATCCTAACCAAACCTCAACCGGGACTTGGAAGTTTTTTATCCTTCGTTTTTCCATCACGTGGATTTTTTCTGTAAAACAGGATCCCCGTGGCTGTTATATGATTAACCATCGCTGGAGAGTGGTGCACCATGGTAGTGCTCCGTTTCAAATCCATGCACCCATTTCTCAAAGTCGTACGGCACTGTTTCGACATTTTGGACGGATGTTGCACCTTGCATCGTAGATGTTGCACCCTGTGGATATCGATTCTTCGGAGGGCTATAACTCTTGGCTCGTTTAGAGTCACGGGAGCGATAACCAGTCAAAACGAAGCTCTCGGTGAGTTCTACAGCTATGACAGCTTTCAGCCGTCACTGGTTAGTTTCATACCCAAAAAATCCTATCCGAACCTCAATCGGGACTTGGAAGTTTTTTATCATTCGTTTTTCCATCACGTGGATTTTTTCTATAAAACGGGATCCCCGTGGCTGTTCTATGATTTACCATCGCTGGAGAGTGGTGCACCATGGTAGTGCTCCGTTTCAAATCCACGGACCCATTTCTCAAAGTCGTACGGCACTGTTTCGTCATTTTGGACGGATGTTGCACCTTGCACCGTAGATGTTGCACCCCGTGGATATCGATTCTTCGGAGGGCCATAACTCTTGGCTCGTTTTGAGTTACGGGAGCGATAACCAGTCAAAACGAAGCTCTCGGTGAGTTCTACAGCTATGACGGCTTTCAGCCGTCACTGCTTAGTTTCATACCCAAAAAATCCTATCCGAACCTCAACCGGGACTTGGAAGTTTTTTATCATTCGTTTTTCCGTCACGTGGATTTTTTCTATAAAACGGGATCCCCGTGGCTGTTCTATGATTTACCATCGCTGGAGAGTGGTGCACCATGGTAGTGCTCCGTTTCAAATCCATGGACCCATTTCTCAAAGTCGTACGGCACTGTTTCGTCATTTTGGACGGATGTTCTACCTTGCACCGTAGATGTTGCACCCTGTGGATATCGATTCTTCGGAGGGCCATAACTCTTGGCTCGTTTAGAGTCATGGGAGCGATAACCAGTCAAAACGAAGCTCTCGGTGAGTTCTACAGCTATGACAGCTTTCAGCCGTCACTGGTTAGTTTCATACCCAAAAAATCCTATCCGAACCTCAATCGGGACGTGGAAGTTTTTTATCATTCGTTTTTCCGTCACGTGTATTTTTTCTATAAAACGGGATCCCCGTGGCTGTTCTATGATTTACCATCGCTGGAGAGTGGTGCACCATGGTAGTGCTCGGTTTCAAATCCATGCACCCATTTCTCAAAGTCGTACGGCACTGTTTCGTCATTTTGGACGGATGTTGCACCTTGCACCGTTGATGTTGCACCCTGTGGATATCGATTCTTCGGAGGGCCATAACTCTTGGCTCGTTTAGAGTTACGGGAGCGATAACCAGTCAAAACAAAGCTATCGGTGAGTTCTACAGCTATGACCTCTTTCAGCCGTCACTGATTAGTTTCATACCCAAAAACTCCTAACCGAACCTCAACCGGGTCTTGGAAGTTTTTTATCCTTCGTTTTTCCGTCATGTGGATTTTTTCTATAAAACAGGATCCCCGTGGTTGTTCTATGATTAACCATCGCTGGAGTGTGGTGCACCATGGTATTGCTCCGTTTCAAATCCATGCACCCATTTCTCAAAGTCGTACGGCACTGTTTCATCATTTAGGACGGATGTTGCACCTTGCACCGTAGATGTTGCACCCTGTGGATATCGATTCTTCGGAGGGCCTTAACTCTTGGCTCGTTTAGAGTTACGGGAGCGATAACCAGTCAAAACGAAGCTCTCGGTGAGTTCTACAGCTATGACAGCTTTCAGCCGTCACTGGTTAGTTTCATACCCAAAAAATCCTATCCGAACCTAAATCGGGTCTTGGAAGTTTTTTATCCTTTGTTTTTCCGTCACGTGGATTTTTTCTGTAAAACGGGATCCCCATGGCTGTTCTATGATTTACCATCGCTGTAAAGTGGTGCACCATGGTAGTGCTCCGTTTCAAATCCATGCACCCATTTCTTAAAGTCGTACGGCACTGTTTCGTCATTTTGGACGGATGTTGCACCTTGCACCGTAGATGTTGCACCCAATGGATATCGATTCTTCGGAGGGCCATAACTTTTGGCTCGTTTAGATTTACGGGAGCGATAACCAGTCAAAACGAAGCACTCGGTGAGTTCTACAGCTATGACAGCTTTCAGCCATCACTGGTTAGTTTCATACCCAAAAAATCCTATCCGAACCACAATCGGGTCTTGGAACTTTTTTATCATTCGTTTTTCCATCACGTGGATTTTTTCTGTAAAACAGGATCCCCGTGGCTGTTCTATGATTTACCATCGCTGGAGAGTGGTGCATTATGGTAGTGCTCCGTTTCAAATCCACGCACCCATTTCTCAAAGTCGTACGGCACTGTTTCGTCATTTTGGACGGATGTTGCACCTTGCACCGTAGATGTTGCACCCTGTGGATATCGATTCTTCGGAGGGCCATAACTCTTGGATTGTTTAGAGTCACGGGAGCGATAACCAGTCAAAATGAAGCTCTCGGTGTGTTCTACCGCTATGACAGCTTTCGGCCGTCACTGGTTAGTTTCATACCCAAAAAATCCTATCCGTACCACAATCGGGACTTAGAAGTTTTTTATCATTCGTTTTTCCGTCACGTGGATTTTTTCTATAAAACGAGATCCCCGTGGCTGTTCTATGATTTACCATCGCTGGAGAGTGGTGCACCATGGTAGTGCTCCGTTTCAAATCCATGCACCCATTTCTCAAAGTCGTACGGCACTGTTTCGTCATTTTGGACGGATGTTGCACCTTGCACCGTAGATGTTACACCCTGTGGATATCGATTCTTCGGAGGGCCATAACTCTTGGCTCGTTTAGAGTTACGGGAGCGATAACCAGTCAAAACGAAGCTCTCGGTGAGATCTATAGCTATGACCTCTTTCAGCCGTCACTGATTAGTTTCATACCCAAAAAATCCTAACCGAACCTCAACCGGGTCTTGGAAGTTTTTTATCCTTCGTTTTTCCGTCACATTGATTTTTTCTGTAAAACAGGATCCCCGTGGCTGTTCTATGATTAACCATCGCTGGAGAGTGGTGCACTATGGTAGTGCTCCGTTTCAAATCCATGCACCCATTTCTCAAAGTCGTACGGCACTGTTTCGTCATTTTGGACGGATGTTGCACCTTGCACCGTAGATGTTGCACCCTGTGGATATCGATTCTTCGGAGGGCCATAACTCTTGGCTCGTTTAGAGTCACGGGAGCGATAACCAGTCAAAACGAAGCTCTCGGTGAGTTCTATAACTATGACGGCTTTCAGCCGTCACTGGTTAGTTTCATACCAAAAAAATCCTATCCGAACCTCAATCGGGACTTGGAAGTTTTTTATCATTCGTTTTTCCGTCACGTGGATTTTTTCTATAAAACGGGATCCCCGTGGCTGTTCTATGATTTACCATCGCTGGAGAGTGGTGCACCATGGTAGTGCTCCGTTTCAAATCCATGCACCCATTTCTCAAAGTCGTACGGCACTGTTTCGTCATTTTGGACGGATGTTGCACCTTGCACCGTAGATGTTGCACCCTGTGTATATCGATTCTTTGGAGGGCCATAACTCTTGGCTCGTTTAGAGTTACGGGAGCGATAACCAGTCAAAACGAAGCTCTCGGTGAGTTCTACAGCTATGACCTTTTTCAGCCGTCACTGATTAGTTTCATACCCAAAAAATCCTAACCGAACCTCAACCGGGTCTTCGAAGTTTTTTATCCTTCGTTTTTCCGTCACGTGGATTTTTTCTGTAAAACAGGATCCCCGTGGCTGTTCTATGATTAACCATCGCTTGAGAGTGGTGCACCATGGTAGTGCTCAGTTTCAAATCCATGCACCCATTTCTCAAAGTTGTACGGCACTGTTTCGTCATTTTGGACGGATGTTGCACCTTGCACCGTAGATGTTGCACCTTGTGGATATCGATTCTTCGGAGGGCCATAACTCTTGGCTCGTTTAGAGTTACGGGAGCGATAACCAGTCAAAACGAAGCTCTCGGTGAGTTCTACAGCTATGACAGCTTTCAGCCGTCATTGGTTAGTTTCATACCCAAAAAATCCTATCCGAACTTCAATCGGGTCTTGGAAGTTTTTTATCATTCGTTTTTCCGTCAAGTGGATTTTTTCTGTAAAACAGGATGCCCGTGGCTGTTCTATGATTTACCATCGCTGGAGAGTGGTGCACCATGGTAGTGCTCCGTTTCAAATCCATGCACCCATTTCTCAAAGTCGTACGGCACTGTTTCGTCATTTTGGACGGATGTTGCACCTTGCACCGTAGATGTTGCACCCAATGGATATCGATTCTTCGGAGGGCCATAACTCTTGGCTCGTTTAGGGTTACGGGAGCGATAACCAGTCAAAACGAAGCTCTCGGTGAGTTCTACAGCTACGACGGCTTTCAGCCGTCACTGGTTAGTTTCACACCCAGAAAATCCTAACCGAACCTCAATCGGGTCTTGCAAGTTTTTTATCCTTCGTTTTTCCGTCACGTGGATTTTTTCTGTAAAACAGGATCCCCGTGGCTGTTCTATGATTTACAATCACTGGAGAGTGGTGCACCATGGTAGTGCTCCGTTTCAAATCCACGCACCCATTTCTCAAAGTCGTACGGCACTGTTTCGTCATTTTGGACGGATGTTGCACCTTGCACCGTAGATGTTGCACCCTGTGGATATCGATTCTTTGGAGGGCCATAACTTTTGGCTCGTTTAGAGTTACGGGAGCGATAACCAGTCAAAACGAAGCCCTCGGTGAGTTCTACAGCTATGACAGCTTTCAGCCTTCACTGGTTAGTTTCATACCTAAAAAATCCTATCCGAACCACAATCGGGTCTTGGAAGTTTTTTATCATTCGTTTTTCCGTCACGTGGATTTTTTATTTAAAACAGGATCCCCGTGGCTGTTCTATGATTTACCATCGCTGGAGAGTGGTGCACCATGGTAGTGCTTTGTTTCAAATCCACGCACTCAATTCTCAAAGTCGTACGGCACTGTTTCGTCATTTTGGACGAATGTAGCACCTTGCACCGTAGATGTTGCACCCTGTGGATATCGATTCTTCGGAGGGCCATAACTCTTGGCTCGTTTAGACTTACGGGAGCGATAACCAATCAAAACGAAGCTCTCGGTGAGTTCTACAGCTATGACCGCTTTCAACCGTCACTGGTTAGTTTCATACCCAAAAAATCCTATCCGAACCACAATCGGGTCTTGGAAGTTTTTTATCATTCGTTTTTCCGTCAAGTGGATTTTTTCTGTAAAACAGGATCCCCGTGGATGTTCTATGATTTACCATCGCTCGAGAGTGGTGCACCATGGCAGTGGTCGATTTCAAATCCATGCACCCATTTCTCAAAGTCGTACGGTACTGTTTCGTCATTTTGGACGGATGTTGCACCTTGCACCGTAGATGTTGCACCCTGTGGATATCGATTCTTCGGAGGGCCATAACTCTTGGCTCGTTTAGAGTCACGGGAGCGATAACCAGTCAAAACGAAGCTCTCGGTGAGTTCTACAGCTATGAAAGCTTTCAGCCGTCACTGGTTAGTATCATACCCAAAAAATCCTATCCGAACCACAATCGGGTCTTGGAAGTTTTTTATCATTCGTTTTTCCGTCAAGTGGATTTTTTCTGTAAAACAGGATCCCCGTGGATGTTCTATGATTTACCATCGCTCGAGAGTGGTGCACCATGGTAGTGCTCCGTTTCAAATCCACGCACCTATTTCTCAAAGTCGTACGGCACTGTTTCGTCATTTTGGACGGATGTTGCACCCTATGGATATCGATTCTTCGGAGGGCCATAACTCTTGGCTCGTTTAGAGTTACGGGAGAGATAACCAGTCAAAACGAAGCTCTCGGTGAGTTCTACAGCTATGACAGCTTTCAGCCGTCACTGGTTAGTTTCATACCTAAAAAGTCCTATCCGAACCTCAACCGGGACTTGGAAGTTTTTTATCATTCGTTTTTCCGTCACGTGGATTTTTTCTATAAAACGGGATCCCCGTGGCTGTTCTATGATTTACCATCGCTGGAGAGTGGTGCACCAAGGTAGTGCTCCGTTTCAAATCCATGGACCCATTTCTCAAATTCGTACGGCACTGTTTCGTCATTTTGGACGGATGTTGCACCTTGCACCGTAGATGTTGCACCCTGTGGATATCGATTCTTCGGAGGTCCATAACTCTTGGCTCGTTTAGAGTCACGGGAGCGATAACTAGTCAAAACGAAGCTTTCGGTGAGTTCTACAGCTATGACAGCTTTCAGCCGTCACTGGTTAGTTTCATACCCAAAAAATCCTATCCGAACCTCAATCGGGACTTGGAAGTTTTTTATCATTCGTTTTTCCGTCACGTGGATTTTTTCTATAAAACGGGATCCCCGTGGCTGTTCTATGATTTAACATCGCTGGAGAGTGGTGACCATGGTAGTGCTCCATTTCAAATCCATGCACCCATTTCTCAAAGTCGTACGGCACTGTTTCGTCATTTTGTACGGATGTTGCACCTTGCACCGTAGATGTTGCACCCTGTGGATATCGATTCTTCGGAGGGCCATAACTCTTGGCTCGTTTAGAGTTACGGGAGCGATAACCAGTCAAATCGAAGCTCTCGGTGAGTTCTACAGCTATGACCTATTTCAGCCGTCACTGATTAGTTTCATACCCAAAAACTCCTAAACGAACCTCAACCGGGTCTTGGAAGTTTTTTATCCTTCGTTTTTCCGTCACGTGGATTTTTTCTGTAAAACAGGATCCCCGTGGTTGTTCTATGATTAACCATCGCTGGAGAGTGGTGCACCATGGTTGTGCTCCGTTTCAAATCCATGCACCCATTTCTCAAAGTCGTACGGCACTGTTTCATCATTTAGGACGGATGTTGCACCTTGCACCGTAGATGTTGCACCCTGTGGATATCGATTCTTCGGAGGGCCATAACTCTTGGCTCGTTTAGAGTTACGGGAGCGATAACCAGTCAAAACGAAGCTCTCGGTGAGTTCTACAGCTATGAAAGCTTTCAGCCGTCACTGGTTAGTTTCATACCCAAAAAATCCTATCCGAACCTTAATCGGGTCTTGGAAGTTTTTTATCCTTTGTTTTTCCGTCACGTGGATTTTTTCTGTAAAACAGGATCCCCATGGCTGTTCTATGATTTACCATCGCTGGAAAGTGGTGCACCATGGTAGTGCTCCGTTTCAAATCCATGCATCCATTTCTCAAAGTCGTACGGCGCTGTTTCGTCATTTTGGATGGATGTTGCACCTTGCACCGTAGATGTTGCACCCAATGGATATCGATTCTTCGGAGGGCCATAACTTTTGGCTCGCTTAGAGTTACGGGAGTGATAACCAGTCAAAACGAAGCTCTCGGTGAGTTCTACAGCTATGACAGCTTTCAGCCGTCACTGGTTAGTTTCATACCCATAAAATCCTATCCGAACCACAATCGGGTCTTGGAAGTTTTTTATCATTCGTTTTTCCATCACGTGGATTTTTTCTGTAAAACAGGATCCCCGTGGCTGTTCTATGATTTACCATCGCTGGAGAGTGGTGCACCATGGTAGTGCTTTGTTTCAAATTCACGCACTCAATTCTCAAAGTCGTACGGCACTGTTTCATCATTTTGGACGGATGTTGCACCTTGCACCGTGGATGTTGCACCATGTGGATATCGATTCTTCGGAGGACCATAACTCTTGGATCGTTTAGAGTTACGGGAACGATAACCAGTCAAAATGAAGCTCTCAGCGAGTTCTACAGCTATGACCGCTTTCAGCCGTCACTAGTTAGTTTCATACCCAAAAAATCCTATCCGAACCTCAATCGGGACTTGGAAGTTTTTTATCATTCGTTTTTCCGTCACGTGGATTTTTTCTATAAAACTGGATCCCCGTGGCTGTTCTATGATTTACCATCGCTGGAGAGTGGTGCACCATGGTAGTGCTCCGTTTCAAATCCATGCACCCATTTCTCAAAGTCGTACGACACTGTTTCGTCATTTTGGACGGATGTTGCACCTTGCACCGTAGATGTTGCACCCTGTGGATATCGATTCTTCGGAGGGCCATAACTCTTGGCTCGTATAGAGTTACGGGAGCGATAACCAGTCAAAACGAAGCTCTCGGTGAGTTCTATAGCTACGACCTCTTTCAGCCGTCATTGATTGTAACGACCCGTATTTTACGTGTCGATAAATCGTAGAATTTACAGGTCGTTAGTATTGTTTGTGTTGTCTCTAGCCTGAGTTGTGTCTGAGTTAACAAGGCCTTGAACCGTTAACGGGTCAGGGAAGTTTGAGTCTTGAGTCGTAGACGACTCATAGGATGACCGACTCATAGTGTTAGGGACATAGTAGTTCAGACCGACCCATAGATAAGTCGTAGACGACTTAAGGAGAGTGCACGAGCTAAGGGTTATCGGTCTAAGGAGATAGGTCGGTGATACGACTTATAGTAGTTAACGAGTTGGTGGGATGAGTCATAGCCGGGTTAAGGCTTGAGTCGTAATCGACTCATGGGATGGACCGACCTAGTAGGAGTTAGCTTCATAGGATTGGTGACCGACTTAAGGAGAACCGAGTTAAGGAAGGCAGCGACTCATAGGTTAGGTGTTTAAGTCGTTTGACCGAGTTAGTGGAGCCATAGGCTTACGAGTTAACATGCTAAGAGTTGAGTCGTTAACGACTTATAGGTGTTAGCGAGTTATGGGTATGGCCGAGTTAAGAGGTTAGCGACTTAGGGAGTTTAGGTCGTATGGATGTCAGCTTAGGTCGTAAGGTAGCTTGGGTTGATGGGAGCGACCTAAGGAAGTGACCAGGTTAGCACGAGTTAGTGTTTTACGAGTTAAGATTGTATCCGACCTATAGGATGACCGACCTATAGGGGTAGCCGACCTAGTGAAGTGAGCGACTTATAGTTCCTAACGAGTTAGCGTGATTAACTAGTTAGCAGTTTTGTAGGTCGCTGGATACAAGTTAAGGCATGTGTCGTATGGAAGTTGAGTCATAAGTCGCTGGGGCAACTTAGTGTTAAGGCTTAGGTCGGTTTATGATGAGTCGTTGGGTAGTTGAGTCGCTTGAAGGCTTTAGGTCGTTGAGTATGTTAAGTCGTAAGTCGTAGGACTTAGTGTTGAAGTCTTAAGTCGTAAGCGACTTAGCAGGTTGCAGTGTTTTTGTTAAGTCGTAGACGAGATAAAGCTTATCTCGTATGGTGTTGTGTTGGTTAGGTCGCTTATAGGTTAGGTCGGTGCTAGGTCGTGAACTGTTGATAACTCGCGAGCGACTTATGGGATAGCGCTAAGTCGTGAACGACTTAGTGTAAGTCGCTAAGTCGGCAACGACTTAAGGGGGTGCCGAACGACCTAAGACTTGGCCTATAAATAGTGGAGTTTTCTTCACTTTTTGGCACCGGTTTTTGAAGCGACGAAGTGCTGCCATTTTGAGAGCTTGTCTACAACATTTCTTCATCTTCTTTTCTCCATTCCAATCTAGATCTAACATCCATCCAAGATCGAAGATCAAGATCGAAGATCCAAGTGTCCAAGTTGAAGATCTTCATCCGTTTGAGCTAGATTTCATCGTTTTGAGTGAGATTTCGCCGGATCAAGCCGTAATCTCCGCTGTCCAGATCTGAAGTGTTGTGTTTTTGAGGTGTTTGGGTGAATTGGTGAGTGGTAGTTATCTCTCACACGGACCCAAAGGAGTGTAGTGGATTGGTGATATGTTTATGTGTTGAAGTTAGCGTTTTCTCGCATTTTCCTTAAGTCTGCATGTAGATCCATCATATTTGAAGATGTTTATCTATGAAAGTTATTTAATAAGTATTAGAGACAAAACCCATGTTTTAGATTTGATAGATCTATGTTAAAATCCATGATTTCACATATGTTGGACTTTTGCTCATTTAATTACGAAATTGCCATTATAGTTGATATTGCTTATTAGATCTTGTTCGAATGCTTGAATGTTTGAATGTATGATAGATTTGACTGCTCCAAGTTAGCTTGTAGTTGATTTGGAACAAGATGGTTGAAGGTTATTCAAAAGCTAAGTGGAAAGGCTCTTGAATGTTAGAAGCTGCCGATGGCATATGAAGCGGATGTGGAAGCTCATATGGACGGATTCGATGATGATGGACTTTGCCATGATACGAAGAGGCGAAGTACGAGATCAAGGAGGATGACAAGGATGCTTGGATCTCATCGTTATTGAAGGTTCTAGCAAACCTAAAGCAAGAGTACATAGGGACGCCTAAAAGACTACAGGCAGGTAGTCGAGTACTCTGGGCCAAGTAGATAAGTCCTAGGCACAAGGTAGTGTGCGGAGTTTTGGCTAGAACCAAGGTTACCATTAACCCTTGACAGATGGCTCAGGAAGGAGTCGGTCATTCAATTAACGTTGATTTCGAAACAAAGTGTGATGTTGAGATGGAACGGGCCATGATGACGTTCCAAGCACGGGTCATGACGACGTGCAAAGTTATAACTCGGTGATGCGGTCCGAGTGGGTGTGGATAATGGTTAGCTTGAGAGGCGCTTAAGCTAGTATGGAAATAGTCGTCAAGGAGGATGACTAGAAGGCTGAGATCTCATCGTTGTTGAAGGCTCTAGCATACTCAAAGCAAGGGTACGTTGGAACGGGTCACTATGACGTCCCAGGCACGGGTCACTATGACGTGCTAGTACTCTGGGCTGATGCGTTCGGCTTAGGCACGGGTCACTATGACGTGCGGAGTTATGTCTAGACCGGGGTTACCATTAGCCCTTGACGGATGGTCATTCAACTAACGGTGAAATCAAGGCAATGATGCAGTGATAGCCAGAGTCATGGATGTTTGGATGTTTGGTTGTATCATCATTCGGCTTCAAGAGCGGTGTTTTCTGGGTGCTTATCTGATCTTGGTTTAGGCCTTGGGGGTTTGTATTTGGAAAACATCGTCCTTGACTCGAGTGATTATTGCTTTACCTTACTTATCTGCTATGTTATGCTTACTTCTCCTTAGTGTGTGTCTGGGGGCTATCACTGTAGAAAAAGGTGGAGTGGGATGGTTTGGTTCCTATTCCTTTATATCCTTATGCTCTTTTGGTATGCTTGATTGTTAATTTACTGCTCACTAAGACTTTGTCTGACTCAAGGTTTTATGTCTCCTCTTATTACCTTGGGCTGTTCATCCATGTTTGGGATGGGCAGACTAGGTAGCAGGTGGCAGGTGCTGTACTTAGAGCTAGAGTTTTCCGTTGATGATGGCGAAGACGAGCAGGAGGCTATGCATATTATTTTCTTATATGTACTGGGTATCCGCTGCTGTATTTGATGAGTGCTTGTAGTGAGGTCTTGATGTATGGATTTGTTGAGATGATTGTATAAAACTTCTGTGATGCTTATATGATGATTTTCTGTTATGAGACTTCACTATATATTTCTCTATTGTATTTTATCCATGCGCTGTGAGTTACGATAGAGATTCTGCGATTTTATTTTACCCTGACTATCGTCCATGGCTGCCTGGCACACCTTTCAGCGCACTATTCTCTTGTTTTGGTGCGGGAGTCATGGGCGGTCGTCACATTTGGTATCAGAGCTTTGGTTAATCGATTTTAGCCAACGCTCGCTGACGTAGTTACGTAAGAGAGACGTAATTGTATTTTGATGGATGATTACTATATATATAATATAGTAGCTTAAAAGGATTTGCACTCCTTATGCAGTTGTTTCTCAAAGGTGTTCTAATCATTTCTTTTTGTAGATATTAAGGATGAGTCTAGAAAAGGGACAAGCTGCTAAGGAAGGTTGTGAAGCTGAAGGAGTTGTTGATCATGATGCTAAGTTCGAGGCTATGGTGACTTCAATCGTGAAGAGACAGTTGGTGGACTTTCTGGATAATTCATTTGAAGAGTTTATGGAGAAGACTTCTAGGCACAGGAGCCTGTTTCCTAAAGAAGAGTCTGCTGTTGTTGTTACCAAGGATGGGTTTAAATCATCGCAAGGCGGGAACAAGAAGAAGAGACAGCAACAGAAGAAGAGTAAGAGTGGCCAAAAGAAGCAGAAGGGCGAGGTGACCTGCTACAATTGCCAACAGAAGGGCCACTTCTCCAGGGATTGCAAGAATCCAAAGGTGCAGGGAAAGTGCTACAACTGTGATAAGCCAGGGCATATTAAGAAGAATTGTCCAGAGCCGCCAAAGGTTGAGCAGGTTGAGCAAGCCTATGTGTTGAGAGCTGTTCCTCCAACTTCAAAAGCTCCTACTGCTGAGGAAAAGGGGAAGAGTGTGGTGGTTTAAAGTACTCTTTCCATTTGAGATGTTTCCGTTTAAGAATGTTGTTCGATGTTGAGATGATACATTCTCTTGTTTGTAATAACTTGTATGACCAATTGGGTTAGGAACCAGATATTATTGATAGACCCTTGGTTGTAACTATTTCAGTTGAAGATTTGTCTGGTTTGTGGATGTTATGCTGTGATCTGGTTGTGTCAAGTCATGATTGCTCGTTTGTTTGTGATTGCTTTGTTCTGAACTTTGCGAGGTTCGGAATTATTTTGGGTATGGACTGGCTTAGGAAGTATGCGGCTAGGATTGATTGTGAGAGGCTGGAGGTGACAGTCGGGAATGTGGATGGGCGAAAGGTTGTGATACGATGTAAGCATGAAGAAGGCGTCTTCATGAGCTTCATGTATTCGCTAGTTGTTCCACGGGAAGGACTGTCATCGGTGCCTATTGTGAATGGATTTGAGGATGTCTTTGACGAAGTCAAAGGGTTGCCGCCGCATAGGGAGATCGAGTTTCGTATCGATCTAGTTGAGGGAGCCAGACCTGTTGTGATGCCTCTTAGGCGGATGGCACCGAGGGAGCAGCAAGAGCTGAAGGTGCAAGTTGATGACCTTTTACGGAAAGGATTCATTCGGAGAAGTGTGTCCGAATGGGGTGTGCCCGTTGTGTTCGCAACCAAAGCGGATGGATCGTTGAGGTTGTGTGTGGATTATCGTGAGCTGAATAAGGTGACTAAGAAGAACAAGTATCCATTGCCGAGAATAGATGACTTGTTTGATCAGCTTCACGGGGCTAAGGTGTTTTCTCAAATGGATTTGGCAACGGGATTTCACCTGTTGAGAGTGGCAAAGGATTGTGTGCCGAAGACAGCTTTCAGGACACCATCCAGGTTTTATGAGTGGCTGGTAATGCCATTTGGATTGACCAACGCACCAGCATATTTTGTAGATCTTATGAATAGCGTGTTCAGAGATCAGTTGAATAAGTTCGTGCTTGTGTTCGTGGATGATATTTTGGTTTATTCCAGAACTGAGGAAGAGCACAAGACGCACTTGAGGATTGTTTTGGAAATCTTACGGAAACATCAGCTGAAGGCTAAGTTTTCGAAGTATCACTTCTGGAAGAGTGAAGTGAGGTTCTTAGGCCATGTTATCTCTGGAAAGGGAATAGCGGTTGATCCCGCTAAGGTGGCAGCAATCCAGGATTGGGTTAGACCTAAGAATGCATCTGATGTGAGAAGTTTTCTTGGATTAGCTGGATATTATCGTCGGTTTATCAAAGACTTTTCCAAGATAGCTGCCCCATTGACAGGATTGACGAAGAAGAACCAAGTGTTCAGATGGGATGACAAGTGTGAGCAAGCTTTCGTAATCCTGAAAGAGCGACTGACGAGTGCTCCTGTTTTGACTATTCCAAGTGGGAATGAGGAGATGGTGGTTTACACTGATGCATGTGGCACTGGACTGGGAGCAGTGCTAATGCAGAAGGATAAAGTTGTTGCGTATGCTAGTCGACAACTGAAGCCGCATGAAAGGAATTATCCGACTCATGATTTGGAGTTAGCGGCGATTGTGTTTGCTTTGAAGATGTGGAGACACTACCTATTGGGGGTTAGATTTGAGTTGTTTACAAATCATAAGTCGTTGAAGTATCTGTTCTCCCAAAAGGATTTGAATCTTCGACAGCAAAGGTGGTTAGAGTTTCTAGCATCTTATGATTTTGGTATAGCCTATACTCCAGGAAAAGGTAACGCAGTGGCTGATGCGTTAAGTCGAAGACATGCAGGATTGGGAGCCATGTTTTCAGAATGGAAGAGTCTTGAGTATTTGGCTGGATTTGATTTCAGGCCTAGATGCGAATTGGAACCTGAGATGTTGGCAAACTTATCGATAAGGCCTACACTTGTGGAAAGAATTGGTGAGAGCCAAAGGCGAGATGATAAGCTTGTCAAGATTATCCGTGATTTGGAATCTGGATTGGATCCAGAGAAGGATAAAGGATTCGAGGTCGATCGAGAGGGTTGGCTTCGAAAGCAAGGACGATTGGTTGTTCCCGATATAGATGGATTGAGAGATGAAGTTCTGAGGGAAAGTCATCACTCGAAGTTGACAATTCATCCAGGTGGAAATAAGATGTATCGGGATATGAAGAGAGCTTACTACTGGGAAGGAATGAAGAAGGATGTTGGAAATTTTATTTCCAAGTGTATGAATTGCCAGTTGGTGAAAGCTGAGCAGAAGAAGCCCAGTGGATTACTTCAGCCATTAGAAGTTCCTACGTGGAAGTGGGAGCAAGTGTCGATGGATTTTATTGATGGTCTACCTAGAACCAGGACAGGGAATGAAGGGATTTGGGTCATTGTAGATCGTTTGACCAAGAGTGCAAGGTTCATTCCTGTTCGATCGACTAGAACTGCATCGAAGTTGGCTGAGTTGTATGTGAAGTGGATTGTTCGATTCCATGGTGTTCCGAAGAGTATAGTGAGCGATCGAGATCCATTGTTCACTAGTGGATTTTGGAAGAGCTTCCAGGAAGTTTTGGGAACTGAGTTGTGTTTGAGTACAGCTTATCACCCTCAAACAGATGGTCAGACTGAGAGAGTCAACCGGGTTTTGGAAGATCACCTTCATTTGGTGGAATTTGCTTATAATAACAGTTATCAGTCGAGTATTGGTATGGCACCATATGAGGCATTATATGGAAGACCGTGTAACTCTCCGACATGTTGGTTGGAAACTGGAGAAAAGCTGATACTTGGGCCAGAGATGATTCGACAGACTTCAGATTGTATAGAGATCATTCGACAAAGAATGAAGGCAGCCCAAGATCGTCAGAAAAGTTATGCAGATAATCGTCGAAAGGATTTGGAATTCGACGTAGGCGATATGGTTTTTGTAAAGATTTCTCCATTGAAGAATGTTATTCGATTCGGGAACAAAGGAAAGTTGACTCCGAGATTTGTTGGACCATTCCCGATTATCGAGCGAATTGGAAAGCTCGCTTATAGATTGGAGTTACCGGAAAAGATGGCGGGTGTGCACAATGTTTTTCATGTATCTTATCTACGGAAGTATGTGCACGACCCAAGTACTGTGGTTTCTGCTGATAGCTGTGAAGACTTAGAGGTTGATCTAGTGGTTACGAGACCTCGTAAGCCGCTTCGTATTGTTGAAACCGATACGAAACAGCTTAGGAGGAAGACGATTACGTTGCTCAAGGTACAATGGAGTGATGATGTTAACGACTGTACATGGGAGGAGGAAGAGAGGATGAAGGCAGCTCATCCCGGACTCTTCGAGGTATGGCCCTAAAGTGTCGTGACATCTCATGAATTTGTAGCTTGTTCTAAGTCTTAGAATTCTGCATGCTAGGCTAGAATTGGTTGCATGGATTGTTGATTGCTATGGATGATAGGCATGCGGAATAATTTTTGATTGCTGTTGTTTGCTTGGAATTTCGGGGGCGAAATTCCTAAGGGGGAGAGAATGTAACGACCCGTATTTTACGTGTCGATAAATCGTAGAATTTACAGGTCGTTAGTATTGTTTGTGTTGTCTCTAGCCTGAGTTGTGTCTGAGTTAACAAGGCCTTGAACCGTTAACGGGTCAGGGAAGTTTGAGTCTTGAGTCGTAGACGACTCATAGGATGACCGACTCATAGTGTTAGGGACATAGTAGTTCAGACCGACCCATAGATAAGTCGTAGACGACTTAAGGAGAGTGCACGAGCTAAGGGTTATCGGTCTAAGGAGATAGGTCGGTGATACGACTTATAGTAGTTAACGAGTTGGTGGGATGAGTCATAGCCGGGTTAAGGCTTGAGTCGTAATCGACTCATGGGATGGACCGACCTAGTAGGAGTTAGCTTCATAGGATTGGTGACCGACTTAAGGAGAACCGAGTTAAGGAAGGCAGCGACTCATAGGTTAGGTGTTTAAGTCGTTTGACCGAGTTAGTGGAGCCATAGGCTTACGAGTTAACATGCTAAGAGTTGAGTCGTTAACGACTTATAGGTGTTAGCGAGTTATGGGTATGGCCGAGTTAAGAGGTTAGCGACTTAGGGAGTTTAGGTCGTATGGATGTCAGCTTAGGTCGTAAGGTAGCTTGGGTTGATGGGAGCGACCTAAGGAAGTGACCAGGTTAGCACGAGTTAGTGTTTTACGAGTTAAGATTGTATCCGACCTATAGGATGACCGACCTATAGGGGTAGCCGACCTAGTGAAGTGAGCGACTTATAGTTCCTAACGAGTTAGCGTGATTAACTAGTTAGCAGTTTTGTAGGTCGCTGGATACAAGTTAAGGCATGTGTCGTATGGAAGTTGAGTCATAAGTCGCTGGGGCGACTTAGTGTTAAGGCTTAGGTCGGTTTATGATGAGTCGTTGGGTAGTTGAGTCGCTTGAAGGCTTTAGGTCGTTGAGTATGTTAAGTCGTAAGTCGTAGGACTTAGTGTTGAAGTCTTAAGTCGTAAGCGACTTAGCAGGTTGCAGTGTTTTTGTTAAGTCGTAGACGAGATAAAGCTTATCTCGTATGGTGTTGTGTTGGTTAGGTCGCTTATAGGTTAGGTCGGTGCTAGGTCGTGAACTGTTGATAACTCGCGAGCGACTTATGGGATAGCGCTAAGTCGTGAACGACTTAGTGTAAGTCGCTAAGTCGGCAACGACTTAAGGGGGTGCCGAACGACCTAAGACTTGGCCTATAAATAGTGGAGTTTTCTTCACTTTTTGGCACCGGTTTTTGAAGCGACGAAGTGCTGCCATTTTGAGAGCTTGTCTACAACATTTCTTCATCTTCTTTTCTCCATTCCAATCTAGATCTAACATCCATCCAAGATCGAAGATCGAGATCGAAGATCCAAGTGTCCAAGTTGAAGATCTTCATCCGTTTGAGCTAGATTTCATCGTTTTGAGTGAGATTTCGCCGGATCAAGCCGTAATCTCCGCTGTCCAGATCTGAAGTGTTGTGTTTTTGAGGTGTTTGGGTGAATTGGTGAGTGGTAGTTATCTCTCACACGGACCCAAAGGAGTGTAGTGGATTGGTGATATGTTTATGTGTTGAAGTTAGCGTTTTCTCGCATTTTCCTTAAGTCTGCATGTAGATCCATCATATTTGAAGATGTTTATCTATGAAAGTTATTTAATAAGTATTAGAGACAAAACCCATGTTTTAGATTTGATAGATCTATGTTAAAATCCATGATTTCACATATGTTGGACTTTTGCTCATTTAATTACGAAATTGCCATTATAGTTGATATTGCTTATTAGATCTTGTTCGAATGCTTGAATGTTTGAATGTATGATAGATTTGACTGCTCCAAGTTAGCTTGTAGTTGATTTGGAACAAGATGGTTGAAGGTTATTCAAAAGCTAAGTGGAAAGGCTCTTGAATGTTAGAAGCTGCCGATGGCATATGAAGCGGATGTGGAAGCTCATATGGACGGATTCGATGATGATGGACTTTGCCATGATACGAAGAGGCGAAGTACGAGATCAAGGAGGATGACAAGGATGCTTGGATCTCATCGTTATTGAAGGTTCTAGCAAACCTAAAGCAAGAGTACATAGGGACGCCTAAAAGACTACAGGCAGGTAGTCGAGTACTCTGGGCCAAGTAGATAAGTCCTAGGCACAAGGTAGTGTGCGGAGTTTTGGCTAGAACCAAGGTTACCATTAACCCTTGACAGATGGCTCAGGAAGGAGTCGGTCATTCAATTAACGGTGATTTCGAAACAAAGTGTGATGTTGAGATGGAACGGGCCATGATGACGTTCCAAGCACGGGTCATGACGACGTGCAAAGTTATAACTCGGTGATGCGGTCCGAGTGGGTGTGGATAATGGTTAGCTTGAGAGGCGCTTAAGCTAGTATGGAAATAGTCGTCAAGGAGGATGACTAGAAGGCTGAGATCTCATCGTTGTTGAAGGCTCTAGCATACTCAAAGCAAGGGTACGTTGGAACGGGTCACTATGACGTCCCAGGCACGGGTCACTATGACGTGCTAGTACTCTGGGCTGATGCGTTCGGCTTAGGCACGGGTCACTATGACGTGCGGAGTTATGTCTAGACCGGGGTTACCATTAGCCCTTGACGGATGGTCATTCAACTAACGGTGAAATCAAGGCAATGATGCAGTGATAGCCAGAGTCATGGATGTTTGGATGTTTGGTTGTATCATCATTCGGCTTCAAGAGCGGTGTTTTCTGGGTGCTTATCTGATCTTGGTTTAGGCCTTGGGGGTTTGTATTTGGAAAACATCGTCCTTGACTCGAGTGATTATTGCTTTACCTTACTTATCTGCTATGTTATGCTTACTTCTCCTTAGTGTGTGTCTGGGGGCTATCACTGTAGAAAAAGGTGGAGTGGGATGGTTTGGTTCCTATTCCTTTATATCCTTATGCTCTTTTGGTATGCTTGATTGTTAATTTACTGCTCACTAAGACTTTGTCTGACTCAAGGTTTTATGTCTCCTCTTATTACCTTGGGCTGTTCATCCATGTTTGGGATGGGCAGACTAGGTAGCAGGTGGCAGGTGCTGTACTTAGAGCTAGAGTTTTCCGTTGATGATGGCGAAGACGAGCAGGAGGCTATGCATATTATTTTCTTATATGTACTGGGTATCCGCTGCTGTATTTGATGAGTGCTTGTAGTGAGGTCTTGATGTATGGATTTGTTGAGATGATTGTATAAAACTTCTGTGATGCTTATATGATGATTTTCTGTTATGAGACTTCACTATATATTTCTCTATTGTATTTTATCCATGCGCTGTGAGTTACGATAGAGATTCTGCGATTTTATTTTACCCTGACTATCGTCCATGGCTGCCTGGCACACCTTTCAGCGCACTATTCTCTTGTTTTGGTGCGGGAGTCATGGGCGGTCGTCACATTGATTAGTTTCATACCCAAAAAATCCTAACCGAACCTCAACCGGGTCTTGGAAGTTTTTTATCCTTCGTTTTTCCGTCACGTGGATTTTTTCTATAAAACAGGATCCCCGTGGCTGTTCTATGATTAACCATC
This sequence comes from Allium cepa, assembly GCA_030765085.1. NCBI lineage: Eukaryota > Viridiplantae > Streptophyta > Magnoliopsida > Asparagales > Amaryllidaceae > Allium > Allium cepa. The sequence continues at coordinate 12,535,776 of CM060943.1, forward strand.
GCTGGAGAGTGGTGCACTATGGTAGTGCTCCGTTTAAAATCCATGCACCCATTTCTCAAAGTCGTATGGCAGTATTTCGTCATTTTGGACGAATGTTGCACCTTGCACCGTAGATGTTGCACCCTGTGGATATCGATTCTTCGGAGGGCCATAACTCTTGGCTCGTTTAGAGTCACGGGAGCGATAACCAGTCAAAACGAAGCTCTCGGTGAGTTCTACAACTATGACAGCTTTCAGCCGTCACTGGTTAGTTTCATACCCAAAAAATCCTATCCGAACCTCAATCGGGACTTGGAAGTTTTATATCATTCGTTTTTCCGTCACGTGGATTTTTTCTATAAAACGGGATCCCCGTGGCTGTTCTATGATTTACCATCGCTGGAGAGTGGTGCACCATGGTAGTGCTCCGTTTCAAATCCATGCACCCATTTCTCAAAGTCGTACGGCACTGCTTCGTCATTTTGGACGGATGTTGCACCTTGCACCGTAGATGTTGCACCATGTGGATATCGATTCTTCGGAGGGCCATAACTCTTGGCTCGTTTAGAGTTACGGGAGCGATAACCAGTCAAAACGAAGCTCTCGGTGAGTTCTACAGCTATGACCTTTTTCAGCCGTCACTGATTAGTTTCATACCCAAAAAACCTAACCGAACCTCAACCGGGTCTTGGAAGTTTTTTATCCTTCGTTTTTCCGTCACGTGGATTTTTTCTGTAAAACAGGATCCCCGTGGCTGTTCTATGATTAACCATCGCTTGAGAGTGGTGCACCTTGGTAATGCTCAGTTTCAAATCCATGCACCCATTTCTCAAAGTCGTACGACACTGTTTCGTCATTTTGGACGGATGTTGCACCTTGCACCGTAGATGTTGCACCCTGTGGATATCGATTCTTCGGAGGGCCATAACTCTTGGCTCGTTTATAGTTATGGGAGCGACAACCAGTCAAAACGAAGCTCTCGGTGAGTTCTACAGCTATGACAGCTTTCAGCCGTCACTGGTTAGTTTCATACCCAAAAAATCCTATCCGAACTTCAATCGGGTCTTGGAAGTTTTTTATCATTCGTTTTTCCGTCACGTGGATTTTTTCTGTAAAACAGGATGCCCGTGGCTGTTCTATGATTTACCATCGCTGGAGAGTGGTGCACCATGGTAGTGCTCCGTTTCAAATCCATGCACCCATTTCTCAAAGTCTTACGGCACTGTTTCGTCATTTTGGACGGATGTTGCACCTTGCACCGTAGATGTTGCACCCAATGGATATCGATTCTTCGGAGGGCCATAACTCTTGGCTCGTTTAGGGTTACGGGAGCGATAACCAGTCAAAACGAAGCTCTCGGTGAGTTCTACAGCTGTGACGGCTTTCAGCCGTCACTGGTTAGTTTCATACCCAGAAAATCCTAACCGAACCTCAATCGGGTCTTGCAAGTTTTTTATCCTTCGTTTTTCCGTCACGTGGATTTTTTTCTGTAAAACAGGATCCCCGTGGCTGTTCTATGATTTACAATCGCTGGAGAGTGGTGCACCATGGTAGTGCTCCGTTTCAAATCCACGCACCCATTTCTCAAAGTCGTACGGCACTGTTTCGTCATTTTGGACGGATGTTGCACCTTGCACCGCAGATGTTGCACCCTGTGGATATCGATTCTTCGGAGGGCCATAACTCTTGGCTCGTTTAGAGTTACGGGAGCGATAACTAGTCAAAACGAAGCTCTCGGTGAGTTCTACAGCTATGACAGCTTTCAGCCGTCACTGGTTAGTTTCATACCCAAAAAATCCTATCCGAACCACAATCGGGTCTTGGAAGTTTTTTATCATTCGTTTTTCCGTCACGTGGATTTTTTCTGTAAAACAGCATCCCCGTGGCTGTTCTATGATTTACATTCGCTGGAGAGTGGTGCACCATGGTAGTGCTCCGTTTCAAATCCACGCACCCATTCCTAAAAGTCGTACGGCACTGTTTCTTCATTTTGGACGGATGTTGCACCTTGCACCGTAGATGTTGCACCCAATGGATATCGATTATTCGGAGGGCCATAACTCTTGGCTCGTTTAGAGTTACGGGAGCGATAACAAGTCAAAACGAAGCTCTCGGTGAGTTCTACAGCTATGACGGCTTTCAGCCGTCACTGGTTAGTTTCATACCCAAAAAAACCTATCCGAACCACAATCGGGTCTTGGAAGTTTTTTATCATTCGTTTTTCCGTCACGTGGATATTTTCTGTAAAACAGAATCCCCGTGGCTGTTCTATGATTTACCATCGCTGGAGAGTGGTGCACCATGGTAGTGCTCCGTTTCAAATCCACGCACCCATTTCTCAAAGACGTACGGCACTGTTTCGTCATTTTGGACGGATGTTGCACCTTGCACCGTAGATGTTGCACCCTGTGGATATCGATTCTTCGGAGGGCCATAACTCTTGGCTCGTTTAGAGTTACGGGAGCGATAACCAATCAAAACGAAGCTCTCGGTGAGTTCGACATCTATGATAGCTTTCAGCCGTCACTGGTTAGTTTCATACCCTAAAAATCCTATCCGAATCACAATCGGGTCTTGGAAGTTTTTTATCATTCGTTTTTCCGTCCCGTGGATTTTTTCTGTAAAACAGGATCCCCGTGGCTGTTCTATGATTTACCATCGCTGGAGAGTGGTGCACCATGGTAGTGCTCCGTTTCAAATCCACGCACCCATTTCTCAAAGTCGTACGGCACTGTTTCGTCATTTTGGACGGATGTTGCACCTTGCACCGTAGATGTTGCACCCTGTGGATATCGATTCTTCGGAGGGCCATAACTCTTGGCTCGTTTAGGGTTACGGGAGCGATAACCAGTCAAAACGAAGCTCTCGGTGAGTTCTACAACTATGAAAGCTTTCAGCCGTCACTAGTAAGTTTCATACCCAAAAAATCCTATCCGAACCACAATCGGGTCTTGGAAGTTTTTTATCATTCGTTTTTCCGTCAAGTGGATTTTTTCTGTAAAACAGGATCCCCGTGGCTGTTCTATGATTTACCATCGCTGGAGAGTGGTGCACCATGGTAGTGCTCCGTTTCAAATCCACGCACCCATTTCTCAAAGTCGTACGGCACTGTTTCGTCATTTTGGACCGATGCTGCACCTTGCACCGTAGATGTTGCACCCTGTGGATATCGATTCTTCGGAGGGCCATAACTCTTGGCTCGTTTAGAGTTACGGGAGAGATAACCAGTCAAATCGAAGCTCTCGGTGAGTTCTACAGCTATGACAGCTTTCAGCCGTCACTGGTTAGTTTCATACCAAAAAAATCCTATCCGAACCTCAACCGGGACTTGGAAGTTTTTTATCATTCGTTTTTCCGTGACGTGGATTTTTTCTATAAAACGGGATCCCCGTGGCTGTTGTGACGACCGCCCATGACCCCCCGCACCAAAACAAGGGAATAGTGCGCTGAAAAACGTGCTAGGCAGCCATGGACGATAGTCAGGGTAAAATAAAATCGCAGAATCTCTATCGTACAACTCACAGCGCATGGATAAAATACAATAGAGAAATATAATATAGTGAAGCTCCATAGAACATAACATCATCATATAAGCAACATAGCAGTTTTATACAATCATCCACACAAATCCATACATGAAAGCCTCACTACAAATCACTCAACCAAATACAGCAGCGGATACCCAGTACATATAGTAAGAAAAACTAATATGCAAATCCTCCTGCTCGTCTTCGTCATCTTCAGCGGAGAACTCTAAGCACAGCACCTGCCACCTGCTACCTAGTCTGCCCATCCCAACATGGATGAACAGCCCAAGGTAATAAGAGGAGACATAAAACCTTGAGTCAGACAAAGTCTTAGTGAGCAGTAAATTAACTATCAAACATACCAAAAGAGCATAAGGAATAAAAGGAATAGGAACCAAACCATCCCACTCCACCTCTTCTCACAGTGATAGCCCCCAGACACACACTAAGGAGAAGCAATCATAACATAGCAGATAATTAAAGTAAAGCAATAATCACTCGAGTCAAGGGTGATGCTTTCCAAATACAAACCCCCAAGGCCTAAACCAAGATCAGATAAGCACCCAGAAAACACCACTCTTGAGGCCGAATGATAATACAACCAAACATCCATGACTCTGGCTATCACTGTTATCATTGCCGGGATACCACCGTTAGTTGAATGACCACCTGTCAAGGGCTAATGGTAACCCTGGTCTAGTCATAACTCCGCACGTCATCGTGACCCGTGCCTAAGCCGAACGCATCAGCCCAGAGTACTAGCACGTCATCGTGACCCGTGCCTGGAACGTCATCGTGACCCGTTCCAACGTACCCTTGCTTTGAGTATGCTAGAACCTTCAACAACGATGAGATCTCAGCCTCCTAGTCATCCTCCTTGACTACTTTTCCATACTAGCCCAAGCGCCTCTCAAGCTAACCATTATCCACCCCAACCCGGACCGCATCACCGAGTTATAACTTTGCACGTCGTCATGACCCGTGCTTGGAACGTCTTCGTGACCCGTCCCATCACAACATATGTCTTGCCTCATCACATCATGGCAAAGTCCCTCATCTTGGAACGTCATCATGACCCGTCCCATCTCAACATAAGCCTTGCCTCATCTCATCATAGCAAAGTCCCAACTCAATCATGCTTTGCCTTCTTGCATCATGGCAAGATCTCACATCCTCGAATCCATCCATATGAGCTTCCACATCCGCTTCATATGCTACAGGCAGCTTCCACCATTCAAGAGCCTTTCCACTTAGCTTTTGAATCATCTCGAACCATCTTGTTCCAAATCAACCATTAGCTAACTTGAAACAATCTAAATCAATCATCAATACAAACAATCAAGCATTCAAACAAGATCTAACAAGCAATATCAACAATAATGGCAGTTTCGTAAATAAATGAGCAAAAGTCCAACATGCATGATTCATAGGTTTATAGCATAGATCTATCAAATATAAAACATGGGTTTTGTCTCTAATACTTATTAAATAAACTTGCATAAGTAAACATCTTCACAAATGATGGATCTACATGCAGACTTTAGGAAAATGCGATAAAACACTATCTTAAACACATAAACTAGCCACCAATCCCATATACTCCCTTGGATCCGTGTGAGAGATAACTACCACTCACCAAATCACCCAAACACCTCAAAATCTAAACACTTCAGATCTGGACAGCGAAGATCACGGCTTGATCCGGCGAAATCTCAATCAAAACGATGAAATCTAGCTTGAACGGATGAAGATCTTCAACTTGGACACTTGGATCTTCGATCTCGATCTTCGATCTTGGATGGATGCTAACACTTGATTGGAATGGAGAAAAGAAGATGAAGAAATGTTGTAGTCGAGTCTTCAAAATGGCAGCACTTCGTCGCTTCAAAAACCGGTGCCAAAAAGTGAGCCGAACACCTCTATTTATAGGCTGAACACCCCATGAGTCGTCGCCCCCTGAGTCGGTCACGAGTCATCTCATGAGTCGTTCGCGACTCAATTCTTGCCGACTCACCATGAGTCGTCGTCGACTCATCAACTCCAGAAGCCTAACCGAGACAACAATCCTAGCTACACAACGTCTCACCGACTCAACTCAAGGCCGACCCAACGACTCAACTAAGACGCGACTCAAGACCCTGCCGACTCAACCTAAGTCCTAGCCGACTCAACACACTGCTTCCGACTCACGACTCATCCACCAAGCAACCTAACGACTTAACAAGCAGCCGACCTAAGCCTCTACCGACTCAAGACCGAACCGACCCAACTGCACACGACTCACCATTAAGTCGTTTCGAACGACTCATGACCAAAGTACCTTAAGACTTATCCCCTTGGGTCAACCCCTTAACTCGGTAACTATTGAGTCGGCACTACCTATAAACCGTCCCCCCCATAAGTCGCTGCTTCTATAAGTCGGCAACTACTGTGAGTCGGCTACTCAATGACTCGGTCCAACCATGAGTCGCTCACCTTTCTATCCTGTTAACTCGGTCAAGACACAATCCTTTAACACATTGACTCGCTAACCCCTATGACTCGGTCTCCTATGAGTCGGTCACTAGTTAACTCTCTAAACGACTCAGGTTAGAGACAACACAAACAACACTAACGACCTGAAAATTCTACGATACATCGACACGTAAAATACGGGTCGTTACATTCTCTCCCCCTTAGGAATTTCGCCCCCGAAATTCCAAACAAACAACAACAACCAAAGATATTCCGCATGCCTACAATCCATAGCAATCAACAGACCATGCATCCAATTCTAGCCTAGCATGCAGAATTCTAAGACTTAGAACAAGCTACAAATTCATGAGATGTCACGACACTTTAGGGCCATACCTCGAAGAGTCCGGGATGAGCTGCCTTCATCCTCTCTTCCTCCTCCCACGTACAGTCGTTAACATCATCACTCCATTGTACCTTGAGCAACGTAATCGTCTTCCTCCTAAGCTGTTTCGTATCGGTTTCAACAATACGAAGCGGCTTACGAGGTCTCGTAACCACGGTATCAACCTCTAAGTCTTCACAGCTATCAGCAGAAGCCACTGTAGTCGGGTCGTGCACATACTTCCGTAGATAAGATACATGAAAAACATTGTGCACACCCGCCATCTTTTCCGGTAACTCCAGTCTATAAGCGAGCTTTCCAATTCGCTCGATAATCGGGAATGGTCCAACAAATCTCGGAGTTAACTTTCCTTTCTTCCCGAATCTAATAACATTCTTCAATGGAGAAATCTTCACAAAAACCATATTACCCACGTCGAATTCCAAATCCTTTCGACGATTATCCGCATAACTTTTCTGACGATCTTGGGCTGCCTTCATTCTTTGTCGAATGATCTCTATACAATCTGAAGTCTGTCGAATCATCTCTGGCTCAAGTATCAGCTTTTCTCCCGTTTCCAACCAACATGTCGGAGAGTTACACGGTCTTCCATATAATGCCTCATATGGTGCCATACCAATACTCGACTGATAACTGTTATTATAAGCAAACTCCACCAAATGAAGGTGATCTTCCCATGATCCTCCGAAGTCCAAAACACATGCTCTAAGAAGATCTTCCAAAACTCGGTTGACTCTCTCAGTTTGCCCATCTGTTTGAGGGTGATAAGCTGTACTCAAACACAACTCGGTTCCCAAAACTTCTTGGAAGCTCTTCCAAAATCCACTAGTGAACAATGGATCTCGATCGCTCACTATACTCTTCGGAACTCCATGGAATCGAACAATCCACTTCACATACAGCTCAGCCAACTTCGATGCAGTCCTAGTCGATCGAACAGGAATGAACCTTGCACTCTTGGTCAAACGATCTACTATGACCCAAATCCCTTCATTTCCCGCTCTTGTCCTAGGTAGACCATCGATAAAATCCATCGACACTTGCTCCCACTTCCATGTAGGAACCTCTAATGGCTGAAGTAATCCACTGGGCTTCTTCTGCTCAGCTTTCACCAACTGGCAATTCATACACTTGGAAATAAAATTTCCAATATCCTTCTTCATACCTTCCCAGTAGTAAGCCCTCTTCATATCCCGATACATCTTATTACCACCTGGATGAATTGTCAACTTCGAGTGATGACTTTCCCTCAGAACTTCATCTCTCAATCCATCAACATCGGGAACAACTAATCGTCCTTGCTTTCGAAGCCAACCCTCTCGATCGACCTCGAATCCTTTATCCTTCTCTGGTTCCAACCCAGATTCCAAATCACGAATAATCTTGACAAGCTTATCATCTCGCCTTTGGCTCTCACCAATCCTTTCCACAAGAGTAGGCCTTATCGATAAGTTTGCCAACATCTCAGGTTCCAATTCACATCTAGGCCTGAAATCAAACCCAGCCAAATACTCGAGACTCTTCCATTCCGAAAACATGGCTCCCAAACTTGCATGTCTTCGACTCAACGCATCAGCCACTGCGTTACCTTTCCCCGGAGTATAGGCTATACCAAAATCATAAGATGCTAGGAACTCTAGCCACCGTTGCTGTCGAAGATTCAAATCCTTTTGGGAGAACAGATACTTCAACGACTTGTGATCTGTGAACAACTCGAATCTAACTCCCAATAGGTAATGTCTCCACATCTTCAAAGCAAACACAATTGCCGCTAACTCCAAATCATGAGTCGGATAATTCCTTTCATGCGGCTTCAGTTGTCGACTAGCATACGCAACAACCTTATCTCTCTGCATTAGCACTGCTCCAAGTCCAGTGCCACATGCGTCGGTGTAAACCACCATCTCATCATTCCCACCAGGAATAGTCAAAACAGGAGCACTCGTCAGTCGCTCTTTCAGGATTACGAAAGCTTGCTCACACCTATCATCCCATGTGAACACTTGGTTCTTCTTCGTCAATCCTGTCAATGGTGCAGCTATCTTGGAAAAGTCTTTGATAAACCGACGATAATATCCTGCTAATCCAAGAAAACTTCTCACATCAGATGCATTCTTAGGTCTAACCCAATCCTGGATCGCTGCCACCTTAGCGGGGTCAACTGCTATTCCATTTCCAGAGATAACATGGCCTAAGAACCTCACTTCACTCTTCCAGAAGTGACACTTCGAAAACTTAGCCTTTAGCTGATGTTTCCGCAAGATTTCCAAAACAATCCTCAAGTGCGTCTTGTGCTCTTCCTCAGTTCTGGAATAAATCAGAATATCATCCACAAACACAAGCACGAACTTATTCAACTGATCTCTGAACACTCTATTCATAAGATCCACAAAATATGCTGGTGCGTTAGTCAACCCAAACGGCATTACCAGCCACTCATAAAACCCGGATGGTGTCCTGAAAGCAGTCTTCGGCACACTATCCTTCGCCACTCTCAACTGGTGAAATCCCGTTGCTAAATCCATCTGAGAAAACACCTTAGCCTCGTGAAGCTGATCAAACAAGTCATCTATTCTCGGCAATGGATACTTGTTCTTCTTAGTCACCTTATTCAGCTCACGATAATCAACACACAACCTCAACGATCCATCCGCTTTGGTTGCGAACACAACTGGCGCACCCCATTCGGACACACTTCTCCGAATGAATCCTTTCCGCAAAAGGTCATCCACTTGCACCTTCAGCTCCTGCTGCTCCCTCGGTGCCATCCGCCTAAGAGGCATCACAACAGGTCTGGCTCCCTCAACTAGATCGATACGAAACTCGATTTCCCTATGCGGCGGCAACCCTTTGACTTCGTCAAAGACATCCTCAAATCCATTCACAATAGGCACCGATGACAGTCCATCCCGTGGAACAACCAGCGAATACATGAAGCTCATGAAGACGCCTTCTTCATGCTTACATCGTATCACAACCTTTCGCCCATCCACATTCCCGACTGTCACCTCCAGCCTCTCACAATCAATCCTAGCCGCATACTTCCTAAGCCAGTCCATACCCAGAATAATTCCGAACCCCGCAAAGTTCAGAACAAAGCAATCACAAACAAACGAGCAATCATGACTCGACACAACTAGACCACGACATAACATACACAAACATGACGAACCCCCAACTGGATTAGTCACAACCAATGGCCTATCAACAATATCCGGTTTCAAACCCAACCGGCCTACCAAATCATCACAAACAAAAGAATGCGACGCTCCAGTATCAAACAACACTCTAACTGGAACACCACAAATAGAAAGAGTACCTTGGACCACCACACTCTTCCCCTTCTCCTCAGCAGTAGGAGCTCTTGAAGACGACGGCACAGCTTCCAAAGCATAAGCTTGCACAACCTGTCTATCTTTCCTCGGCTCTGGACAGTCCTTCTTGATATGTCCCAGCTTATCACAGTTGTGGCACTTCAACTGCACCTTTGGATTCTTACAATCCCGGGAGAGATGACCCTTCTGTCGGCAGTTATAGCAGGTCACTTCGCCCTTTGGCTTCTTCTGGCCATCCTTACCTTTCTGCTGTTGCTGCTTCCTCTTCTTATTACCATTCTGCTGTAGTTTAAACCCTTCCCTGGCTACAGCAACAACAGAACTTTCCCTCGGAAACAAACTCTCATGCCTCAAAGCTTTCTCCACAAGCTTCTCAAACGGATCGTCCAGATGATCCACTAACTGCCTTCCCAGATAAGCATCCAGACCAGTCACAAACTTTTCATTCTTCTGGTAGGGAGAGTCAATATATGATCTGGCATACTTAGACAAAGCTTCGAACTCAGAAATATACTCAAGAACAGGCCTCCCTCCTTGCTTGAGCTCTACAAACCTCTTGAACAAAGCAGACTTCTGAACAGTGGAGATGAACTTGGCCTCAAATCTGACTTGGAATTGCTCCCAAGTAATCTCTTCCTCTGGTGTATCTATAGTGATAGAATTCCACCAATCAGCAGCTCTTCCCTGAAGCTGTCTCGATGCAAGCTTCCTCTTAGTTGCATTATCAATCCCTAGATCACCAAAGATTCTTCGACAAGAATCAATCCATCTCTGCACCTCAATAGTCGACTCTGTCCCCAAGAAAGCTTTTCCTCCAAGAGATGTATAATCCTTACAAAGCTTGGCAAAATCTACCGGTCTTGGAGCCTGGACTTGAACTCCCACATCCACAGAAGATCCTGAAGCTGGTACCCTCCTCATGATGGAAGTCATCATAGCTTCAAACATAGCTCCATAATCAACAGCTTCCCTAGCAGCTCGACTATCCCTCGCAGCTTGTCTCTCACTTCGACTCATTCTTAATATCTGTAAAAAGAATGATTAGAACACCTTAAGAAACAACTGCATAAGGAGTTCAAATCCATCTAAACTACTATATTATATATAGTAATCATCCATCAAAATACAATTACGTCTCTCATACGTAGTTACGTCAGCGAGCGTTGGCTAAAATCGATTAACCAAAGCTCTGATACCAAATGTGACGACCGCCCATGACCCCCCGCACCAAAACAAGGGAATAGTGCGCTGAAAAACGTGCTAGGCAGCCATGGACGATAGTCAGGGTAAAATAAAATCGCAGAATCTCTATCGTACAACTCACAGCGCATGGATAAAATACAATAGAGAAATATAATATAGTGAAGCTCCATAGAACATAACATCATCATATAAGCAACATAGCAGTTTTATACAATCATCCACACAAATCCATACATGAAAGCCTCACTACAAATCACTCAACCAAATACAGCAGCGGATACCCAGTACATATAGTAAGAAAAACTAATATGCAAAGCCTCCTGCTCGTCTTCGTCATCTTCAGCGGAGAACTCTAAGCACAGCACCTGCCACCTGCTACCTAGTTTGCCTATCCCAACATGGATGAACAGCCCAAGGTAATAAGAGGAGACATAAAACCTTGAGTCAGACAAAGTCTTAGTGAGCAGTAAATTAACTATCAAACATACCAAAAGAGCATAAGGAATAAAAGGAATAGGAACCAAACCATCCCACTCCACCTCTTCTCACAGTGATAGCCCCCACACACACACTAAGGAGAAGCAATCATAACATAGCAGATAATTAAAGTAAAGCAATAATCACTCGAGTCAAGGGTGATGCTTTCCAAATACAAACCCCCAAGGCCTAAACCAAGATCAGATAAGCACCCAGAAAACACCACTCTTGAGGCCGAATGATAATACAACCAAACATCCATGACTCTGGCTATCACTGTTATCATTGCCGGGATACCACCGTTAGTTGAATGACCACCTGTCAAGGGCTAATGGTAACCCTGGTCTAGTCATAACTCCGCACGTCATCGTGACCCGTGCCTAAGCCGAACGCATCAGCCCAGAGTACTAGCACGTCATCGTGACCCGTGCCTGGAACGTCATCGTGACCCGTTCCAACGTACCCTTGCTTTGAGTATGCTAGAACCTTCAACAACGATGAGATCTCAGCCTCCTAGTCATCCTCCTTGACTACTTTTCCATACTAGCCCAAGCGCCTCTCAAGCTAACCATTATCCACCCCAACCCGGACCGCATCACCGAGTTATAACTTTGCACGTCGTCATGACCCGTGCTTGGAACGTCTTCGTGACCCGTCCCATCACAACATATGTCTTGCCTCATCACATCATGGCAAAGTCCCTCATCTTGGAACGTCATCATGACCCGTCCCATCTCAACATAAGCCTTGCCTCATCTCATCATAGCAAAGTCCCAACTCAATCATGCTTTGCCTTCTTGCATCATGGCAAGATCTCACATCCTCGAATCCATCCATATGAGCTTCCACATCCGCTTCATATGCTACAGGCAGCTTCCACCATTCAAGAGCCTTTCCACTTAGCTTTTGAATCATCTCGAACCATCTTGTTCCAAATCAACTATTAGCTAACTTGAAACAATCTAAATCAATCATCAATACAAACAATCAAGCATTCAAACAAGATCTAACAAGCAATATCAACAATAATGGCAGTTTCATAAATAAATGAGCAAAAGTCCAACATGCATGATTCATAGGTTTATAGCATAGATCTATCAAATATAAAACATGGGTTTTGTCTCTAATACTTATTAAATAAACTTGCATAAGTAAACATCTTCACAAATGATGGATCTACATGCAGACTTTAGGAAAATGCGATAAAACACTATCTTAAACACATAAACTAGCCACCAATCCCATATACTCCCTTGGATCCGTGTGAGAGATAACTACCACTCACCAAATCACCCAAACACCTCAAAATCTAAACACTTCAGATCTGGACAGCGAAGATCACGGCTTGATCCGGCGAAATCTCACTCAAAACGATGAAATCTAGCTTGAACGGATGAAGATCTTCAACTTGGACACTTGGATCTTCGATCTCGATCTTCGATCTTGGATGGATGCTAACACTTGATTGGAATGGAGAAAAGAAGATGAAGAAATGTTGTAGTCGAGTCTTCAAAATGGCAGCACTTCGTCGCTTCAAAAACCGGTGCCAAAAAGTGAGCCGAACACCTCTATTTATAGGCTGAACACCCCATGAGTCGTCACCCCCTGAGTCGGTCACGAGTCATCTCATGAGTCGTTCGCGACTCAATTCTTGCCGACTCACCATGAGTCGTCGTCGACTCATCAACTCCAGAAGCCTAACCGAGACAACAATCCTAGCTACACAACGTCTCACCGACTCAACTCAAGGCCGACCCAACGACTCAACTAAGACGCGACTCAAGACCCTGCCGACTCAACCTAAGTCCTAGCCGACTCAACACACTGCTTCCGACTCACGACTCATCCACCAAGCAACCTAACGACTTAACAAGCAGCCGACCTAAGCCTCTACCGACTCAAGACCGAACCGACCCAACTGCACACGACTCACCATTAAGTCGTTTCGAACGACTCATGACCAAAGTACCTTACGACTTATCCCCTTGGGTCAACCCCTTAACTCGGTAACTATTGAGTCGGCACTACCTATAAACCGTTCCCCCCATAAGTCGCTGCTTCTATAAGTCGGCAACTACTGTGAGTCGGCTACTCAATGACTCGGTCCAACCATGAGTCGCTCACCTTTCTATCCTGTTAACTCGGTCAAGACACAATCCTTTAACACATTGACTCGCTAACCCCTATGACTCGGTCTCCTATGAGTCGGTCACTAGTTAACTCTCTAAACGACTCAGGTTAGAGACAACACAAACAACACTAACGACCAGAAAATTCTACGATACATCGACACGTAAAATACGGGTCGTTACAGCTGTTCTATGATTTACCATCGCTGGAGAGTGGTTCACCATGGTAGTGCTCTGTTTCAAATCCATGGACCCATTTCTCAAAGTCGTACGGCACTGTTTCGTCATTTTGGACGGATGTTGCACCTTGCACCGTAGATGTTGCACCCTGTGGATATCGATTCTTCGGAGGGCCATAACTCTTGGCTCGTTTAGAGTCACGAGAGTGATAACCAGTCAAAACGAAGCTCTCGGTGAGTTCTAAAGCTATGACAGCTTTCAGTCGTCACTAGTTAGTTTCATACCCAAAAAATCCTATCTGAACCTCAATCGGGACTTGGAAGTTTTTTATCATTCGTTTTTCCGTCACGTGGATTTTTTCTATAAAACGGGATCCCCGTGGCAGTTCTATGATTTACCATCACTGGAGAGTGGTGCACCATGGTAGTGCTCCGTTTCAAATCCATGCACCCATTTCTCAAAGTCGTACGGCACTGTTTCGTCATTTTGGGCGGATGTTGCACCTTGCACCGTAGATGTTGCACCCTGTGGATATCGATTCTTCGGAGGGCCATAACTCTTGGCTCGTTTTGAGTTACGGGAGCGATAACCAGTCAAAACGAAGCTCTCGGTGAGTTCTACAGCTATGACCTCTTTCAGACGTCACTAATTAGTTTCATACCCAAAAACTCCTAACCGTACCTCAACCGGCTCTTGGAAGTTTTTTATCCTTTGTTTTTCTGTCACGTGGATTTTTTCTATAAAACAGGATCCCCGTGGTTGTTTTATGATTAACCATCGCTGGAGAGTGGTGCACCATGGTAGTGCTCCGTTTCAAATCCATGCACCCATTTCTCAAAGTAGTACGGCACTGTTTTATCATTTAGGACGGATGTTGCACCTAGCAACGTAGATGTTGCACCCTGTGGATATCGATTCTTCGGAGGGCCATAACTCTTGGCTCGTTTAGATTCACGGGAGCGATAACCAGTCAAAACGAAGCTCTCGGTGAGTTCTACAGCTATGACAGCTTTCAGCCATCACTGGTTAGTTTCATACCCAAAAAATCCTATCCGAACCACAATCGGGTCTTGGAAGTTTTTTATCATTCGTTTTTCCGTCACGTGGATTTTTTCTGTAAAACAGGATCCCCGTGGCTGTTCAATGATTTACCATCGCTGGAGAGTGGTGCACCATGGTAGTGCTCCGTTTCAAATCCACGCACCCATTTCTGAAAGTCGTACGGCACTGTTTCGTCATTTTGGACGGATGTTGCACCTTGCACCATAGATGTTGCACCCTGTGGATATCGATTCTTCGGAGGGCCATAACTCTTGGCTCGTTTAGAGTTACGGGAGCGATAACCAATCAAAACGAAGCTCTCGGTGAGTTCCACAGCTATGACAACTTTCAGCCATCAATGGTTAGTTTCATACCCAAAAAATCCTATCCGAACCACAATCGGGTCTTGGAAGTTTTTTATCATTCGTTTTTCCGTCACGTGGATTTTTTCTGTAAAACAGGATCCCCGTGGCTATTCTATGATTTACATTCGCTGGAGAGTGGTGCACCATGGTAGAGCTCCGTTTCAAATCCACGCACCCATTTCTCAAAGTCGTACGGCACTGTTTCGTCATTTTGGATGGATGTTGCACCTTGCACCGTAGATGTTGCACCCAATGTATATCGATTCTTCGGAGGGCCATAACTCTTGGCTCGTTTAGAGTTACGGGAGCGATAACCAGTCAAAACGAAGCTCTCGGTGAGTTCTACAGCTATGACCTCTTTCAGCCGTCACTTATTAGTTTCATACCCAAAAAAATCCTAACCGAACCTCAACCGGGTCTTGGAAGTTTTTTATCCTTCGTTTTTCCATCACGTGGATTTTTTCTATAAAACAGGATCCCCGTGGCTGTTCTATGATTAACCATCGCTGGAGAGTGGTGCACCATGGTAGTGCTCCGTTTCAAATCCATGCACCCATTTCTCAAAGTCGTACGACACTGTTTCATCATTTTGGACGGATGTTGCACCTTGCACCGTAGATGTTGCACCCTGTAGATATCGATTCTTCGGAGGGCCATAACTCTTGGCTCGTTTTGAGTTACGGGAGCGATAACCAGTCAAAACGAAGCTCTCGGTGAGTTCTACCGCTATGACCTCTTTCAGACATCACTAATTAGTTTCATACCCAAAAACTCCTAACCGAACCTCAACCGGCTCTTGGAAGTTTTTTATCCTTCGTTTTTCCGTCGCGTGGATTTTTTCTGTAAAACAGGATCCCCGTGGTTGTTCTATGATTAACCATCGCTGGAGAGTGGTGCACCATGGTAGTGCTCCGTTTCAAATCCATGCACCCATTTCTCAAAGTCGTACGGCACTGTTTCATCATTTAGGACGGATGTTGCACCTTGCAACGTAGATGTTGCACACTGTGGATATCGATTCTTCGGAGGGCCATAACTCTTGGCTCGTTTAGAGTCACGGGAGCGATAACCAGTCAAAACGAAGCTCTCGGTGAGTTCTATAGCTATGACAGCTTTCAGCCGTCACTGGTTAGTTTCATACCCAAAAAATCCTATCCGAACCACAATCGGGTCTTGGAAGTTTTTTATCATTCGTTTTTCCGTCCCGTGGATTTTTTCTGTAAAACAGGATCCCCGTGGCTGTTCTATGACTTACCATCGCTGGAGAGTGGTGCACCATGGTAGTGCTCCGTTTCAAATCCACGCACCCATTTCTCAAAGTCGTACGGCACTGTTTCGTCATTTTGGACGGATGTTGCACCTTGCACTGTAGATGTTGCACCCTGTGGATATCGATTCTTCGGAGGGCCATAACTCTTGGCTCGTTTAGAGTTACGGGAGCGATAACCACTCAAAACGAAGCTCTCGGTGAGTTCCACAGCTGTGACAGCTTTCAGCCATCACTGGTTAGTTTCATACCCAAAAAATCCTATCCGAACCACAATCGGGTCTTGGAAGTTTTTTATCATTCGTTTTTCCGTCACGTGGATATTTTCTGTAAAACAGGATCCCCGTGGCTGTTCTATGATTTACATTCGCTGGAGAGTGGTGCACCAAGGTAGAGCTCCGTTTCAAATCCACGCACCCATTTCTCAAAGTCGTACGGCACTGTTTCGTCATTTTGGACGGATGTTGCACCTTGCACCGTAGATGTTGCACCCAATGGATATCGATTCTTCGGAGGGCCATAACTCTTGGCTCGTTTAGAGTTACGGGAGCGATAACCAGTCAAAACGAAGCTCTCGGTGAGTTCTACAGCTATGACCTCTTTCAGCCGTCACTGATTAGTTTCATACCCAAAAAAATCCTAACCGAACCTCAACCGGGTCTTGGAAGTTTTTTATCCTTCGTTTTTCCATCACGTGGATTTTTTCTATAAAACAGGATCCCCGTGGCTGTTCTATGATTAACCATCGCTGGAGAGTGGTGCACCATGGTAGTGCTCCGTTTCAAATCCATGCACCCATTTCTCAAAGTCGTACGGCACTGTTTCGTCATTTTGGACGGATGTTGCACCTTGCACCGTAGATGTTGCACCCTGTGGCTATCGATTCTTCGGAGGGCAATAACTCTTGGCTCGTTTAGAGTCACGGGAGCGATAACCAGTCAAAACGAAGCTCTCGGTGAGTTCTACAGCTATGACCTCTTTCAGCCGTCACAGATTAGTTTCATACCCAAAAAATCCTAACCGAACCTCAACCGGGTCTTGGAAGTTTTTTAACCATCGTTTTTCCGTCACGTGGATTTTTTCTGTAAAACAGGATCCCCGTGGCTGTTCTATGATTAACCATCGCTGGAGAGTGGTGCACCATGGTAGTGCTCCGTTTCAAATCCATGCACCCATTTCTCAAAGTCGTACGACACTGTTTCGTCATTTTGGACGGATGTTGCACCTTGCACCGTAGATGTTGCACCCTATGGATATCGATTCTTCGGAGGGCCATAACTCTTGGCTCGTTTAGAGTTACGGGAGCGATAACAGTCAAAACGAAGCTCTCGGTGAGTTCTACAGCTATGACTGCTTTCAGCCGTCACTGGTTAGTTTCATTCCCAAAAAATTCTATCCGAACCTCAATTGGGTCTTGGAAGTTTTTTATCCTTTGTTTTTCCGTCACGTGGATTTTTTCTGTAAAATAGGATCCTCAAGGCTGTTCTATGATTTACCATCGCTGGAAAGTGGTGCACCATGGTAGTGCTCCGTTTCAAATCCATGCACCCATTTCTCAAAGTCGTACGGCACTGTTTCGTCATTTTGGACGGATGTTGCACCTTGCACCGTAGATGTTGCACTCAATGGATATCGATTCTTCGGAGGGCCATAACTCTTGGCTCGTTTAGAGTTACGGGAGCGATAACCAGTCAAAACGAAGCTCTCGGTGAGTTCTACAGCTATGACCGCTTTCAGCCGTCACTGGTTAGTTTCATACCCAAAAAATCCTATCCGAACCACAATCGGGTCTTGGAAGTTTTTTATCATTCGTTTTTCCATCGTGTGGATTTTTTCTGTAAAACAGGATACCCGTGGCTGTTCTATGATTTACCATCGCTGGAGAGTGGTGCACCATGGTAGTGCTCCGTTTCAAATCCACGCACCCATTTCTCAAAGTCGTACGGCACTGTTTCGTCATTTTGGACGGATGTTGCACCTTGCACCGTAGATGTTGCACCCTGTGGATATACATTCTTTGGAGGGCCATAACTCTTGGATCGTTTAGAGTTATGGGAGCGATAACCAGTCAAAATGAAGCTCTCGGTGAGTTCTACAGCTATGACAGCTTTCAGCCGTCACTGGTTAGTTTCATACCCAAAAAATCCTATCCGAACCTCAATCGAGACTTGGAAGTTTTTTATCATTCGTTTTTCCGTCACGTGGATTTTTTCTATAAAACGCGATCCCCGTGGCTGTTCTATGATTTACCATCGCTGGAGAGTGGTACACCATGGTAGTGCTCCGTTTCAAATCCATGCACCTATTTCTCAAAGTCGTACGGCACTGTTTCGTCATTTTGGATGGATGTTGCACCTTGCACCATCGATGTTGCACCCTGTGGATATCGATTCTTCGGAGGGCCATAACTCTTGGCTCGTTTAGAGTTACGGGAGCGATAACCAGTCAAAACGAAGCTCTCGGTGAGTTCTATAGCTATGACCTCTTTTAGCCGTCACTGATTAGTTTCATACCCAAAAAATCTTAACCGAACCTCAACCGTGTCTAGGAAGTTTTTTATCCTTCGTTTTTCCATCACGTGGATTTTTCTGTAAAACAGGATCCCCGTTGTTGTTCTATGATTAACCATCGCTGGAGAGTGGTGCACTATGGTAGTGCTCCGTTTCAAATCCATGCACCCATTTCTCAAAGTCGTATGGCACTGTTTCGTCATTTTGGACGGATGTTGCACCTTGCACCGTAGATGTTGCACCCTGTGGATATCGATTCTTCGGAGGGCCATAACTCTTGGCTCGTTTAGAATCACGGGAGCGATAACCAGTCAAAACGAAGCTCACGGTGAGTTCTACAGCTATGACAGCTTTCAGCCATCACTGGTTAGTTTCATACCCAAAAAATCCTATCCGAACCTCAATCGGGACTTGGAAGTTTTTTATCATTCGTTTTTCCGTCACGTGGATTTTTTCTATAAAACGGGATCCTCGTGACTATTCTATGATTTACCATCGCTGGAGAGTGGTGCACCATGGTAGTGCTCCGTTTCAAATCCATGCACCCATTTCTCAAAGTCGTACGGCACTGTTTCGTCATTTTGGACGGATGTTGCACCTTGCACCGTAGATGTTGCACCCTGTGGAGATCGATTCTTCGGAGGGCCATAACTCTTGGCTCGTTTAGAGTTACGGGAGCGATAACCAGTCAAAACGAAGCTCTCGGTGAGTTCTACAGCTATGACCATTTTCAGCCGTCACTGATTAGTTTCATACCCAAAAAATCCTAACCGAACCTCAACCGGGTCTTGGAAGTTTTTTATCCATCGTTTTTCCGTCACGTGGATTTTTTCTGTAAAACAGGATCCCCGTGGCTGTTCTATGATTAACCATCGCTTGAGAGTGGTGCACCATGGTAGTGCTCCGTTTCAAATCCATGCACCCATTTCTCAAAGTCGTACGGCACTATTTCGTCATTTTGGACGGATGTTGCACCTTGCACCGTAGATGTTGCACCCTGTGGATATCGAATCTTCGGAGGTCCATAACTCTTGGCTCTTTTAGAGTTACGGGAGCGATAACCAGTCAAAACGAAGCTCTCGGTGAGTTCTACAGCTCTGAAAGCTTTCAGCCGTCACTGGTTAGTTTCATACCCAAAAAATCCTATCCGAACCTCAATCGGGTCTTGCAAGTTTTTTATCCTTCGTTTTTCCGTCACGTGGATTTTTTCTGTAGAACAGGATCCCCGTGGCTGTTCTATGATTTACAATCGCTGGAGAGTGGTGCACCATGGTAGTGCTCCGTTTCAAATCCACACACCCATTTCTCAAAGTCGTACGGCACTGTTTCGTCATTTTGGACGGATGTTGCACCTTGCACCGTAGATGTTGCACCCTGTGGATATCGATTCTTCGGAGGGCCATAACTCTTGGCTCGTTTAGAGTTACGGGAGCGATAACCAGTCAAAACGAAGCTCTCGGTGTGTTCTACAGCTATGACAGCTTTCAGCCATCACTGATTAGTTTCATACCCAAAAATCCTATCCGAACCACAATCGGGTCTTGGAAGTTTTTTATCATTCGTTTTTCCGTAACGTGGATTTTTTCTGTAAAACAGGATCCCCGTGGCTATTCTATGATTTACCATCGCTGGAGAGTCGTGCACCATGGTAGTGCTCCGTTTCAAATCCACGCACCCATTTCTCAAAGTCGTACGGCACTGTTTCGTCATTTTGGACGGATGTTGCACCTTGCACCGTAGATGTTGCACCTAATGGATAACGATTCTTCGGAGGGCCATAACTCTTGGCTCTTTTAGAGTTACGGGAGCGATAACCAGTCAAAACGAAGCACTCGGTGAGTTCTACAGCTTTCAGCCGTCACTGGTTAGTTTCATACCCAAAAAAACCTATCCGAACCACAATCGGGTCTTGGAAGTTTTTTATCATTCGTTTTTCCGTCACGTGGATTTTTTCTGTAAAACAGGAACCCCGTGGCTGTTCTATGATTTACCATAGCTGGAGAGTGGTGCACCATGGTAGTGCTCCGTTTCAAATCCACGCACCCATTTCTCAAAGTCGTACGGCACTGTTTCGTCATTTTGGACGGATGTTGCACCTTGCACCGTAGATGTTGCACCCTGTGGATATCGATTCTTCAGAGGGCCATAACTCTTGGCTCGTTTAGAGTTACGGGAGCGATAACCAATCAAAACGAAGCTCTCGGTGAGTTCTACAGCTATGACAGCATTCAGCCGTCACTGGTTAGTTTCATACCCAAAAAATCCTATCCGAACCACAATCGGGTCTTGGAAGTTTTTTATCATTCGTTTTTCCGTCACGTGGATTTTTTCTGTAAAACAGGATCCCCGTGGCTATTCTATGATTTACCATCGCTGGAGAGTCGTGCACCATGGTAGTGCTCCGTTTCAAATCCACGCACCCATTTCTCAAAGTCGTACGGCACTGTTTCGTCATTTTGGACGGATGTTGCACCTTGCACCGTAGATGTTGCACCCAATGGATATCGATTCTTCGGAGGGCCATAACTCTTGGCTCGTTTAGAGTTACGGGAGCGATAACCAGTCAAAACGAAGCACTCGGTGAGTTCTACAGCTTTCAGCCGTCACTGGTTAGTTTCATACCCAAAAAAACCTATCCGAACCACAATCGGGTCTTGGAAGTTTTTTATCATTCGTTTTTCCGTCACGTGGATTTTTTCTGTAAAACAGGATCCCCGTGGCTGTTCTATGATTTACCATAGCTGGAGAGTGGTGCACCATGGTAGTGCTCCGTTTCAAATCCACGCACCCATTTCTCAAAGTCGTACGGCACTGTTTCGTCATTTTGGACGGATGTTGCACCTTGCACCGTAGATGTTGCACCCTGTGGATATCGATTCTTCAGAGGGCCATAACTCTTGGCTCGTTTAGAGTTACGGGAGCGATAACCAATCAAAACGAAGCTCTCGGTGAGTTCTACAGCTATGACAGCATTCCGCCGTCACTGGTTAGTTTCATACCCAAAAAATCCTATCCGAACCACAATCGGGTCTTGGAAGTTTTTTATCATTCGTTTTTCCGTCAAGTGGATTTTTTCTGTAAAACAGGATCCCCGTGGCTGTTCTATGATTTACCATCGCTGGAGAGTGGTGCACCATAGTAGTGCTCCATTTCAAATCCATGCACCCATTTCTAAAAGTCGTACGGCACTGTTTCGTCATTTTGGACGGATGTTGCACCTTGCACCGTAGATGTTGCACCCTTTGGATATCGATTCTTCGAAGGGCCATAAATCTTGGCTCGTTTAGAGTTACGGGAGCGATAACCAGTCAAAACGAAGCCCTCGGTGAGTTCTACAGCTATGAAAGCTTTCAGCCATCACTGGTTAGTGTCATACCCAAAAAATCCTATCCGAACCACAATCGGGTCTTGGAAGTTTTTTATCATTCGTTTTTCCGTCAAGTGGATTTTTTCTGTAAAACAGGATCCCCGTGGCTGTTCTATGATTTACCATCGCTGGAGAGTGGTGCACCATGGTAGTGCTCCATTTCAAATCCACGCATCTATTTCTCAAAGTCGTACGGCACTGTTTCGTCATGTTGGACGGATGTTGCACCTTGCACCGTAGATGTTGCACCCTATGGATATCGATTCTTCGGAGGGCCATAACTCTTGGCTCGTTTAGAGTTACGGGAGCGATAACCAGTCAAAACGAAGCTCTCAGTGAGTTCTACAGCTATGACGGCTTTCAGCCGTCACTGGTTAGTTTCATACCCAAAAAATCCTATCCGAACCTCAACCGGGACTTGTAAGTTTTTTATCATTCGTTTTTCCGTCACATGGATTTTTTCTATAAAACGGGATCCCCGTGGCTGTTCTATGATTTACCATCGCTGGAGAGTGGTGCACCATGGTAGTGCTCCGTTTCAAATCCATGGACCCATTTCTCAAAGTCGTACGCCACTGTTTCGTCATTTTGGACGGATGTTGCACCTTGCACCGTAGATGTTGCACCATGTGGATATCGATTCTTCGGAGGGCCATAACTCTTGGCTCGTTTATAGTCACGGGAGCGATAACCAGTCAAAACGAAGCTCTCGGTGAGTTCTACAGCTATGACAGCTTTCAGCCATCACTGGTTAGTTTCATACCCAAAAAATCCTATCCGAACCTCAATCGGGACTTGGAAGTTTTTAATCATTCGTTTTTCCGTCACTTGGATTTTTTCTATAAAACGGGATCCCCGTGGCTTTTCTATGATTTACCATCGCTGGAGAGTGGTGCACCATGGTAGTGCTCCGTTTCAAATCCATGCACCCATTTCTCAAAGTCGTACGGCACTGTTTCGTAATTTTGGACGGATGTTGCACCTTGCACTGTAGATGTTGCACCCTGTGGATATCGATTCTTCGGAGGGCCATAACTCTTGGCTCGTTTAGAGTTACGGGAGCGATAACCAGTCAAAAAGAAGCTCTCGGTGAGTTCTACAGCTATGACCTCTTTCAGCCGTCACTGATTAGTTTCATACCCAAAAACTCCTAACCGAACCTCAACCGGGTCTTGGAAGTTTTTTATCCTTCGTTTTTCCGTCACGTGGATTTTTTCTGTAAAACAGGATCCCCGTGGTTGTTCTATGATAAACCATCGCTGGAGAGTGGTGCACCATGGTAGTGCTCCTTTTCAAATCCATGCACCCATTTCTCAAAGTCATACGGCACTGTTTCATCATTTAGGACGGATGTTGCACCTTGCACCGTAGATGTTGCACCCTGTGGATATCGATTCTTCGGAGGGCCATAACGCTTGGCTCGTTTAGAGTTACGGGAGCAATAACCAGTCAAAACGAAGCTCTCGGTGAGTTCTACAGCTATGACAGCTTTCAGCCGTCACTGATTAGTTTCATTACCAAAAAATCCTATCCGAACCTCAATCGGGTCTTGGAAGTTTTTTATCATTCGTTTTTCCGTCACGTGGATTTTTTCTATAAAACGGGATCCCCGTGGCTGTTCTATGATTTACCATCGCTGGAAAGTGGTGCACCATGGTAGTGCTCTGTTTCAAATCCATGCACCCATTTCTCAAAGTCGTACGGCACTGTTTCGTCATTTTGGACGGATGTTGCACCTTGCACCTTGCACCGTAGATTTTGCACCCTGTGGATATCGATTCTTCGGAGGGCCATAACTCTTGGCTCGTTTAGAGTTACGGGAGCGATAACCAGTCAAAACGAAGCTCTCGGTGAGTTCTACAGCTATGACCTCTTTCAGCCATCACTAATTAGTTTCATACCCAAAAACTCCTAACCGAACCTCAACCGGGTCTTGGAAGTTTTTTATCCTTCATTTTTCCGTCACGTGGATTTTTTCTGTAAAACAGGATCCCCGTGGTTGTTTTATGATTAACCATCGCTGGAGAGTGGTGCACCATGGTAGTGCTCCTTTTCAAATCCATGCATCCATTTCTCAAAGTCGTACGGCACTGTTTCATCATTTAGGACGGACGTTGCACCTTGCACCGTAGATGTTGCACCCTGTGGATATCGATTCTTCGGAGGGCCATAACTCTTGGCTCGTTTAGAGTTACGGGAGCGATAACCAGTCAAAACGAAGCTCTCGGTGAGTTCTACAGCTATGAAAGCTTTCAGCCGTCACTGGTTAGTTTCATACCCAAAAAATCCTATCCGAACCACAATCGGGTCTTGGAAGTTTTTTATCATTCGTTTTTCCGTCAAGTGGATTTTTTCTGTAAAACAGGATCCCCGTGGCTGTTCTATGATTTACCATCGCTGGAGAGTGGTGCACCATGGTAGTGCTCCATTTCAAATCCACGCACCCATTTCTCAAAGTCGTACGGCACTGTTTCGTCATTTTGGACGGATGTTGCACCTTGCACCGTAGATGTTGCACCCTGTGGATATCGATTCTTCGGAGGGCTATAACTCTTGGCTCGTTTAGAGTTACGGGAGCGATAACCAGTCAAAACGAAGCTCTCGGTGAGTTCTACAGCTATGACGGCTTTCAGCCGTCACTGATTAGTTTCATACCCAAAAAATCCTATCCGAACCTCAACCGGGACTTGTAAGTTTTTTATCATTCGTTTTTCCGTCACGTGGATTTTTTCTATACAACGGGATCCCCGTGGCTGTTCTATGATTTACCATCGCTGGAGAGTGGTGCACCATGGTAGTGCTCCGTTTCAAATCCATGGAACAATTTCTCAAAGTCGTACGGCACTGTTTCTTCATTTTGGACGGATGTTGCACCTTGCACCGTAGATGTTGCACCCTGTGGATATCGATTCTTCGGAGGGCCATAACTCTTGGCTCGTTTAGAGTCACGGGAGCGATAACCAGTCAAAACGAAGCTCTCGGTGAGTTCTACAGCTATGACAGCTTTCAGCCGTCACTGGTTAGTTTCATACCCAAAAAATCCTGTCCGAACCTCAATCGGGACTTGGAAGTTTTTAATCATTCGTTTTTCCGTCACTTGGATTTTTTCTATAAAACGGGATCCCCATGGCTTTTCTATGATTTACCATCGCTGGAGAGTGGTGCACCATGGTAGTGCTCCGTTTCAAATCCATGCACCCATTTCTCAAAGTCGTACGCCACTGTTTCGTCATTTTGGACGGATGTTGCACCTTGCACCGTAGATGTTGCACCCTGTGGATATCGATTCTTCGGAGGGCCATAACTCTTGGCTCGTTTATAGTCACGGGAGCGATAACCAGTCAAAACGAAGCTCTCGGTGAGTTCTACAGCTATGACAACTTTCAGCCATCACTGGTTAGTTTCATTCCCAAAAAATCCTATCCGAACCTCAATCGGGACTTGGAAGTTTTTAATCATTCGTTTTTCCGTCACTTGGATTTTTTCTATAAAACGGGATCCCCGTGGCTTTTCTATGATTTACCATCGCTGGAGAGTGGTGCACCATGGTAGTGCTCCGTTTCAAATCCATGCACCCATTTCTCAAAGTCGTACGGCACTGTTTCGTAATTTTGGACGGATGTTGCACCTTGCACTGTAGATGTTGCACCCTGTGGATATCGATTTTTCGGAGGGCCATAACTCTTGGCTCGTTTAGAGTTACGGGAGCGATAACCAGTCAAAAAGAAGCTCTCGATGAGTTCTACAGCTATGACCTCTTTCAGCCGTCACTGATTAGTTTCATACCCAAAAACTCCTAACCGAACCTCAACCGGGTCTTGGAAGTTTTTTATCCTTCGTTTTTCCGTCACGTGGATTTTTTCTGTAAAACAGGATCCCCGTGGTTGTTCTATGATAAACCATCGCTGGAGAGTGGTGCACCATGGTAGTGCTCCTTTTCAAATCCATGCACCCATTTCTCAAAGTCGTACGGCACTGTTTCATCATTTAGGACGGATGTTGCACCTTGCACCGTAGATGTTGCACCCTGTGGATATCGATTCTTCGGAGGGCCATAACGCTTGGCTCGTTTAGAGTTACGGGAGCAATAACCAGTCAAAACGAAGCTCTCGGTGAGTTCTACAGCTATGACAGCTTTCAGCCGTCACTGATTAGTTTCATTACCAAAAAATCCTATCCGAACCTCAATCGGGTCTTGGAAGTTTTTTATCATTCGTTTTTCTGTCACGTGGATTTTTTCTATAAAACGGGATCCCCGTGGCTGTTCTATGATTTACCATCGCTGGAAAGTGGTGCACCATGGTAGTGCTCTGTTTCAAATCCATGCACCCATTTCTCAAAGTCGTACGGCACTGTTTCGTCATTTTGGACGGATGTTGCACCTTGCACCTTGCACCGTAGATTTTGCACCCTGTGGATATCGATTCTTCGGAGGGCCATAACTCTTGGCTCGTTTAGAGTTACGGGAGCGATAACCAGTCAAAACGAAGCTCTCGGTGAGTTCTACAGCTATGACCTCTTTCAGCCATCACTAATTAGTTTCATACCCAAAAACTCCTAACCGAACCTCAACCGGGTCTTGGAAGTTTTTTATCCTTCATTTTTCCGTCACGTGGATTTTTTCTGTAAAACAGGATCCCCGTGGTTGTTTTATGATTAACCATCGCTGGAGAGTGGTGCACCATGGTAGTGCTCCTTTTCAAATCCATGCATCCATTTCTCAAAGTCGTACGGCACTGTTTCATCATTTAGGACGGACGTTGCACCTTGCACCGTAGATGTTGCACCCTGTGGATATCGATTCTTCGGAGGGCCATAACTCTTGGCTCGTTTAGAGTTACGGGAGCGATAACCAGTCAAAACGAAGCTCTCGGTGAGTTCTACAGCTATGAAAGCTTTCAGCCGTCACTGGTTAGTTTCATACCCAAAAAATCCTATCCGAACCACAATCGGGTCTTGGAAGTTTTTTATCATTCGTTTTTCCGTCAAGTGGATTTTTTCTGTAAAACAGGATCCCCGTGGCTGTTCTATGATTTACCATCGCTGGAGAGTGGTGCACCATGGTAGTGCTCCATTTCAAATCCACGCACCCATTTCTCAAAGTCGTACGGCACTGTTTCGTCATTTTGGACGGATGTTGCACCTTGCACCGTAGATGTTGCACCCTGTGGATATCGATTCTTCGGAGGGCTATAACTCTTGGCTCGTTTAGAGTTACGGGAGCGATAACCAGTCAAAACGAAGCTCTCGGTGAGTTCTACAGCTATGACGGCTTTCAGCCGTCACTGATTAGTTTCATACCCAAAAAATCCTATCCGAACCTCAACCGGGACTTGTAAGTTTTTTATCATTCGTTTTTCTGTCACGTGGATTTTTTCTATACAACGGGATCCCCGTGGCTGTTCTATGATTTACCATCGCTGGAGAGTGGTGCACCATGGTAGTGCTCCGTTTCAAATCCATGGAACAATTTCTCAAAGTCGTACGGCACTGTTTCATCATTTTGGACGGATGTTGCACCTTGCACCGTAGATGTTGCACCCTGTGGATATCGATTCTTCGGAGGGCCATAACTCTTGGCTCGTTTAGAGTCACGGGAGCGATAACCAGTCAAAACGAAGCTCTCGGTGAGTTCTACAGCTATGACAGCTTTCAGCCGTCACTGGTTAGTTTCATACCCAAAAAATCCTGTCCGAACCTCAATCGGGACTTGGAAGTTTTTAATCATTCGTTTTTCCGTCACTTGGATTTTTTCTATAAAACGGGATCCCCATGGCTTTTCTATGATTTACCATCGCTGGAGAGTGGTGCACCATGGTAGTGCTCCGTTTCAAATCCATGCACCCATTTCTCAAAGTCGTACGACACTGTTTCGTCATTTTGGACGGATGTTGCACCTTGCACCTTGCACCGTAGATGTTGCACCCTGTGGATATCGATTCTTCGGAGGGCCATAACTCTTGGCTCGTTTAGAGTTACGGGAGCGATAACCAGTCAAAACGAAGCTCTCGGTGAGTTCTACAGCTATGACCTCTTTCAGCCGTCACTGATTAGTTTCATACCCAAAAACTCCTAACCGAACCTCAACCGGGTCTTGGAAGTTTTTTATCCTTCGTTTTTCCGTCACGTGGATTTTTTCTGTAAAACAGGATCCCCGTGGTTGTTCTATGATTAACCATCGCTGGAGAGTGGTGCACCATGGTAGTGCTCCTTTTCAAATCCATGCACCCATTTCTCAAAGTCGTACGGCACTGTTTCATCATTTAGGACGGATGTTGCACCTTGCACCGTAGATGTTGCACCCTGTGGATATCGATTCTTCGGAGGGCCATAACTCTTGGCTCGTTTAGAGTTACGGGAGCGATAACCAGTCAAAACGAAGCTCTCGGTGAGTTCTACAGCTATGACAGCTTTCAGCCGTCACTGGTTAGATTCATACCCAAAATATCCTATCCGAACCTCAATCGGGTCTTGGAAGTTTTTTATCATTCGTTTTTCCGTCACGTGGATTTTTTCTATAAAACGGGATCCCCGTGGCTGTTCTATGATTTACCATCGCTGGAAAGTGGTGCACCATGGTAGAGCTCCGTTTCAAATCCATGCACCCATTTCTCAAAGTCGTACGGCACTGTTTCGTCATTTTGGACGGATGTTGCACCTTGCACCTTGCACCGTAGATGTTGCACCCTGTGGATATCGATTCTTCGGAGGGCCATAACTCTTGGCTCGTTTAGAGTTACGGGAGCGATAACCAGTCAAAACGAAGCTCTCGGTGAGTTCTACAGCTATGACCTCTTTCAGCCGTCACTGATTAGTTTCATACCCAAAAACACCTAACCGAACCTCAACCGGGTCTTGGAAGTATTTTATCCTTCGTTTTTCCGTCACGTGGATTTTTTCTGTAAAACAGGATCCCCGTGGTTGTTTTATGATTAACCATCGCTGGAGAGTGGTGCACCATGGTAGTGCTCCTTTTCAAATCCATGCACCCATTTCTCAAAGTCGTACGGCACTGTTTCATCATTTAGGACGGATGTTGCACCTTGCACCGTAAATGTTGCACCCTGTGGATATCGATTCTTCGGAGGGCCATAACTCTTGGCTCGTTTAGAGTTACGGGAGCAATAACCAGTCAAAACGAAGCTCTCGGTGAGTTCTACAGCTATAACAGCTTTCAGCCGTCACTGGTTAGTTTCATACCCAAAAAATCCTATCCGAACCTCAATCGGGTCTTGGAAGTTTTTTATCCTTTGTTTTTCCGTCACGTGGATTTTTTCTGTAAAACAGGATCCCCATGGCTGTTCTATGATTTACCATCGCTGGAAAGTGGTGCACCATGGTAGTGCTCCGTTTCAAATCCATGCACCCATTTCTCAAAGTCGTACGGCACTGTTTCATGATTTTGGACGGATGTTGCACCTTGCACCGTAGATGTTGCACACTGTGGATACCGATTCTTCGGAGGGCCATAACTCTTGGCTCGTTTAGAGTCACGGGAGCGATAACCAGTCAAAACGAAGCTCTCGGTGAGTTCTACAGCTCAGCTTTCAGCCATCACTGGTTAGTTTCATACCCAAAAAATCCTATCCGAACCACAATCGGGTCTTGGAAGTTTTTTATCATTCGTTTTTCCGTCACGTGGATTTTTTCTGTAAAACAGGATCCCCGTGGCTGTTCTATTATTTACCATCGCTGGAGAGTGGTGCACCATGGTAGTGCTCCGTTTCAAATCCACGCACCCATTTCTCAAAGTCGTACGACACTGTTTCGTCATTTTGGACGGATGTTGCACCTTGCACCGTAGATGTTGCACCCTGTGGATATCGATTCTTCGGAGGGCCATAACTCTTGGCTCGTTTAGAGTAACGGGAGCGATAACCAGTCAAAACGAAGCTCTCGGTGAGTTCTACAGCCATGACAGCTTTCAGCCATCACTGGTTAGTTTCATACCCAAAAAATCCTTTCCGAACCTCAATCGGGACTTGGAAGTTTTTTATCATTCGTTTTTCAGTCACGTGGATTTTTTCTATAAAACGGGATCCCCGTGGCTGTTCTATGATTTACCATAGCTGGAGAGTGGTGCACCATGGTAGTGCTCCATTTCAAATCCATGCACCCATTTCTCAAAGTCGTATGGCACTGTTTCGTCATTTTGGACGGATGTTGCACCTTGCACCGTAGATGTTGCACCCTGTGGATATCGATTCTTCGGAGGGCCATAACTCTTGGTTCATTTAGAGTTACGGGAGCGATAACCAGTCAAAACGAAGCTCTCGGTGAGCTCTATAGCTATGACCTCTTTCAGCCGTCACTGATTAGTTTCATACCCAAAAAAATCCTAACAGAACCTCAACCGGGTCTTGGAAGTTTTTTATCCATCGTTTTTCCATCACGTCGATTTTTTCTATAAAACAGGATCCCCGTGGCTGTTCTATGATTAACCATCGCTGGAGAGTGGTGCACCATGGTAGTGCTCCGTTTCAAATCCATGCACCCATTTCTCAAAGTCGTACGGTACTGTTTCGTCATTTTGGACGGATGTTGCACCTTGCACCGTAGATGTTGCACCCTGTGGATATCGATTCTTCGGAGGGCAATAACTCTTGGCTCGTTTAGAGTCACGGGAGCAATAACTAGTCAAAACGAAGCTCTCGGTGAGTTCTACAGCTATGACAGCTTTCAGCCGTCACTGGTTAGTTTCATACCCAAAAAATCCTATCCGAACCTCAATCGGGACTTGGAAGTTTTTTATCATTCGTTTTTCCGTCACGTGGATTTTTTCTATAAAACGGGATCCCCGTGGCTGTTCTATGATTTACCATCGCTAGAGAGTGGTGCACCGTGGTAGTGCTCCGTTTCAAATCCATGCACCCATTTCTCAAAGTGGTACGGCACTGTTTCATCATTTAGGACGGATGTTGCACCTTGCACCGTAGATGTTGCACCCTGTGGATATCGATTCTTCGGAGGGCCATAACTCTTGGCTCGTTTAGAGTTACGGGAGCGATAACCAGTCAAAACGAAGCTCTCGGTGAGTTCAACAGCTATGACAGCTTTCAGCCATCACTGGTTAGTTTCATACCCAAAAAATCCTATCCGAACCTCAATCGGGTCTTGGAAGTTTTTTATCCTTTGTTTTTCCGTCAAGTGGATTTTTTCTGTAAAACAGGATCCCCATGGCTGTTCTATGATTTACCATCGCTGTAAAGTGGTGCACCATGGTGGTGCTCCGTTTCAAATCCATGCACCCATTTCTCAAAGTCGTACGGCACTGTTTCGTCATTTTGGACAGATGTTGCACCTTGCACCGTAGATGTTGCACCCTGTGGATACCGATTCTTCGGAGGGCCATAAATCTTGGCTCGTTTAGAGTCACGGGAGCGATAACCAGTCAAAACGAAGCTCTCGGTGAGTTCTACAGCTCAGCTTTCAGCCATCACTGGTTAGTTTCATACACAAAAAATCCTATCCGAACCACAATCGGGACTTGGAAGTTTTTTATCATTCGTTTTTCCGTCACATGGATTTTTTCTGTAAAACAGGATCCCCGTGGCTGTTCTATGATTTACCATCGCTGGAGAGTGGTGCACCATGGTAGTGCTCCGTTTCAAATCCACGCACCCATTTCTCAAAGTCGTACGGCACTGTTTCGTCATTTTGGACGGATGTTGCACCTTGCACCGTAGATGTTGCACCCTGTGGATATCGATTCTTCGGAGGGCCATATCTCTTGGCTCGTTTAGAGTAATGGGAGCGATAACCAGTCAAAACGAAGCTCTCGGTGAGTTCTACAGCTATGACAGCTTTCAGCCATCACTGGCTAGTTTCATACCCAAAAAATCCTTTCCGAACCTCAATCGGGACTTGAAAGTTTTTTATCATTCGTTTTTCCGTCACGTAGATTTTTTCTATAAAACGGGATCCCCATTGCTGTTCTATGATTTACCATAGCTGGAGAGTGGTGCACCATGGTAGTGCTCCATTTCAAATCCATGCACCCATTTCTCAAAGTCGTACGGCACTGTTTCGTCATTTTGGACGGATGTTGCACCTTGCACCGTAGATGTTGCACCCTGTGGATATCGATTCTTCGGAGGGCCATAACTCTTGGCTCATTTAGAGTTACGGGAGCGATAACCAGTCAAAACGAAGCTCTCGGTGAGTTCTATAGCTATGACCTCTTTCATCCGTCACTGATTAGTTTCATACCCATAAAAATCCTAACAGAACCTCAACCGGGTCTTGGAAGTTTTTTATCCTTCGTTTTTCCATCACGTGGATTTTTCCTATAAAATAGGATCCCCGTGGCTGTTCTATGATTAACCATCGCTGGAGAGTGGTGCACCATGGTAGTGCTTCGTTTCAAATCCATGCACCCATTTCTCAAAGTCGTACGGTACTGTTTCGTCATTTTGGACGGATGTTGCACCTTGCACCGTAGATGTTGCACCCTGTGCATATCGATTCTTCGGAGGGAAATAACTCTTGGCTCGTTTAGAGTCACGGGAGCGATAACCAGTCAAAACGAAGCTCTCGGTGAGTCCTACAGCTATGACAGCTTTCAGCCGTCACTGGTTAGTTTCATACCCAAAAAATCCTATCCGAACCTCATTCGGGACTTGGAAGTTTTTTATCATTCGTTTTTCCGTCACGTGGATTTTTTCTATAAAACGGGATCCCCGTGGCTGTTCTATGATTTACCATCGCTGGAGAGTGGTGCACCGTGGTAGTGCTCCGTTTCAAATCCATGCACCCATTTCTCAAAGTCGTACGGCACTGTTTCGTCATTTTGGACGGATGTTGCACCTTGCACCTTGCACCGTAGATGTTGCACCCTGTGGATATCGATTCTTCGGAGGGCCATAACTCTTGGCTCGTTTAGAGTTACGGGAGCGATAACCAGTCAAAACGAAGCTCTCGGTGAGTTCTACAGCTATGACCTCTTTCAGCCTTCACTAATTAGTTTCACACCCAAAAAATCCTAACCGAACCTCAACCGGGTCTTGGAAGTTTTTTATCCTTCGTTTTTCCGTCACGTGGATTTTTTCTGTAAAACAGGATCCCCGTGGCTGTTCTATGATTAACCATCGCTGGAGAGTGGTGCACCATGGTAGTGCTCCGTTTCAAATCCATGCACCCATTTCTCAAAGTCGTACGGCACTGTTTCATCATTTTGGACGGATGTTGCACCTTGCACCGTAGATGTTGCACCCTGTGGATATCGATTCTTCGGAGGGCCATAACTCTTGGCTCGTTTAGAGTTACGGGAGCAATAACCAGTCAAAACGAAGCTCTCGGTGAGTTCTACAGCTATGACTGCTTTCAGCTGTCACTGGTTAGTTTCACACCCAAAAAATCCTATCCGAACCTCAATCGGGTCTTGGAAGTTTTTTATCCTTTGTTTTTCTGTCACGTGGATTTTTTCTGTAAAACAGGATCCCCCTGGCTGTTCTATGATTTACCATCGCTGGAAAGTGGTGCACCATGGTAGTGCTCCGTTTCAAATCCATGCACCCATTTCTCAAAGTCGTACGACACTGTTTCGTCATTTTGGACGGATGTTGCACCTTGCACCGTAGATGTTGCACCCAATGGATATCGATTCTTCGAAGGGCCATAACTCTTGGCTCGTTTAGAGTTACGGGAGCGATAACCAGTCAAAGCGAAGCTCTCGGTGAGTTCTACGGCTATGACAGCTTTCAGCCGTCACTGGTTAGTTTCATACCCAAAAAATCCTATCCGAACCACAATCGGGTCTTGGAAGTTTTTTATCATTCGTTTTTCCATCAAGTGGATTTTTTCTGCAAAACAGGATCCCCGTGGCTGTTCTATGATTTACCATCGCTGGAGAGTGGTGCACCATGGTAGTGCTCCGTTTCAAATCCACGCACCCATTTCTCAAAGTCGTACGGCTCTGTTTCGTCATTTTGGACGGATGTTGCACCTTGCACCGTAGATGTTGCACCCTGTGGATATCGATTATTCGGAGGGCCATAACTGTTGGATCGTTTAGAGTTACGGGAGCGATAACCAGTCAAAATGAAGCTCTCTGTGAGTTCTACAGCTATGACAGCTTTCAGCCGTCACTGGTTAGTTTCATACCCAAAAAATCCTATCCGAACCTCAATCGGGACTTGGAAGTTTTTTATCATTCGTTTTTCCGCCACGTGGATTTTTTCTATAAAACGGGATCCCCGTGGCTGTTCTATGATTTACCATCGCTGGAGAGTGGTGCACCATGGTAGTGCTCCATTTCAAATCCATGCAACCATTTCTCAAAGTCGTACGGCACTGTTTCGTCATTTTGGACGGATGTTGCACCTTGCACCGTAGATGTTGCACCGTGTGGATATCGATTCTTCGGAGGGCCATAACTCTTGGCTCGTTTAGAATTACGGGAGCGATAACCAGTAAAAACGAAGCTCTCGGTGAGTTCTATAGCTGTGACCTCTTTCAGCCGTCACTGATTAGTTTCATACCCAAAAAATCCTAACTGAACCTCAACTGGGTCTTGGAAGTTTTTTATCCTTCGTTTTTCCGTCACGTGGATTTTTTTTGTAAAACAGGATCTCCGTGGTTGTTCTATGATTAACCATCGCTGGAGAGTGGTGCACTATGGTAGTGCTCCGTTTCAAATCCATGCACCCATTTCTCAAAGTCGTACGACACTGTTTCGTCATTTTGGACGGATGTTGCACCTTGCACCGTAGATGTTGCACCCTGTGGATATCGATTCTTCGGAGGGCCTTAACTCTTGGCTCGTTTAGAGCCACGGGAGCGATAACCAGTCAAAACGAAGCTCTCGGTTCTACAGCTATGACAGCTTTCAGCCGTCACTGGTTAGTTTCATACCAAAAAAATCCTATCCGAACCTCAATCGGGACTTGGAAGTTTTTTATCATTCGTTTTTCCGTCACGTGGATTTTTTCTATAAAACGGGATCCCCGTGGCTGTTCTATGATTTACCATCGCTGGAGAGTGGTGCACCATGGTAGTGCTCCATTTCAAATCCATGCACCCATTTCTCAAAGTCGTACGGCAATGTTTCGTCATTTTGGACGGATGTTGCACCTTGCACCGTAGATGTTTCACCCTGTGGATATCGATTCTTCGGAGGGCCATAACTCTTGGCCCGTTTAGAGTTACGGGAGCGATGACCAGTCAAAACGAAGCTCTCAGTGAGTTCTACAGCTATGACCTCTTTCAGCCGTCACTGATTAGTTTCATACCCAAAAAATCCTAACCAAACCTCAACCGGGTCTTGGAAGTTTTTTATCCTACGTTTTTCCGTCACGTGGATTTTTTCTGTAAAACAGGATCCCCGTGGCTGTTCTATGATTAACCATCGCTTGAGAGTGGTGCACCATGGCAGTGCTCCGTTTCAAATCCATGCACCCATTTCTCAAAGTCGTACGGCACTGTTTCGTCATTTTGGACGGATGTAGCACCTTGCACCGTAGATGTTGCACCCTGCGGATATCGATTCTTCGGAGGGCCATAACTCTTGGCTCGTTTAGAGTTACGGGAGCGATAACCAGTCAAAACGAAGCTCTCGGTGAGTTCTACAGCTATGATAGCTTTCAGCCGTCACTGGTTAGTTTCGTACCCAAAAAATCCTATCCGAACCTCAATCGGGTCTTGGAAGTTTTTTATCCTTTGTTTTTCCGTCACGTGGATCTTTTCTGTAAAACAGGATCCCCATGGCTGTTCTATGATTTACCATCGCTGGAAAGTGGTGCACCATGGTAGTGCTCTGTTTCAAATCCACGCACCCATTTCTCAAAGTCGTACGGAACTGTTTGCGCCAAAATTGGTCACAAACACCCAATACCGCGAAAGCACCCGTTTACGTACTCAAATTAATAATAATCAACACAGATCTCAGCAACAATCAATATAGAACCCAGATCTAAGCAACAAATCACAATAATTCACAGACAACAATTACAAACACAGGATTTATAGTGGTTCGGCGTTCGTGCCTACGTCCACTTTGAAGGTTTTCTCTTTATTGCTTCACTTGATGATCTTAATCAATTACAACGGGTCATAGCTTTGAACTTGATAATCTTAATCTATTACAACGGATTATAGCTTTGAACTCTGAACTCAACAACAATAGTGATGAATAGGATTGAATTCAGCAGAGTCTGGCTTGCTTTCTCTCTTATGAATCTCTGACCTCTTTTCTGAATGACCAGGGGCTCTATTTATAGGTGTGGAAGGACAAAATCCCGCCTAAAACCTGAAGAGGCTGCTTGGCACATGACGGGGGGCCCACAGGCCCGCGTTCTTGGAATGCGTGCCCAGTTTGGAATCGATTCGAAGTGAACTTCGAATCGATCAAAAAATTGTCCAATTGCGATGAAACTTGGCGTGGACGTTCTTCATCATGTAGACAAACTTCTGTAAAAATTTCATGGGATTTGGATCAGTAGATTGGGAGTTATGATCGATTCAAGATGATGCATTTCGGTACGCTGGTTAGTTCGAATCGATCCTATGGGTCGTTCGAACCCATATGTTTCGAATCCATATGGTTCGAACCCTTAGGTTCGAATCCATATGGTTCGAATCCATATGGTTCGAACCCATAGGTTCGAATCGAACCTGTTGCATGAGGGGGCGGCGACGCTTCGAATCGATGGCTCCGGATCGATTCGAAGTTGTTTTTAACATGTAGGGTTCGAAGACAGCATGGACTCGAAGCTGCGATGGACTCGAAGCTGCGATGGACTCGAAGCTTGTGATGAACTCGAAGCTTGTGATGGACTCGAAGCTTGTGATGGATTCGAACCTTGTGATGGATTCGAAGTTGGTGATGGATTCGAAGTTGGTGATGGGTTCGAAGCTTGAGGTGGACACGAAGCTGTGATTGATTCGAAGCGCATTTAAGCAGTGATGGATTCGAAGGGAGGCACGCCCCTGATGGATTCGAACGTCGCTTCTTCCTATGGGTTCGAATATGATGGGTTCGAAACAGATGGTTTCGAATATGATTGGTTCGAAAACGATGGGTTCGAACACGATGGGTTCGAACCGAGCAATGTGCACCTTATTAACTTGAATCCATCATAACTTGAGCATATGACCTCGGATTGACTTGAAATTTGAAACGCTAGCTTCTATGGTCTTTCTTGTCGTGTCCTATCAATTGTGGCCCGTTCCAGACTCGGACAAAATTCATCGATATCCATAGTAAAGTGAAGTACGACCGATCTCTGAGGTGAACTGTCTTCTATTTTTGACCAATCCTTTGGTATCACGGCTTTGCCAAAAAGCGGGATAACATTTTGCCCCCCAAAACATGCCTTGCGGTAGGAAGGTGTGTTTTGTAATGCCTTGAGTTGGATGTTCGTATCCTATTATCAACCTGTAAAGAACTTGATAGTTTTATATGTCCTCAAATGACGATCGTTCTTGATCGAATTATTCGGGATGAAGCGCGGCCGTTCATGGTCAAGCGCCTAACTTCAAATGACGATCGTTCGTGATCGAGTCATTCGAGGGAAAGTGCGACCCTGCGCGGTCAAGCGCGTAAATCCATGCTTCGATCGTTCGGGATCGAGTCATCTGTGGTGAAATGCGACCGTTCAAGGTCAAGCGCCTAATTTCGAATGACGACCGTTCGCGATCGAGTCATTCGAGGTAAGGTGCGACAGTGCCCGGTCAGATGCTTAAATCCATGTGTCGATCGTTCGGGATCGAGTAATCTGTGGTGAAATGCGACCGTTCAAGGTCAAGCGCTCAACTTCAAATGACGACCGTTCGGGATCGAGTCATTCGAGGTAAAGTGCGAATGTGCGCGGTCAAGTGGTGGTCCTCAAATGACGACCGTTCGCGATCGAGCCATTTGAGGTAAGGTGTAACAGTCAGTGATCAGGTGGCGGACCTTAAATGACGACCATTCGCGATCGAGTCATTTGAGGTAAAGTGAGTTGTGCCGTTCGAGGCGAGTTGTGACCGTTCGCGATCGTGTGCCGTTCGAGGCGGGTTTGTGACTGTTCGAAGTCGGGTGCCGTTCGAGGCGATTTGTGACCGTTCGCGGTCGGGTACCGTTCGAGGCGAGAAAGCGTACCCGGGAGGGCTTGATGTTTTGGATGCCAGGGTCACGTTCGGGTGAGTTCCTGGATTGTTTGTGTGCCTATTGAAGGCGAATCAGTGTGCCCGGGGGGGCTTAGTATTGTTGACACCAGGTTCACGTTCGAGTGGGTCCCTGGATCATTTGATTGTTGGAGTTCATGTTTTGGGGAGTTTCTGAATCAAAAGACTTTAGCGGTTCATCGCTATACAAGAGGTGCTCGTGGACCGTTCGCGATCCAACGGGCATGCAAGTAAATCATTTCACGGAGTTATAAATGACAAAGCAATAGTCATACGAGTCCCAAAATTGGAACGTTCAAATCAAAATCAAAGCGGGAGCAAGACGTGGATGTCAAAGTGTAAACTCTTACTATGGTGCGGTCTATAGTCATTTAGAGCATGCCTATGGATCGTGCGCGATCGCTCACATGTGTAAATGATTTAACCGTGCTAGTGAGAGGTTTGCGACTTGTTCATCGTTCTCGATCTACCCCCGAGTTCATGAGGGAATTTTACCTGCCTCCTGTCTGAGTGGTCATTCCTTACCAGGTTGCTCAGAGGCCTCTATCTCTCTCTCTGGGATTGGATTGACATACTCCAAGTAGGATGCCTCCATGCGGGATCGATATCTGACTTGTTTCTAAAGAAGCCTATTGACTTTCTTCATGTTCTATTCTCTCTGGCCTTTGTCTTCTACTCTTTTGTCTTGTCATAGCTCTTAGATCTTAACTCTTAGATCTTTAAATTCAATTTCACCTGAATTCCGTTCTCGGTGAAAGCACCAAAATGTTTGCGCCAAAATTGGTCACAAACACCCAATACCGCGAAAGCACCCGTTTACGTACTCAAATTAATAATAATCAACACAGATCTCAGCAACAATCAATATAGAACTCAGATCTAAGCAACAAATCACAATAATTCACAGACAACAATCACAAACACAGGATTTATAGTGGTTCGGCGTTCGTGCCTACGTCCACTTTGAAGGTTTTCTCTTTATTGCTTCACTTGATGATCTTAATCAATTACAATGGGTCATAGCTTTGAACTTGATAATCTTAATCGATTACAACGGATTATAGCTTTGAACTATGAACTCAACAGCAATAGTGATGAATAGGATTGAATTCAGTAGAGTCTGGGCTTGCTTTCTCTCTTCTGAATCTCCGACCTCTTTTCTGAATGACCAGGTGCTCTATTTATAGGTGTGGAAGGCCAAAATCCCGCCTAAAACCTGGAGAGGCTGCTTGGCACGTGACGGGGGGCCTACAGGCCCGCGTTCTTGGAATGCGTGCCCAGTTTGGGATCGATTTGAAGTGAACTTCGAATCGATCAAAAAATTGTCCAATTGCAATGAAACTTGGCATGGACGTTCTTCATCGTGTAGACAAACTTCTGTAAAAATTTCATGGGATTTGGATCAGTAGATTGGGAGTTATGATCGATTCAAGATGATGCATTTCGGTACGCTGGTTAGTTCGAATCGATCCTATGGGTCGTTCGAACCAATATGTTTCGAATCCATATGGTTCGAACCCTTAGGTTCGAATCCATATGGTTCGAATCCATATGGTTCGAACCCATAGGTTCGAATCGAACCTGTTGCATGAGGGGGCGGCGACGCTTCGAATCGATGGCTCCGGATCGATTCGAAGTTGTTTTTAACGTGTAGGGTTCGAAGACAGCATGGATTCGAAGCTGTGATGGACTCGAAGCTGCGATGGACTCGAAGCTTGTGATGGACTCGAAGCTTGTGATGGATTCGAAGCTTGTGACGGATTCGAAGTTGGTGATGGATTCGAAGTTGGTGATGGGTTCGAAGCTTGAGGTGGAGACGAAGCTGTGATTGATTCGAAGCACATTTAAGCAGTGATGGATTCGAAGGGAGGCACGCCCCTGATGGATTCGAACGTCGCTTCTTCCTATGGGTTCGAATATGATGGGTTCGAAACAGATGGTTTCGAATATGATGGGTTCGAAAACGATGGGTTCAAACATGATGGGTTCGAACCGAGCAATGTGCACCTTCTTAATTTGAATCCATCATAACTTGAGCATATGACCTCGGATTGACTTGAAATTTGAAACGCTGGCTTCTATGGTCTTTCTTGTCGTGTCCTATCAATTGTGGCCCATTCCGGACTCGGACAAAATTCATCGATATCCATAGTAAAGTGAAGTACGACCGATCTCTGAGGTGAACTGTCTTCTATTTTTGACCAATCCTTTGGTATCACGGCTTTGCCAAAAAGCGGGATAACATGAACTGTTTCATCATTTTGGACGGATGTTGCACCTTGCACCGTAGATGTTGCACCCAATGGATATCAATTCTTCGGAGGGCCATAACTCTTGGCTCGTTTAGAGTTACGGGGGCGATAACTAGTCAAAACGAAGCTCTCGGTGAGTTCTACAGCTATGACCGCTTTCAGCCGTCACTGGTTAGTTTCATATCCAAAAAATCCTATCCGAAACTCAACGGGTCTTGGAAGTTTTTTATCCTTCGTTTTTCCGTCACGTGGATTTTTTCTGCAAAACGGGATCCCCGTTGTTGTTCTATGATTTACCA
This sequence comes from Allium cepa, assembly GCA_030765085.1. NCBI lineage: Eukaryota > Viridiplantae > Streptophyta > Magnoliopsida > Asparagales > Amaryllidaceae > Allium > Allium cepa. Next base: position 12,576,671 of record CM060943.1, read on the forward strand.
TCGCTCGAGAGTAGTGCACCATTTAAGTGCTCCATTTCAAATCCATGCACCCATTTCTCAAAGTCGTACGGCACTGTTTCGTCATTTTGGACGGATATTGCACCTTGCACCGTAGATGTTGCAACCTATGGATATCGATTATTCGGAGGGCCATAACTCTTGGCTCGTTTAGAGTTACCGGAGCGATAACCAGTCAAAACGAAGCTCTCGGTGAGTCCTACAGCTATGACCTCTTTCAGCCGTCATTGATTAGTTTCATACCCAAAAAATCCTAACCGAACCTCAACCGGGTCTTGGAAGTTTTTTATCCTTCGTTTTTCCGTCACGTGGATTTTTTCTGTAAAACAGGATCCCCGTGGCTGTTCTATGATTAACCATCGCTGGAGAGTTGTGCACAATGGTAGTGCTCCGTTTCAAATCCATGCACCCATTTCTCAAAGTCGTACGGCACTGTTTCGTCATTTTGGACAGATGTTGCACCTTGCACCGTAAATGTTGCACCCTGTGGATATCGATTCTTCGGAGGGCCATAACTCTTGGCTCGTTTAGAGTCACGGGAGCGATAACCAGTCAAAACGAAGCTCTCGGTGAGTTCTACAGCTATGACCGCTTTCAGTCGTCACTGGTTAGTTTCATACCCAAAAAATCCTATCCGAACCTCAATCGGGACTTGGAAGTTTTTTATCATTCGTTTTTCCGTCATGTGGATTTTTTCTATAAAATGGGATCCCCGTGGCTGTTCTATGATTTACCATCGCTGGAGAGTGGTGCACCATGGTAGTGCTTCGTTTCAAATCCATGCACCCATTTCTCAAAGTCGTACGGCACTGTTTCGTCATTTTGGACGGATGTTGCACCTTGCACCGTAGATGTTGCACCCTGTGGATATCGATTCTTCGGAGGGCCATAACTCTTGGCTCGTTTAGAGTTACGGGAGCGATAACTAGTCAAAACGAAGCTCTCGGTGAGTTCTACAGCTATGACCTCTTTCAGCCGTCACTGATTAGATTCATACCCAAAAACTCCTAACCGATCCTCAACCGGGTCTTGGAAGTTTTTTATCCTTCGTTTTTCCGTTACGTGGAATTTTTCTGTAAAACAGGATCCCCATGGCTGTTCTATGATTTACCATCGCTGGAAAGTGGTGCACCATGGTAGTGCTCTGTTTCAAATCCATGCACTCATTTCTCAAAGTCGTACGGAACTGTTTCGTAATTTTGGACGGATGTTGCACCTTGCACCGTAGATGTTGCACCCAATGGATATCGATTCTTCGGAGGGCCATAACTCTTGGCTCGTTTAGAGTTACGGGAGTGATAACCAGTCAAAACGAAGCTCTCATTGAGTTCTACAGCTATGATAGCTTTCAGCCGTCACTGGTTAGTTTCATATCCAAAAAATACTATCCGAACCTCAACGGGTCTTGGAAGTTTTTTATCCTTCGTTTTTCCGTCACGTGGATTTTTTCTGTAAAACAGGATCCCCGTGGCTGTTCTATGATTTACCATCGCTGGAGAGTGGTGCACCATTTAAGTGCTCCATTTCAAATCCATGCACCCATTTCTCAAAGTCGTACGACACTGTTTCGTCATTTTGGACGGATGTTGCACCTTGCACCGTAGATGTTGCACCCTGTGGATATCGATTCTTCGGAGGGCCATAACTCTTGGCTCGTTTAGAGTTACGGGAGCGATAACCAGTCAAAATGAAGCTCTCGGTGAGTTCTACAACTATGACCTCTTTCAGCTGTCACTGATTAGTTTCATACCCAAAAAATCCTAACCGAACCTTAACCGGGTCTTGGAAGTTTTTATCCTTCGTTTTTCCGTTACGTGGATTTTTTCTGTAAAACAGGATCCCCGTGGCTGTTCTATGATTAACCATCGCTGGAGAGTGGTGCACTATGGTAGTGCTCCGTTTCAAATCCATGCACCCATTTCTCAAAGTAGTACGACACTGTTTCGTCATTTTGGACGGATGTTGCACCTTGCACCGTAGATGTTGCACTCTGTGGATATCGATTCTTCGGAGGGCCATAACTCTTGGCTCGTTTAGAGTCACGGGAGCGATAACCAGTCAAAACGAAGCTCTCGGTGAGTTCTACATCTATGACCGCTTTCAGCCGTCACTGGTTAGTTTCATACCCAAAAAATCCTATCCGAACCTCAATCGGGACTTGGAAGTTTTTTATCATTCGTTTTTCCGTCACGTGGATTTTTTCTATAAAACGGGATCCCCATGGCTGTTCTATGATTTACCATCGCTGGAGAGTGGTGCACCATGGTAGTGCTCCGTTTCAAATCCATGCACCCATTTCTCAAAGTCGTACGGCTTTGTTTCGTCATTTTGGACGGATGTTGCACCTTGCACCGTAGATGTTGCACCCTGTGGATATCGATTCTTCGGAGGGCCATAACTCTTGGCTCGTTTAGAGTCATGGGAGCGATAACCAGTCAAATGGAAGCTCTCGGTGAGTTCTACATCTATGACCGCTTTCAGCCGTCACTGGTTAGTTTCATACCCAAAAAATCCTATCCGAACCTCAATCGGGACTTGGAACTTTTTTATCATTCGTTTTTCCGTCACGTGGATTTTTTCTATAAAACGGGATCCCCGTGGCTGTTCTATGATTTACCATCGCTGGAGAGTGGTGCACCATGGTAGTGCTCCGTTTCAAATCCATGCACCCATTTCTCAAAGTCGTACGACACTGTTTCGTCATTTTGGACGGATGTTGCACCTTGCACCGTAGATGTTGCACCCTGTGGTTATCGATTCTTCGGAGGGCCATAACTCTTGGCTCGTTTAGAGTTACGGGAGCGATAACCAATCAAAACGAAGCTCTCGGTGAGTTCTACAGCTATGACCTCTTTCAGCCGTCACTGATTAGTTTCATACCCAAAAAAATCCTAACCGAACCTCAACCGGGTCTTGGAAGTTTTTTATCCTTCGTTTTTCCGTCACGTGGATTTTTTCTGTAAAATAGGATCCACGTGGCTGTTCTATGATTAACCATCGCTGGAGAGTGGTGCACTATGGTAGTGCTCCGTTTCAAATCCATGCACCCATTTCTCAAAGTCGTACGGCACTGTTTCGTCATTTTGGACGGATGTTGCACCTTGCACCGTAGATGTTGCACCCTGTGGATATCGATTCTTCGGAGGGCCATAACTCTTGGCTCGTTTAGAGTCACGGGAGCGATAACTAGTCTAAACGAAGCTCTCGGTGAGTTCTACAGCTATGACAGCTTTCAGCCGTCACTGGTTAGTTTCATACCCAAAAAATCCTATCCGAACCTCAATCGGGACTTGGAAGTTTTTTATCATTCGTTTTTCCGTCACGTGGATTTTTTCTATAAAACGGGATCCCCGTGGCTGTTCTTTGATTTACCATCGCTAGAGAGCGGTGCACCATGGTAGTGCTCCGTTTCAAATCCATGCACCCATTTCTCAAAGTCGTACGGCACCGTTTCGTCATTTTGGACGGATGTTGCACCTTGCACCGTAGATGTTGCACCCTGTGGATATCGATTATTCGGAGGGCCATAACTCTTGGCTCGTTTAGAGTTACGGGAACGATAACCAGTCAAAACGAAGCTCTCGGTGAGTTCTACAGCTATGACCTCTTTCAGCCGTCACTGATTAGTTTCATACCCAAAAAATCCTAACCGAACCTCAACCGGGTCTTGGAAGTTTTTTATCCTTCGTTTTTCCGTCACGTGGATTTTTTCTGTAAAACAGGATCCCCGTGGCTGTTCTATGATTAACCATCGCTGGAGAGTGGTGCACCATGGTAGTTCTCCATTTCAAATCCATGCACCCATTTCTCAAAGTCGTACGGCACTGTTTAGTCATTTTGGAAGGATGTTGCACCTTGCACCGTAGATGTTGCACCCTGTGGATATCGATTCTTCGGAGGGCCATAACTCTTGGCTCGTTTAGAGTTATGGGAGCGATAACCAGTCAAAACGAAGCTCTCGGTGAGTTCTACAGCTATGACAGCTTTCAGCCATCACTGGTTAGTTTCATACCCAAAAAATCCTATCCGAACCTCAATCGGGTCTTGGAAGTTTTTTATCCTTTGTTTTTGGTCACGTGGATTTTTCTGTAAAACAGGATCCCCATGGCTGTTCTATGATTTACCATCGCTGAAAAGTGGTGCACCATGGTAGTGCTCTGTTTCAAATCCATGCACCCATTTCTCAAAGTCGTACGGAACTGTTTCGTCATTTTGGACGGATGTTGCACCTTGCACCATAGATGTTGCACCCAATGGATATCGATTCTTCGGAGGGCCATAACTCTTGGCTCGTTTAGAGTTACAGGAGCGATAACCAGTCAAAACGAAGCTCTCGGTGAGTTCTATAGCTATGACAGCTTTAAGCCGTCACTGGTTAGTTTCATATCCAAAAAATCCTATCCGAACCTCAACGGGTCTTGGAAGTTTTTTATCCTTCGTTTTTCCGTCACGTGGATTTTTTCTGTAAAACAGGATCCCCGTGGCTGTTCTATGATTTACCATCGCTGGAGAGTGGTGCACCATTTAAGTGCTCCGTTTCAAATCCATGCACCCATTTCTCAAAGTCGTACGACACTGTTTCGTCATTTTGGACGGATGTTGCACCTTGCACCGTAGATGTTGCACCCTGTGGATATCGATTCTTCGGAGGGCCATAACTCTTGGCTCGTTCAGAGTTACGGGAGCGATAACCAGTCAAAACGAAGCTCTCAGTGAGTTCTACAGCTATGACGGCTTTTAGCCGTCACTGGTTAGTTTCACACCCAAAAAATCCTAACCGAACCTCAACCGGGACTTGGAAGTTTTTTATCCTTCGTTTTTCCGTCACGTGGATTTTTTCTGTAAAACAGGATCCCCATGGCTGTTCTATGATTTACCATCGCTGAAAAGTGGTGCACCATGGTAGTGCTCCGTTTCAAATCCATGCACCCATTTCTCAAAGTCGTAAGGCACTGTTTCGTCATTTTGGACGGATGTTGCACCTTGCACCGTAGATGTTGCACCCTGTGGATATCGATTCTTCGGAGGGCCATAACTCTTGGCTCGTTTAGAGTTACGGGAGAGATAACCAGTCAAAACGAAGCTCTCGGTGAGTTCTACAGCTATGACCTCTTTCAGCCGTCACTGATTAGTTTCTACCCAAAAAATCCTAACCGAACCTCAACCGGGTCTTGGAAGTTTTTTATCCTTCGTTTTTCCGTCACGTGGATTTTTTCTGTAAAACAGGATCCCCGTAGTTGTTCTATGATTAACCATCGCTAGAGAGTGGTGCACTATGGTAGTGCTCCGTTTCAAATCCATGCACCCATTTCTCAAAGTCGTACGGCATTGTTACGTCATTTTGGACGGATGTTGCACCTTGCACCGTAGATGTTGCACCCTGTGGATATCGATTCTTCGGTGGGCCATAACTCTTGGCTCGTTTAGAGTCACGGGAGCGATGACCAGTCAAAACGAAGCTCTCGGTGAGTTCTACAGCTATGACTGCTTTCAGTCGTCACTGGTTAGTTTCATACCCAAAAAAATCCTATCCGAACCTCAATCGGGACTTGGAAGTTTTTTATCATTCGTTTTTCCGTCATGTGGATTTTTTCTATAAAATGGGATCCCCGTGGCTGTTCTATGATTTACCATCGCTGGAGAGTGGTGCACCATGGTAGTGCTTCGTTTCAAATCCATGCACCCATTTCTCAAAGTCGTACGGCACTGTTTCGTCATTTTGGACGGATGTTGCACCTTGCACCGTAGATGTTGCACCCTGTGGATATCGATTCTTCGGAGGGCCATAACTCTTGGCTCGTTTAGAGTTACGGGAGCGATAACCAGTCAAAACGAAGCTCTCGGTGAGTTCTACAGCTATGACCTCTTTCAGCCGTCACTGATTAGTTTCATACCCAAAAAATCCTAACTGAACCTCAACCGGGTCTTGGAAGTTTTTTATCCTTCGTTTTTCCGTCACGTGGATTTTTTCTGTAAAACAGGATCCCCGTGGCTGTTCTATGATTAACCATCGCTGGAGAGTGGTGCACCATGGTAGTGCTCCGTTTCAAATCCATGCACCCATTTCTCAAAGTCGTACGGCACTGTTTCGTCATTTTGGACGGATGTTGCACCTTGCACCGTAGATGTTGCACCCTGTGGATATCGATTCTTCGGAGGGCCATAACTCTTGGCTCGTTTAGAGTCACGGGAGCGATAACCAGTCAAAACGAAGCTCTCGGTGAGTTCTACAGCTATGACAGCATTCAGCCATCACTGGTTAGTTTCATACCCAAAAAATCCTATCTGAACCTCAACCAGGACTTGGAAGTTTTTTATCATTCGTTTTTCCGTCACGTGGATTTTTCTATAAAACGGGATCCCCGTAGCTGTTCTATGATTTACCATCGCTGGAGAGCGGTGCACCCCGGTAGTGCTCCGTTTCAAATCCATGCACCCATTTCTCAAAGTCGTACGACACTGTTTTGTCATTTTGGACGGATGTTGCACCTTGCACCGTAGATGTTGCACCCTGTGGATATCGATTCTTCGGAGGGCCATAACTCTTGGCTCGTTTAGAGTTACGGGAGCGATAACTAGTCAAAACGAAGCTCTCGGTGAGTTCTACAGCTATGACCTCTTTCAGCCGTCGCTGATTAGTTTCATACCCAAAAACTCCTAACCGAACCTCAACCGGGTCTTGGAAGTTTTTTATCCTTCGTTTTTCCGTCACGTGGATTTTTTCTGTATAACAGGATCCCCATGGCTGTTCTATGATTAACCATCGCTGGAGAGTGGTGCACCATGGTAGTGCTCCGTTTCAAATCCATGCACCCATTTCTCAAAGTCGTACGGCACTGTTTCGTCATTTATGACGGATGTTGCACCTTGCACCGTACATGTTGCACCCTGTGGATATCGATTCTTCGGAGGGCCATAACTCTTGGCTCGTTTAGAGTTACGGGAGCGATAACCAGTCAAAACGAAGCTCTCCGTGAGTTCTACAACTATGACAGCTTTCAGCCGTCACTGGTTAGTTTCATACCCAAAAAATCCTATCCGAACCTCAACGGGTCTTGGAAGTTTTTTATCCTTCGTTTTTCCGTCACGTGGATTTTTTTCGTAAAACCGAATCCCCGTGGCTGTTCTATGATTTACCATCGCTGGAGAGTGGTGCACAATTTAAGTGCTCCGTTTCAAATCCATGCACCCATTTCTCGAAGTCGTACGACACTGTTTCGTCATTTTGGACGGATGTTGCACCTTGCACCGTAGATGTTGCACCCTGTGGATATCGATTCTTCGGAGGGCCATAACTCTTGGCTCGTTTAGAGTTACGGGAGCGATAACCAGTCAAAACGAAGCTCTCGGTGAGTTCTACAGCTATGATGGCTTTCAGCCGTCACTGGTTAGTTTCATACCCAAAAAATCCTAACCGAACCTCAACCGGGTCTTGGAAGTTTTTTATCCTTCGTTTTTCCGTCACGTGGATTTTTTCGGTAAAACAGGATCCCCGTGGCTGTTCTATGATTAACCATCGCTGGAGAGTGGTGCACAATGGTAGTGCTCCGTTTCAAATCCATGCACCCATTTCCCAAAGTCGTACGGCACTGTTTCGTCATTTTGGACGGATGTTGCACCTTGCACCGTAGATGTTGCACCCTATGGATATCGATTCTTCGGAGGGCCATAATTTTTGGCTCGTTTAGGGTCACGGGAGCGATAACCAGTCAAAACGAAACTCTCGGTGAGTTCTACAGTATGACCGCTTTCAGCCGTCACTGGTTAGTTTCATACCCAAAAAATCCTATCCGAACCTCAATCGGGACTTGGAAGTTTTTTATCATTCGTTTTTCCGTCATGTGGATTTTTTCTATAAAATGGGATCCCCGTGGCTGTTCTATGATTTAGCATCGTTGGAGAGTGGTGCACCATGGTAGTGCTCCGTTTCAAATCCATGCACCCATTTCTCAAAGTCGTACGGCACTGTTTCGTCATTTTGGACGGATGTTGCAACTTGCACCGTAGATGTTGCACCCCGTGGATATCGATTCTTCGGAGGGCCATAACTCTTGGCTCGTTTAGAGTTACGGGAGCGATAACCAGTCAAAACGAAGCTCTCGGTGAGTTCTACAGCTATGACCTCTTTCAGCCGTCACTAATTAGTTTCATACCCAAAAACTCCTAACCGAACCTCAACCGGGTCTTGGAAGTTTTTTATCCTTCGTTTTTCCGTCACGTGGATTTTTTCTGTAAAACAGGATCCCCATGGCTGTTCTATGATTTACCATCGCTGGAAAGTGGTGCACCATGGTAGTGCTCTGTTTCAAATCCATGCACCCATTTCTCAAAGTTGTACGGAACTGTTTCGTCATTTTGGACGGATGTTGCACCTTGCACCATAGATGTTGCACCCAATGGATATCGATTCTTCGGAGGGCCATAACTCTTGGCTCGTTTAGAGTTACGGGAGCGATAACCAGTCAAAACGAAGCTCTTACTGAGATCTACAGCTATGATAGCTTTCAGCCGTCACTGGTTAGTACCATATCCAAAAAATCCAATCCGAACCTCAACGGGTCATGGAAGTTTTTTATCCTTCGTTTTTCCGTCACGTGAATTTTTTCTGTAAAACAGGATCCCCGTGGCTGTTCTATGATTTACCATCGCTGGAGAGTGGTGCACCATTTAAGTGCTCCGTTTCAAATCCATGCACCCATTTCTCAAAGTCGTACGACACTGTTTCGTCATTTTGGACGGATGCTGCACCTTGCACCGTAGATGTTGCACCCTGTGGATATCGATTCTTCGGTGGGCCATAACTCTTGGCTCGTTTAGAGTTACGGGAGCGATAACCAGTCAAAACGAAGCTCTCGGTGAGTTCTACAGCTATGACCTCTTTCAGCCGTCATTGATTAGTTTCATACCCAAAAAATCCTAACCGAACCTCAACCGGGTCTTGGAAGTTTTTTATCCTTCGTTTTTCCGTCACGTGGATTTTTTTTGTAAAACAGGATCCCCGTGGCTGTTCTATGATTAACCATCGCTGGAGAGTGGTGCACCATGGTAGTTCTCCATTTCAAATCCATGCACCCATTTCTCAAAGTCGTACGGCACTGTTTAGTCATTTTGGACGGATGTTGCACCTTGCACCGTAGATGTTGCACCCTGTGGATATCGATTCTTCGGAGGGCCATAAATCTTGGCTCGTTTAGAGTTGTGGGAGCGATAACCAGTCAAAATGAAGCTCTCGGTGAGTTCTACAGCTATGACAGCTTTCAGCCATCACTGGTTAGTTTCATACCCAAAAAATCCTATCCGAACCTCAATCGGGTCTTGGAAGTTTTTTATCCTTTGTTTTTCGGTCACGTGGATTTTTCTGTAAAACAGGATCCCCATGGATGTTCTATGATTTACCATCGCTGAAAAGTGGTGCACCATGGTAGTGCTCTGTTTCAAATCCATGCACCCATTTCTCAAAGTCGTACGGAACTGTTTCGTCATTTTGGACGGATGTTGCACCTTGCACCGTAGATGTTGCACCCAATGGATATCGATTCTTCGGCGGGCCATAACTCTTGGCTCGTTTAGAGTTACAGGAGAGATAACCAGTCAAAACGAAGCTCTCGGTGAGTTCTATAGCTATGACAGCTTTAAGCCGTCACTGGTTAGTTTCATATCCAAAAAATCCTATCCGAACCTCAACAGGTCTTGGAAGTTTTTTATCCTTCGTTTTTCCGTCACGTGGATTTTTTCTGTAAAACAGGATCCCCGTGGCTGTTCTATGATTTACCATCGCTGGAGAGTGGTGCACCATTTAAGTGCTCCGTTTCAAATCCATGCACCCATTTCTCAAAGTCGTACGACACTGTTTCGTCATTTTGGACGGATGTTGCACCTTGCACCGTAGATGTTGCACCCTATGGATATCGATTCTTCGGAGGGCCATAACTCTTGGCTCGTTCAGAGTTACGGGAGCGATAACCAGTCAAAACGAAGCTCTCAGTGAGTTCTACAGCTATGACGGCTTTTAGCCGTCACTGGTTAGTTTCATACCCAAAAAATCCTAACCGAACCTCAACCGGGACTTGGAAGTTTTTTATCCTTCGTTTTTCCGTCACGTGGATTTTTTCTGTAAAACAGGATCCCCATGGCTGTTCTATGATTTACCATCGCTGAAAAGTGGTGCACCGTGGTAGTGCTCCGTTTCAAATCCATGCACCCATTTCTCAAAGTCGTAAGGCACTGTTTCGTCATTTTGGACGGATGTTGCACCTTGCACCGTAGATGTTGCACCCTGTGGATATCGATTCTTCGGAGGGCCATAACTCTTGGCTCGTTTAGAGTTACAGGAGCGATAACCAGTCAAAACGAAGCTCTCGGTGAGTTCTACAGCTATGACCTCTTTCAGCCGTCACTGATTAGTTTCATACCCAAAAAATCCTAACCGAACCTCAACCGGGTCTTGGAAGTTTTTTATCCTTCGTTTTTCCGTCACGTGGATTTTTTCTGTAAAACAGGATCCCCGTAGTTGTTCTATGATTAACCATCGCTGGAGAGTGGTGCACTATAGTAGTGCTCCGTTTCAAATCCATGCACCCATTTCTCAAAGTCGTACGGCACTGTTCCGTCATTTTGGACGGATGTTGCACCTTGCACCGTAGATGTTGCACCCTGTGGATATCGATTCTTCGGAGGGCCATAACTCTTGGCTCGTTTAGAGTTACGGGAGCGATAACCAGTCAAAACGAGGCTCTCGGTGAGTTCTACAGCTATGACGGCTTCTAGCCGTCACTGGTTAGTTTCATACCCAATAAATCCTAACCGAACCTCAACCGGGACTTGGAAGTTTTTTATCCTTCGTTTTTCCGTGACGTGGATTTTTTCTGTAAAACAGGATCCCCATGGCTGTTCTATGATTTACCATCGCTGAAAAGTGGTGCACCGTGGTAGTGCTCCGTTTCAAATCCATGCACCCATTTCTCAAAGTCGTAAGGCACTGTTTCGTCATTTTGGACGGATGTTGCACCTTGCACCGTAGATGTTGCACCCTGTGGATATCGATTCTTCGGAGGGCCATAACTCTTGTCTCGTTTAGAGTTACGGGAGCGATAACCAGTCAAAACGAAGCTCTCGGTGAGTTCTACAGCTATGACCTCTTTCAGCCGTCACTGATTAGTTTCATACCAAAAAAATCCTAACCGAACCTCATCCGGGTCTTGGAAGTTTTTTATCCTTCGTTTTTCCGTCACGTGGATTTTTTCTGTAAAACAGGATCCCCGTGGCTGTTCTATGATTAACCATCGCTGAAGAGTGGTGCACCATGGTAGTGCTCCGTTTCAAATCCATGCACCCATTTCTCAAAGTCGTACGGCACTGTTTCGTCATTTTGGACGGATGTTGCACCTTGCACCGTAGATGTTGCACCCTGTGGATATCGATTCTTCGGAGGGCCATAACTCTTGGCACGTTTAGAGTCACGGGAGCGATAACCAGTCAAAACGAAGCTCTCGGTGAGTTCTACAGCTATGACAGCATTCAGCCATCACTGGTTAGTTTCATACCCAAAAAATCCTATCCGAACCTCAACCAGGACTTGGAAGTTTTTTATCGTTCGTTTTTCCGTCACGTGGATTTTTCTATAAAACGGGATCCCCGTGGCTGTTCTATGATTTACCATCGCTGGAGAGCGGTGCACCCCGGTAGTGCTCCGTTTCAAATCCATGCACCCATTTCTCAAAGTCGTACGGCACTGTTTCGTCATTTTGGACGGATGTTGCACCTTGCGCCGTAGATGTTGCACCCTGTGGATATCGATTCTTCGGAGGGCCATAACTCTTGGCTCGTTTAGAGTTACGGGAGAGATAACTAGTCAAAACGAAGCTCTCGGTGAGTTCTACAGCTATGACCTCTTTCAGCCGTCGCTGGTTAGTTTCATACCCAAAAACTCCTAACCGAACCTCAACCGGGTCTTGGAAGTTTTTTATCCTTCGTTTTTCCGTCACGTGGATTTTTTCTGTATAACAGGATCCCCATGGCTGTTCTATGATTAACCATCGCTGGAGAGTGGTGCACCATGGTAGTGCTCCGTTTCAAATCCATGCACCCATTTCTCAAAGTCGTACGGCACTGTTTCGTCATTTATGACGGATGTTGCACCTTGCACCGTACATGTTGCACCCTGTGGATATCGATTCTTCGGAGGGCCATAACTCTTGGCTCGTTTAGAGTTACGGGAGCGATAACCAGTCAAAACGAAGCTCTCGGTGAGTTCTACAACTATGACAGCTTTCAGCCGTCACTGGTTAGTTTCATACCCAAAAAATCCTATCCGAACCTCAACGGGTCTTGGAAGTTTTTTATCCTTCGTTTTTCCGTCACGTGGATTTTTTTCGTAAAACAGAATCCCCGTGGCTGTTCTATGATTTACCATCGCTGGAGAGTGGTGCACAATTTAAGTGCTCCGTTTCAAATCCATGCACCCATTTCTCGAAGTCGTACGACACTGTTTCGTCATTTTGGACGGATGTTGCACCTTGCACCGTAGATGTTGCACCCTGTGGATATCGATTCTTCGGAGGGCCATAACTCTTGGCTCGTTTAGAGTTACGGGAGCGATAACCAGTCAAAACTAAGCTCTCGGTGAGTTCTACAGCTATGATGGCTTTCAGCCGTCACTGGTGTAACGACCCGTATTTTACGTGTCGATAGATCGTAGAATTTGCAGGTCGTTAGTGTTGTTTGTGATGTCTCTAGCTTGAGTCGTTTAGAAGCTAACTCGTGTGTTGAAGGGTTGAGTCGTGACCGACTCATAGGTTAGGTCGTGCATGAGTTACGACCTAGGTATAGTGACCGAGTTAGCTTAGGTCGTACACGAGTTAAGGGTTATCGGTCTAAGGGTCACCGGGTTAGAGTGTTGACCGACCTATAGGTAGAACGGCTTAAGGTTTAGACCGACCTGAGGTAGATAGGTCGGTAGGGCGACCTAAGGTAGACAGGTTGGGTCGAGCGACCTATAGAAGTAGCGGCTCAGGCATGTTGAACTGACCTATAGATGTGGTCCGACCTAAGGATATGGCCGAGCTAGGGTAGTTAGCGACCTAGAGGGTTTTGTGTTAGGATAAGGTCGTGAGCGACCTAAGGAAGTTGGCCGACCTAGTATAGACCGACCTAGTGATGACCGACCTATAGTAGTAAGCGACCTAACTTAGAATGAGTAAGTTGTTAGGTCGTGTAAGTTTTAGGTCGTAGGAGTTTTAGGTCGTAACCCAGTTAGGTCGTGTAGGTCTTTAGGTCGGCAGCTTGAATGGGTTGTTAGGTCGGCAGCGACCTAAGTTAGGTCGGAGGCTTTTTAGGTCGAGTCATGGTTAAGTCGTCTTACGACTTAGGACTTGGGATATGCGGCCTGTGTTTTAGGTTATGCCTGGGTTGAGTCGTAGGTCGTTAATGTTATAAGTCGTTAGGTCGGCCTTGGGCTTAAGTCGGCAGCTGGTTAGGTCGTGACTAGGTTAGGTCGTGTAAGTGCATGAGTGTGCTAAGTCGGCCTTGTTTGTTAGGTCGCAGGGGGGTTAGGTCGTGAGACCCTGTGTGTTTGGATGAGCCGTAGGTCGCTAAGGCGGGCTGGTTTTAGGTCGTAGGTCGTTGGAGTGTTAGGTCGGGGACGACCTAAGGGGCGACGACTCATGGTGGTTCCAGCCTATAAATAGAGGGGTTCGGCTCACTTTTTGGCACCGGTTTTTGAAGCGACGAAGTGCTGCCATTTTGAAGACTCGCCTACAACATTTCTTCATCTTCTTTTCTCCATTCCAATCTAGATCTAACATCCATCCAAGATCGAAGATCGAGATCGAAGATCCAAGTGCCAAAGTTGAAGATCTTCACCCGTTCGAGCTTGATTTCATCGATTGAAGCGAGATTTTGCCGGATCAAACCTTGATCTCCGCTGTCCAGATCTGAAGTGTGTTGTATTTGAAGTGTTTGGGTGATTTGGTGAGTGGTAGTTATCTCTCACGCGGACCCAAAGGAGTATATTGGATTGGTGGCTTGTTTGAGTGTTAAAGTTAGAGATTTCATGCATTTTTTTCTTAGATCCAAGTCTAGATCCATTGTTTCCATAGATGTTTGATTATGCAAGTTCACTTAACAAGTGTTAGAGATAAAACCCATGTTTTATATTTGATAGATCTATGCTAAAAACCTATGAATCATGCATGTTGGACTTTTTCTCATTTATTTACGAAATTGCCATTATAGTTGATATTGCTTGTTAGATCTTGTTTGAATGCTTGAATGTTTGGATGTATGATTGGTTTGATTGTTTCAAGTTAGCTTGTAGTTGATTTGGAAAAAGATGGTTGAAGATGATTCAAAAGCTAAGTGGAAAGGCTCTTGAATGGATGAAAGCTGCCTGTGACATATGAAGCGGATGTGGAAGCTCATACGGATGGATTCGAAGATGTGGGATCTTGCCCGATGCGAGAAGGCAAAGCATGATTGAGTTGGGACTTTGCTATGATATGATGAGGCAAGGCTTATGTTGAGATGGGACGGGTCATGATGACGTTACAAGATGAGAGACTTTGCTATGATGTGATGAGGCAAGACATATGCTGTGATGGGACGGGTCACGATGACGTTCCAAGCACGTGCTGCGACGACGTGCAAAGTTATGTTGATAACTCGGTGATGCGATCCGGGTTGGTGATAATGGTTAGCTTGAGAGGCGCTTGAGCTAGTATGGAAATAGTCGTCGAGGAGGATGACTAGGAGGCTGAGATCTTATCGTTGTTGAAGGTTCTAGCATGCTCAAAGCAAGAGTACGTTGGAACGGGCTGCGACGACGTTCCAGGCACGGGCTGCGACGACGTGCTAGTACCCTGGGTAGTTGCGAAAATTCCTAGGCACGGGCTGCGACGACGTGCGGAGTTATGGCTAGAACCGGGGTTACCATTAGCCCTTGACAGGTGGTCATTCAACTAACGGTGAAATCAAGGCAAAGATAACAGTGATAGCCAGAGTCATGGATGTTTGGTTGTATTATCATTCGGCCTCAAGAGCGGTGTTTTCTGGGTGCTTATCTGATCTTGGTTTAGGCCTTGGGGGTTTGTATTTGGAAAACATCGTCCTTGACTCGAGTGATTATTGCTTTACTTTAATTACCTGCTATGCTATGATTGCTTCTTCTTAGTGTGTCTGGGGGCTATCACTGTAGAAAGAGGTGGAGTGGGATGGTTTGGTTCCTATTCCTTTTATCCCTTATGCTCTTTTGGTATGTTTGATAGCTAATTTACTGCTCACTAAGACTTTGTCTGACTCAAGGTTTTATGTTTCCTCTTATTACCTTGGGCTGTTCATCCATGTTGGGATGGGCAGACTAGGTAGCAGGTGGCAGGTGCTGTTCTTGGATTTCTACGTTGATGATGACGAAGACGAGCAGGAGGCTATGCATATTATTTCTTTTATGTACTGGGTATCCGCTGCTGTATTTGATGAGTGTTTTGTAGTGAGGTCTTGATGTATGGATTTATTGAGATGATTGTATAAAACTACTGTGATGCTTATATGATGATTATCTGTTATGAGGCTTCACTATATATTTCTTTATTGTATTTTATCCATGCGCTGTGAGCTACGATAGAGATTCTGCGATTTTATTTTACCCTGACTATCGTCCATGGCTGCCTTGCACACCTTTCAGCGCACTTTTCCCTTGTTTTGATGCGGGAGTCATGGGCGGTCGTCACATTTGGTATCAGAGCTTTGGTTAATCGATTTTAGCCAACGCTCGCTGACGTAACTACGTAAGAGAGACGTAATTGTATTTTGATGGATGATTACTATATATAATATAGTAGCTTAGATGGATTTGAACTCCTTATGCAGTTGTTTCTTAAGGTGTTCTAATCATTCTTTTTACAGATATTAAGAATGAGTCGAAGTGAGAGACAAGCTGCGAGGGATAGTCGAGCTGCTAGGGAAGCTGTTGATTATGGAGCTATGTTTGAAGCTATGATGACTTCTATCATGAGGAGGGTACCAGCTTCAGGATCTTCTGTGGATGTGGGAGTTCAAGTCCAAGCTCCAAGGCCGGTGGATTTTGCTAAGCTTTGCAAAGATTATACTTCTCTTGGAGGAAAAGCTTTCTTGGGGACGGAGTCGACTATTGAGGTGCAGAGATGGATTGATGCTTGCAGAAGAATTTTTGGTGATTTGGTAATTGATGATGCAACCAAGAGGAAGCTTGCATCGAGACAGCTTCAGGGAAGAGCTGCTGATTGGTGGAATTCTATCACCATAGATACACCAGAAGAAGAGATTACTTGGGAGCAATTCCAAGTCAGATTTGAAGCTAAGTTCATCTCTACTATTCAGAAGTCTGCTTTGTTCAAAAGGTTTGTGGAGCTCAAGCAAGGAGGGAGGCCTGTTCTTGAGTATATCTCTGAGTTTGAAGCCTTGTCTAAGTATGCCAGATCGTATATTAACTCTCCCTATCAGAAGAACGAGAAATTTGTGACTGGTCTGGATGCTTATCTTGGGAGGCAGCTAGTGGATCACTTGGACGATCCGTTTGAGAAGCTTGTGGAGAAAGCCCTCAGGCATGAGAGTTTGTTCCCTAAGGAAAGTTCTGTTGTTGCTGTGACCAGGGAAGGATCTAAACCACAGCAGTGTGGGAATAGAAAGAGGAAGCAGCAGCAGCAGAAGGGTAAGGATAGCCAGAAGAAGCCGAAAGGCGAAGTGATTTGCTATAATTGCCAGAAGAAGGGCCATCTCTCCAAGGATTGTAGGAATCCAAAGGCGCCGGCGAAGTGCCCTAACAGTGATAAGCCAGGGCATTTCAGGAAGGATTGTCCAGAGCCGAGGAAGGATAGGCAGGTTGTGCAAGCTTATGCTTTGGAAGCTGTGTCGTCGTTTTCAAGAGTTCCTACTGCTGAAGAGAAGGGGAAGAGTGTGGTGGTTCAAGGTACTCTTTCCATTTGTGGTGTTCCAGTTAGAGTGTTGTTTGATATTGGAGCGTCGCATTCTTTTGTTTGTGATGATTTGGTAGGCCGGTTAGGTTTGAAACCGGATATTGTTGATAGGCCATTGGTTGTGACTAATCCAGTTGGGGGTTCGTCATGTTTGTGTATGATATGCCGTGGTCTAGTTGTGTCGAGTCATGATTGCTCGTTTGTTTGTGATTGCTTTGTTCTGAACTTTGCGGGGTTCGGAATTATTTTGGGTATGGACTGGCTTAGGAAGTATGCGGCAAGGATTGATTGTGGGAGGCTTGAGGTGACAGTCGGGAATGTGGATGGGCGAAAGGTTGTGATACGATGTAAGCATGAGGAAGGCGTCTTCATGAGCTTCATGTATTCGCTGGTTGTTCCACGGGATGGACTGTCATCAGTGCCTATTGTGAATGGATTTGAGGATGTCTTTGACGAAGTCAAAGGGTTGCCGCCGCATAGGGAGATCGAGTTTCGTATCGATCTAGTTGAGGGAGCCAGACCTGTCGTAATGCCTCTTAGGCGGATGGCACCGAGGGAGCAGCAAGAGCTGAAGGTGCAAGTTGATGACCTTTTGCGGAAAGGATTCATTCGGAGAAGTGTGTCCGAATGGGGTGCGCCCGTTGTGTTCGCAACCAAAGCGGATGGATCGTTGACGTTGTGTGTGGATTATCGTGAGCTGAATAAGGTGACTAGGAAGAACAAGTATCCATTGCCGAGAATAGATGACTTGTTTGATCAGCTTCACGAGGCTAAGGTGTTTTCTCAGATGGATTTGGCAACGGGATTTCACCAGTTGAGAGTGGCGAAGGATAGTGTGCCGAAGACTGCTTTCAGGACACCATCCGGGTTTTATGAGTGGCTGGTAATGCCGTTTGGATTGACTAACGCGCCAGCATATTTTGTGGATCTTATGAATAGAGTGTTCAGAGATCAGTTGAATAAGTTCGTGCTTGTGTTCGTGGATGATATTTTGGTTTATTCCAGAACTGAGGAAGAGCACAAGACGCACTTGAGGATTGTTTTGGAAATCTTGCGGAAACATCAGCTGAAGGCTAAGTTTTCGAAGTGTCACTTCTGGAAGAGTGAAGTGAGGTTCTTAGGCCATGTTATTTCTGGAAATGGAATAGCGGTTGATCCCGCTAAGGTGGCAGCAATCCAGGATTGGGTTAGACCTAAGAATGCATCTGATGTGAGAAGTTTTCTTGGATTAGCAGGATATTATCGACGGTTTATCAAAGACTTTTCCAAGATAGCTGCACCGTTGACAGGATTAACGAAGAAGAACCAAGTGTTCAAATGGGATGACAAGTGTGAGCAAGCTTTCGTAATCCTGAAAGAGCGATTAACAAGTGCTCCTGTTTTGACTATTCCAAGTGGGAATGATGAGATGGTGGTTTATACCGATGCATGTGGTACTGGACTTGGAGCAGTGCTAATGCAGAAGGATAAAGTTGTTGCGTATGCAAGTCGACAACTAAAGCCGCATGAAAGGAATTATCCGACTCATGACTTGGAGTTAGCGGCGATTGTGTTTGCTTTGAAGATGTGGAGACATTATCTACTGGGAGTTAGATTTGAATTGTTTACAGATCATAAGTCGTTGAAGTATCTGTTCTCCCAAAAGGATTTGAATCTTCGACAGCAAAGGTGGCTAGAGTTCCTAGCATCGTATGATTTTGGTATAGCCTATACTCAGGGGAAAGGCAACGCAGTGGCTGATGCGTTAAGTAGAAGACATGCAGGGTTAGGAGCAATGTTTTCGGAATGGAAGAGTCTCGAGTATTTGGCTGAGTTCGATTTCAGGCCTCGATGTGAATTGGAACCTGAGATGTTGGCAAACTTATCAATAAGGCCTACTCTTGTGGAAGGGATTGGCGAGAGCCAAAAGAGAGATGATAAGCTTGTCAAGATTATCCGTGATTTGGAATCTGGATTGGAACCAGAGAAGGATAAGGGATTCGAGGTCGATCGAGAGGGTTGGCTTCGGAAGCAAGGACGATTGGTTGTTCCCGATATTGGTGGATTGAGAGATGAAGTTTTGAGGGAAAGTCATCACTCGAAGTTGACAATTCATTCTGGTGGAAATAAGATGTATCGGGATATGAAGAGATCCTATTACTGGGAAGGTATGAAGAAAGATGTTGGAAATTTTATTTCCAAGTGTATGAACTGCCAGTTGGTAAAAGCCGAGCAGAAGAAGCCCAGTGGATTGCTTCAGCCATTAGAGGTTCCTACGTGGAAGTGGGAGCAAGTGTCGATGGATTTTATCGATGGTCTACCTAGGACAAGAGCAGGGAATGAAGGGATTTGGGTCATAGTAGATCGTTTGACTAAGAGTGCAAGGTTCATTCCTGTTCGATCGACTAGGACTGCATCGAAGTTGGCTGAGCTGTATGTGAAGTGGATTGTTCGATTCCATGGTGTTCCAAAGAGTATAGTGAGCGATCGAGATCCATTGTTCACTAGTAGATTTTGGAAGAGCTTCCAGGAAGTTTTGGGAACTGAGTTGTGTTTGAGTACAGCTTATCACCCTCAAACAGATGGTCAGACTGAGAGAGTCAACCGAGTTCTGGAAGATCTCCTTAGAGCTTGTGTTTTGGACTTCGGAGGATCATGGGAAGATCACCTTCATTTGGTGGAGTTTGCTTATAATAACAGTTATCAGTCGAGTATTGGTGTGGCACCATACGAGGCATTATATGGAAGACCGTGTAACTCTCCGACATGTTGGTTGGAAACTGGAGAAAAGCTGATACTTGGGCAAGAAATGATTCGACAGACTTCGGATTGTATAGAGATCATTCGGCAACGAATGAAGGCAGCCCAAGATCGTCAGAAAAGTTATGCAGATAATCGTCGAAAGGATTTGGAATTCGACGTGGGTGATATGGTTTTTGTGAAGATTTCTCCATTGAAGAATGTTATTAGATTCGGGAAGAAAGGAAAATTGACTCCGAGATTTGTTGGACCATTCCCGATTATCGAGCGAATTGGAAAGCTCGCTTATAGATTGGAGTTACCGGAAAAGATGGCGGGTGTGCACAATGTTTTTCATGTATCATATCTACGGAAGTATGTGCACGACCCAACTACAGTGGTTTCTGCTGATAGCTGTGAAGACTTAGAGGTTGATCCCGTGGTTACGAGACCTCGTAAGCCGCTTCGTATTGTTGAAACCGATACGAAACAGCTTAGGAGGAAGACGATTACGTTGCTCAAGGTACAATGGAGTGATGATGTTAACGACTGTACAAGGGAGGAGGAAGAGAGGATGAAGGTAGCTCATCCCGGACTCTTCGAGGTATGGCCCTAAAGTTTCGTGACATCTCATGAATTTGTAGCTTGTTCTAAGTCTTAGAATTCTGCATGATAGGTTAGAATTGGATGCATGGTTTGTTGATTGCTATGGATGGTAGGCATGCGGAATAATTTTGATTGCTGTTGATTGCTTGGAATTTCGGGGGCGAAATTCCTAAGGGGGAGAGAATGTAACGACCCGTATTTTACGGGTCGATAGATCGTAGAATTTGCAGGTCGTTAGTGTTGTTTGTGATGTCTCTAGCTTGAGTCGTTTAGAAGCTAACTCGCGTGTTGAAGGGTTGAGTCGTGACCGACTCATAGGTTAGGTCGTGCATGAGTTACGACCTAGGTATAGTGACCGAGTTAGCTTAGGTCGTACACGAGTTAAGGGTTATCGGTCTAAGGGTCACCGGGTTAGAGTGTTGACCGACCTATAGGTAGAACGGCTTAAGGTTTAGACCGACCTAAGGTAGATAGGTCGGTAGGGCGACCTAAGGTAGACAGGTTGGGTCGAGCGACCTATAGAAGTAGCGGCTCAGGCATGTTGAACTGACCTATAGATGTGGACCGACCTAAGGATATGGCCGAGCTAGGGTAGTTAGCGACCTAGAGGGTTTTGTGTTAGGATAAGGTCGTGAGCGACCTAAGGAAGTTGGCCGACCTAGTATAGACCGACCTAGTGATGACCGACCTATAGTAGTAAACGACCTAACTTAGAATGAGTAAGTTGTTAGGTCATGTAAGTTTTAGGTCGTAGGAGTTTTAGGTCGTAACCCAGTTAGGTCGTGTAGGTCTTTAGGTCGGCAGCTTGAATGGGTTGTTAGGTCGGCAGCGACCTAAGTTAGGTCGGAGGCTTTTTGGGTCGAGTCATGGTTAAGTCGTCTTACGACTTAGGACTTGGGATATGCGGCCTGTGTTTTAGGTTATGCCTGGGTTGAGTCGTAGGTCGTTAATGTTATAAGTCGTTAGGTCGGCCTTGGGCTTAAGTCGACAGCTGGTTAGGTCGTGACTAGGTTAGGTCGTGTAAGTGCATGAGTGTGCTAAGTCGGCCTTGTTTGTTAGGTCGCAGGGGGGTTAGGTCGTGAGACCCTGTGTGTTTGGATGAGCCATAGGTCGCTAAGGCGGGCTGGTTTTAGGTCATAGGTCGTTGGAGTGTTAGGTCGGGGACGACCTAAGGGGCGACGACTCATGGTGGTTCCAGCCTATAAATAGAGGGGTTCGGCTCACTTTTTGGCACCGGTTTTTGAAGCGACGAAGTGCTGCCATTTTGAAGACTCGCCTACAACATTTCTTCATCTTCTTTTCTCCATTCCAATCTAGATCTAACATCCATCCAAGATCGAAGATCGAGATCGAAGATCCAAGTGCCAAAGTTGAAGATCTTCACCCGTTCGAGCTTGATTTCATCGATTGAAGCGAGATTTTGCCGGATCAAACCTTGATCTCCGCTGTCCAGATCTGAAGTGTGTTGTATTTGAAGTGTTTGGGTGATTTGGTGAGTGGTAGTTATCTCTCACGCGGACCCAAAGGAGTATATTGGATTGGTGGCTTGTTTGAGTGTTAAAGTTAGAGATTTCATGCATTTTTTTCTTAGATCCAAGTCTAGATCCATTGTTTCCATAGATGTTTGATTATGCAAGTTCACTTAACAAGTGTTAGAGATAAAACCCATGTTTTATATTTGATAGATCTATGCTAAAAACCTATGAATCATGCATGTTGGACTTTTGCTCATTTATTTACGAAATTGCCATTATAGTTGATATTGCTTGTTAGATCTTGTTTGAATGCTTGAATGTTTGGATGTATGATTGGTTTGATTGTTTAAAGTTAGCTTGTTGTTGATTTGGAACAAGATGGTTGAAGATGATTCAAAAGCTAAGTGGAAAGGCTCTTGAATGGATGAAAGCTGCCTGTGACATATGAAGCGGATGTGGAAGCTCATATGGATGGATTCGAAGATGTGGGATCTTGCCCGATGCGAGAAGGCAAAGCATGATTGAGTTGGGACTTTGCTATGATATGATGAGGCAAGGCTTATGTTGAGATGGGACGGGTCATGATGACGTTCCAAGATGAGAGACTTTGCTATGATGTGATGAGGCAAGACATATGTTGTGATGGGACGGGTCACGATGACGTTCCAAGCACGTGCTGCGACGACGTGCAAAGTTATGTTGATAACTCGGTGATGCGATCCGGGTTGGTGATAATGGTTAGCTTGAGAGGCGCTTGAGCTAGTATGGGAATAGTCGTCGAGGAGGATGACTAGGAGGCTGAGATCTTATCGTTGTTGAAGGTTCTAGCATGCTCGAAGCAGGAGTACGTTGGAACGGGCTGTGACGACGTTCCAGGCACGGGCTGCGACGACGTGCTAGTACTCTGGGTAGTTGCGAAAATTCCTAGGCACGGGCTGCGACGACGTGTGGAGTTATGGCTAGAACCGGGGTTACCATTAGCCCATGACAGGTGGTCATTCAACTAACGGTGAAATCAAGGCAAAGATAACAGTGATAGCCAGAGTCATGGATGTTTGGTTGTATTATCATTCGGCCTCAAGAGCGGTGTTTTCTGGGTGCTTATCTGATCTTGGTTTAGGCCTTGGGGGTTTGTATTTGGAAAACATCGTCCTTGACTCGAGTGATTATTGCTTTACTTTAATTACCTGCTATGCTATGATTGCTTCTTCTTAGTGTGTCTGGGGGCTATCACTGTAGAAAGAGGTGGAGTGGGATGGTTTGGTTCCTATTCCTTTTATCCCTTATGCTCTTTTGGTATGTTTGATAGCTAATTTACTGCTCACTAAGACTTTATCTGACTCAAGGTTTTATGTTTCCTCTTATTACCTTGGGCTGTTCATCCATGTTGGGATGGGCAGACTAGGTAGCAGGTGGCAGGTGCTGTTCTTGGATTTCTACGTTGATGATGACGAAGACGAGCAGGAGGCTATGCATATTATTTCTTTTATGTACTGGGTATCCGCTGCTGTATTTGATGAGTGTTTTGTAGTGAGGTCTGTTTGCACCAAAATTGGGCAAGCACCCTTCGGAAGTTTTTGAAGAGATAGTAAATGAAGAACTTGAATTAGAAATAAGGACTATCTAACAAAAACTCCAAATCACAGAAAAGTAAATTGCACAGAAGACAAGGATTTAGAGTGGTTCGGCTATGCGCCTACGTCCACTATGAAGCTTTATCACTTTATTCCTTAATACTTGAAGATTACAAGTGTTTTTAAGCAAATTACAGCAGAAAATGGACTTAAACTCGAAATTATTAGCAAAGGAGGTGGTATGGAATGATTCCGGCAGCGTTTAGGCTTATTCTTCTTCTCCAAATTCTCCAGTCCCTTTTCTGAATGACCAGGGGCTCTATTTATAGGTGTGGAAGGCCAAATTCCCACCTAAAGCTCAGGGAGGTTGCCTGGCACGTGAGGGGGGCCCATAAGCCCGCGTTCTCGAAGTCCGTGCCCAGTTTGGGATCGATTCGAAGTGAATTTCGAATCGATCAAAGAAGCATCCAATCGAGGCGAAATTTGGTGTGGACATTCTTCAACATGTATGTGAACTACTGTAAAAATTTCATGGGATTTGGATCAGTCGATTGGAAGTTATGATCGGTTCGAAATTGGTGTCTTCGGCCTTCTGTTGGTTCGAATCGATGAAGTGGTCTCGTTCGAATCGATCCGTTTGATTCGAGTACTTCGAACCGATCCCAGGGCGCCTCTCTTCGAGTCGATCCTGTCTTTTGCGTGTGGTTGGATTCGAAGTGAGTCTTCGAATCGATGGGGATGGTGTTTGTTCGAATCGATCCAAATGTGTTACCTTGGATCGATTCGAAGTTGTCTTAGCATGTTGGATTCGAAGACAGCGCGATGCCGCATGGTGGGCTTGTAGTCTTGTGAAGATGGATTCGAACTAGCGCATAGTTGATGGAGTCGAAGCATGGCTGCTTTGGTGGATTCGAAGCAAGGTCTAGGTCATGGATTCGAAGTAGAGAACGTCTGATGGATTCGAAATACATGGAGTCGAAGCGGTGGCGTTTCTTATGGATTCGAAGTTAGGAGCACTCTGATGGATTCGAACTTACGTTCTTTTGTTGGGTTCGAACTAGTTGGTTTCGAACATTATGGGTTCGAAACAAATGGTTTCGAACTAGTTGGGTTCGACAATGATGGGTTCGAACCGAGCGACGTCCATCTTCCTTAACTTGAATCCGTCATAACTTGAGCATACGACCTCGGATTGACTCGAAACTTGAATTGGTGACTTCTATGGCCTTTCTTGTTATGCCCTATCACTTGTGGCCCGATCCAGACTCGGGCAGAATTCATCGATATCCATAGCGGAGTGAAGTGCGATCAATCTCTGAAGCAAACTGTCTTTTGTCTTTGATCAATCTTTTGGTATCACGGCTTTTGCCCGAAAAGCAGGATAACATTTTGCCCCCCAAAGTACGTCTTGTGGGCACATGACGTGCTTTGAATAGTCGCCATGTTATTCTGAAAATTATTGCTTTCTGTTCGTTGAAACTCATATGTTGTATTGCCATAACCTTGCCTTGATATGGCTGATTGTTGTGTGATTGCGCTTGATCATTGGCTGTCGTTGTTGCAACCGGGTAAATATTTGGTCCCTGTAAATGTTCAAAATCGAATGTTAGTTCGATATGTGTACACGTTTATTAGTTCGATATGGAAGTTTCGTCCACGAGTTATTCGAAGTTATGATTGTATGAAGTAATGGCTCTCGAATTGTCGTTGTCTCTGATGGATTCGAAACTTCTGATGGATTCGAAACTTTTGATGGATTCGAAACTTCCATGGATTCGAAACTTCTATGGAGTCGCAACTTCTGATGGATTCGAAATTTCCATGGATTCGAAACTTCCATGGATTCGAAATTTCTATGGATTCGAAATTTCTGATGGATTCGAAACTTTTGATGGATTCGAAACTTCCATGGATTCGAAACTTCTGTGGAGTCGAAACTTCTGATGGATTCGAAATTTCTATGAATTCGAAACTTTCATGGATTCGAAACTTTTATGGAGTCGCAACTTCTGATGGATTCAAAATTTCTATGGATTCGAAATTTCTGATGGATTCGAAACTTTTGATGATTTCTGATGGATTCGAAACTTCTGTGGAGTCGAAACTGGTCGTTCGAATCGATGGGAGTTGAAGTGACACTAATCCCTTTTTGGAATCCATATAAATACACGAGGCTGACTCCATTTTCACTTTTTACTTTTTACCATTGCTTTAGCTGTTTCTTCGAATCGACTTTCCAGAGCCAAATCAAACGAGGGATTTTCACGAATCGATCAAATTCCTTCAGGCTTCCACTTGTAACCAAATCAAATCAGGTAACCAAGGGGTCGATTCAAGTTGAGAACGATAGAAATTGGAACTTTTCGGCATTGTTTCATCCCTTCTTCTGGAAATTTTGGAGAGTAGTGAGATTTGAACGACGTAGGTCGACTCCACGGAACTGAGGAATGCGAACATTTGAGTCGTATCGATCAGAGTACTGTCTTTCACTGTCTTCGCATCGATCCAGGGGTGAGCAATTCGAGTTGGCTTTGAGCGTGCAACTTCAAACCGATGACTGCAGGAGAACAAGAAAAAAGGACTTGCGGTGATCGATTCGAAACGGCGATATTCTGATCGATTCGAAGGCGCTCACTACTGATCGGTTCGAAACAATGATACGCGCATCGATACGAAGGGGCTCGACTCTGATCGATTCGAAGTCAGGTGAAACTTCATGGGTTCGAACCGCTCTTGATGGATTCGAAAGAGCTCGTCTTCGATCGGTTCGAAGTCAGGTGGGGTTTCATGGGTTCGAACTGCTCCTCCGTTCCCAGGTTTCGCCGAGTTGGACTACGTGGCATTGGAGTGCACCGACTCGGAGTCCATCGATCCGACTTGTGTCGAATCGAGTCGATCGATTCGAACGTTCTTGTTTCTAGAACTTCCACTCCTTCGATTTGTTCTATCCTCCGAACTACGACCAACTTTAAATTGGACTTTACGAACTTAACAATTTTTAGCATACTTGATTCCGACGAGCTTTGGCCTTGCATGACTAAAGTTGACTTGTCCTGCCTTTTTGAGAGCTCGTCGATGGCACCATAACTCAAACACATATAACGAATTCATACTTGAATTGGCCAGTAGTATTGGGGTGATGTGAAAGTGACGGTCAGCGATGACGGTCGCTTTCGTTTTTTGATTCCAAGGTTTTATCGTTCGGACTTCCCGTTCCAATCTTGTAAAATTTGCTTCAGTTATGCACTTCCACTGCACGACACATTCATATACTTCACACCGGGGAATATACGGGTTTTCTTTGTATTTGACGCTGCCTTCTCGTGAGTTAGTTAATTATGGAGTCTTCGGATTCTGAACAACAAGAGTTACAGAGCTTGCTCCATCCAGCGCTAGAAATTCCAGAGATTCTTCCTGAAGTAATAGATCCTGCCCCGGACGAGTTGCCGGAGGCCTTACTTATCGAGGATCCCATAGACTCCGTCCGATCCAATATTTCTGGAGCATTGTTAGGCCGGTTATGTTTGAAACATAACTTGTCCCTGGATGACGTTTTGCTTCCTGGAGTTGAGGATAGACCTCATAATCCACCCGAGGGTTACACTGCTTTCTATCGCCATGCCTGTGCGGCCGGAACCCTTCCTCCGTTTAATCAATATATCAGGGAGATGCTATCGTTTATTGGAATAGCTCCCGGGCAACTTCACCCCAACGGGCACGCGTTGCTGAACAGTGTTTTCATTTTATTCATGGAATGCCTTTTTCGCCCGCCTAGGCCAGCTGAGATTAGACACATATTCAATTTCAAGAGTAGAGGTGATAGTCCGTCTTTCACCTTTCTGGAGGCAGTTTGGAACTGCCAGGTTGTGACGGGAGCCTGGACCAGACTTAGTTACTTTAAGAATGAATGGTTTTTTGTCCGATGCCCCCCAGGATTCGCTAGGCGATGGCTGTCCAGACGTGAGTGCCGTAAAACACGTAAGCCTTCGTTAATAGTTATTGTCGACATTCGAACTGACATTAGGTGTTTTCATTACAACTATCATATCGAGGCCGGACGGCGGTCAATACGGAAACGTCATCCGAAGTTTACAAGAGATTCCGAGTGATTTGCGGCACATTGACTCGGTCTTAACTGATGATAACTTAAGGATGCTGGGTTTAATTGAGACGAACCAAAGTACTGTCGTTAAGGGGTTGGCGAAATCGGCCCCGAGGGCAAAGAAGAAAACCGGTGCAGCGATAAGAGAGATGGGCGATGATGAGAGGACGCCTAATGACACCGGACTAGCGGCTGGCTTTCCCAAGGCAGGAAAAAAGCAGAAAGGCAAGGCTGTTGTTCCTAAATTTAAGAGACTGAAGTCTGTAATCGTGTCTCGCTTGATCCCTGGAATTATTTCTTCTGACTCCGCTATTTGTCAACCAGGAAACATTTTCGCAGAACTGGATGACGTTCCCATCCCGGAATGCGTTTCTCTTTATCACGAGTCCGGGTTGGTTGAGCTTCGGGAAGCGTTAAACATAAGCGAGCTTTTACCCGTTAGTGCAGCCGATACTTCTGGTTGGTCGGGGGCTTTGCACATTTGCATACACTTTCATGACACTACATGACTGCTTTACTTGCCATATCTATTTTGCCTGGCACTTAACCGAACTGCATCTCTTTTCCAGGTAATATGGCTGGCCGTCAGACCACATTGGACAAACTCCGGAGAGTTCATCACCCCTCAACCTATCATGAATCACGGCGTGGAGGCCCTGATCGTGATCGCGACCGGAGGCAATATGGCCAAGAGTACCATGCAAAGGATCATCATCGAGGTTACTCTAGCCAGGAACGACCAGACAGAGATCGTAGACATCGTTCCCCATCTCGATCTCCTCCGCAATCCCGAAGTCATGTCCAAGCATCCGAGCCTCTGCGACATCAGTCATCTTCGCAGGCTTCGAGGCTTGAGCCACATCGTTCTCGAATCGGGGTTGCAACTTCCACGTCTGCGGAAGAGACCCTTATTGAGTCTTCTGGCGAAGGGGCCATCAGGCTTGCTCAACTGAGGAAAGATTTTCCAGAGATTTGCTTTGATGCTTGTATTTTTCCCCCCAACCTTAAAAGAATTCCCGATGATGCTGCGATTACGGCGCTCAACTACACCCAGGACTTTTTTGCTCAGTACAAAGAATGGTACAAAGCGGCCGTTAAGGCTTCCAAAGCTGCCTTCGACCGGGCCCGAGTCATCGAGAAGCTAGAGGCCGACTTGGCTCAAAAGAGTCGTATTGTCGACATACTCCAATCTGAGGCGGAATCTTCCCGCAAGGCCGAAGTCGAGTCGTTACAGAAGGTTGATGAGACATTGGTTGAGATGGCGAAAATGCAACAGTCACATTGTACATTAGTTGAAGACTTAGGCCACCGATACAAGAATGTCGAAACCGAGCGAGATGCGGCAGTCAGGGAACTAGAGGAGCTAAAGGCTAAGTTTGCCGACATGAATAAAGAAAAGGACGACGCGAACGTGGCTGCACAGGAAGCGTGTGAGCAGGCTGTATCTTTCCGAGCTGAGCGCGATGCGGCCATTGCAAGGGTTAAGGAGGTTGAATCGGAGGTGGAGGAGAAAGTCCAAGCAGAGAGGTTCAAAATGGAGGCCGAATTCGACGATCTCTTGGACACATATAATGCCAATGTACTGGAGCATAGAAACCTCTCCTGGCTAGGGGATTACTCGATGCCTCTCTACAATGCTTGGAAGAAATTGGTGGAAAACAAGAGGATGTCTTGTCCGGATTCGGTATTAGATGAGTTTGAGCTTGAGTTGCGTTTGCTCAGCGAGGATGAGAGGAGGACTCTTCATGAAGCAATCGTTTCCGTTGAAAAAGAAAGACTTGGAGTCCATCAAACGGAGGTTTGTGAAGGTTCGGGCATTGTGCATCATAGCGAGAATACTGAAGTCCCCATTTCGACTTCATCCGGAGCTGTTGCTGTAGTTGATTCGCATGCTATTCCAGCCTACAATCCGGACCAACCGGAAATGTCTTCGGGCACGGCTCTCGCCCCCGAGCTTGTTCAGGCTCCAAGGCAAGGTAAAGCGGGTATTTTGACTACTCTCTTTACGTCTTAAGACATTGGTTTTCGAGGGAATTTCTTGGTCTGACAGCTCTACTTTTCGTTGTTTTAGAGACCGAGAGTGTCGCACCCGTGCTCCCTGTTCCTTCGGCTTTATATCCCACGCATGGAGTTGTTGTCACTGAGGCGATCTCAACCGCCGCCATGGTTGGTGACATAGGAGAGGGAGGATCGATGTCATTCGACGTTCAAATGTTTGAAGAGCTATTTTGTCACCCTCTTGATCCCGTGCCTGACCTCTCTTTTGCGACGAGCGGAGCTGCTCCAGTTTCTAGTTCGATTGTGACGACCACTGGCGTACCTAGCGCAGCTCAACTGTCTCGAGAGGAGGAGATTTTGGCAGAGATAAGTGCCAAGATGGCCAAGACAGTGACAGTTGGCCCCGGAGGTGACGCCGTTCCCCCAAGCTTATCTTCACTAATGATGATTTCTCCTGGTGGCACGGTAACCGTCTCGAGTGTCGCTGAACATGTATCTGTTACTGCCCCCATGCCTTCGGTTCGCCCTCATAAAAGGATCTCCATCCCTTCCAGTTCTGAGGAAGATGTCGATATTATGCCAGGCCCGGAGGACGTTCCTAAGAAAGGCAAAAAGTCTCGTAGGAAGCCAGGCAGTGGGTCTACCGGCTCGACTCCGAGGAAGAAGCATCGGAGGAAGAAAGAGTGAGCCCTTTGCTTTGTCAAGAGTTTTCGGATAACAATTCTTTTGTCTTTCCTCTTGTTCTTTTTTTTTTGGGCCATGTGTATGTGTGGATTCGGCCTCCACTTAATCAAAGCATCTTTACTTGCCATGTAATCAAACCTGTTTTTGTTGGCTGATGAAATGGGAAATTATTCTTTTCTTCTTACCTAAATGCCTTGTAGCGTTTGTTTTGTATCCGCTCAGTATCTTTACAGCTTCGTGACTTAATGAATGAGTCAGATCCTGAGTATATTATCACTTAAGCCAGCGATTAACACCCAGCTTTTTGCCCCTTAGTTGCGGGGAATAATACTCATATTCTGGTGGCTGATTGCGTTTATTGCAAGCCTTTGGGCACACGCCCCCCTTCTGAGGTCTCATGACGATTTGAGATAGATAATCTGTCCCGCATTCCAGGATTCTGAGCGTTATCGATGTTTGGAACACAGTTCGCGCTTTGGGAATCTGGATTAGATGTTTATACCCCAATTCGCACTCTGGGAAGTTGGAGTTCGTTCGCACTCTGGGAACGATTTATTGGATGTTTATACTCCAATTCACACTCTGGGAAGTTGGAGTCCGTTCGCACTCTGGGAACGGTTTATTGGATGTTTATACTCCAACTCACACTCTGGGAAGTTGGAGTCCGTTCGCACTCCGGGAACGATTTATTGGGTGTTTATACTCCAATTCACACTCTGGGAAGTTGGAGTCCGTTCGCACTCCGGGAACGATTTATTGGATGTTTATACTCCAATTCACACTCTGGGAAGTTGGAGTCCGTTCGCACTCCGGGAACGATTTATTGGGTGTTTATACTCCAATTCACACTCTGGGAAGTTGGAGTCCGTTCGCACTCCGGGAACGATTTATTGGATGTTTATACTCCAATTCACACTCTGGGAAGTTGGAGTCCGTTCGCACTCCGGGAACGATTTATTGGATGTTTATACTCCAATTCACACTCTGGGAAGTTGGAGTCCGTTCGCACTCTGGGAACGGTTTATTGGATGTTCTCTACTCCAACTCACATTCTGGGAAGTTGGAGTTGGTAAAAGGGTTGTCGTGTATCGATCCCTGCGAATGCTGGTATTGTATTTTGCCCCCGAGCTCAGGTCTCACTCAGTGAGCGACTGGTCGTATCACAATTACTCCCTGTTTGAATAAATCCCACCGTGTGATGGAATTTAGCTCTTCGTGCAACGTGATATTATGTGTTATTTTCAGTGAATCACAACTTTTGGCTCGAAGAGATGGCATTTTATTGCTGAAACGAAAGAAATATGGCAAAATTAGTTGCCTTATTACAAGTTCAAATTTCAAAATGCAAAAACAAAAATGCTGAAGAAGAAATTGATAAGAAATTGTTATCCCATTTTTTGGACAAAACTGGAATATCAATGTTGAGCGCATCTCCACCACGATCGAGCTAAGAGGAAGCAAGCAAGCGTACATAAGTCCAGAGTTCCACTCAAAGTCCGAATACAAGGTTCATTCGGCACTGGAAGGTCAAGTTCATTCGGTACTAGGGACTCAGGACCATTCGGCATCTCCAAGGACCCGAGCCCATACGGCATCTCCATGGACACAGGTCCATTCGGCACCTCCAGGGACCCAGGTCCATTCGGCATAGCCGGACCAAACTAATTCGCCACCGAACAACACCTTCGGCACACCCAACCGAATCACTCCACCATCGAACCAGGTAGCCACCAACCTACTACCGAATGTAACCATCTCCATTCTCCACCGGACCAACTGCCGGTCCATCCCATACCGAGCCACATCCTCTCCATGCCGAACCATCATGCAACGCCGGTCCACCATATGCCGAACCCAACATCACTCCACTTCCACCTCCGAACCAACTATCACCGATCCATACCTCTTCACCACCAAAACCGCACCGGACCGGGCACCAACCTTCTCCGAGTATGGCCGGACCAAGCCTCGCCGAACCAGAATTGCCAGTCCAGATTGCTTCAGCCCGGGCCCACCAGCAGCTATATACTTCCAAGACCCCTGCCCCCTACCTCATTCTATAAATAGAGGGGCAGGGGTACAACAATGGGGACGAGTTTTGGGACAAGTTTGAGAGCTCAAGCCTGGAAGGAACTCTCAAACAACTTTAGATACTTGTAATCAAAGCTTTGTACTTGTAATCTGAAGAAAAAAGGAGAATAACATATAAAGTGGACGTAGGCACGTTCTTGCCGAACCACTATAAATCTGTGTGTCTTTTACATTTTAGTCCTTGCTTTTTACATATTTGCATAAATCACCCAAATCACTAAACACAACATAAAATCAACCAACTCATACGACTTTGGGTGTTTGCGGCCATTTTTCACGCAAACAGAAATAGATAAACAAAGCCCGTCAGATGTAGTAGTGACGGAGGCTTCTGCTATTCCAGGCTCTTGGTAAAGTGAGACCATCAACTGTTGATAACTTGAATGTGCCATCTCTGAGCTTTTGCGAAATCATATACGGCCCTTCCCAATTTGGGTTCATGTGTGAAGGAACCGGGTAAATTCTTTTAAGTACCAGGTCGCCGGATTTAAAAGTTCGCGGGCGGACCTTGGCGTTGTACATTCGAGCGACTCGACCTCGATATGCAGCTGCTCTCACATCGGCTTCTTCTCGCTTCTCGTCAAGCAGATCTAGGGATTCAGCAAGCAATATATCATTTGTTTTCGGGTCGTAGTATGTCACACGGTGAGAGCGAACTTTCATTTCGACTGGAATAACTGCTTCAGAGCCATAGGATAGAGAAAAAGGGGTGTGTCCGGTCGCAGTTTTGTGAGTCGTCCTGTACGCCCACAGAGCCATTGGTAGTTCATCGACCCACTTGCCCCCAGCTTTCTCCAATCTTTTCTTCAATATAGACTTGATAACCTTATTGACGGCCTCGACCTGACCATTCGCTTGCGGGTGCGCTACTGCTGAGAATCTCTTATGGATGTGAAATCGCAGACAGAAGTCCTTGAATTCAGCACTATCGAATTGGGCTCCATTGTCGGTGATAATAGTATGCGGGAGACCAAACCGGCAGATGATGTTGCGTACCACGAAATTGATCACCTTTTTTGTTGTTATCGTTGCAAGGGGCTCAGCCTCAGCCCATTTGGTGAAGTAATCAACCGCAACTATGGCGTACTTTGCACCCCCTTTAGCTAAAGGCAATGCACCGATTATATCCATCCCCCACATTGCAAATGGCCACGGACTGACCATTTGGGTTATTTCAGAAGGCGGGGCTCTAGGGATCCGAGCGTGTCTCTGGCATCTATCGCATCTTTTGGCATAATCCATAGCATCGCGGTTAACGGTAGGCCAATAATATCCGTATCGAAGTATTTTCTTGGCAAGTGCTTGCCCCCCAGTGTGATCGCCACATTCTCCTTCGTGCACCTCGCGCAACACTCGCTTGATTTCGTCATGTGCGATACACCGGAGAAGAGGAACAGAGTATCCTCTTCGATACATAACTCCGTTTTGAATGACAAATCGTGACACCTTTCGGAGAATCTGTCTTCTTTCACTTCGCCGTTCGGGTAGTGTGCCATGCTCAATGTAATCTTGATAGGGAGTCATCCATGATTCCTTCTCGGAGGTAGCTTCAAATGTGAATTCGTTCTCCGTTCGATCAATGCTTGGATAGGATAATGTCTCGACGGGGACGAGTCCCAAGTGTTGAGCTTCGCCTGTACTTGCCGACTTTGCCAAGGCATCAGCTTTTTGATTGTGCTCTCGGGGTATGTAGAAAATGGCATAATAATCAAATTGATCTAGTGTTTCTCGGACCCGGGCTAGATAAGCGGCTAGTCTTCGCTCCTTGGCCTGATATTCACCCCGAACTTGGCATACCACTAACTGAGAATCGCAGTATATCTATACAGCGATAATTCTTAGGTCTCGGGCCAACTTCAACCCGGCGAGCAAGGCTTCGTATTCAGCTTCATTGTTGGTTGCCCGGAAATCAAACTTTAAGGCGTAGCAGATGGATCGGCCCTCGGGAGTCTCAAGCACAATCCCTGCGCCCGAACACCGATCGTTGGATGCGCCATCAGTGTACATCTTCCATACATATTCGGGTGAGTCACTGGTTTCAGGTAAGTCTTCAGGAACAGTGAATTCGGCAATGAAATCTGCTAAGACTTGACCGTGTATGGCTCTCCTTGGAACATATGCGATGTCGAATTGACTTAGCTCAATGTTCCACTTTAGTAACCTGCCAGATGTCTCGGGTCGTGTGAGGACCTGTCGTAGCGGTTGATCGGTGTACACAATGATAGGGTGAGCCTGAAAATATGGACGGAGCTTCCTCGAGGCGATGACTAGGCAGTATGCCAACTTTTCTAGCCTTGGATAATTTCTCTCGGCCCCGGTCAATCGTTTACTGACATAATAAACTGGTTTCTGTGTTCGGTCTTCCTCCCGAACCAATGCAGCACTAATAGCGTTTTCAGATACAGCCAGATAAAGGTATAATTGTTCATGATCAACAGGTTTTGAAAGAATCGGTGGTGTGGAAAGATGCCGGATTAGTGATTGAAATGCGTTTTCACATTCCGTAGTCCATTCGAAGTTTCGCCTCCCTTTTCGGATTAGATCGAAAAAGGGTATGCATTTATCCGTTGATTTTGAGATGAACCTACTCAGCGCTGCAATCTTTCCATTGAGGCTCTGAACCTGTTTCATGGTCCTCGGAGTTTGAAGATTCCTGATTGCCCAGATCTTTTCGGGGTTGGCCTCTATTCCCCGGGCGTTGACGATGAACCCAAGGAACTTTCCGGAAGCAACCCCAAAATGACATTTTAACGGATTTAGCTTCATTTCATACCTCCGGAGGACATTGAACATTGATTCCAAGTCCTTGACATGATCGGTGGAGTACCGTGATTTTACCAACATGTCATCTACATAGACCTCCATGGTTTTCCCGATCTGGTCGGCAAACATTCGGTTGACTAAGCGTTGGTAAGTTGCTCCGGCATTCTTTAAACCAAAAGGCATGACCATGTAGCAATATAGTCCTATGTCAGTTATGAAGCTCGTATGTTCTTGATCAGGCACATGCATGGGTATCTGATTGTACCCAGAGTAAGCATCCATGAAAGACAATAATTCATGTCCGGCCGTCGAATCCACAAGTTGATCGATTCGAGGAAGTGGAAAACTGTCCTTTGGACAAGCCTTATTTAAGTCAGAGTAGTCGATGCACGTTCTCCATTTTCCATTTGGCTTGCGGACAAGTACAGGGTTGGATACCCACTCCGGGTACAAAGCATCTCGGATAAACCCATTCGTCTTCAATTTATCGACTTCTTCCTTGAGGGCGGCAGATCTCTCTGGATCCATACCGCGTCTCTTTTGTTTGACCGGGATGTACCGCGGGTCAATATTTAAGGTGTGGCTCGCGATGTCCGACGAGATTCCACACATATCGGAGTGCGTCCAGGCAAATACGTCTAGATTCGCTTGGAGAAATTCGACCAATTCCTGTTGAGCTTGCAGGTTTAGCTGAGACCCAATTTTCAATACCTTCGAATCATCATCGTTATCAATTGGAACATCGATCGTCAGCTCGGCTGGGGAAGCTTGACTTTCTTTGGATTCATCATTATCTTCAGTGTCTCGAGGGTCAAGATCCTTCTGGAATTGGTCGTGGTGCCCGGGCCGAGGCCCAGGCGCTAGTTGTCAATCGTCGGCAAAGCGGACGTGGAGAGATTCTCCCACGCCCTTTCCTTTCTCCCTCTTTTGTGCTTCTCGTAGTTCAGCAACATAACAGGCTCTCCCGGCAACCTGGTCCCCTTGAATGACCCCAATCCCGTGGTCAGTTGGAAACTTTAGAGTCAAACACCACGGGGCAATTGCTGCCCTAAATTCTGCAAGGGCTGGTCGGCCCAAAAAGGCATTATAGGGTGAATGGATGTCCAGGACAACAAACTGTAACACTCGAACTCTACGGCGTTCTCCGTTTCCCAATTCTACTGGCAATTCCACCATTCCGGTGGGTATATTAGCACTTCCATCGAAGCCGTGGATCCTATATTGACAAGGCTTTAGATCTTTGGCTTCCATTTTCATCTGATCATATGCCCTTTTGAACAAGATGTTTACTGAGCTTCCACTGTCTACCAGGATCCTCTTCATCCAAGCAGGACCAACCTGGGCGGATATGACTAGTGGGTCTATGGTCGGGGCTTCGACTTTGTCAGCATCTCGGTTTCTAAACACGATGTCATCCGTCATCGTCTTCTGTTGCTTAGCCGGAGCTCCCTCATAAAGTGTACTGCAGCTTTCAAAACTTACGTGCCTGATCGAATTGGCGTATGATTCCATTTCCCTCCAACTTCGATCCGCTGGATGAGGGCCACCACTGACTGTATTTATGACCAATCTTCCGCCTGTACGAGTGGGCTCTTCTTGTCTTTCTTGGTTCTGTGCACGATTTTGGTTTGACGGGCCCGCACTACCGGCTTGCGGTGCCCGCACAAATTGATCCAGCTTCCTCTCTCTGATCAGTTTCTCAATAAGGTCTTGCAGATGTCTGCAATCATTGGTGTTGTGTCCATAGCTTTCGTGAAATCTACAAAACTTCCCCGTTTGGATCTGTTTCTCCGATGATGGCTTCGGAGTCGGCTTCTTATATTACATTGCATTACAGGTTTGTAGATATACGTTTTCCAACGTCGTATTCAGTGGTGTATAACTTTCAAACATTTCCGCCCTACGTCGCGGGCCGCGATTCTGATCCTGCTTCTTACTCCTATTATCGCCGTTCCTTGGCTGGGTTTGCTTGTTCTGAATATTCAGCTGCACTCTTCCTGAGCCCTCTCCTGACTGTTTAACGGCCACATTGCTTTGAATCCCTTCATTGCTGGGCCTCGCATCGTCCTGCTTCCTAGATTGTTTCGCATCCTCACGCCTCAGGAATTGGGCGGCTTTGGAATAGAAACGATCCAACGACGCGGGAGGTTTCCCAGCTAGCCAGTTTCCAAAATCAGAGTCGGGGTCAATCCCCTTAGTCAGAGCCATCAAGATTGAATTATCATTGGGGTTAGTAATTTCTGCACAGGCGGCGTTGAATCTTTCCAGGTATCGCCTGAGTGTCTCCCCAGGGGCTTGAGTGACACTAGATAAAGTGTTTACGTCTTTAGGCCTGGCGATGTGCATACGGAATTGTTCGATAAATTTGGTTGCCAATTGGTCAAACGAGGAAATAGACCGTGGTGGTAGTCGTGTAAACCACATTGTCGCAATCCCCCCCAAGGAAATAGGAAAACTACGGCACTTTACTGCATCATCAGCTCTGGCGGCGGTCATCGACCATTCATACTTTAGAATATGCTGGCTAGGGTCGGAGTTTCCTTCATACATAGGCAGAGTCGGCATTCTGAATCGCCGGGGAGGCTCAGCATACAATATGTCATCAGTAAACGGGGTGTGACTTCGAGATATCCCCCAATCGTCATTTGTTAAACCTTGGCTCTCGCGAACCATTTGGCGGACCATAGCCGAGAGATCAGGCGTTGCCGCATTCGAAGGGTGTCGAGCCAAAGTGTGGTCGGGTTCCACAGTGCGAGGTGGGATCGGGCGCTGTCGACGATCCGAATCTCGCCTCCTTGGCTCGACGTCTTCTGGGATACTCGGTCCTGGGACACGTTCCCGTGGGTGGTAGTTTGGGCTGGAGTGATTTCGGGTGTCAACTCCTGTGTCAACTGCGGCGGCTTGGTCATCTGCAGTGTGCTGTGGAACAGTGCCTCCTCGAGAGGAAGGTCCCGTATGAAAAC
Source organism: Allium cepa (assembly GCA_030765085.1). NCBI lineage: Eukaryota > Viridiplantae > Streptophyta > Magnoliopsida > Asparagales > Amaryllidaceae > Allium > Allium cepa. The sequence continues at coordinate 12,614,609 of CM060943.1, forward strand.
TGGCAGAGGGGCCAACCCTTATTTGCCCAACAGTTAACGTTTGCCGGAGACCAGAAGCATGACTACCGTCTAACCTGGGGCGTATGGATCTGCCGTCATAGTCGGATGAGGCAGAACTTTCCGTGGAAGAATGCGGAGCGTGGTCCCTCTTTGATCTCCTTTGCCCTTGACGGTTTAGTTGGTTAGCCAGTTCAGCATTGACACGCAGCTGCTCAGTTAGCTGTTGTCGGCTTTGAGTTAATTCCTGGAGTAATGCTTGGAATTCCTGCCTTGTAACTGGACCTGACTGATTCGTTTGCCCAGCGGCATCCTGATTGGCTGACTGTAGCTGTGCGGGATTCTGCCTATCCCGACCTTCTTGGTTACCAACGTTGGAAGTGGTTCTCGTACTAACCATCCTGAAGGTTGGATAATCTGAAAAGAATGGAAGGAATCCGAATTTGAGGTCTGGATCTCCCTCTTAGATTTATGCAATCCGGTATCGAGGATAGATCCACGGAGCAGGAGAAAGAACTGGTTCCTTTTCTTTCTCAGTGAAAGCACCAAAATGTTTGCACCAAAATTGGGCAAGCACCCTTCGGAAGTTTTTGAAGAGATAGTAAATGAAGAACTTGAATTAGAAATAAGGACTATCTAACAAAAACTCCAAATCACAGAAAAGTAAATTGCACAGAAGACAAGGATTTAGAGTGGTTCGGCTATGCGCCTACGTCCACTATGAAGCTTTATCACTTTATTCCTTAATACTTGAAGATTACAAGTGTTTTTAAGCAAATTACAGCAGAAAATGGACTTAAACTCGAAATTATTAGCAAAGGAGGTGGTATGGAATGATTCCGGCAGCGTTTAGGCTTATTCTTCTTCTCCAAATTCTCCAGTCCCTTTTCTGAATGACCAGGGGCTCTATTTATAGGTGTGGAAGGCCAAATTCCCACCTAAAGCTCAGGGAGGTTGCCTGGCACGTGAGGGGGGCCCATAAGCCCGCGTTCTCGAAGTCCGTGCCCAGTTTGGGATCGATTCGAAGTGAATTTCGAATCGATCAAAGAAGCATCCAATCGAGGCGAAATTTGGTGTGGACATTCTTCAACATGTATGTGAACTACTGTAAAAATTTCATGGGATTTGGATCAGTCGATTGGAAGTTATGATCGGTTCGAAATTGGTGTCTTCGGCCTTCTGTTGGTTCGAATCGATGAAGTGGTCTCGTTCGAATCGATCCGTTTGATTCGAGTACTTCGAACTGATCCCAGGGCGCCTCTCTTCGAGTCGATCCTGTCTTTTGCGTGTGGTTGGATTCGAAGTGAGTCTTCGAATCGATGGGGATGGTGTTTGTTCGAATCGATCCAAATGTGTTACCTTGGATCGATTCGAAGTTGTCTTAGCATGTTGGATTCGAAGACAGCGCGATGCCGCATGGTGGGCTTGTAGTCTTGTGAAGATGGATTCGAACTAGCGCATAGTTGATGGAGTCGAAGCATGGCTGCTTTGGTGGATTCGAAGCAAGGTCTAGGTCATGGATTCGAAGTAGAGAACGTCTGATGGATTCGAAATACATGGAGTCGAAGCGGTGGCGTTTCTTATGGATTCGAAGTTAGGAGCACTCTGATGGATTCGAACTTACGTTCTTTTGTTGGGTTCGAACTAGTTGGTTTCGAACATTATGGGTTCGAAACAAATGGTTTCGAACTAGTTGGGTTCGACAATGATGGGTTCGAACCGAGCGACGTCCATCTTCCTTAACTTGAATCCGTCATAACTTGAGCATACGACCTCGGATTGACTCGAAACTTGAATTGGTGACTTCTATGGCCTTTCTTGTTATGCCCTATCACTTGTGGCCCGATCCAGACTCGGGCAGAATTCATCGATATCCATAGCGGAGTGAAGTGCGATCAATCTCTGAAGCAAACTGTCTTTTGTCTTTGATCAATCTTTTGGTATCACGGCTTTTGCCCGAAAAGAAGGATAACAAGGTCTTGATGTATGGATTTATTGAGATGATTGTATAAAACTACTGTGATGCTTATATGATGATTATCTGTTATGAGGCTTCACTATATATTTCTTTATTGTATTTTATCCATGCGCTGTGAGCTACGATAGAGATTCTGCGATTTTATTTTACCCTGACTATCGTCCATGGCTGCCTTGCACACCTTTCAGCGCACTTTTCCCTTGTTTTGATGCGGGAGTCATGGGCGGTCGTCACAACTGGTTAGTTTCATACCCAAAAAATCCTAACCGAACCTCAACCGGATCTTGGAAGTTTTTTATCCTTCGTTTTTCCGTCACGTGGATTTTTTCTGTAAAACAGGATCCCCGTGGCTGTTCTATGATTAACCATCGCTGGAGAGTGGTGCACAATGGTAGTGCTTCGTTTCAAATCCATGCACCCGTTTCTCAAAGTCGTACGGCACTGTTTCGTCATTTTGGACGGATGTTGCACCTTGCACCGTAGATGTTGCACCCTATGGATATCGATTCTTCGGAGGGCCATAATTCTTGGCTCGTTTAGGGTCACGGGAGCGATAACCAGTCAAAACGAAACTCTCGGTGAGTTCTACAGTATGACCGCTTTCAACCGTCACTGGTTAGTTTCATACCCAAAAAATCCTATCCGAACCTCAATCGGGACTTGGAAGTTTTTTATTATTCGTTTTTCCGTAATGTGGATTTTTTCTATAAAATGGGATCCCCGTGGCTGTTCTATGATTTAGCATCATTGGAGAGTGGTGCACCATGGTAGTGCTCCGTTTCAAATCCATGCACCCATTTCTCAAAGTCGTACGGCACTGTTTCGTCATTTTGGACGGATGTTGCAACTTGCACCGTAGATGTTGCACCCTGTGGATATCGATTCTTCGGAGGGCCATAACTCTTGGCTCGTTTAGAGTTACGGGGGCGATAACCAGTCAAAACGAAGCTCTCGGTGAGTTCTACAGCTATGACCTCTTTCAGCCGTCACTAATTAGTTTCATACCCAAAAACTCCTAACCGAACCTCAACCGGGTCTTGGAAGTTTTTTATCCTTCGTTTTTCCGTCACGTGGATTTTTTCTGTAAAACAGGATCCCCATGGCTGTTCTATGATTTACCATCGCTGGAAAGTGGTGCACCATGGTAGTGCTCTGTTTCAAATCCATGCACCAATTTCTCAAAGTCGTACGGAACTGTTTCGTCATTTTGGACGGATGTTGCACCTTGCACCGTAGATGTTGCACCTAATGGATATCGATTCTTCGGAGGGCCATAACTCTTGGCTCGTTTAGAGTTACGGGAGCGATAACCAGTCAAAACGAAGCTCTTACTGAGATCTACAGCTATGATAGCTTTCAGCCGTCACTAGTTAGTACCATATCCAAAAAATCCAATCCGAACCTCAACGGGTCATGGAAGTTTTTTATCCTTCGTTTTTCCGTCACGTGAATTTTTTCTGTAAAACATGATCCCCGTGGCTGTTCTATGATTTACCATCGCTGGAGAGTGGTGCACCATTTAAGTGCTCTGTTTCAAATCCATGCACCCATTTCTCAAAGTCGTACGACACTGTTTCGTCATTTTTGACGGATGCTGCACCTTGCACCGTAGATGTTGCACCCTGTGGATATCGATTCTTCGGAGGGCCATAACTCTTGGCTCGTTTAGAGTTACGGGAGCGATAACCAGTCAAAACGAAGCTCTCGGTGAGTTCTACAGCTATGACCTCTTTCAGCCGTCACTGATTAGTTTCATACCCAAAAAATCCTAACCGAACCTCAACCGGGTCTTGGAAGTTTTTTATCCTTCTTTTTTCCGTCACATGGATTTTTTCTGTAAAACAGGATCCCCGTGGCTGTTCTATGATTAACCATCGCTGGAGAGTGGTGCACTATGGTAGTGCTCCGTTTCAAATCCATGCACCCATTTCTCAAAGTCGTACGGCACTGTTTCGTCATTTTGGACGGATGTTGCACCTTGCACCGTAGATGTTGCACCCTGTGGATATCGATTCTTCGGAGGGCCATAACTCTTGGCTCGTTTAGAGTCACGGGAGCGATAACCAGTCAAATGGAAGCTCTCGGTGAGTTCTACATCTATGACCGCTTTCAGCCGTCACTGGTTAGTTTCATACCCAAAAAATCCTATCCGAACCTCAATCGGGACTTGGAAGTTTTTTATCATTCGTTTTTCCGTCACGCGGATTTTTTCTATAAAACGGGATCCCCGTGGCTGTTCTATGATTTACCATCGCTGGAGAGTGGTGCATCAAGGTAGTGCTCCGTTTCAAATCCATGCACCCATTTCTCAAAGTCGTACGGCACTGTTTCGTCATTTTGGACGGATGTTGCACCTTGCACCGTAGATGTTGCACCCTGTGGATATCGATTCTTCGGAGGGCCATAACTCTTGGCTCGTTTAGAGTTACGGGAGCGATAACCAGTCAAAACGAAGCTCTCGGTGAGTTCTACAGCTATGACAGCTTTCAGCCGTCACTGGTTAGTTTCATACACAAAAAATCCTATCCGAACCTCAATCGGGTCTTGGAAGTTTTTTATCCTTCGTTTTTCCGTCACGTGGATTTTTTCTGTAAAACAGGATCCCCGTGGCTGTTCTATGATTTACCATCGCTGGAGAGTGGTGCACCATTTAAGTGCTCCGTTTCAAATCCATGCACCCATTTCTCAAAGTCGTAAGCACTGTTTCGTCATTTTGGACGGATGTTGCACCTTGCACCGTAGATGTTGCACCCTGTGGATATCGATTCTTCGGAGGGCCATAACTCTTGGCTCGTTTAGAGTTACGGGAGCGATAACCAGTCAAAACGAAGCTCTCGGTGAGTTCTACAGCTATGACAGCTTTCAGCCGTCACTGGTTAGTTTCATACCCAAAAAATCCTATCCGAACCTCAATCGGGACTTGGAAATTTTTTATCATTCGTTTTTCCGTCACGTGGATTTTTTCTATAAAACGGGATCCCCGTGGCTGTTCTATGATTTACCATCGCTGGAGAGTGGTGCACCATGGTAGTGCTCCGTTTCAAATCCGTGCACCCATTTCTCAAAGTCGTACGGCACTGTTTCGTCATTTTGGACGGATGTTGCACCTTCCACCGTAGATGTTGCACCCTGTGGTTATCGATTCTTCGGAGGGCCATAACTCTTGGCTCGTTTAGAGTAACGGGAGCGATAACCAGTCAAAACGAAGCTCTCGGTGAGTTCTACAGCTATGACCTCTTTCAGCCGTCACTGATTAGTTTCATACCCAAAAAATCCTAACCGAACCTCAACCGGGTCTTGGAAGTTTTTTATCCTTCGTTTTTCCGTCACGTGGATTTTTTCTGTAAAATAAGATCCACGTGGCTGTTCTATGATTAACCATCGCTGGAGAGTGGTGCACTATGGTAGTGCTCCGTTTCAAATCCATGCACCTATTTCTCAAAGTCGTATGGCACTGTTTCGTCATTTTGGACGGATGTTGCACCTTGCACCGTAGATGTTGCACCCTGTGGATATCGATTCTTCGGAGGGCCATAACTCTTGGCTCGTTTAGAGTCACGGGAGCGATAACTAGTCAAAACGACGCTCTCGGTGAGTTCTACAGCTATGACAGCTTTCAGCCGTCACTGGTTAGTTTCATACCCAAAAAATCTTATCCGAACCTTAATCGGGACTTGGAAGTTTTTTATCATTCGTTTTTCCATAACGTGGATTTTTTCTATAAAACGGGATCCCCGTGGCTGTTCTATGATTTACCATCGCTGGAGAGCGATGCACCACGGTAGTGCTCCGTTTCAAATCCATGCACCCATTTCTCAAAGTCGTACGGCACTGTTTCGTCATTTTGGACGGATGTTGCACCTTGCACCGTAGATGTTGCACCCTGTGGATATCGATTCTTCGGAGGGCCATAACTCTTGGCTCGTTTAGAGTTACGGGAGCGATAACTTGTCAAAACGAAGCTCTCGGTGAGTTCTACAGCTATGACCTCTTTCAGCCGTCACTGATTAGTTTCATACCCAAAAAATCCTAACCGAACCTCAACCGGGTCTTGGAAGTTTTTTATCCTTCGTTTTTCCGTCACGTGGATTTTTTCTATAAAACAGGATCCCCGTGGCTGTTCTATGATTAACCATCGCTGGAGACTGGTGCACCATGGTAGTTCTCCGTTTCAAATCCATGCACCCATTTCTCAAAGTCGTACGACACTGTTTCGTCATTTTGGACGGATGTTGCACCTTGCACCGTAGATGTTGCACCCTGTGGATATCGATTCTTCGGAGGGCCATAACTCTTGGCTCGTTTAGAGTTAAAGGAGCGATAACCAGTCAAAACGAAGCTCTCGGTGAGTTCTACAGCTATGACGGCTTTCAGCCGTCACTGGTTAGTTTCACACCCAAAAAATCCTATCCGAACCTCAATCGGGTCTTGGAAGTTTTTTATCCTTTGTTTTTCGGTCACGTGGATTTTTTCTGTAAAACAGGATCCCCATGGCTGTTCTATGATTTACCATCGCTGAAAAGTGGTGCACCATGGTAGTGCTCTGTTTCAAATCCTTGCACCCATTTCTCAAAGTCGTATGGAACTGTTTCGTCATTTTGGACGGATGTTGCACCTTGCACCGTAGATGTTGCACCCAATGGATATCGATTCTTCGGAGGGCCATAACTCTTGGCTCGTTTAGAGTTACGGGAGCGATAACCAGTCAAAACGAAGCTCTCGGTGAGTTCTACAGCTACGACAGCTTTAAGCCGTCACTGGTTAGTTTCATATCTAAAAAATCCTATCCGAACCTCAACGGGTCCTGGAAGTTTTTTATCCTTCGTTTTTCCGTTACGTGGATTTTTTCTGTAAAACAGGATCCCCGTGGCTGTTCTATGATTTACCATCGCTGGAGAGTGGTGCACCATTTAAGTGCTCCGTTTCAAATCCATGCACCCATTTCTCAAAGTCGTACGACACTGTTTCGTCATTTTGGACGGATGTTGCACCTTGCACCATAGATGTTGCACCCTGTGGATATCGATTCTTCGGAGGGCCATAACTCTTGGCTCGTTTAGAGTTACGGGAGCGATAACCAGTCAAAACGAAGCTCTCGGTGAGTTCTACAGCTATGACGGCTTTCAGCCGTCACTGGTTAGTTTCATACCCAAAAAATCCTAAACGAACCTCAACCGGGTCTTGGAAGTTTTTTATCCTTCGTTTTTCCGTCACGTGGATTTTTTCTGTAAAACAGGATCCCCATGGCTGTTCTATGATTTACCATCGCTGAAAAGTGGTGCACCATGGTAGTGCTCCGTTTCAAATCCATCCACCCATTTCTCAAAGTCGTAGGCACTGTTTCGTCATTTTGGACGGATGTTGCACCTTGCACCGTAGATGTTGCACCCTGTGGATATCGATTCTTCGGAGGGCCATAAATCTTGGCTCGTTTAGAGTTACGGGAGCGATAACCAGTCAAAACGAAGCTCTCGGTGAGTTCTACAGCTACGACCTCTTTCAGCCGTCACTGATTAGTTTCATAACCAAAAAATCCTAACCGAACCTCAACCGGGTCTTGGAAGTTTTTTATCCTTCGTTTTTCCGTCACGTGGATTTTTTCTGTAAAACAGGATCCCCATGGCTGTTCTATGATTAACCATCGCTGGAGAGTGGTGCACCATGGTAGTGCTCCGTTTCAAATCCATGCACCCATTTCTCAAAGTCGTACGGCACTGTTTCGTCATTTTGGACGGATGTTGCACCTTGCACCGTAGATGTTGCACCCTGTGGATATCGATTCTTCGGAGGGCCATAACTCTTGGCTCGTTTAGAGTTACGGGAGCGATAACCAGTCAAAACGAAGCTCTCGGTGAGTTCTACAGCTATGACGGCTTTCAGCCGTCACTGGTTAGTTTCATACCCAAAAAATCCTATCCGAACCTCAACGGGTCTTGGAAGTTTTTTATCCTTCGTTTTTCCGTCACGTGGATTTTTTTCGTAAAACAGGATCCCCGTGGCTGTTCTATGATTTACCATCGCTGGAGAGTGGTGCACAATTTAAGTGCTCCGTTTCAAATCCATGCATCCATTTCTCGAAGTCGTACGACACTGTTTCGTCATTTTGGACGGATGTTGCACCTTGCACCGTAGATGTTGCACCCTGTGGATATCGATTCTTCGGAGGGCCATAACTCTTGGCTCGTTTAGAGTTACGGGAGTGATAACCAGTCAAAATGAAGCTCTCGGTGAGTTTACAGCAATGACAGCCTTCAGCCGTCACTGGTTTGTTTCATACCCAAAAAATCCTAACCGAACCTCAATCGGGTCTTGGAATATCCTTCGTTTTTCCGTCACGTGGATTATTTCTGTAAAACAGGATCCCCGTGGCTGTTCTATAATTTACCATCGCTGGAGAGTGGTGCACCATGGTAGTGCTCCGTTTCAAATCCATGCACCCATTTCTCAAAGTCGACGGCACTGTTTCATCATTTTAGACGGATGTTGCACCTTGCAACGTAGATGTTGCACCCTGTGGATATCGATTCTTCGGAGGGCCATAACTCTTGGCTCGCTTAGAGTTACGGGAGCGATAACCAGTCAAAACGAAGCTCTCGGTGAGTTCTATAGCTATGACCTCTTTCAGCCGTCACTGGTTAGTTTCATACCCAAAAAATCCTAACTGAACCTAAACCGGCTCTTGGAAATTTTTTATCCTTCGTTTTTCCGTCATGTGGATTTTTTCTGTGAAACAGGATCCCCGTGGCTGTTCTATGATTTACCATCGCTGGAGAGTGGTGCACAATGGTAGTGCTCCGTTTCAAATCCATGCACCCATTTCTCAAAGTCGTACGACACTGTTTCGTCATTTTGGACAGATGTTGCACCTTGCACCGTAGATGTTGCACCCTGTGGATATCGATTCTTTGGAGGGCCATAACTCTTGGCTCGTTTAGAGTTACGGGAGTGATAACCAGTCAAAACGAAGCTCTCGGTGAGTTCTACAGCTATGACAGCTTTTAGCCGTCACTGGTTAGTTTCATACCCAAAAAATCCTAACCAAACCTCAATCGGGTCTTGGAAGTTTTTTATCCTTCGTTTTTCCATCACATGGATTTTTGCTGTAAAACAGGATCCCCATGGCTGTTCTATGATTTACCATCGCTGGAAAGTGGTGCACCATGGTAGTGCTCCGTTTCAAATCCATGCACCCATTTGTCAAAGTCGTACGGCACTGTTTCGTCATTTTGGACGGATGTTGCACCTTGCACCGTAGATGTTGCACCCTGTGGATATTGATTCTTCGGAGGACCATAACTCTTGGCTCGTTTAGAGTTACGGGAGCGATAACCAGTCAAAACGAAGCTCTCGGTGAGTTCTTCAGCAATGACCGCTATCAGCCGTCACTGGTTAGTTTCATACCCAAAAAATCCAATCCGAACCTCAATAGGGACTTGGAAATTTTTTATCATTCGTTTTTCCGTCACGTGGATTTTTTCTATAAAACGGGATCCCCGTGGCTGTTCTATGATTTACCATCGCTGGAGAGTGGTGCACCATGGTGGTGCTCCGTTTCAAATCCGTGCACCCATTTCTCAAACTCGTACGGCACTGTTTCGTCATTTTGGACGGATGTTGCACCTTGCACCGTAGATGTTGCACCCTGTGGTTATCGATTCTTCGGAGGGCCATAACTCTTGGCTCGTTTAGAGTTACGGGAGCGATAACCAGTCAAAACGAAGCTCTCGGTGAGTTCTACAGCTATGACCTCTTTCAGCCGTCACTGATTAGTTTCATACCCAAAAAATCCTAACCGAACCTCAACCGGGTCTTGGAAGTTTTTTATCCTTCGTTTTTCCGTCACGTGGATTTTTTCTATAAAATAGGATCCCCGTGGCTGTTCTATGATTAACCATCGCTGGAGAGTGGTGCACTATGGTAGTGCTCCGTTTCAAATCCATGCACCCATTTCTCAAAGACGTATGGCACTGTTTCGTCATTTTGGACGGATGTTGCACCTTGCACCGTAGATGTTGCACCCTGTGGATATCGATTCTTCGGAGGGCCATAACTCTTGGCTCGTTTAGAGTCACGGGAGCGATAACTAGTCAAAACGACGCTCTCGGTGAGTTCTATAGCTATGACAGCTTTCAGCCGTCACTGGTTAGTTTCATACCCAAAAAATCCTAACCGAACCTCAATCGGGTCTTGGAAGTTTTTTATCCTTCGTTTTTCCATCACATGGATTTTTTCTGTAAAACAGGATCCCCATGGCTGTTCTATGATTTACCATCACTGGAAAGTGGTGCACCATGGTAGTGCTCCGTTTCAAATCCATGCACCCATTTCTCAAAGTCGTACGGCACTGTTTCGTCATTTTGGACGGATGTTGCACCTTGCACCGTAGATGTTGCACCCTGTGGATATCGATTCTTCGGAGGACCATAACTCTTGGCTCGTTTAGAGTTACGGGAGCGATAACCAGTCAAAACGATGCTCTCGGTGAGTTCTTCAGCAATGACAGCTTTCAGCCGTCACTGGTTAGTTTCATACCCAAAAAATCCTATCCGAACCTCAATCGGGACTTGGAAGTTTTTTATCCTTCGTTTTTCAGTCACGTGGATTTTTTCTGTAAAACAGGATCCCTGTGGCTGTTCTATGATTTACCATCGCTGGAGAGTGGTGCAGCATGGTAGTGCTCCGTTACAAATCCATGCACCCATTTCTCAAAGTCGTACGGCACTGTTTCATCATTTTGGACAGATGTTGCACCTTGCACCGTAGATATTGCACCCTTTGGATATCGATTCTTCGGAGGGCCATAACTCTTGGCTCGTTTAGAGTTACGTGAGCGATAACAAGTCAAAACGAAGCTCTCGGTGAGTTCTACAGCTATGACAGCTTTCAGCCGTCACTGGTAAGTTTCATACCCAAAAAATCCTATCCGAACCTCAATCGGGTCTGGAAGTTTTTTATCCTTTGTTTTTCGGTTACGTGGATTTTTTCTGTAAAACAGGATCCCCGTGGCTATTCTATGATTTACCATACCTGGAGAGTGGTGAACCATGGTAGTGCTCCGTTTCAAATCCATGGACCCATTTCTAAAGGTCGTACGGCACTGTTTCGTCATTTTGGACGGATGTTGCACCTTGCACCGTAGATGTTGCACCCAATGGATATCGATTCTTCGGAGGGCCAAAACTCTTGGCTCGTTTAGAGTTACGGGAGCGATAACCAGTCAAAACGAAGCTATCGGTGAGTTCTACAACTACGACAGCTTTAGGCCGTCACTGGTTAGTTTCATACCCAAAAAATCCTATCCGAACCTCAACGGGTCTTGGAAGTTTTTTATCCTTCGTTTTTCCGTCACGTGGATTTTTTCTGTAAAACAGGATCCCCGTGGCTGTTCTATGATTTACCATCGCTGGAGAGTGGTGCACCATTTAAGTTCTCCGTTTCAAATCCATGCACCCATTTCTCTAAGTCGTACGACACTGTTTCGTCACTTTGGACGGATGTTGCACCTTGCACCGTAGATGTTGCACCCTGTGGATATCGATTCTTCGGAGGGCCATAACTCTTGGCTCGTTTAGAGTTACGGGAGCGATAACCAGTCAAAACGAAGCTCTCGGTGACTTCTACAGCTATGACGGCTTTCAGCCGTCACTGGTTAGTTTCATACCCAAAAAATCCTAACCGAACCTCAACCGGGTCTTGGAAGTTTTTTATCCTTCGTTTTTCCGTCACGTGGATTTTTTCTGTAAAACAGGATCCCCATGGCTGTTCTATGATTTACCATCGCTGAAAAGTGGTGCACCATGGTAGTGCTCCGTTTCAAATCCATGCACCCATTTCTCAAAGTCGTAAGGCACTGTTTCGTCATTTTGGACGGATGTTGCACCTTGCACCGTAGATGTTGCACCCTGTGGATATCGATTCTTCGGAGGGCCATAACTCTTGGCTCGTTTAGAGTTATGGGAGCGATAACCAGTCAAAACGAAGCTCTCGGTGAGTTCTACAGCTACGACCTCTTTCAGCCGTCACTGATTAGTTTCATACCCAAAAAATCATAACCGAACCTCAACCGGGTCTTGGAAGTTTTTTATCCTTCGTTTTCCGTCACGTGGATTTTTTCTGTAAAACAGGATGCCCGTGGCTGTTCTATGATTAACTATCGCAGGAGAGTGGTGCACCATGGTAGTGCTCCGTTTCAAATCCATGCACCCATTTCTCAAAGTCGTACGGCACTGTTTCGTAATTTTGGACGGATGTTGCACCTTGCACCGTAGATGTTGCACCCTGTGGATATCGATTCTTCGGAGGGCCATAACTCTTGGCTCGTTTAGAGTCACGGGAGCGATAACCAGTCAAAACGAAGCTCTCGGTGAGTTCTATAGCTATGACAGCTTTCAGCCGTCACTGGTTAGTTTCATACCCAAAAAATCCTATCCGAACCTCAACCGGGACATGGAAGTTTTTTATCATTCGTTTTTCCGTCACGTGGATTTTTTCTATAAAACGGGATACCCGTGGCTGTTCTATGATTTACCATCGCTCGAGAGTGGTGCACCGTGGTAGTGCTCCGTTTCAAATCCATGGACCCATTTCTCAAAGTCGTACGGCACTGTTTCGTCATTTTGGACGGATGTTGCACCTTGCACCGTAGATGTTGCACCCTGTGGATATCGATTCTTCGGAGGTCCATAACTCTTAGCTCGTTCAGAGTTACGGGAGCGATAACCAGTCAAAACGAAGCTCTCGGTGAGTTCTACAGCTATGATCTCTTTCAGCATCACTGATTAGTTTCATACCCAAAAACTCCTAACCGAACCTCAACCGGGTCTTGGAAGTTTTTTATCCTTCGTTTTTCCGTCACGTGGATTTTTTCTGTAAAACAGGATCCCCATGGCTGTTCTATGATTAACCATCGCTGGAGAGTGGTGCACCATCGTAGTGCTCCGTTTCAAATCCATGCACCCATTTCTCATAGTCGTACGGCACTGTTTCGTCATTTTGGACGGATGTTGCACCTTGCACCGTAGATGTTGCACCCTGTGGATATCGATTCTTCGGAGGGCCATAACTCTTGGCTCGTTTAGAGTTACGGGAGCGATAACCAGTCAAAACGAAGCTCTCGGTGTGTTCTACAGCTATGACAGCTATCAGCCGTCACTGGTTAGTTTCATAACCAAAAAATCCTATCCGAACCTCAACGGGTCTTGGAAGTTTTTTATCCTTCGTTTTTCCGTCACGTGGATTTTTTTCGTAAAACAGGATCCCCGTGGCTGTTCTATGATTTACCATCGCTGGAGAGTGGTGCACTATGGTAGTGCTCCGTTTCAAATCCATGCACCCATTTCTCAAAGTCGTACGGCACTGTTTCGTCATTTTGGACGGATGCTGCACCTTGCACCGTAGATGTTGCACCCTGTGGATATCGATTCTTCGTAGGGCCATAACTCTTGGCTCGTTTAGAGTCACGGGAGCGATAACCAGTAAAAAGAAAGCTCTTGGTGAGTTCTACATCTATGACCGCTTTCAGCCGTCACTGGTTAGTTTCATACCCAAAAAATCCTATCCGAACCTCAATCGGGACTTGGAAGTTTTTTATCATTCGTTTTTCCTTCACGCGGTTTTTTTCTATAAAACGGGATCCCCGTGGCTGTTCTATGATTTACCATCGCTGGAGAGTGGTGCACCATGGTAGTGCTCCGTTTCAAATCCATGCACCCATTTCTCAAAGTTGTACGGCACTGTTTCGTCATTTTGGACGGATGTTGCACCTTGCACCGTAGATGTTGCACCCTGTGGATATCGATTCTTCGGAGGGCCATAACTCTTGGCTCGTTTAGAGTTACGGGAGCGATAACTAGTCAAAACAAAGCTCTCGGTGAGTTCTACAGCTATGACAGCTTTCAACCGTCACTGGTTAGTTTCATACACAAAAAATCCTATCCGAACCTCAATCGGGTCTTGGAAGTTTTTTATCCTTTGTTTTTCCGTCACGTGGATTTTTTCTGTAAAACAGGATCCCCATGGCTGTTCTATGATTTACCATCACTGGAAAGTGGTGCACCATGGTAGTGCTCTGTTTCAAATCCATGCACCCATTTCTCAAAGTCGTACGGAACTGTTTCGTCATTTTGGACGGATGTTGCACCTTGCACCGTAGATGTTGCACCCAATGGATATCGATTCTTCGGAGGGCCATAACTCTTGGCTCGTTTAGAGTTACGGGAGCGATAACCAGTCAAAACGAAGCTCTCGGTGAGTTCTACATCTATGACAGCTTTCAGCCGTCACTGGTTAGTTTCATACCCAAAAAATCCTATCCGAACCTCAATCGGGACTTGGAAATTTTTTATCATTCGTTTTTCCGTCACGTGGATTTTTTTCTATAAAACGGGATCCCCGTGGCTGTTCTATGATTTTCCATCGCTGGAGAGTGGTGCACCATGGTAGTGCTCCATTTCAAATTCGTGCACCCATTTCTCAAAGTCGTACGACACTGTTTCATCATTTTGGACGGATGTTGCACCTTGCACCGTAGATGTTGCACCATGTGGTTATCGATTCTTCGGAGGGCCATAACTCTTGGCTCGTTTAGAGTTACGGGAGCGATAACCAGTCAAAACGAAGCTCTCGGTGAGTTCTACAGCTATGACCTCTTTCAGCCGTCACTGATTAGTTTCATACCCAAAAAATCCTAACCGAACCTCAACCGGGTCTTGGAAGTTTTTTATCCTTCGTTTTTCCGTCACGTGGATTTTTTCTGTAAAATAGGATCCACGTGGCTGTTCTATGATTAACCATCGCTGGAGGGTGGTGCACTATGGTAGTGCTCCGTTTCAAATCCATGCACCCATTTCTCAAAGTCGTATGGCACTGTTTCGTCATTTTGGACGGATGTTGCACCTTGCACCGTAGATGTTGCACCCTGTGGATATCGATTCTTCGGAGGGCCACAACTCTTGGCTCGTTTAGAGTCACGGGAGCGATAACTAGTCAAAACGACGCTCTCGGTGAGTTCTACAGCTATGACAGCTTTCAGCCGTCACTGGTTAGTTTCATACCCAAAAAATCCTATCCGAACCTCAATCGGGACTTGGAAGTTTTTTATCATTCGTTTTTCCGTCACGTGGATTTTTTCTATAAAACGGGATCCCCGTGTCTGTTCTATGATTTACCGTCGCTGGAGAGTGGTGCACCATGGTAGTGCTCCGTTTCAAATCCATACACCCATTTCTCAAAGTCGTACGGCATTGTTTCGTCATTTTGGACGGATGTTGCACCTTGCACCGTAGATGTTGCACCCTGTGGATATCGATTCTTCGGAGGGCCATAACTCTTGGCTCGTTTAGAGTTACGAGAGCGATAACTAGTCAAAGTGAGTTCTACAGCTATGACCTCTTTCAGCCGTCACTGATTAGTTTCATACCCAAAAAATCCTAAACGAACCTCAACCGGGTCTTGGAAGTTTTTTATCCTTCGTTTTTCCGTCACGTGGATTTTTTCTATAAAACAGGATCCCCGTGGCTGTTCTATGATTAACCATCGCTGGAGAGTGGTGCACCATGGTAGTTCTCCGTTTCTAATCCATGCACCCATTTCTCAAAGACGTACGGCACTGTTTCATCATTTTGGACGGATGTTGCACCTTGCACCGTAGATGTTGCACCCTGTGGATATCGATTCTTCGGAGGGCCATAACTCTTGGCTCGTTTAGAGTTATGGGAGCGATAACCAGTCAAAACGAAGCTCTCGGTGAGTTCTACAGCTATGACAGCTTTCAGCCATCACTGGTTAGTTTCACACCCAAAAAATCCTATCCGAACCACAATCGGGTCTTGGAAGTTTTTTATCCTTTGTTTTTCGGTCACGTGGATTTTTTCTGTAAAACAGGATCCCCATGGCTGTTCTATGATTTACCATCGCTGAAAAGTGGTGCACCATGGTAGTGCTCTGTTTCAAATCCATGCACCCATTTCTCAAAGTCGTACGGAACTGTTTTGTCATTTTGGACGGATGTTGCACCTTGCACCGTAGATGTTGCACCCAATGGATATCGATTCTTCGGAGGGCCATAACTCTTGGCTTGTTTAGAGTTACGGGAGCGATAACCAGTCAAAACGAAGCTCTCGGTGAGTTCTACAGCTACGATAGCTTTAAGCCGTCACTGGTTAGTTTCATATCCAAAAAATCCTATCCGAACCTCAACGGGTCTTGGAAGTTTTTTATCCTTCGTTTTTCTGTTACGTGGATTTTTTCTGTAAAACAGGATCCCCGTGGCTGTTCTATGATTTACCATCGCTGGAGAGTGGTGCACCATTTAAATGCTCCGTTTCAAATCCATGCACCCATTTCTCAAAGTCGTACGACACTGTTTCGTCATTTTGGATGGATGTTGCACCTTGCACCATAGATGTTGCACCCTGTGGATATCGATTCGTCGGAGGGCCATAACTCTTGGCTCGTTTAGAGTTACGGGAGCGATAACTAGTCAAAACGAAGCTCTCGGTGAGTTCTACAGCTATGATGGCTTTCATCCGTCACTGGTTAGTTTCATACCCAAAAAATCCTAACCGAACCTCAACCGGGTCTTGGAAGTTTTTTATCCTTCGTTTTTCCGTCACGTGGATTTTTTCTGTAAAACAGGATCCCCATGGCTGTTCTATGATTTACCATCGCTGAAAAGTGGTGCACCATGGTAGTGCTCCGTTTCAAATCCATGCACCCATTTCTCAAAGTCGTAAGGCACTGTTTCGTCATTTTGGACGGATGTTGCACCTTGCACCGTAGATGTTGCACCCTGTGGATATCGATTCTTCGGAGGGCCATAACTCTTGGCTCGTTTAGAGTTACGGGAGCGATAACCAGTCAAAACGAAGATCTCGGTGAGTTCTAAAGCTACGACCTCTTTCAGCCGTCACTTATTAGTTTCATACCCAAAAAATCCTAACCGAACCTCAACCGGGTCTTGGAAGTTTTTTATCCTTCGTTTTCCGTCACATGGATTTTTTCTGTAAAACAGGATCCCCGTGGCTGTTCTATGATTAACCATCGCTGGAGAGTGGTGCACCATGGTAGTGCTTCGTTTCAAATCCATGCACCCATTTCTCAAAGTCGTACGGCACTGTTTCGTCATTTTGGACGGATGTTGCACCTTGCACCGTAGATGTTGCACCCTGTGGATATCGATTCTTCGGAGGGCCATAACTCTTGACTCGTTTAGAGTCACGGGAGCGATAACCAGTCAAAACGAAGCTCTCGGTGAGTTCTACAGCTATGACAGCTTTCAGCCGTCACTGGTAAGTTTCATACCCAAAAAATCCTATCCGAACCTCAACCGGGACTTGGAAGTTTTTTATCATTTGTTTTTCCGTCACGTGGATTTTTTCTATAAAACGGGATCTCCGTGGCTGTTCTATGATTTACCATCGCTCGAGAGTGGTGCACCGTGGTAGTGCTCCGTTTCAAATCCATGGAACCATTTCTCAAAGTCGTACGTCACTGTTTTGTCATTTTGGACGGATGTTGCACCTTGCACCGTAGATGTTGCACCCTGTGGATATCGATTCTTCGGAGGGCCATAACTCTTAGCTCGTTTAGAGTTACGGGAGCGATAACCGGTCAAAAAGAAGCTCTCGGTGAGTTCTACAGCTATGATCTCTTTCAGCCGTCACTGATTAGTTTCATACCCAAAAACTCCTAACCGAACCTCAACCGGGTCTTGGAAGTTTTTTACCCTTCGTTTTTCCGTCACGTGGATTTTTTCTGTAAAACAGGATCCCCATGGCTGTTCTATGATTAACCATCGCTGGAGAGTGGTGCACCATGGTAGTGCTCCGTTTCAAATCCATGCACCCATTTCTCAAAGTCGTACGGCACTGTTTCGTCATTTTGGACGGATGTTGCACCTTGCACTGTAGATGTTGCACCCTGTGGATATCGATTCTTCGGAGGGCCAAAACTCTTGGCTCGTTTAGAGTTACGGGATCGATAACCAGTCAAAACGAAGCTCTCGGTGAGTTCTACAGCTATGACAGCTTTCAGCCGTCACTGGTTAGTTTCATACCCAAAAAATCCTATCCGAACCTCAACGGGTCTTGGAAGTTTTTTATCCTTCGTTTTTCCGTCACGTGGATTTTTTTCGTAAAACAGGATCCCCGTGGCTGTTCTATGATTTACCATCGCTGGAGAGTGGTGCACAATTTAAGTGCTCCGTTTCAAATCCATGCACCCATTTCTCGAAGTCGTACGACACTGTTTCGTCATTTTGGACGGATGTTGCACCTTGCACCGTAGATGTTGCACCCTGTGGATATCGATTCTTCGGAGGGCCATAACTCTTGGCTCGTTTAGAGTTACGGGAGCGATAACCAGTCAAAACGAAGCTCTCGGTGAGTTTACAGCAATGACAGCTTTCAACCGTCACTGGTTTGTTTCATACCCAAAAAATCCTAACCGAACCTCAATCGGGTCTTGGAAGGTTTTTATCCTTCGTTTTATCGTCACGTGGATTATTTCTGTAAAACAGGATCCCCATGGTTGTTCTATAATTTACCATCGCTGGAGAGTGGTGCACCATGGTAGTGCTCCGTTTCAAATCCATGCACCCATTTCTCAAAGTCGACGGCACTGTTTCGTCATTTTAGATGGATGTTGCACCATGCACCGTAGATGTTGCACATTGTGGATATCGATTCTTCGGAGGGCCATAACTCTTGGCTCACTTAGAGTTACGGGAGCGATAACCAGTCAAAACGAATCTCTCGGTGAGTTCTACAGCTATGACCTCTTTCAGCCGTCACTGGTTAGTTTCATACCCAAAAAATCCTGACAGAACCTAAACCGGATCTTGGAAATTTTTTATCCTTCGTTTTTCCGTCATGTGGATTTTTTCTGTAAAACAGGATCCCCGTGGCTGTTCTATGATTTACCATCGCTGGAGAGTGGTGCACCATGGTAGTGCTCCGTTTCAAATCCATGCACCCATTTCTCAAAGTCGGACGACACTGTTTCGTCATTTTGGACAGATGTTGCACCTTGCACCGTAGATGTTGCACCCTGTGGATATCGATTCTTCGGAGGGCCATAACTCTTAGCTCGTTTAGAGTTACGGGAGCAATAACCAGTCAAAACGAAGCTCTCGGTGAGTTCTACAGCTATGATAGCTTTCAGCCGTCACTGGTTAGTTTCATACCCAAAAAATCCTAACCGAACCTCAATCGGGTCTTGGAAGTTTTTTATCCTTCGTTTTTCAATCACATGGATTTTTTCTGTAAAACAGGATCCCCATGGCTGTTCTATGATTTACCATCGCTGGAAAGTGGTGCACCATGGTAGTGCTCCGTTTCAAATCCATGCACCCATTTCTCAAAGTCGTACGGCACTGTTTCGTCATTTTGGACGGATGTTGCACCTTGCACCGTAGATGTTGCACCCTGTGGATATCGATTCTTCGGAGGACCATAACTCTTGGCTCGTTTAGAGTTACGGGAGCGATAACCAGTCAAAACGAAGCTCTCGGTGAGTTCTTCAGCAATGACAGCTTTCAGCCGTCATTGGTTAGTTTCATACCCAAAAAATCCTATCCGAACCTCAATCGGGACTTGGAAGTTTTTTATCCTTCGTTTTTCCGTCACGTGGATTTTTTCTGTAAAACAGGATCCCCGTGGCTGTTCTATGATTTACCATCGCTGGAGAGTGGTGCACCATGGTAGTGCTCCGTTACAAATCCATGCACCCATTTCTCAAAGTCGTACGGCACTGTTTCATCATTTTGGACGGATGTTGCACCTTGCACCGTAGATATTGCACCCTGTGGATATCGATTCTTCGAAGGGCCATAACTCTTGGCTCGTTTAGAGTTACGGGAGCGATAACCAGTCAAAACGAAGCTCTCGGTGAGTTCTACAGCTGTGACAGCTTTCAGCCGTCACTGGTAAGTTTCATATCAAAAAAATCCTATCCGAACCTCAATCGGGTCTTGGAAGTTTTTTATCCTTCGTTTTTCGGTCACATGGATTTTTTCTGTAAAACAGGATCCCCGTGGCTGTTCTATGATTTACCATACCTGGAGAGTGGTGAACCATGGTAGTGCTCCGTTTCAAATCCATGCACCCATTTCTAAAGGTCGTACGGCAATGTTTCGTCATTTTGGACGGATGTTGCACCTTGCACCGTAGATGTTGCACCCGGTGGATATCGATTCTTCGGAGGGCCATAACTCTTGGCTAGTTTAGAGTTACGGGAGCGATAACCAGTCAAAACGAAGCTCTCGGTGAGTTCTACAGCAATGACAGCTTTCAGCCGTCACGGGTTTATTTCATACCCAAAAAATCCTAACCGAACCTCAATCGGGTCTTGGAAGTTTTTTATCCTTCGTTTTTCCATCACGTGGATTTACCATCGCTGGAGAGTGGTTCACCATGGTAGTGCTCCGTTTCAAATCCATGCACCCATTTCCCAAAGTCGTACGGCACTGTTTCGTCATTTTGGACGGATGTTGCACCTTGCACCGTAGATGTTGCACCCTCTGGATATCGATTCTTCGGAGGGCCATAACTCTTGGCTCGTTTAGAGTTACGTGAGCGATAACCAGTCAAAACGAAGCTCTCGGTGAGTTCTACAGCTATGACAGCTTTCAGCCGTCACTGGTTAGTTTCATACCCAAAAAATCCTAACCGAACCTCAATCGGGTCTTGGAAGTTTTTTATCCTTCGTTTTTCCGTCACATGGATTTTTTCTGTAAAACAGGATCCCCATGGCTGTTCTACGATTTACCATCGCTGGAAAGTGGTGCACCATGTTAGTGCTCCGTTTCAAATCCATGCACCCATTTCTCAAAGTTGTACGACACTATTTCGTCATTTTGGATGGATGTTGCACCTTGCACCGTAGATGTTGCACCCTGTGGATATCGATTCTTCGGAGGGCCATAACTCTTGGCTCGTTTAGAGTTACGGGAGCGATAACCAGTCAAAACGAAGCTCTCGGTGAGTTCTACAGCAATGACCGCTTTCAGTCGTCACTGGTTAGTTTCATACCCAAAAAATCCTTTCCGAACCTCAATCGGGACTAGGAAGTTATTTATCCTTCGTTTTTCCGTCACGTGGATTTTTTCTGTAAAACAGGATCCCGGTGGCTGTTCTGTGATTTACCATCACTGGAGAGTAGTGCACCATGGTAGTGCTCCGTTACAAATCCACGCACCCATTTCTCAAAGTCGTACGGCACTGTTTCGTCATTTTGGACGGATGTTGCACCTTGCACCGTAGATGTTGCACCCTGTGAATATCGATTCTTCGGAGGGCCATAACTCTTGGCTTGTTTAGAGTTACGGGAGCGATAACCAGTCAAAACGAAGCTCTCGGTGAGTTCTATAGCTATGATAGCTTTCAGCCGTCACTGGTAAGTTTCATACCCAAAAATCCTATCCGAACCTCAATCGGGTCTTGGAAGTTTTTTATCCTTCGTTTTTCCGTCACGTGGATTTTTTCTGTAAAACAGGATCCCCGTGGCTGTTCTATGATTTACCATACCTGGAGAGTGGTGAACCAAGGTAGTGCTCCGTTTCAAATCCATGCACCCATTTCTAAAGGTCGTACGGCACTGTTTCGTCATTTTGGACGGATGTTGCACCTTGCACCGTAGATGTTGCACCCTGTGGATATCGATTCTTCGGAGGGCCATAACTCTTGGCTCGTTTAGAGTTACAGGAGCGATAACCAGTCAAAACGAAGCTCTCGGTGAGTTCTACAGCAATGACAGCTTTCAGCCGTCAAGGGTTTGTTTCATACCCAAAAAATCCTAACCGAACCTCAATCGGGTCTTGGAAGTTTTTTATCCTTCGTTTTTTCGTCACGTGGATTTACCATCGCTGGAGAGTGGTGCTCCATGGTAGTGCTCCGTTTCAAATCCATGCACCCATTTCCCAAAGTCGTACGGCACTGTTTCGTCATTTTGGATGGATGTTGCACCTTGCACCGTAGATGTTGCACCCTGTGGATATCGATTCTTCGGAGGGCCATAACTGTTGGCTCGTTTAGAGTTACGGGAGCGATAACCAGTCAAAACGAAGCTCTCGGTGAGTTCTACCGCTATGACAGCTTTCAGCCGTCACTGGTTAGTTTCATACCCAAAAAATCCTAACCGAACCTCAATCGGGTCATGGAAGTTTTTTATCCTTCGTTTTTCCGTCACGTGGATTTTTTCTGTAAAACAGGATCCCCATGGTTGTTCTATGATTTACCATCGCTGGAAAGTGGTGCACCATGGTAGTGCTCCGTTTCAAATCCATGCACCCATTTCTCAAAGTCGTACGGCACTGTTCCGTCATTTTGGACGGATGTTGCACCGTGCACCGTAGATGTTGCACCCTGTGGATATCGATTCTTCGGAGGGCCATAACTCTTGGCTCGTTTAGAGTTACGGGAGCGATAACCAGTCAAAACGAAGCTCTCGGTGAGTTCTACAGCAACGACGGCTTTTAGCCGTCACTGGTTAGTTTCATACCCAAAAAATCCTATCCGAACCTCAATCGGGACTTGGAAGTTTTTTATCTTTCGTTTTTCCGTCACCTGGATTTTTTTTTGTAAAACAGGATCCCCGTGGCTGTTCTATGATTTATCATCGCTGGAGAGTGGTGCACCATGGTAGTGCTCCGTTACAAATCCATGCACCCATTTCTCAAAGTCGTACGGCACTGTTTCGTCATTTTGGATGGATGTTGCACCTTGCACCGTAGATGTTGCACCCTGTGGATATCGATTCTTCGGAGGGCCATAACTCTTGGCTCGTTTAGAATTACGGGAGCGATAACCAGTCAAAACGAAGCTCTCGGTGAGTTCTACAGCTATGACAGCTTTCATCCGTCACTGGTAAGTTTCATACCCAAAAAATCCTATCCGAACCTCAATCGGGTCTTGGAAGTTTTTTATCCTTCGTTTTTCCGTCACGTGGATTTTTTCTGTAAAACAGGATCCCCGTGGCTGTTCTATGATTTACCATACCTGGAGAGTGGTGAACCATGGTAGTGCTCCGTTTCAAATCCATGCATCCATTTCTAAAGGTCGTACGGCACTGTTTCGTCATTTTGGACGGATGTTGCACCTTGCACCGTAGATGTTGCACCCTGTGGATATCGATTCTTCGGAGGGCCATAACTCTTGGCTCGTTTAGAGTTACGGGAGCGATAACCAGTCAAAACGAAGCTCTCGGTGAGTTCTACAGCAATGACCGCTTTCAGCCGTCACGGGTTTGTTTCATACCCAAAAAATCCTAACCGAACCTCAATCGGGTCTTGGAAGTTTTTTATCCTTCGTTTTTCCGTCACGTGGATTTACCATCGCTGGAGAGTGGTGCACCATGGTAGTGCTCCGTTTCAAATCCATGCACCCATTTCCCAAAGTCGTACGGCACTGTTTCGTCATTTTGGACGGATGTTGCACCTTGCACCGTAGATGTTGCACCCTGTGGATATCGATTCTTCGGAGGGCCATAACTCTTGGCTCGTTTAGAGTTACGGGAGCGATATCAAGTCAAAACGAAGCTCTCGGTGAGTTCTACAGCTATGACAGCTTTCAGCCGTCACTGGTTAGTTTCATACCCAAAAAATCCTAACTGAACCTCAATCGGGTCTTGGAAGTTTTTTATCCTTCGTTTTTCCGTCACATGGATTTTTCTGTAAAACAGGATCCCCATGGCTGTTCTACGATTTACCATCGCTGGAGAGTGGTGCACCATAGTAGTGCTCCGTTTCAAATCCATGCACCCATTTCCCAAAGTCGTACGGCACTGTTTCGACATTTTGGACGGATGTTGCACCTTGCACCGTAGATGTTGCACCCTGTGGATATCGATTCTTCGGAGGGCCATAACTCTTGGCTCGTTTAGAGTTACGGGAGCGATAACCAGTCAAAACGAAGCTCTCGGTGAGTTCTACAACTATGACAGCTTTCAGCCGTCACTGGTTAGTTTCATACCCAAAAAATACTAATCGAACCTCAATCGGGTCTTGGAAGTTTTTTATCCTTCGTTTTTCCGTCACATGGATTTTTCTGTAAAACAGGATCCCCATGGCTGTTCTATGATTTACCATCTCTGGAAAGTGGTGCACCATGGTAGTGCTCCGTTTCAAATCCATGCACCCATTTCTCAAAGTCGTACGGCCCTGTTTCGTCATTTTGGACGGATGTTGCACCTTGCACCGTAGATGTTGCACCCTGTGGAAATCGATTCTTCGGAGGGCCATAACTCTTGGCTCGTTTAGAGTTACGGGAGCGATAACCAGTCAAAACGAAGATCTCGGTAAGTTCTACAGCTATGACAGCTTTCAGCCGTCACTGGTTAGTTTCATACCCAAAAAATCCTAACCGAACCTCAATCGGGTCCTGGAAGTTTTTTATCCTTCGTTTTTCCGTCACATGGATTTTTTCTGTAAAACAGGATCCCCATGGCTGTTCTATGATTTACCATCGCTGGAAAGTGGTGCACCATGGTAGTGGTCCGTTACAAATCCATGCACCCATTTCTCAAAGTCGTACGGCACTGTTTCGTCATTTTGGATGGATGTTGCACATTGCACCGTAGATGTTGCACCCTGTGGATATCGATTCTTCGGAGGGCCATAACTCTTGGCTCGTTTAGAGTTACGGGAGCGATAACGAGTCAAAACGAAGCTCTCGGTGAGTTCTACAGCTATGACGGCTTTCAGCCGTCACTGGTAAGTTTCATACCCAAAAAATCCTATCCGAACCTCAATCGGGTCTTGGAAGTTTTTTATCCTTCGTTTTTCCGTCACGTGGATTTTTTCTGTAAAACAGGATCCCCGTGGCTGTTCTATGATTTACCATACCTGGAGAGTGGTGAACCATGGTAGTGCTCTGTTTCAAATCCATGCACCCATTTCTAAAGGTCGTACGGCACTGTTTCGTCATTTTGGACGGATGTTGAACCTTGCACCGTAGATGTTGCACCCTGTGGATATCGATTCTTCGGAGGGCCATAACTCTTGGCTCGTTTAGAGTTACGGGAGCGATAACCAGTCAAAACGAAGCTCTCGGTGAGTTCTACAGCAATGACGGCTTTCAGCCGTCATGGGTTTGTTTCATACCCAAAAAATCCTAACCGAACCTCAATCGGGTCTTGGAAGTTTTTTATCCTTCGTTTTTCCGTCACGTGGATTTACCATCGTTGGAGAGTGGTGCACCATGGTAGTGCTCCGTTTCAAATCCATGTACCCATTTCCCAAAGTCGTACGGCACTGTTTCGTCATTTTGGACGGATGTTGCACCTTGCACCGTAGATGTTGCACCCTGTGGATATCGATTCTTCGGAGGGCCATAACTCTTGTAACGACCCGTAATTTACGTGTCGATAAATCGTAGAATTTGCAGGTCGTTAGTATTGTTTGTGATGTCTCTAGCTTGAGTCGTTTAGAAGATAACTCGAGTGAAGTGTTGAGTCATGACCGACTCATGGGTAGTAGCCGAGTTAAGTGATGAGTCGTGACCGACTCATGGGTGACCGACTTAGAGAAGGAGCGACCTACAGGGATGGCCGAGTTAGTGAGTTGCCGGGTTAAGGGATAGAGCGACTCATAGACTTGAGCGACTCATAGGTAGTTGGCGGCTTAGGGGTAGGAACGACTCATAGTAGCTAACGACTTAGGACTTAGACGGGTTAGCAAGATGAGTCGTGGCTGACTCATAGGGTCAACAGGTGATGGGGTTGGCCGACTTAAGTGATGGCCGACTCATGGGTTAGCGACTTAAGGGGCTAAGGCTTAGGTCGGTGGGCCGACTTAGTGGATAAGTCGTTGGTGACTTAGGCTTTTGAGTCGTGTCTCGTGGGATAAGGATTAGGCTTAGGTCGGCAAGGATAAGTCGTGTGACCTTCTTGCTGTGTTGAGTCGTTAGGTCTTTGAGTCGGTAGAATTTAAGTCGGCATTGGTTGAGTCGGTAGGAAGTAGGTCGGCACTTGTTTGAGTCGTAAGTCGGCATTTGGGTTAGTGTTAAGTCGGCAGTATATGTTGTATAGTTAAGTCGCAGGGTCGGTTGTGCTAGGTCGTGAGTCGGCAAGGATGAGTCGGCAAGGATGAGTCGGCAGGAGATGAGTAGTGGACGACTCATGATGAGTCGGGACCGACTCATGGGGCGACGACTCATGGAGGTTCCAGCCTATAAATAGAGGTGTTCGGCTCACTTTTTGGCACCGGTTTTTGAAGCGACGAAGTGCTGCCATTTTGAAGACTCGACTACAGTATTTTCTTCACTTCTTTCTCTACCTCTAATCTAGATCTAACATCCATCCAAGATCGAAGATCGAGATCGAAGATCCAAGTGCCAAAGTTGAAGATCTTCATCCGTTCGAGCTAGAATTCGTCGATTTGAGCGAGATATTGCCGGATCAAGCCTTGATCTCCGCTGTCCAGATCTGAAGTGTGTTGTTTTTGAGGTGTTTTGGGTGATTTGGTGAGTGGTAGTTATCTCTCACGCGGATCCAAAGGAGTATATTGGATTGGTGACTTGTTTATGTGTTAAAGTTAGCGTTTTCTCGCATTTTCCTTAAGTCTGCATGTAGATCCATCATGTTTGAAGATGTTTATCTATAGAAGTTATTTATCAAGTATTAGAAACAAAACCCATGTTTTAGATTTGATAGATCTATGCTAAAAACCATGATTTCATATGTGTTAGACTTTTGCTCATTTAATTACGAAATTGCCATTATGAATGATATTGCTTGATAGATCTTGTTTGAATGCTTGAATGTTTGAATGTATGATAGATTTGATTGATCCAAGTTAGCTTGTAGTTGATTTGGAACAAGATGGTTGAAGATGATTCAAAAGCTAAGTGGAAAGGCTCTTGAATGTTGAAAGCTGCCGATGGCATATGAAGCGGATGTGGAAGCTCATATGGTTGGATCCGATGATGATGGACTTTGCCATGATGCGAAGAGGCGAAGTATGAGATCGAGATGGGACTTTGCCATGATGCGAGGAGGCAAGCCATGATGTTAAGATGAGACTTTGCTATGATGCGATGAAGCAAAGTGTGAAGTTGAGATGGAACGGGTCATGATGACGTTCCAAGCACGGGCTGCGACGACGTGCAAAGTTATGTTGATAACTCGGTGATGCGATCCGGGTTGGTGATAATGGATAGCTTGAGAGGCGCTTGAGCTAGTATGGAAATAGTCGTCGAGGAGGATGACTAGGAGGCTGAGATCTCATCGTTGTTGAAGGTTCTAGCATGCTCAAAGCAAGAGTACGTTGGAACGGGCTGCGACGACGTTCCAGGCACGGGCTGCGACGACGTGCTAGTACTCTGGGTAGTTGCGAAAATTCCTAGGCACGGGCTGCGACGACGTGCGGAGTTATGGCTAGAACCGGGGTTACCATTTGTAACGACCCGAATTTTACGTGTCGATAAATCGTAGAATTTGCAGGTCGATAGTGTTGTTTGTGTTGCCTCTAGCTTGAGTCGTTTTCAAGTTAACCCGAGTGAAGTGATGAGTCGTGACCGACTCATAGGTGTAGCCGAGTTAAAGCTTGAGTCGTAACCGACTCATAGGTTAGGTTGTGTTCGAGTTAGCAAGGATTTGAGTCATTGAGTAGCCGACTCATAGTAGTTGCCGACTTATAGAAGATAGGGGGTTGCCGAGTCAAGAGGGGGACGACTCATGGTCTAGGCCGAGTCAGCAGGTTAAGGGTTGGCAAGATGAGTCGTGGCCGACTCATAGGGTTGATGGTCTAAGTCGTGACCGACTCATAAGCTTGTAAGTTTAGACGAGTCATAGGAATAGCCGACTCAAGGGGTGACCGGGTTATAGAACGTTACGGCCTAGATAGTGACCGACTTATGTTGAGTCGGCTAGGACTTAGGTTGAATCGGAAGGGTCTTGAGTCGCGTCTTAGTTGAGTCGTTGGGTCGGCCTTGAGTTGAGTCGGTGAGACAAGTTGAGTCGTTAGCGACTTAGGGTTAGTTTGGATAGGGGTTAGGTCGGCACTGATGAGTCGTAGGTATGTTAAGTCGTAAGTCGGCATGGTTGTTAAGTCGCTGACTTCAGGCAATAGGCTATGTGTGTTAAGTCGCGAGCGCTTAAGTCGGTAGGGCGTTGAGTCGTTGAGCCGTTGTGTAGCTAGGATTGTTGTCTCGGTTAGGCTTCTGGAGTTGATGAGTCGGCGACGACTCATGGTGAGTCGGCAAGAATTGAGTCGCGAACGACTCATGAGATGACTCGTGACCGACTCATGGGCGACGACTCATGGGGTATCCAGCCTATAAATAGAGGGGTTTGGCTCACTTTTTGGCACCGGTTTTTGAAGCGACGAAGTGCTGCCATTTTGAAGACTTGTCTACAACATTTCTTCATCTTCTTTTCTCCATTCCAATCAAGTGTTAGCATCCATCCAAGATCGAAGATCGAGATCGAAGATCCAAGTGTCCAAGTTGAAGATCTTCATCCGTTCAAGCTAGATTTCATCGTTTTGAGTGAGATTTCGCCGGATCAAGCCGTGATCTTCGCTGTCCAGATCTGAAGTGTTTAGATTTTGAGGTGTTTGGGTGATTTGGTGAGTGGTAGTTATCTCTCACGCGGATCCAAAGGAGTATATTGGATTGGTGACTTGTTTATGTGTTAAAGTTAGCGTTTTCTCGCATTTTCCTTAAGTCTGCATGTAGATCCATCATGGTTGAAGATGTTTATCTATAGAAGTTTGTTTTCAAGTATTAAGGACAAAACCCATGTTTTATATTTGATAGATCTATGCTAAAAACCTATGAATCATGCATGTTGGACTTATGCTCATTTATTTACGAAATTGCCATTATAGTTGATATTGCTTGTTAGATCTTGTTTGAATGCTTGATTGGTTGTATTAATGATTGATTGTGTGAATGTATGATAGATTTGATTTCTCCAAGTTAGCTAGTAGTTGATTTGGAACAAGATGAGTGAAGATGATTCAAAAGCTAAGGAAGAAGGCTCTTGAATGTTGAAAGCTGCCGATGGCATATGAAGCGGATGTGGAAGCTCATATGGATGGATTCGATGGTGATGGACTTTGCCATAATGCGAAGAGGCGAAGTATGAGATCGAGATGGGACTTTGCCATGATGCGAGAAGGCAAGCCATGATGTTAAGATGAGACTTTGCTATGATGCGATAAAGCAAAGTATGATGTTGAGATGGAACGGGTCATGATGACGTTCCAAGCACGGGCTGCGACGACGTGCAAAGTTATGTTGATTACTCGGTGATGCGATCCGAGTTGGTGATAATGGTTAGCTTGAGAGGCGCTTGAGCTAGTATGGATATAGTCGTCGAGGAGGATGACTAGGAGGCTGAGATCTTATCGTTGTTGAAGGTTCTAGCATGCTCAAAGCAAGGGTACGTTGGAACGGGCTGCGACGACGTTCCAGGCACGGGCTGCGACGACGTGCTAGTACTCTGGGTAGTTGCGAAAATTCCTAGGCACGGGCTGCGACGACGTGCGGAGTTATGGCTAGAACCGGGGTTACCATTAGCCCTTGACGGATGGTCATTCAACTAACGGTGATATCAAGGCAATGATACAGTGATAGCCAGAGTCATGGATGTTTGGTTGTACTATCATTCGGTCTCAAGAGCGGTGTTTTCTGGGCGCTTATCTGATCTTGGTTTAGGCCTTGGGGGTTTGTATTTGGAAAACATCGTCCTTGACTCGAGTGATTATTGCTTTATTTTAATTACCTGCTATGCTATGATTGCTTCTCCTTAGTGTGTGTCTGGGGGCTATCACTGTGAGAAGAGGTGGAGTGGGATGGTTTGGTTCCTATTCCTTTTATTCCTTATGCTCTTTTGGTATGTTTGATAGTTAATTTACTGCTCACTAAGACTTTGTCTGACTCAAGGTTTTATGTCTCCTCTTATTACCTTGGGCTGTTCATCCATGTTGGGATGGGCAGACTAGGTAGCAGGTGGCAGGTGCTGTGCTTAGAGTGATCCGCTGATGATGACGAAGACGAGCAGGAGGCTATGCATATTATTTCTTTCTATATGTACTGGGTATCCGCTGCTGTATTTGATTTGAGTGATTTGTAGTGAGGCTTTCATGTATGGATTTGTGTGGATGATTGTATAAAACTGCTATGTTGCTTATATGATGATGATATGTTCTATGAGGCTTCACTATATTATATTTCTCTATTGTATTTTATCCATGCGCTGTGAGTTATACGATAGATTCTGCGAATTTTATTTTACCCTGACTATCGTCCATGGTTGCCTTGCACACCTTTCAGCGCACTATTCCCTTCATTTGGTGCGGGAGTCATGGGCGGTCGTCACATTTGGTATCAGAGCTTTGGTTAATCGATTTTAGCCAACGCTCGCTGACGTAACTACGTAGGAGAGACGTAATTGTATTTTGATGGATGATTACTATATATAATATAGTAGCTTAGATGGATTTGAACTCCTTATGCAGTTGTTTCTTAAGGTGTTCTAATCATTCTTCTTTACAGATATTAAGAATGAGTAGAAGCGAGAGACAAGCTGCAAGGGATAGTCGAGCTGCTAGGGAAGCTGTTGATTATGGAGCTATGTTCGAAGCAATGATGACTTCGATCATGAGGAGGGTACCAGCTTCAGGATCATCTGTGGATGTGGGAGTTCAAGTCCAAGCTCCAAGACCGGTAGATTTTGCCAAGCTTTGCAAGGATTATACTTCTCTTGGAGGAAAAGCTTTCTTAGGGACGGAGTCGACTATTGAGGTGCAGAGATGGATTGATTCATGTCGAAGAATTTTTGGTGATCTAGGGATTGAGGATGCAACCAAGAGGAAGCTTGCATCGAGACAGCTTCAAGGGAGAGCTGCTGATTGGTGGAATTCTATCACTATAGATACCCCAGAAGAGGAGATTACTTGGGAGCAATTCCAAGTTAGATTTGAGGCCAAGTTCATCTCCACTGTTCAGAAGTCTGCTTTGTTCAAGAGGTTTGTAGAGCTCAAGCAAGGAGGGAGGCCTGTTCTTGAGTATATTTCTGAGTTCGAGGCTCTGTCCAAGTATGCCAGATCATATATTGACTCTCCCTACCAGAAGAACGAGAAGTTTGTGACTGGTCTGGATGCTTATCTGGGAAGGCAGTTGGTGGATCACTTGGACGATCCATTTGAGAAGCTTGTGGAGAAAGCTTTGAGACATGAGAGTTTGTTTCCAAGGGAAAATTCTGTTGTTGCTGTAACCAGGGAAGGATCTAAACCACAGCAGAGTGGCAACAAGAAGAGGAAGCAGCAGCAACAGAAGGGTAAGGATGGCCAGAAGAAGCCAAAGGGCGAAGTGACTTGCTATAACTGCCAGAAGAAGGGTCATCTCTCCAAGGATTGTAGGAATCCAAAGGCGCCGGCGAAGTGCCATAACTGTGATAAGCCAGGGCATTTCAGGAAGGATTGTCCAGAGCCGAGGAAGGATAGGCAGGTCGTGCAAGCTTATGCTCTGGAAGCTGTTCCGTCGTCTTCAAGAGCTCCTACTGCTGAGGAGAAGGGGAAGAGTGTGGTGGTTCAAGGTACTCTTTCTATTTGTGGTATTCCAGTTAGAGTGTTGTTTGATACTGGAGCGTCGCATTCTTTTGTTTGTGATGATTTGGTAGGCCGGTTGGGTTTGAAACCGGATATTGTTGATAGGCCATTGGTTGTGACTAATCCAGTGGGGGGTTCGTCATGTTTGTGTATGATATGCCGTGGTCTAGTTGTGTCGAGTCATGATTGCTCGTTTGTTTGTGATTGCTTTGTTCTGAACTTTGCGGGGTTCGGAATTATTTTGGGTATGGACTGGCTTAGGAAGTATGCAGCAAGGATTGATTGTGAGAGGCTGGGGGTGACAGTCGGGAATGTGGATGGGCGAAAGGTTGTGATACGATGTAAGCATGAAGAAGGCGTCTTCATGAGCTTCATGTATTCGCTGGTTGTTCCACGGGATGGACTGTCATCAGTGCCTATTGTGAATGGATTTGAGGATGTCTTTGACGAAGTCAAAGGGTTGTCGCCGCATAGGGAGATCGAGTTTCGTATCGATCTAGTTGAGGGAGCCAGACCTGTTGTGATGCCTCTTAGGCGGATGGCACCGAGGGAGCAGCAAGAGCTGAAGGTGCAAGTTGATGACCTTTTGCGGAAAGGATTCATTCGGAGGAGTGTGTCCGAATGGGGTGCGCCCGTTGTGTTCGCAACCAAAGCGGATGGATCGTTGAGGTTGTGTGTTGATTATCGTGAGCTGAATAAGGTGACTAAGAAGAACAAGTATCCATTGCCGAGAATAGATGACTTGTTTGATCAGCTTCACGAGGCTAAGGTGTTTTCTCAGATGGATTTGGCAACGGGATTTCACCAGTTGAGAGTGGCAAAGGATAGTGTGCCGAGGACTGCTTTCAGGACACCATCCGGGTTTTATGAGTGGCTGGTAATGCCGTTTGGATTGACTAACGCACCAGCATATTTTGTGGATCTTATGAATAGAGTGTTCAGAGATCAGTTGAATAAGTTTGTGCTTGTGTTCGTGGATGATATTTTGGTTTATTCCAGAACTGAGGAAGCGCACAAGACGCACTTGAGAATTGTTTTGGAAATCTTGCGGAAACATCAGCTGAAGGCTAAGTTTTCGAAGTGTCACTTCTGGAAGAATGAAGTGAGGTTCTTAGGCCATGTTATCTCTGGAAATGGAATAGCGGTTGATCCCGCTAAGGTGGCAGCAATCCAGGATTGGGTTAGACCTAAGAATGCATCTGATGTGAGAAGTTTTCTTGGATTAGCAGGATATTATCGTCGGTTTATCAAAGACTTTTCCAAGATAGCTGCACCGTTGACAGGATTGACGAAGAAGAACCAAGTGTTCAGATGGGATGACAAGTGTGAGAAAGCTTTCGTAATCCTGAAAGAGCAACTGACGAGTGCTCCTGTTTTGACTATTCCAAATGGGAATGATGAGATGGTGGTTTACACCGATGCATGTGGCACTGGACTGGGAGCAGTGCTAATGCAGAAAGATAAAGTTGTTGCGTATGCTAGTCGACAACTGAAGCCGCATGAAAGGAATTATCCGACTCATGATTTGGAGTTAGCGGCGATTGTGTTTGCTTTGAA
Source organism: Allium cepa (assembly GCA_030765085.1). Lineage (NCBI taxonomy): Eukaryota > Viridiplantae > Streptophyta > Magnoliopsida > Asparagales > Amaryllidaceae > Allium > Allium cepa. The sequence continues at coordinate 12,647,689 of CM060943.1, forward strand.
GATGTGGAGACATTATCTATTGGGAGTTAGATTCGAGTTGTTTACAGATCATAAGTCGTTGAAGTATCTGTTCTCCCAAAAGGATTTGAATCTTCGACAGCAACGGTGGTTAGAGTTTCTAGCATCTTATGATTTCGGTATAGCCTATACTCCGGGAAAAGGAAACGCAGTGGCTGATGCGTTAAGTCGAAGACATGCAGGTTTGGGAGCCATGTTTTCGGAGTGGAAGAGTCTCGAGTATTTGGCTGAGTTTGATTTCAGGCCTAGATGCGAGTTGGAACCTGAGATGTTGGCAAACTTATCAATAAGGCCTACTCTTGTGGAAAGAATTGGCGAGAGCCAAAAGAAAGATGATAAGCTTGTCAAGATTATCCGTGATTTGGAATCCGGATTGGATCCAGAAAAGGATAAGGGATTCGAGGTTGATCGAGAGGGTTGGCTTCGAAAGCAAGGACGATTGGTTGTTCCTGATATTGATGGATTGAGAGATGAGGTTCTGAGGGAAAGTCATCACTCGAAGTTGACAATTCATCCAGGAGGAAATAAGATGTATCGGGATATGAAGAGAGCTTACTACTGGGAAGGTATGAAGAAAGATGTTGGAAATTTTATTTCCAAGTGTATGAATTGCCAGTTGGTGAAAGCTGAGCAGAAGAAGCCCAGTGGATTACTTCAGCCATTAGAGGTTCCTACATGGAAGTGGGAGCAAGTGTCGATGGATTTTATCGATGGCCTACCTAGGACAAGAGCAGGGAATGAAGGGATTTGGGTCATAGTAGATCGTTTGACTAAGAGTGCAAGGTTCATTCCTGTTCGATCGACTAGGACTGCATCGAAGTTGGCTGAGTTGTATGTGAAATGGATTGTTCGATTCCATGGTGTTCCGAAGAGTATAGTGAGCGATCGAGATCCATTGTTCACTAGTGGATTTTGGAAGAGCTTCCAGGAAGTTTTGGGAACCAAGTTGTGTTTGAGTACAGCTTATCACCCTCAAACAGATGGTCAGACTGAGAGAGTCAACCGAGTTTTGGAAGATCTTCTTAGAGCATGTGTTTTGGACTTCGGAGGATCATGGGAAGATCACCTTCATTTGGTGGAATTTGCTTATAATAACAGTTATCAGTCGAGTATTGGTATGGCACCATATGAAGCGTTATATGGAAGACCGTGTAACTCTCCGACATGTTGGTTGGAAGCTGGAGAAAAGCTGATGCTTGGGCCAGAGATGATTCGACAGACTTCGGATTGTATAGAGATCATTCGGCAAAGAATGAAGGCAGCCCAGGATCGTCAGAAAAGTTATGCAGATAATCGTCGAAAGGATTTGGAATTCGACGTAGGTGATATGGTTTTTGTGAAGATTTCTCCATTGAAGAATGTTGTTAGATTCGGGAACAAAGGAAAGTTGACTCCAAGATTTGTTGGACCATTCCCGATTATTGAGCGAATTGGAAAGCTCGCTTATAGATTGGAGTTACCGGAAAAGATGGCGGGTGTGCACAATGTTTTTCATGTATCTTATCTACGGAAGTATGTGCACGACCCAACTACTGTGGTTTCTGCTGATAGCTGTGAAGACTTAGAGGTTGATCCCGTGGTTACGAGACCTCGTAAGCCGCTTCGTATTGTTGAAACCGATACGAAACAGCTTAGGAGGAAGACGATTACGTTGCTCAAGGTACAATGGAGTGATGATGTTAACGACTGTACGTGGGAGGAGGAAGAGAGGATGAAGGCAGCTCATCCCGGACTCTTCAAGGTATGACCCTAAAGTGTCGTGACATCTCATGAATTTGTAGCTTGTTCTAAGTCTTAGAATTCTGCATGCTAGGCTAGAATTGGATGCATGGTTTGTTGATTTCTATGGATGGTAGGCATGCGGAATAATTGTGATTGCTGTTGTTTGCTTGGAATTTCGGGGGCGAAATTCCTAAGGGGGAGAGAATGTAACGACCCGAATTTTACGTGTCGATAAATCGTAGAATTTGCAGGTCGATAGTGTTGTTTGTGTTGCCTCTAGCTTGAGTCGTTTGCAAGTTAACCCGAGTGAAGTGATGAGTCGTGACCGACTCATAGGTGTAGCCGAGTTAAGGCTTGAGTCGTAACCGACTCATAGGTTAGGTTGTGTTCGAGTTAGCAAGGATTTGAGTCATTGAGTAGCCGACTCATAGTAGTTGCCGACTTATAGAAGATAGGGGGTTGCCGAGTCAAGAGGGGAACGACTCATGGTCTAGGCCGAGTCAGCAGGTTAAGGGTTGGCAAGATGAGTCGTGGCCGACTCATAGGGTTGATGGTCTAAGTCGTGACCGACTCATAAGCTTGTAAGTTTAGACAAGTCATAGGAATAGCCGACTCAAGGGGTGACCGGGTTATAGAACGTTACGGCCTAGATAGTGACCGACTTATGTTGAGTCGGCTAGGACTTAGGTTGAATCGGCAGGGTCTTGAGTCGCGTCTTAGTTGAGTCGTTGGGTCGGCCTTGAGTTGAGTCGGTGAGACAAGTTGAGTCGTTAGCGACTTAGGGTTAGTTTGGATAGGGGTTAGGTCGGCACTGATGAGTCGTAGGTATGTTAAGTCGTAAGTCGGCATGGTTGTTAAGTCGCTGACTTCAGGCAATAGGCTATGTGTGTTAAGTCGCGAGCGCTTGAGTCGGTAGGGCGTTGAGTCGTTGAGCCGTTGTGTAGCTAGGATTGTTGTCTCGGTTAGGCTTCTGGAGTTGATGAGTCGGCGATGACTCATGGTGAGTCGGCAAGAATTGAGTCGCGAACGACTCATGAGATGACTCGTGACCGACTCATGGGCGACGACTCATGGGGTATCCAGCCTATAAATAGAGGGGTTTGGCTCACTTTTTGGCACCGGTTTTTGAAGCGACGAAGTGCTGCCATTTTGAAGACTTGTCTACAACATTTCTTCATCTTCTTTTCTCCATTCCAATCAAGTGTTAGCATCCATCCAAGATCGAAGATCGAGATCGAAGATCCAAGTGTCCAAGTTGAAGATCTTCATCCGTTCAAGCTAGATTTCATCGTTTTGAGTGAGATTTCGCCGGATCAAGCCGTGATCTTCGCTGTCCAGATCTGAAGTGTTTAGATTTTGAGGTGTTTGGGTGATTTGGTGAGTGGTAGTTATCTCTCACGCGGATCCAAAGGAGTATATTGGATTGGTGACTTGTTTATGTGTTAAAGTTAGCGTTTTCTCGCATTTTCCTTAAGTCTGCATGTAGATCCATCATGGTTGAAGATGTTTATCTATAGAAGTTTGTTTTCAAGTATTAAGGACAAAACCCATGTTTTATATTTGATAGATCTATGCTAAAAACCTATGAATCATGCATGTTGGACTTATGCTCATTTATTTACGAAATTGCCATTATAGTTGATATTGCTTGTTAGATCTTGTTTGAATGCTTGATTGGTTGTATTAATGATTGATTGTGTGAATGTATGATAGATTTGATTTCTCCAAGTTAGCTAGTAGTTGATTTGGAACAAGATGAGTGAAGATGATTCAAAAGCTAAGGAAGAAGGCTCTTGAATGTTGAAAGCTGCCGATGGCATATGAAGCGGATGTGGAAGCTCATATGGATGGATTCGATGGTGATGGACTTTGCCATGATGCGAAGAGGCGAAGTATGAGATCGAGATGGGACTTTGCCATGATGCGAGAAGGCAAGCCATGATGTTAAGATGAGACTTTGCTATGATGCGATAAAGCAAAGTATGATGTTGAGATGGAACGGGTCATGATGACGTTCCAAGCACGGGCTGCGACGACGTGCAAAGTTATGTTGATTACTCGGTGATGCGATCCGAGTTGGTGATAATGGTTAGCTTGAGAGGCGCTTGAGCTAGTATGGATATAGTCGTCGAGGAGGATGACTAGGAGGCTGAGATCTTATCGTTGTTGAAGGTTCTAGCATGCTCAAAGCAAGGGTACGTTGGAACGGGCTGCGACGACGTTCCAGGCACGGGCTGCGACGACGTGCTAGTACTCTGGGTAGTTGCGAAAATTCCTAGGCACGGGCTGCGACGACGTGCGGAGTTATGGCTAGAACCGGGGTTACCATTAGCCCTTGACGGATGGTCATTCAACTAACGGTGATATCAAGGCAATGATACAGTGATAGCCAGAGTCATGGATGTTTGGTTGTACTATCATTCGGTCTCAAGAGCGGTGTTTTCTGGGTGCTTATCTGATCTTGGTTTAGGCCTTGGGGGTTTGTATTTGGAAAACATCGTCCTTGACTCGAGTGATTATTGCTTTATTTTAATTACCTGCTATGCTATGATTGCTTCTCCTTAGTGTGTGTCTGGGGGCTATCACTGTGAGAAGAGGTGGAGTGGGATGGTTTGGTTCCTATTCCTTTTATTCCTTATGCTCTTTTGGTATGTTTGATAGTTAATTTACTGCTCACTAAGACTTTGTCTGACTCAAGGTTTTATGTCTCCTCTTATTACCTTGGGCTGTTCATCCATGTTGGGATGGGCAGACTAGGTAGCAGGTGGCAGGTGCTGTGCTTAGAGTGATCCGCTGATGATGACGAAGACGAGCAGGAGGCTATGCATATTATTTCTTTCTATATGTACTGGGTATCCGCTGCTGTATTTGATTTGAGTGATTTGTAGTGAGGCTTTCATGTATGGATTTGTGTGGATGATTGTATAAAACTGCTATGTTGCTTATATGATGATGATATGTTCTATGAGGCTTCACTATATTATATTTCTCTATTGTATTTTATCCATGCGCTGTGAGTTATACGATAGATTCTGCGAATTTTATTTTACCCTGACTATCGTCCATGGTTGCCTTGCACACCTTTCAGCGCACTATTCCCTTCATTTGGTGCGGGAGTCATGGGCGGTCGTCACACCATTAGCCCTTGACGGATGGTCATTCAACTAACGGTGGAATCATGGCAATGATAACAGTGATAGCCAGAGTCATGGATGATTGGTTGTATCATCATTCGGCCTCAAGAGTGGTGTTTTCTGGGTGCTTATCTGATCTTGGTTTAGGCCTTGGGGGTTTGTATTTGGAAAGCATCACCCTTGACTCGAGTGATTATTGCTTTACTTTAATTATCTGCTATGTTATGTTTACTTCTCCTTAGTGTGTGTCTGGGGGCTATCACTGTGAGAAGAGGTGGAGTGGGATGGTTTGGTTCCTATTCCTTTTATCCCTTATGCTCTTTTGGTATGTTTGATAGTTAATTTACTGCTCACTAAGACTTTGTCTGACTCAAGGTTTTATGTCTCCTCTTATTACCTTGGGCTGTTCATCCATGTTGGGATGGGCAGACTAGGTAGCAGGTGGCAGGTGCTGTTCTTGGATCTCTACGTTGATGATGACGAAGACGAGCAGGAGGCTATGCATATTATTTCTTATATGTACTGGGTATCCGCTGCTGTGTTTGATTGAGTGTTATGTAGTGAGGTCTTGATGTATGGATTTGTTGAGATGATTGTATGAAACTACTATGATGTTATATGATGATTTTCTGTTATGAGGCTTCACCATATATTTCTCTATTGTATTTTATCCATGCGCTGTGAGTTGCGATAGAGATTCTGCGATTTTATTTTACCCTGACTATCGTCCATGGCTGCCTTGCACACCTTTCAGCGCACTATTCCCTTGTTTTGGTGCGGGAGTCATGGGCGGTCGTCACAACTCTTGGGTCGTTTAGAGTAACGGGAGTGATAACCAGTCAAAACGAAGCTCTCGGTGAGTTCTACAGCTATGACAGCTTTCAGCCGTCACTGATTAGTTTCATACCCAAAAAATCCTAACCGAACCTCAATCGGGTCTTGGAAGTTTTTTATCCTTCGTTTTTCCGTCACATGGATTTTTTCTGTAAAACAGGATCCCCATGGCTGTTCTACGATTTACCATCGCTGGAAAGTGGTGCACCATGTTAGTGCTCCGTTTCAAATCCATGCACCCATTTCTCAAAGTCGTACGGCACTGTTTCGTCATTTTGGACGGATGTTGCACCTTGCACCGTAGATGTTGCACCATGTGGATATCGATTCTTCGGAGGGCCATAACTCTTGGCTCGTTTAGAGTTACGAGAGCGATAACCAGTCAAAATGAAGCTATCGGTAAGTTCTACAGCTATGACAGCTTTCAGCCGTCACTGGTTAGTTTCATACCCAAAAAATCCTAACCGAACCTCAATCGGGTCCTGGATGTTTTTTATCCTTCGTTTTTCCGTCACATGGATTTTTTCTGTAGAACAGGATCCTCACGGCTGTTCTATGATTTACCATCGCTGGAAAGTGGTGCACCATTGTAGTGCTCCGTTACAAATCCATGCACCCATTTCTCAAAGTCGTACGGCACTGTTTCGTCATTTTGGATGGATGTTGCACCTTGCACCGTAGATGTTGCACCCTGTGGATATCGATTCTTCGGAGGGCCATAACTCTTGGCTCGTTTAGAATTACGGGAGCGATAACCATTCAAAACGAAGCTCTCGGTGAGTTCTACAGCTATGACGGCTTTCAGCCGTCACTGATAAGTTTCGTACCCAAAAAATCCTATCCGAACCTCAATCGGGTCTTGGAAGTTTTTTATCCTTCGTTTTTCCGTCATGTGGATTTTTTCTGTAAAACAGGATCCCCGTGGCTGTTCTATGATTTACCATACCTGGAGAGTGGTGAACCATGGTAGTGCTCCGTTTCAAATCCATGCACCCATTTCTAAAGGTCGTACGGCACTGTTTCGTCATTTTGGACGGATGTTGCACCTTGCACCGTAGATGTTGCACCCTGTGGATATCGATTCTTCGGAGGGCCATAACTCTTGGCTCGTTTAGAGTTACGGGAGCGATAACCAGTCAAAACGAAGCTCTCGGTGAGTTCTACAGCAATGACAGCTTTCAGCCGTCACTGGTTAGTTTCATACCTAAAAAATCCTAACCGAACCTCAATCGGGTCTTGGAAGTTTTTTATCCTTCGTTTTTCCGTCACATGGATTTTTCTGTAAAACAGGATACCCATGGCTGTTCTATGATTTACCATCTCTGGAAAGTGGTGCACCATGGTAGTGCTCCGTTTCAAATCCATGCACCCATTTCTCAAAGTCGTACGGCACTGTTTCGTCATTTTGGACGGATGTTGCACCTTGCACCGTAGATGTTGCACCCTGTGGAAATCGATTCTTCGGAGGGCCATAACTCTTGGCTCGTTTAGAGTTACGGGAGCGTTAACCAGTCAAAACGAAGATCTCGGTAAGTTCTACAGCTATGACGGCTTTCAGCCGTCACTGGTTAGTTTCATACCCAAAAAATCCTAACTGAACCTAAATCGGGTCCTGGATGTTTTTTATCCTTCTTTTTTCCGTCACATGGATTTTTTCTGTAGAACAGGATCCTCACGGCTGTTCTATGATTAACCATCGCTGGAAAGTGGTGCACCATGGTAGTGCTCCGTTACAAATCCATGCACCCATTTCTCAAAGTCGTACTGCACTGTTTCGTCATTTTGGATGGATGTTGCACCTTGCACCGTAGATGTTGCACCCTGTGGATATCGATTCTTCGGAGGGCCATAACTCTTGGCTCGTTTAGAGTTACGGGAGTGATAACCAGTCAAAACGAAGCTCTCGGTGAGTTCTACAGCTACGATGGCTTTCAGCCGTCACTGGTAAGTTTCGTACCCAAAAAATCCTATCCGAACCTCAATTGGGTCTTGGAAGTTTTTTATCCTTCGTTTTTCCGTCATGTGGATTTTTTCTGTAAAACAGGATCCCCGTGGCTGTTCTATGATTTACCATACCTGGAGAGTGGTGAACCATGGTAGTGCTCCGTTTCAAATCCATGCACCCATTTCCCAAAGTCGTACGGCACTGTTTCGTCATTTTGGACGGATGTTGCACCTTGCACCGTAGATGTTGCACCCTGTGGATATCGATTCTTCGGAGGGCCATAACTCTTGGCTCGTTTAGAGTTACGGGAGCGATAACCAGTCAAAACGAAGATCTCGGTAAGTTCTACAGCTATGACGGCTTTCAGCCGTCACTGGTTAGTTTCATACCCAAAAAATCCTAACCGAACCTCAATCGGGTCCTGGAAGTTTTTTATCCTTCGTTTTTCCGTCACATGGATTTTTTCTGTAAAACAGGATCCCCATGGCTGTTCTATGATTTACCATCGCTGGAGAGTGGTGCACCATGGTAGTGCTTCGTTACAAATCCATGCACCCATTTCTCAAAGTCGTACGGCACTGTTTCGTCATTTTGGACGGATGTTGCACCTTGCACCGTAGATGTTGCACCCTGTGGAAATCGATTCTTCGGAGGGCCATAACTCTTGGCTCGTTTAGAGTTACGGGAGCGGTAACCAGTCAAAACGAAGCTCTCGGTAAGTTCTACAGCTATGACAGCTTTCAGCCGTCACTGGTTAGTTTCATACCCAAAAAATCCTAACCGAACCTCAATCGGGTCCTGGAAGTTTTTTATCCTTCGTTTTTTCGTCACATGGATTTTTTCTGTAAAACAGGATCCCGGTGGCTGTTCTATGATTTACCATCGCTGGAGAGTGGTGCACCATGGTAGTGCTCCGTTACAAATCCATGCACCTATTTCTCAGAGTCGTACGGCACTGTTTCGTCATTTTGGACGGATGTTGCACCTTGCACCGTAGATGTTGCACCCTGTGGATATCGATTCTTCGGAGGGCCATAACTCTTGGCTCGTTTAGAGTTACGGGAGCGATAACCAGTCAAAACGAAGCTCTCGGTGAGTTCTACAGCTATGACAGCTTTCAGCCGTCACTGGTAAGTTTCATACCCAAAAAATCCTATCCGAACCTCAATCGGGTCTTGGAAGTTTTTTATCCTTCGTTTTTCCGTCACGTGGATTTTTTCTGTAAAACAGGATCCCTGTGGCTGTTCTATGATTTACCACACCTGGAGAGTGGTGAACCATGGTAGTGCTCCGTTTCAAATCCATGCACCCATTTCTAAAGGTCGTACGGCACTGTTTCGTCATTTTGGACGGATGTTGCACCTTGCACCGTAGATGTTGCACCCTGTGGATATCTATTCTTCGGAGGGCCATAACTCTTGGCTCGTTTAGAGTTACGGGATCGATAACCAGTCAAAACGAAGCTCTCGGTGAGTTCTACAGCAATGACAGCTTTCAGCCGTCACGGGTTTGTTTCATACCCAAAAAATCCTAACCGAACCTCAATCGGGTCTTGGAAGGTTTTTATCCTTCGTTTTTCCGTCACGTGGATTTACCATCGCTGGAGAGTGGTGCACCATGGTAGTGCTCCGTTTCAAATCCATGCACCCATTTCGCAAAGTCGTACGGCACTGTTTCGTCATTTTGGACGGATGTTGCACCTTGCGCCGTAGATGTTGCACCCTGTGGATATCGATTCTTCGGAGGGCCATAACTCTTGGCTCGTTTAGAGTTACGGGAGCGATAACCAGTCAAAACGAAGATCTCGGTAAGTTCTACAGCTATGACGGCTTTCAGCCGTCACTGGTTAGTTTCATACCCAAAAAATCCTAACCGAACCTCAATCGGGTCCTGGAAGTTTTTTATCCTTCGTTTTTCCGTCACATGGATTTTTTCTGTAAAACAGGATCCCCATGGCTGTTCTATGATTTACCATCGCTGGAGAGTGGTGCACCATGGTAGTGCTTCGTTACAAATCCATGCACCCATTTCTCAAAGTCGTACGGCACTGTTTCGTCATTTTGGACGGATGTTGCACCTTGCACCGTAGATGTTGCACCCTGTGGAAATCGATTCTTCGGAGGGCCATAACTCTTGGCTCGTTTAGAGTTACGGGAGCGGTAACCAGTCAAAACGAAGCTCTCGGTAAGTTCTACAGCTATGACAGCTTTCAGCCGTCACTGGTTAGTTTCATACCCAAAAAATCCTAACCGAACCTCAATCGGGTCCTGGAAGTTTTTTATCCTTCGTTTTTTCGTCACATGGATTTTTTCTGTAAAACAGGATCCCGGTGGCTGTTCTATGATTTACCATCGCTGGAGAGTGGTGCACCATGGTAGTGCTCCGTTACAAATCCATGCACCTATTTCTCAGAGTCGTACGGCACTGTTTCGTCATTTTGGACGGATGTTGCACCTTGCACCGTAGATGTTGCACCCTGTGGATATCGATTCTTCGGAGGGCCATAACTCTTGGCTCGTTTAGAGTTACGGGAGCGATAACCAGTCAAAACGAAGCTCTCGGTGAGTTCTACAGCTATGACAGCTTTCAGCCGTCACTGGTAAGTTTCATACCCAAAAAATCCTATCCGAACCTCAATCGGGTCTTGGAAGTTTTTTATCCTTCGTTTTTCCGTCACGTGGATTTTTTCTGTAAAACAGGATCCCTGTGGCTGTTCTATGATTTACCACACCTGGAGAGTGGTGAACCATGGTAGTGCTCCGTTTCAAATCCATGCACCCATTTCTAAAGGTCGTACGGCACTGTTTCGTCATTTTGGACGGATGTTGCACCTTGCACCGTAGATGTTGCACCCTGTGGATATCTATTCTTCGGAGGGCCATAACTCTTGGCTCGTTTAGAGTTACGGGATCGATAACCAGTCAAAACGAAGCTCTCGGTGAGTTCTACAGCAATGACAGCTTTCAGCCGTCACGGGTTTGTTTCATACCCAAAAAATCCTAACCGAACCTCAATCGGGTCTTGGAAGGTTTTTATCCTTCGTTTTTCCGTCACGTGGATTTACCATCGCTGGAGAGTGGTGCACCATGGTAGTGCTCCGTTTCAAATCCATGCACCCATTTCGCAAAGTCGTACGGCACTGTTTCGTCATTTTGGACGGATGTTGCACCTTGCGCCGTAGATGTTGCACCCTGTGGATATCCATTCTTCGGAGGGCCATAACTCTTGGCTCGTTTAGAGTTACGGGAGCGATAACCAGTCAAAACGAAGCTCTCGGTGAGTTGTACAGCTATGACAGCTTTCAGCCGTCACTGGTTAGTTTCATACCCAAAAAATCCTAACCGAACCTCAATCGGGTCTTGGAAGTTTTTTATCCTTCGTTTTTCCGTCACATGGATTTTTTCTGTAAAACAGGATCCCCATGGCTGTTCTATGATTTACCATCGCTGGAAAGTGGTGCACCATGGTAGTGCTCCGTTTCAAATCCATGCACCCATTTCTCAAAGTCGTACGGCACTGTTTCGTTATTTTGGACGGATGTTGCACCTTGCACCATAGATGTTGCACCCTGTGGATATCGATTCTTCGGAGGGCCATAACTCTTGGCTCGTTTAGAGTTACGGGAGCGATAACCAGACAAAACGAAGCTCTCGGTGAGTTCAACAGCAATGACGGCTTTCAGCCGTCACTGGTTCGTTTCATACCCAAAAAATCCTATCCGAAACTCAATCGGGACTTGGAAGTTTTTTATCATTCGTTTTTCCGTCACGTGGATTTTTTCTATAAAACAGGATCCCCGTGGCAGTTCTATGATTTACCATCGCTGGAGAGTGGTCCACCATGGTAGTGCTCCGTTTCAAATCCGTGCACCCATTTCTCAAAGTCGTACGGCACTGTTTGGTCATTTTGGACGGATGTTGCACCTTGCACCGTAGATGTTGCACCCTGTGGATATCGATTCTTCGGAGGGCCATAACTCTTGGCTCGTTTAGAGTTACGGGAGCGATAACCAGTCAAAACGAAGCTCTCGGTAAGTTCTACAGCAATGACAGCTTTCAGCCGTCACTGGTTAGTTTCATACCCAAAAAATCGTATCCGAACCTCAAACGGGACTTGGAAGTTTTTTATCATTCGTTTTTCCGTCACGTTGATTTTTTCAATAAAACGGGATCCCCGTGGCTGTTCTATGATTTACCATCGCTGGAGAGTGGTGCACCATGGTAGTGCTCCGTTTCAAATCCATGCACCCATTTCTCAAAGTCGTACGGCACTGTTTCGTCATTTTGGACGGATGTTGCACCTTGCACCGTAGATGTTGCACCCTGTGGATATCGATTCTTCGGAGGGCCATAACTCTTGGCTCGTTTAGAGTTACGGGAGCGATAACAAGTCAAAACGAAGCTCTCGGTGAGTTCTACAGCTATGACAGCTTTCAGCCGTCACTGGTTAGTTTCATACCCAAAAAATCATATCCGAACCTCAATCGGGTCTTGGAAGTTTTTTATCATTCGTTTTTCCGTCACGTGGATTTTTTCTGTAAAACAGGATCCCCGTGGCTGTTCTATAATTTACCATCGCTGGAGAGTGGTGCACCATGGTAGTGCTCTGTTACAAATCCATGCAGCCATTTCTCAAAGTCGTACGGCACTGTTTCGTCATTTTGGACGGATGTTGCACCTTGCACCGTAGATGTTGCACCCTGTGGATATCGATTCTTCGGAGGGCCATAACTCTTGGCTCGTTTAGAGTTACGGGAGCGATAACCAGTCAAAACGAAGCACTCTGTGAGTTCTACAGCTATGACAGCTTTCAGCCGTCACTGGTAAGTTTCATACCAAAAAAATCCTATCCGAACGTCAATCGGGTCTTGGAAGTTTTTTATCCTTCGTTTTTCCGTCACGTGGATTTTTTCTGTAAAATAGGATCCCCGTGGCAGTTCTATGATTTACCATACCTGGAGAGTGGTGAACCATGGTAGTGCTCCGTTTCAAATCCATGCACCCATTTCTAAAGGTCGTACGGCACTGTTTCGTCATTTTGGACAGATGTTGCACCTTGCACCGTAGATGTTGCACCCTGTGGATATCGATTCTTCGGAGGGCCAAAACTCTTGGCTCGTTTAGAGTTACGGGAGCGATAACAAGTCAAAACGAAGCTCTCGGTGAGTTCTACAGCAATGACAGCTTTCAGCCGTCACGGGTTTGTTTCATACCCAAAAAATCCTAACCGAACCTCAATCGGGTCTTGGAAGTTTTTTATCCTTCGTTTTTTCGTCACGTGGATTTACCATCGCTTGAGAGTGGTGCACAATGGTAGTGCTCCGTTTCAAATCCATGCACCCATTTCTCAAAGTCGTACGGCACTGTTTCGTCATTTTGGACGGATGTTGCACCTTGCACCGTAGATGTTGCACCCTGTGGATATCGATTCTTCGGAGGGCCATAACTCTTGGCTCAATTAGAGTTACGGGAGCGATAACCAGTCAAAACGAAGCTCTCGGTGAGTTCTACAGCTATGACAGCTTTCAACCGTCACTGGTTAGTTTCATACCCAAAAAATCCTAACCGAACCTCAATCGGGTCTTGGAAGTTTTTTATCCTTCGTTTTTCCGTCACATGGATTTTTTCTGTAAAACAGGATCCCCATGGCTGTGCTATGATTTACCATTGCTGGAAAGTGGTGCACCATGGTAGTGCTCCGTTTCAAATCCATGCACCCATTTCTCAAATTCGTACGGCACTGTTTCGTCATTTTGGACGGATGTTGCACCTTGCACCGTAGATGTTGCACCCTGTGGATATCGATTCTTCGGAGGGCCATAACTCTTGGCTCGTTTAGAGTTACGGGAGCGATAACCAGTCAAAACGAAGCTCTCGGTGAGTTCTACAGCTATGACAGCTTTCAGCCGTCACTGGTTAGTTTCATACCCAAAAAATCCTAACCGAACCTCAACGGGTCTTGGAAGTTTTTTATCCTTCGTTTTTCCGTCACGTGGATTTTTTCTGTAAAACAGGATCCCCGTGGCTGTTCTATGATTTACCATCGTTGGAGAGTGGTGCACCATTTAAGTGCTCCGTTTCAAATCCATGCACCCATTTCTCAAAGTCGTACGACACTGTTTCGTCATTTTGGACGGATGTTGCACCTTGCACCGTAGATGTTGCACACTGTGGATATCGATTCTTCGGAGGGCCATAACTCTTGGCTCGTTTAGAGTTACGGGAGCGATAACCAGTCAAAACGAAGCTCTCGGTGAGTTCTACAGCTATGACGGCTTTCAGCCGTCACTGGTTAGTTTCATACCCAAAAAATCCTAACCGAACCTCAACCAGGTCTTGGAAGTTTTTTATCCTTCGTTTTTCCGTCACGTGGATTTTTTCTGTAAAACAGGATCCCCATGGCTGTTCTATGATTTACCATCGCTGGAAAGTGGTGCACCATGGTAATGCTCCGTTTCAAATCCATGCACCCATTTCTCAAAGTCGTAAGGCACTGTTTCGTCATTTTGGAGGGATGTTGCGCCTTGCACCGTAGATGTTGCACCCTGTGGATATCGATTCTTCGGAGGGCCATAACTCTTGGCTCGTTTAGAGTTACGGGAGCGATAACCAGTCAAAACGAAGCTCTCGGTGAGTTCTACAGCAATGACAGCTTTCAGCCGTCACTGGTTTGTTTCGTACCCAAAAAATCCTAACCGAACCTCAATCGGGTCTTGGAAGTTTTTTATCCTTCGATTTTCCGTCACGTGGATTTTTTCTATAAAACGGGATCCCCGTGGCTGTTCTATAATTTACCATCGCCGGAGTGTGGTGCACCATGGTAGTGCTCCGTTTCAAATCCATGCACCCATTTCTCAAAGTCGTACGGCACTGTTTCATCATTTTGGACGGATGTTGCACCATGCACCGTAGATGTTGCACCCTGTGGATATCGATTCTTCGTAGGGCCATAACTCTTGGCTCGTTTAGAGTTACGGGAGCGATAACCAGTCAAAACGATGCTCTCGGTGAGTCCTACAGCAATGACAGCTTTTAGCCGTCACTGGTTAGTTTCATACCCAAAAAATCCTATCCGAACCTCAATCGGGACTTGGAAGTTTTTTATCATTCGTTTTTCCGTCACGTGGATTTTTTCTATAAAACGGGATCCCCGTGGCTGTTCTATGATTTACCATCGCTGGAGAGTGGTGCACCATGGTAGTGCTCCGTTTCAAGTCCATGCACCCATTTCTCAAAGTCGTACGGCACTGTTTCGTCATTTTGGACGGATGTTGCACCTTGCACCGTAGATGTTGCACACAGTGGATATCGATTCTTCGGAGGGCCATAACTCTTGGCTCGTTTAGAGTTACGGGAGCGATAACCAGTCAAAACGAAGCTCTCGGTGAGTTCTACAGCAATGACAGCTTTCAGTCGTCACTGGTTAGTTTCATACCCAAAAAATCCTATACGAACCTCAAACGGGACTTGAAAGTTTTTTATCATTCGTTTTTCCGTCACGTGGATTTTTTCTATAAAACGGGATTCCCATGGCTGTTCTATGATTTACCATCGCTGGAGAGTGGTGCACCATGGTAGTGCTTCGTTTCAAATCCATGCACCCATTTCTCAAAGTCGTACGGCACTGTTTCGTCATTTTGGACGGATATTGCACCTTGCACCGTAGATGTTGCACCCTGTGGATATCGATTCTTCGGAGGGCCATAACTCTTGGCTCTTTTAGAGTTACGGGAGCGATAACCAGTCAAAACGAAGCTCTCGGTGAGTTCTACATCTATGACAGCTTTCAGCCGTCACTGGTTAGTTTCATACCCAAAAAATCATATCCGAACCTCAATCGGGTCTTGGAAGTTTTTTATCATTCGTTTTTCCGTCACGTGGATTTTTTCTGTAAAACAGGATCCCCGTGGCTGTTCTATGATTTACCATCGCTGGAGAGTGGTGCACCATGGTAGTGCTCCATTACAAATCCATGCACCCATTTCTCAAAGTCGTACGGCACTGTTTCGTCATTTTGGCCGGATGTTGCACCTTGCACCGTAGATGTTGCACCCTGTGGATATCGATTCTTCGGAGGGCCATAACCCTTGGCTCGTTTAGAGTTACGGGAGCGATAACCAGTCAAAACGAAGCTCTCGGTGAGTTCTACAGCTATGACAGCTTTCAGCCGTCACTGGTAAGTTTCATACCCAAAAAATCCTATCCGAACGTCAATCGGGTCTTGGAAGTTTTTTATCCTTCGATTTTCCGTCACGTGGATTTTTTCTGTAAAACAGGATCCTGTTGAATATGCGCTTATATGATTTTTGTTTGATGATAATAAACATATATACATTCGTTTAAATGTATTTGATAATATACTATTTTATTTTTCACAGATTAAATAAATATTTGCTGAATAAAATAAATAACACGGAATTTGAATTCAAACGAATATTTTATTCAAATAAATATTTATTACAACTTTGAATAGTATAATTTCAAGCTCTCACTATAACTATACAACTTTGATTACAATAACATCACATTTCATATTTACAATTCACCTCACTACATATCACTCACACTCGTATTTATCTTCAACTTCATTCCGGTTTGAATCCAGCATCTGAGCAATCTGCAAAAATATAAACTAACGCAGTAAAATTGAAAAAGAAATATTTTTGCAATTCAAAAATGAAAGATAATTTTGAAAATATGATTTGCCTCGGTTATTTGGGTTGTTCGTCATAATTTAAATTTGAATTCATCATACACGAACAACTTGTGACATACACAGTGTATTACTGTATATGCCACAAGGCCGTGCTCGCCGATATATACACTTGATTGTTTTACAGGGACAGGTGAGCACAAGTCAAACCCAAATGCAAAGCCGGGTTCAACTCACATGCTATATATTTAAAATCTCGACTCTCTGCACAAGGTCAAATCCGAGTTTTGAAACTGGATTCAACACAAGGCAACTTGAAGAATGCAAAGCTTCAAAAAATGTCAAAACTGCATCAATCACAAATGCAATGCAAGTGGAGTAATGGGTGAACAGAACACCATGATATTCAGCAACAACAAACTCAAACAAGACAAGACTGCATGAACATAAATGCATCAATAAACTAACTGCAAAACTTCAAGTAACAAGGTGATGCAGTTAAAAATTACTCAAAGCATCTCAAAGAAATACAACTGAAGTCAATATGATCGAGTGCAACAGTGAACAGTGCAGCATCAAGAAGGAATATCAAAGACTCAACAATATGCATCATGCACAGGTAAGGCCGAAAATGAAACACAACTCAAAGACCATGTCGAAGTCATTCCAGCAAAATGACAGCGCAAACAAGTACCAACTATAGCATGAACCAAGGCAAAAATATGTACAGCATGAACAAGATATGTACACAAGGCATGGGGGCACTGCAGCACGACAAATTTATGGAGAAGTGACACCAGTAACAACTGCAGACCCAAACAATACATACACCAGCCTGAATAATGAAGATACCAAAACCAGAGACAACAACAGAGCACAATGCACAAGTAACGATATGACGACAACAAATACAACTTTAATGCAAACAGTCGAAGTGGTCAATGCTCAATGAACAGGACAAACAAATGCATCAATATTTGAAAGTGACACAGCAAACATGAAGCATGCAAGCTCGGGCACAAAGTAGTGGAACTGCATCAACTAATGAACAAGTAAAGGAGCAGTGGGAAATCGTAAATTATCAGTTGAAGCCATGGTTCAGTAGCAATTTAAAAATTGCCAGTAAGTCAATGATGAACCAATCGATCAAAATGACAGCAACTACAAACTACTCAAAATCGTGCACCACTGACCATGAATGCAGTAACAACATCGCTGGTGACCACAAAATTAATCAATACTGCAATTTTACAAGTGACCAAAGTCAAAGCATCAATATCCAAAAATTCACGTACTCAAAACATGCCGAAGTCAAAGGAAATCAACACCGTGATGACCACGTAACAAATTCAGAGCCGTGGGACGCAAGTGTCAAATTATACGAGTTTGATTAAGTCAGAGGAAATCATCAACATCAAAGTATAATCGAACGGCCGAACAAAATATTTGACAAATTCAAATAATTTTATACGAACGAAAATAAAGGAGATCGAACTCCTATATAATCAAATCATCATCGGCAATTTCAGCATCGAGTTCAAGTAGCACAAAACCAGCAAAGCAAAAGGGAAAGTACATACCGAAGCAAAACAGTGAACTCGATCGAATTGAAGCGGCCAAGAGCGAACAACCGAGAACGAAGTACACGACAATAACCACCTGAACGATCAACGAAAGCGGCGACTTCAATTTGAACAAACCCTAGTTTTGAAATCAGGGACGAAGCCTTAAAATCTGAGGAGCGGCCATTTTCTTTCACGAAGAAAAAATAATAATAAAAGGAACAGGTTGAAGAAGTGAATAAAGGGCCGGCCTAGTTTATGTTAAAAGGGGTTTTAAAAATTATAAGAAGGGTTTAAATTTAAATAGGGTTTTGTTATTTTAATTTGTTTTTAATTTGTATTTTCTTTTAAACCGTTTTTAATTTCTAGTCGTGTGACTAGGGGACAAGCTACGGTGTGTAGCTTGAGAATTCGCAACTCGATAGTTGAGTTGTGGCAGGGTTTTGAGCGTAGAGTTAGATTAGTCAATAGCGGTGTATAGCGAGTTTACGTGTGTAAGCGAGGGACTATCTAATTTCTAGTAGAAACCTTGGGGGGCAGCACGTAGGCAGGGTTTTGCCGAAGCTAAAGCTATGAATTCTATTATCTGTTCATTGGATCAATTTGAATTTAATCGTGTCTCACATTGTCTAACTGCGCAGGAAATATGGCACACACTAGAAGTGACTCACGAAGGAACATCTCAAGTCAAAGAATCTCGCCTTGCCATGCTAAGCAACGAATACGAGAACTTCACAATGGCGAAGGAAGAAAATGTTAAAGAGATGCATGGACGACTTTCCAATATCGTATACAAATCAAAAGCTCTTGGAAAATCATATACAGAGTTGGAGATAGTCCGAAAAATCCTCAGAGTCCTTCCACGAAAATTTGAAGCGAAAGTGACTGCCATACAAGAATCGAAAGATTTAAAACAACTTAAAGCTGAAGAACTCATCGGAAATCTCACCACTTATGAGCTAGAAATGAAATTCAAGGAAGAGCGTGAAGGAGGTGACACTCAAAAGAAATCAATAGCTCTCAAAGGAACAATCGAAAGTGATGATGATAACGATGAAGATGATGGAGCAGCAGAATTGGAGCTATTAGTAAGGAAATTCAAAAAATGGAATTAAAAACATGGAAATTCAGCTCGAATTCAAAAAGCAAAAAGCAGAATAGCCAAAGCACTAGACTACTCAGAAGAACAAAAGTTTATTTGTTATAATTGCAACAAACCCGGCCATATCAAGCCCGATTGTCCACAAATTAAAAGCCATGGAAAGAAACAGAAAAAGAAAAGTTTTGCAGCCACTTGGGATGAAATAGACGAGAAAGATCAAAGCACTGGCAGTGAAAGCGAAAAGGCAGAATTGTGTCTTCGAGGTGATAAAACTGACAGTGACGATGACGAGCCAAGTGAGGTATCAAAACTTACCCATTCTGAGTTGCTTATATATTTTCATGAAGTAAACGGTTGTTTTGAACGACTTAGGGAAAAATACGCCAAACTTGAATCTCAAAAAGATACTTTGATAGAATGTAATAAACAACTTGATCAATTAGTTAAAACCTATCAAAGTAGAATCCCTAAGTGTGATAAGTGTCCAACATTCGAAAACGAAATTAAAAAATCAGAAATCAATATAAAATCACTTGAAAATGAAATTCTGATTTTAAAAGAGAACGAAAATACTAGAAGAGAGAATTCTATTAAAAAGTGCACACAATTATTAAACGAAAATGAGTCTCTCAAAACACAAGTCCAACAATTGTCTACTACTTTAGATAAATTTTCCAAAAGTGAAAAATCATTGAATATGCTATTAGGAAAGCAAACTGTTAATACGGTTAGACAAGGACTTGGATATAATAGTTCGAAAATTGTTGAAAACAAGATTAATCAAGAAAATTCATTGTGCACGATTTGTAGAAAATATGGACACAGTCACAATAATTGTTGGTATAGACCCAAACATGTGAAAACTATACCGATTTGGGTTCCAAAAGGCACAAATATAAAATCTCTCAAAGTTAAATAAATTTGGGTGCCGAAGGGAACAATTATAAACAGTTTTGGGTCTACACAAAATTATTTTTCAAAATCTTCTGCCACTAACAAACATGGACCTATAAAAACAAATAGGTCACATAAATCTTTCAACGTGTAGGTGTGGTGGCAGGCTAAGGAACAACAACAGTGTTCTCTGGATTTTGGCTGTTCCAGAAACACAACGGGCGACAAAGAAAAGTTCCTTAGCCTAGTATAAAGGTGACAGAATCACAACGGACAACAATGAAAAATATCGTAAAGGTAAAACAGGTAATGGTATGTTTTAAATGTGATAATCTGCACCATATTCCGAATTAAAATCAGCCAATATTGAGATCGATGAAAAATGATGATTTTGTTTCTGACTTATTCAAAGTTGTTGGCCAATTATATTCGTATGCCAAAAACACTATAATAATCTCTAGATTCTTTGAATTACTTCATATATATCATTTTGGATTAAAAATAGTGTTTTGTTGGATAATAATACATTTGGTTATAATATGGCTAACTCCTTATTCACGGTTTTCTGATTATTTACACTGCTTCAATTCAATTTCAAAAGAATGTCATTTAAATTGTTGTTTAAAGTTAAGGTTGAAATTTTTGGAGCACACTTCATGTTTTGGTCTATAAAATTCAATTGATGATAATTTTTGAGTGAAAGAGAAATTCAGATACAGATTACACTGGTAATCTAGTTGATAGAAAAATTACTAGTTGAACGTGATTTTTGAGACATTTAGTAACTGCATCGTTTTTCAAAGAAAATATCTGCATATTTTTCATTTCAAACAATTTTCAAATAGCAGAAAATTTTCTTATAAAACCCCCTGGAGAAAATCATTTTTGACCATATTCTCAGATTAGTCATTTTGAAAAATTTGGTTTCGTAATTATTTTTTGAATTTGATTATAAATGACTATTTTGACTAATCTGACTCCCTAATGTTTATCAAAAAAAAAAAATAGTGATTGAAAAAGTGATGAGTGTTAATATTGATCAAATATTATGACTTGAGACGGTATAATTAATAAATTTCTTTAGAAATTTAAACAAGAGTTATAAAACTTTTTGTTGCTAAAAAATTCCATGACCATCTCTATATCTATCATATTTCTAACGACCATCACTCATCAAAATTCTATATAGTTTGTCAATATGTGGTACTTTAAACAGGAATCGTTCGTTTTTCATTTTTCACATTTTTTTTAAAACAAAAAGGGTAATAATAATAATAATAAATACCAAAGTATTCACTCTCATTTAAAAGTCCTCACGGTTATGCATGGGTGAATTACTTGGAATTTGTTATGTGCTTCCATGCTCATTTAAAAGTCCTCGCGGTTATGCATGTATGGAACACATATAGAAAGTTGATTTTTTTTAAAAAATAAACAAGTTGATTCTAATCCCATTTAAAAGTCCTCACGGTTATGCGTGGTTAGAAGATACTTGAATTTTTTTTATAAAATTGGAATACTACTAATCTCATTTAAAAGTCCTAATGGTTATGCATGGTTAGTAGATATTCAAATTCCTGATATAAATATGCCACAAATAGACACAACTGTATGGTTTTATATGATGACATCATTTCCATCATTCTAAAAGTGGAATATGCGCCTAACAAAATATTTATGATTTTTTTTTGATTTTTTATTGAAATTTAATAGTTATATTAAATTGAGTTTTAATGTGGATTAATATCGATCACTTTATCTCTATTTTCTCTAACACTATTGTTCTTTTGCTGATAACAAAAGGGGGAGAGAAAAGTTAAGATTTTGTCAAATAAAATCAAGCAAAGGTCAAATAATTTTCTATTTGCATCTAGACTCATTTGCATATTTTTATGCATATATGTAGGGGGAGCATCGTGTAGTGAGGAAGCATTTAAATAGGGGGAGCAATGCATATCCATGATCAAATACATTTAACATATTCAAAATCTTAAATATATGTTTGTTATCATCAAAAGGGGGAGATTGTTGAATATGCGCTTATATGATTTTTGTTTGATGATAATAAACATATATACATTCGTTTAAATGTATTTGATAATATACTATTTTATTTTTCACAGATTAAATAAATATTTGCTGAATAAAATAAATAACACGGAATTTGAATTCAAACGAATATTTTATTCAAATAAATATTTATTACAACTTTGAATAGTACAATTTCAAGCTCTCACTATAACTATACAACTTTGATTACAATAACATCACATTTCATATTTACAATTCACCTCACTACATATCACTCACACTCGTATTTATCTTCAACTTCATTCCGGTTTGAATCCAGCATCTGAGCAATCTGCAAAATATAAACTAACGCAGTAAAATTGAAAAAGAAATATTTTTGCAATTCAAAAATAAAAGATAATTTTGGAAATATGATTTGCCTCAGTTATTTGGGTTGTTCGTCATAATTTAAATTTGAATTCATCATACACGAACAACTTGTGACATACACAGTGTATTACTGTATATGCCACAAGGCCGTGCTCGCCGATATATACACTTGATTGTTTTACAGGGACAGGTGAGCACAGGTCAAACCCAAATGCAAAGCCGGGTTCAACTCACGTGCTATATATTTAAAATCTCGACTCTCTGCACAAGGTCAAATCCGAGTTTTGAAACTGGATTCAACACAAGGCAACTTGAAGAATGCAAAGCTTCAACAAATGTCAAAACTGCATCAATCACAAATGCAATGCAAGTGGAGTAATGGGTGAACATAACACCATGATATTCAGCAACAACAAACTCAACCAAGACAAGACTGCATGAACATAAATGCATCAATAAACTAACTGCAAAACTTCAAGTAACAAGGTGATGCAGTTAAAAATTACTCAAAGCATCTCAAAGAAATACAACTGAAGTCAATATGATCGAGTGCAACAGTGAACAGTGCAGCATCAAGAAGGAATATCAAAGACTCAACAATATGCATCATGCACAGGTAAGGCCGAAAATGAAACACAACTCAAAGACCATGTCGAAGTCATTCCAGCAAAATGACAGCGCAAACAAGTACCAACTATAGCATGAACCAAGGCAAAAATATGTACAGCATGAACAAGATATGTACACAAGGCATGGGGGCACTGCAGCACGACAAATTTATGGAGAAGTGACACCAGTAACAACTGCAGACCCAAACAATACATACACCAGCCTCAATAATGAAGATACCAAAACCAGAGACAACAACAGAGCACAATGCACAAGTAACGATATGACGACAACAAATACAACTTTAATGCAAACAGTCGAAGTGGTCAATGCTCAATGAACAGGACAAACAAATGCATCAATATTTGTAAGTGACACAGCAAACATGAAGCATGCAAGCTCGGGCACAAAGTAGTGGAACTGCATCAACTAATGAACAAGTAAAGGAGCAGTGGGAAATCGTAAATTATCAGTTGAAGCCATGGTTCAGTAGCAATTTAAAAATTGCCAGTAAGTCAATGATGAACCAATCGATCAAAATGACAGCAACTACAAACTACTCACAATAGTGCACCACTGACCATGAATGCAGTAACAACATCGCTGGTGACCACAAAATTAATCAATACTGCAATTTTACAAGTGACCAAAGTCAAAGCATCAATATCCAAAAATTCACGTAATCAAAACATGCCGAAGTCAAAGGAAATCAACACCGTGATGACCACGTAACAAATTCAGAGCCGTGGGACGCAAGTGTCAAATTATACGAGTTTGATTAAGTCAGAGGAAATCATCAACATCAAAGTATAATCGAACGGCCGAACAAAATATTTGACAAATTCAAATAATTTTATACGAACGAAAACAAAGGAGATCGAACTCCTATATAATCAAATCATCATCGGCAATTTCAGCATCGAGTTCAAGTAGCACAAAACCAGCAAAGCAAAAGGGAAAGTACATACCGAAGCAAAACAGTGTACTCGATCGAATTGAAGCAGCCAAGAGCGAACAACCGAGAACGAAGTACACGACAATAACCACCTGAACGATCAACGATAGCGGCGACTTCAATTTGAACAAACCCTAGTTTTGAAATCAGGGACGAAGCCTTAAAATCTGAGGAGCGGCCATTTTCTTTCACGAAGAAAAAATAATAATAAAAGGAACGGGTTGAAGAAGTGAATAAAGGGCCGGCCTAGTTTATGTTAAAAGGGGTTTTAAAAATTATAAGAAGGGTTTAAATTTAAATAGGGTTTTGTTATTTTAATTTGTTTTTAATTTGTATTTTCTTTTAAACCGTTTTTAATTTCTAGTCGTGTGACTAGGGGACAAGCTACGGTGTGTAACTTGAGAATTCGCAACTCGGTAGTTGAGTTGTGGCAGGGTTTTGAGCGTAGAGTTAGATTAGTCAATAGCGGTGTATAGCGAGTTTACATGTGTAAGCGAGGGACTATCTAATTTCTAGTAGAAACCTTGGGGGCAGCACGTAGGCAGGGTTTTGCCGAAGCTGGGTAAATTCTGTGTTGTTCTGTTTTATTCTGTTATTTATATTCTGCGATATTTGTGCTGCTATTCTGTGATCTGAATTGAAATTAATTTACAAGCTTCCGCGATTAATTTTTTTAATAATTTACACTATCACCCTATTCACCCCCCCTCTAGGGTGAAATCGATCCTACAGATCCCCGTGGCTGTTCTATGATTTACCATACCTGGAGAGTGGTGAACCATGGTAGTGCTCCGTTTCAAATCCATGCACCCAATTCTAAAGGTCGTACGGCACTGTTTCGTCATTTTGGACGGATGTTGCACCTTGCACCGTAGATGTTGCACCCTGTGGATATCGATTCTTCGGAGGGCCATAACTCTTGGCTCGTTTAGAGTTACGGTAGCGATAATCAGTCAAAACGAAGCCCTCGGTGAGTTCTACAGCAATGACAGCTTTCAGCCGTCACGGGTTTGTTTCATACCCAAAAAATCCTAACCGAACCTCAATCGGGTCTTGGATGTTTTTTATCCTTCGTTTTTTCGTCACGTGGATTTACCATCGCTGGAGAGTGGTGCACAATGGTATTTCTCCGTTTCAAATCCATGCACCCATTTCTCAAAGTCGTACGGCACTGTTTCGTCATTTTGGACGGATGTTGCACCTTGCACCGTAGATGTTGCACCCTGTGGATATCGATTCTTCGAAGGGCCATAAATCTTGGCTCAATTAGAGTTACGGGAGCGATAACCAGTCAAAACGAAGCTCTCGGTGAGTTCTACAGCTATGACAGCTTTCAACCGTCACTGGTTAGTTTCATACCCAAAAAATCCTAACTGAACCTCAATCGGGTCTTGGAAGTTTTTTATCCTTCGTTTTTCCGTCACATGGATTTTTTCTGTAAAACTGGATCCCCATGGCTGTGCTATGATTTAGCATCGCTGGAAAGTGGTGCACCATGGTAGTGCTCCGTTTCAAATCCATGCACCCATTTCTCAAATTCGTACGGCACTGTTTCGTCATTTTGGACGGATGTTGCACCTTGCACCGTAGATGTTGCACCCTGTGGATATCGATTCTACGGAGGGCCATAACTCTTGGTTCGTTTAGAGTTACGGGAGTGATAACGAGTCAAAACGAAGCTCTCGGTGAGTTCCACAGCAATGACAGCTTTCAGCCGTCACTGGTTAGTTTCATACCCAAAAAATCCTATCTGAACCTCAATCGGGACTTGGAAGTTTTTTATCATTCGTTTTTCCGTCACGTGGATTTTTTCTATAAAACGGGATCCCTGTGGCTGTTCTATGATTTACCATCGCTGGAGAGTGGTGCACCATGGTAGTGCTCCGTTTCAAATCCATGCACCCATTTCTCAAAGTCGTACGGCACTGTTTCGTCATTTTGGACGGATGTTGCACCTTGCACCGTAGATGTTGCACCCTGTGGATATCGATTCTTCGGAGTGACATAACTATTGGCTCGTTTAGAGTTAAGGGAGCAATAACCAGTCAAAACGAAGCTCTCGGTGAGTTATATAGCTATGATCTCTTTCAGCCGTCACTGATTAGTTTCATACCCAAAAAATCCTAACCGAACCTCAACCGGGTCTTGGAAGTTTTTTATCCTTCGTTTTTCCGTCACGTGGATTTTTTCTGTAAAACAGGATCCCCGTGGCTGTTCTATGATTAACCATCGCTGGAGAGTCGTGCACCATGGTAGTGCTCCGTTTCAAATCCAAGCACCCATTTCTCAAAGTCGTACGGCACTGTTTTGTCATTTTGGATGGATGTTGCACCTTGCACCGTAGATGTTGCACCCTGTGGATATCGATTCTTCAGAGGGCCATAACTCTTGGCTCTTTTAGAGTTACGGGAGCGATAACCAGTCAAAACGAAGCTCTCGGTGAGTTCTACAGCCATGACAGCTTTCAGCCGTCACTGGTTAGTTTCATACCCAAAAAATCCTATCCGAACCTCAATCGGGTCTTGAAAGTTTTTTATCCTTTGTTTTTCCGTCACGTGGATTTTTTCTTTAAAATAGGATCCCCATGGCTGTTCTATGATTTACCATCGCTGGAAAGTGGTGCACCATGGTAGTGCTCCGTTTCAAATCCATGCACCCATTTCTCAAAGTCGTACGGCACTGTTTCGTCATTTTGGACGGATGTTGCACCTTGCATCGTAGATGTTGCACCCAATGGATATCGGTTCTTCGGAGGGCCATTACTCTTGGCTCGTTTAGAGTTACGGGAGCGATAACCAGTCAAAACAGAGCTCTCGGTGAGTTCTACAGCGATGACAGCTTTCAGCCGTCACTGGTTAGTTTCATACGCAAAAAATCCTATCCGAACCTCAACGGGTCTTGGAAGTTTTTTATCCTTCGTTTTTCCGTCACGTGGATTTTTTCTGTAAAATAGGATCCCCGTGGCTGTTCTATGATTTACCATCGCTGGAGAGTGGTGCACCATTTAAGTGCTCCGTTTCAAATCCATGCACCCATTTCTCAAAGTCGTACGACACTGTTTCGTCATTTTGGACGGATGTTGCACCTTGCACCGTAGATGTTGCACCCTGTGGATATCGATTCTTCGGAGGGCCATAACTCTTGGCTCGTTTAGAGTTACGGGAGCGATAACCAGTCAAAACTAAGCTCTCGGTGAGTTCTACAGCTATGACGGCTTTCAGCCGTCACTGGTTAGTTTCATACCCAAAAAATCCTAACCGAACCTCAACCAGGTCTTGGAAGTTTTTTATACTTCGTTTTTCCGTCACGTGGATTTTTTCTGTAAAACAGGATCCCCATGGCTGTTCTATGATTTACCATTGCTGGAAAGTGGTGCACCATGGTAGTGCTCCGTTTCAAATCCATGCACCCATTTCTCAAAGTCGTAAGGCACTGTTTCGTCATTTTGGAGGGATGTTGCACCTTGCACCGTAGATGTTGCACCCTGTGGATATCGATTCTTCGGAGGGCCATAACTCTTGGCTCATTTAGAGTTACGGGAGCGATAACCAGTCAAAACGAAGCTCTCGGTGAGTTCTACAGCAATGACACCTTTCAGCCGTCACTGGTTTGTTTCGTACCCAAAAAATCCTAACCGAACCTCAATCGGGTCTTGGAAGTTTTTTATCCTTCGATTTTCCGTTACGTGGATTTTTTCTATAAAACGGGATCCCCGTGGCTATTCTATAATTTACCATCGCCGGAGTGTGGTGCACCATGGTAGTGCTCCGTTTCAAATCCATGCACTCATTTCTCAAAGTCGTACGGCACTGTTTCGTCATTTTGGACGGATGTTGCACCTTGCACCGTAGATGTTGCACCCAATGGATATCGATTCTTCGGAGGGCCATAACTCTTGGCTCGTTTAGAGTTACGGGAGCGATAACTAGTCAAAACGAAGCTCTTGGTGAGTTCTACTACTATGACCTCTTTCAGCCGTCACTGGTTAGTTTCATACCCAAAAAATCCTATCCGAACCTCAATCGGGACTTGGAAGTTTTTTATCATTCGTTTTTCCGTCACGTGGATTTTTTCTATAAAACGGGATCCCCGTGGCTGTTCTATGATTTACCATCGCTGGAGAGTGGTGCACCATGGTAGTGCTCCGTTTCAAATCCATGCACCCATTTCTCAAAGTCGTACGGCACTGTTTCGTCATTTTGGACGGAAGTTGCACCTTGCACCGTAGATGTTGCACCCAGTGGGTATTGATTCTTCGGAGGGCCATAACTCTTGGCTCGTTTAGAGTTACGGGAGCGATAACCAGTCAAAACGAAGCTCTCAGTGAGTTCTACAGCAATGACAGCTTTCAGCCGTCACTGGTTAGTTTCCTACCCAAAAAATCCTATCCGAACCTCAAATGGGACTTGGAAGTTTTTTATCATTCGTTTTTCCGCCACGTGGATTTTTTTTATAAAACGGGATCCCCGTGGCTGTTCTATGATTTACCATCGCTGGAGAGTGGTGCACCATGGTAGTGCTCTGTTTCAAATCCATGCACCCATTTCTCAAAGTCGTACGGCACTGTTTCGTCATTTTGGACGGATGTTGCACCTTGCACCGTAGATGTTGCACCCTATGGATATCGATTCTTCGGAGGGCCATAACTCTTGGCTCGTTTAGAGTTACGGGAGCGATAACCAGTCAAAACGAAGCTCTCGGTGAGTTCTACAACTATGACAGCTTTCAGCCGTCACTGGTTAGTTTCATACCCAAAAAATCATATCCGAACCTCAATCGGGTCTTGGAAGTTTTTTATCATTCGTTTTTCCGTCACGTGGATTTTTCTGTAAAACAGGATCCCCGTGGCTGTTCTATGATTTACCATCGCTGGAGAGTGGTGCACCATGGTAGTGCTCCGTTACAAATCCATGCACCCATTTCTCAAATTCGTACGGCACTGTTTCGTCATTTTGGACGGATGTTGCACCTTGCACCGTAGATGTTGCACCCTGTGGATATCGATTCTTCGGAGGGCCATAACTCTTGGCTCGTTTAGAGTTACGAGAGCGATAACCAGTCAAAACGAAGCTCTCGGTGAGTTCTACAGCTATGGCAGCTTTCAGCCGTCACTGGTAAGTTTCATACCCAAAAAATCCTATCCGAACGTCAATCGGGTCTTGGAAGTTTTTTATCCTTCGTTTTTCCGTCACGTGGATTTTTTCTGTAAAACAGGATCCCCGTGGCTGTTCTATGATTTACCATCGCTGGAGAGTGGTGGACCATGGTAGTGCTCCGTTACAAATCCATGCACCCATTTCTCAAATTCGTACGGCACTGTTTCGTCATTTTGGACGGATGTTGCACCTTGCACCGTAGATGTTGCACCCTGTGGATATCGATTCTTCGGAGGGCCATAACTCTTGGCTCGTTTAGAGTTACGAGAGCGATAACCAGTCAAAACGAAGCTCTCGGTGAGTTCTACAGCTATGACAGCTTTCAGCCGTCACTGGTAAGTTTCATACCCAAAAAATCCTATCCGAACGTCAATCGGGTCTTGGAAGTTTTTTATCCTTCGTTTTTCCGTCACGTGGATTTTTTCTGTAAAACAGGATCCCCGTGGCTGTTCTATGATTTACCATACCTGGAGAGTGGTGAACCATGGTAGTGCTCCGTTTCAAATCCATGCACCCATTTCTAAAGGTCGTACGGCAATGTTTCGTCATTTTGGACGGATGTTGCACCTTGCAACGTAGATGTTGCACCCTGTGGATATCGATTCTTCGGAGGGCCATAACTCTTGGCTCGTTTAGAGTTACGGGAGCGATAACCAGTCAAAACGAAGCTCTCGGTGAGTTCTACAGTAGTGACGGCTTTCAGCCGTCACGGGTTTGTTTCATACCCAAAAAATCCTAACCGAACCTCAATCGGGTCTTGGAAGTTTTTTATCCTTTGTTTTTCCGTCACATGGATTTACCATCGCTGGAGAGTGGTGCACCATGGTAGTGCTCCGTTTCAAATCCATGCACCCATTTCTCAAAGTCGTACGACACTGTTTCGTCATTTTGGACGGATGTTGCACCTTGCACCGTAGATGTTGCACCCTGTGGATATCGATTCTTCGGAGGGCCATAACTCTTGGCTCAATTAGAGCAACGGGAGCGATAACCAGTCAAAACGAAGCTCTCGGTGAGTTCTACAGCTATGACAGCTTTCAACCGTCACTGGTTAGTTTCATACCCAAAAAATCCTAACCGAACCTCAATCGGGTCTTGGAAGTTTTTTATCCTTCGTTTTTCCGTCACATGGATTTTTTCTGTAAAACAGGATCCCCATGGCTGTGCTATGATTTACCATCGCCGGAAAGTGGTGCACCATGGTAGTGCTCCGTTTCAAATCCATGCACCCATTTCTCAAAGTCATACGGCACTGTTTCGTCATTTTGGACGGATGTTGCACCTTGCACCGTAGATGTTGCACCCTGTGGATATCGATTCTTCGGAGGGCCATAACTCTTGGCTCGTTTAGAGTTAAGGGAGCGATAACCAGTCAAAACGAAGCTCTCGGTGAGTTATACCGCTATGACCTCTTTCAGCCGTCACAGATTAGTTTCATACCCAAAAAATCCAAACCGAACCTTAACCGGGTCTTTGAAGTTTTTTATCCTTCGTTTTTCCGTCACGTGGATTTTTTCTGTAAAACAGGATCCTCGTGGCTGTTCTATGATTAACCATCGCTGGAGAGTGGTGCACCATGGTAGTGCTCTGTTTCAAATCCAAGCACCCATTTCTCAAAGTCGTGCGGCACAGTTTCGTCATTTTGGACGGATGTTGCACCTTGCACCGTAGATGTTGCACCCTGTGGATATCGATTCTTCGGAGGGCCATAACTCTTGGCTCGTTTAGAGTTACGGGAGCGATAACCAGTCAAAACGAAGCTCTCGGTGAGTTCTACAGCTATGATAGCTTTCAGCCGTCACTGGTTCGTTTCATACCCAAAAAATCCTATCCGAACCACAATCGGGTCTTGGAAGTTTTTTATCCTTTGTTTTTCCGTCACGTGGATTTTTTCTGTAAAATAGGATCCCCATGGCTGTTCTATGATTTACCATCGCTGGAAAGTGGTGCACCATGGTAGTTCTCCGTTTCAAATCCATGCACCCATTTCTCATAGTCGTACGGCACTGTTTCGTCATTTTGGACGGATGTTGCACCTTGCACCGTAGATGTTGCACCCAATGGATATCGATTA
Source organism: Allium cepa (assembly GCA_030765085.1). Classification (NCBI taxonomy): domain Eukaryota; kingdom Viridiplantae; phylum Streptophyta; class Magnoliopsida; order Asparagales; family Amaryllidaceae; genus Allium; species Allium cepa. The sequence goes on from CM060943.1 coordinate 12,678,746, forward strand.
TTCGGAGGGCCATAACTCTTGGCTCGTTTAGAGTTACGGGAGCGATAACCAGTCAAAACGGAGCTCTCGGTGAGTTCTACAGCTATGACAGCTTTCAACCGTCACTGGTTAGTTTCATACCCAAAAAATCCTATCTGAACCTCAACGGGTCTTGGAAGTTTTTTATCCTTCGTTTTTCCGTCACGTGGATTTTTTCTGTAAAACAGGATCCCCGTGGCTGTTCTATGATTTACCATCGCTGGAGAGTGGTGCACCATTTAAGTGCTCCGTTTCAAATCCATGCACCCATTTCTCAAAGTCGTACGACACTGTTGCGTCATTTTGGACGGATGTTGCACCTTGCACCGTAGATGTTGCACCCTGTGGATATCGATTCTTCGGAGGGCCATAACTCTTGGCTCGTTTAGAGTTACGGGAGCGATAACCAGTCAAAACGAAGCTCTCGGTGAGTTCTACAGCTATGACGGGTTTCAGCCGTCACTGGTCAGTTTCATACCCAAAAAATCCTAACCGAACCTCAACCAGGTCTTGGAAGTTTTTTATCCTTCGTTTTTCCGTCACGTGGATTTTTTCTGTAAAACAGGATCCCCATGGCTGTTCTATGATTTACCATCGCTGGAAAGTGGTGCACCATGGTAGTGCTCCGTTTCAAATCCATGCACCCATTTCTCAAAGTCGTAAGGCACAGTTTCGTCATTTTGGACGGATGTTGCACCTTGCACCGTAGATGTTGCACCCTGTGGATATCGATTCTTCGGAGGGCCATAACTCTTGGCTCGTTTAGAGTTACGGGAGTGATAACCAGTCAAAATGAAGCTATCGGTGAGTTCTATAGCAATGACAGCTTTCTGTCGTCACTGGTTAGTTTCATACACAAAAAATCCTATCCGAACCTCAATCGGGTCTTGGAAGTTTTTTATCCTTCGATTTTCCGTCACGTGGATTTTTTCTGTAAAACAGGATCCCCAAGGCTGTTCTATGATTTACCATCGCTGGAAAGTGGTGCACCATGGTAGTCCTCTGTTTCGAATCCACGCACCCATTTCTCAAAGTCGTACGGAACTGTTTCGTCATTTTGGACGGATGTTGCACCTTGCACCGTAGATGTTGCACCCAATGGATATCGATTCTTCGGAGGGCCATAACTCTTGGCTCGTTTAGAGTTACGGGAGCGATAACCAGTCAAAACGAAGCTCTCGGTGAGTTCTACTGCTATGACCTCTTTCAGTCGTCACTGGTTAGTTTCATAACCAAAAAATCCTAACCGAACCTCAACCGGGTCTTGGAAATTTTTTATCCTTCTTTTTTCCGTCACGTGGATTTTTTTTGTAAAACAGGATCCCCGTGGCTGTTCTATGATTTACCATCGCTGGAGAGTGGTACACCATGGTAGTGCTCCGTTTCAAATCCATGCACCCATTTCTCAATGTCGACGGCACTGTTTCGTCATTTTAGACGGATGTTGCACCTTGCACCGTAGATGTTGAACCCTATGGATATCGATTCTTTGGAGGGCCATAACTCTTGGCTCGTTTAGAGTTACGGGAGCGATAACCAGTCAAAATGAAGCTCTCGGTGAGTTCTACAGCTATGACAGCTTTCAGCCATCATTGGTTAGTTTCATACCCAAAAAATCCTATCCGAACCTCAATCGGGTCTTGGAAGTTTTTTATCCTTCGTTTTTCCATCACGTGGATTTTTTCTGTAAAACAGGATCCCCATGGCTGTTTTATGATTTACCATCGCTGGAAAGTGGTGCACCATGGTAGTGCTCCGTTTCAAATCCATGCACCCATTTCTCAAAGTCGACGGCACTGTTTCGTCATTTTGGACGGATGTTGCACCTTGCACCGTAGATGTTGCACCCTGTGGAAATCGATTCTTCGGAGGGCCATAACTCTTGGCTCGTTTAGAGTTACGGGAGCGATAACCAGTCAAAACGAAGCTCTCGGTGAGTTCTACAGCTATGACAGCTTTCAGCCGTCACTGGTTAGTTTCATACCCAAAAAATCCTATCCGAACCTCAATCGGGTCTTGGAAGTTTTTTATCCTTCGTTTTTCCGTCACGTGGTTTTTTTCTGTAAAATAGGATCCCCGTGGCTGTTCTATGATTTACCATCGCTGGAGAGCGGTGCACCATGGTAGTGCTCCTTTTCAAATCCATGCACCCATTTCTCAAAGTCGTACGACACTGTTTCGTCATTTTGGACGGATGTTGCACCTTGCACCGTAGATGTTGCACCCTGTGGATATCGATTCTTCGGAGGGCCATAACTCTTGGCTCGTTTAGAGTTACGGGAGCGATAACCAGTCAAAACGAAGCTCTCGGTGAGTTCTACAGCAATGATAGCTTTCAGCCGTCACTGGTTTACCCAAAAAATCCTAACCGAACCTCAATCGGGTCTTGGAAGTTTTTTATCCTTCGTTTTTCCGTCACGTGGATTTTTTCTGTAAAACAGGATCCCCGTGGCTGTTCTATAATTTACCATCGCTGGAGAGTGGTGCACCATGGTAGTGCTCCGTTTCAAATCCATGCACCCATTTCTCAAAGTCGTACGGCACTGTTTCGTCATTTTAGACGGATGTTGCACCTTGCACCGTAGATGTTGCACCCTGTGGATATCGATTCTTCGGAGGGCCATAACTCTTGGCTCGTTTAGATTTACGAGAGCGATGACCAGTCAAAACGAAGCTCTCGGTGAGTTCTACAGCTATGACCTCTTTCAGCCGTCACTGGTTAGTTTCATACCCAAAAAATCCTAACCGAACCTAAACCGGGTCTTGGAAATTTTTTATCTTCGTTTTTCCGTCACGTGGATTTTTTCTGTAAAACAGGATCCCCGTGGCTGTTCTATGATTTACCATCGCTGGAGAGTGGTGCACCATGGTAGTGCTCCGTTTCAAATCCATGCACCCATTTCTCAAAGTCGTACGGCACTGTTTCGTCATTTTGGACGGATGTTGCACCTTGCACCGTAGATGTTGCACCCTGTGGATATCGATTCTTCGGAGGGCCATAACTCTAGGCTCGTTTAGAGTTACGGGAGCGATAACCAGTCAAAACGAAGCTCTCGGTGAGTTCTACTGCTATGACAGCTTTCAGCCGTCACTGGTTAGTTTCATACCCAAAAAATCCTAACCGAACCTCAATCGGGTCTTGGAAGTTTTTTATCCTTCGTTTTTCCGTCACATGGATTTTTTCTGTAAAACAGGATCCCCGTGGCTGTTCTATGATTTACCACCCTGGAAAGTGGTGCACCATGGTAGTGCTCCGTTTCAAATCCATGCATCCATTTCTCAAAGTCGTACGGCACTGTTTCGTCATTTTGGACGAATGTTGCACCTTGCACCGTAGATGTTGCACCCTGTGGATATCGATTCTTCGGAGGGCCATAACTCTTGGCTCGTTTAGAGTTACGGGAGCGATAACCAGTCAAAACGAAGCTCTCGGTGAGTTCTACAGCAATGACAGCTTTCAGCCGTCACTGGTTTGTTTCATACCCAAAAAATCCTAACTGAACCTCAATCGGGTCTTGGAAGTTTTTTATCCTTCGTTTTTCCGTCACGTGGATTTACCATCGCTTGAGAGTGGTGCACCATGGTAGTGCTCCATTTCAAATCCATGCACCCATTTCTCAAAGTCGTACGGCACTGTTTCGTCATTTTGGACGGATGTTGCACCTTGCACCGTAGATGTTGCACCCTGTGGATATCGATTCTTCGGAGGGCCATAACTCTTGGCTCGTTTAGAGTTACGGGAGCGATAACCAGTCAAAACGAAGCTCTCGGTGAGTTCTACAGCTATGATAGCTTTCAGCCGTCACTGGTTAGTTTCATACCCAAAAAATCCTATCCGAACCTCAATGGGTCTTGGAAGTTTTTTATCCTTCGTTTTTCCGTCACGTGGATTTTTTCTGTAAAACAGGATCCCCGTGGCTGTTCTATGATTTACCATCGCTGGAGTGGTGCACCATTTAAGTGCTCCGTTTCAAATCCATGCACCCATTTCTCAAAGTCGTACGACACTGTTTCGTCATTTTGGACGGATGTTGCACCTTGCACCGTAGATTTGCACCCTGTGGATATCGATTCTTCGGAGGGCCATAACTCTTGGCTCGTTTAGGGTTTCGGGAGCGATAACCAGTCAAAACGAAGCTCTCGGTGAGTTCTACAGCTGTGACCGCTTTCAGCCGTCACTGGTTAGTTTCATACCCAAAAAATCCTAACCGAACCTCAATCGGGTCTTGGAAGTTTTTTATCCTTCGTTTTTCCGTCACGTGGATTTTTTCTGTAAAACAGGATCCCCGTGGCTGTTCTATGATTTACCATCGCTGGAGAGTGGTGCACCATGGTAGTGCTCCATTTCAAATCCATGCACCCATTTCTCAAAGTCGTACGGCACTGTTTCGTCATTTTGGACGGATGTTGCACCTTGCACCGTAGATGTTGCACCCTGTGGATATCGATTATTCGGAGGGCCATAACTCTTGGCTCGTTTAGAGTTACGGGAGCGATAACCAGTCAAAACGAAGCTCTCGGTGAGTTCTACAGCTATAACCTCTTTCAGCCGTCACTGGTTAGTTTCGTACCCAAAAATTCCTATCCGAACCTCAATCGGGTCTTGGAAGTTTTTTACCCTTCGATTTTCCGTCACGTGGATTTTTTCTATAAAACGGGGTCCCCGTGGATGTTCTACGATTTACCATCGATGGAGAGTGTTGGACCATGGTACTGCTCCGTTTCAAATCCATGCACCCATTTCTCAAAGTCGTACGGCACTGTTTCGTCATTTTGGACGGATGTTGCACCTTGCACCGTAGATGTTGCACCCTATGGATATCGATTCTTCGGAGGGCCATAACTCTTGGCTCGTTTAGAGTTACGGGAGCGATAACCAGTCAAAACGAAGCTCTCGGTGAGTTCTACAGCTATGACGGCTTTCAGCCATCACTGGTTAGTTTCATACCCAAAAATCCTACCGAAACACAATCGGGTCTTGGAAGTTTTTTATCATTCGTTTTTCCGTCACATGGATTTTTTCTGTAAAACAGGATCCCCGTGGTTGTTCTATGATTAACCATCACTGGAGAGTGGTGCACCATGGTAGTGCTCCGTTTCAAATCCATGCACCCATTTCTCAAAGTCGTACGGCACTGTTTCGTCATTTTGGACGATGTTGCACCTTGCACCGAAGATGTTGCACCCTATGGATATCGATTCTTCGGAGGGCCATAACTCTTGGCTCGTTTAGAGTTACGGGAGCGATAACCAGTCAAAACGAAGCTCTTGGTGAGTTCTACAGCTATGACGGCTTTCAGCCGTCACTGGTTAGTTTCATACCCAAAAAATCCTACCGAACCACAATCGGGTCTTTGAAGTTTTTTATCATTCGTTTTTCCGTCACATGGATATTTTCTGTAAAACAGGATCCCCGTGGCTGTTCTATGATTTACCATCGCTGGAGAGTGGTGCACCATGGTAGTGCTCCGTTTCAAATCCATGCACCCATTTCTCAAAGTCGTACGGCACTGTTTCGTCATTTTGGACGGATGTTGCACCTTGCACCGTAGATGTTGCACCCTGTGGATATCGATTCTTCGGAGGGCCATAACTCTTGGCTTGTTTAGAGTTACGGGAGCGATAACCAGTCAAAACGAAGCTCTCGGTGAGTTCTACAGCTATGACAGCTTTCAGCCGTCACTGGTTAGCCTCATACCCAAAAAATCCTATCCGAACCTCAATCGGGTCTTGGAAGTTTTTTATAATTCGTTTTTCTGTCACGTGGATTTTTTCTGTAAAACAGGATCCCCGTGGCTGTTCTATGATTTACCATCACTGGAGAGTGGTGCACCATGGTAGTGCTCCGTTTCAAATCCATGCACCCATTTCTCAAAGTCCTGCGGCACTGTTTCGTCATTTTTGACGGATGTTGCACCTTGCACCGTAGATGTTGCACCCTGTGGATATCAATTCTTCGGAGGGCCATAACTCTTGGCTCGTTTAGAGTTACGGGAGCGATAACTAGTCAAAACAAAGCTCTCGGTGAGTTCTACAGCTATGATAGCTTTCAGCCGTCACTGGTTAGTTTCATACCCAAAAATCCTATCCGAACCACAATCGGGTCTTGGAAGTTTTTTATCATTCGTTTTTCCGTCACGTGGATTTTTTCTGTAAAACTGGATCCCCGTGGCTGTTCTATGATTTACCATCGCTGGAGAGTGGTGCACCATGGTAGTGCTCCGTTACAAATCCATGCACCCATTTCTCAAAGTCGTACGGCACTGTTTCGTCATTTTGGACCGATGTTGCACCTTGCACCGTAGATGTTGCACCCTGTGGATATCGATTCTTCGGAGTGCCATAACTCTTGGCTCGTTTAGAGCTACGGGAGCGATAACCAGTCAAAACGAAGCTCTCGGTGAGTTCTACAGCTATGACAGCTTTAAGCCGTCACTGGTAAGTTTCATACCCAAAAAATCCTATCCGAACCTCAATCGGGTCTTGGAAGTTTTTTATCCTTCGTTTTTCCGTCACGTGGATTTTTTATGTAAAACAGGATCCCCGTGGCTGTTCTATGATTTACCATACCTGGAGAGTGGTGAACCATGGTAGTGCTCCGTTTCAAATCCATGCACCCATATCTAAAGGTCGTACGGCACTGTTTCGTCATTTTGGACGGATGTTGCACCTTGCACCGTAGATGTTGCACCTTGTGGATATCGATTCTTCGGAGGGCCATAACTCTTGGCTCGTTTAGAGTTACGGGAGCGATAACCAGTCAAAACGAAGCTCTCGGTGAGTTCTACAGCTATGACCGCTTTCAGCCGTCACTGGTGTTATCCCGCTTTTTGGCAAAGTCGTGATACCAAAAGATTGGTCAAACACAGAAGACAGTTCACCTCAGAGATTGATCGTACTTATCTTCGCTATGGATATCGATGAATATTGTCCGAGTCCGGATTGGGCCAGAATCGACAGGACATGATGAGCAAGGTCATAGGAACCAGCATTTCAAGTTTCAAGTCAATCCGAGGTCGTATGCTCAAGTTATGATGGATTCAAGATTGAAAGAGATGTATGTTGCTTGGTTCGAACCCATCACCTCTACATTGATTCGAATCCGCCCAGTTCGAACCCTCGTAATTCGAAACCATCCCCTGGCCTACCTTCGAATCCACCAAGACACATGTCGCCTCGAACCCATGAGAAGTGCATTTGCTTCGACTCCATCAAGCGAGCCTTCACTTCGAATCCTTCTAAAGTACTCCCTACTTCGAATCCATCAGGAGCGTGCCTCCCTTCGAATCCATCGGAGGTGAATACGCTTCGAATCCACGACTCCACCTAGCCTCGAATCCATCAACCAGTACATGCTTCGAATCCATCAACTTCGACTCCATCGGCCTCGCATCCATCGGCTTCGAATCCGTCCACACAGTACACCACGCCACTGCCTTCGCATACAAAAGCATGGATTCGAACCATATGGATTCGAACCATATGGATTCGAACCCATGGATTCGAACCGTATGGGTTCGAACCTATGGATTCGAACCATATGGATTCGAACCATATGGATTCGAACCATATGGATTCGAACCAAATGGATTCGAACGAATTAATAAGTGGAGTCGAAGCAAACAGGGTACACGAAGACGCAATCTTAAATCGATCATATCTCTCAATCCCATGATCCAAATACCATGAAATTTTCACAGAAGCTTACATAAATGTTGAACAATGTCCACACCAAATTTCGCCTCGATTGGATGCATTTTTGATGGATTCGAAGTTCACTTCGAATCGATCTCAAACTGGGCACGGATCCCGAGAACGCGGGCTTATGGGCCCCCCTCACGTGCCAGGCAACCTCCCTGTGTTTTAGGCGGGATTTTGGCCTCCCACACTTATAAATAGAGCCCCTGGTCATTCAGAAAAGGGGTCGGAGAATTTGGAGAAGAAGAATAAGCCTAAATGCTGCCAGAATCACTCCATACCACCTCCTTGGCTGCTAATTTGGAATTTAAGTCCATTTTCTGCTGTAATTTTCTTAAAAACACTTGTAATCTTCAAGTATTAAGTAATAAAGTGATAAATCTTCATAGTGGACGTAGGCGCATAGCCGAACCACTCTAAATCCTTGTCTTCTGTGCAATTTACTTTTTTGTGACTTGGAGTTTTTGTTAGATAGTCCTTATTTTCAATTCAAGTTCTTCATTTATTATCTCTTCAAAAACTCCCAAAGGGTGTTGCCCAATTTTGGTGCAAACATTTTGGTGCTTCCACTGAGAACGAAAAACCAGCTCTTTCTCCTGCTCCGTGGATCTATCTTCAATACCGGATTGCATAAATCTAAGAGGGGGATCTAGACCTCAAATTCAGATTCCTTCCATTCTTTTCAGATTTGCTCAAAATCTAGGACAGGAATCCAACCTTCAGGATGGTTAGTACGAGAACCACTTCCAACGTTGGTAATCAAGAAGGTCGGGATAGGCAAAATCCCGCACAGCTATAGTCAGCCAATCGGGATGCCGCTGGGCAAACGGATCTGTCAGGACCGGTTACAAGACAGGAGTTCCAAACATTACTCTAGGAATTAACTCAAAGCCGACAACGACTAACTGAGCAGTTACGTGTCAATGCTGAATTGATTAACCAACTAAACCGTCAGGGGCGAAGAAGATTCAAAAGGGACCACGCTCCGCATTCTTCCACGGAAAGCTCTGCCTCATCCGACTATGACGGCAGATCTACGCGCCCCGGGCTAGACGGAAGTCTTGCGCATGCTTCTGGTCTCCGGCAAACGTTAACTGTTGGGCAAATAAGAGTTGGCCCCTTTGCCATTTTTCATACGGGACCTTCCTCTCGAGGAGGCACTGTTCCACAGCACACTGCGGATAACCAAGCCACCGCAGTTGACACAGGAGTTGACACCCGAAATAACTCCACTCCAAACTACCACCAACAGGAACGTGTCCCAGGACCGAATGTCCCAGAAGACATCGAGCCAAGGAGGCGAGATTCGGATCGTCGACAGCGCCCGATCCCACCTCGCACTGTGGAACCCGACCACACTTTGGCTCGACACCCTTCGAATATGGCAACGCCTGATCTCTCATCTATGGTCCACCAAATGGTTCGTGAAAGTCAAGGTTTAACAAATGACGATTGGGGAATCTCTCGAAGTCACACCCCGTTCACTGATGACATATTATATGCTGAGCCTCCCCGGCGATTCAGGATGCCGGCTTTGCCCATGTATAAAGGAAACTCCGACCCCAGCCAGCATATTCTGAAATACGAATGGTCAATGACTGCTGCCAGAGCTGATGATGCAGTAAAGTGTCGTAGTTTTCCCATTTCCTTAGGGGGAATTGCGACAATGTGGTTTACACGTTTACCACCACGGTCTATCTCCTCGTTTGACCAATTAGCTACCAAATTTATTGAACAATTCCTTATGCACATTGCTAGGCCTAAAGACGTAAATACTTTATCTAGTGTCACTCAAGCCCCCGGGGAGACACTCAGGCGATACCTGGAAAGATTCAACGCCGCCTGCGCAGAAATCACTAACCCCAATGATAATTCAATCTTGATGGCTCTGACTAAGGGGATTGACCCCGACTCTGATTTTGGAAACTGGCTAGCCGGAAAACCTCCCGCGTCGTTGGATCGTTTCTATTCCAAAGCCGCCCAATTCTTGAGGCGCGAGGATGCGAAACAATCTAGGAAGCAGGAAGATGCGAGGCCCAGCAATGAAGGGGTTCAAAGCAATGTGGTGGTTAAACAGTCAGGAGAGGGCTCAGGAAGAGTGCAGTTGAATATTCAGAACAAGCAAACCCAGCCGAGGAACGGCGATAATAGGAGTAAGAAGCGGGATCAGAATCGTGGCCCACGAAGTAGGGCGCAAATGTTTGAAAGCTATACACCACTGAATACGACACTGGAAAACGTATATCTACAAACATGTAATGCGATGCAGTATAAGAAGCCAACTCCGAAGCCATCATTGGAAAAACAGATTCAAACAGGGAAGTTTTGTAGATTTCACGAAAGCTATGGACACAACACCAATGACTGCAGGCATTTGCAAGACCTTATTGAAAAACTGATCAGAGAAAGGAAGTTGGATCAATTTGTGCGGGCACCGCAAGCCGGTGGTGTGGGCCCGTCAAACGAAAATCGTGCACAGAACCAAGAAAGACAGGAGGAGCCCGCTCGTACAAGCGGAAGGTTGGTCATAAATACTGTCAGTTGTGGCCCTCATCCAGCGGATCGAAGTTGGAGGGAAATGGAATCATACGCCAATTCGATCAGGCACATGAGTTTTGAAAGCTGCAGTACACTTGATGAAGGGGCTCCGGCTAAGCAACAGAAGACGATGGCGGATGATATCGTATTTAGAAACCGAGATTCTGATAAAGTCGAAGCCCCGACTATAGACCCACTAGTCATATCCGCCCAGGTTGGTCCTGCTTGGATGAAGAGGATCCTGGTAGACAGTGGAAGCTCAGTAAACATCTTGTTTAAAAGGGCATATGATCAGATGAAGATGGAAGCTAAAGATCTAAAGCCTTGTCAATGTAGGATCCACGGCTTCGATGGAAGTGCTAATATACCCACCGGGATGGTGAAATTGCCAGTAGAATTGGAAAACGGAGAACGCCGCAGAGTCAGAATGTTACAATTTGTTGTCCTGGATATCCATTCACCCTATAATGCCTTTTTGGGCCGACCAGCCCTTGCCGAATTTAGGGCAGCAATTGCCCCGTGGTGTTTGACTCTAAATTCCCTACTGACCACGGGATTGGGGTCATTCAAGGGGACCAGGCTGCCGGGAGAGCCTGTTATGTTGCTGAACTACGAGAAGCACAGAGGAGGGAGAAAGGAAAGGGCGTGGAGGAATCTCTCTACGTCCGCTTTGCCGATGATTGACAATTAGCGCCTGGGCCTCGGCCCGGGCACCACGACCAATTCCAGAAGGATCTGACCCTCGAGACACTGAAGACAATGACGAATCCAAAGAAAGTCAAGCATCCCCAGCCGAGCTGACGATCGATGTTCCAATTGATGACGATAATGATTCAAAAATATTGAAAATTGGGTCTCAGCTAAACCTACAAGCACAACAGGAATTGGTCGAATTTCTCGAAGCGAATCTAGATGTATTCGCCTGGACGCACTCCGATATGTGTGGAATCTCGTCGGACATCGCAAGCCACACCTTAAATATTGACCCGCGGTACATCCCGGTCAAGCAAAAGAGACGCGGTATGGATCCAGAGAGATCTGCCGCCCTCAAAGAAGAAGTCGATAAGTTGAAGACGAATGGGTTTATCCGAGATGCTTTGTACCCGGAGTGGGTATCCAATCCTGTACTTGTCCGCAAACCGAATGGAAAATGGAGAACGTGCATCGACTACTCTGACTTAAATAAGGCTTGTCCGAAAGACAGTTTTCCACTTCCTCGAATCGATCAACTTGTGGATTCGACGGCCGGACATGAATTATTGTCTTTCATGGATGCTTACTCTGGGTACAATCAGATACCCATGCATGTGCCCGATCAAGAACATACAAGCTTCGTAACTGACCGAGGACTATACTGCTACAAGGTCATGCCTTTTGGTTTAAAGAATGCCGGAGCAACTTACCAACGCTTAGTCAACCGAATGTTTGCCGACCAGATCGGGAAAACCATGGAGGTCTATGTGGATGACATGTTGGTAAAATCACGATACTCCGCTGATCATGTCAAAGACTTAGAGTCAATGTTCAATGTCCTCCGGAGATATGGGATGAAGCTCAATCCGCTAAAATGTCATTTTGGGGTCGCTTTCGGAAAGTTCCTTGGGTTCATCGTCAACGCCCGGGGAATAGAGGCCAATCCTGAGAAGATCTGGGCAATCAGGAATCTTCAAACCCAAGGACCATAAAACAGGTTCAGAGTCTCAATGGGAAGGTTGCAGCGCTGAGCAGGTTCATCTCGAAATCAACGGATAAATGCATCCCCTTCTTTGATCTGATCCGAAAGGGGAAACGAAACTTCGAATGGACTACGGAATGTGAGGGCGCGTTTCAATCGCTAGTTCAGCATCTTTCCACACCACCGATTCTTTCAAAGCCTGTTGATCACGAACAATTATACCTTTATCTGGCTGTATCTGAAAACGCTATTAGTGCTGCATTAGTTCGAGAGGAAGACCGAACACAGAAACCAGTCTATTATGTCAGTAAACGATTAACCGGGGCCGAGAGAAATTATCCAAGGCTAGAAAAATTGGCATACTGCCTAGTCATCGCCTCGAGGAAGCTCCGTCCATATTTTCAGGCTCACCCTATCATTGTGTACACCGACCAACCGTTACGACAGGTCCTCACACAACCTGAGACGTCTGGCAGGTTACTAAAGTGGAACATTGAACTGAGTCAATTCGACATCACATATGTTCCGAGGAGAGCCATGCACGGTCAAGTCCTAGCAGATTTCATTGCCGAATTCACTGTTCCTGAAGACTTACCTGAAACTAGTAACTCCCCCGAATATATATGGAAGTTATACACTGATGGTGCATCCAACGATCGGTGCTCGGGCGCAGGGATAGCGCTTGAGACTCCCGAAGGCCGATCCATCTGCTACGCCTTAAAGTTTGATTTCCAGGCAACCAACAACAAAGCTGAATACGAAGCCTTGCTCACCGGGTTGAAGTTGGCCCGTGACCTGAGAATTATCGCTGTGGAGATCTACTGCGATTCCCAGTTGGCGGTATGCCAAGTTCGGGGTGAATATCAGGCCAAGGATCGAAGACTAGCCGCTTATCTAGCTCAGGTCCGAGAAATACTGGGTCAGTTTGATTATTATACCATTTTCTACATACCCCGAGAGCACAATCAGAAAGCCGATTCGTTGGCAAAGTTGGCAAGCACAGGCGAAACTCAACACTTGGGACTCGTTCCCGTCGAGACTTTATCCTCTCCAAGCATTGATCGAACGGAGAATGAACTCACATCTGAAGCTACCTCCGAGAGGGAATCATGGATGACCCCCTACCAAGACTACATTGAGCATGGCACACTGCCGGACTGACGAAGTGGAAGAAGACAGATTCTTTGAAAGGTTTCACGATTTGTCATTCAAAACGGAGTTATGTATCGGAGGGGATACTCTGTTCCTCTTCTCCGGTGTATCGCACATGACGAAATCAAGCGAGTGTTGCGTGAGGTGGACAAAGGAGAATGTGGCGATCACACTGGGGGGCAAGCACTTGCCAAGAAAATACTTCGATACGGATATTATTGGCCTAACGTTAACCGCGATGCTATGGATTATGCCAAAAGATGTGATAAATGCCAGAGACACGCTCGGATCCCTAGAGCCCCGCCTTCTGAAATAACCCAAATGGTTAGTCCGTGGCCATTTGCAATGTGGGGGATGGATATAATCGGTCATTGCCTTTAGCTAAAGGGGGTGCAAAGTACGCCATAGTTGCGGTTGATTACTTCACCAAATGGGCTGAGGCTGAGCCTCTTGCAACAATTACAACAAAAAAGGTAATCAACTTCGTGGTACGCAACATCATCTGCCGGTTTGGTCCCCCGCATACTATTATCACCGACAATGGAGCCCAATTTGACAGTGCTGAATTTAGGGACTTCTGTCAGCGATTTCACATCCATAAGAGATTCTCAGCAGTAGCGCACCTATAAGCGAATGGTCAGGTCGAGGCCGTCAATAAGGTTATCAAGTCTATATTGAAGAAAAGACTGGAGAAAGCCGGGGGCAAGTGGGTTGATGAACTACCAATGGCTCTGTGGGCATACAGAACGACCCACAAAACTGCGACCGGACACACCCCTTTTTCTCTATCCTATGGCTCTGAAGCAGTTATTCCAGTCGAAATGGAAGTTCACTCTCACCGTGAGACATACTATGACACGAAAACGAATGCTATATTACTTGTTGAATCCCTAGATCTGCTTGATGAGAAGCGTGAATAGGCCGATGTGAGGGCAGCTGCATATCGAGGTCGAGTCGCTCGAATATACAACGCCAAGGTCCACCCACGAACTTTTGAACCCGGCGACCTGGTACTCAAGAGAGTTTACCCGGTCCCTTCGCACATAAACCCAAATTGGGAAGGGCCATATATGATTTCACAAAAGCTCAGAAATGGCACATTCAAGTTATCAACCGTTGATGGTCTCACTTTACCAAGAGCCTGGAATAGCGGAAGCCTCCGTCGCTACTACATCTGACAGGCTTTATTTATCTATCTTTTATCAATTTCTTCCTTAGCATTTTGTTTTTGCATTTTGAAATTTGAACTTGTAATAAGGCAACTGATTTTGCCATGTTTCTTTCGTTTCAGCAATAAAATGCCATCTCTTCGAGCCAAAAGTTGCGATTCACTGAAAATAACACATAATATCACGTTGCACGAAGAGCTAAATTCCATCGCACGGTGGGATTTATTCAAATAGGGAGTAACTGTGATACGACCAGTCACTCACTAAATGAAACCCGAGCTCGGGGACAAAACACAATACCAGCATTCACAGGGATTGATACACGACAATCCTTTTGCTAACTCCGAATTCCCAGAGTGTGAATTGGAGTATAAACATTCCATAATTCGTTCCTAGAGTGCGAACGGACTCCAACTTCCCAGAGTGCGAATTGGAGTATAAACATCAAATCCATCGTTCTCAAAGTGTGAACGAATTCCTAAAAAGCCCAAATAGGTGTGACTGACCACCTATCGGCTAACTCCAACTTCCCACAACGTAAATTGGAGTATAAACATTCCATAAATCGTTCCCGGAGTGCGAACGGACTCCAACTTCCCAGAGTGCGAATTGGAGTGTAAACATCAAATCCGTCATTCCCAGAGTGTGAACGAATTCCTAAAAAGCCCAAATAGGTGTGACTGACCACCTATTGGCTAACTCCAACTTCCCACAGTGTAAATTGGAGTATAAACATTCCATAATTCGTTCCCGGAGCGCGAACGGACTCCAACTTCCCAGAGTGCGAATTGGAGTATAAACATCTAGTCCAGATTCTCGGAGCGCGAATCGAAGTACAAACAACAATTCGAAGTCCCCGAAATACGGGCCGAGATGTCAACATCAACTCCCAATTCCCATAGCGTGAAGTGGAGTATGAACATCAATTCCAAGTTCCCAGAGCGCGAACCGTGTTCCAAACATCGATAACTCTCAGATTCCCAGAATGCAGGACAGATTATCGATCTCAAATTGTCATAAGTCCCCAGAAGGGGGGCATGTGCCCAAGATTTGCAATAAACGCAATCAGCCGCCAGAATATGAATATTATTCCCTGCAACTAAGGGGCAAAAAGCTGAATGTTAATCACTGGCTTAAGTGATAATGTATTCAGAGTCCAACTCATTCCTTAAATCACGACACGAAGCTATATTTGAAATATTAAGCGGATAGAAAACAAATGCTGCAAGGCATTTAGGTAAAAGAAAAGAATAATTTCCCATTTCATCAGCCAACAAAAACAGGTTTGATTACATGGCAAGTAAAGATGTTTCGATTAAGTAGAGGCCGAATCCACACATATACACGGCCCTAAAAGAACAAGAGAAAAGATAAAAGAATTGTTATCCGTAATCACATGACGAAGCGAAGGGCTCACTCTTTCTTCCTCCGGTGCTTCTTCCTCGGAGTCGAGCCGCTAGACCCACTGCCTGGCTTCCTGCGAGACTTTTTGCCTTTCTTGGGAACATCCTCCGGGTCTGGCATAATATCGACGTCTTCCTCAGAACTGGAAGGGATAGAGATCCTTCTGTAGGGGTGAGCCGAGGGCATGGGAGCGGTAACATGTACTTGTTCAGCAACACTCGAGACGGTTACCGTGCCACCAGGAGAAATCATCATTAGAGAAGATAAGCTTGAGGGAGCAGCGTCACAACCGGGACCAACTGTCACTGTCGTAGCCATCTCGGCACTTATCTCGGCTAAAATCTCTTCCTCTCGAGACAGTTGGGCCGCGCTAGATACGCTAGTGGCCATCACAATCGAGCTAGAAACTGGAGCAGCTCCACTCGTCGCAAAAGAAAGATCGGGAATGGGGTCAAGAGGGTGACCAAATAGCTCTTCAAACATTTGAACATCGAATGACATTGAGCCTCCCTCTCCCATATCACCAACCATGGCGGCAGTTGAAATCGCCTCGGTGACAATAACTCCACGCGTAGGATATAAAGCCGAAGGAACAGGGAGCGCGGGTGAGACACTCTCGGTCACTAAACAACAAAAATTAGAGCTATCAGACCAAGAAATTCCCTCGAAAATCAATGTTTTAAGACGTAAGGAGAGTAATCAAAATACCTACTTTACCTTGCCTTGGAGCTTGAACAAGCTCGGGGACGAGAGTCTTGCCCGAAGACAGTTCCGGTTGGTCCAGATTGTAGGCTGGAATGGCTTGTGGATCAACCGCAGCAACAACTTCGGATGAAGTCGAAACAGGGACTTCAGTATTCTCGCTATGATGCACAATACCCGAACCTTCGCCAACCTCCGTTTGATGGACGCCAAGTCTTTATTTTTCAACAGAAATTATTGCTTCATGAAGGGTTCTCCTCTCATCCTCGCTGAGCAGACGTGACTCAAGCTCAAACTCATCTAATACCCCATCCGGCAAGACATCCTCTTGTTTTCCACTAATTTCTTCCAAGCATTGTAGAGAGGCATCGAGTAATCCCCTAGCCAGGAGAGATTTCTATGCTCTAATACATTGGAATTATATGTGTCCAAGAGATCGTCGTATTCGGCCTCCATCTTGAACCTCTCTGCTTGGACTCTCTCCTCCACCTCCGATTTAACCTCCTTAACCCTTGCAATTGCCGCATCACGCTCAGCTCGAAAAGATACAGCCTGCTCACACGCTTCTTGCGTGGCCACGTTCGCATCATCTTTTTCTTTATTCATGTCAGCAAACTTAGCCTTTAACTCCTCTAGTTCCTTGACTGTCGTATCCCGCTCAGCTTCGACATTCTTGTATCGATGGCCTAAGTCATCAACTAAAGTACAATGTGCCTGTTGCATCTTCGCCATCTCAACTAATGTCTCATCAAACTTTTTTAACGACTTGACCTCGGCCTTGCGGGAAGATTCCGCCTCAGATTGGAGTATGTCGACAATGCGACTCTTTTGAGCCAAGTCGGCTTCCAGCTTCTCAATGATTTGGGCCCGGTCGAAGGCAGCTTTGGAAGCCTTAACAGCCGCTCTAAACCATTCTTTGTACTGAGCATAAAAGTCACGGGTGTAGCTGAGCGCCGTGGTCGCAGCATCTTCGGGAATTCTTTTAAGATTGGGAGGAAAAATACAAGCGTCAAAGCAAATCTCTGGAAAATCCTTCCTCAATTGAGCAAGCCTGATGGCCCCTTCGCTAGAAGACTCAATAAGGGTATCCTCCGCGGACGTGGACGTTGCAACCTCAGTTCGAGGACGATGTTGCTCGAGCCTCGAAACTTGCGAAGATGGTTGATGTCGCAGAGGCTCGGATACCTGGACGTGACTTCGGGATGGCGGAGGAGATCGAGAAGAGGAGCGATGTCTACGATCCCTGTCCGATCGTTCCTGGCTAGAGTAACCACGGTGATGATCTTTTGCATGATACTCCTGGCCATGATGCCTCCGGTCGCGATCACGATCGGAGTCTCCACGTCGAGATTCGTAATAAGTCGATGGGTGATGCACTCTCCGGAGTTTGTCCAATATAGACTAACGGCCAGCCATATTACCTCGAAAAGAGATGCAGTTCAGTTAAGTACCAGGCAAAATCGATATGGCATGTGAAGCAGTCATGTAGTGTTATGAAAGTGTATGCAAATGTGCAAAGCCCCCGACCAACCAGAAGTATCGACTGCACTAACAGGTAAAAGCTCGCTTATGTCTAACGCTTCCCGGAGCTCAAGCAACCCGGACTCGTGATAAAGAGAAACGCATTCTGGGATGGGAACGCCATCCAGTCCTATGAAAATGTTTCCTGGTTGACAAAGAGCGTAGTCAGAAGAAATAATTCCAGGGATCAAGCGAGACACGACTACAGACTTCCGTCTCTTAAATTTAGGAACAACAGCCTTGCCTTTCCGCTTTTTTCCTGCTCGGGGAAGGTCTGCCGCTAGCCCGGTGTCAGTAGGCATCCTCTCATCATCGCTCATTTCTCTTATCACTACACCGGTTTTCCTCTTTGCCTTCGGAGCCGATTTCGCCAACCCCTCAATGAAAATACTCTGGTTCGTCTCAATTAAACCCAGCATCCTTAAGTTATCATCAGTTAAGACCGAGTCAATGTGCCGCAAATCACTCGGGATCTCTTTTAAACTTCGGATGACGTTTCTGTATCGACCACCGTCTGGCCTTGATATGATAGCTGCAAGAAAAACACCTGATGTCAGTTCGAGCGTAGACAATGACTATTAAAGAAGGCTTACACGATTTACGACACTCACGTCTGGACAGCCATCGCCTAGCGAATCCTGGGGGGCATCGGACAAAAAACCATTCATTCTTAAAGTAACTAAGTCTGGTCCATGCTCCCGTCATAATCTGGCAGTTTCTAACTGCTTCCAGAAAGGTGAAAGATGGACTATCACCCCTGCTCTTGAAGTTGAATATACGCCTAATCTCAGCTGGCCTTGGCGGACGAAAAAGGTGGTCCATAAATAGGATGAAAACACTGTTCAGCAACGCGTGCCCGTTGGGATGGAGTTGTGCGGGAGCGATTCCAATGAACGATAGCACCTCCCTGATATATTGGTTAAACGGAGGGAGAGTTCCAGCCGCACAGGCATGGCGATAAAAAGCAGTGTAACCCTCGGGTGGATTGTGAGGTCTATCATCAACTCCCGGTAGCAAAACGTCATCCAGGGATAAGCTATGTTTCAAGCATATCCGACCCAATAATGCTTCAGAAATATTGGATTGGACGGAGTCTACGGGATCCTTGATAAGTAAGGCCTCCGGCAATTCGTCCGGAGCAGGATCTATTACTTCAGGAAGGATCTCTGGAATTTCTAGCACTGGAGGAGGCGAGCTTTGTACCTCTTGTTGTTGAGAACTCGAAGACTCCATAATTAACTAACTCACCAGAAAGCAGCGTTAAATACAAAGAAAGCCCGTATAGTCCCCGGTGTGAAGTGTGCGAATATGTCGTGCAGTGAAAGTGCTGTGCATAACTCAAGCAAATTTTACAAGATTGGAACACGGTGTCCGAACGACGAAACTTTGGAATTGGAAAACGAAAACGACCGTCATCGCTGACCGTCACTTTCACGTCACTCTGATACCACTGACCAATTCAAGTATGAATTCGTTATATGTGTTTAAGTCATGGGGCCATCGACGAGCTCCAAAAAACAGGTCAGGTCAACTTTGATCATGCAAGGCCGAAGCTCGTCGGGAATCAAATATGCTAAAAAAAATTAGTGAGTTCGTCAGAGTTCAATTTAAAGTTGGTCGTAGTTCGGATATTGGAACAAATCAAAGGAGTGGAAGTTCCAGAAGCGAGAACGTTCGAATCGATCGACTCGATTCGACACGAGTCGAATCGATAAACTTCGAATCGGCGCGCCCCAATGCCACGTAGTTCGACTCGATGAGACCTGGGAACAGAAGAGCAGTTCGAATCCATGGATCTACACCTGACTTCGAATCGATCGAAGTAGAACTCCACCGAATCCATCAACTAAGACTCCATCGGCCTCGCATCCATCGGCTTCGAATCCGTCCACACGGTACACCACGCCACTGCCTTCGCATACAAAAGCATGGATTCGAACCATATGGATTCGAACCATATGGATTCGAACTCATGGATTCGAACCGTATGGGTTCGAACCTATGGATTCGAACCATATGGATTCGAACCATATGGATTCGAACGAATTAATAAGTGGAGTCGAAGCAAACAGGGTACACGAAGATGCAATCTTAAATCGATCATATCTCTCAATCCAATGATCCAAATGCCATGAAATTTTCACAGAAGCTTACATACATGTTGAACAATGTCCACACCAAATTTCGCCTCGATTGTATGCATTTTTGATCGATTCGAAGTTCACTTCGAATCGATCTCAAACTGGGTACGGATCCCGAGAACGTGGGCTTATGGGCCCCCCTCACGTGCCAGGCAACCTCCCTGAGTTTTAGGCGGGATTTTGGCCTCCCACACCTATAAATAGAGCCCCTGGTCATTCAGAAAAGGGGTCGGAGAATTTGGAGAAGAAGAATAAGCCTGAACGCTGCAAGAATCACTCCATATGTGACGACCGCCCATGACTCCTACACCAAATCAAGGGAAAAGTGCGCTGAAAGGTGTGCAAGACAGCCGTGGACGATAGTCAGGGTAAAATAAAATCGCAGAATCTCTATCGTAACTCACAGCGCATGGATAAAATACAATAGAGAAATATATAGTGAAGCCTCATAACAGAAAATCATCATATAAGCATCACAGTAGTTTTATACAATCATCTCAATAAATCCATACATCAAGACCTCACTACAAAACACTCATCAAATACAGCAGCGGATACCCAGTACATATAAGAAATAATATGCATAGCCTCCTGCTCGTCTTCGTCATCATCAGCGGAAACTCTAAGCACAGCACCTGCCACCTGCTACCTAGTCTGCCCATCCCAAACATGGATGAACAGCCCAAGGTAATAAGAGGAGACATAAAACCTTGAGTCAGACAAAGTCTTAGTGAGCAGTAAATTAACTATCAAACATACCAAAAGAGCATAAGGGATAAAAGGAATAGGAACCAAACCATCCCACTCCACCTCTTCTCACAGTGATAGCCCCTAGACATACACTAAGGAGAAGCAAACATAACATAGCAGATAATTAAAGTAAAGCAAGAATCACTCGAGTCAAGGGTGATGCTTTCCAAATACAAACCCCCAAGGCCTAAACCAAGATCAGATAAGCACCCAGAAAACACCACTCTTGAGGCCGAATGATAATACAACCAAACATCCATGACTCTGGCTATCACTGTTATCATTGCCTTGATTTCACCGTTAGTTGAATGACCACCTGTCAAGAACAAATGGTAACCCCGGTCTAGACATAACTCCGCACGTCATCGTGACCCGTGCCTAAGCCGAACACATCAGCCCAGAGTACTAGCACGTCATCGTGACCCGTGCCTGGAACGTCATCGTGACCCGTTCCAACGTACCCTTGCTTTGAGTATGCTAGAACCTTCAACAACGATGAGATCTCAGCCTCCTAGTCACCCTCCTTGACGACTATTTCCATACCAGCTCAAGCGCCTCTCAAGCTAACCATTATCCACCCCAACCCGGACCACATCACCGAGTTATAACCTTGCACGTCGTCATGACCCGTGCTTGGAACGTCATCGTGACCCGTTCCATCACAACATATGTCTTGCCTCATCACATCATAGCAAGGTCTCTCATCTTGGAATGTCATCATGACCCATCCCATCTCAACATAAGCCTTACCTCATCATATCATAGCAAAGTCCCAACTCAATCATGCTTTGCCTTCTCACATCATGGCAAGATCTCACATCCTCGAATCCATCCATATGAGCTTCCACATCCGCTTCATATGCTACATGCAGCTTTCACCATTCAAGAGCCTTTCCACTTAGCTTTTGAATCATCTCGAACCATCTTGTTCCAAATCAACCATTAGCTAACTTGAAACAATCCAAATCAATCATACATCCAGACAATCAAGCATTCAAACAAGATCTAATAAGTAATATCAACAATAATGGCAATTTCGTAAATAAATGAGCAAAAGTCCAACATATGTGAAATCATGGTTTTTAGCATAGATCTATCAAATATAAAACATGGGTTTTGTCTATAATACTTGAAAATAAACTTGCATAGGTAAACATCTTCACAAATGATGGATCTACATGCAGACTTTAGGAAAATGCGAGAAAACACTATCTTAAACACATAAACTAGCCACCAATCCCATATACTCCCTTGGATCCGCGTGAGAGATAACTACCACTCACCAAATCACCCAAACACCTTGAAAACAAAACGCTTCAGATTAGGACAGCGGAGATCAAAGCTTGATCCGGCAATATCTCGCTTCAATCGATGAAATCTAGCTCGAACGGATGAAGATCTTCAACTTTGGCACTTGAATCTTCGATCTCGATCTTCGATCTTGGATGGATGTTAAATCTAGATTAGAATGGAGAAAAGAAGATGAAGAAATGTTGTAGACGAGTCTTCAAAATGGCAGCACTTCGTTGCTTCAAAAACCGGTGCCAAAAAGTGAGCCGAACCCCTCTATTTATAGGCTGAATCCCCCATGAGTCGTCGCCCCTATGAGTCGTCCACGACTCATCATGAGTCGTTCACGACTTAATGCTTCCGACTCAAAGACCTATCACCTTAACACGGTTTAACGACTCAACCTATATGCGACTCAACGCCTACCGACTCACGACTCAAGACTCACCAGATAACCGTCCTAAGTCCTAAGTCGTACAACGACTCAACTACCCTTCCGACCTACGACTTAATACCAGAGCCCACCTAACTAATCAACGACTCAACTCCAAGCTGCCTAACGACTTACGACTCATCGTTAAGTCGTGCCTACCGACTCATTTGCAAACGACCTAACAACACAGCCTTATGGCCGACCTAAGTCCTAGCCGACTCAACATAAGTCGGTCACAACTTAACTATAACACAAACGACTCAACCTATCCCTAACTCGGTCAAACGACTCACGACCCATGGCCTCACCGACTCAACTACCCACGACCTAAGCCCTAAATCGGTCTTTCCTAAGTCGGTCACTATGAGTCGGTCATATCCTTATGTCGCCTAAACTCCTTGAGTCGGTCCCTATGAGTCGGTCACGACTCATCACCTAACTTAGCTATGCCTATGAGTCGGTCACGACTCAAGCCTTAACTCGGCTATGCCCATGAGTCGGTCACGACTCATCACTTACTTGGGTAACTTCTAAACGACTCAAGCTAGAAGCAGCACAAACAACACTATCGACCTGCAAATTCTACGATTTATCAACACGTAAAATACGGGTCGTTACATTCTCTCCCCCTTAGGAATTTCGCCCCCGAATTTCCAAATAAACAACAGCAATCAAAGATATTCCGCATGCCTACCATCCAAAGCAATCAACAAACCATGCAACCAATTCTAGCCAAGCATGCAGAATTCTAAGACTTAGAACAAGCTACAAATTCATGAGATGTCACGACACTTTAGGGCCATACCTCGAAGAGTCCTGGATGAGCTGCCTTCATCCTCTCTTCCTCCTCCCACGTACAGTCGTTAACATCATCACTCCATTGTACCTTGAGCAACGTAATCGTCTTCCTCCTAAGCTGTTTCGTATCGGTTTCAACAATACGAAACGGCTTACGAGGTCTCGAAACAACTGGATCAACCTCCAAGTCTTCACAGCTATCAGCAGAAACCACCGTACTTGGGTCGTGCACATACTTCCGTAGACAAGATACATGAAAAACATTGTGCACACCCGCCATCTTTTCCGGTAACTCCAGTCTATAAGCGAGCTTTCCAATTCGCTCGATAATCGGGAATGGTCCAACAAATCTCGGAGTCAACTTTCCTTTGTTCCCGAATCTAACAACATTCTTCGATGGAGAAATCTTCACAAAAACCATATCACCTACGTCGAATTCCAAATCCTTTCGACGATTATCTGTATAACTTTTCTGATGATCTTGGGCTGCCTTCATTCTTTGCCGAATGATCTCTATACAATCCGAAGTCTGTCGAATCATTTCTGGCCCAAGTATCAGCTTTTCTCCAGTTTCTAACCAACATGTCGGAGAGTTACACGGTCTTCCATATAACGCCTCATATGGTGCCATACCAATACTTGACTGATAACTGTTATTATAAGCAAATTCCACCAAATGAAGGTGATCTTCCCATGATCCTCCGAAGTCCAAAACACATGCTCTAAGGAGATCTTCCAAAACTCGGTTGACTCTCTCAGTCTGACCATCTGTTTGAGGGTGATAAGCTGTACTCAAACATAACTCGGTTCCCAAAACTTCTTGGAAGCTCTTCCAAAATCTACTAGTGAACAATGGGTCTCGATCGCTCACTATACTCTTCGGAACACCATGGAATCGAACAATCCACTTCACATACAACTCAGCCAATTTCGATGCAGTCCTAGTCGATCGAACAGGAATGAACCTTGCACTCTTGGTCAAACGATCTACTATGACCCAAATCCCTTCGTTCCCTGCTCTTGTCCTAGGTAGACCATCGATAAAATCCATCGACACTTGCTCCCACTTCCATGTAGGAACCTCTAATGGCTGAAGTAATCCACTGGGCTTCTTCTGCTCAGCTTTCACCAACTGGCAGTTCATACACTTGGAAATAAAATTTCCAATATCCTTCTTCATACCTTCCTAGTAGTAAGCTCTCTTCATATCCCGATACATCTTATTCCCGCCTGGATGAATCGTCAACTTTGAGTGATGACTTTCCCTCAGAACTTCATCTCTCAATCCATCAACATTGGGAACAACCAATCGTCCTTGCTTCCGAAGCCAACCCTCTCGATCGACCTCGAATTATTTATCCTTCTTTGGGTCCAATTCAGACTCCAAATCACAGATAATCTTGACAAGCTTATCATCTCTCTTGTGGCTCTCACCAATCCTTTCAATAAGAGTAGGTCTTATCGATAAGTTTGCCAACAACTCAGGTTCCAATTCACATCTAGGCCTGAAGTCAAACTCAGCCAAATACTCAAGACTCTTCCATTCCGAAAACATGGCTCCCAACCCTGCATGTCTTCGACTTAACGCATCTGCTACTGCGTTACCTTTCCCCGGAGTATAGGCTATATCAAAATCATATGATGCTAGGAACTCTAGCCACCGTTGCTGTCGAAGATTCAAATCCTTTTGGGAGAACAGATACCTCAACGACTTATGATCTGTGAACAACTCGAATCTAACTCCCAATAGATAATGTCTCCACATCTTCAAAGCAAACACAATCGCCGCTAACTCCAAATCATGAGTCGGATAATTCCTTTCGTGCGGCTTCAGTTGTCGACTAGCATACGCAACAACTTTATCCTTCTGCATTAGCACTGCTCCAAGTCCAGTACCACATGCATCGGTGTAAACCACCATCTCATCATTCCCACTTGGAATAGTCGAGACAGGAGCACTCGTCAGTCGCTCTTTCAGGATTACGAAAGCTTGCTCACACTTATCGTCCCATCTGAACACTTGGTTCTTCTTCGTCAATCCTGTCAACGGTGCAGCTATCTTGGAAAAGTCTTTGATAAACCGACGATAATATCCTGCTAATCCAAGAAAACTTCTCACATCAGATGCATTCTTAGGTCTAACCCAATCCTGGATTGCTGCCACCTTAGCGGGATCAACCGCTATTCCATTTCCAGAAATAACATGGCCTAAGAACCTCACTTCACTCTTCCAGAAGTGACACTTCGAAAACTTAGCCTTCAGCTGATGTTTCCGTAGTATTTCCAAAACAATCCTCAAGTGCGTCTTGTGCTCTTCCTCAGTTCTGGAATAAACCAAAATATCATCCACGAACATGTAACGACCCGTATTTTACGTGTCGATAAATCGTAGAATTTGCAGATCGTTAGCGTTGTTTCTAGCCTGAGTCGTTTAGAAGTTAACTCGAGTGAAGTGATGAGTCGTGACCGACTCATAATCATAGCCGAGTTAAGGCCTGAGTCGTGACCGACTCATAGTGGCCGACTCATGAGAATTAACGACCCATAGTGTTAAGAGCGACTTAGTGGATTGAGCGAGTCATGGAATTAGCTAGTGACCGACTCATAATGGGTTGCGACTCATAGGAGACCGACTCAAGAGGTTAGGCGACTCATAGAAGACAGTGGTTTGCCGAGTTAAGAGGAGACCGACTCATAGGATGGTTCGACCTAAAGGGGTTGCCGACTTAAGTAGTGTAGCGACTTAAGGGTTAGCGGCTAGGAGGTTGAGTCGGCAGGGTATTGAGTCGCGCCTTAGTTGAGTCGTTGGGCTGTGTTAGTATTGAGTCGTGAGTCGCGTCATTTACTAACCCGTGTATATAGCTAGGTCGTGAGACCCAGTGTGTGTTGAGTCGGTGAGTGGCCTGAGTCGTAAGTCGTTAGGTAGCTTGTGGATGAGTCGGTGAGGCCATAGGTCGTGAGTCGGCAGCGTAGTTGAGTCGGCTAGGTGTTTTGGGCAGGCAGTGAGTTAAGTCGTTGAGTCGGCAGTGTGTTTGAGCCGTTGAGTCGCGTGAGATGTTAGAAGGCTTGAGTCGTGTGAAGCTTGTGTTGAGTCGGCATGGATGAGTCGGGGGCGACTCAGAAGTTGGGTCGGCGACGAGTCATAGGCGACGACTCATGGACAGTCCAGCCTATAAATAGAGGTGTTCGGCTCACTTTTTGGCACCGGTTTTTGAAGCGACGAAGTGCTGCCATTTTGAAGACTCGACTACAGTATTTTCTTCACTTCTTTCTCTACTTCTAATCTAGATCTAACATCCATCCAAGATCAAAGATCGAGATCGAAGATCCAAGTGCCAAAGTTGAAGATCATCATCCGTTCGAGCTAGAATTCGTCGATTTGAGCAAGA